>JAEOAD010001604.1:3687500-6087500 GCA_036365145.1 Orientallactaga sibirica
GGTTAGAGGTGCCTTTTCTGGGTAGCTGTTGGAAATAGGAACTGTTCTTGACCCTATGTGAGTACACTGTTCCTCCAAATTTTTTGGGTGGTTCTTTCTTTGGCCTCAATCAATCTTTCACAAGTGACTAGTATAACTGAGGAGAGTTTGGGCTTCCCAAGAGAGTCTCTCTCTCTCTGGGCAGCTATCATCTTTCTTGTGAAGTACAGTCAGCTTCATCTCCCAGACTCACAATACTGTCTTTTCAACTCAGCAGACTTTCTGGGCTCTGCTGAGTTATCCCTTCTGTGCTGTGGCCTGAAAAACTCTCTCTAGATAGTAAATATGGGGTCATAAGGCACACTTAATTTATTTTCTACCTTTCAGGGTTACTTTTCCTTATTTGCTAGGGTCTGAATTCTGAAAAACCACTGCTTCATCTATTTGGCTACTGCTAATGTTGTTTCGAGAAAGTAAGTAAATACAGCCCACATTATTCCCTCCTTGACAGAAATGTAAGTTGTTACCTATATATAATTTCATTTCAATGAGAAAAATTAGCATACTATTGCCATATTTTTATCATTTAGCTTGAATATTTACATAAAATGCAGGGCAAATTTGTTTCACTCCTATTCTTTATCCTCTTCTTGTCCCCGTTTCAGTGGATTTTAATCTGAGGCTTTTTCTTTGTTTCTCTTTTAATAATGAGGTTATGACAAATTACACATGAATATTTAATATACATTTTCTGACATTTTAAAAATCATCAGTTCTTTTGCTTTTAATGCATATGTATATATATTCATATGTGTGTGGGCACATGCATGCATGTGCATGTGGAGGCCCAAGGTCAACATTGAATGATCTTCTCACTCTCTCTATACTTTATTCTTTGAGACAGGATCTCTTCCCCGTTTTTGTTTTTTTTTTTTTTTTTTTTTTTGTTTGTTTATCAAGATGGGTTCTTGCTCTAGCTCAGGCTGACCTGGAATTCACTATGTATTCTCAGGGTGGCCTTGAACTCATGGCGATTCTCCTACCTCTGCTTCCTGAGTGCTAGGACTAAAGGCATGAACCACCACACTTGGCTGAGACAGGATATCTTGATGAACCTAGACCTTACTGGTTGACTAGACCAGTGAGACCCAGTGATTCCTTGTCTCTGTATCCCCAGCGCTGGGATTACAGACATGTGCCACCTTAGCTGGCACTTTAATTTAATCCTGAATCAGGTCCCCATCTTGTGTGGCAAGCACTTTGCTCAGTGAGCCATCTCCCCAACCCTTGATTACTTCTTAAAAATCCATAGTGTGATATAAGGTGAGTATACATTTTGAGAATGAAAAAAAATGCTTTTCTAACTTATATTTGTATAGTCAGTGTTTGATTATCAGATGTTTAAAATCATGTATATTCTGAGGTTTTAAAAAATTTATGTTGCTACATCACTACCATCATGCTAGTGCTTAAACAACATTGTGAGATGAGTTCTGCACATGCTGGATATCCTTCATAGATGACCCACCCACAGGAGTCTTTAGAAGCATGTGCTGCTATTGCTACTGTTTAAGGTAGAAAGAGCTACTTGTCAAGAGCTGCCCAATGAACCATGTCTCATAAGAAAATAAACTTGGCTTTGACATAAACCCCACACGTTGAAAGGTATATTAGGAGGATAAGTTTTTTACTTGTTTTGTTTATTTATTTGAGAGTGACAGACAGAGAGAGAAAGAGGCAGATAGATAGAGAATGGGCACGCCAGGGCAACCTGTCACTGCAAATGAACTCCAGATGCATGCACCACTTTGTGCATCTGGCTTACGTGGGTCCTGGGGAATCTAGCCTTGAACCAGGGTCCTTAGGCTTCACAGGCAAGCGCTTAACTACTAAGCCATCTCTCCAGGCCCTGGAGGATAATTTTTAAGAGGAAATGAAACATCAAAATTAACTTGTCTAGATGGGGAAAAGTCCTGTGGAACACTGTCTTCTGGCCATAGCAAGGCCATTGTTTTCATGACCTCACAGTAACTGTTTGTACATGCACAAGACCCACTCACTATTTGGGCCTGTCAAAATTCCATCATAGGGATTGGAAAAGATGGCTCAGTGGTTAAAGGTGCCTGCTTGAAAAGCCTGCCATTCTGTGTTCAATTCTGTAGCACCCATGTAATCTTGGATGCAAAGTGGCATATGTATCTGTGATCTCAATGCACCTACAACAATGGGAAGTGGAGCCAGAAGAATCCAAAGCTCATGGGCCAGTTAGTCTGACATTCATTTGCAATCTGGAAGTTTGTTTGGAGAGGCAAAAGACCCTGTCTCTCTCTTTATCTTTTTGGTTTTTGGAGGTAGGGTCTCACTCTAGCCCAAGCTGACTTGGAATTGACCCTGTCTCAAAGAAGGTGGAGCACAGACATATCAAAGTTGTCCTCTGACCTCCCCACACATGCACCCATACATACCCAAATAAATAAATAATTTTTAAAAATACATCATAGGGCTGGAGAGATAGTTTAGCAGTTAAGGCACTTGCCTGTGAAGCCTAAGCACCCAAGTTCAAGCCAGATGCACAAGGGGGCACATGTGTCTGTAGTTCATTTGCAGTGGCTAGAGACCCTAGTACACCCATCCTCTCTATCTGCCTCTTTCTCTCGCTCTCAAAATAAGTAAATAAATAAAATATTTAAAAAATAAAAATTCTGTCGTAGATGGTGGGTGGAGGGCATGAGGGCCTCATCTTTCCCTGAGGAGTTATTGGCAGTTAATAGTTGCTAGAGGAGGGGGAGATACTTTCTTCAGTGGTTGAGCTACTGGTAAGTTTCACTTGCTCGTGCAAGCACCCCTATTTAAATTCAGTGGGACATACACACACACACATACATACACACCAGCACACACACAAAGAAATAAGACATAAAGTAGAAGACGGAAAAGAAAGAAAAAAAGGTTTGGGGGGAGGTTGGACAAAAGAAAGTAATAGAATGGGGTTATGATGAAATACATTATATACATGCATAAATATTACAATAAAGACATAAAAATTAATTAATTTATACCTGAAAAAGGATCAATACTTTGTAATCAAATCAATATTTTGACAGTTCACTGAACTATGGCAAAAATTCCAAGAAAACTTTAGGTCTTCCCTAAAATTACTCTTCATGGTATTAAATTTTGATTAGGGGTGAATTTGCTTAAGAAGCTAAAACTTTAAATTCTGTTTGGCCATACACTGGAGAACATTCTGAAGCTGTTCTTTTCCTTTCTGAAGCTGTTCTTTTTCTATGAAAGACAGCCTCCTGCATCACTAGGCACCACATGCACTAATGGGCACTCAGCAAGTTACCACCTGTTATACTTATTCATAGAAACAAAAAGTTAATAAGAGAAAACCATGTGAAACAAAACAAAAAATAGTCCTGGCATGATCATGAATCTATACTTAATGGTAATTATGCTTAGGTGTTTATTGTGGGGTATGAAAATTTTATCACTTCACATTGGCCATTCAAGAGGATGAACACATTGGCACAGACACTTTGAACCACAAAGAGTGCACCTGATTCATTATTTATGTGGAAATTGTTCTAGTGTAGTCTCAGTCCATAGTCCTAGGGAAAACTACAGGAGCCTAAGAAAGCAAATTGCTTATATTTACCCATAGATTTTCCCAAGGAATAACATTTTAAAAATATCTGTCATAATATGTTTATTTATTTATTCATTATTTGGTTGTACATCTATGTGTACATACATGTTTGTGTGTGTGAGTGCTGGTTTGTGTGTATTGATTCTTTATGAAACTATAAACTTACCTTTGTCAGCTATGCAAACTTCCCAATAAAACAAACATCTAAGGATGCAATACTCCTTGTATTGCCCAGAAAGTGTGGCAGTTTCACTATATCTAAAATGCCATCTCCTCTTGTGTATTTGCTTTTAGCTTCTAGATTGTGCTTTTACAGTGCTTGCAAAGGCAGTGGCTGGAAGGCACTGGGAAGCATCTGCCAGCAGGCAGGAAGCACGCTACCTGAGGCAGAAACACGGATGGGTGGCTAGAGATGAATCTCCTGGATCTTCTCCACGGAAAGTTAGACTTGTAGTGAGGCTGTTCTGAAACACAATGCAGGAAAATCGCAAAAGCCTCCCATTTCCACATCTATTAGTTCTTGTCTTTTTAAAAACTGGGAAGAAAATTTAAACTTTTAGTTTCCATTTATTGGCTTGATTTCTTCAAACCTCCTATAGTTTGGAAGGATTCGATTTTTAACTTAGTTTGTTGATTTTACAGAAAAAAAACCCTACATTTTTATAATTGCATAAAGTTATGTATGTTTTAATAAAGAAATATTTGCTTTTGTATTTGAGTTAAATTGCTGGTTCCTTTCCCCCGGCAGATAGAGCTGAAGAGAGAGCCGGCCAGCGGCTCCTCTTGAGGCTGAGTGGGATGACGGGTGTCGGTGGCCCAGGCCCCTCCCCCCTAAAACACTGGAGAGAAAAAACACACTGGGCCGGGAGTCTGTCCAGGCAGGAACTCGCTTTATTGTAATGAGAAGGTGTATATATAGTTTTGAGCAAGAGGGTGGGTCCCAGGATGGGAAAAAGGTGTAAAGGCCAATAGTATTTCACAACGTCAGCAGTAGCTGGGCGGAGGCAGTTTCGGTTTAGGCCTTGCTGAGTCACTCCTAAGTGGAAGTAGTAGTAGGCCAAAGACAAGTTGCCAAACTCTAGTCAGGCTCAGGAAGTTCCACTAGACCTCACACCCGGGCCTCATAGGGCCCAACATTAAATAATTTACCTTTGCAATTGGCCAGGAAATGTTAGAGGGTTTTTTGGTTATTTTTGTTTTTTTTTTTTTTTTTTTTTTTTTTGTAAACTACTGATTGTATTTGTGAGCTTTTCTCATAGCTTTGACAGAATACCTGACAACTTAAGAGAGGAAAAGATCTATTTTGGCTCACAGTTTCAGAAGGTTTAGTCCATGGTTAGTTGGTCCCATGTTGTTGGGGAGACATCATGGAGGCAGGAGAGCAGCATCTCACCTCATGACAGACAGTAAACAGAGAAAAGCAACATATAAAAGAACCCAGGAAGACAGTATGGACACATCTCCAGTGACATACTTCCTTCAACTAGGCCACTCCTTCTTCCACTGCTCCCAATGCTATCATATTCTCAAACCACGGGCATTATTCTGTTAGTTACTTTAGAGCCCTTGTGATTTAATTGTTTCTGGAAATGCCATCATAGACATAAGCAGAGGTGTGTTTTACTGATCCAGATGTCTCTCAATGCAGTTGACAAAGAGGATTAACCACTGCACTGATGGCTGTCATGGGACCTCACCATTCTCTGCTCTATGAGAACATCAATGTTCCTATTTCTGGGAAAAAATAAGGCAAGGTAAGTAGACTCAGGTGACTTTCTGATGCTGAGGTTAATAAAAAGCCCTACTTTGATATTCAGCATACTCAATCTTTGCTATTACTATAAGTAGAAAAATGAATAAACTGCTAAATTCAGAATTCTGGTTTGATTTCTAGCAGGTATAACCATGCTGTCTCTGGTTCCTCACTGTATCTATAAGTACATTCTGCCTTCTACTCTGGCTATTAGGTGCTTTCTAGCTAGAGGCCTCCAACTACTCAGTCTTGACTGGAACTCTCAGAACCATGAGTCAAAGTAAACCTTTTATTTTCTATAAGTGCCTCTGGTGCTTTCCTTATAATGCAATGATGCTGACTTATACAGAGCCTTTAACTTTTACATTCTTTTTTTAACCCACCTGAGTGAATTCTACTCACTGTCTCAACTAATTCAGTAGTGTATTTTAAAAATTAAATTAATGTCACTTTACAATACTTAGAAAAATATTTTTGTATGTATGGTATGTGTATGCATGTTCATGTGAGGGTAGGTACATGTGTGTGGAAGACAGAGGCTGCTCTATGATAGAGAGAGAGAGAGAGAGAGAGAGAGAGAGAGAGAGATTGGTTGATTGTGCCAGGGCCTCTAGCCACTGAAAATGAACTCCAGACATATGTGCCACCTTGTCCATTTGGCTTATGTGGGTACTGGAGAATCAAACCTGGGTCCTTAGGCTTTGTAGGCAAGCTCCTTAACCACTAAGCCATCTCTCCAGCCCCCATGTTACTTTTTACGACAGTATTTCTCACTTAACCCAGCGCTCATCTATCAGGTTAAACAAATTAGCTTTTAGTATCCTGCTGTCTCACCTCCCCCGCACTGACATTACAGGTAGGCACAACCATGCCTGACATTTAATATAAGTGCTGGGATCTGAATTCATGTCCTCATGCTCTCACAGAAAGCACAGAAAAGGAAAATAATTCTTAAGAGATGTGGCAGGGGCTATTGGAGTCAGGTATGGTGGCACATGTCTGTAATACCTGCACTTGGGAGGTAGGGACAGAAAATCAGAAGTTCAAAGCCAGCCTCAGCTACTTAGCAAGTTTGTGATCAGCTTAGGCTATGGAACAAAGAAACCAACAAAATTTTTAAAAAAATAACAAAAATACAAATAAGCAATAAATAAACAACAAGAAATGGAGTATAATTTTAAGAGTAGACTTATTTAGAACTTGAAGTGCTACCAGACTGACAGGCAAATGTGGTTGCATTGTTTTAAGGTGTTCGCTCTAATGTTTAGAGTTGAAGAATAGACCAGTAAATTGCAGCATACATTGAAACACACAGTGTATTATTAAGAAGATGGCAAGAGTAAGGGTAAAACTGCTGAGATACAGTGCACACAACCTCATGTACAGGGTTGCATATGCTTGGATACGAAAGCACATTGCAAGCCATTGATATTTTGTTGTTTCACTTGTGGCCAACTTAGAAAATGACTTCCATTTTCTCAGTTTCTATCTCACTCAAGGCAATTAATCTGTCAATCAACAATTTACATTTACAAAACTTTCTGTAATGAAGGGAATGATTTACATAGTTTTGTGCAAAGCTAGTCTAAGTGAACCCAATTAATAATTCAAGAGTGGCTTCTTAAGATTCTTAAATTAGTATTACATTTGAATTCACTTTACAGAAAGAAGAGCTTTTAAGAATATTTTCAGAGCTCCTTTTTTTCCAAAGAAAAGACAAAAAAATTAGACATAGCTATTATTTGAGATAGTCCTTTTGTGGAACCTCAAAGTTATACTGTGAATTTAGGAAATACTCCCTTCCCTTCCGAGGTAAATGGTTCCAGCTACTACTGCCTTGAATTCTCATTCCTGTCTTTGAAGAAGTTACTTCTTTGCCCTGAGAACATGTACAACTTATATTCTAGCAGGGCCAGAGCCAGGGTGAGAGGCATAAGGTAGCAGTCTGGAGGTGCAAGTTTGTTTTTGAGACAGGGTCTCATTCCAGCCCAGGCTGGCCCTGAGTTCCTACCTCAGCCTCCCAAAGTGCGAAGATAAAAGGAGTGAGCCACCCTGTCCGGATGAATTTTTTTTTTTTTTTTTAATTTGTGTATATGGGTGTGCACATACCAAAGCTTTCTGTGGAAGTCAGAGGACAACCTCAGGATTTGGTCCTCTCCTTCCACCTTGTTGGAGACAGGGTCTCTTGTGTTGGGCAGCTGGGAGGCCAGACTGGTTGGTTTGTGAGTTTCAAGATTCTCCAGACTCTGCCGCCCCTTGCCTTGTGGGATTACAGACGCAGGAGTTGCTTTACAAAGGGCTTTATGTGGGTGGGTGCTGCGCAACTGTAGTCATGATCTCCGAGCAAATGTTCTTAACCACCAAGCCATTTCTCCAACTCCTCCAGGCACAAATTTTAAGGGAGATAGTGAACGAGATGAACAATTTAATACGTTGAAAAAAAAAAAAACACTGATTTTTAAAATGCCATCATGGAGGTTGGGGTGTAGTCAGTAACTGAGTGCTTGAACTATTTGTTCAAGGCCCTCGGTCCAATTCTCAGGACACACACAGTCACACACACCCATCATGAAGGGGAATTAAACTAAAAAAAAAATAAGATTGTCACAGTTCACCAGTCTCACTGTCCTTGCCTACCCCTGGCCTTTGAGGAGTACCCAGAACAGTAGAAGTGCGCAACTCGCCTGGAGTCTACCTACAGAGTTCTTTCTGTTCCATATTGTCTTTTGAAGCCAAAAGCAACTAAATTTTCCTGGATGAGCCCAGTGATACTGCCTGGCGTTTTCAACCAGCGGCCAGTGGCGGGTGGCCCCAGCACCAAACCGTGAGTCAGGCGGAGAGAGGGAGCTGCGGGTGTGCGCGCGCAGGGCGGCTCCAGTCTTCTCTCGCACTCGCATTGACACCTGCGTCCTCCAGGGGCGGTGTCGCGGGCCGCCAGGTGCAGGTGCGCAGCCTCGGAGAAGCGGGGGATGAGGACGGCGGTCCTCGCACGCGCATCTGGAGCCCGGCTGGGGCTGTTCCTCCCCAGCCAGTGAGCGCTGGGGAGCCGGAGCCGCGAGGAGGCAGGCGCGTGCGTGGAGCCCGCGCACGGCAACCGGATCCCGCCCGAGCAGCGCAGGAGCCGAGCCGCCGCCGCTCTCGGATCTGCCGGGCGCCCAACCAGCCCGAGCATGGCCCGGGTCGCCCCAGCCTTCCTCCCGGCGCTGCTGCTGCTACTGCCCACTCCCACCCGGAGCCCAGGAGTGGCAGGAGAACCGCGTAAGTACAGCCAGGGCTGCAAACTTGCAGTAGGCTATCCGGAAAACTTTGCATTTCATTTCTGGTAATATTTGGATCTGGACTAGCAGAGCATGCGCCTGAAAATAAAGACCTTTCCAAGTAAACCTTATTGAATTGCAACCCGAAAAAATGGAATTTTGTTGAAGACTTTCTTCTTGTGGGAGAGCCTATTTGACTTTTTAATCTATATCTTTGAATGTTTATTGAGAAAACACTGTTTTCATAAAACCAGAGAGAACATCGTAGTAAGCCAATGCTGGCATTTATTCTTTTTGAGGATTGGAATATTTTAAAGGAATTAAGTCTAACAGGGCAAAAACTGGCAGACATTACATCATCCTGCATCAATTTAGATGTTAGCATCTTAGATTTGCAGACCACGGCAGCTTCAGAGTTAAGATGCTAATTAACTGATGTTCTGCAGAAATGGAGCACCTGTAGACGAACGAAATTGTAGGATCCAAATTTAATAACTTGCCCAGCTTGCTAAGGAGAAAACACTCCCTTAACAAAGGGATTCATTTCAGGTGATAAAAGTTCTCGCTTAATGACAAAACTTAGCTAGTTGTTTGGGTCTTGAAAATTATTCTTCTCTGAATGCTGACCTTTCCATTAAGAAAAAAATGGCTTTTAGTGTCCCATTTCTGATTTGTCAAATTTTGGAAGTTTTTGCTTTTTGAATGGATCATATTCTAATGTAATGACTGGTCTCAGTAAATAGTTGAGGAAACCCAAAGCAGTCATATCTTAAAATACATAAAAATGTAAACTTTTTTGTCTTGGATTAAGTTTTTTTTTAACTTAAACCACATGATGTTGTAATTGTTAAAATCTCTTCCTTCTTGAATTAAAATCAGGTTTATTTTTTCCCACACTTTCTCACCAAAAACTCTCTTGAAATCTGCACAAGAATGGTAGTGGTTATATTCAGCTCTCAGCAGTCCCATAACCATCCTTATAAAGTTTGCCTAGCCCAGGGTTCTTCCTTCCCTGAAGCCTGGCACCAACATTGTCCCCACACTCTGACACAGGCCCAACCTGCACTGAGCTCTGCTGTTAAGTCACACCTCACTCATCCTAAAATATCAGCTTTGGTCACATGTTGTATTGCGTTTCAGTTTCAACTTTAATTTGGTTTTATGAGAAGACTGTGTTAATAAAATGGATTTACCAAAGGGATATTTAGATCAAATCAAATCCGTTGGGTCTTATTTTGCTTAAATAAGTCCATGAAGGAAAAATAAACTCTTGGTTGAAATAGAATAACACAACAATCTGCTAGTAGAATACAGCAACGATAAAATGAGGCACTAGAGGTCACTCTTACTATTCAGTACAGGACTTGAGAAAGACTTCCGGTGGAAACAAAGTGAGATTGGTGGGAGATTCTAACCACTTTTCCCAGTTTTGTTACGCAGTAGAGATTGCTTTTCCCTGGAAGCATTAGTTATTTTGACAATATTTTGCTTGGAATCAGATGGAAGGATTAAGGACCCAACAGAAGTTAAGCTGTTCTCTCATTGTGAGCATTCATGGAAGGGTAGGCAGCATCTGAGAGGAACTGTGTCCATCACATTGATAAATGTTCAAAATGGGTTTGTCATTGAACTTGGCTGTTGACACTTAATTAAATTTCAGTACTAGTTTTGTGAGATATTTTTCAGTTAAGGAAGTTTTACTATTTTCATATTCATATTCAATATATTTTTATTAATTTAAAATTACCTTTAAGATTGAATAATTCTTACTATTCTTACAATTCTTTGTTGATATATTACCAACAAAGTGAGTCTATCTTGAATGCAAATAAGAAAGTTGAAAATCTCTTCCTGCTTGTGTGGATATCATAACTTCCAACCATCTGGAAGAGAAATCAGTTATTACCAAGGCAGCTTGTGGCTAATGGCACAAAAATAACTGTGAAATGTGGTCATGAGAAGAGTAAACATTTACCATTTTAAAGACTATGTATTTAATGTGAATATTAGTTGCTCTGACAATTAATTGGGGAGTGTTATGTTAGGAGGATTCTGCCTGGAAAGAAGCATTTTATTATCTTTAGTCCAACATAGATTTATTCTTTCTTTTTCTTACCTATTTTTGAAGACTATTTGAAGTTATCCTGTATACTTGTCATCTTTCTGAAGATGGAATATCTAGACAAACTCTTACAAAGACACTTGGTTGCATCACCTGTTCTTCTAAACTTGTTCATGGAAGTGCTTATAGGATTGTGAGGACAAATCTTCAGTTAGAGTTTTGCATTTTCTTTTTGTGATTTCATGTGTTGTTGCTACCAAAGGGTAAAATCCTGCCTGTGTCTGTCTCACTGTGATCATCCTTGCCTTGCGACTATTCTTTCTGGACATTAGGACATTGTGGAGGGTAGGGGTAGTGCAGGGCAACTTGACTTCATTGTGCCTTAAATTAATCAAAATTGGTGTCCAAGTGCTGGAGAGATGGTTCAGTGGTTAAGTGTGCTTAATAGTAATAATAATAATAATAATAATAATAATAATAATAAAAGCCACATTAAACAACTGAGCATGGCCTTTCATGCCTGTAACCTGAATCTCAGGTTATAGACCCAGGCATTGTCAGAACTGGCAGAAAAAACAAAACAACAACAAAAATAAAAACCACTGCAAACTCTGGAATCAGTAAGAGATTGTGGCCCAAACAAGAACAGAACAGGTGGAAGAGTGATGGAGCAGGGCATATGACCTCTCATTTCAGCCACTGCAGGTGAATATGTAGAGTGCTGCAAGGCACATACATGTGTATATACTGTATACACACACACACACACACACACACACACACACGAGTCTGATAATAATCAGGTCTAAATAATTTGTCTTAGCATTTTTTTTCTTATCCTATCGCTTTGTCCACCTGTCTAAGAGTGAAGCACAGGTCACTTATTGCTCTCATACAGAACCTGAAGATAGTTAGAAGAAAACATAGAAGGGCTGAGCTCTGGGCTCTGAGCTCAAGGATGCCTAATCAAATGGTTGGGTGAACCTTATAGAAGTGCCTTAGATGTTGAGCAATAGAATTCAATGTAACAATATTTATTGATTTATTTTTGAGACAGGGTAACTGGTCAGTAGATCATTTATATTCATTGGTTAGCTACAAATAATCATAATGGCTTACTTTTTCCCAAATAGCTATGTTTTTCAAATTCACCAGATAGTCTGGGAAAAGAAGGTTATGCCATAGAGCATGTGGTTAGTAAATAAATTCATTTATTATATTACAGGGTGATACATATCAGGAACATTGCCTCCTATAAGTAGAGGGATAATTATTTTAGTAAGTGCTTCAATTTGGACCTTTTAACAAAAGCATTTGCAGATGAGTAATAGATGCTTAGTTTAGTGCCAAATGATGCTTCATGAAAAAAAAGTGTCAGGGGCTGGAAAGATGGCTTAGAAATTAAGGTGCTCGCCTGTGAAGCCTAAGGACTCGTGTTCTACTCCTCAGATCCCACATAAGCCAGACACATAAGTTGACACATGCTCCAGATTATGCATGTACACAAGGTGGCACACCCTTTTGGAATAAGATTGCAGTGGCTGGAGGCCCTGGCATGCCAATTCTTTCTCTGTCTCTCTCAATCTTAAGAAAATGGAGTCAATATTACCTTCATACATTTCTACTAACTGTGACAATCTTTACATAGCCTAAGTACTCCTTGCAAATAATAAATTCCAAAATTTTAATTCAATTATGAATCAAACAATTAAATTGCTTGTTCCTTGTTTACCCTATCTTCTGGAACAATTTGGTCATAAATTCATTCATGGAGCTGATCGGTTAGGCATCCACATTGGTTAATGATGTGGACTCAAAACATTGTACATCATTTAGGCACCTACCAGAGAGAGGCACCCACAGAGTAGAAGGGATGGAGACATAAGGAGATGGCCCTGGTGGAGATTTATAGCTGACTGTTAGAGGTTTGGTGGGGTGAGGATAGAAGCATTCACTGGAGGAGGAGAAGAAAGTATGGCAGATTAATGCTCTGCTTAGTTCTGGACTGCATGCTTATTCTATAAAGGACATTATCAGGAACCAATTCAATATGACAAGAGATAAGGATTGATAGTTGGAATTATCCTTATTATCATGGTGATGGTGTATTGTGGTATTATGGGAGAATAACTTTTAGTTGTTGTTGTTTTTCAAGGTAGGGTCTTGCTGTAGCCCAGGCTGACCTGGAATTCACTCTGTAGTCTCAGGGTGGCCTCTAACTCATGGCGATCCTCCTACCTCTGCCTTCTGAGTGCTGGGATTAAAGGTGTGTGCTACCATGCCCTATGAGAATAATTTTTTGTAGAAAACACATACTAAAACATTCATAAATGATGAAGTATAGTTCTTCTACCATTTGTAAATTGTTTCAAAATTAGATGTGTGTTTGTTTAAAAACATTCAAATTGCATTTCAAGGAAACATGGAACAATAGAATAGCTCAAATAAATAAGTGAATTTAAAGGGATACTTCTTCCCAGAGGGCATGCAGAGTGAACATCAAAAGGATTTTAAAAAAAGTCAAATAATTAGCGAGAAATAACATTTGTTTATAACTCTGAATGAAGTTGGCCTAAACTTCTGGATTAAAAAAAAAAGGTATTTGCCTTTGGGGTTTTTCACTGTTCTTTTCTGGAATGTTTAGTGGCTGTGTCTTTTCTATCACATACCTTCAAAGCATTTTCTAAGGTTTAGACATTGGAATGAATCCCTCAGACTGATAGAATCTGGTCAAGTAGATGGGCTTCCTCACCTTTGGCATGGCTTTTCACCGAAAAGTTAATTGAACTTCAACCCAACTGTTCTGTGTTGCTCAGTATTTGAAAACCTGGGTTGTAATATGGTTGTATTCAGGCAAGATCTGCTTTAACATGACATTAGAATAGTCCTTTTCCACTTGACATGTAAAGCATACGAATGCTTCTTGTAAATGTCTTTCTAAAGGATTTTATATATTTGTGATATATATGATGTACTGGAATGTAAAAGAATCTATGAAATTCACCAGCCACTATTACAGCCCCACCTGGGCTACCGTAGATGTAGTTTCCTAAAGAATGGAGTATATTCTTACTTTGATTAAACTTCCACAGTGAAACCACTGCTCTGGTAATAAAAATAGAAGAATTTCTTAAAATGGAGGTAGAAATGATCCTATTTGTAATCTAGTTCATGAGCATTCTGATTGAAATCATATGCAGAGCTATTGAAGAAGTGGTTCAAATGTCCCATGACCTTGACTTCTTTTGCATGTTGCCAGAACCTCTTCATGGCCCTTTCAATAGAGATACAAACATTTATGGAATTCCAGACACAAATAAATGGATTTGGTCTACAATATTAGCTATACTTTAAGACACCTGTTAAATCAGAGAATATATCCTTCAGAAAGCTAGTAAGATTTGAGCTGAATGTAGTGCCTAGTGGCAGAGATGCACAGGGAACTAATTATTTTTTTATATACATATATGTAAATGCTTAATATTTCTCAATGGTACACCATGACTTCATATTTTCTATAATTTAGATGCTTTAAATTTTATTGTGAGGAGGTTGGGTTGAGCATGGTGGCTCATGCCTTAAATCTTAACACTTGTGAGGTTGAGTTTGGAGGATTGCTGTGAGTTCAAAGCCAGCCTGGGCTAGAGTGAGAAATTTCTTTTTGAAAAATTGGTAAAAATGAATACATTATCAAGAAGAAAAATAAGTAAATATGTTATGTTAAAAAAATTGTCTTGTTGCATGTGGGCATGATTCTTGTTCTAATTTGAACTGGTGTTCAACACCATGGAAAAAGTCCACAGTTAATTAAGAAAGCCCTAGAGCTCATTAAATTTTATGGCACAGCTTGTTATATAGGCGAAAATCTGCAAACACTGCTAAAACTTGGGGAAAGTTTTGAATTTTCCAATAGAAAACAATGTTGCTTAGCTTTAAGAAAATAACCGATTTACCTCCTTCTGTTCTCATTGTCTATGAACAAATAATCAGAGCCCAAATTATCTTTAAAATTGTAGTAAAGCCATAAAAATATCACATGTATATTTCAGATAGTGTGTATAAGAATGTAATAATGATTTATTTTTATTTCTATTTGTAAAACAGCTTGGGATATGAGTCTTACTGAATAAATTCTACCTTCACTTGTTTCTCTTGGAAGCATCAAATTGATTTGTTAGAAGACTGATTGTATGCATTGAAAGATCGTTCTTTCATATTTCTTTATGCATCGGGAACAAAGCATCATCTTTTCAAGGCTGTTTGCAGAGCACAAAGTAAAGACATACAATACTTACCTGATGACAGAAAGAGCCAAGTTTGCTCAACACAGGGTTCCTTTCCTGTCCTGCAACCCACTGTGTGTGCCTATGTCCATGTGTACCCATCCATGTCACCCCCAGAGGACTTGCGGGCAGGGAAATTCATTTAAATATGTTAATGCTCTTGTGTTTTGCTCTGCTGTGAGGAATAAAGTCTTTTTCTTGCCCAGAGACTTCTGGTCCTGTTGTGGGGGATTCCTTGTTCCCTGACTTCTTGAAAAAAAATGAATTCTGCCAAGACATATAGTTTGAGTAGAAATTTATTGAGAAGCAAAGCAAAGCTGAGCAAGCATTCAAAGTGAGTTTGGAATAGGCTGCCCCAGGAAGGGAGCAGCAGAAAGGAGCAAGCTGGGTCCTGCATTGTGGGTTTTAGAGATGTTTTATGAATATGAGGTGGGTGGAATATTCATGAGGTAAGGTGAGCACGTTTTTTTGTCCTAAATCTTGTTGGACTGGATTTTCGTTATAGGTGTTCTTTCCCTAATCGCCACAAAAGAGGAGGGGTGTCAAAATCACAACACTGGTGACATAGTCACATCGTGTGTTTTGAGAATGCAAACCCTTTGTGAGTGTCCGTGTGTGGATGAGTGCCCAGGTGCTGTAGTTTCTGATACAGTGGAAACAACCTAACTGTAGCTTCAAGGACAAAGGACAAAGGGACGTCCTGATTGCTAGCAGACAGTTACCAAGATGTGCCTGCAGTTTTCCTTGGTTGTGTCAAAAGTAGCTTCTTGCCTATGGGTGGTCTCCCTCCTGAAAGAGATGGAAGCTTTCTTAAAAGCTGTTGTTTCTCACAGTGTAGTCTTCTGCAATGAGATGCATACAGTACAAGGGTCATGAAAGGCAGCAGCACCTTGCCTATGTTCCTGAAGGACGACTTCATGGGAACCAGCCAGAGGCTGCTCAGACCATCTTTGCTGCTTTCCTCAGAGCATTCTAATTCCTCTTATCTGGCCAGCTTTGGCGAGCTGATGCCCATCTGCCAGCTCCATTTTCCATCTTCAGTGTTCCTGACCTCATGGTTTTAACCCTAACCTTCACCTCATCTGTAACAAACTGGCAGTCTAATGTTTTAGTTTGTAAGTAGGGTGAGAGATCAGATCTTTTATAGGGCTTGCTTGTGAAAAGATCATTTGCTTTATGGACATAACTGTAACATGATATAGGAAATACTGAGAAGATAATACTTATATATTAGTAAACATTTCATATCAAATGGCATTTGTTGTTTCATGAGTCACAGCTAATGCCTTCTACAAAAGGCCAAATGATGGCTCCTTTATCAGATACCACAGTTGAATCTACTGCACACATTTACTTTTCTGTATTCTCACAGATGAGGAGGTACTGCTATGATAAAGTTAGGGTTAGTGTGTGTGTGTGTGTGTGTGTGTGTGTGTGTGTGACAACCTAGACAGATTCCTTTTTCTTTGCTCTCTGTGACATCCATGCATTTGATTTTCTACTATATATTATGCCATTACTTTAAAATGCCACCCATATTCACTTTTGAAAAAACCCGTTACCCTAATTAGAGTTTCTCCCAAAAGCTAAGCCTGTGATGGGCATATGTGCAGGTAGTCTGTTCTGGAAAGTGAGTTCATAAAAGAGGAGTGGGTAGAGCATGGAAAGAGTAGAATAGAGAGGGAAATGTCAGTATAAAAGAGTGTCATTAGCTGGTCATTGCTGTGAGCAACTGGGGCTTGACCTGCCGGGGAACATTCAGAAGCCAGTAGAGTACATTTCAGAACTGACTCTTATGAGATGGGTGGAAGATCACTTACCTCCCAACCTGTCCATGATAAAACCACTCTTTGCTCAGGGTTGAGGAGTGTGAGAAAGATGTCTGCTGAGTATCCGCATGCATCCCTGGGTATCTGCATGCATCTAAGATGCCAAGGGGTCAAAAGAGAGAGAATGTGCTTCTTGTCATGCCAGATGGTGCTGCCTCCTTACACTTGTGAGAAGCTGGGTAGCAGAGCCCTGAATCAAAAGTGAGCCAGGTGGGTGTGAGGCATGATGCAGGAGGTAATCTGCCTCCCTGCCACACTGTTGTTCATAATCCCAGTGCCTTTGTTTATACAATGTGGATTTATTCAACTTTGGCATATTTATATTTAGAAAGTCAGTTTGGCTTTCATGCTACAGTTCATTGCTAGGTTTTCTTTTCAGCATTTCATTCAAGGTCTGAGGAAAAGCAAATGAGGATCTTAATAACTGATTTTTCCATTGTTTCCTGAAGTACTAATTACCCCCTGCTTCCGTCTGTCTCCAACAAGACAGGTTTCTTCCAGCCAGACACTTAACTTTATCCACACTACTCTGTCTTTGAATATTTGTCCAATTCTTCCTAAAATATCCATAACCTATTTCCTCTAACTTTTCCTGGAGGATGAGACATCACTGCTTTTATGATACCTTTCCCAAACTCTTTTCTTTATGTCATCACTCTCTTAATGGAAAATCCCTGTTTCCCTGATAGGCATCTCATTGTACCAGGCATACTGCATTGCAATGTTTTTTTTTTTTTTTGATGTGTATATGTGTGTGTGTTGTGTGTATAGTGTGTGTGTGTGTGTGTGTGTGTGTGAGAGAGAGAGAGAGAGAGAGAGAGAGAGAGAGAGGTATGCATGTGCACATGCCACAACTCATGTGTGTGCCTGCAGCCAGAGGATAATGTTGGATGTCCCCTGTAGCAGACAGCTTCAGGTTCGCTGAGATGAACTTCCAGACCAGGCACAGTTAAGGAGGAAGGGATTTATTATTTATTGAAGCGTATAGATACAGGGGAAGTTTCATAGTGGCAGGAGAAGCTGGCCTGCTCTTACGGGACCATGCAAGAAAGAGAGAAAGCCATAAGCCAAAAGCCACACAGCACAGCATACCTCAGGAACTCCAACTAGGCACACTTTGCATATCTTTAGATTGAAATCCTAAACCCACCACCACACCTTAAGATCCACCCAATGACATTGCCTCCAGCCAGGTGGCTGCGACACAGACAACAAACTAATAAAACACTGAGTAATAATATTGGCAGCCATATATTCAAGCTACCACATCCCCCTTCATCATTTGTCCACCTATTTATACTGGAGAGGGAGTCTCTTTCTGATTCTGAAAATTGTCCATATTCACACGTTCCAGTGATTCTGTAGTCTACTCCTCACAGAACTGGGACAACAGTTAGACCTGACTGTTTCCCATGGTGCTGGGGATTTGAGCTAATGAAGTCTCTGTTCATTGTGCTTGCACAAGAAACACTCTTAATCACTGAGCCATCTCTCCAGTCCCTACAATAGATTTTTAAAAAAATATCCCTTTCCTAAGACAGTGTCATATCTTGGAGATGGCTTTGTATTACCAGAGCATAGCAAAATACTCAGAATTTAATCAGTATTCAACATCTATAGAAACATCAATCTGACAATTTACTCTAGAACTTTTCTCATTGCTCTGTGTATAGAAAGAATGATTGCTCACTCAGGTTGATGGATACACAAAAAAAGAGATGTCACCAGTGGTTCGTGGTAGTGTGGCGTTCAGTGTGGTAGTGTATGGATAGAGCCGAAAAGGTAACTTTGACTTATTGGAATTTGAATACAGGCATCCTGCTTATCTCCGGTAAACACCATTCATCCTTTAGTTATATTCAAAACTCTATCCTATTTGTCAAGGTGATTTCGATCCAGATTTGCTTTTTGCCACTCCCAGATTTCCTTCAAAACCTCTATATTAGTTAAGGTTCTGTACTTGAATTGAGCACACATATTATATGATACACACACACACACACACACACACACACACACACACACCTATATCTATCTCTATATCTGCCTATCTATCTATCTGGTGTGTGTATAGTATGTGGTGTGTGGGAGTGTGTACATGTGCTTCCTTCTATGAACGTGTGAAGAGGCCAGAGGAAGAAATCCTGTGTCCTCCTTTATCTCTCTTCTGCCTTATTTCCCAAAGACAGAGTCTCTTACTGAACCTGGAGCTGCCCATGTTTTGGCTAGACTGGCTGACCAGAGAGCCACAGAGATCCTCCTATCTCTGTCCTCCCTCAAGGAATGGGGCTATGGACATGCTCAGCCATGCCCAACTTTTTACATGACTGCTGTGAAATGAACTCAGGTCTGCATGTTTTTATAGTAAGTGCTCTTACTCACAGAGCCATCTCGCCAGACACTGTATATCTGTATGTATGTATAAAATTCATTAATAGATATAGGCCTTATGTGATTCTGGAGAATGGTAAGACTGATCTGAAGGCTGAGCCAGCAGGAGGAAGAGTGGTGTTCCTATCTGAGGGCCACCAGGCAGAAAGAGCAATGCCTTTAGACAAAGCCTGAATTCTGACTGCTGGAGAACTCTCTAGTTCAGAGGACTGTTTTATTCTATTAAGGTGTTAACTGACTGGATGAGGACCACTTACCTTGTGAAGAGCAATTTGTTCGACTGAATTATTTGAATTGTTAATCGTATCCAAAATCACATTGCAGAAATATCTGAAATAAGTTAGGTGTGGTGATGCACACTGGGAAGCTCAGGCGGGAGGATCTTGAGTTCAAGGTCAGCTTGGGCTATAGAGTGATACCTCATCAAAACAAGACAATAAAATAAAACAACAAAGCCAAATGAAACCAAAAGCAAATGCAAATACTCAGAATTATTGACTAAATGTGTGGGTGTCCCTAGTAAGACTGATGCAGAAAATTGACTACCACTAGCATCTCTACTTTATTTTTGATGACTATATGTGTTGTGAAAAATGTGTATGTGTAGTGTATATGAATATCAGTGTGTGTGTGGGTGGAAGTGCATGGATATATGTATGAAGGCCAAAGGCCAGAGGTCAATATCAGATATCTTCCTCAATCCACCTAGTTTTTGTCCACCTAGTTTTTTTTTAAAAGAAATAAGTCAAATTTTATTTCTCATATATGTGAAGATAAAAATGAAGAATGCATTTATGTTTTTTTTCAAATTTTATTTTATAAAAGGTCATAGTCTCTTATCCCTTTGTTCCCACTCCCATTTCCCTGGGGTCCCTCTCCAGTGAGGCTATACTATTCACTGCGGGATCATGAAGGCTCAGTCAGTTTCTGTCATGAAGCGGGGGGGGTGGGGGTGGAGGGGTGGGGGGGTGGGGGGGCAGGGCAATGCCTCTGGGTATTCCTACCCACTCTGTGGCTCTTACTATCTTTCTGGCCCCATTCCTGCAATGTTCCCTGAGCAATGGCTGGCCTGCTAGTAGTGTGATATAGTGTTGAGTTTTCTAGAGTCTCTGAATTTCTGCTTTGATTGGTTTTGTTTGACCATGATGTCTGTCACCATCACCCTGGAGCTGGTTTTCAGGCTGACAGCAGTGTATGTCTCCACTTCCTCTGGTTTGTTCAAGCATTGTGTTATTTCTCTTTTAGTAACCAAATTAGAATCACATGTAGACTAATGAATATGGTTAGATATTTTGCAAGTTTTTTCTTTTTTTAATTTGAGAGAGACAGAGAAAGAGAGAGAGAGAAACAGAGAGAGAGAGAGGAAGAGGCAGAGAATGAGTGCGCCAGCGGCTTCTCAGCCACTATGAATGAACTCCAGAAGCTTACACCCCCTTGTGGACATGTTCAACATTGCGTGCCTGCCTCACTTTTGCATCTGGCTAAACGTGGAGCCTGGAGAATTGAACGGGCATGCTTAGGCTTTGCAGGTGGGCGCCTTAACCACTAAGCCATCTCTCCAAACCTGTTTTGCAAGCTTATTTCTTTGGACTGATAAAACTTTAGCTGATGTCAGTCATAATGCTGGGGTCCATTTTTAGAGTGTAGTTTGGAGTGCATCTGCTAAATCCTGCTTTATTTTCCCTCAAATGCTCATCTTTCATCTGTTCCCACATGTCCCCTCACTTCCTCACCATGTCCCTTAGAAGGGTTACAAGTCAGACACAAATTTCTCTCTAGCTTTCTGTAATGTCTTGAGAAGAAGCCTTCTCCTTTTCAGATCTTGTATTTTACTTCAGACCCGAATCCTGTCAGGTCTTAGAGATACATAAAAAACTTGGTAGGCTTTGTTGTTGTTGTTTCTTTGTTTTTATTTACTTATTTCATTTTTATATCTTTGTTTAGTATACAAGTAAATAAATTTCACTGTGACGTTTTAAGACACATATATTATTACATTTTGTTTTTATTTGCCCTTGGAAGTATGATTTAGTGCCCTGATCTAATAATTAATCTCCCACAAGTGCCAATGCAGGAAATCCTAATTAAACTCAGTGTGTCACCCCCCCTACACACACACAAAAAAAAAAAAAAAAAAGTAAAAAGAAAAAGACTAGTTGGGAAAAAGAGGGTAGTAGAAGGGGGCTGGAGAGCAGGGTCAAGAGACAATACCACAAGTGGATTGTGGACAAAATACATTATATATACATGTATGAATGTTGTCACTAAGTAAAAAAGGACCACTTTTTCACTTATATTCTTAACTCTGTACACTCATTTCTAATAACTAATGGTTATAACCTCTTTAACTTTGTTTGTTTTTAAATTCTATGTATCACTTTTGTTGTATATTTTTCTGTGTCAAGAGTGATGTTTTTCTAATGAAGTTAACTTTGCTGTTTGGTTTCTCCCTTTTCTATTTAGCAGTAAGCCTCAGAAAAAGAGTCTTATCTTACTCTCACAGTATATTCTTTATCTTTAATCAGAAACATCTACAGGGTATATGTGTGTTTGTGCACCTGAGTGTGTGCATAAAGAATCATACTCGTTATTCCATTCTAGCAAATAGCTTTTTTTTTCTTTTCATTGACCTACTCTTTTATACAAATCAGAAGTACCTGGCATTGGTAGCTTTATTAATGCTATAAGCTAAAAAGTTTTGTCATGTGAATATCCAACAATATCTAAAACCAATTACTTGCCAGCACTGTGCATTATGATCCTTTTCAGTATTTTCCAAATGCCATCAGATGTAATGTGCCATTTGTAATGAGAAGGATTATTCTTACTATCATGAAAGCCTGCTTTACCCACCGAAGTGGGATGCCTGGGTGGGTCTAATGCTGGCGGTCAGGGCACCTCTGATGAGGCTGGCGTTTGCTTGCTAAGCAGCAAAGAACATTCAGTGAAGGGAGGCCTCTAGCTGCCCTCTGGTTCAGGTCGGCCTCCAGTCACCCCTGCTTCAGCCAGAGTCTGAAGGTTCTGGTATCCTGATGCTTCTTCCTCCACATGACTACTGTAAAGACAATGTAGTGTGGCTGTCCCTTGACAAGCCCATACCTCATACTTGGGTAGGTCTTATGTTACATTAACTTTTCATGGGGAGACATTCACCCCGATAGGGCACAAAGTAACGATTATGCCAAAGTCCAACTTGGTGAACCAATGAGTTCATTGAGGTTACTTACAGAGCAAGGTGAGGTTGCTTACAAGAACATGGGTGACTGAAAGGCAGTGGTGTCACTGAAAAAAGGAAGCTGCATCTCTGGAACTCACTGAATGAATTTCAGGCATTTCTGCTGGGTGCTGGTGCTGGTGCTGGTGGGAGAGTTTATTGTTTGTCTAACCCTGGAAAGGAGCCTTGTGGATCCTGTAACATTCTGTTTTCCAGGACTTGTTTACCAGTCTCTGAGCCTCCCTCCAGGAAGGAATGTTTCAATTTGAAGAAAATAACTAAGTAACATCTTAATGTCTGCAACTCTTCTTAAATAAGCCCACACTGGAGCTCTGGGGTGTGTCTTTTTTCCTTCTGAGCACCTCTCTCTTAATTCTCATGTTTAAAAATGTTAAAAAATGGCTCAAGAGTTGAAGGAGCATGATTACAAAGTCTGCAGCCCCCTGCATTCAATTTCCCAACATCTACATAAAGCCAGACACAATATTGACACATGCATCTGATGTTTGTTTGCACTTGGCAAGAGACCCTTGGTTAGTTGTGAAATTCTTTTTTTTTTTTTTTTTTTTTGGTTTTGCAAGGTAGGGTCTCACTCTGGTCCAGGCTGACCTTTTTCTTTTCTTTCTTTCTTTCTTTCTTTCTTTCTTTCTTTCTTTCTTTCTTTCTTTCTTTCTTTCTTTTTTTTTTTTTTTTTTAATTTTTCAAGGTAGGGTCTCACTCTAGCCCTGGCTGACCTGGAATTCACTATGTAGTCTCAGGGTGGACTCAATTTTCAGCAATCCTCCTACCTCTGCCTCCCGAGCACTGGGATTAAAGGTGTGCACCACCACACCTGGCATAGTGTTGAAATTCTTTACTGTGTTAAAGCTATGAATCCTGTTTTTTTTTCCCTGAATTGAGGTCCCTAAAAGATTAAGGGAGCCCCTCAGACTGCTGAGGGTGACAGTGTAGAGCTATGCCTCTGTCCTCCATATTTCTGATAGTTGTGTTGAAGTCTGGTCAAACATCAGTGGCTAGTGGCCCTGGCACTTCATATGTCTCTCAGGGAAAGATTGAACTAATGTTTTGATACATCAGTCCTTAAAGTCTACCACTCACTCATGAGTTCACTCCCAGAAAGTGACAAATGTGACTTAAATGCAGAATCAGGGAGTGTCCCATACCTACTTTCTCACAATACATACTTAAGGTGTTGTATCATTACTTTTTCGTTGCTGTGAACAATTACCCAATCAAAAGAAATTTAAAGGAAGGGAAAGGTTTATTTTTGTCTTATAATTTGGAAGGGAATTTCATGGCAAGAGGGAAGGTGTGGTGGCTACTGTTTGAAGACAACTCATCACATTGGCAGCCAATAAGTAGAGAACAAAACTGAGTGAGGATCATCAGCTGAGACCAAACGTTCAAACACATGAGCCTATGGGAGACATTCTGCATTTAAACCTCAATAGGAACACCTCTTTCTTTTTTTTGGGTTTTTCAAGGTAGGGTCTCACTCTAGCCCAGGCTGACCTGGCATTCACTATGTATTCTCAGGGTGGCCTCGAACTCACAGTGATCCTCCTACCTCTGCCTCCTGAGTGCTGGGATTAAAGGTGTGTGCCACCACGCCCGGCAGGAACACCTCTTTCTAAGGGGTTCCATTGGCCTCACGCCAGTTCATCATTTATTTTTCTTACTTAAGTTATTCACCAGGCATGGATATCTCTTTGTCACTACTTCAGTTCCGTACTTTGGCTTTAGACAGATGTTACTTTCAAATCATCTCTCCTCTCATTACTTTACCCTCTCCCTCCCTTTTAATACAGTCAGCTTGTCATCATTATTTTCATTGCATGGATGCTAGTGGTATGATTTGCCATGTCCCATCATGTTGACTTTGATCCCTGAAATCCTGTCACGGGAAGGTTCCCTGGTATACCTGGAGCTTTTAAGTCTGGTGCCTTACAGCTTGTGGTGGTTTGAATGTAATGTTGCCACAGCCTTAGGTATTTTGGTTTAGATTAAGCTTCCTATTTAGTCTTCAGCAGGTGGTACCCTGCTGGAGGAAGTGTGTCACTGGTGGAAGATCATGAGCCCAGCCCTATTAGGTGTTTATAGAATCAACTTATGCTTGCTGGTATTTTTTTTTTTCCATTTTCTCCTGTGGATGTGAGCCACAGGAAGTGAGCCAACTTCTTCTGCCATGATGAAGCTTCCCCTGGAATCTGTAAGTTTGAAGTAAACCCTTTCATCCCACAAGCTACTTCTAGGCAGATGTTTGTCCCAGTAATGAGATGGCAACTGCAGCAGAAGATTGGTACCAGGAGTGGGGTTGTTGCTGTGCCGAATCTGACCATGTGAATTTTGGTTTTTTGGAATGTGAATGTGTGAGGAATGTGGAAGGATTTAGTACTTTGGACTGGAGAAAAACTTGCAGTGCCGTAGGCAGAGCTTGATAGGCTATTCTGGTAAGAGTTTGAAAATACTAAATACAGAGAGAACTGTGGACTTTGAAGGCTTGGCTTATGAAGTTTCAAAGGGGAAGAAGAAAACTTTGTTGGAAATGGGCTATTTGTGAAAAGGTTAGCTATGTTCTTCTGCTCATGCCCTGAGAGTCTGATCAAATTTGAATTTAAAAGTAATGGACAGTGTGTTTGATGGAAGGTATAAAACAGAAAGATATGAAAGATAGACAGTTTATCTCAGGAAGAAATCAGGAAAGTTTGAAATTACAAGTGTAGAGAATGGTTTTCAGATACTTAAGCTACACTTAAAAAAATTTTTATTGACAACTTCCTTAATTATAGACAATATCCCATGGTACTTCTCTCTCTCCCCTCACTTTCCCCTTTGAAACTCCACTCTCCATAATATCCCTTCCCCCTCTCAATCAGTGTCTCTTTTCAGTTTGATGTCATCATCTTTTCCTCCTATTATGATGGTCTTGTGTAGGTAGTGTCAGGCACTGTGAGGTCATGGATATCCAGGCCATTTTGTGTCTGAAGGAGCATGTTGTAAGAAGTCCTACTCTTCCTTTGGCTCTTACATTCTTTCCGCCCCCTCTTCTGCAATGGACCCTGAGCCTTGGAAGGTGTGTTTGAGATGTTTTAGTGCTGAGCACTCCTCTGTCACTTCTTCTCATCACCATGGTACCTTCTGAATCATCCCAAGGTTGCCACCATCTGAAAAGAGAACCTTCTCTAATCAAAATTGAGAGTATCATTAATATATGGGTATGGACATTAAGAGAAGGGCTTATTGAGCAGTTTGGTGAGCATAGTATATACATTTAGCTCATGACTACCCTTGTTGTAGGTTTTCAGTATCAGGGATGTATTCCCTCCCATGGAGAAGGCCTCCAGTCCAATCAGAGAGTGGTTGGTTTCCCCCCATAACAGACATGCCACGATTGCACCCGTTGGCTCATGTGGCCTGGCAGGCCAAATTTAAAGCTTGCAGTGTTCATTGTTGAGTATCTTCATTGGTGTTTTCTCTCTCCCATCCAACTGCATGCATTAAGCTACAATTTTTGAGGAGATTACCACCATTAGAAGTGGGCCAACTGTTTTGTACTGGGACAATGGAATTTATGCCCATGGAAGGTTCATGCTAGTAAGAATGAAAATTCTTTTGAAAGGAGGTAGCTTGAAGACTGATGGAGGACTATCCTACTCTTCAAGTTCAAGCTCTTCCCACCCCCACTCCCCAGGTTTACATGTTTGTCTATGCTTGTCATTTGGAGCTTGTTTTGAAAGCCTGAAAAATGCAGGGAAGCAGGTCATGCAGTGCACTGGTTCCAAAAGCCTGTGAAATTTGCTGTGTGAAGCAGAGTAGAAATCCATGTTTGAAGGCCCAGTAAGGCCATTGTATGGAGCTATAAAGATAGACCATAGTTAACAGTGTAGACCCGAGGTTGTTTTGGATATACCAGGACTGTAGAAGATCTGCTGGATTAGAATGCAGTTTCTCTGGGTTTTGAACAGCACAGCTGGAGGGGTAGATATTAGAGACCCAGAGACTTTTTCTCTGGTTATCTATGTCAGAATTGAATCTGCAGATGTTTTTGATGTTTACCTGCTGATTATTTGCATGAGTCTTGTCTCTCCTTGTTATGCTTTTTGTTTTTACAATGGTAATGTTTACTCTGTGCTGGAAGTATATGTAACTTGTGTTTTGATTTAACAGGACTTGTAGTTAAGAGACAGTCTTAAATCTCAGATGAGACTTTTGACTTTGAATAATGTTAAAGCTGGTAAAGACTATGGAAACCTTTAAAGTTAGGTGGAATGCATTTACATTTTTAGTTGGTCATGAGTTTATGGGGCTAGGGGCAGAATGTGATAATTTCAATATAATGTCCCCATAGCCTTTGGTATTTTTTAAAATTATGATTAAGCTTCCTACTTAGTATTCAGTAGGTGGAGCCCTGCTGGAGGTGGTGTGTCACTGGGACAGATCATGAGTCCAGTCCTACTAGGTGTTTATAGAGTCAGATTTTGCTTGCTGCTGGTGGTTTTCTCTCTCCCTGCAGTAGATGTATCCTGAAGTGAGCCTAATTCTTCTGCCATGATGAAACTTCCTCTAGAATATATAAGCCTTTAATAAACCCTTCTTTCCATAAACTGCTTCTGGCTGTGTGTTTGTCAGAGCAACGAGAAGGTAACTACAGCACAGCTCAAACTTGTGGTCATCTTGGAGGTATGGTTTTCCCAGAGTGCACCAGGATCCCCTCTCTAAGTCAGCTCATTTTAATCGTCATCTACTCCCAGCAATTAAGCCTGTCATCTACACTGTTGCAATGCCAGGGACCACCTTCATCTCTTAGCCCTGGGTCATGCAGACACTTGAATTGCCTACCAGATACTAGAAGTGTTGCTCACCAGTGTGTTTAGACAAGTGGTACTACTGGCCCCTTCTGCAGCAGAACTACAAGAGAATGGTGACCAAAGAGAAGTTAACATAAAAGGAGAGCCTGTTCCTGTGATTAGCCAAGTTGTACTAGGTGCTGCTAGCAGAAACATCCAAACAACACAGGGTATCCCTATCCAGGTGGTCATAATAGTATAGCAGGCACCTCTAGGTCAACACCAGCTTCCAATAAAAATTGTAACACAAAATGGGTCTCATGTGGCAGCAATTCCCTCACCTGTAAATGGTAAGGTAAACTATGTGTGTGTCTTTTCCACTTGGCAACCTATGCATCTGTGTGGGTGGCACTGCTCACAAAGCATGGGTTACAACTTAGCAGAGCAGTCTGAGCTCAAGCTGTTCAAAGCAGAGGACAGCAAGAGCCCTGAATGTGCATGTTTCACCTGCTGCCACAAGGGTAAAGGGGATCCAGAACTAGCTGCTGGGAGAGTTTCTCTTACTTTAGATATTAATTTTGTGGTACCAGGAGACACTGCCTCTCAAAGAAGGGGGCCAGCATCCTTTTGGTCAGTAAAGGGCTTGGCGGTTGGTTTTCACCTGTCTGAGTTGAAAACCCCACCCAGATGACCTTCAAACTCCCTACAGTTGGAAGTCACACTCTAATAGACACACAATAGCAGCCCTAGTTCCAGAGGTGGCATCTCCCACAGAGTGCTGGTTAGGCTTCCATCTGTGGGTTCAGCATTTACAACAGGCAAGAACTCTAGGCCCCGAGAAGCCTCCTGTGAGAATGCACAATCAATGCTGGCTGCAATCTTATCTCAGCAGGCTGGACTGTCCTCCAGGGACAGGGCTGGAGCAACTGCTGCCCACCAGGACCCACTGGCTGAGGCTGAGAGACAAGACAGTATGTTGTTGTTCTCATGTGGAATTAGGATACTTTGAGGTGTGCTTGCTTGCTTGTTTCCTTCCTTCCTTTCTTTTTTCTTTTTTTTTTTTGGTTTTTAAGGTAGGGTTTCACTCTAGCCCAGGCTGACCTGGAATTCACTATGGACTCTCTCAAGGGTGGCCTCGAACTCACAGCATTCCTCCTATCTGCCTCCCAAGTGCTGGGATTAAAGACATGCACATCCAGGCATGAATGTACTTTCTTTATAAACTAATATGGGGTCTTTGGCTTCTCACATCACTCCATTTCTACTCTGGAAGTTTGACAGTTCCAGGACCTTTCCTGTGGACTTAGCTGAGGAAAGCAGCATTTTTTTTTTTTTTTGGAGAGAGACACAGAGAGAGAGAGGGAGAGGAGGACAGATAGAGATGAGCATGCCAGCAGCCTCTCAGCTGCTGTGAACGAAATCCAAATGCATGTGCCCCCTTTTGGTCAAGTGCAGCATTGCGCCCTTGCGTCACTTTGCATCTGGCTAAACGTGGGACCTGGAGATTGGAACCTCTGGAGATTGGCACCAGTGTTCTTAGGCTTAGGAGGCAGGTGCCTTAACTGCTAAGTCATCTCTCCAGCCCAGCATTGTTCTTTTGTTGTCTGTGGTGTTCTCAACCCATGGGATGATCTGCTCTTATCCATCCTACAGCATTCAGGTGGCACTCCTTTAGGGCACCTGTCCATTTCTGTGTTACAACATTTGCCTGACCAATTTATCCCACCTCATATCAGTGTGTAGGGTGACCCGGGTCAAAGTTGCACTGATCCATGAGACCTGAAAGCCGAGGGACCAAAGGGCCAGTCAGGAGCATCTGAGCTGTATATACCTGTTCTTATTTGTTAGGTTTTTTTTGTTTGTTTGTTTTTGCATCTGGCTTTATTTGGGGACTGGGGAATTGAAACAGGCTGACTGGCTTTGCAAGCAAGTGCTTTTAACAGCTGAGCCATCTTCCCAGTTCCACTTACCAGGTTTTGGTGTCTGTCCATTGTCCCTAGCATGTCATGACAGGTTCATGGTTTTTCTGTTCTTAGGATAATCATTCTCATATACTTGGTAGCTATTTAAAGTTGTGGATTTCAACACAAATTATCACATTCAAGTTTTATTTTTTTTGTTTGGTTTTTGGTTTTTCGAGGTAGGGTCTCACTCTGTCCCAGGCTGACCTGGAATTAACCATGTAGTCTCAGAGTGGCCTTGAACTCATGGCGGTCCTCCTACCTCTGCTTCCCGAGTACTGGGATTAAAGTCATGCACCACCATGCCCAGCTTCACATTCAAGTTTTATAATTTTAAAGGATACACAAGTTACATTTTAACATAAAACATTACAGACCATTTGACAGAAACTGGGCATAGTTAAATTCTCCCAGATAAGTTACTGATAAATCATTAATTTATACATGTTGGGACAACTTCTTTATCCTGTTATGCCTTCTCTTCTCTTTTCCTTGTATTTCATCCCTGCCTGGCTTTGTGGAGCTAGTGAAGCTTGTCCTGCTGCCATGTCAGACTGTCTGCTACCATCCCCGTGGATGTCTCTCATGTGCTCCAACTACACCTGGACTTGATGTTTTGGTATTTTCCTTGTTTGTGTGTGTTGTGCGTGTGTGTTGTGCATGCATGTCTATATATGTGGAGGTGCATGAGTACATGAATGCACATGTGTGGGGACCAGAGGTTGACACTGGGTGTTTTCCCAAATTGTTGTCCACCTTACTCTTTGAGACAGAGTCTCGCACTGACCATAGAGCTTACTGATCTGGCTAGTCTAGCTAGTCAACATGCCCAGGAATCCTCCTATCTCTGCCTCCCCAGTGCCAAGATTATAGGCATATGTGGACTATCATGGCTTTTGTGTGAGTGCTGGAGATCCAAACTCAGGTCTTCTTGATCTTAGGTATCATAAGATTAGGAAATGTGTATTCTTTTATTTGACCCTTAACACTAAACTTTGTGTGTGGTGGTTTGTTGTATGGGGCACATGTCAGGGTAATAGGATAAGTAGTCAACATCTTTTTGACTAACATTATTTGAAATAGCAATCTGTTTTGAATAAATACCTGTGGGTCATTCATTCACACTGTCTGTTCCTTTTCTCTCACTGTAAGCATCAAGCTCAGATTATCCTCATCAGTCCATCACCACTGATCCCTCCCAGGTAGGGGACTGTCTCATTCAAATTCCTTAGTCTTCCCTGGGGACTCTGAGGCAGTGGGGTCCAGGGAGGAGCCTGGGTCTCTCTACTAAATAAGGACTCTATCTTCTCTCTCTGCCACACTGAAGACATGATGATGGGCCCTTCCCCCAGTTCCCCAGAGGTGCTGGTTCTAGAACCGCAGAAGGTGCACAGTTGGCTGAGGGAGCCTGCCGCCTCCTGCATCTCAGGATGATGCTAATGATTGCTCTGCTGCATCAGCGCCGGCCAAGGTCTGTTGTGCCGCTGTAATTACAGGACGAGGGCAGTGATTTTCCTCAGTGTGGATTAAATAACAAGAGCTTATTGTGAGGCAGTTGTTTCCATTATAGAAATGTTAGGTTCTTCTAATGATGAATGTCAATGACATAGCATATAATTCCTATAGCTGTGATGTAACTCGTTCAAAAGAACAGACACAACTCTCAGGTACTTCAGGTCCTTGAGGAATCTGGGAAGAGGGGATTTTGTATTTAGATAGAATCATGACCTCTTGATGTTTTGTGTTTGTGGATTTGCATCTGTCTCTTGTTTCTGTGGATTTATTCTCTCAAGTGTGGTAAAAGACTTTGGACTCACCATCTCCCCCCTCTCCCCCCGCACTGATGACTCCACCTTCAGGTGCTGGTATTTACTGAGCTTCATCTGCAGGAAGAAAAGGAGGTTTTCTGTTTTCTGGGTGTTTTCACCAGTACTCTTAAGTACAATGGATACTTCCAGCCCTCGAGAGTTTGTAGAAATCATCTGAAATGTTGCCATCGAAACCCTTCAGGATTTCTGATAATTAAGGCTTGCTAGCTCTGTTATAAAGGATCACCTTAATTTAGCTTTACCCTGCCTCTCCTCCTTGTGCCTCCTGCCCCGACTCTTTCATGTGCCTTTCTGCTCATCCAAAAAGACACAGGCCTATGTTCTTCATACAGATGCTTCCAAAAATCAACCTATTGGGCTGAGAAGATGGCTCTGTGAGTGAGACACTTGCTGTACAAGCATGAAGACCTGAATTCAATCCCCAACACCCATATATAAAAAGATAGGCATGGCTATGCATGCCTATAACCCCCCTCACTGAATGGGGCAGAGATAGGGTCAGCCCATTTGGCAAAAAAAAAAAAAAAAAAACAAAAAAAAAAACTGGGAGCTTCAGGTTAAGTAAAAGATTATCTCAAGGAAGTAAGGTGGAAAGAGTGATAGAGGAAGAGGACAGCATCTACTTCCAGTTTCTGTGTACATGGGCATGGGACATGCATGTACTCACACACACACACACACACACACACACACACACACTCTCTCTCTCTCTCTCTCTCTCTCTCTCACCCCCAGCATCTAGTGAGGACAAACTAATATGGACTTAGACTGTAATCAGATTAACTGTAAAGATATGCAAAATGTAAGGATAGAACAAAACACCAGGTACATTGCCAGAAGCTTCTGAGTTGGAGTCTGTATGCTTCATGGAGTTGGGGCATGTATGTGTTTCCTTTAACACCAGTTGCATGACTCCACATCATGATGGGGTGGGAGGGGCAAGATGAGGCTGCTGTCCTCATGTCTATAAGGAGAATCATTTTGTAAACTTTTTGCTATTTGGAAAACTGACTTCAGGAAAGAGTACATGTTGCTTGACACAGTAATGAGAACTGGAGGTGCCATTTGGAGTATTTAAAAACCACCATTTGCTTAGATTATTTCTTGTCCAATCAAGCCAGAGCAAAAGTGATTGGAAAACAAAACAGTAAATTTTTATGAGAAACTTTAGAGCACACTGAGAGCAGAAGATGTAGCAAGACTGGGTCCTGAAGACTTGGAAGACAGAAGCCAGCCAGCCATAGCAGTGAGGGAGAAGGTTGCTGATCTTGCTGAAAGCACCTAGCAGCTGGCACAGGCTGTAGGTTCTTCACTGGTTGCTCTTGGAACTCCAAGAGCATGAAGGAAACAGCCATGGCATAGTAACAGCCATGTAAGTGGCTAGTGCTCCTGGGGCAAAGGCTGGAGAAGAACTAGGGAGATACATCAGGGCACCCATGAGTTTATTACACATCTGTTGCTGTATTGGGAAAATCACCTACATATTTGATTTCCTACTATATCTTCAACAAGAAATATTCTTTTCAGGAAATACAACCACCTTTTAAAAATATTTACCAAGAACCGCCTTAAGTGTATCTTATAATTCTTCTTTTATTAAATAATAGCTTACCTGATTTGTATTCACTTCTATTTTGTAGTTCTTTTGAGATTTTTTTAATGACAATTATACTTTCAGAAATGCTTGCATGGCTATTGGGATGCAATAACAAAAGTTGAAAGAATTAAAAAAGGAAAAAAAGCAAAGAAAAACACCTTCTATCAGCAGCTGATAAAAACACATTGCAGAGACTCAAGAATGAGTTAATAGTGCTTACCACCTTTTCTTCTCCAGAGATGCACACACACACACACCATGATACACATACATGCCACAGCACACACATGGTCATTTGAAAGCAATGCATGATCCCAACTGCCAGTGTTGAAGGGCACTTTCTTTGAGCTTAACAGACATTGCCATCTTCATCAGAAGCAGCTGTGACTACTAGCCAAAGATCCTCAAGATCAGACCCATTGATACTCCCTCATAGAAAGAAAGGGCAGGAAAGGTCATCACACTCTGAGATCTCACCACTCCCTCCTGCAGCTCCCTGTCAGCTGTATGTGATGTTGCCCCCTGCACTTGGTATTGTAATCCTAGGAGGTGCTAGATTATATAGTAGGTATAAGGCTAGCTAAAGTGGGCAGCTGTGGGGAGGGCATCATCCATTTTGGGGTGAGACTTTCCAATGGTGCAGCTGCAGTGGGTCACCCACATTCCTGTAAGTAACCCCTCAGTAAGTAAGCTCAAATCCAGGGATTTACAACACAATAGGAAAGCACTCTACCACTGACCTCTTATTTTATTTTTACTGTATCTGAGATATGATTTTACCATATAGCTCAGGCTAGCCTCAAACTTGTCATCCTCCTATCTCATTCTTATAAGTGTTGAGATAACAGTTCTATGGTGAATGTATTCTCTGAATTTTATAGACTTTCTCTCCTTCAAACTTGTAAGTTTTGGTAAGAATACAGGTAAGATACCCAGTACCATATATAACATTTTAAAAGGAAGTTCAACATTTTTAATCAGTATAAAGTAATGTTAAGAAAATATTTTGTTTCATTTTTGAGCATGATCTTCTAGCAGCAGCACAGCATAAATACAACTTGGTGGCAGTGATCCCTACTTTTGTATGGCGAGAGTAACTGCAATAACACAAAATGTATAACAGCATGATCAACCTACAACTCTCTTTACTGAGCAAAATGCATGAAAATACAGTGATGTTAACCAAATTTCCAAATAAACTTTAGGAGTGTCAGGGCTCCTTAAATCCAGGCATGTTTGCCATATTTTTCACTTTGAATCTCTTAGGATACTGTTTGTTGAATTCAATACAATAGAGGGAGAACAGTGAAGAAACCTGATATATATATTTTGTTTTTCTGAGGTAGGGTCTCACTTTAGCTCAGGCTGACCTGGAATTCACTGTGTATAGTCTCAGGGTGGCCTCAAACTCACAGTGATCCTCCTACTTCTGCCTCCTGAGTACTAGGATTAAAGGTGTGTGCCACCATGCCCGGCTTGTACATTCTTTTATAAAATGTATTACCTTTCTAAAGGGCATATTTCTTCACACCTGTGTGTATAAATTTTCCTCATCACAAGTTGAATCCTTGGCAAGCACATGTTATTGACTCTTGAATTTTCCAGAGGAGAAATTTAATTTTTTTCCTTTATTTTTCCTTTATTTTTCTTGTTTTGGTTTTTTGAGGTAGGGTCTCACTCTGGTCCAGGCTGACCTGAAATTAACTATGTAGTCTCAGGGTAGCCTCGAACTCATGGCAATCCTCCTACCTCTGCCTCCCAAATGCTGGGATTAAAGGTGTGTGCCACCATGCCCAGCTTAATTTTTTTATTAGTTATATAATGTGTATGTTTTATTAGTTATATAATGTGCACCATGATGGTACCATCATTAGCCATCTCCCTGCCCTCCCCCATGGGGATTGTGGTCTTGCATTGTGGGGGTACCCATCAGATATGGATGTGAGGCAATGTCTCTGTGAATAATGACCCAACTTGTGGCTCTAACGGTCTTTCTGCCCCATCTTCTGCGAATTTCCCTAAGCCATGTTGGGCTCATTTTAGGTCTATTTCAGTGATGAGGTCATGGGAGTCTCTGTGTCTCTGGATATCTGATTTGGTAGGAGTTGAGTGTGCTCTGTGTCTATCTCCTTCACCCCTGTGCTGATACCAGGTTCACTGAGAAAGCAGCACTCTTGCTCATTTCCCCAATTTCTGTATGGCTTCAGCTGGTGCCCTGGTGAGGTGCAATGGGCTGATTCTCTCCTCAGGTTCTGCGTCCATCTGAAAAAGAAAAGCAAATTCTTCAATGGAGAGTGAGGTCAGTGCAAGATACATGGATAACCGTTATTGTTTTAGAGAGAATTAAATAGGTGTAGGCCCTCTTGTATTCCACTATTGGTGGGACCTTGATATTGGAGAGTGAACTCATTTTTTTGGATATGGTTCTGACTTGTTTCCCAGTTCCAGGTATGGGATCCATTCCACTGAATGGATCTGTTCTCCAAATCAAGAGCAGTTGCTTACCCACCATGGCTGTGTGCCACTATTACACTTGTGTGAGCATCACGTCAGGTTGATTGCTGCTGAGTAGTTTAGACCACAAGTTGCTTACATAGATGTTGGTCATTTCCCCCCAGTGACTTATGTAACACTTCTGAAACTTTTCAAGCTAACTGTGTGGGGACTGACTCTCTTTTCCAGATTCCAGCCAGGTCACTCCATGTTTCATCCCAACAGCATATGGTGTCTTTGGCAGTAGAGTCTTACCATTAATCTTTGGTGGGTCATCAAGTACTCTGTCTTCTTTTGGGAAACCTTGTAGGTCTCACTGATCAACAGCTCATTGTGGATATTAACCACATGCTGGTACTGGGAGTTATAGGTCAGTGGCAAGGGAGAAGAAGGAAGAAAATTATAGGTAATAGGAAAGAGAAAGAGAGAGAGAAGAGAGAGAAGAGGGAGTGATAGAGAAACAGGAGAAGATTGAAGTTAGTCTTCATCATACCCTCTCCTGGTCCCTGTGATTCAGGTGTTCTAAGCACCTGATGAAGGTTTGGCCTTTTAGTATATCTTTCAGTTTTTTGTCCCCTCCCCCACCATTACCCTCCCTTCCACCCCACCATCCCTATTGTCCAATCCTAGAAATGTTATTAGGTGTGTCAGTATCTCAGGCAAATTCAGGTTAGGAGCCACAGATGAGTGACACCATGTGATACTTATCTTTCTGTGATTGGGTGAGTTTGCTGAGAATGATCTGTTCCAAGTTTGACCATTTTTCTTCAAATTGCATTGTGTACTTTTTCCTTACTGCTGTGTAGAATTACACTGGGTAGATATACCACATCTTAGTTATCCATTAATCTAATGATGGATATCTGGGTTGATTCCAGCTCTTAGCTATGATGAACTGAGTAGCTATAAACATGGTTGAGCAAATATCTCTGATCTGAGGCTTGCAGCTTTTAGGGTAAATGCCCAGTAAGGGAATAACTGGATCTGTTGGTAACTCTATAGTCATCCTTTTTAGGAGTCTTCATATTGCTTTCCATAGTGGTTGTACCAGCTTACATTCCCACCAACAGTGAATGAGGGTTCCTCTTTCTCCACATTTGCCAGCATTTGTTGTCATTAGATTTTTTAATGTTTGCTATCCTTACTGGGGTAAGGTGGAATCTCATAGTTGTTTTAATTTGCATTTCCCTGATGATTAGGGATGTTGAACATTTTCTTAAGTGTGTGTTTGCCATTTGTATTTCTTCCTCTGAGAACTCCCTGTGCAGTTCTCTGCCCCATTTTGTGAGTGGGATGTTTGACTTTTTATTGTTTAGGTTTATGAGTTCTTTGTAGACTCTAGAAATTAGGCTTTTGTCTGATGTGTATCTGGTAAAAATTTTCTCCCATTCTGTGGGTAATCTATTGGCCCTGCTTATTGTATATTTGTCTGTGAAAAGGCTTTTCAGCTTCATGAGATCCCAATGGTTGACTGTTTAATTTCCAGCTACTGGGATTTTATTCAGGAACTCTTTTCCCACTCCTATATCATGGGAAGTTCCTCCTAGTTTTTCTTCCAGTAGTAGCAGAGTATCTGTTCTTATATTGAGGTCTTTTATCCATTTGGACATGATTTTTGTGCATGGTGAAATGTATGGATCAAGTTTCATTTTCCTGCATATGGTTATCCAGTTTGTCCAGCACCATTTGTTGAAGATGCTATCTTTTTTCCAGTCTACATTGCTAGGGCCTTTGTCAAATATCAAGTAGCTGTAGTTATTTGATCCAAAGTCTGGGTCCTCGATTCTGTTCTCTTGGTATATAATCCTGTTTTTATGCCAGTACCATGTTGTTTTTATTACTATGGCTTTGTAGTATAGCTTTAGATCAGATATGGTGATACCTCCAGAGGTGTTTCTTTTGTTGAGATATGCTTGGATATCTGAGGCCTTCTGCCATTCCATATGAATTTTGAGATTATTTTTTCTATCTCTGTGTTGAAAGATGTTGGGATTTTTATTGGTGTTGCACGATATATATATATATATTGCTTTTGGTAAGATTGCCATTTTCACAATGTTCATTCTGCTTATCCAGGAGCATGGGAGGTCTTTCTGTTTTCTCAAGTCCTCCTCAATTTCTTTCTTGAGTGTTTTCATTGTAAAGGTCTTTCACCTCCTTGGTTAATGTTATTCCAAGGTACTGTATTTTTTTTTTTTGATGCTATTGAAAATGGGACAATGTCACTTATTGCTTTCTCTGTATCTTTGTCTTTAGCATATAGAAAGGCTACTGATTTTCGTGCATTGATTTTGTATCCTGCTACTTTACTGAAGGAGTTAATCACTTTTAAGAGTTTTGAGATGGAGGTTCTTGGGTCACTTATGTGTAGAATCATGTTATCTGCAACTTAACTTCTTCCTTTCCAATTTTTATCCATTTTATTTCTTTCTCCTGTCTTATTGCTTGAGCTAGTACTTCCAGTACTATGTTAAAGAACATAGGTGAGAGTGGACACCCCTGTCTTGTTCCTGAACTCAATGGGAATTCCTTCAGTCTCTCCCCATTAAGTATTATTTGGGCTTTAGGATCTTTATATGTAGCCTTTATTATGTTGAGATATAGACCGTCCATGCCTATTCTCGCCAATGTTTTGATCATGAAGTGATGTTGTATTTTGTCAAAGGCCTTTTCTGCATCTATCAAAATGATCATGTGGTTTTTTTTTTTAAGCTTATTTATGTGGTGTATTACATCGACAGATTTATATATTTTGTATCAACTCTGTGTTCCTGGGATGAAGCCTACTTGATCCAGGTGGATAATGCTTTTGATGTGCTGTTGAATTCGGTTTGTGAGGATTTTGTTCAGGATTTTTTTCATCTAAGTTCATCAGGGAAATAGGCCTGTAGTTTTCTTTTCTTGAGACATCTCTGCCTGGTTTTGGTATTAGGGTGATACTAGTTTCATAGAAGGAGTTGGGGAGCTTTCCCTGTTTTCTGATTGTGTGGCACAATTTGAGAATAATTGGTTTAAGTTCTTCCATAAAGGTTTGATAGAATTCAGCTGAGAATCCATCTGGTCCTGGAATCTTCTTTTTAGGGAAGTTTTTGATTACCCTTTCAATATTGATGGTTGTGATGGGTTTGCTCAGGAGATTAATCTGCTATGAACTTAGCTTTGGTAGGTGGTCCAGGAATTCATCCATTTCTTCCATTTATCCAATTTTGTGGAGTAGAGGTTTTTGAAGTAAGTCCTGATAATTCTCCCAATTTCACTTATGTCTATTGTGACCTCTCCTTTTTAATTTCTAATTTTGTTAATTTGAGTTGTCTCTCTCTCTCTCTTTTTTTTTTTTTTGCTTGATCAAATTGGCCAGGGTTTTATCAATCTTGTTTATTTTTTCAAAGAACCAGCTCTTTGATCAATTTTTAAAATTGTTTTCTTAGTTTCCAGTTCATTAATTTCTGCTCTGATCTTATTTGTCTCTTTCTGTTTGGAGCTTTTTGGGTTGGATGATTCTTGTTTTTCCAATGCTTTTAGGTGGATGGTTAGGTTATTGGTTTGGGATCTCTCTGTCTTTGTTATGAAGGCATTTAGCACAATGAGTTTTCCCCTGAGGACCACCTTCATTGTATCCCATAAGTTTTGGTACATCGTGTTTTCATTGTCATTCATTTCTAGAAATTTTGCAATTTCATTTTTTATTTCATCCACTACCCATTTATTGTTTAAGAGTGTGTTGTTCAGTTTCCAGGAGCTGGTTGGGTTCCCGGTGCACCTTTTGTTGTTAATTTCTAGCAATACACCATTGTGATCTGATATCATGCAGGAAATTATGTTGATCCTTCTAAATATATGGAGGCAGGCTTTATGACCAAGTATATGATCTATTTTAGAGAAAGTTCCATGGGCTGCTGAGAAGAATGTGTAGTCTGTGGATTTGGGGTAGAATGTTCTGTAGATGTCCATTAGGTCTAATTGATCTATGGTGTTGTTGAGCTCTCTTATTTCCCTGTTAATTTTCTGTTTGGAAGATATGTCTATTGCTGATAATGGAGTATTGAAGTCCCTAACTATGATGGCATTGGTGGTTATTTCTGTTTTATTGTCAAGTAGGTTTTGTTTTATGAATTGTGGTTCCCTTCTTTGTCTTTTTTGAATACTTTTGGTTTGAAGTCTATTTTATCTGATATAAGTATAGCTATACCTGCTTGTTTCTTATTTCCCTTTGCTTGGAATGTCATTTTCCACTCTTTTACTCTGAGGAATTATCTGTCTTTATCTTTAGTGGTGAGGTGGGTTTCTTGAAGACAGCAGATTGAGGGGTCTAATTTCTGATCCACCTGTTAGCTTATGTCTCTTGATGGGTGAATTAAGGCCATTAATATTTAGGGTAATAACTGTGAGGTTTTATTTAATACCTGCCATATTGTGGTGGTTTATGTGGTTTGGTGTTTTCTTGGTCTTTTTTTTTTTTTGCCTTCTCGAAGTTTGGTTATTGTGATCTGCTTATCAGGGGCACTTGAGGTTGGTGATTTGATTCTTCTGTATGGAGAATTCCCTGAAATACTCTGTGAGGTTTGGCTTTTTGTTCATATAGTTGTAAAGCTGAGTTTTAATGTGGAAAGTTTTTCTTTCACCATCTATTATGAGGGATAATTTTGCTGGGTTGAGTAGTTTAGGTTGGAAGCCATAAGTTCTTAGACTTTGCAGTGTTCTGTTCTAGGCTCTTCTGGCTTTCAGGGTTCTATTGAGACATCTGAAGTAATTCTGATGGAGTTTCCTTTATATGTAATGTGTTGTTTCTCCCTAGCTGCTTTTAGGACTTTCTCTTTGTGATTGATGTTTAGAGTCTTCATGATAATATGTCTTGAAGAGTTTCTTCTTTGGTCCAGTCTGTTTGGAGTTCTGTTAGCTTATTGTAACTTGATGGGACTTGCTTTTGAGAGAGTGGGAAGGTTTTCTTCGATAATTTTGTTGAATAAGTTTTCCATGCCTTTGGTCTGTGTTTCTTCCTCTGCTGGTATATCCATGATCCAAATGTTGGGTTGCTTAAGGGTATCCCACATTTCCCTCATGTTGTATTCACAGAAAGTTTTGAACTTGTTGAAACCTTTGGACTCATGAACTGTTTCTTCTGGTTTGTTTTCCAGTTCTGAGTTTCTATCTTCTAATTGGCTGACTCTAGTCTTGAGAGCTTCTATAGAGTTTTGGGCTTGTTCAACTTGGTTTGTATTTTCTACTGCTTTTTTTTTTTTTTTTTTTTTAAATATTTTTAAACTATTTATTTATTTATTTATTTGCAAGCAGAGAGACAGAGAGAGAATGGGCATGCTAGGGCCTCTAGCCACTGCAAACAAACTCCAGTTGCATGTGCCCCTCATGCATCTGGCTTATGTGGGTCCTGGAGAACTGAACTGGGATCCTTTGGCTTTGCAGGCAAACACCTTAACCACTAAGCCATTTCTCCAGCCCATCTACTGCTTTTTTATGTATAGTTTCCATCTCTCTGTTGAGTTCCCTTTTCACGTCATTTTCTGATTTTCATAATGCTTCTTGGAGTTCATCCTTGCATTTTTTTATGTCTTCATTGAGCCTAGCCAACTGGTTATTGAGGTCCTTTTTTTTTTTCACTCTCCTTCAGATCATTTAACTGTCCTTAGAACCCTTTGTGGTTCTTTTCTATTAGGTCTAATCTAGCAAGGACACCCTTTATACAATTATTGGCTCTTTGTTGAGTTTCTGCAAGTTCTGCTATTTCCTTGGCCAGTGTTGCATAGCTTGTCTCTTCATTTGGGGTTTCTAATACTATTGCCTCTTCTATGTTTTCATTAGAGACATCCATTGTGGGACTGGACAATCTAGCTGGATTTACTTGCATCTGATTTTTCATGCTGTTCCTTTTTCGTTGTGGTCTGTGCATCACAATAGTTTAGAAAGCCTAGGGTGTGGGATGCTAGCCTGCTGGCCTGGGGTGGTGGGGGGCAGTGGTGAGTGTGAGGGCAATGGCCCAAGGAGTTCAGAAAGGCTGGGGTGGGGACACTGGCCTGCTGGCCTGGGTCCCTGTTTGGGGTGGGAGGAGGGAGTGGTGACCACGATCACATACGCAGGGCTCCAGAAGGCTTGGGTGGGAACCCTGGCCTGCTGATCTGGGTCCCTGATCAGGGGTAGGGGGGAGTGGTGACTAGGACCATGATCGCCTGGTGCTCAGGAAGGCTAGGGCGGGACCAGACTGGCGAGTGGGACTGCAATTGCGTGCAGGGCTCAGGAAGGCTAGAGCATAACAGATGAGTGGGACCATGATTGCATGGGGAGTTCAGAAAGGCTAGGGCAGGATCTGCACACCCGTGGAGCTCTGTGCAATGGTGGAAAAGCCTGGGGCTGAGGTCTTAGCCTGCTAGCTTGGGTACAATTGGCTGCAGTTAGTGCAGGAGGGACCTCGGGCTGGGACTGCACCTAGCACGGCTACTTTAGGATACTGGGGAACTGGTGGGCTGTCCAAGAGCTTGGGAATCAGTGGATTCCCTATTTTGCTTGTCCTCACCCTCCCACTGGAAGCCTACTAGAGTTAGCAAACCCCTAAAAAACCTCCTTTAACCTTAAGGGTCTTGCCTTTACTTCCCTGTGAGGTGAGGTTAGGCGGATGTCATCTTAACCGGAAGCTGAGAAATTGAAATTTTCAATAATTTTGTTTCCAGCTGTCTTTATAGGTTGATTCTTTTTTTAAAAAATATTTTATTTATTTATTTGAGAGAGAGGAGGAGGAGGAGGCAGATACAGAGAGAGAGTGAATAGGCAAGCCAGGGCCTCTAGCTACTACAAATGGACTCTAGACACATACGCCCCCTTGTACAGCTGGCTTATGTGGGTCCTGGGGAATCAAACCAAGGTCCTTGGGCCTCGCAGGCAAATGCCTTAACCGCTAAGCCATTTTCCCAGCCCTTTATACATTTATCCTTTATAGAGTTTATACTTGAATCTTACTAATGTTGCATATCATCTGAGACCAGTGAAACCCTTTTGGGAAATTAATTGAGGAAGACCAAGTGAAAGCAGAGCAATGATGTTATGTTCCATTTCTCCACAATTTTCTCTTGAAGTTGTCTTAGAGATATGCATCTGTTGTATATCTCAACTGTTATCTTTTAATTTGAAAAATAAAAACCAACCTAATTAACAAGGAAGACAAGCTAAATTTCCTGATTGTGATAATTATACTTGTTCACTTATTCAGTTAAGAAATGTTTTGCAGTAGCTCTTTGGACATGTGCTATCTTTCAGATTCTGTGCTAGGTTTAAGACACACAAAGCTGCCTAAGGCTTGAACTGCATCTTCCAAGAGCTCATGATTCCACAGGGAGAACTAGACATGTCAGATATTAACCTGGACCCCTAAGGACATATGAAAAGACTACTGCATCAGCATGATGAGTATAGTTAGCAGTTTTTAGAGTGATGTAAGGATACATGGTGTGTGCACATGTGTGCAGATGTGTGTTCCATATGTGCATTTGTGGAGGCCAGGGGAGGATGATGAGGGTCCTATTATTCTTCTGCCTTATTTCCCTGAGACAGTCTCATGGAATCCAGAGCTCCCTATTTTTGGTTACACTAGCTTATTAGGGAGCCACAGCAGTCTTCCTGTCTCTGAGCCCCTTATCAGTGGGGTTACAGGCAAGTATGGCCATGCCCAGCTTTTTAATGTGAATGCTGGGGATTGAACTCTGGTCCTCATGGTTAATCAGCAAACACGGTTACCTACTGAGCTCAGCCCTGAGAATAGTTCTTATCTAATATTTTAAAAAATATTTAATTAATTTATTTATTTGAGAGCGAGCAAGAGAGAGACAGAGTATGGGTGCACCCGGGCCTCTAGCTACTGCAAACGAGCTCCAGATGCATGTGCCACATTGTACATCTGGCTTTATGTGGGCCCTGGGGAATTCAACCCAGCCCTTAGGCTTTGGAGGCCAGTGGCTTAACCACTGAGCAATCTCTATAGCCCTTACATGATTTTTAAAAATATTTTTGAATGCTACATTAGAAATTGTCCTTGGCTTTGTTCTTTCCTCCAGTGCAAATGAGAGCATTAGACAGCCAGGAAATATTCCCCAAAATGATGTCCTCCTTCTCACATTCTGCTCTGACTACTCATGGGGGCACAAGACCTACTGTCTGAAGACAAGTTCAGGGTTAGTTGTTGTCTTGCGTCTTAGCTTCTGCACAGTTTTAAAATGTCCTTTTGGAAAGAAAACTTCAGTACATTTTTTAGCAAGTTTACTTAGTATTTCTTTTTTTTTCCACCCATTTTGCAGCACATTTGCTGAATTATGAAATACTCGCTGCCCAAAGCATACAGTATGTGGTCTGGGAAATCAGGAGTTGCTTTATGGAGCAAATATGTGAGAGGGAACATTTAAGAAGGCCTCAGAAGAGCAAGCCTGTTAGAAAGGCATGAGTCCATGGTCGGCTTGCTGTGTACAGTGAGGACATAACAGGTGTTTCTCACACCCAACATGTTAAATGTTTCCTATTCAGGTTGTGCTGCTCTGTATGAGTTAAAATCACAAGCTAAAGTGCCTGAAGCAACAAAATCAATATGATGTTGCCACCTCCAAGGAATATAAAGAAAGATGTTTCTGTGTCAAATATTTGTACTTTTAAAAATTAAGCTCTGACTGCTTTCCCCACTGTAAGGTAGATGCTTCAAAATAAGGCTTTGTTTTCCTGTTGTCATGTCTTAAGATATGTCACTGTCTTAACTGTATTGAAGGAAAGCTTTTAGACAAGAGTTCATTTGAGCAATGAGATATCTCATCAATCAAATTAAGGATGGAAAATGGCTTAGAATGCTCTCTCAGGTGCTACAGTGACCCATCACATTTTCAGGTTATATTTATAACCATAGAACAGGAAATGACATACAAATATAACCTGATTGGCTGCAGTTGGTATTGTCTCATATGGTCATATTTTGATAGCCTTTAGCCTCTGATTGGCTGGAAGGTCAGCTGCTGTGATTAGCTGATACTTCTCTAGTTAATAGTATACTTTCAGGTTAGGTTACACATTAGGTTAAGTTATAGTTCACTATTCATGGAGAAATGTTCAGGTTAAATGTAAAATATTTATAGAGTAAAGGTTTAAGCAAAACTTAATTCAATTTAGCAACAACAATGCATGTTTTTAGACAAGTGGCTGCAAATTTCAATATTCTTTTTAAAATATTGTTATTTATTTTCAAGCACAAAGAGAAAAAATAGAGAAGGAGAGAGAGATAGATAGATAGAGAAAATATGGTACAACATACCAGGGCCTCTTTCCATTGCAAACAAAGTCAAGATGCGTGCACCACTTTATACATATGGCCTTTGTGGGTACTGGGGAATCAAATCCCAGCCATCAGAGTTTGCAAGCAAGCCCTCTCCAGGCCTCAATGTTCTTTATAAAATCATACTCATTCACCAAATTCTATGCACTGGATTTTATGTCTGTTTTCCCAATATCATATACTCAACCTGACAAATTCCCAGGACAGATCCTGGGCTATTTTGTGTATCTCATTGAATGTAGTTGATATTTTGTCAGGTAATAGTGACACAATTAATTCTTAGTTTGCTTCAGTACTGAGACAAATTGTGCATGTGTGTGAACACACACACACGCATAAACAGTATGTACAAAGTATTTAGCTTAGAATCTTCTAATGGTATATTCAAGGTATAGCATTCCTCTTTCACTAAAATATTCCAATATTTCTACAATTAAAAATACAGTGTTGGGCTGGAGAGATGGCTTAGCGGCTAAGGCGCCTGCCTGCTAAGCCTAAGAATGCTGGTTCCAATGTCCAGCGGTTCCAATCTCCAGGTCCCACGTTTAGCCAGATGCAAAGTGAGGCAAGGGTGCAATGCCGCACTTGCCCACAAGGGGGCACACGCATCTGGATTTCGTTAACAAGCAGCTGAGAGACTGCTGGCACGCCCATTTCTTTCTCCCTCTCCCTCTCTGTCTATCTCTCTCTGTCTTTCTCTCCAAAAATAAATAAAAAATAATAAAAAAATTAAAAAATATACAGTGTTAAAATTAATTGATCAGTAGCCATGCTAGAAGAGGCAGTTCCTGGCATCCACCTCCTCCAAACTCAAATAGGACCCGGAACCATTCCTACCTTGGGAATGCTCTTTGCTGGTGTGGATGTTGTTTCATGTTCAGACATTCCATGTATTTTCTTATGTCTTTTCTCTTCTAAAGGACAATTCGTTTTCAAAATTGCTTGGATTGAAGGATATTTGAGGCAGATTACCTGACTATGAGAGTCCCCAGCTGCCTCAAACATCCTTCAATCCAAGCAATTTTGAAAAGTTTTAGAATCTTATGTTTGTTCATATGGTTCTGGGATTGAACCCAATGCTTCATGCATACTAAGTGAACATTCTACCAACCCAGTGACATACTGGTGTCCTGATAGATAGTTTTGAGAGGGAGAGGAGGCTGGCTCAACCGGAGGCACTGAGACCAATTGTCCTTTTAGAAATAGAGCTTTATGAAGATAGTTCTTAGCATCATGTAACAGATACCATGATGGGATCCTGGAAAGAGAGGGGGGTCAGAAATCTGAGGAACAAAGCAAGGTACCTCTCTTTGTGAATTTCTGGGGACATGGGGTGTGTCTGGACACAGAATGTGAGAAAGCATAGGCAATGCAGAGTAAGAGATATAACACACCTTCCAAGGCTCAGCGAACATTGTAGAATAGGGGAGGCCGAAAGAATGTAAGAGCCACACGGTGGAAGGTGACTCTGAGGCACTGTTCCCCAGCCCCACAGAGACTGACTGGTTCATTCACTAACCCACAGTGACTACTGATAACCCCACTGAGAAGGACCCTCAGTGGGATGGGGTGGAGGAGAGGGCACATAAGGTTATAACCTGATGGGAATATGGCCAATGTGTAATACATTCATGTAACCAAGTTCTCAATGAAAAAAGAAAAGCATTGGGAAGATGGGCTGAATTGAAAAGCTGTTGAAACCCCTCCCCCACCAATGTCAATCACAACAAGCTGTGTAATAAACCTTAGATAAATGACTCAAAATATCGCTAATTTGTTTTACAAATCTCATAAGAATCAACACAAGTTATAATAAGAAAAGGTATATGGTCCTTCTAGGTCTTCTTGTGGGGCTGGGGTGGTGGTGGTGGTGGTTTTCTGCCATGTCACTCTGTGCAGGATGGCACTAGATAAATGAGTTATAATTCAAGGTTGTCTTGCGAAGCAGAGTCTCTTTTAAGTGCCTACACCTGTTTTTTAACATCCCCAGCCCCAATTTTTTTTTTAAGTAAAACACGAGCACTGGAAGATTGCCCGAAGGTAATAGTGACATGCAGGGGTCTTTGGAATGAAAAGGCAGGCATACCCTATAGGAAATGAGAGATGCCAGGCCAGAAGGGGGAGCCTGCTAACCCTATAGGCAAACACCTCCAGTGACTGCCTCTGAAGATGTCTGCAGTGAGAGGTTGTCAGGTTTCCCCACAGATGCTGTTGTTGATGGGTTCTGACCTCCTGCCAGGAACTTAGATCTGAACATCTGGTGAAAGCTGAGTTTTGTCACTCATGAGGTCTGTGCAGGAGCTCTGTGACAATTACTAACCATAATTATGATTTGGGCAGAGAATTCCTACTAGCTGTGTGTCTACATGCCTCAATAAATCAAGCATCAAGTTTAGTCTTGAATTTGTGATGTACCCAGACACCATATGTGCAGAAACAAGAAAACAATGTGGAACATGAGGATATTTTGAGGCTAAAAGACCTGTATGAACATCATTGTCAAAGCTCATAGGACTGTACAATTTAAACAAATTTCTTAAGAATTTCATTCTATATTATAATGAAATACATACATTAAATTTAAAAAATTAAGAGTGATGATTATCCTATATAATAATCGTCTTTGAGCTATGGTTTTCATGTGTGTTAACCTATCCTGGCATTTTACCCTGGCAGACGATTGCGATGCTCCATTGGTCTCTGCTTTGCCTCTGACATCCTTCAGTGGCTCCTCGGAGCTGTCCAGCAGCCATGGTCCTGGGTTTGCCAAGCTTAATAGAAGAGATGGTGAGTGTACTTTTTGCTGCATATTGATCCTTGGTGACTCCTAATGGATTTTTATTTACTCAAGCAATCATAATTGATTGGTGCTTTGTAGAAGGAAATAAAAGTTCAAATAAACACATTTATTCACATCCAGAACTCTAAGGGTGCTTGTGCCATTAACAGATTGATCCTTAGGCACCTTCATCTGGATGGGCCTCTCTTGGTATAGTCTAACTCATGATTGTGATGACAGCTGATCTTTTTAGTCATTTTGATATTTAAGTACTGATAGAAGCTTTTACAAACTTCTTTGTTCTTTTGTTTTGTTTTTTTTCCTATGTCAAGTATCCATTTCTGTGTACACTGCCCCAGATTAATTAACTCGATTTGGACAAGAAAAGTGGTAAAATAATGAAGCATTTAAAATTATTTTTATTATGCTTTAGTTATAACTCTTAGTTTCTCAGTATGGCTTGTTTCTTCTCTCTTTAGCATCCACTGAGGAGGAATAAATATATAATGTTTTGTTCATGCTCTACTGTGAATATCTGGTTATATTCGTAAATATCTCTCACGAGGAGTGTGCTTTCTTTTACATACATGTAAACACAAGTATAGAAAATCAAATGTTAATTATCATGTGCTGTGGTTTGGGTAATTGTTCTCCAAAGACCCATTGTGTTAAAGGCTGTTTCATCAGCCCGAGGCATTATTGGGTGGTTTTGGAACCTTTGAGAAGTAGAGCCTGTTGTGAGGAAGTTAGGCTATGGAGGATAACCTCAAAGGGGATATTGAATATTGAACACTGAACATCGAATCTCTCACTCACTCTCTCTCTTTCTCAAACACAAGCACTTTTTCTGTCTCCCTCTACTGGATGCTATGAGGTGAGGACCTTCACCTCATGCTTCCACCATCATTTCCTGCCTTATCACAACCCAAAGGTCATAGGGCCAAGTAATCATGAACTGAAACCTCTGACCCCAGCAGCCCTTCCTCTGCTTAAGTTGATTGTCTTGGAGACATCTGTTATAATAGTAAAAGGCTTAACATGCTGTGTGCAAGAGAGATGTAAATACCACATACATACTGACAAGCTATCATCCTGGTCTTCTTCAGGCAAAAACCAAGGTAAAACTTCTTTGAGTAAATCCCTAGAAATTTGAATTTATACCATCCACACAAAATATATATAGACATATATGAACAAAATGTACACTATGAATAGTATGCTTCCCCATTTCTTCATGCCTGCTTTATTATCTGTTTCTCCCTTGTCTTTTATTCCCTGCTGCTTTCCTTGCTGTTTTCAATATATGAGAACATTTAGTGCATTGCACATTGGACAAACTCTGTTACGGGCAATATGTTTATTAAAAATGAGCAGATAGCTTTTAATTTTTCTCAAATACATTTATACTAATTTGTGTGTCTGCATTTGTAAATCTACCAATAGCATAATATATAAATTTGCAAATAACACACAAGCAAATGCATTTGCTAAAACACATTTTAAATGTATTTCATTCATTGCTAAGATTTGGTTCTGATTCTTTACTGTAGATAATATTCCCACAGAGACTAAATGAATGAGACCATTATCACTGAAACAGTGATTGCCACAGGGCACAGGAGATGAAGGAGTGAAAGGTCACCTTAACCAATAGCTCTTATTGAAGCCAAGTCAAATTTCATATTAAAGTGCATCACTGTGAGGTTTCTCCATCATAAGGAACATTTTTATTCTTACTTCATTTTCTTTCAACTCATATACTTCAAAGGCATGATATCAATCTTAGCAAAATTTATTTTCATGTTTATGAAAGAAAATAGACCTGTTTTATTACTTTAGTTATCATCTGAGTTGATTACAGTTCATTGTTGCCTTTTGTGTTTGTGGGTATGTATAGGTGTAGTATGTGTAGCATAGTATGTGTGGTGTGTGTATGCATGTGTTGTGTGTGTGCATACATGTTTGTGCAAATGCACACACACTGTGCACATGTCTGTAGAGGCCAGAGGAGAGCATTGGGTATCTGTCATTCTTCTACCTTACTTGCTTGAAAGAGAGTTTCTCACTAAACCTGGAGGTGAAAAAGACTGGTTGAGATACTGGGAGGCCCAGTGATCTTCCATCTTTACCTCCTAAGCACTGGGGGTTCAGGAATGTGCATCCAGCTTTTTTTAAAACATGAGTTCAGGAATCAAACTAGGGTCTTTATGCTTCTGCAGAAAGCTCTCTTAAACATTGAACCATCTTCCCAGCCTTCACTCTTGTCATCTTTAAATTAGTTTTGACTTTTTCCTTCCCTGTATGATAGCCTGCAATACTCAACAAAAGAATTTCAAACAGAGTGTGGTATATGAAAGACTATAGATTATCTCCAGTGTATTAATAATCTGGTTTAGATTTACAGGGGTTTGTGGAAGAGGAACAAACAAGTAGGCTGATCATAAAATGTTATACCAGCACTTCCAGGTGGACTAGAACAGCTCAAGTGTGAAGGGATAATGAAACACTAACCTCAGACCAACTGACCCTGGTGGACCATGAAAATTTCCTGGACCATAGCGTGATAAGGGGCATTTGTTACAAAGCACACTCATAACTCGCATACCTCAAGAGCTATCAGGCCAACCAGAGAATGGCCCTAATCCTCTCTAAAACATCTTATCTCCCCATTCTTCACTCCCAAGAAAAGCAAACAGAAGATGGAAACTACCAAATGTTTGTTTAACTCTACCCTTATTTTTGTCTGCTCTGGAGCCTCGCCCATTTAATCTCCAATCTTACACATTCATACATGGTAAGTTTATCCCAGGAGAGCTACTGTCTCACCAATAAACAAACAAACAAACAAACAAACAAACAAACAAACAAACAAAAAACCCTGTGCTGTTGAAGCTGACTTTTCCTTCCCTCTTGTATTCCTCATGTGGCTGTAGTCAATCCCAAATTCCAACACAATGTAATCCAGCGAAGGAAAAAATTTAATAAAAGAACCAAGAGACTCTTGTCTCTAAAAGGGAAATAAAAGATCTCCAGAAAACAAAAGAAAAGTACTAGCAAAAGAAAAAAGATTCCAGTAACTCAGAGATTAGTGTTTGTGATCCACAGCATCCTAAGCACAGCTTGAAGCTCCTGGCCACAGAGAAAACTTCCTGGGGACTTGAGCACCAGATGCCACTGTAAATGCAAATTTGATGTTTAAGGGTCCTCAGAGAGTACAGGGAAGCACCAGATGAGGGATTTGGAAATGTGAAATGAAAAGACTTGTAATGCACAACCATCTCCCCAACCCTGCCACATACCTCAGGAGAAAAAGATCACTCCTCGACTCCATGGGCTCCCAGGCTCCAGAGGAACTGCTCTAAGTGTAAAAAGAGAACTCTGCTGCAGGGAGTGAACTACCCACATCCACAGACTTGGCTCCAGAGAAAGGGACGTTTGCAGCTCTGTGTAGTGGCCTGACCTCAGAACTAAGTGAACAAGCTGAACTGCCGGTTCCAGGAAGAAAGGAAGTCCCAGTGAGAGTCACCATTCCAGGAGCTGAGAAAGGCCAGACTAGAGCTAAGTATCAGACAAGTCAGTTTTCAAGTTATGTCTTTATCCAGCTCTTGCTCTCTCTCATACTTATCTGCTGTCCAACACCTATTGTTGTCTTAACAGACCAGCTTGGCCCCTAGTTGTACTTGTTCTCTGAGGCTTCCTTTGTTTGTGTGTGTTTGTAACTGTGTGAGGATGGAGTGGTCTTACACTTTGTTTTTATTCTATGCATGTTGTTTAGCTGTCTGTCTTTTCTTTTTTCCTCTTTCCCTTTGTATCTTCCTCTCCCAAAGAACATCATGCATTTTGATTTGCAGGAACTCTGAGCCTTAGCTCCTGAGAAATGAAACTACTCCACATTAGCTGTGAGCATACTTTCACCCCATCTCTTCAGTCTATCTGTAGACAAATTTTTTCCATCTTCACCTATCCCCATTTTTCTCTTATAGCTCCACTTTTTATTCCCATTTTTTCTTTATCTCCTTCAGCTCCACTTTCTGCTATTGTCCTGTCCTTGACTTTTTCTATATCAACCCAACACTGACTAATTGTTCTATGAAGTTTTCTTTATTTTTGTCTCTCTCTACAAACCCACAGTAACTAACATATTAGTACATGTAATACCATCAATGTGCCCTTAATCTGTAGAATGTTAGCATTTAAGAAGTGTTTGTTTTACATAGACTATCACTATAATAGACTATCACTATCTCAAAATAGTGACTATTATTACAGGGCATATTCTACTTAAAGGGGAAGACTGGGGAAGAGTCTGGTGCCCTGAACACCAGCATAACAGAAGACAATGACACCTTAACCCTATTAAAAGCTAGTCCCTTTTGCATGTAGCAAACACTTTGACTGAAAGAAGGAAGATGGCCAAAGTTTAAAAATAAAAAAAAAACTCAACCAACATTTGATGTGAAAATCCCAGTGCAACAAAACAAATGATATAAAAAGTTGAGACAACATGTCCCCTCCAAAACCTACCAATCCCAGAGTGATGGCTTCTCATGATAGAGACTGATAAGTAAGCATTTAAAAGAATGATGCTGAATATGAACACAGAAATGAAAGAATTTTAAGATAACAGAACTAGTTAGCTGAATGAAATAAGAAAGTCAATAGAAAAGATGAAAATGGAATTTAATAAAACAGAAACTTTGAAATGATGCTAGATGTGAAAAATACAATAACTGAAATAAAAAACTCTGTGGAAAGTCTCACCAATAGGATGGATCATGAGAAGTACAAAATATTGTGGCTTGAAGATGAGGTAAGGAAATTGATTTTTAGGCAAGGAGAATAATAAGCTTATAAAAATATATGGGCAGTGCATTCAAGATCCTTGAGACACCATGAAAAGAACAAATCTACAAGTTGTGGGGATAGAAGAAGAAGAACACAATGCCAAAAGAATAAAGAATATTTCCAGTACAATTACAGCAGAAAATTTCCCAAATCTAGGGAAAGAGATGCCCATCCTGTTGTAAGAGGTGCAAGAGAACACCAAATAGATAGGACCAGAAAAGACACTCCCCACATCACATCATAGTTAAAATACTAAATGTGCAGAACAAAGAAAGAATATTGAGAATTACAAGACAGATACTCCAGGTCACCTATAAAGGCAAGTCCATCAGAATAGCAGATGACTTTTCAATGGAAACCTGAAAAGCCAGAAGAGCTTGGAATGATGTATTTCAAGCCGAAAGACCACAATTACCAACCCAGACTACTATACTAAGCAAAGCTAACTGACACAATTGAAGGAGAAAAAAATTTTCCATGATAAAAATAGACTAAAGGAAAATTAAAAGACCACAAAGTGAGCTCTACAAAGAATACTGGAAGGAATATTTCAGAGGGAAGAGAAGGATAAATATATTCAAGGAACTATGGGGGAAAATAAATGATGCTAGGATAGTTGTTTAGCAGTTAAGGAATAAGAAAACACTACAACATGATAGCAATCAGCACACACCTTTCAATAATAACCTTGAACAGTAATGGTCTCAATTCCCCACTCAAAAGAAACAGGCTAGCAGAATGAATTAGAAAACAGTCTCTCGATTTGGCTCCAAGAAACCCATATACCCATGAAAGACAGACACTACCTTAGGGTCAAAGGATGGAAAGAGATATTCCAAGAAAATGGAACCAGGAAACAAGCAGATGTTGTTCTTCAGATATCTGACAAAACAAACTTAAAGCTCAACAAGAAAAGATAAAGAAGGTCACTTAATATAAATTAAGGGAAAATCCATGAAGAGGACATTGCAGCTCTAACTATATATATGCAACAAACACAGGCACTCCTAATTTCATAAAACAAATGCTACTAGATGTAAAGTCAGAGATCAACCTAAAGACCATAATAGTGGAAAACTTCAATACCCCAATATCACCAATAGACAGGTCATCTCAAAAAAACAAACCCAGAAATATCAGAGTTAAATGGCATTTACAGAACATTCTATTCAAACTACAGAATGCATTCTTCTTAGCAGCCTATATAACTTTCCCTAAAATAGAGTGCATATTAGGACACAAATAAACTCTCAAAAATACAAGAAAATTAAAATGAGTTCTTGTAATCTATATGACCACAATAAATAAAGCTCAAAATCAATATCAAGAGAAATTAGAAAACCCACATGATTTCATGGAGATTAAATAATACACTTTTTCATGATGAATGGGTCCTTGAATAAATTGAGAAGGAAATTAAGCAATTCTAAAATTGAACAAAATGAGACTATAACATACCTATACCCATGGGAGACAATGAAGGCAGTTTTAAGAGGGAAGATATAGCTCTAAGTCCCTAGATTAAAAATTTTTAAAAGATTTCAAATAGCTAATCATGCACCCATGACCTTGGAAAGATAAGAACAAAACAAACCCCAAAACAGTAGAAATTAATTTAAATCACAGCAGAAATTAATGAAAAAATAAATTAAAAGAATCACTGGAACAAGTTCATTCTTTGAAAAAAATAAACAAGATTAATAGACCCTTTGCCTATTTAACTGAAAGAAAGATAGAGAAGACCCAAGTTAGTAAAATTAAAGTAAAAGGAGAAAGTATATACCAACAAAATTCAGAAAATCATAAGGACATACTTTAAATATCTATATTTCACCAAATTGGATAATCTAAAATAAATAAGTGAATTTCTATATTCTCATTACCTACCAAAATTAAGCCAATATGTGATCAATAATTTAAACAGATCTATAATAAGCAATAATTTTGAAGTAGTTATAAAAAAATTAACAAAGGAAAAGCTCTGGTTCAAATGGACTCACTGCAGAATTCTACCACATATTTTTACTTTCTTTTTTGGTGGGATCTCACTTTAGCCCAGGCTGGCCTGGAATTCACTCTGTTGTCACAGGCTATCCTTGAACTCATAGCAATTTTCTTACCTCTGCCTCCTGAGTTCTGGGATTAAAGGTGTGCACCACCACATCAGCTTCTACCAGATTGAAGGAAGAACTAAAACCTATACTTCTCCATTTGCTCCAAGAAATAAAAAGTGAAGGAATACTTTCATAGTTTTATGAAGCCAGTATGACTCTGATACCAAAACCAGACAACAACATAACGTAAAAGAAGATTATAGGCCAATCTCCCAGATAAACATAGATGCAAAAATTTCCAATAAAATTCTTCTAAACTAAATTCAAGAACACATCAAGAAGATCATACACCAAGATCAAGTGGGCTTCAGTCCACAGATGAAAAATATATGGAGTAAGAAATAAGAGAAACAATTCTATTCACAATAGCCTCCAAAGATCACTGATGGATGGATCATAAAGATGTGGTACACATACAGAAAAGAATTTTATTCAGATATGAAGAAAAATGAAATTTGTAGGAAAATGGATAGAAGTGGAGAAGGTCATACTGAGTGAGGTAACTCAGGCTTAGGTAACACAAACACTGTATGTTCTGTCTTATATGTGCATCCTAGCTTTGGCCTTTTGGATTAGCAGCTAGAAGTGGCTATAAATTGGGAGCTAAATAGGGGTCAGGGGGCTGGTTTGTAGAGGGATAGTGGAACATGTGGGACATGAAAGAACCAATGGTATAGTGAGAGGGAAAGGCTTAATCAGTGGTGGGGTGGGGGTTGAGAGAAAGAAAGGGATGATTGGAGGATGAGTCAAAACTACAGATATATGAATGTGCCATATGGAATCTACTACTTAGTAAGCCAATTAAAATACAAAGTTTTAATATGGTGTTTGAAGGTACCCTATGTGGGTGCTTTCAGAAGCCATAGGTTATTAATCATAAAGTAGGGTAGCAGGGATGATACTTCCCAATGAATTGGTGGTCATGGAGGCTACATAGACTTCTAAAACAATATAGGCCATTGTTATTGTTCTTAGTTGCCCACCAAAACTAGACTGTAATTCCTTATTGCTGAAGACACCACACATTTTGGTTGTGGAACATAAAAACAAACAAACAAAAACAACAACAACAACAACAACAAAAAAACCCAGAAGTGAGCTGGAAGTTTCTTCCATGCTAACTACCTTTCTTTATACCAGAAGGTGCTATGCAAGCGACTGGGTGAGAAAAGCAATCAATAGTACATCCCTTTGTATTCTACAACCAACCTGCCAGGCAAGATACACCCACTGGTACAATAGTGGCATGAATTCCATGGGAGTCACCAACTACTTTCTGATTGGATTGAGGCCCACTCCACAGGATGGAATTCATGCCTTTTACTGTAAACCTGGCCGGAAGCCTATGGCAGGGACATAGGCCCTAGGGGACAAATGCATTATAGTGGTTATGCTTGTTTCCATAGATTAGTACTTCTTGAAGCTTCAACCCAGAACTTTCTTACCACAATGGATAGTGGTTAACACAGAGATGCATACCTGACAGAATTGCTGAGAATAAGTGACTGCTGTGTGCAGAGCTTCAAACTGAATATTGAAATCACCCCACCAAGGCTCAGGGAGCCTCCTGGAAGAAGAGGCAGAAAGAATTTAGGAGCAAGAGGGAGCCTGCAAAATGCTGTCTTCCTGACACACCATGGCCATCCCACTCGTGAATTCATAGTAGCTGTGATTTCCTGAATAAGAATGAGCCTGACAATATGACACCTTTGATAGGGGAAGGATACTTAAGACCCCACACCTTGCAGAGTAGCTAATGGCAGCTAATGTTTGCTGGAAGAAGGGAAGTCAGGTTCATCAGTGGTGCAAAGTTGTCCATTTTATGGTAAATAACCTTCCACACATGATTATGAAAGCAACTTGAATTTAACTCAACAGGTGAATAAAAGCTCATGAAAGTAAAATGGAGATTGATGGGAAAGAAGAATGGTGTGAATGGAAGAGAAGATGAAAGAGTAATTGGGGAGTTAAGGAGATGGCTTAGTGGTTAAAGGTGCTTGCTTACAAACCTGACAACCCAGCTTTAATTCTCTAGTCACCCACATAAAGCCAGATCTCTCCTCAAAAGTGGCACATGTGTTTGATATTTGTTTACAGAGGCAAGAGACCTTGGCACATGCATAAGCACACATATATACAAATACATATATAAAGAAAATGGTAAAAGGGAGCTGGAAAGATGGCTTAGTGGTTAAGGTACTTGCCTGTGAAGCCAAAGGACCCAGGTTCAATTCTCCAGAACCCATGTAAGCCAGATGTACACGGTGGTGTATGCATCTGGAGTTCGTTTGCAGTGGCTAGAGGCCCTGGTGCACCCATTCTCTTTCTCTTTTCCATAAATAAGTAAATAAATATTTTAAAAATGTTAAAAAAGAGAGAGAAGGTATTTAAAGGGGAATAAGATGAAAATACATTGTATACATTTGTGAAAATGTCAAAGTGGAAAAAAGAAATAATTGCACCAACAAGTAAATGACCTCATGTCATAGACATCAATGCCTTTGTCTATTGGAGTGTAGAGGTCAGTTAAATTTAACAGGCAGAAAACAGGTAGTCTTCCAGTAGTACAGACTCGTAGTTTGTCTCATGTGATGGGAAAAGCCATGAAAACTTGTGTGGTTGTTACTAAAGCCCTGACTAACATGGGGATGGTAGAGGTAACTCTAATAAAAATTCCACCTGACTCATTTTAAGGGATAAAAATCTACATTTTTGATGTTTTTTCATGCTGTTTGAATACTCCTCTATCCTACTGAATGAGGAGCCCATGGGCCACACAGTGAACATACTTATAAAACCAAGTTATTTTTTTCTCTTTTCATGGAGAAGACCCTACAGCCAAACATTTCCCAAGGTTATAAAGCAAAAATCCAAAATTTCTTTGTGTTGTTTGAATATTAAATGGTGGCACATGCCCTTAATCCCAGCACTTGGGAGGCAGAGGTAGGAGGGATTGCCATGAGTTTAAGGCCACTCTGAGACTACATAGTGAATTCCAGGTCAGCCTGGGCTAGAGTGAGACCCTACCTCCACCTGGCTGGAATCTAGAAGAGAGTCAGTCCCCAAACAGTTAGCTTGTCTAGTGCCAGAAGGTGCTACATGAGTGACTGGGGGAAAATGACCAACAACTGCCCAAGCAACATGTGATCTAAGCTTTTTGGCAGCAAACAGCCTGACATGATGCTTACTTAAGGGCAGTAGCAGCACACAGCCATGATGGGTAACCAACTGCTCTTGATTTGGCTTACAGATCCGCTCAGTGGAATGGAACCCATACCTGAAACTGGGAAACGAGTCAGAACCATAGCCAAAAAACCAAGCCCACTCTCCAATATCAGGCTCCCACCAATCATGGCCTACAAGAGGGCCTACACCTATGAAATTCTCTCTAAAATAATAATGGTTATCCCATTTATCTGGTGCTGACCTCTCTCTCTCTCTTGGAGAATTTGCTTCTTTTTTTCAGATGGACACTGAACCTGAGGAGAGGATCAGCCTATTGTACCTCACCAGGGCCCCAGCTGAAATCATAGAGTAATGGGGAAAATGAGCAAGAGTGCTGCTTTCTTCAGTGAACCTGGTATCAGCACAAGGGTGAAGGAGATAGACACAGAAAACACTCAACTCCTACCAAACCAGAGATCCAGAGACACAGGGGCTCCCTTGACCTCATCACTGAAGTAGATCTAAAACTATCCTCACGTGGCTCAGGGAAATTTGCAGAACAGGGGGCAGAAAGATTGTTAGAGCCATAAGTTGGGACATTATGCACAGAGACGTTGCCTCTTCCCCATAACTGATGGCTACCCCCACAATGCATGTCCCACATTCCCCAATGAGTAGAGTAGAGTCCCTTCAGAGGGGGGAGGACAGGAAGGAAGCTTATGATGGTACCAGCATGACTGCATACACACTATCTATATATAACTATTTAAAAAATTGGGAAAAAATTCTCCCACACAGTGTGTTTGAGCACTCATGTGCTCATGTGTTTGCCTCTGCTTTCTTGTCCACTGCAAAATGTGAGCAAGTTGTGTGGTGAGCTCCCACCACCACAGACAGAATGTCACCATGTCTTTCCTACCAAGAAATGGTGAGCCAAACGAAATCCTTCCTTCCTTAAGGTGCTTTTTGTTATGTATTTGGTTAGAGTAATGAAAAAGCAGCTTGTAAAATTTCTACTTGTGAGCTGGGCATGGTGGTTCAGGCCTTGAAGGAATACAAGGATTGGACTTTCCTTGGTGGTTTTCTGTTGCTCACACGATCGTGTAAAAGTGTTTTAAACTTTGGCTTTAGGTATTTTGTTATTAATAGCTTTCCATTACTTGTCAATGTTTTTAAAGGTTTAGGAAAGTACTCATTAGCATGACAATTATGTCAAAGTTGACATCAAATAATTATTAAAAAATCATTAGCATGACAATTATGTCAAAGTTGACATAAAATATTTTTAAAAAAGAGAAGAAAAGGGGAGACAGCAGATTCCTTGTGCTTGAAGGGAGATTTCAACATATGGCGCTAAACCTTTTGTGTGTTTCACTTAACTCTCATGGCCAGTGGGAAAGACCAAGGGGAGAGGTGGTGGAGGAAGTCCTGGTTGTCTGTGGTCACAAGGAAGGCCATGTCTATGGGTTGGTGTAGACTGAAGATGAGACCACCCTGCAGGGAGAAATGGAAGAAAAGTAGAGGCTCAGGTCTAGGGCAGCAGGCTAGCAGGAGGACTGTGGCGTGTGGTGCAAGTATGTGTAGATGGCCTGCAGCCCATTTGGAGTGGGACACTCCTACCACAGAGCGCTCGAGCTTCGTGAATTCCTGAAAATGCTGAGCCCAGGATGATCCCATGCCTGCAAGCATCCTCATCAGAGTTCACGGACAGCCACACCAAGATTTGTTAGTCCTCCAAGGCTTGTTTCGCATGGTGTCCAGGCCCTGTGCAAGGGCCCATGGAACCATTTCTCTGTGACTGACAGAAGCAAAAACATCCCCGCCCCCAGCAACATCAGCACACATTTCTTCAATGGCTTTCTTGTAATCCTGAACAATTTCCACCCACCTCTTAATTCTATATTTGTAGCTCTTCAGGAGTATGCCATCTCTCTTGTTAAGAATAGTTCTTGTGGAGATCTAAGCTGAAATTGGGTAGAAAAGAGTCTTGCTACACATGAAAGCATGCCCTAGAATGGCTGGTGGCAATATCAAACTATGGCAAACAATTATTTAAAATGCCTACATGAAGACCTGAGAAAATATACTTACTTGGTGTTGCTTTAATTAATATGTTTGTGTGTGTGTGCATACACACATGCATGCTACATGTTTTTGTATGTGGCTATTTGAGCTTGTATGCCACAATATGTGTATGAAAATCAAGGTACAACCTTGGATGTTGGCCCTCTCCTTTCATCTTTTTTGAGGCAGGGTCTCTTTTCACCCCTGCATTTACCAGGCCAGCTGCCCTATGAGTTCTGGGTGACTCTCCTGTCTCCACCTCTCATTTTGCCATAGGTGCACTGGGATTATAAGTAGCTTATACAGCCTCCAGATTTATATAGATTCTGGGGATCCAAACTCAGGTACTCCTGCCTGTGTGGCAAGTGCTTTAACCATTGAGCAAGCTATCCTTCCCTGTTTAAGACTCCAAATTTGTAAGTACTGTAAGTCTGATAGAACAATCTACCATGGGCTCAAGCATCACAAACTAGCTCTTAGCATGCACACTTGGGAAGGCCAGGTGTCCTTGCTTCATTACCAATGGCCAGGTAATGAAACCGAGATACTGCTTTGAGCATGATAGCGTGATGGTTAAAAGTAAATAAGGAGATAGTGTATTACAACCAATATAAAGTTTATTTTTCAGGAACTGGTTGTACAGGTTTGGACAAAATATCTTGTCAGCAGTGCATGTAAAAGTGATGGTAGGATTGTCATGGGTCCCAAATGGCATGTGTTGCAGTCACTGGCTTGTTTCTGGGACAAAACACCTGACCAGAAGAAGCTTATGAGAGGAAAGGTATGTTTAAGGCTGGCACAGCAGAAGCTGGTCATCACATCTTGTCACACTAGCTGGGAAGTAAGTGATAGCAAGAGTGAACTGGATCTGAAGACCCAGTAGACTGGAATAACAACCCTCAAAGTCCTCATCTATTGGCACACCTCCTCCAGCAAGGCTCCAGTTCCTAAAGGCCTGACTAGCTAGGGATTGAGTGAGGCTCAGTCACAAACACATGAGACTATGGGGCCTATTTTACATTCAGACTACCACAGAATGCTAGACAGTAAGTGAAATAAAAGTCTCATCTTCTAAAATATCTAATCTCAATCAAAAGATTATTTACAGTAAGTCTCCTCAACCATGAGTCCAGATATGAGCTTTAGGAAGCCCTGAATACCCTCCCAGTGGGGGCCACATAGCTAAATCTCTCTGTGTGTGTGTGTGTGTGCCTGTGTGTATCAGGAGCTAATTGATATCATCATATTTGGAAATTACAATAATTACTGCATTTCCAAACCTTTTTGGCATTATTGGGTTATATGTTCTCATGTCTAGACATTCAAGATACCTATTTCTAGCATTTTCAACCTCACTGTCTTCACAGCTGTCTCTATGTAATAAAATGCAGCTTGCCCATCCTCCCCCCCAGGGTCTCCCTGCTACAACATGCCTTCCAAAGTGTCATCCTGACATTTTATTCTCCAGTCTCCGTATTACCAATACAGTCATCCCTGAAGGGTCCAAACATGGCTTTGTATGTAGGTTTTGAGTTTCCATGGTGAAACAATGGACGTTCCATAGTGGTTTGATAGATGGTTTAGGGGCAACTACTTAGGCTTTAGATACTTTATTTATTTACTTTATTCCCCCCCCCCAACTATTCTGTTACAGCAAAAAGCTCTGGTGGATTAATTTCCAGAGCCCAAATAAGTCTTATTTACGACTGAAGGATTATAGAGGAAATGGAAAGAGAAAAACTTGGGGTGAAAATTATTCAACATTACAAAATGTGAAACATCTATACTTCTGTGAAATATTATCCATTGTGTTAAACATGACACAAAGTGTAAGCATTATTGTGCTAGAATCCAATGCTGGTCAGTACAGTATCTGAACCTTGTCATTGACATTTGATTGCCCTGAGCCTCTAATATGTTAGCTTGGCTCATGGAAGAGGAAATTGATCTATTGTAAATTCTGGGATGCTCAAAATCAGTATGCATTTCTATATCTTTCACATTGCATGACTCGAAGCTAAAAAAAAATTGTGTGGTAGCATATGTAATTCAGATGAATGGATTAAAACCTCAGGACAAGAAGTAAGATTTTTTTTTTTTTTAAGCAATACTGGAAAAATGTTTTGATAATAGTAGCAGAGAAAATCAGTGTAGTAATTGAAACCAAACATTCAATTATGTCAACATTATGTTTTCCCTTCTTTTTGCATGTGGTGTGTGTATGTGGGTGTGCATATTCATATCTGCATGTTGATACATGTGCATGTGTGTGTGTGTGTGTGTGTGCATGTGGAAGCTGAAAGTTGACATTGGGTGTCTTCCCCAGTTGCTCTCCATCTTAATTTTTAAGACAGGGTGTGTCATTGAACCTAGAGCTCATTGATTTGGCTAGACTAGGTAGCCCTCAAACGCCGGGGATCTGCCTGCCTACCTCTCCAGTACTAAGATTGTGGACACCTGACAGCATGCTCAGCTTGTATGTGGGTGCTGGAGTTCTGAACTCAGTTCTTCATGCTTGAGTTACAAGTACTTTACCAACTGAGCCTTTTCTCCAGACCCTTAATCTTTTTTTTTATGTGTAAGTGTTTTGGGGGGACACTAACTGAAAATCTGAAAATTAACATGATTTAAGGTATTGAATGCAGGACAATTCAAATGATATCGGTGGTGGTTTGATTCAGGTATCCCCCATAAACTTAGGTGTTCTGAATGCCAGGTCTCCAGCTGGTGGCAATTTGGGAATTGGAGCCTCCTGGGGGCAGTGTCTTGTTGGAGGGGGCCTTTGGGGTGTTATAGCCAGCTTCCTCTTGCCAGTGTTTGGCACACTCTCCTGCTGCTGTTGTCGACCTGATGTTGGCCAAGACATGATGTCTACCCTCTGCCATGCCATAGTTTTCCTTGCCATCATAGAGTTTCCCCTTGAATCTCTAAGCCACAATAAACCTTTTCCTACACAAGCTGCTTTGGTTGGGTGCTTTCTATCAGCAATTTGAAGCTGACTGCAACAATATACTAGCACATAGTAAATTTTTGGTAGTCTTGAATGAATGTATACTCTAAATTAGGAAAATAAAATCTTTTTAAAAAATTTATTTAGTTTAATTAATTTATTTGAGAGAGAGACAAAGAGGCGAGAGAGGGGGCGGGGAGAGAATGGGCATGCCAGGGCCTCCAGCCACTGCAAACGAACTCCAGATGCATGCTCCCCCTTACGCATCTGGCTTACATGGGTCCTGGAGAGTCGAACCGGGATCCTTTGGCTTTGCAGGCAAACACCTTAACTGCTAAGCCATCTCTCCATCCCCAGAAAATAAAATCTTTGTATGATAAATGTATATGACTAATTATAGAATGGCCTTCTCCATGGCCAGAAATTGACTTCCAAAAGCTACTTAACTTTGTAGCCACTGTCATTGGCTTTATTCTCTTCACTGATAGATTGATCCATATTTTTTGTTAGCAGACATACTCATAGGTGAATTGCTTTTACCTTTTTTGTTAGGTCTGTCTTTTCATGTGCTATAGTTATACCTAGAGAAGTGAATTTATGAAAATCTAATGTCTTCTTTTAGGTGATTTCAACAATTAATGGATATTATTATTCTGTTTTTAAGATGAAAAGAAATAGTGGTTCTGTATATCCTTTCATGTTGGCTAATGGTGCATACTTATTTGCATATTTATTTGCACATTTTGGATTCCATGCCTCCTCTGCATATATTTATTAGCAGACTGAGTTCAAAGTTTATTTTTCTGTACTTCAAATTCCCTGCTTTGCACACTGATTGTTGTAATGGTAAGTTTTTCTAAAATAAAAACAAAAGGCTTTCATTGGTATTTTCTTTCTAGGTAAAACTATTTTTATACAAAATGATAGGTTAGAGTAAACTGATTGTAATTTATTTACAATGGAACAAAATACAAGATACCTGAACAATTTTACCCACCTCCATGATTATTTATCCTTATTTTGAAACCTGACATTCTTTTAAAGTTAATCTTACCAAAGTAGCTGGATTACAACTGTCTATTGATAAACTTTCTGGTCTTGTCCAAATGAGGCTTTCTCTGAGTTAAATTGCAACGTAGTTTTAAAAATATAGTCTTATGGAAAGTGGATCATCACTCTTGTTCAAATTTTAAAGTTAGGAAACATCTGAGATTTCCAAATGGAATAGTACCTTGTCCACTCACAGACCAACATGAGTTGAAATAAATACTGTGCTAATCAGTTTTCTGTCACAATAACAAAATGCCCAAGGTAACCAACTTATAAAGGAAGAAGGTTTAATTTGACTCAGAATTTTAAAGGTTCCAGTCCATGATTAGTTTGCCACAATATGTTTTGGGTCTATGGTAGGAGCACATGGTTTAGCAAACCCTCTCCTCACAGCCAGGGAACAGACAGAAAGAGGAAAGGCCCAGCATCTCACAGTCTTCTTTGAGGACACACCACCAACAAACTGAGGGCCTTCAACAGAGTCCCACCTTCTCAGATATTCCACTGCCTCCCATTAACACAAACCCTTGGGTCAGTCCTTGGGGGAACATTCACTTAAATCATAGTAATTACACTTCAGGCTAAAGAGAAAACACATTTTCACTTAGTCTTTTAAATGCTTTGAAAAGTTTAAGCAAATTCAGGTATATAGGCATGGTTCTAACCCTTAGGTGGGGCTTTGAAAGAAGCTCACACCACCCTTTGGTATGCACAACTATGCTTTCTTAAGCATCGCTTTCTCTTACTCTTAATATCTGTGCTTGCTAAAGCCTATTCTTTTTAAAGTGTGGTGTGTGCATGTGTGTGTGTGTGTGTGTGTGGTGTATGTGTGTGTATGCATGTGTGTTTGAATGTATGTGTAGTGTGTGTATATGTGTATGGTGTATGCATGTGTGTGTGGTATGTATGTGGTATGTGTGTAGTGTATGTGAGTGTGTATGGTATATGTGGTATGTGTATGTATGGACATGCATGTACCATGACACGTGTGGAGGTCAGAGGACAACCATGGGATGTGGGTCTTTATCTTATTCCTTATTTGTGGCAGTCTCTGATTGTTTGCTGCTATGAACTCCAGACTAGCTGGCACGAGCTTTGGTATTCTCCTGACTTCAGTTCCTGTTGCTGTAGGCATGTTGGGATTATAGACATATGGGCTACTTGTGTCTAGCTTTATGTGGATTCTGGGGATTCAAACCCTGGTTGTCAGGCTTATACAGTAAGCACTTTTAACCATTGAACAATTCCCTCAGCCCCTTGAAGCCTGCCTGGAGAGGGAGAGAAAAAGAGAGAGAAAGAGAAAGAGGTGTGCAGCTATAAACACATTTATTGTTCTAACTGGAATGTTTTCCAGCACTGTGTCACTTAGTTCTTTGTAGAATTTCCTTCTCTATATATGAGTTTTCCACTTCAGGATAAAGGAATGCAGGTATTAGTAGAAGTAGTAAGAATGAAGAATTTGGAGATTCAAAGCCTAGAAAATATGAGGGCAATTTGTTGGCCAGGGAAGAATTAGCAGTGTGTTATGGCCTCATATGAGTGGCTCACCTTATCTATAACATTCTCTAGCTTAGTGCTCAAGCTGAGACATGAAGAAGGCTGTTGCTTTTCTCTGACCCTGCAGTTAACAGGGTCTTATTATATCCCAGGTTACATTGGCTTTACCAGACTTAGGAACCATTCTTACAGAGCACAATATAAAGAAAACAGAAAAAAATTAATGAGGCATGTCAATGTGTGAAAATGAAAAAATATCTTATATTCTTGTAGCATGGGAAAAATTCAAGATTCTGCAGCAACAAATTCCAAGTGCACCAGTATATAGCCATATGTTTTCATAGTTAAGGAAGTTGGAGAACACTATTACTCACAGAATGACATTTATATAATCACTCCTTCTAAAAATTACAAAGTGAATGGACAATTTAAACAGAAATTTAAGATTATCAAGGATGAAACTTGGCATGAAACTTAGTAATCATGGGACAAGGTAGGGAGACATATAATGAGTGAATTGACAAGTAAAGAAAAAAGGCACACAGTGTGAGAAGACCTGCTGAAATAACACTGGAACTTTTGACACAAGGCTTGAGAGCACACACAGTCCATGAGAAATTGCCTTTGCCAAGTCTGTTGTGTGAAACCACTAGATGAGTTGGTGTCTATCACTATCAAAGGTGAAATGTCAATTCAGGTGTTATTTATTTATTTATTTGTGTGTGTGTGTGTGTGTGTGTGTGTGTGTGTGTGTGTGTGTGAATGTGGAGGCCAAAATTTAACACGAGTTGTCAAATTGATAACAACTTAGCTAAATTAGCTAGCTGTCCTACCCTGGTTTGTCTCTGTCCCCCAAGCAATGCCTGGCTTTTATGTGGATGCAGGAACAGAGCAAGACAGGGAGACTACAGAACTAACACATCCAAACTCAGGTCCCCATGCTTGACTGGCTAGTATTGGCTGGTTAAGTCACTTCCCCCTGTGTTGTTTTCCATTGCCTAGACTTGGATCCTCCTCTCCTTTCCTTCCCAGCAATGACACCTCTCAATGCTGGCTTGACTGTTCATCTCATGGAAGACTTTCTGTGTTTAAGATTCTGCTTGTGCAACTCTGGTCCTTTGTAAACATATCAAAATTCTGTTGTGAATTCCCACATTCTTCAAGTTTCCCAAGATACAATCACACAGCAATCCCTTTGTGCCATGGCCACACATCTAGCACTTACAGAAAGGCATTGTCTCAAACAATTCCTACTCAGAGAGTGTTAATTTAGGTCACTCAATTTTGAAAACATGTGCTTGCTACCACAACTCAATTCTTTAATTACTGCTGCTGTTGTTATTTTTAGTGCTGGGATTGAACCCAGGGCCTTGTACATGCTAAGCTTTCTTCCATTAGCTGCAGTCCCAGACCCAGTTCTGACATGTGTTTTAGGAGGAAAATAATTTTGTTGCAAAAATGTAATCTTAAGAAGAAATAAAACTTTCTTACTTGTTTAGCAGATCCCTTCTTTAGAAAGCCACTCAGAAAAAAAATAACATAACAAACAAACAAACAAACAAACAAACAAACAAACAAACAACCTTTGCAGCCATGTGTTGCCGTCAGGTTCACATTGCTGTCAGGAAATACCTGGCCAAGAGCAGTTTGTGGGGAAAAAAAGGTTTATTTTGGCTTACAGACTCAAGAGGAAGCTCTATGATGGCAGGGGAAAGTGATGGTATGAGTAGATCAAACCACCACACGATGCCTTTGAAGAATTACAAGAGAGAACGAAGTGAGCTTTCTGACAATGACTTGCAGTAAAGTATAGGAAATTCTTAAATAATCCACAAAACATTATTGCTACCATTTGACAAAAATAAGGAAAGCATGAAGAACCAAATGACCTAATAATAGTAAAAATAGAAAACTAACACCATTCACTAGGCCTTATAAGGATTCATGAAGGTTTTCTGGGAACTTTCACTAATGAGACAAGATGTTTTATGCAGGAGTCAGTAAACAGCGAAGATAATGTTGCCTGAGGCTTTTCTGTTGATGTAATACAAAAACATCAATTGGCGATGTTTGGGGGATTTTTATACACGTGGAAACCGGGCCTTATATTTGGCTGTCAACTTGACAGGATCTAAAATTACCAGTGATTAGATTACTCTGTGCAAATGCCTGTTAGGGATTATCTTGATTCGGTTAATTGAGGTGAAATCCACCTTCACTGAGGGCAACAGCATTGTATGGTCTGGGACCATGGACTGTATAAAAGGGAGCTGGCTGAGTGCTCTCATTGCTTAGCTCTGCTTCCTCACTGTTGGATTGACCGTGACCAGCTCCTGTGACCATGATTGCCCCATCATGACAGACGGTACCCTGGAACTGTAAGCTGAAAGAAACCCCTCTTCGCTAAACTGTTTTTTTGGGTCAGGTATTTTTTGTCTGGGCAATGAGAAGGTACCTGATACCGAAACCATGTAGTTATCACCAGTGTCACTGAAGAGGGAGTGCATAAAGTGGGTGGACCTGAGGAAGTGTCCCATGTCTACAGCATTTCACCTAAATCTAGATATATGGAGGAACAGTGTCAGTACTCAGAACTTTGGAAGAACATTTGATCATTCTGGAGAGAGTCATAATGCATCCATAGCATTGCTGTGTGGGGTCCCCATGCAACTGTCCCATTTGAGGGAATTATCACTGCAGTTGGCATGACAGTGACTATGATCAGATGACAATATAGAGAAGATTGACAAGCTATTGAAGAATTTTATAGGTGATCATCAAATATCCCTTGGAACTCTTCTCTCTATTCTCTGACCTCCTTTCTTCTTGGGTTCTTTTGGAAAACCTCATGTACTGAATGTTTGGAAAAAAGAGCAAGGCAGGGAGCTTAGAGGCAGCAAGTAACACAAGTGGTGCCCAGAGCTAAGGCTGAATGACAAGCCCTTCAGATGATGCCGGTTGGTGTATTGGGTCAGGTGTCTACTGTCTGTGTGGCTCTGCAGAAGAAAGGGAAAGAGATTCCAGCTCCTAGTGCAGCCCAGCATTCAGCCTTCTGGGAACAGACATGTACTTTCTTTTATTTGCACAAATAATTAACTAAGCAGAAAAATAGCAATCTACACGGAATTGTCCTGAAAACAGTGCATAAATTTGCTCCTATTCAGTAAATATAGCAACACAGTTGGAGATTTTTTTTTTAATCAAATAAAGAAAACATTTTTGTTGAGGGGTTTTCCTGCAAAACGATCAATATTTTGGGACCAAACAGTTATCTGTTTGATGTGATAAATAGAATGGATTCCAATGTCGGTAAGATGAATACTTTCTGGTTCTCTGAAGATGTCTGTGCCTTACATGGAGAGGAAAATGGTTGAACTTTGCTTGTATAAGATCCAAGGATCAATTTGTTACAGGAAAACCTATACTCCATGGAAATTGCAGGATATGAATACAAAATGGCATCCATTAAGGTTGTGGGGAAACAATTATATAGTCCTCATTCTTTCCTCTCTCTCCCTTTTAAACATGTCCCCTTCCTCCCCCTTCACAAACAGATGCCAAATTCAGTGTATTTTCCCTTTGAAATATTTTATGCTTTAAACCTTTCTGCATCATTTCCATAGATTTTGCCCCACTTTGGTCCCTTAATGCTACATTTAAATTGCCTTCATAGTCTTATGATTGTTCTACTTTTGAAAATTTCCTGAATTGAGTAAATCTTGAGCAGAATCTTCAATCAGTCTGCTTTGTAGCACTGTCTGCTCTTGTCACTGCTCTTGTCATTGGCTCCCTCTCTGTGTGACATCATCCCCAAACTGTACTGCAGCAGCCTTCTCCCTCTAGTGAAGGTGGTTTTGGAAATGTAGGAGAAACAGAAGCTCACATTCCACCACATTAAAAAGTGCAGTTAGCCAACGTTGCCAACATTTAATTAAGAAACGCTATCTCAACAAATGCTTCTTATATCTTTGTGTATGCTATCAATTTATTTAAGATTTACACTAAGCTCTTATTACTATGTTGCAATATGTCTCTGCTTCGTGGAAGTGAATCAGTGACCCTAAATGATTCTTTGAGGCACAGAAATGAAAACAATGAAAGAAATATATATACTTCTGAATCTAGGTTAGGAACATTATTATTTACAAGTACTCACAAATACAAAAAGCATCTTTATTAGCTTGAGCTGAAAGTATGCCTACATGAGATAGTTTTACACAGCTGACTGAACAAGGAATTAAATGTAGGAACAGTGTTTTGCTTTCCATGAGTTTCTGGTTCTCACTCCTGTTGCCCATTTGTACCAAGTGGGAATAGGATGTTTTAAGTTTAAAGTAAAATATGAACAATATCAATATTTTAGAATAACATAGGATTTTTTTTCCCCAACATGAAATTGGTGGTGAGTTTTATGAGGAAAAGGGAAGAGGCCAAGCCTGGGCATGTGTCTCAGTGTTGAGCATTTTCCTAGAATGCATTAGGCCCTGAGTTCAATCTCCAGCACCTCAAATGTGTGTGTGCAGATGCAAACATACACAACAGGGTGCTTGAACCATACAATGAACCAGCATGGTGTTTAACTGAGGACAGAAGTCCCACCCTATGGGTGGCACCATCCCGTGGCCTGAGATCCTAGAGTGAACATAAAGGGGAAGGAGAGCTGGGTACCAGCATTCTCTCTCTTCTTTCAAACTGTGGATGTGATATGACCAGCTTCCTTAGCATGATGGTCTATAACCTTCAAAATGTGAGCCCAAACACATTAAGTGGTTTTGCTCAGGATTTTTTTGACACCAAAATATGAAAACTAACTAATACAGTGATAGTCCCAATGCCAACTATGTCTATGCTACTTCATTATGCCTCTAAAGTTTTAAAATTCACCATTAAAATCATGTTTTGAGGAACACAAAGAACTAGCTACTGGCAAATTTTGTTAACAGTTCTTTGGTTCTCCCTACAAGTGGTTTTGGTGATAATAGGTCTTCATTTAAGGATGAGTCATCTGGGGAGTCATTGAACAAGTCAGCTGGAAATAGGACAGAAACAGTGGCAGCTACAGGAGCTGTAAAAAACAAAGTGATCTGCAATGTGAATGAAAGTTGCCTCTGAAAGCCATTTGTGCTAGAGTTAGAGGGGAACTGCTGGATAATAACATGAATGAGCCTCCTTGTTGCAGTAAATTGTGCCCATTGAAGAAACCATAGTGTGTCAAGTGTGTGTGTGTGTGTGTGTGTGTGTGTGTGTGTGTACCTAGCTGTGGAAAGAAGTTAACAAGTTAAATCCCTGCTGTTTCACATCGCAGTATACTTATACTTGGTGGGAAAACCATAATTGTTTGCTGTCAGGGGTAGAAAGTATATAAAATCTTTCTTCATGACACTCCTAATTCCTACAAAGCCCATTTCTAGATGTGAATGATGTGTCAGATCGATGTGAATGACTTGATTTCTAGCTCACTGAATTCTTTCAGGCTACCTTAGGAACTCAGTCTTTGCTCCTGAATCTGCTTGCCAGGAGTTGTCCTGTGCAGTGGAAAAGGGGCCGCCCATGAACACAGGCAGCAAATCCTCAGCTAAGTCCAAATGCAAAGCCTGCATCTGAGGAGGAGCAGTATTGGAAGGGATTTGAGCAGGCTGAAGAGACATCGATTTTGCTTCTCTCTATACCATTGCTGTGGCTGGATGAGTACATTGCTCATAAAAGACATGTCAATTTTTCCGCTGTGGTTTGCACCAGTATACACTAGACACCACATGTTAAAGGCTTGCTCCCCTGTGAGGTGCTCTTGGGAACTGGTGGAACGTTTAGGAGGTAGGGCCTTACTAGAAGGGGTTGAGGTTCCTGGAGGTATGCCATTGAAGGAGGTTGTGGGAGCTTGCTCTCTCCTTCCTTTAAGCTTCCAGGCTCATGAAGTGAGTGGATTTGTTTTGCTATGATGTACTGCCTCGTTAGAGGCTAAATACGACACCATTGATTATAGGCTGAAATTTCCAAAACTGTGAAATAAAACATACCTTTTCTTGTTATAAGTCAATTATCTCAAGTATTTTGTTCTAGTAATGTGAATCTGACTAACACAACCAGAGACTAGAAAACCTCACCAGGGTTGGACTTCAGCATGGGCCCTCTGCAGTATAGCCCTCATGCTGGCTCCTTAAGGTAGCATCTTGATGGAAATCTCTATTGAAGCTCCTGTGTGAGTTTTTGCATCCACAGCTCTCATGGAGAAGGTGCAGCCTGTCCTCCAGAGAAGTGTGTGTAGCATCCTGATGATGGGGTGGGTGGGACATAATGCATCAGCTGTGAGTGGCAGGCATGGGAAAGCTCCATATATCCTGAACTGGCCCGAGACTCTTGTGATCATTTTCAGCCAGAACTGGAACTTTCATTTAAAACCTACTTGTATGGAGGCTGAGAGGATGGCTCACTTGGTAAAGCACATGCCATGTGCTTTGTGAGGATGTGACTTTGGATCTTCAGAAACCATGTCAGTTCTGGGCCAAGTGTTTTGGTGGGTTGAATGCATGGCCCCATAAACTCAGGCATTTTTAATTAAAATTCCTATTTGAGCTCCTAGCAGGCTGATTCCTGCTATGGTATGTATGTGGGGATGCTCTGGTAGTTCATGGTTGCTGGTATTGGTTTTTTTCTCTCTGCTATATATGCATAATGGAGTGAGCCAGCTTCTTCCAGCATTGATGGAACTTCCGCTGGATCTGGAAACCTGAAATAAACCCCTTTTCTACCATAAGCTGTTTCTGGTCATGTGTTTGTCCAGCAATGTGAAGTTGCCTGCAATAGGTGTCTTCCTTGATTAGTGGCATTCTCTCTTATTTTTACTGAGGCAGGATCTCTCACTTGAGCTCCCAGCTCACCAACTCGGCTAGTCTAGCTAACCAGCTTGCCCCAGGGAAGCGTTATCTCCACCTCCTGGGTGCCGGGGTTACAGGTGACTGCAGTGTCCAGTGGGTCTTTCCCTGGGGTTACAGATTACTGTCGTGCCCAGTGGCTCCTTTCCTGGGATTACAGGCAACTATAATGTCCAGTGGGTCCTTTGCTGGAGTTACAGGCAAGTATAGTGCTCAGTGGACCTTTCTCTGGGGTTATAGGCAACTATAATGCCCAGTGGGTCTTTCCCTGTGGCTATGGGCAACTGCAGAGTCCAGTGAGTCTTCCCCTCATGCAAGGGTCTGAACAGTGCAGTGCCCACTGAACCATCACCCCAGCCCCAAGGTTCTTTCTGGCACTGTTTTTGTTGTTGTTTGTAAAGAATGAAATATGATGCTTACAGCAAAACTGTTTCATACTTGTACATATTAGAGCCAAGCACATCAAAGGTGCTTAATCAAACCTTATTGGCCACTTTCTTCCAAAGTAAAAAGCCAGAATTCAGATTTTATATGTGACATTTGGGGCAATTCAACATTTGACTGTCAGCTGAATCTAAGACAGCTCTGTGTGATTTTTGTATTTAGGGTATATTTGGAATTATCGGACACAGCCAGTGTCATTCCCAGGGGCCTATAGCTATGAATTAGCCTTTTCTACTTTATAGATGTAATGCAATGAATTCACTGTTGCTCCTCATTGAGCTTAGTGCCCTAAGTTTGTAAGTATTGGCAAATACTTACTAATTTCTTTCTCATCACCATAAATTATTAATATCATTCAATTTTTTGAAGCACTGGTTCACTGCTAAGATTAAATTTGTGACTTTCCTCTTTGGACATTCTTAATAGTTTTTGACCCACACAAGTGGTGAGCATACATAATGTTTATAGTTGAGCACTTGTCCTCTGGATGAGTGAGTGTGAGGCACCCTCAGTGCCGAGCTTCCCCTGCCCTTCCTGTGGGCATCCTAGTCCCTCTTGGAGCTCTCAGTGCACTGACTTGCATCTATCTGCTCTTGTATCATTCATGCTTTTTGGAATCTTTCAGCCAAACCATCTCTCATTTTGGCTTCTTAAAATGCTACATTAGTCCATGGATGAAGTGCCTCCTCTTTTGCAGTCACTTCAGTCAATGAGAATCTTACCAGACTTCAAGACGGGCTTGGCAAATATTCTTTGTAGAGAGACAGATGGGGGCTGGGGAGATGGCTCATCGGTTCAAGGAGCTGTTTGCAAAACCTTCCACCCAGGTGTGATTCCCTAATATGCACATAAAGCCAGAGGCACAAAGTGGTACATGAGTCTGGACTTCATTTTCAGTGGCAAGAAGCCCAGGCATGCTCTCTCTCCTTTCACAAATAAATAAAAATTTTACAGAGAGACAGATAGGAAATGTTTTCAGCCATGAAGGGGACTTAAGGTCTCTGTTGCATTCTCCTTCTCTTTCTTTTACACACACACACACACACACACACACACACACACACACACACACACGGAGAGAGAGTTTTCAAAATGTAAATCCATTCTTAGTTCTCTATCTGAATAAAAAGAAGTCATAATGCAGATTTAACATGCTTTCCAAAGTTTGCTGATTCCTGAAAACTAAATATGCCTAATACTTTTCTGCCCCCAAATTTCCATAACACTTATCACATGCCAGTGTATTCATTACACGTGTGTTTGTGTGTGTGTGTGTGTTTGGGTACACAAATTCCTTAGTACATGTGTGAAGGTCAGAGGATGACTTCATGTTCACCTTGCACATTGTTTGAGATAGGGTCTCTTGTTTACTGCTGTGTGCATCAGGATAGCTGGCCTGAGCACTTCCAGTGATTGTCCTGCCTCTGCTTCCTGTGTAGCCATAGATACACTGGAATTACAGATGTTTGTGCAACCCTATCCAGCTTTTTCATGGATTCTGGGGATCTGAACTCAGGTACTCATGTTTACACAACAAATGCTTTATCAAGTGAGTAATCTCCCTATCCACTCCATGTTATTATTATTATTATGGCTTATTCTACAGTCCTTTAGGGAAAAGTGCAATCTTACCCTTAATGATTAGTAAGAAGCTTAGAATTGTATGTCTCTTTTTTTTAATTAAAAAAATTTTAGGGAGAGAGGGGGAGTGAGGGAGAGAGAATTGGTGCACCAGGGCCTCAACCACTGAAATTGAACTCCATACCCTTGTACCACCTAGTGGGCATGTGCCACCTTGCACTTGCCTCACCTTTGTGCGTCTGGCTTACATGGGATCTGGAGAGTTGAATATGGGTCCTTGGGCTTTACAGGCAAGCACCTTAATCACTAAACCTTCTCTACATCCTTATGTTTTTTGATTTTTAAAAAATCATTTGCTTCTACCAATCATGTGACTTTTTGCCTCTACAAGATGTATAACTTAGGATAAATTTCTTTATATTCCTGAGACATTTCTTTCATAAGTATCAAATAGAATTAGTAAAGAGTAGTAAGAGATAGTTGTTAGAAACAGATTGTTTGTGAATTAAGGGAAATAATACACAAAACCAGGAAATAGTACACTCATATTCACAAGAGCTAAAATGATGGAAATGACCCAGTGGTGTATGATTGGATGAACAGGCTGTGATTCACATATGCAGTGAGTCACTATTCAGTTTTGAAAGGAAGGGAGTTCTAGTGTATGCTATGGCATGGATGAATGTGGAAGTCACTTGCTTAGTAAAACAAGGACAAACAGTATATGACTGCATTTATATGAAGTACCCCGAGTAGTCAAGGTCATAGGGACACAAGCTAGGATAGTGGAAGAATGTGGAAGGGGAGTTAGTGTTTGGTGGGTAATGATATTGGGAAGATGAAATGCTATAACGACAGATGAACCAAAGGTGAGAGAAGTACAAAGTGAGTGTGCTGAATCTGACTGAACTGTGCACTTAGATGTTTTTGTGTCATATATGTCTTACAACATTAAAAAATTCCTGTATGTTCTCATCCCAAGTAGTATTTATCAAGTGCTTCTGAGGAAGAAAGTAGACAGAAGAACGAGAGTCAAGCCAGCGAGCATATCATGTGTCTGCCCCACATAAATCCCACAGTACAAACCAGTGGAATCCAATCTAAGCTCTGTAGTAGAAAATACCAGAAAAAGCCATGAAACAATGCCAAGTAATGCCAGTTATTATCAAATAAATGTTAAAACCCGGAAGGAGCTTGTTTAATTAAGTTATGGCAACCCATGGGGTTTTTGTGATGAACAATTAGTTTACATGGCCTGAATCCCCTGCTGGTCTCATTTAAATTGGCCATCACTCTGCCTGCAGTATGACAGTAGCAGAGTTTTTAAAAATTCAGGAGAAGCCAGGTGTGGTGGCACATGCCTTTAATCCCAGCACTCGGGAGGCAGAGGTAGGAGGATCGCCGTGAGTTCGAGGCCACCTTAAGATTACATACTTAATTCCAGGTCAGCCTGGACCAGACTGAGACCCTACCTTGAAAAACCAAAAAAAAAAAAAAAAAAAAAAAATTTTTTTTTTCAGGAGAAAGTCTCCCAAAGACTAAGTTGAATACATTTTTCCATATCATTGACAACTATAATAAAGAAAAATGTTACAGTCTTATGAAATTGGGTACCAGTTTTAATATCTATATTAGGACTATAATGCATTTTTTCATTTTAGTTAATTTCCTAAGGAATTCTAGTCATTGAGTGAATGGTTTTATAATTGTTACTCGAATTCTCAACCTGCTTTTCATTATTTACTTGTACTTCATTGAAAATTAAAGTTCAGTTATACACTAATATTTTACACACTGAGTGATTATTCTAACAAAGAATATATATCTATGTATAATACCTACATAAAGTTAGCTAAGCATCCCATAGTTACAATCTCATTTAATGTTTACATATATCAGTGCATGTGACATTCTCTGATTCAGATAGTGGAATATAAAATGAGGATAACAGGGGCTGTGCTGGTCATTTTCTGAATATATGGCAATTTAAAAGTTTATTATGGGGCCTAGAGACATGGCAGCAGTTAAGGCACTTTCCTGCCAAGCCTAACAACCAAAGTTCAGTTCCCCAGTGCCCACTTAAAGCCAGATGTACAAAGTTTGTTTGCAGCTGCTGGAGGCCCTGGTATGCCCATTTTCTCTCTCTTTTTCTCTGTTTCTTCATCTCTCTCTGCTAATAAATAAATAAATAAATACATAAATGAATAAATGTTTATTGTGATCTAGTGAAGAAGATACTGAAGTAGGCTATCTTTGATCATGAAGCTAAAAATTAAAATCTATTTTAAAGGTTGTATTCTACTTAGAAAATTTGTTGTGGGTTTAAAAGAATACACTGTCTTAAACTGGGCATGGTGTGTCACAACTATAATCCCAGCACTCTGCAGGCTGAGGCAAGTGGATCATCATGAGTTCAAGGCCAGCCTGGTCTACGTCGTAAGTTCAGCACAGCCTGGGGTATAGAATAAGACTGATATCAGAAGACTAAAGACAAGCAAACAAACAAACAAAACAAAATGCCAAAAAACAAAAACAAAAGAAACCATGGTTTTCTTTCCTTCCAAGTTTTGTGATGCCCAAAGTTGTATAGTTTCCAATTTTTTTTCTTTTGGTGTTTTGGAGGTAGGGTTTCACTGTAGCCCAGGCTGACCTAGAATTCATTATGTAATCTCAGACTGGCCTTGAACTCATGGCGATTCTCTTACCTCTACCTCCTAACTGCTGGGATTAAAGGCATGTATCACCACACTTGGCTTAGTTTCCAAATTTTTATTCAGAATTAAAAATGCCATGAATACCAGAGCTCTACAAATTGCATGTGTACCATCTAATTATAGTATCATTCCTAATGTCAGAAAGTTATAAAAAGATATTAAAAAATTAATTTAGTTGGCCTGTGAAATTAATTTTTAATGGATTTGTAATTGATCCTAAGCAAGAATAATTTTATGGTTTAAAGTAGTAATATGAAACTGAATTCATACTATTGTTTAGATACTTAATAAAATTAGAGAAATGAGTGTAAAACATACTGTAGAAAAGAGGCTGCAGCCGGGAAAAAGCAAATATCTATGAGGTGTGTTGGGGGGGCGGGCTTTGGGAGTTTGATTCAGATGTCCTCCTTAAACTTAAGGTATTCTGAATGGTAGGTTCCCAGCTGATGGAGATTTGGGAATTCACACCTCTTGGAGTCAGTGTATTGTTGGGCATTATTGTCAGTGTTTGGTACACTCTCCTGTGGTCCACCTGATATTGGCCAGGAAGTGATGTCCACCCTCTGCTCATGCCATCAAAATGTTTTCCCCTGCCATAATGGAACTTCCCTCTTAAGCCTGAAAGCCAAAATAAACCTCTTTTTTTCCTATAAGCTGCTCTTGGTTGGGTGATTTCTACCATCAATGTGAACCTGATTGCAGCAGTAATGTTGGTACCAAGAAGTGGGGTTGCTGCCAGACACCTGACTGTGTGGCTTTGACCTTTTGGAGCTGATTTTCAAGAGGAATGTTGAAGGATTTGAGACCTTGGCCTAAGAGACACCTTGCAGTGCTGTATATACAACTTGATGGATTATTCTGGTCAGAGTTGAAAGACCTGAATGCAGTAAGAACTATGGACTATGAGGTTTGGCTTATGAGTGTGAGAAAGAACTTTGCCTGGACTGGACTAGAAGCAGTTTGTGTGAGAGACTTGCTGTTATGCCCATGTACTGAGAAGTTGTGCAGGGTTGCATTGCGTAGAAATACACTTGGTGTGAGCAGAGTGATATGGCACAGAAATGAAATATTTGGGCTGAAACTTCTGCCCATTCTGGTACAATTATATGAGAGATTGCAACTTTGAGATTGGGCCAGCTTGCCTGCACTGGGAAAACAGAAAGAATGTAGACTGTTTTGAAGGAGTCTGAATGCCCAAGGAGTATCCTGTTCTTCAAAGTCTGCTTTATTCCCCCCTGGATTAACAAATTGGCACCCCACCTGGTATTGTGGAGTATAAGAAATGCAGAAATTTGGAAATAGCCATGGGCAGTGTGAAACAGGTTTGTTGGCTGCCTGCATGGAGACCCGATGGAGCCTTGAGGATGAATCATGGCTTGCAGTAGAGACCTAGTGGAGATGCTGGGATCACGAAATGGCTGCCAAGGAAAGCTGCCGGCCCCAGATAAAGTTTTCCAGGACTGTGAGTAGCATAGCTGCAGGGGTGGAATAAGAACTTCAGAAACTTGGTGCTCGTTAGAATTATTGGACTTGGAGATTTGTCACTGACTAAGGTTGTTGGACTTGGAGCTACAGAGTTTGATGTTTGCCCTGTTTAAATCTTATATTGGTTGAATATTTCTTAGCTATACCCAATGCCATCTTTTGTAGTGTGAATGTTTATTCTGTGCCATTATGGTTTTTTTGAGGGTTTTTTTTTTTATTATGGCTCAGTTAAAATATCTTGGACTATAGGGATGTTAAACATCATTGGAATTGATAAAAACTATGGGGACTTTTAAAGTTGGATGAATGCACTGCATTTTATATCATGTATAGCTATCAGTTTATGGGGGCCAGGGGCAGATTGTAGTGGTTTGATTTAGATGCCCCCATAAACTTAGGTGTTCTGAATGCTAGGTTCCAAGCTGATGGAGATTTGGGAATTAACCCCTCCTGGAGGCAGTATATTATTGGGGGTAGGCTTATGGGTATTATAGCCAGTTTCGTCTTGCCAGTGTTTGGTAAACTTTGTGGCAGACAGCTTTAGTTTCACTGAGATGAACTTCCAGACCAGGCACAGTTATCTAGAAAGGGATTTATTGAAGCTTACAGATCCAGGGGAAGTTCCATAATGGCAGAAGAAGCTGGCCTGCTCTTATAGGACCAGGCAAGAGAGAGAGAAAGCTAAAAGCCATATAGCACAGCACACCTCAGGAACTCCAGCTAGGCACACTTTGCATATCTTTAGATTGAAATCTCAAACTCACCACCACACCTTAATATCTGCCCAGTGACACTGCCTCCAGCCAGGTGGCTGTAGATGCAAACTACAAACTAATAAAACACTGAATATATTGGGGACCATATGTTCAAACTACCACACTCTCCTATTGCTGTTGTCTACCTAATGTTGGCCAGGAGGTGAGGTCCACCCTTTGCTCATGTTGTCATTTTCCCCTGCCATCATAGAGCTTCCCCTTGCGTCTGTAAGCCAAAATAAACCCTTTTTGCCCACAAGCTCCTCTTGGTCAGGTGATTTCTACCAGCAATGTGAACCTGATTGCAGCAGGGGCCTAGATAAGTAAAGAGAGGACAGGAAGCACATAGGGTGACCTGATAAGAGGAAGGGCCAATGAACAGGGGTCTGACCTCACCCCCAATCACTCACAATTCTTGTCAACCTTCCTACCCAATTCCTCAGTGAAACTTATGGATATTGTAAAGAGATAATAATTAGAGCACAGCAAAATAAAAAGTTATGTTTCTTGAAAACACTATCAGTCAAATGTGTGATCTTGATAGTCCTGATTTATGGGACCAACAGTTGAGATCTCTTCACATTTCCTTCAGAAAAGTCCCAATTTGAAATCTGAGTATATATGTATTCCTTTCTGCTCTATCATAGCTTGCTCCCTCTTTATATAAAGACATGTAAATGAATAAAAAATTAATCATCGGCTGGAGAGATGGCCAGTAGTTAAAAACACTACCTGACCAAGCACAAGGGCTTGAGGAGGTCTGTTATATTGCTTGAATTTGACACCCAGGACCCAGATAAATAGCTAGGCGCAGTCATACGTGTTGGTAATCCCAGTTTCATGGGGATCAGAGACCCGAGAATCACTGGAGCTCATGTTAAAAAATGACAAGCTCCAGGATCAGGAAGAGAGCTCCAGCTCAAATAAGAACAGTGACAGAATGATGGAGTGGGACACTCAGCATTTTGCCCTGGCCATTACAGGTGAGGGCACTGGGCACCACATGGGCATATGCACTACACACTACCATTTTCACACATATGCGCGCACGTGCAAGCAAAAACAATCACAATAATATGACTTATTTTGCCTAGTTTTGAAAATTGAAAAAAAACCTTGTTTATAAATAACTAGAAATATGTTATGTGTGTCACCAACCTGTGAAAAAATGTATAAACTTCTTTAAATTTGAGAAATTAAACCTGCCTTTGTTGTTATTGAATTTACATTGCTAGTTCCTATACTAGCACATTACTAAATTTTTCTACAAAGTCAAGTATCGTAAAATGTGGTGGTGCATTCCAAACCAAAAAGCCCTCTCTCCTATAAAAAGGAAAAGAAAAAGTTGGACTTCATTTTTAATTTCAAGAAAATTATGTGAGTCAAGGTTTCTTGGTCAAGAGCTCAAAAAATAAAAATGGTTATAACTCATGCTGATGATATTTGGTGATTCTTTTTACAATAGTTTTTATAGTGTGTGCACGTATGACTGTGTTATATGTATGATGCGTGTGTAATGTCAAGCATGCATATGCCATGGCATGCATATGGAGGTCAGAGGACAACCTTGACAACCTTTTGCTTCTACGTTATCTTTTAAAAATATTTAATCTTTTTATTTATTCATTCATTTATTTGCAAGCAGAGAGAGACAGGTATATGTGCTACCTTGTGCATCTGGCTTTATTTGGGTACTTGGGAATCAAACCTGGTCCCTAGGCGTGGCAGACCAGCACTCTAACAACTGAGCAATCTCTTCAGCCCTACTTTGTCTTCTTTAATAATTTGTTTTTGGACATTTTCATACATATACATCATCTTTTGGTCATAGTGCCCTCCCTTACCCCTCAGTGCCACTGCACTCCTCATCACTTACCAGTGGCTATGCCACATACAAGAACGACTCCTTCCTCCTCCCCAGCAACTCTGAACTATCATTAGCTCATTAGTGAGGGGCAGCATCCCAAGCCCTCCACTATCTATAACAAAATATTGGCTGGTACCATCATGTGCAGGTCTTTTGCAGGTAACCACATCTGGCATGAATTCACGAGTACAATGGCCTGGACACCATGTCATGTCTGGACACCACAGTTCCAAAGCACTCCTGCCCATCCTCCAGCTCTTACATTCTTTCCATCCCATCTTCTGCAATGTGCCCTGAGCCCTAAAGGGTTGTTGTATATATGTCTCATTTAAGGATGAGCACTCATCTTGACCAGTTATGACTCTCTGCTTTGACTACCCTGTTTTTTTTTTTGATAGATAGATAGATAGATAGATAGATAGATAGATAGGGAGGGAGGGAGAATGGGTGTGCCAGCAGCCTCTCAGCTGCTGTGAACAAACTCCAGATGCATGCGCCCCATTGTGGGCAAGTGCAGCATTGCACCCTTGCATCACTTTTTGTGTCTGGCTAAACGTGGCACCAGGAGATTGGGACCAGGGTTCTCAGGCTTGGCAGGCAGGCGCCTTAACTGTCAAGCCATCTCTCCAGCCCTGACTATCCTGTTTTTGGTGCAGAGCTGGTCGCTGCATGTGCCAGGCTAGGTGACCCACATGCTTTAGGATTCTCCTGTTTCTGTCCCATGTGCTGGAGTCACAGGTGCTCATACTACCTCTGGCTTTACAATAGTTCTGGGAGCCTGAATGTAGGCTGTCAGATTGATGCAGGAAGCAGTTTACCCACTGACCCCTCTCCCCAGCCTGTACCTGATGATTCTTTTGGATTATCAAAATCATGTTTTATGATGATTATGCCTTCCATGGCTATATGTATTGGTTTGGCTCAACAGCATTTTATGAGACTGATTTTCACTTCTCTAAGCACACGCCTTCCTGTGCTAGTATGGCATAGAAGTGCAAGATTGGAGGTGAAATGAATACCATGCCAGAAGCAATTGAAACCTGCTAGGCCAATGATAAGCATATTTTGTCCTCCTTTTCTGTTTCTAAGAAGGGCTTGCATTGACTCTTATTCACAGCCAGAAGCAAGACTTTATTAATGACTCCGTAGAGCTTTATATACTCACAACCAAGAAGTCTGATGGATGTGAAGAGCCCAACAAGCAATCAGGCCTACAGAATAGACTGGAAGCCAGCAATGGTGTGTAGGAAGCAGCTTCACACAAAACAAATGAATGCACTGTATATTTTTCCCTCCACGCCTCATATTTCTCCAACATCCAAATGTGCATTCACTTAATCATGTTTCCTTAAGACATTGACTAGTTTCTATGATTGAGAGGCTGAGGAAATATTGGTGTAGTGCTTCTGATAAAAAATAACTATCTCAGGATATTTGTAAGGACTACTTGATATAAATATATTTATTTCTCATGTTAGAAATTATAACCTTCTGGTGAGAACTTAGTGTCATACTTTAAAATCCGATTACTAAATAAATGAGAAATCCTTTCACTGGGAAATGACCTTTAAAATGGTCTGTTGTAGCATCTGAAATTTCTACTATTCTGCACAGTGCAACATCCCCAAACAGAACTGAATATGAAATTTGTTTGTTCAGTGTGACGTTTTCTATGCTAAACTATAATCAATTCTTGGATATGCCACACTGTTTATACACTCACCAGTTGATGGATAGTGGATTTTTTTTAGCATGAATAATGTCATGAACATTTACATTTTAGAGTAGACAAAAACTTTCATGGAGTGGAGTGGCTGGGTTGTATGTCCACTCTAAAACTTAAGTGTTCACAACAAGAATATATTACCTTTAGCAACAACATTTTATTTTATTAAATATTTTACTTTTATTTACTTACTTGAGAGAGAGGGGGAGGCATATCTCTCTCTGTCCTAGCAAAAAAAAATTTTTTTAAACCCACTTCTTTGTTAGTTAAAAACATAATTATGGCTAGAGTGAGACCCTACCTTGAAAAAAAAACATAATTATGAACAACAAAAAAACAAAAAAAGAGAGCTCTAGTTAGGGTAGAATCACTTTATGGAAGTGGATAATGTTGAGATAAATATATATACATATATACATATACATGTACTCATGCTCATACACATACATAGACTCCATATAGATAGATAGATAGGCATATGTGCATATAGTTATAGATACATATGCATACATAAACTGTTTATCTGAATTGAAACAAGATGTAAAGAAAATGTTTAAATTCCCCTCAATCAAAGATTGATTTATTGGAGCTGGAGAGATGGCTTAGAGGTTAAGACACTTGCCTACAAAGCCAAAGGACCCAGGTTTGATTCCCCAGTACCCATGTAAGCCAGATGCACAAGGGGGCACACGTATCTGGAGTTTGTTTGCAGCAACCGGGGGCCTTGTCGTGCCCATTTGTTCTGTCTCTCTCTACCTGTCTATTTCTCTCTTTCTCAAATAAATAAATAAAAATAAATTTAAAAAACATTGAATTATTGATTAAAAACTAGGAAGTTTAGGGGCTGGAGAGATGGTGAGTGGTTAAGGTGCTTGCCTATGAAGCCTAAGGACCCAGGTTCAATTCTCTAGTACCCACATAAATCCAGATGCACAAGATGGCATGTGCATCTGGAGTTTGTTTGCAGTGGCTAGAGACCCTGGCACACCCATTCTATCTTGCTCTCCCCTCTCTCTACCTGCCTCTCTCTCATATCAAATAAAAAAAAATTCAGGAAATTTAAAGTCTGTAAATTCCAGAAGTGGAACAAGGAGTTTGTTTAAAGGCAATCCCATCTCTCTTTCCCAGAAAATCTTGTGGTCACACTGGAATTGAGGAGTGCTGATGACTCTCACACCTACCTCCTGGTCACCATAGACAATACCTGAAATCTTGAATGATTCTGCTGAGAATTAAGATTCAATTATACAGGGAAATAAGCAAGCATATTTGGGTAAAAGTACATTTGAAACAGTTATCTTGGAGGGAAGTGTTCTTTGCAAGAAAATCAATTTAGTTATTTGTTTGACTAACACACAGCCCCCTAACAGTGTTTATCTTGAAATTACTTTGTTTACTTACATTTCATGCCCTTGGGTATCTTCTCATCAAACGTTGAAGAAGGCATATGATTATGCTGGTGACGATGAGAGTGGTGGTTTACCTCTCTCTAATTTCCTGTGTGAAAGTCTGCATACACTCTGACACTGGTCCTGTCATAGGGTACTATGGCCATGGTTTTTTGTCATTAAAGCTTTCATGGAGAAGCTAATACTCAGACCATTCTTTTTAGCCCCTCCAGGTACTAAAATAAGACTGTCTACCTGGAGCAAATAAAAAATTATAACACAGAGGCAGAAAACTTATAAAATAGAGATGTAATTCAACCATATATGTCTATACAAAAAGCACTAAGTGATTGATAAATCACATAACTATATTCTTGGGCAGGGCTAAAACATAATAAAGGAACTTATTTTAAATTAATATGTTTTACATGTTTCTAAATCATCTATTTTACTTTCTCACTGATAAAGTCAAGCCACTGTATGCTTTTAGAAATAAAATATGGTGATGCTAAAGAACGTATCCATAGCATTCTCATAAAAAGTGAGCTTTGTAAGTTTTTTGTTCTCTTTCTTTCTTTTGTGAAATAAGTAGTAACAGTTTAATAATTTTCTTAGAGTTCTGAAGTTTAAAGTGGAGAAATGGCAGGTGAATCAGGGGCATGTGTGATTATTTAGAACAAAACAATTATGAAGTGTGATGTGCCTGCTGTAGTCCTCAAACCAGTCTTTATGCAAGTTGAGATGGTTTAGTAGTGGTTAAGGTGCTTTGGCAAAGCCAAAGAACTCCGTTTTGACTCCCCAGTACCCATGTAAAACTGTATTCACAAGGTGGCATATGGGTCTGGAGTTTGTTTGCCATGGCTAGAGGCCTTAGTATGCCCATTGTCTCTTTCTCTTTCTCTGCCTCTTTTTCTCTTTCTCTCTCAAATAAATACATGAAATAGTTTTTAAAAAGAAAATAACAGCCCTTAACTTCTGCTATTTATCAGGTGATGTAAAGTGTGAGCAGATTCACAGTAGCTCAGCACAATCTCATTCAGGTACTAAAATGGATGTGTCAGAAAATGTATTGTAACTCACAATATATTTGTAACTCACAGGCTCTCAGAATAGGCAGTACATGTCAAGCCCCCTGGAAATAGTTCTGTGGAGTGTATTCCTAACACTGCTTAGCTTGGGTGCAGTGCCACTGCAGAAGGCAGGGTAAGGAAGAGGGTGAGGTAGAGAAGGCATGCTTGTGATGGGGAGAAAGACTGAATGGGAAAGATGTATCTGTTCCCCATGTGTTGTGAATGAAGCTTTAGTGACCATGGACCAGAAGGCAGTATGGAAGATGTTTCAAGTGAATGACAGTCAGTCTACCAAAAGAAAAACAACAGATAGTTTTTATTTAAAGCAAAAAAATGAATATAACCTTTGTTCTAGTTTATTTATATTAATTGTTAATTTGACATTAATTGTTAATTTACCTAGAGTGAGGTAGCTTCTGTGCAATCCTGTAAAATCTTAGTCAGGTTAGTTGCGCTGGGACGACTTTTAACTGTGGGCAGCACTATTCCATGGGCTGGGGTGCTGGATTGTATAAAAAGGAACCTGATGAGCAGCATTCGTCACTCTACTTCCTCACTGTGGACTGAATGGGACGAGCTGCCTCGAGCTCCTGCTACCATGTACTCCCTGCTAAGATGGACTGTGACTTGGAACTGTAAGCTGAAATCCTTACTTCCCAAATGGACTTTTGTCAGGTATTTTGTCCCAGCAATGATAAATGATATAACATCATATTTCATGATGTCCTTAGCATCCTGTGAGATGACTCTTAAGGCTATTATTATTCTACCCTCTTTCTCCTCCTCCTCCTTTTTCTCTTCCTGCTTCCATTTTCTTCTCCTTTCTCTGCCTTCTCCTCCTCCTGTCCCTTTCCTTCTTTCTTCCTCCTCCTTGTTTTCCTTCTTACTCTTCTTCCTTATTTCCTCTTTCTTATTCCATTCCCTTCCCTTTCTCCTCTCCTCTCCTCTCCTCTCCTCTCCTCTCCTCTCCTCTCCTCTCCTCTCCTCTCCTCTCCTCCTTCTTTAGAAAAGACAATGCTTTGTCCCAGAAAGTGAGTGACTGAACAATCAACTGCATGCCCTAGAATCAGCCAATATCCTATCTTTTCCTTTCCTTCTACTACCAAAGCAGCCTTTAATAAAGGCAACTGGACTGGTGCTATTCAACAGTGATTTTATAGTACCCACCATTGCTATTCTGCATGGAACTAAACTGTGTGTAAAGCAATACATCCTTAACACCCAGCTGAGAGTGCAAGTTTCCTGAGGCTGCAATATCCTGAGGAGCTTTTCACCTAATGGTATGGCTTCATTACTTTAGCAGTAATGGCTGAGAACTATGGCTTATTTGGATAAGAATATGAGCTTTGAGTCTCAGGTAGAATCAATTACCTGCAATGTGTCTCCTTTGTTAGTAGAAGTGTAACTATTAAAATAAAGCAACTGTGAGAGATACAAAGAACTGAAGCCTGCATAGGATCCCATTTCATCTGAGGAAGACAGGATCCCAGTATAACGGGATGTTGACTCATTTTTCCCTCTTCCTGCTTCTCTACTTGTGTTTCCCTATTAATTTCTTATTCTGGGTCAGGATTGAGAGGGAGTGAAAATTCCAAAGAAACATTACAAGGAAATGCAAATAAAGAAGGTGTCATTAGTGGTAACTCAAGACATGAGGCAGTGGATTCAAAATATTTCATAGTCCCTAAGAGTTTTGTTCCAGATTTCCTTACTAACCTTTGTCTCATGACCATGAAAATTAGACATGTGGATGATGAGCACTAAAGCAAAGAAAATTTATTGAGAAAAAGGTGGGAAAAGCCTCAGACTGTCATGGCAAAAATGCTTGGGATTTTGGCCAGTATCCAAAGATGAGAAAGGAGGAGAAAAAGAAAAGTTATTCTTCCCGAGTTAGAAATCAGAGAAGTGGAAATGCCTAGCGGTGAAGACCAGAAAGCAGCTGCACCAAGGGAGGGGTTTTGGGTATATACTACATTACCTCATTAAGGAGTTAGCTATTCCTCCACCTCCTTAGCACGCCTTTAGGATGGTGTCTTGATGAGATGAGTTAGTGGCAGTCTCTGATTAACTCTTAAGTGAGGGGACAATAGCTCACTCCTTCCTATGGTATTTTAAATCTTTTTAAAAAAATTATTCATCTATTTGTAAGGAGAGAGAGGGGAGGGGGAGGGAGAGGGAGAGAACGGGCATACCAGGGCCTCTAGCCCCTGCAAGGAACTCCAAATTCATGCACACTTTGTGACTTTGTATATCTGGCTTTACCTAAGTATTGGGGAATCAAACCCAGGTCATCAGGCTTACAAGCAAGTGCCTTAACCACTGAGCAATCTCTCCAGCCTGTATTTTAAATCTTAAAAGTCAAGGTGATTCTGATGTTTTTCTTATTGATCTTACCAGGAGGACAGGAGGTAGTGTCCCTTCTTCAGTGACCTCCAAGCCTGCTAATGTCTGTCTCTTACAACAGTTTTCAATTGATGTGTGTGTGTTCCTAGTGTATTTTATCAGGGTGATGAGTTGTCTGATAGCATCTAATTTATTTTTCCCCACCCCTTCTTTGAAGCAACCATGGGGGGAGGGGAACATACAGTCAACACAGATGTTGGAACTCTTGGTTGCTAGTTAACATAGAACTTGGGAAGTTTTTCACTCATTATATTTTTCAAAGGTATGGGAGAAAACAGTAGATCTCAACAGAAAGATGCAGGAGAAACATTCTCAAGCTGAGGAGATTGGCATACTTTTTACTTAGTCTTCACACTTTCTTGAAGGTTGATAGATCTAAGGTCTAGACAGTTTGTTATAATAAGTGGTAGACATTAGCAGGCTTGGAGGTCATCAAAGAATGGACCCTATCTTTTTTAGCAAGTGAAATCAGAATGGGAAATGGGCAGAGGGCAGAAAAGAAATCTTAGAAAGAATTTGTAAAATTGGAAAGCAAAAGGAAATAGCAGATAAGTGTGTGACGATCATCTTAAAGAGGTAGCTATAAATACATTTCTCTGCACTTTCCCCTAATGCCTTCTATTACAGTGCAATATGCTCATTACTTGTTTCTCCTCCTTGCTATGTACAATGGAATCAAACTTATTCAAACATGTATTTTACATTATACATGATACTAAGAATTTTATAAATCATAGCTTAATTATTTTAAAAACCTTTAATAAGAAGATGCATAATACAGTTCAGTTATTATAACAAGCTGTCTAAAACCTCAGACCGTCTACCATATCCTTCCAGAAAGTATCTGTAATAAGGAAAAGAAAAAGTATGCCAATTTCTTCAGCTTGGAGATATTTATATCTTTACATTGATAATTTTAAAAGTCGTGGTTAAGGGGAATCCTCCAATTTTAATTAGTAGTATGGAAAAATAACAAATATCAGAAAGATATCACCAGGAATTCCTGCTCATATTCTTCCTTTTGACGTGGCACAGATACAAACAAAAGCATCAAAATTTATATTCTACACCTCAATACTTTAATGTCTGACACTCCTTTACATTAACCCTGAAAGACCACACTCCCTGAACCACCCTCCCCTTCCCTGTGGTAGTCAGAGTAGAATGACTTTACCCTGTGGTAGTAGACTGTTCCACAATGCTGGGATGAGCATCCATGCAGACAGTGTTTAGAGAAGAAAGGGATTTATTTCAAGCTTACAGATCCAGAGGAAGTTCCATTAAAGGTGGGAGAAGCTGCTTCCATACATTCAAGCGGAGTGAAAAACTACAGCAAGCCAAACATGGGCACCAGCACACACAAATCCACCAGAGCACAGACTGCTCTCTTACACCTTTGGGCTGGAATTCAGATCCACCCCCAGTGACACCTTAGGGCTGGACTCCAGGATCCGCCCCATCTCCTCCTGCCAGGTGGCTTGAGACCCAAGTTAAAAGGTTAATTTTTGCTAGGCATGGTGGTGCACACCTTTAATCCCAGTATTTGGGAGGTAGAGGTAGGAGGATCGTTCTGTGTTCCAGGCCAGCCTATCACCACATAGCGAATTCCAGGTCAGCCTTAATTACAGCAAGACCCTACCTCAAAAAGTGAAAAAAAAGTTTAATTTTAAAACTCAAGTCAATGGGAGGACAGACATTCAAACTACCTCGCCTGCCTATGCCTCACTTGCACACTAGCTATCCTATACTTGTTAATTAAAATTTTGTTCCGTTGTCTCTCCACATACACTCCTTCAGTTTTGGATAAACCACCACTTCATTCTCTACTGCCAAGTTCCATTTATTTAGACTCTACAGACAAGTGACACCTATTCAACAAGTACTGTATATTTGAGTCACCCAATTATTTTTAATTTTAATTTTTTTCATACCAAGCATCTAACCCAGGGCCTCACACATGTAAGATCACTCAGCCCTTTGAACTGTCTTTTAAAATGTCTGTTTTTCTCATCAGTCTTTGAGCATGTGTGTCTACTTAATGCTCAACATTGTACTTCCTGCTATAGGAGATTGGTTTCTTGAATTTGGCAAAGAATAAATCCTGAACATGGACTAATGAATACACTAGTTCCAAAAAGTGACAGGAAAGTTGAATTTCTCTGTGAAATTATTTTCTCTACTCAAGAGACACATATACTGCAGGATCAAGAGGTTATCTAGCCATGGCTGGAGAGATGGCTTAGTGGTTATGATGCTTGCCTGCAAAGCCAAAGGACCCATGTTCCATTCCCCAGGACCCACATAAGCCAGATATACAATGTGGCACAGGCATCTGGAGTTTGTTTGCAGCAGCTAGAGGCTCTGGCATGCCCATTATTTCTATCTGCCTCTTTCTGACTCTCTCTCTTTCAAATAAATAAAAATTAAAAAAGAGGTTATCTAGCCAAATGTGAAAACAACGTAGGGTCTGTCCATTTACATATAATTCTTGTGCTTTTTTTCTAATGCGACCTTCTTAAATTTAGTATATATATTGATAATACTATAGTTTTTAATCCCCAAATAGATATGTTAAATATTTTCCTCCTCTTTACTATTTTTTTTTTTTACCTTTTCTGTTCCAAAAAGGAGCTGGTGGCTGGACCCCACTTGTGTCAAATAAATATCAATGGCTTCAGATTGACCTTGGAAAGAGAATGGAGGTCACTGCTGTGGCCACCCAGGGAGGATATGGGAGCTCCGACTGGGTGACCAACTACCTCCTGATGTTCAGTGACAGTGGGAGGAACTGGAAGCAGTATCGACAAGAAGAAAGCATCTGGGTATGTTTTCTTATAATTATTAATAATAATATTTGCTGCATATTGATGCACACCCATGAGGAAAACAATATTGTTTTCAGTTGGCACAATAATCACTAATATTCATAGGAAACAATGTGACATTTTGATACTTGCCAGCACTGCATAATAACCAAATCAAGGTATTAGTCTGAAGAAAGGTATTTTTGATAAGATTTCATAAAAGCAAACATACCAAATTATATCAGCTGAAGCACAGCCCAGAACGACAGCATGGAGATGTTGCAGGGTGAGAGAAAATAACTACCCAGTATGCATCTCATGAGAAACAATCTTTTTTAAATTTTTATTTTTATTGATAGCTTCTATACTTAAAGACAATAAACCATGATATTTCCCTCCCCTACCCTCCCCTCTTCCCCTTCAGAACTCCACTCTCCATCATATTCCCTCCCTCTCTCCATAAGTCTCTCTTTTAATTTGATGTCATCATCTTTTTCTCCTATTATGAGGGTCTTGTGAAGACATTGCCAGGCACTGTGAGGTCATGGATATCGAGGCCAATTTCTGTGTGGACAGTTGCATTAAAAGGAGTAGTACCCTTCCTTTGGCTCTTACATTCTTTCCACCACCTCTTCCACAATGGACCATGAGCCTTGGTGGGTGTGATAGAGATGTTTCAGTGCTGAACACTCCTCCATCCCTTCTTTTCAGCACTGTGTTGCCTTTTGGGTCATCCCAGTGGTCATTGCCATCTGAAAAGAGAAGCTTCTCTAACCAGAAGTGAGAGTAGCATTAATATGTGAATATGAACATTAAGTGTAGTGCTTTCAGGGAAACTTGGCGGAAATAACAAATACATTTAGCCAGACAAGAGCAGGCTTTATTCCCCTAAGGCTCATGACCTCCCCTGCCATAGGCTTTTGATTAGGTTTTTTCAGTACCAGGCATGTATTCCCTTCTGTAGAGCTGGCCTTCAGTCCAATTAGAGAGCAGTTGGTTTTCCCTAGAGCAGACATGCCACTATTGCACCCGTTCGGTCATTTGGCCTGTCTGGCCAAACTTGAGGCTTCCAGTGTCCACTGTTTTCACCCCTGTTGACTTCTGTGTCCCACAGGGCTGCATGCAATGCAGCTTTTTCCAGCTTTCAGTTGGCTGGTCTACAGGGAGAAGGTTTTCTGCTCAGCACCAGCTTGATTTCTCAGTGACCTTGCCGCTCAGGCAAGTGAAGTCTTCAGCAATAGGGTCTTACCATTTGGAGAAACAGAATCTTAATAATCCCTTTGAAAATGTTTTCTCAATGAAAGCAAGGCATCTGTTTCAGGAAAACATTGAAAAATACTATTGATATAATGCCCTTAAGCAGTGTGGTAATATAAGGATAATTTATTTTCTCTTGTTTTAGTTAATAAATTTATAATTGCCTTTGCATTATTTTGTATTACTATATTGAACTCATTCTTTATTTTCTCAATACTTTTGAAAGATACTGACAATTTAATAACATTGGTGGTTTATGTTTAACAAGTTAAGGAAGGAGACCTTGAACTAGAAGTATTGTGTGTTGTTTACTACACAGCACAAGGAGTCACGTGTAAAGGCTATAGACCTCAGCAAGATCTGTGGAATACCTGGAGTGTCTTCAAAGCAGTAGTATCATTTCTAGCTCTGATTATATATGAATGTCTTATTGGGAGAATCACTTTGACTTAATTTTTGTGCTTATTATAAATTTATTCACCTTATTAAAATATTTTTACTATACCATATTTGGAAGTAAATGTATTTAGAAACTTGCTCTGCACAGATTAATAATATTTAAAATATTGAGAATAGTTTCCCAATAAAAATGATATTGTGAAAGGTAGATCTTTTATACTCTGCATATCTTGACTCTCTTCTTCATCCCCCAAGAATATATAAATGATGGAAGGACCATGAACATTTTTATCATTCCATTAAATACTTCAGAGGGGAAACCATCTGCCCTGTTACCCAATGGCAATACTTTCTGTCTTTTATCCCCTAACTCTTGAAGGTTATGTGCCTCTGGGGAAACAGTGTAAAGGGTAAACTCTTATTAGGAAGAAACAATCGTGCCAACTCCCCAGTCCCATTCCCTGTAGGAGTGTGTCACACTTGTGATGCACCATCACAGCATGAGCATCCCCTGAATACCACAGTGTCTCTCATTCTTGCTTCTCTGCTCTGGGTTGGATTGTCATCCTCCCAAACAGATACACTGGTACTGCCAGTACCTCAGGTGTATGACTTTATTCAGAAGGAAGGTCTTTAAAGAGGAAACCAAGGAAAAAATGAGGTCAGTAGAGTTGGCACTAATACAATATTACTGATGTCCTTACTAACAGAGGTCACTGGGACACCAAGAGACACACACAGTGAGAATATGTCATGAAAATATGCAAGGAGAGTGCCCTGTGAAGACAGATTGGAGTGATATGTCTACAAGTGAAGAAACCCTCATGGCAGCCAGAAACTAGGAGATCACATGGAATAGGTCCTTCTCTAAAGTTGGCATGGCAATATGGACACCTTGATTTTGAAGTTCTGGCCTCCAGGACTTTAGCTACCTAATTGCACTTTGTTATGATGTCTAGAAAATCTGAGCAGAGATCTTCCTTGTAGAGACTAGATATCTTGAAATATTTGCTGAAAGAATGAAGAACATTCTTTCTCTCCTATGATGCCTTTCATTAATAACCCCACTGAAAGCAACTCCTCCTGACTCTGCCCATTTTGGGACTTATAAAGCAAAGATCAGGATGCTAAGGAGGGTTTGGGACTCTCCCACCATTTAAAGCTAAATAGTGTTTGAGGATGGAAATTAATCGGCATATTTCCTTCATCCTCCATTACTATGGCTGGCAAATACTTCCATTTACTGAATTTTTTTCCCTACTCTCCGACTCACTGCATGGAATTTTGCATGGTGAGCAAAATGTCAATGCTACTGAAGAGATGGAATCTATAAAACAACCCGGAGATGATTATTGTGAGAACTAACTATGAGACACATTCCCCAAGAGATTTGAGAATGAAGTGGGGCTCAGGTGGGCCTTGAAGGAAGTGCTATAGTATGGAGTGTTAGAAAATAATTAAGGAAGAGATCCCAGGAGGCAGAAATAATGTGAACAAAAGCATGGATAACAGATGGGACACAAAGCAAGTAGCAAGGCATGAGATGCCTGGTCACAGTGAGATGGAGAAGGTGAGGGTTTTGGCTACAGTTGTAAAATTATAAAGAGCAAGGGTCTCAAGTTTGCATTATAGACTATCCATGAATACAAGTAGGTTTCTTAGTATGATGTCAGCATCTCAGGGACCTTTCACCACATTTCTTTCTTTTAGCAAGTATGATAGAATTAAGTAATGTGCACAGAAAATAATTATCACTTTCCTAACAATATGAGTTGATACTGTCATTTTTCCAAATTTACCACTGGTGCTTTACAATACAATTTATACTTAGGAGATTTTGCCCTTTACCTAGGTATTCATTTTAGATATGAGTAAATGGAGTTAAAAATAAGTAAACTGGGGGATGAGTAGATGGCTCAAATGGGAAGAACACTTTCTGTGTAAGCACAAAATCCAAGCTAAATTCCCAACATCCACATTAAACAGCCCTTGACCATGCAGACCTGTAACACCAGTGCTGATGGGTACAGAGACAGGAGGATTGCTGAGGCTATGTTACCAAAAACTAGTGTGAGCTCCAGGCTCAGTGAGAGATCCTGTATCAAGGAAATAAGGTAGAGGAGTAATGGAGGAAGACGCCTGATGTCCTCCTCCGTGTACATGTGCACGGGGTATGCACATCTGCTCACACATGTGCACACACAACACACACCAGCAATAGGCTACCCCTCAAAAAAGTAAGTTATCGCCGGGTGTGGTGGCGCATGCCTTTAATCCCAGCACTCGGGAGGCAGAGGTAGGAGGATTGCTGTGAGTTCGAGGCCACCCTGAGACTACATAGTGAATTACAGGTCAGCCTGAGCTAAAGTGAGACCCTACCTCGAAAAACAAAACAAAACAAAACAAAAAAAAAAGTAAGTGATCAAAAATATTTTGATATGTATTTGATATGTTAAAACTATTAAAAAAAAAGAAAACTAGCTGGGCATGGTGGTACACACCTTTAATCCCAGCACTTGGGAGGCAGAGGTAGGAGGATCACTGTGAGTTCAAGGCCACCTGAGACTACATAGCACACTGCTGGTTAACCTGAGCTATAGCAAGACCTTACCTCAAAAAAACAAAAGAGAAAGAAGAACATTATATGTTTTAGAAACATATCACCATGATTCCTAACATGAGCTCATACCTTAAACTCATTACATGAAGCTTCCTCCCCCAGGAGAAGAGAAGAATGCATTCCCAACTGTCTTCTAAGATACCTATTTTTTCACTCTCCTATTCAGGAGACATTAAAATTTCATTATCTAGACTTACATATTTCTTGGATGGACTCTTTATCCTATCTTAATGGCCTTTTTATTTTATATTTTGATCTAGGACAATCCATTATCCTTACTAATGTTTTCTATTATTAAAGATCTGAAGTGACTTATCTGTAATTTTGAATTCCAGAAGTGAAGTTATTAAATGATGAAATCCAGGCTAGACACTAGCACATTTTAGAGGCCAAATCTGAAATCCTGACTTTGAGGCTATTTACATTCTTTATTTACCCTTTTAATGTGAATATCCTTATGTTTTATTAAAGAAACAGTAATGTGTGTGATTTCTACCTAGTCACTGATACTTGTTGTATGACCTTTCTAAAATCTGAAGAAGTAGCAAAATAAAAAAAAAAAAAAACACCTGAATCTGAAACAAATCAGGAATTAAAGCTTTAGATAAGGAATATTGCACCTGTCATATCAATTAGCGGCCAAACTCTATTCTTACAGTAGACCTCACATTGACTGCTTCAAGTGCTACACTGGGCTTATAGTGGAAAATGCCCAAGAAAATCAGAAATAATTGTCATATTTATAATTTCCAAGTAACAAAAGCTATGCTTCAAAGAGAATAACCCTGTTGTATAAGAATATATGAAACTTCTCTAAATAATAGAAAAACATTCACCATGTATCATATTTTCAATTAACAAAACATTCTTCATGATATATACATAGTTGGTATGAATAGATACCTTAATTAATGTTACAGTACTTTAAAGGGTGCTGTGATTCAAACAAGGCCACAAGAATGAATAAGGGAAGAGGGCAGGTAAAACTGATTAAGATTATTTCCTGGGAAAAGTTGACAGTGTTTTTTCTTTATAGTAGTACTAGAAGAAGTAGAAGTAGCAGTGGCAGCTACATAATAAAAACAAATTCTCAGGATCAAGGAAAGAAAAGATATCTGAAAGTCCAGCCCATCACTGCTAGAAAAATGTCTGAGTCATGCTGAGAAATTATACAGTAACATTTTGCAGACCAAAGTACCAGATTACCAACCACTGACATGGCTTCTTCCCTTGTGTTTAGTTTTCACTTGTTTCTATGAAAATAAGCAGTTATCTAAGGAAATAGATGACATTTCCAATTACTATGAGATTTTTTCCTGCTGGCTCTTATTGCATGTATTTAGATCATGTCCTGTCCTGACTCAGGTTCAAGCTCTTTCTCTGAGCATCAGATTCTACTTCTGTTTAGATGTCAAACAGACAAAAAAATTAACGTGCTCTCAGATACCTCCTTCCTTTCACAACTAATGCCTTACCAAGCCTATCCTCCCACAGGTTTCTGCTTATCAGTAAATGCCATAGCATGCACCATCAACATGAACCCAAACCCTTAGAATCAATGATATCCATTCCTTCACACCCACATTCACTCCACCAGCATATGTGCATGCATGCTTGTAGATGTGCATATACATATATACACACATATATGTATTCCATATAAAGAACAAAATGAAGTCAAAAGGAAAAGGAAAAATAACAAGTAGTAAAATTGTATGGGAAATATTTTTATTTTATTTTTTATTTTAGAGAGAGAAAATTGGTGTGCCAGGGCCTCAGCCGCTGTGATTGAATTCCAGATGCTTGTGGCACCTAGTAGGCATGGGAGACCTTGTGCTTGCCTCACCTTTGTGAATTTGGCTTATGTGAGATCTGGAGAGTTGAACATGGGTCCTTAGGCTTCACATGCCATTGCTCCAGCATGTTGAGAAATATTTTTTAATTTTTAGGCGTTTAGTGTGTGTTAGTGTCCATAAGTTCAGGCACACACATGATATAGCACTTGTATGGAGGTCAGAGGAAAATCTTTGGGTGCCAGTCCTCATCTTCCATCTTGTTTGAGACGGTTTCTTGTTCACCACTGCATGCACCTGGCCAGCTGGTCCATGAGCTCTTAGGGATTCTCCTGTCTCCAACTCCCATCACATTATAAAGCACTACTGTGTCCTGCTTTATGTGGATTCAGGAGATCCAAACTCAAGTCCTCATAGTTTGCATCACAAGGACTTTACCTACTAAGCTATGTCCCCCACCCATTAAATGCTTCTTAATCTGGATTTAGGGTCAAGTAAAGGAGCAACCCAGCTTGGAAATTCCTCTGATGTGGTCTGTCTCAGTGAGGAGTTGCCACCTCAAGGGATACTCTCTAAAATTGACCTTTTCAGACTCCTGGATCTTCTTCCTTGAAAACTGAAGTATACCATAGGATGCTGCCAGCTGCACAAGATGCCTTTGGGAGGTGGAGCTTTGCTGGAGGAAGTGTGTTTCTGGGTGGCAGGCCTATGGATATTATAGCTTGCTGAATTCAATTCACTCTCTCTGAATTCAGTTATCTCTACTTCCTCCTTGCAAATATGGAGATGTGATACCCAACTGCATTCTCCTGCCAGGCTTTTCCCTCCAAGATGAAAGTTTCTCTTGAAACTGTAAGTTGAAATAAACTCTAACCTGTGATGAAATCTTCAGGGGTCTATAAGGCTAGGGCAGCTTTGCTGCTTGCTTCCTGCTTTCTTGAGTGGATGCCTTCCATAAGTGGCTTCTGTTTGACTGTTTGGTCCTAGCAACAAGGAGGTAACAGCTACAAAAATTGGTACTAAGAAGTGGGATAGTTGATACAATAAACCTGACCATGTGATTTTTAGTTTTTGGAACAGGTTGATGAGAGAAACATAGAAGGATTTGGAACTTTGGCCTAGAGAAGCTTTACAGTGCTATAGGCTGAGCTTAATGGTTCATTCTGGTGAGTGTGTAAAAGACAAAAATGCAGATAGAAGCATGGACTGTGTGGCTTATTAGATTTCAGAGGTAAAATAAGACTTTATATAGAACTGGGCTGGAGGCAGGTCATGTGATGTCTGGTAGAGAGGTTAGCTGCATTCTGCCCATGTACTGAGAACTTGAACAAAGTTGAATTTAGAAGTAATAGAATGGTGTGTTTGGCAAAGGAAAATGTAGAGCAAAAGAGTTTGATAAGTTTAGTTTGTCACTGGAAGAAATGTGAACAAGTTCAGGCCCTAGGCCCAGAGTAATGTGGTTGCTTTAGCTACAGTCATTAAAGAGATCACCACTATTGAGGATGGGCCACCTTCTCTGCATTGGGATATTAGGAAAGATGCCCTGAGGGCAAGAACCAACACATTGAAGGTGCAAGCTAGTAGGAATGCTGATTCTTTTGAAAAGGGACCTCAAGGAAGAATGCTAAAGAAGTTTTCTGCTCTTCAACATTGAGCTCCATCCCACCTGCAAAAACTATTAGCAGTGTACCACATGGTACTGGTTTTAGAAGTATGAAAAATGCAGGAAATCAAAGGCCATGGATTGCACTATGGTACCAGAGAGACACTGGGACTGGCAGTGTGAGGCAGGGTTGAAGTAGCTGTGAGGCCATTGCAGGAAGCTGTGAAAATGCACCATGGGCCCTAGTGGAGACCCTGCGATGTTGGAAATCCCAGGACTATGAGTCTGCTTCCAGTAGGAGCTGCTGGCTTGGGGTGGATTCTTCCCACAAAGCAAGTGGCAAAGCTGGAGGGGTGGAATTGCCCAATCGTTTTAGAGCCCTGAAGATTTCATCACAAGTCCCAGGTATCAGATTAGAGCTACAGGATTTGATGTTTGTCTTGTTGGTTCTCAGCCTTGCATTTGTCCACTCTTTCTCTGCTATGTCCCCATTCCTCCTTTGATTAAATGGGAATGTTTACTCTGTGACATTATGTGTTGAAACTATATAACTTGTGTTTTGATTTTACAAGGCTCACAATTAAAAGACTGTCTTAAATCTCAGATGAGACTTTGGAGATATGAACAGTTTGGGGACTGATTAAGACCATAGAGACTTATAAAATTATACTTAATGCATTTTGTGTCATGAGATGACCATAAGTCTATGAAGACCATGGGTGGAAAGCAGTAGTTTGAGTGTGAACTGTCCCCTGACCTCATGTGTTTGTGGTTAATCCTTATACTTAATTTCTAGCTGGTGGAGCTTTTGGGAGATAGAGACTTGGTGGAGGAGGTTTGTCACTGGGGGCTAGCCTTAGAGTATGAAAGGCCAGCCCTTATGGCCACACTCAGCTCACTCCACTCTCTCTCCTTCTTTCTTACTGATGTAGAGATGTGATGTTCAAATGTCTGCTTCTGCCATCCCTTCTCCACTATTATGAAAGTTCTTCTCAAAACTGTAATCTGGAAATAAGCCGTTTCCTTCCATAAGGTGCTTCTGGCTGGGTGTTTTGTCCCAGAAACAAGAAAGTAAGTGATATATCATTGTTGCAATGACTGAGTAAAGTGTTGATCCCATAAGCCCCAGGGCAAACAAATGACCTTGAGAGATTATTAAAAAGACCTGAATTTACAGGCATGTTATGTTGAAAGTAAGTTGAGAATTTTACAGGTAATCAAAATGAAATTGTGGATTGATATTATGAAATGATCAAAGATGGAAGTCAGATAACCATACCTTCAATGGACAAACTCTTACTCTTCCAGTATTTTTTTTTTTTTAGTACTCTCTGTCCTAAACTTTTAAAAACAATTGGTAAGAATTTCAGAAATAACAGGGTTTCCCCACAATTCATTTCACAGCAAATGATCCTGTTTTTGTTAGAATTCTGTCCTTGGCCAAATTTTAAAATCAATAGAGTAGGTCAGTCATTTTGTCATAGCAATAATAAAAATTCTCAGCAATTTCCTTAAGAAAACCTGTACCACATCCCCAAAGGAGACCTGAATAAAAGTCTAGCTTACTAACCAGTCCTCAGATTTCCCTCTAGGTTCCCCATTGATTGCAAGTCATTTAACCTCCAGACAAAAAAATTACCCTGTAACTGTTCAGCTATCTTAAGAGGTAACAGCTTTCATTTTAATTTAGTGGTATTGGCAAATCAGAGCAGTTTGTTGTTCTAAGCAGTTTTATTTCAAGCAGTAGCATCTTTTCTACTCAAGATATTGATGGACAGCCTCTTTCTTTTTTCCCCCCTAAACTGAGATTTTGGTTAACTGCAATAAATTATGTCAATAGAAAGTATAAACATCTATATACTTATTTAGAGTTCTGCTTAAATAATCATGAAATTTTCTAGTTTCTTATATACATAGTCATAAGATAATGATTTTTCCTTTGTAGAAAATATTTTTCTATATTTCTGTAGAAAATTCCTATGTGATGCATATTTTGCATTCTGGTCATGGTTCCCCTTACCATACCAGTTACTTTCTCATTGCTGGGAACAAAATTCTGACCAGAAGCAACATATGGAAAGAAAATTGTTAATTTGGCTTACAGTTCTAGAGGGTGGAGTCCAGCATGGTGGAAATTCATAGCAGGCTGGAATAGGAAGCCATAGTCACTCTGTGGACCAGAAGCAGAGAAAGCAAACAACACATGTGGCAGGGCTATATTACTCAAGGTCTACCCAGTGACATCCTTCCTGAAGCACTGCTTCACCACCTAAGGTTCCACAACCTGCCTGAATAGTGCTACCAGCTGTGGATTCAGTATCCAAACATATGAGTCTATGGGAGGCATTTTGCATTCAAGCCCCCACACCTACCTTTTCCTTTATCCTTATTGAGTATTCTACTTTAGGTTGTATTTGAACGACTTGCTTTTAACTATAGTTCATTTAAGCTTACTTCAAAGCAATAATTGCTCATGTATTCTTAACTACTACAGAAAATGCAAATGTACTATTTAGGTCTAAATTGGAGCCTGTGCTGGGCCTTTAGACTCATACAGAGCTGTTGTTTGAAAATAAAAATCTTATAAATTATGTAAACATGGGCAATTTAATTTCTCAGTTTCCTCATTTATAAAGTGGGTATGATTTTTTGTGAGGAAAAATAACATAATCTTCTTAATGAGCTTAATGTCATGCTGAGCAAAAAAATAAGCTTTCATATGGGCTTTCTTGTTATTTTTTTCTTCCTCTTCTGTGGAAGTGTTATTATAGCACTGAAGATATATTCTATATTTTTTTATAGTTTTGCTCATTTACAACATGTTATGTCAATTTTCATAAATATTGATGATTCTATATTTATGTATAACAGAAGCAAATGTACATAGGTAGAACATTATAAAATATATGCATATGTAATAGGTCTCATAAAGTAGCTCATATTGTCTAAGTTCCTTCAAATTAATCTCTAGAAGAAAAATGAAAATAATCTGTAGGGAAAAATTCAATGCAACTAGAAACTTGGTTTTTGTTCCCTATTAGGAGTACACACATGTTCAAAAAGAGAGACCTGACCAAAGCCAGGTCTTATCTAGAGAGAAAATGATTCAATAAGGACAACCTATGTAATAGGAGAAAAGATTCATGAACTATACATCTGATAAGAGTTAGTTTCCAGAATATATTAGGAGCTCAACTCAATAGCAGAAAGCCAATAATCAGGAAATCCAGGGGTGGTGGTGCACACCTTTAATCTCAGCACTTGGGAAGCAGAGGTAAGAAGATTGCTGTGAGTTTGAGGCCAGCCTGGGACTACAGAGTAATTTCCAGGTCAGCCTGGGCTACTGTGAGACCCTACCTCAAAAAAATAATCAGGGACTGGGGATTTGGTTCAGTGGATAAAGCATTTGTTGCAGAAGCTTCAGGACCAGAGTTCAGACTTCCAAAATTTTGGATGGGTGTGGCATGCGCCTGTAATACCAGTGTTGAGGAGGTAGAGACAAGGCAAACCCCATGCAAGCTGGCTAGCTAGTCTCGTCAAGCTGGTGAGCTTTGGGTTCAAGTACGAGACCCTGCTACAGTAAATAAAGTGGAAAATAATTTATCAAGGTAGCTGACATCAATTTCTGGCCTCCCCACATGTGCACATGTATACATGTGTCTGTGAACAAACATAGTCACATGCACCCACACCACATACACATTCAAAAAAAGGAGAAAATATTTAGTGGACAAACATCCAAAATAGACATTTTCCCAAAGATGTGTACATGACTGACAGATCTATGGAAAGTGATCACTAGCACTAATCATCAGGGAAATACGAGTTTAAACTGTAATGAGATATCAACCACCCCTGTTAGAATGGCTTTCATTAAAAAAAAAAAAAAGATAAAAGACAAAAAGTAGTGGATAGGGTGTGGAGAAAAGGAAATTTGGCAGCTGGAGATATGGCTTAGCAGTTAAGGCACTTGCCTGCAAAGCCAAAGGATCAGGTTCAATACCCCAAAAGCCACGAAAGCCAGATACATAAGGGGGCATATGCATCTGGAGTTTGTTTGCAATGGCTAGAGGCCCTGGCATGCCCATTCTCTATCTGCCTCTTTATCTTTCCTTCTCTCTTTCTCTCAAATGAATAAAAAAATTAAAAAAAAACTTTTAAAAAGTAAACTTGTATTCTGCTGGTGGGAATGTAGGTCAGCTGAGTATTATGAAAAAGTATGGAGGTTCCTCAAAATGTTAAAATATCACTACTGCATAATCTGGCAATCCTACTAATGGTTTTATATTCAAAGGAAATGGAAACAGAATGTCTAAGAGAGATCTGCTTATTGAAACATTATTCATGATAGCCAACAAAAATATGTAATGTGTATCTCAATCAGGTTAAGTGAAATTGTACCGTGATAATGGTTACTAGTGGTTGTAAACCCAGTAGGAATAGACCTGAGATGCAGAATTATAACTTGAATATTTATTTTAGTGTTTTAAAATTGAGACCATCTATTAATTTGTTTACTGTTTGATAAAAGATATTTATCCATGACCTAAATTACACATCAATCTGCCCATTTTAAGATGTGGTGGGGACAGCACCTGGCTAAAGGTAAAACTGGACCTTGATCTTAAAGTGGCAAAACATTTGAGCAAGTCCCAGGTCCTTCTGGTGCCTGCCAGCTTCCTTTCCTTTCCTTACAAAGTAAAAGGTGGGAAGGAATCCAGTCACATCAATGTTAAAACAGGACTCCCATATAATCCTGCAATCCCACTATCCGATATATATTCAAAGCAAACAGAAGTAGTGTGTCCAAGAGAGATCTACTTATTGAAGCATTATTTACAATAGCCAACATATGGGATCGAACTATGTGGTCATCAGTAGGTGAGCAGACAAGGAAGACATGGAATGTCTATAATGAAATACTATTCACCTTTCAATTTCAAAATGGAAATCCTGTTACTTGCAGTAGCAGTATGGATGAAGCCAGAGGACATCATATGAAGTATAACAAACCAAACACTGAAAGACAAATGCTGCATGACCTTATGAGTGGAAACTAAAAGAGTTGAACTCAACAGAGCAGAGTGAGGTCAGCCAGGCAAAGGGTTGCTTGGAGAGGTGTTTCTCAAAGGATACAGAAGTTCAGTTACATGAGAGAAGTTCAAGAGATCTGTTGTACAACGGAGTGACTTCAGCTTATGTCTTGTGTTCTTGAAAATTGCTAAGGGGAGATTTCAAGTATTCAATCACAAAAATGATAAATGTGTGAGGTGTTGCATATGTGAAATGGCTTTATTTAGTATTTCACAATGTGTACATATTTCAAAATTCCAGGTTGTGTGCAATATTTATTTGCCAATTAAAATTAATTTAAGAAAATAATAAGTAAAGCAAGTAGAAAATGGTACAATAAAGAAGTTAGATCAGCCGGGCATGGTGGCACATGCCTTTAATCCCAGCACTCAGGAGGCAGAGATAGGAGGATCACCGTGAGTTCAAGTCCACCCTGAGACCACTGAGTGAATTCCAGGTCAGCCTGAGCTAGAGTGAAACCCTGCCTCAAAATACAAAAAAAAAAAAAAAAAGAAGAAGTTAGACCAGAAAGTAGGAAATTATTTAATAAAGCTGGATTCTAAATTTTAGAATGCTAGATATTAATAAAGTGATAACTGTGGGAAAACAATGTATGCTAATGCATCAAATACAAATGATTACATTTAAGTCAACAAGAATAAAAAAATATGCAATAAATGGTGTTTAGATAACTAGCTATCAATCTAGAAAGAGTGTCTCTGGATCCTCACCTAGCTCATCTTATCAAAATAGATTTCATATGGTTAAAGATTTTAAAGTGAAATCTCCACAGAGACAGCACTAGAAGGTCTGGGAGGAGTTTGTATATAGAGTGTAGGAGTAAGCAGGTACTTCTAAGCAAAATACCACTAGAAGATAGCAATCCATGAGAGGGAAATAAGATTCTGACATATCTTACATAATTTCCTTATTCATAAATAATGCCCTTTGTCCAATGAGGACAAAGAAGAAAAGCCATGTGAAAAATGGAAAAAATTTACCTTCAGTCCACATGACAGAAAATGATTCACAAATGTATTAAATTGTAATCAGTCCTGCTTACAAACTAAATAAAGGGAAATTAAAGCAGAAACATGGGCTCAACCAGGAAAGTGCTTGCCTCAAAGCGTGGGAACCTATGTTTGACTGCCATACATGTGAAAATGCCAGGGGAGGTGGTATGCACTTATGGAGCTCATTAGCCAGCTGACTGGTGAATTCCAAGCCAAAGAAAAGCTCTGTCTCAAAAGAGATGGCTAAGGTACTCAAAGATGATACTTTTGATTGTTTGCTGGCAATCATGTGCATGTGCACACATCCCCTATGGATGCATATGCACATGCACACATACGTATCAGAAAAGTAGCAGTGAGGCTCTACTCCATGAATCAGTACAGATTAACACATTTCTTGGTGCTCTGTTGCTTTGGATGGCACTTCAGCTGATAACTTGGTACAAACTTCCCTTGACTTTTGTAGTTATGCATTATTCAAAGTCTCTTAAAAATGAAAAGTATGTCACACTTATGATATCATGAGCATTATTATGTAAGGCTCAGTTTAAAAGTACAATATTTCCATCTCCTGAGTACTGGGTGTGCATCTGGTATGACTCTGGCACTTGTTATTATTAAGCCTCATGAAGCCCTGTGAAGTAGGTACTAATGTTTTGCCCATATAACAAGGCAGGAAGTAAAAAGTACATTTTTTTTCCTCTTGGTCCCAAGTGACTTAGTGGTGGCTCTGGAAGCCTGGCTGTAGAGTCTGGACTAGGAACCCATCACCAGAGCTGGGCTGTTTGACCCTGTAATTTGTGAATACAGGAGATGAAAAGTAGAACTCAAATGATTCAACTTTAGGAATCAGCCCCATAAAATGCTGCTGGGAATATATGCTGCTATTATTTCTTAGAGAGCCATTTGCCAATATCTATGCTTTTCAAAGTGGTTACCTGGCAATGTACTAGATGAAAGTTATGTTTCAGTTCTTCTCGGTGTACAACTATGTAAGTGCTTCTACTCCAAGGAATTTATCCCAAATTACACTTCAACATATGTATATACAAGTGTGCAATAATAGATTTCATGGTTTTATAATTATTAAAGCAATTTATTATCAAGATTCTCTATTAGTAGATGGTTGACAAATAATTTGGTATGGTTACTGTGGTGGTTTGCATGTAAACCTCTGTCCCCCATAGCCTTAGGTATCTTTGATTAAACTTCCTACTTAGTCTTCAGCAGGTGACACCCTGCTGGAGCATATGTGTCACTGGCAGTAGATCTTGACTCCAGCCCTAGTAGGTATGGAGAAAACCAGTTTGAAGTCAGGATGCTCATGATTGCTGGTGTTGGTTTTGTCTCTCTCTGTCTTGTGGATGTATGCTGAAGTCCAGCAGCTTTTTCTGTCATGATGAAGTTTCTCCTGGAATATGTCAGCCTGAAATAAACTCTTTCCTCTTATAAGCTGCTTCTAGTTGAGTGTTTGTCTCAACAACAAAAAGGTAACTGCAACAGTTATATTCTAGAATAACATGCAGTCTTGAAAAACCATCATGTAAACATATTTACTGGTAGTAAACTTAAAGATATTTTTTTCTTTTTGTGATGCTGGGAACTGGACCTAGAGCCTTGCCCATGTAGCCAAATGTTCCACCACTGTCCCACATCCCCAGTCCGAGAAGATTATTTTGAAGGCAAACAATCGAATAAGATACTCCCATTTCAAATTCTCAAAATGAATATATAATGTGAATATAAAATAAAGAATATTTCTGGAAGAATGCAAAAGAAAAATCATTGTAGCCTCTTCCACTTTGCTGAAGGAGAATAAGGATAAAAAATAGGAAATAAACCCATGAATAGTTTAAACTGCATGTATCATGGACTTTTCAGCTAAATACAAAGCCAAGAATTATTCTAAAGAAATAGTGATTTAAATGAAATTCTACCACTCATTGAAATCTTCCAAGATGAAAGACAACAGGCAAAGTGTCATAGAAAATGTTAGTGTCCTGCTTTGGTCTGAAAGTGGATGGATGAGTTATAGAGAAATGAAGGAAGAGCCAGGGCAAAGAGTGGGATGTGTGGGCTTCAGAGGAAGGAAATGGACTCACCTGGGCTTTCCAAGGGGAAACAGCAGCCTGATGTCAGGAAAAGAACCAGACAAGGATGCCTCATGCAATAACATGAAAGGTGATCATTGGAGTCTATTTTTAGAAAAATTATATAATGTGTTTCTGAATCGAGTTAAATGAAATTATACCTTAGTAACATTTACTAGTGGCTGTCAACCCAATGGAAATAGATATGAAATGTCAAATTCTAACTTTAATATTTATTTTAGTGTTGTTTCAGAAATCTACTCATTTGTTTAATGTATCATGATATTTATTCATGACCTGAATTACAGAAAAACCTTTGATCATTACAGATGTGGTGGGGCAGCACCTGCTAAAGGTAAAATTGAGCCTTGATCCAAAAACGATAAAACATTTGACAAAGCTCCAGGTGCCTAGGGTCTGCCAGCTTTCTTTCCTTTCCTCACAAAGTGGAGAAGAAATTTAGTACAAGCTATGGGCAAAACCTATAAAATCATCAATATCTAAGCATTTCATCTCTCCATGTACAGAAATTCCATAGGACAAGAAAATTGTGTTCTTAAATGAACAATATTTGTGGTGATTTGAGTATGAGCATATGTCTTCCATAGCCTCAGGGATCTTTGGTTAAGGTTAAGCTTCCTACATGAGTCTCCAGCAGCCTGCTGGAGGCAGCGTCACTGAGAGCAGCTCTTGTAGTCCAGTCCTGCTAAGGCGTGTGGAGAGAGCAGTTTGCGCTCTGGCTGTTCGTGTTTGCTGGCTGTTGGTGGTGACTCTCTGCTCCCTATCTATGGAAGTGAGCCAGGTTTTCCACCATGCTGCTATTTCCCTGGATTCTGTAAGCCTGGAAAAAATCCTTTCCTCCCATAAGATGCTTCTGATTGGATGTTTGTCCCAGCAATGGGAAAATAACTGCAACAATATTTTAAATAAAAGACAGTCTAAATGAGTTATGGCTTAGAATATTGATTCTGACATGCAGAATAAATATAAAAAGTTTCTTATAAATAGTAGAATCTGAGCCACATGACTTCTCCTTTCCTTCCTTTTTTCCCTCCCTCTGTACTTCCTTTCTTCTTTCCTTCTTTATTTGTGTGGTGTTTTTGTGGGACTGAGGCTTTGAATGCTAGACAAGTGCTCTACCACTGAATTGTAACCCCAACCCTCACATGCTTTCCCTGTTTCCATCTGTATTTCCAATTCTTTTCTTAACTTCTTTCTTAAGGTGCTTTTTCCTTTCATTATAGTATTAAAAATATATTCCTGATGAGCATGGTGGGGTATGTATATAATCCCAGCATTCAGGAGGCTGGATTAAGAGATTGGGCAACATAGCAATACCCTGTCTCAGAAAAAAAAAAATAATGAAACAACCCAGTATATTCCTCCCTTCACAAATGTCCTTGTGCAATAAACTTTGAGCACCATGAAAAAGAATTATTTGGAAAAGATTGAAATGTCAAGCTATTGCTTTTGAAATTGCTATGAGCATGAGAAGAAAGATGGACGCTTGGAAACATCACTATTCAGCTTCAAACTGTGTCTGTCAAACAGAAACACTGCAGAAAAAAACAACAATCCCTGTTTTGCTATGCACTCTAAAACAGAAAGTAGTTTTTGGATTTGAACTCCTATCCATTATTTTTGTATTCCTTAATGTCCTTATTAATCATTCAAATCAAATGCCTTATCTTTATTTCAGAGCCTGGAACATTCTAAAGACATAATGTCATTCTTTTTTTTTTTTTTTTTTTTAAGAGAGAGAATTTAAAACATCACTTGAGCAGTGGAAAGGGATCCCTGGGGAGCTATTGTGCTACACTCTAGCAAATGCTTTATGAGCCAAACTTGTGACTGAGGAAAAGTAAGTTCACATTTGGGAAAGACTTCAACTTATTGTAAAGTAGTTTGCAAAGATTCCTGTAAGACTGTGTCAAGAAATTAGGACACTTTATTCTGGCCATATATCTTCCACTCTTTCTGTCCTAGGTAATAAACAGTGAAATGGTCAATACAGTTCCACTAACAGTGATTTTCCATCCTCACTCAGAATCAGTTCCTTAATTAGTTAATTGAGGAAGCTCAATAAAAACCGGATTCTTTTTATAAAGAACTTCCATGTCAGATATGCCAAGTCCCAATTACAACACTTCTAAACAGGAATGAATGCTACTATGTTAACCTCATTAATTTGATGTAGAGAAATATTTGAATACATATGTTGAGTTCTTGCAAGGACTACTGTGCATTTCTTTCATTGTTCTATTTAGAACTTTTCTCTATTAGAGTTAAATTCTTTAAACTGAGACAAGAGTTTTTTTTTTTTTTTTTTTTTTTTTTTTTGAAAGGAAACATTTGTGCTCTGTGATCAGCTCAGGCAAGCTCTAGGTGCATCTGATTTCAGGCATGGAAACTTGAGTGTTCTCCCACTCCCTCAGCCTTTTGTGTGGTACCTGCTTCTGGCATTAATGGAAGCTTCTAGTGGCCCAGGTCCCTATGGGATCCCATCCTAGATCAAAGTACCCCTTTCTTCTAGAGCTCTGGAGTGTTCAGTGCTGGTCAGCCGCCCTTCTGTTTCTCTTCCCTTCTTCTCTCCTTTGCTTGCCTTTCCTCCCCTTCCCCTTCTCCTCTCCCTCTGATAACCCTCTCTATCCAGGCTCCTTGGGTTGCAGCAATGTGCTAGATGGCAAAGGTTAGTGACAGCCACAAGTACCTTTCTTTTTCTATTTTTAGTCTTTGTACATTTTCTTCATGTATATAGTAGTCATTACCACATACCTTTCAGGATCATTGTCAGAATGAAACAGACATTTCATACATATTTATGCTATAAGATTATCAATAATTTTGTCTGTTGATAAGAGTAGAGGCCTGAGCCAGCAAAAGCAAAAGGGACATGAATGAGCAAAATAAAGGATTTAGGTGGAACCCAGAGAGACCTGTGCACAATTATATCTGGATGTTTTAGTGCATTTCTATTGCTATAACAGCATGCCTAAGACTGAGTTATAAAGAATAATATATATTGCATTTTGCAATGTGTATGTGTGTGTGTGTGATATACATGTGTATATGCTTGTTCATATGTCTGTGTGCAAATACACGTGATGCACTTGTGTGCATGTGTGAAGACCAGAGGGCAATGTCAGGGTCTTCCGCAGTTGCTCTCCACCTTATTGAAATAGGGTCTCTTGCTGAACTCAGAGGTCAGTGATTCAACAAGACTAGTCACTGAGCTCCATGGATTCCCTGTCCCCACCTTCCCAGGGATGGAGTTACCTGTGCATGCCACAACTCCCAGCGTTTTATGTGGGTCCAGAAATCTCAACTTAGTTTCTCATGTTTGTGAAGCAAGCACATTACCCACTGAGCAATCTTTTCCACTCTATTGCATTATGATGTAAAGAAGATTGTAGAAAGAGAACATTATTTTGGCTCATAGCTCTGGAGGCTGGGAAGTCCAAGAGCATAGCACCTGCCTGTGCTCAGCCTCCAGTGAAGACCTCTGCTGCTCATTTCCTCAGAAAGCAAGAAGCCAAGTGGGAGTATGAAGGAGAAGCAGAAAGCAAGGAGCAGCCTTGTGGTATAGCAGCCCCCCCACCCCCCGAGGTAACTGATAAGTGACATTAGTCTCTCTTTATGACCTGTCTTCCTCTTGAAAGCCTCACTTTGCAACTCCATTACCATAGTGTTCAAATTGCAAAATGTGTTTCAGAGGGGCAAATCACACGCATCCCACAGCACTGAGGATGATGGTGAAAGTCTGAGAGGTTGAGTATAAGAGACACATGGAGTAGCTGAAGATCAAGGTTCCACAGGGGAAGATTGAAGAAGGACCCAGAATATGGAGGGCAATTTAAAAAGACATGAGGAAGAGTTAGTTATATGTGTTTTATTTTAAATTTCCTTCTTTTGTGTGTGTGGTGGGTACCTGTATGTGTGTGAGTCACGTGCATATGTGTGTGTGCCAGTGGAAGCCAGAGGTTGACATCGGTGCCTTGCTTGGTTACTCTTCTCCTTATTTTACTAAGGCAAGCTCTCTTGCTTGAGCCTAGAGCCTGAAGCCTTCTGATTCAGCTAACCTTATTTGCTCTGGGGATCTTCTGTCTCTACTTCCCATGTGCTAGGGTTACACACAAACATTTACATGGTGCTGGGGATCTGAAATCCAGTCCTGTAGCTTCTGTGGCAAGCACTTCATTGACTGAGTCATGGGAAAAATTGTAATTGGGATGGGATGTCTGAATGTGTCTGTGATGACAGATGTGGAATAGAAAAAGGTTTTGACCTGAAACAAACACGAAAATCCTCTAAAACAGAACCTTCTACATTGGAAATACTAACTCCAACCATTGTTTGGATCAATTTCACCTGAATCTCGGGTGTGTGGCATCTGTCTGAACAGCATCTTTTATTATTCACCTGATGATTCATCATGCAGTCAAGGTTGAGAACCACTAGCTGGTAGCATGAAGACCTCAGACTACCCAAATGGAGATGTCAGTCTCAGTGTGTTTTGGCTACACTGGAATCCTCTGAGATAACATTAAGTTCATTTTTAATTCCTTCTTCACTTCCCTTTCTCTCCCTCTGTTTATCAGTACAGATGAGTCCAGTGTGAGGCAAAATGCATCCCTGCTTTCTGAAGAGATGTGGATTTGCCCTAACTAAGGGCCAAGGGCATCTTCCTGGGACAGAGCAGATGGAAGGAAAGACAAGAATTGGGTCTATTTAGTTCCAGTTATAGGAAGCCCCTTACCTCTGCAGTCTTCAGACATGTAGTTCCCTAAACAAATCTGAGCCCAAGCAGCAGGCCCTAAATCAGCATGCTTGTCTGGGAGTCAAGCATGAAAGGGAGACAGAATTAAAAGAAGATGCAGAAGAGGCCTGTTGGGGCAGAGTGGACTCACTACTGCAAGACTAAGGAAGGAGGTGACCAGAATGCTCCTTCTTACCTCCCCTGTCTCGAGGTTGGAGAATGGAGAGCCCCACAGACTTGGTCCTTTATTTAGAACTTTTTCTGTCACTTTAAAATTTTATTGCTAGTTAATTGATTAAATCTGTGTGCATATGATGTGTAGTAGTGTGTGTGTGTGTATAAATGGAGGGCTGTAGCATGCATTCATGTGCAGGTCAACTTGTGTGTGTCTGGCGTCGGTATTCACGTCTACCTTATTTTGAGGCAGGATCTGTTTGTCATTGACCACTGCACTGCCAGACTAGCTGGTCTGTCTCCATCTCTCCTCTCCCCATAGGAGGGCTGCGATTATAGACACTAGCAACTGCATCTGACCTTTATGTGGGTTCTGGGAATCCAAACTTATCATGCTTTTGCTTATACCCATTAAGCCTTCTGTTCAGTACTAGAATTTAATTTTTTCCCCCATTCAAATTTCTTTGGGGTAGGGATTGCTGTGATTTTGCCTTCTGTTTTTCTCCACTTGGTTTTATCATTATTAATTCCACATTATATCTTTTTCAGTTGTCACTCTTTTATTATTGTCATTTTACTTTGTATGCTGAAGGCTTTTTTTTTTTTTTTTTTCTTAAAATAAAAATTTCATTCCTGGTCTCACAACTCACAACATACAACCCCACAGTGAATACCAGCAATCCCACTAAGGAGGCCCTCAGTAGAGTGGGGGCAGAGAGGAGGGAAATGATGGTACTAACACATGATGTGTCCATACAAAGTTTCTACTAAAAAAATTCAGTCATAGTGATACATGATAGTACAGAGGGGTCTGATTGCACTTTATAAACATGGCAGTAGTTTATAAGTTAAGTAACTTGCAGCTTGAAAGAAAATGTGTGCTAGATACTTCCTGAGAATTGCTGTCTCTGGGGACAACCTCTGAACACTTATGATGATTGACATCTCATTACTTATATCTTAAAATGTTATATATTATTTACAAAGACTGCAGGAGTTTATGATTTATTTATTACTTGTTTATTAGTTTGTTTTTGAGACAAGATCTCACATAGCCCAGGCTGTTGTGAAACTCACCATGTATCTGAGGATGCCCTTGAACTTGTGATCTTTCTGATTCTCTGTCTGAGCTCTGTGTGTTACTACCCCTGGTGTTGTGTGATGCCGCGGACTGAACCCAGCAGGCAAGCATTCTAACAACAGTGATACATCCTAGCCCCAAATCTGTGTTTTGACTTTTCTAATTTGTTCATGGCTTTAGTTTTCTTCCCAATTACTTACTGTACAACAAGGTCTTAGGAGGGAATTGTGACTTCTGGTAATGACAATCTTGAGAAACAAACAAGATGTTGGGGAAAAAATCTGCAGTGAGAACTGAAAATGACTGAGGGTGTTGTGAGCCAATGAACAGCAACCAGTGTTCAGACTTGAATCACATTAGACTCAACTCTTCCAGAAAGACAAGTGAAGGGGCTGGACAGATGGCTTAGCAGTTACGGCACTTGCCTTCCAAGCCTAAGGACCCAGCTTTGATTCTCCAGGTCCCATGTAAGCCATGCACAGGGAGGTGCAAGTATCTGGAGTTCATTTGTAGTGGCTAGAGGCCCTGGCACACCTATTCTCTCTCTATCTCTGTCTAATAAATAATTTTTTTTAAGGAAAAGAAAGACAAGTAAAGTTGGACCTGGAGGTGCAGTCTTATAATCCCAGCTACTCAGGAGGTTGAGGCAGGAGGTTCACAAATTTAAGAGACGCCTGAGCTCAGAGTGAGTTGAAGACAGCTCAGTGTTAGAGCCTTTGCCTAGCATGTATAAGGTCCTGAGTTCGATCCTCAGTTTGAAAAAAGACAAAATCTGGAAAACATGTGGCTTGCTGAGTATAGTGCACACCTGTTATCCCAGCTCAATGGAGTGGGGGTGGGAGAAAGTAGGTGGCTAAGGCAAGATGATTATGAATTTGTGATTAGCCTGAGCTAAATAAAGAGGCTCTGCCTTTTTCAAATTAAGTTTTCATCCTTAATCTTCCTTTTGTATAGTGAAAACACATTTAGCTCTGGAAGAATTTAGTGTAATTTTGAAATACAATTGCAGTAAAAGTTAAAAAGGAAAAATGATTCTTTGAGATACACATCTGGTCACATTTTCTTTAGGAGCGCTAGCATATCAGAGATCTGATACCTAGTAACTACACTCAGTCCCATTCAAACCCCTCAGAGAATTTGGTAGCATGAGATCTGAGAAACAAAGTCAAAACCTTTGCCTTTTTTAAAATTATTTTTTCTGATTTCTTCCTACCTTGCTTTATCCCAAAGAGGATATGAAGTGATATGGTTATAGGCACACATATATTTCTTCTCAGGTAAGATGTAAAATTCTTGGTGAACCCATGCCTTCCATTCTGTAAACAAAGACACGGCCATTCAAAGATGGTCAGTGATTCACACTAGTTGGAATTGTGATAGGCCCTCAGCTCCAGTTTGGATCTTCCAAGTTAAAAAACTTTTTCCATACAATTCCCCCAAACTGTCTCTGAAACAGGGTTTTGGGAGTTCAGAAAAAGTTTATGAGCTCTAGCCTTTGGGTTTTTTGTCTGCTTTTAACAAAGAATTGAAGGAAAGATTGTCAGTCATTGCATTTATTTAGGGGCGTCCGTGAATCAAGGGAGGAGGCTGAGATGGGGATATACACCCACAGGAAATCAGGTCCTGGGAGCCCATGCAGGAAGCTGAGCATGTGAGTGGAGGAAAAACATGAAGGGGGCTTTTCCAGGAAAATTGGAAAAGAGCTAAGGCTTGAAAAATAACTAAAAGATAAAAAGAAAATAATAAAATGAAAAAAAATCTTTTTCTCCCTATTTCAGTAGCTCATTGGTATTGGCTTACCCCCAAGCTCAGGTGAGTTCTGAGAGAGAGAGTGAGAGAGATTGCTGATTGGTTTGGATTCAGGGGGCTGGCCAAAGAGGCTAGCATACTTGAGTACAGGGGCCTGTCACTGAGAGATGAGACTGGATCAGATGCTGAGTTCCAGTTAGGCTGAAACAGGTGGGGTGACAGCTCCTTTGTTCTCTCTTTGGGTCCTCCCCTAGCTGACTACCTATCAAAAGAATTACCATGGGCTGAAGAAATAGCTTAGCAGATAAGATACATGCCTGCAAAGCCAAAGGACCCAGGTTCAATTACCCAGGACCCACGTAAGCCAGATGCACAAGGTGGTGCATGCATCTGGAATTCCTTTGCAGTGGCTGGAGGCTCTGGTATGTCCATTCTCTCTTTCTCGCTCTGTCTCTCACATAAATAAATAAAAATAAAGTGTTTTTTTTTTTTTAAAGAATTACCTTGCTCCCATTTCTCTCTCATCTCCATCAGCTTTTAAGAGGTGGGGCTCACTATTTATCCAGCCTAACTGTTGTCAATGCAAAAGACACAGCTGTCACCTCAAAGGGGATAAGAGATAGTTTGTTCTTGAAGCAAATAGGAGTTACCATGGCCCAGGAGCTCATATTTAGATTACCCCAATTCCATGTTCCAACATGTTAACAATTTCATTGTATAGGTTTTACAGAAAGTCATAAATCAAGGCATTTTTCAAATACATTGGCTGACCATCATGTAGGTGGGTTATAGCAAAGTGGGGAAATCTCCACCATAGGTTCTAATGCTATCTGATGACATTCTTCATCCTTGTGTTGGTGGAAGCTGGTGGTCTGTTGGGGTCCCTCCTAGGACCAGCCCAGGAGGGACCGCAAGGTCTCTGCCCAGTAGGGGGTGAGAGGCGCGGAGTTACGACACAGACTCCGGGAGTTGGGTGGAAGCAGGCAGAGGGCAAGCTGCTGCAAACTTGTTTATTCAAGGAAGTGTAGGGGGTTTAAAGGGTTTAGCTGGCCAATCATTGTATGGGGTGGTCCCCTTCTCGTGACCAATGACAGCCTGTCTCTGGGCAGATCATCTCGCAGCAGGTTTCTTGCGAGCATGGGACTGTAGCTGTTGTCACGCCAGGCCTGTGCAGGATGCCACATCCACAGAAGCCACTTCCTGGTTTCTTCTGGCATGCGGTCTGGCTAGGTCCTGACCTGCATTGTGGCAATACAGTGGTCTACTAGTACAACCCAAAAAGGTCACACCTGATCAACTGATAGTCACCAGGATGTGAGGTCACACACAGAGGAGGGCAATAAATGGCTATTAAGAGGCTAAAGGTAGCCCAAGGTAATTTGGCTCTAATCCTGCAACATTCTGCCTCTCTGTGACCAGAGGAGTTTTATCAGTTTGTTTAGCCTCCTTAGAAGTAGGTGCAACAGATATAGCACTTTTCCGGAAACTTTACTTCACACTATAAAATGGCTCAAGGTCCAGGTTCAAGTGAGACTCTGTCTCAGGAAAATAAGGCAGAAAAGTGATAAGAACACTCTGACACCTTCCTCTGTTCTCCACATGTACAGGGTGTAGGCAGTTACACATACATGTGAATATAACACACACACACACACAACCTCAATGATTTTACTACACTGTATTTAACTAAATTTTCAATATATGAGACTTGAGCTGAAAAATATATATGAATATTAAAATTTGTTGAACTAATTCTGTCATATCTTCCATACTTACTCATTTATATTGATAGACACTTCTTTCTTTTTTTTTTTTTGAGAGAGAGACACAGAGAGAGACAGAGAGAGGGGGAGAGGAAGGCAGATAGAGATGGGTGTGCCAGCAGCCTCTCAGCTGCTGCGAACAAAATCCAGATGCGTGCTCCCCCTTGTGGTCAAGTATGGCATTACGCCTTTTGCATCTGGCTAAACATGGGACCTGGAGATTGGAACCGCTGGAGATTGGGACCAACGTTCTTAGGCTTAGGAGGCAGGCGCCTTAACCACTAAGCCATCTCTCCAGCCCTTGATAGACATTTCTATGAATATGCTGCTGTGAACATAGGAGGACAAATATAAATTGCTATTTGAAATCCCAATTTTAATTATTTTGGATATATTTGCAGAAGTGCCATTTTTGAATTATGCAGTAGTTCTATTTTTAATTTTGTATGTATGTGGTATGAGCCCATGTATGTATGAATGCATATTTGTGTATGTGGAGGCCCGAGATCCAGAGGTTAATGTTAGATGTCTTCCTTGATCATTCTCCACCTCTTTAACTGAGACAGGGTCTCTCTCTTGAATTGAATCAAGAACTCACATAATTGGCTAGTCTAGCTTGCCCTGGAATCCCCTGTGTCTACCTCCCCATTGTTGGGATTAAAGGTGTGTCAACACACAGTTACATTCTTGAGTTCACAGCCATTGTGAATAAAGGCACAAGACCTGCACAGGTCCTGCCAACCTATTGCCATGGGGGCAGTGGGAATCACCCCACCCACCATGAAACCACATCTAGAAATGAAGAAAAAACATCTATCACAAAGGAAAAGAGCTAAACAATGCTTTTAACTGAAATGAAAGGGATGCATCCAATTCTCTCTTGGATCCCTTCTTTTAATGTTTTTATTTTATTTATTCATTTTTGAGAGAGAGAAGAAGAGGCAGAGAGAGATAGAATGGGCATGCCAGGGCCCCCAGGCACTGCAAACGAACTCCAGATGCATGTGCCACCTTGTGCATCTGGCTTTCATGGGTACTGGGAATGGAGCCTGGGTCCTTGGGCTTTGCAGGCAAGTGCCTTAACTGCTAAGCCAGCTCTTCATCCCCTCAGATCTCTTTTTTTTCTTGTCTTTGTGTGCATGTCTGTTATGTATGTGTAGGTGCAAATGTGTGGGACAATCTCAGGTGTCATGTTTAGGAATGATACCCACGTTTTTGGATACAAGGTCCCTCTTTGTCCTTGAGCTAACCAATTAGACTAGCCTGGCTGGCCAGTGAGCCCCGGGAATCCTCATGTGTCTGTCTCCTCAGTTTTGAGCTTACAGGTACTGCCCCACCATGACCAATATTTTCACCTGGGTTCTCATGTTCTCATGCTTGTAAGGCAAGCATTTTATGGACTGAACTCTCTCTCTAGCTCCTCTAAGTTCTCGTGAATTTTATCTTGAGAAATTTGGGAATATACTCCTTGAGGTTTTACAGATCTGATGTGAACCTAACCTGTGACATAGACTGGCTGCTGGGATCAGAGCAGATCATACTGAAAAGGTGACTCTGTGTGGTGTGTGTGTGTATACTATGTGTGTATATATGTTTGTGAGATATGTGTATATATGTTTAATCTGTGTGTGTGTGTGTGTGCGCACACACGCACGTGCATGCACACATGTGCAGGCATGCCACAGTGCATATGTGGAGGTCAGAGGACAGCCTCAGGTGTCAGTCTTAGCCTTCCACCGTGTTTGAGGAAGGGTCTCTCATTGTTCTCTGTTGCATTTGCCAGGATAGGTGGCCTGGGAGCCTCTGGGGATTCTCCTGTTTCTGCCTCCCATCATGCTGCAGGCATGTTGGGAATCACAGATGCCCACACAACTGCATTGGCTATCATGTTCAGTTTACATGGGTTTTGGGATACAAATTCAGGCTTGTGTAACAAGGGCTTAATTCCATCTCCCCTGCCCAAAGGTGAAAACTGAATTACATGGGGTGCCAATCGTGAGATGTCCTGCTGAACTTGTTTGCTAATCTGCAAACTGAAAAGAATAGAGGGAGCTAGTGGAAGACTTAAAAGAAGTCACAAACTCCCTGCTCTTAAAATTCCCCCTTCATGAAATCTGAGATCCAGAATTCTCAGAATTCTAAATTTATTTTACATAGCTCTTTAAAGTCTCAAAAATGTTTTCCACCATTATAAATATGATCTTCTAAGAAGTTGAGATGTGGGGGAAGATATTTAGAACAAATTTCTGAATAATCATGCATCATAATGCATGTATGATTCATCATTTGAAATTTTATATAGGTAGAAATTGTATTTCAGAAACAAACCCTGAAGACTAAAATTATACAAGCAGAATTTAGTGTCATCAAACTTAACTTGAATCAGTCTGATATATATAATTCATGAGACTGCTTAGTTCCTAGTTTGCCATATGTTAAATATGAATAGTAAATAGGTCACAGAACGGTTGTAATCGGTGCCTTTCTGAGATGGTTAAACAAACTGTTTCCCCAGTCACCCTGGTGAAAGAGAGATGGGATTAGATAGATGCTTTCCATTCTAAAGACTGAGGAGAGCATGGCCCAGGAGGTGTGCTCTGCTCCTGGTTGAGGGGAAAAAGGTGCTGAGAGACTGCCTGTGAAGAGAATGGATAGAGGCATGGCCGCACCCCCTGCAGACCACTTTCTGGTGGGGAGCAGGATTTTAACACTTTTTTTTTTTTTTTTTCATATTACCCCATGACCTTCTGGTCTAGTTTCTTTAGAATATTGTGAATATCAGAGGCAAATCCCACAACAAAGAGAAAGTGCTAGTGCTCCCCACACTAAGTGCTTCTGCGTTTATTGTGTGCGTGCTGTGGGGGTTTCTAGCACATAATCCGCAGATGAGGGTGGGGTGCTGCTGTGAAATCTAGGGGTTCTGAGAAAAGATTATCTTTTTGGTGACAGAGTCTCAGTCTAGCCCAAGCTGACCTAGAATTCACTCTAGCTCATGAAATCTCAGAACTACCAAGCACTGGGATTAAAGGTGTGATCCACCACACCTGGCTTGAAAGGATTCTCTTTCAGCATGCCTAGAGAGCCTGGAGGTGGTGCATGCCACTTCCTTCTCCTAGAATGCTGGATGTGGCAGTCACCTCTCTTTGCTGGGACAAAATACCTGACAAAAATCAGTTTAAGAGAGGAAGGGATTATTTCATTCTACAGTTCCAAGTTACAGTCCATCGTTGCGGGGGCACATATAGTGGCAGGAGCTTAAGGAAGTTGGTTCCTTTCAGTTCATACTGAGGAAACAGAGTGTGATGAATGCTAGTGCTAAACCATCTCTTTCCTTTATGTACAATCCAGGACCCCAACCCATGTGTGGTGTCACCCACAGTTACGGTGGGTCTTACCATCTTTATTAAGCTAATTAAAATAATCCCTCACAGGTGATTCTAGGTCCTGTCAAGTTGACAGTCAATATAAGCCAGCATCCTCTACCTCTAAGATTGGTAATAGATACTGGATAGAAGTTAATCTTAATTTCATCAAGCATTTCTCTATAATCCCCAAGGTGCTAAATACTAGAAATTCAGAACCTAACATGAGAGAAGACTGGTGGCGAACTGGCCCATATGCATGTGAATACTGACTCAGGCAGATAGCACTTGAATGTCATAAGTGCTATTAATGATGGCAGTTACAATAGGAGTAATGTGTAGAGTGGAATCGATGGGGATGGCAGGATAATGAGAGGTCAAGCAAAGAAGTGATACTTGACCTGAAAACTAGATGGTAGGAGGACCTGCCTAAGGCAGAGCAATCAGCTGAAAGTACTTAAATAAAAGTGTTCACTATTACTGGAGATCAGAAAATAAGTGGAAGGCTCTGAGAGATAGAACTAGGGAGTGAATGTATTGTAGGTGAGTGATGGAGGCTAAGAACAGAGGAAAAGGCATTTGATTTATTAAGAGTGATGTTGGTGTTTATTGTAACATCAGAAGAAGGTGGGAGCAAAAAGATCGTCAAAGCTTAAAGTTTGTGTGGGTCTATGGAAGTGAGCCAGCTTCTTCTGCCATTGATGGTGTTCCCCTGAAATTTCTAAGCCTGAAATAAAGCTTTTACTTCAAAGCCATTCCTCCTACCAGCTGTTTTGGTCAGGTTCTAGCAATAAGAAACTAATTGCAACAATACAGGTAAGAGACATGTAGGTAGGGGAAAGATTAAACAGAGCAGGTAGAGAGCTATGTGTGTATAAAAGAGAAAGAGCAGGCACTAGCTATGTGTCTATGTTGACACTTCTTTCAGAAGTGTTAAGATCATCAGAAATATCCATCCTTCAAAATTGTGCTGACATGTGTCAGAATGTCAGCAATATATAGTATCACATACTTGAGACAGATGTTGCCAGCTCTTAGATACTTTATTAAAAATATTTACAACACAGCTGGGCGTGGTGGTCCATGCCTTTAATCCCAGCACTTGGGAGGCAGAGGTAGGAGGATCACCATGAGTTCGAGGCCACCCTGAGACTACATAGTGAATTCCAGGTCAGCCTGAGCTAGAGTGAGACCCTACCTCAAAACACCAAAAAAAAAAAAAAAAAAAAAAAATTACAACACATTGCCGTGGTATTTTATTAATTCACCATTGTTGATAACTTAAAAATATTTACACAAAATTAAAGTCAGCATCATTTTAGAGGTCAAATTAAGACCTTCACTGAGCAGACTTGTGGGGAATGAGAAGATGAGAAGTCAGTGAGCAGTGTTGTGGCTGGGTTTTGGTGGACTGTGTGTGTTTGTAGCACTTCCAAACCTCTGGTGGTTCTCTCCCTCACAGTGATGCAGACCCACCTTACCCATATAGGCAAGGATCACTGACGATTCTGATATTTGAAGATAATATCAATTAAAAATAACATTTTGCATAATGTTATGACATTTTTGGACTAGAGTTTAGAGTTTTTTAGATTATTTTTATACTTATTTTGGTGACTATTTCACATTGTACATAAAATACATATTTAAAAATAGTCTCTTTGAAAGTCATGCTTGCAGTGAAAATATAAAATTCAGCGGAGACATGTGGCATGTGTACCAGATAAAACACAAATATACAAGCTGGGTGTGGTGGCTCACGCCTTTAATCCCAGCACTCGGGAGGCAGAGTTAGGAGGATCGCGGTGAGTTCAAGGCCACCCTGAGACTACATAGTTAATTCCAGGTCAGCCTGGGCCAGAGTGAGACCCTAACTCGAAAAACCAAAAAAAAAAAAAATAAATAAAATAAATAAATAAATAAATAAACCCACAAATATACAATTAGTAAAGATTTATTATCTTTCAGCTTATAAAGGCTAAATTAGCATTTCCCCGATATTTGACTCTAATTTGTTATTTAAAGATGATTTTTAAAAATAAAATTGCCCTCATTTAACCAAATTGGAAAATATTAATCTTTTTATTTGCATGTGTATGTTATGTATGTGGTGTGTATATGTGTCTGGTATGCATGTGTGTATATGAATGTTAATGGGGGGGGGCATATGTGTGTGAGGGGTCTGTGTGCTTCTGTGCACGTGCATGTGGAGGCCAGAGGCACACTTCAGATGTCATCTTCAGGAATGCCATCAACCTCCTTTGAGACAGGGGCTCTGACTGGCTGGAGCTCACCAATTAGGCTGGACTGACCAGCCAGCAAGTTCCTGGGCTTCCCTTGTCTTTACCGCCTCAGCATTGGGATTACATGTTCATGCTGCTACACCTGGCATTTACATGGGATCAAACTCAAGTTCTCATGCCTGAGGAAAGTATAGTTTTTGTCGGAGTTTTTTTGTTGTTATTGTTTGTTTTTGGTTTTTCAAGGTAGGGTTTCACTCTAGCCCAGGCTGACCTTGAATCCACATGTAGTCTCAGGCTGTTCTCTAACTCACAGTGATCCTTGTACCTCTGCCTCCAAAGTGCTAGGATTAAAGGTGTGTGCCACCACATCTGGAGAAAGTACAGTTTCTAAAGGCCATTAACCATCTAATAGAACCATTATTTATTTGTAAATTGGCACTTTTCTGTTTTATAAAATTCTACCATATAAAGTTTGTACTGAAAGACAGATTTTTATTCTGTGTTTTTCTATAGCTATTTTTAGATCTTAGCTTTTCTGTATTATTTCTTGGAAAATTATCCGTATGGAGTGTTATATGGACATAATTGTGTTTCCTCAAAATTCATATGTTGAAGCTTTCATCCCCAATATGACTGCAGTGAAAGTCAGGGTCTTTGAGAACATAATTAAAATTAGATGGAGGCAGAATGGTAGTTTCTCTAATCTCTGATCTTTTGGGAAGAGGAAGAGAGACAGATTCTCCATGTCAGGTCACAGCACAAAGGATGCATAAACCAGCAGGAAAGAAAGCCCTGACTGAAGTGCCAAGACCCCCAAATGAAGGTTGGGGTCCTCGGGAGTCGCCCAGTGAACCAAGAAAGCCAAGACACTCGAATGCAATTTAGCAACTGGATTCTTTATTTTCAAGCCTAGGCAGGGACTCAATCCACACAGACTGACGCAATGGGAGTGGGAGAGAGCCCCGGCCCTCAGAGGGAAGGGGTTTATATAGGGAAAGGAGCGGGAAAGGAGCACAGGGGCTACATCATATTGCGACTTTTAAAAAGATTGGCTCTGGGAGGGCATGCACAGCAACATTCCAGACTGCTTTTCTCAGGTCAATAGACCGTTTGCAGAACATATCTGTTGCAAGAGGCCGGAGGCCCCTGTGGCTGAGTATCTCTGGAATATCCTTGAATTAGAGACTCCCCAGAAACCGGAAAGCGGGGGGGGGGGGGGCTGCTGCTGAGCAAGCAAGCATGGGTTACAGAAGCGAAGGTCAGCACATTAGCCAGCTAGTTCCTTATCTGAGTCAGGCCTGGGCTTTTTATTTAACATGGCTGTCTGTTCTAAAATGGCAGTACTGTTTGGCTATTGAATGAAGTTACAAGAAGCCAGATGTAGCATGCTGTTTCTTTTTGGTCTCTCATTGACCAGAAACCAACCATGCTGATACACTTAGCTTGGATTCCCCAGCCTCCAGATCATAGTTTAGGCCATCATGTTTAGGGTAGTGTGAGGCTATTATTTCTAAACAGTAATATTTTACATACTTCAGCCATTATCATGAGGAGTTAAATTCACCCTGTGATAAAAAAAACACAAAAAAACCCAAAAAAGATGGACTCCAGGGGTTCAAGTGATTCTCCTGTCAGCCTGCTGAGTGTGATGGTGCCTGTCCTGTGGTTTGAATGTGAAAGGTCCTCCAAAAGCTCATGTGCTTGAACTTAGTTCTCAGCTGGTGGTACTGTTATGGAAAGTTCTGGAACCTTTAGGAGGTCAGGCATCATTGGAGGAAATGAGTCGCTAGGGGGCAGGCCTTGTTTGATAGCTGGGTCCCACTTCCTGTCTTTTCTCAGCTTCCTGACTGCTGATTGAAATGAGATCAGCCATCTCAGGCTCCTGCCACCATCCCCGTCATGATGAGTTTCACTGAAGGAGGGTTTCATTCAGCCTTAGACCTGTGAGTTGGTGGAGTTCAGGGTCAGCCTGGGCAACATACTAGCACCTTCCTGAATGTTATCAGGGGCTTTCAGTCTTAGAGTCATGAGTTGACCATGGAGTTCAGGGATAGCCTTGGGAACATACTGGCACCCTCCTGTTTATAGTCAATGAGCTTTAGCCTTAGATTTGTGATCTCAAAACTTCAAATATTAAAATAACAATATATAGATATATATGGATAAATGATATAAATAACTGATTTCTCCCTTGTTAATAAATGTATTTATTTGTTTTGTTTATCTTGTGATAAAATACTTAGAATTTTATCAATAATTTTTGAATAAGAAAAATTAAATTATATTAAGCAAGTTTCAAAATTAATAGCAATCATAACACTAAGTATAAAAATCTTACATCATACATTACTTTAAAATTCAGAAGACTTATGTCTTATTAAAATTTAAAAGTTCAGGGCTGGAGAGATGGGTTAGCGGTTAAGGCGCCTGCCTCCTAAGCCTAAGAACCCGGTTCCAATCTCCAGGTCCCACATTTAGCCAGATGCAAAGTGACGCAAGGGTGCAATGCCGCACTTGACCACAAGGGGGCACACACATCTGGATTTCGTTCACAGCAGCTGAGAGACTGCTGGCACGCCCATCTCTATCTGTCTCCCTCTCCCTCTCTCTCTCTCTCTGTCTCCGTGTCTCTCTCCAAAAATAAAATAATAAAAAAATTTAAAAGTTCAGTATTTTTATATGTATTTTATTTACTTATTTGAGAGAGAGGGAGAGAAAGAGGCAGAGAGAGAGAGACAGAGAGAGAGAGAGAGAAAGAATGGGAATACTAGGGCCTCCGGCCATTGCAAACAAACTCCAGGTTCATGCACCATCTTGTGCATCTGGTTTACATGGGTATTGGGAAATCAAACCTGGGTCCTTAGGCTTCGTTGGCAAGTGCCTTAACCTCTAAGCTATCACTCCAGCCCCAAAGTTCACTATTTGTAAAGCCAATTTACATGTCCACTTTTTATTAAAAGTTAAAAAATAAACATAAAGTTTTTGACAGAAGGTGTTAATGTTTCTCCCCAGGCTGGCCTGGATGAGTTGTAAAATGTAAATGAAGCAATGCAATTTTTAGGGCTGGAGAGATGGCTTAGCAGTTAAGGTGTTTGCCTGCAAAGCCGAAGGATCAGGTTCAACTCCCCAGGACCCATGTAAGCCAGATGCACAAGGTGGCCCATGCATCTGGAGTTCATTTGTAGTGGCTGGAGGCCCTGACACACCCATTCTCTCTCTATCTGCCTCATTCTCTCTCTGTTTCAAATAAATAAATAAAAGAAAACAAACAAATATGATATTTAAAATCAGTTGCTTGGTTGTGCACAATAGCTGATTTTTTCAAATTATTTATATTTTACAATTAATTTTTTTTAATCTGTAGGTGATCAATGACAACTCTTAAGGTCATGAAGTCTTTTTGGAAAGATGTATAAGAATGCTGACTGAGGGATTGTTGCCAGACAAATGAAGGCTTTAGGCAGAGACTCCTGGAGATATGAATGACAGAGCCTTTGGATGCTCACTTCAGTCCAAACTGTCCACCCATCCAACATGAATAACCCAGCCTACTTGGTACAATGTTAAGATCCACCTGCAGATTCAAAATAATGAGGGATTCCACTGCTTTTTCTAAAATACTAAAGGAAAAATTTACCAATATAGCTCCTATTTTTTCAAAAATAGACTTCATCAAGCCAGACATGGAGCAGTAAAAGAATGCCCATGGAAAAGGAGGAAGGAATTTATTGAATATAGCCAACTCTAGGCATCCCTAGGATATCTAGAAAGAGTCCCCATGGGTACTGACATGTGTATATGCAAGAGTCCTTTATGTAGATGACCCACACTTATCCTCCCATTACTTTAAATAATCTCTAGACTCCTTATAATACCTAATGCAGTGCAATGACTCATAGCTAATTAATGTAAACACAATTAAATAGCTGCAGCACTGTATTGTTTGGGGAACAATGACAAGGAAAGAATGTGCATATTCAGTGTGTATTTGACATTGTTGATCCTTGCTTGGTTGAATCTGTGGATGTGGAACCCACTGATATAGAAGGCAGACCAAGTACACATTCTTATGAGCTGAGTCTGAAATGGTTTGCAATTATCACATTTCATTTTTAGAATACATGGGAAAATGGAGAATTAGCTGAGTAAGAAAACTTCACCCAAGTTTGCTCATTCTAACTCAGGCTGAACAAAGGTAGGACTAATTCCGAGAGCCTCTCAGGCAGATTAATTCATGGTTTTATCTCCAATATGTGCATCTGGACTCTGTGGAATAGTCATAATTTTAGTAATTATTCATGGTTTGCTCCCTATTTTCAGTTTATTTTTAAGCCCTGTGTCTCAAGTTTAGACCAGTATATTTGGAACCATTTCTTGGCTGAAGTTTATTTTGGCATTTGTGCATGAGAAGTGCAACATTACAGTCACTATTCCTATTGATAGCAGATACGGAACTCATTTAGCTTGAAGCTTGGGCAGAGCCAAGTGATTTTAATCCTACCATCTACCAAAACTCTAGTGGAAAGCAGAATGGAAAGGCCGGGGTGGAGAAGCTATTTAGAAATTTCCTGAGGCTGGGCAAATAGCTCAGTGGATAAAATGCTGTGGTGCAAATATGAGTACCTAGTTCAGTGCCCTAGCATTCTTGTAAAAAGCCAGATGCAATGGCAGCTGTTTGTAATCTCACCGATGCCTATGAATAAGAAGGGCGGTGGAGACAGAAGCAGCAGGAAGCCCCAGAGCTGGCTGGCTAGCCTTGTGAAAGCCACAGTAAGCAATTTGAGACCCTGCTTCAAAGGAGGTAGAAAGTGAGGACCAAGACCTGAAAGTCAACCTCTAACCTGCATGTATGCACTGTGGATCATATGCCGGCACTCACATATGGGAACACACACACCACTCTAAAAGTTAAAAAGTATATAAATTTAAAAAAAAATCCCAGTTTGTATAAATAAAAAAGGTGGAGGGAACTCAACAAAGTGACTTAATGTTTTCACATATTGAAAGCATATCACGAACCAATCAGAAAGTGTGTTAAAAACAGTAAGGGCTGAAGAGATGGCTTAGAAGTTAAGGCGCCTGCCTGCAAAGCCTAAGAACGCCCTTTTGAATCTCCAGGTCCCACGTTTAGCCAGATGCAGAGTGATGAAAGCGCCCAATATCACACATGTGTACAAGGGGTCGCGTGAGTCTCGAGTTCGTTCACAGCATCTGAGAGGCCTGGTGCGCCCATTCTCTATCTCTCTCTCTCTCGCTCTCTCTCTATCTGTCTCTCTCAAATTAAAAAAAATGATCATTAAAAGGACATTTTGGTGATTTGAGATTGAAAAGGGGAAAAATGAGAGAAAAATCAGACAAGATTATTTTAGAGCCTCAAACAGAGGTAATTATAATTTTTCTTCTTTCTTTCTGTTTTTATTTGAGATATCTAGCAAAAGAAGTAATTTTACTAAGCAAAAGGTGAAAGAAGATGAATATGAAATACCATTACTTTCCATCTCCTCATTTGTGTTGGAGCTCTCTTTTTCTTATTCTATAAGTATATAATCAATTATTGTGAACTATAATTACCCCACCATGCAACACAAACTAAAATTTATTACTTCTGTATGTGTTAATCAAAATTTTTATATGTTTAAAGAAATGGAAATGTTACCTTCCTTGATTTGCTACTATACTGTGCTTGTATTTAATTACCAGGCTATATCCCATAAATATATTCAATTAAAATAATAAAATATAAGAAGTAACTTTTGAGGGATCCTAAGGTCTTGGAAGGGTCTAAGACCCCTATTTGGCCCCACTGATCAATCCTAAGGTCTTTCTCTCTCTCTTTCACTTGCTTGCTTCTCCTCTTCCCTTCTCCTCTCCTTCTCTCTATCTCCCCATCTCTTTTGTTCAACCCCTATCTTGGGACAGAAGAAACCAGTGCAGGTGAGGGAGGGTAGTGTCCATGAAGAACCCTCTCTCTCAGTTGTGTACTGAGCTGGTGAAGCTCTCTGAAGCCCGAGGCACTTGGCACGGGATGGGAGAAGGGACCATGGGATGGAAGGAAGCAGCAAATGTTTCTGCACCTCACCCTCTGGCAGGAGAGACCTAATCCTACCATTCTGAGATCCAGGAGTGTAGGCAAAGTGAGGAGGATGAGAGGGCCAAGAGCATACAGAAAGCCAGCCACATGAAAGCCTGGGACCCTGTGTGCTCTTGGCGAGGAGATGGGACCAACAAACACTGTGAGGACAAGATGAGTGAGATAATGGCACCACCTGGCTAAGGATGAAAACACAAATTCAAAAGATGGTCAGAGCCCTCAGAGTGACTTTTATTGGTTAGATAAAAGGTAGGCTCATACCTATTCATCTTAATTTTTCTGCATTGTTTTAAATTTTTGTCTTTTTATGTTTTTTAAATATATATATATATATATATATATATATATATATATATATATATATATATATATATATATGACAGAGACAGATAAAGAGTGAGTGAGAATGGACACTCCAGGGTCTCTAGCCACTGCAAATGAACTCCAGACCCATGCACCATCATGTGCATCTGGCTTATGTGGGACCTGGAGAGTCAAACCTGGAACCTTAGGCTTCGCAGGCATGTACCTTAACTGCTAAGCCATCTCTCTAGCCCTTTTTTTTTTTTTATGTTTTGACACATAAAAGTTGTACATATTTATGGGCACAACGTGATAATTGGAGACATGTATACACTGTATGATGATCAGCTTCATAATTAGCATTTCTATTTCCTTAAACACCTATCATCATATGTAAAATTTAAATGTATTTATGTTGATTTATTAATGTTTATTTTATATGTCAACAAGTGTCATCTAACTAGTAAGCTAATAAATCATATTAGTAATTTGTTTTGCTCTATTCAAAAACAACAAAAAGAAATAAATTGAGTGAATCTTCTGAATGTGCATCTATCATACACTGATAAAAGTAAATGAAATATAAAACATTTTACCTCACATAAGAAACTAGCAGAGTTAAAAATGGAGACTTTTCTGTTTACTTAAATTATGTGCATTTGATTGATACTCCACAGGGAGTCAGAGAACACCTTCCAGAGTATTGATTTCCTGCAAGGGGTTGTATGGCTTCCAAGTGAAGTATGTTTACACATGATATAGAGCAGGCACAGAAACACAGTACCACATGTTCATTTCATTTGGCTTTTTACATGGGCATTGCATGAATCAGGATTTTCTGGAAGAACAGAACCTATAGGATAGATAAATGATACATAGATTTTATTTAAATTAATATCTCCTTTAATGCAAAGCTAATATTTTTGAGAAACTTTAGATGTTATTTTTTTTTTTGCTTGTGTGTGTCTGCGTATGTATGATGGGGTGTGTTGTGGTGTGTGTTTGTATGGCATAGTATGGTGTGGCACTCCATGAACTTGCCTGCAAGAGGGGGTGCTTGCCTATGGTGGCCAGAGCCGAAGGCCTGGAAGCCCACTCCACCACTCTTCTGCCTGGTCTTGTTTTGGGCTGGAGTCTCAACTGATTCTGAAACTATCAAAGCTCGGATGATTCTTGGCTCTCTTTTCCTCTGTGGGACTGGGGTTACAGGAATGTGTGACTACACTCAGCTGTTTATGTGGGAGCTGGAGATTTAAACTCTGATCGTCTCAAGCCTTCTCAGGCCCTCATACAGTAAGGATACTTAACTACTGAGCCATATCTCCAGCCCTAGGTATTATTTTGAATGTGCAACAACAAACTCCCATGATGGTATTTTTCATATAAACAGTATAAAATTGAATTAGCTCCACTTGTCCTACTATGATGAAATGCCTCAGGTAGGCTATCTTTGTAAAGAAAAGAAGCTTCTTTGCTTGTAATGTTAGAAATTCATGGTCATGGCACTGTCATCAGTCCACTCTGGTGAGAGCCCTTTTGGCCACATCATATCATGGTGTTGATAATAGAGACAGACATTATATCTCAAAACAAGTTTAGGGAGACTGAGGTACCTCAGTGCCTTTTGAAAGCATGTCCTCAATGACCAATATACCTCCCACTAGGAATTACTTCTGAGAAGACCAATCTCTGACACAAGAACTTTTGGAGGGCTAAACTATTTAAATCATACCAAATACACATCTAGAAGTTCAAATTTGAGAAGGAAAAAAACTGTTTTCAAGGTAGAGTCTCACTCTAGCTCAGGCTGACCTGGAATGGAATTCACTATGTAGTCTCAGGATAGCCTCGAACTCTTGGTGATCCTCCTAACTCTGCCTCCTGAGTACTGGGATTAAAGGTGTGCGCCACCATGCCCGACTTAAGAATTTCGAGATAATGTTTTCAATCTCTGTGAAGAATGATGCTGGTATTTTTATTGGTATTGCATTAAATCTGTATATTACTTTTAGTAGACTTGCCATTTTCACAATACTAATTCTACCTATCCAGGAGCATGGGAGGACTTTCCATCTTCTCTATACTTCCTCTATTTCTTTCTTGAGTGTTTTTATGTTTTCATTGTAAAGGTCTTTTACCTCCTTTGTTAGTGTTATTCCAAGGTATTTAATTTTTTTGTTGTTGCTGTTATTGAAAATGGGACAGCCTCACTGATTTCTTTCTCTGTATATTTGTCCTTTGCATATAGAAAAGCTACTGATTTTTGAACACTGATTTTGTACCCTGCCACTTTGCTAAAGGAATTTATCACCTTTAGAAGTTTTGAGATGAAGACTTTCAGTCACTTATATATAGGATCATGTCATCTGCAAATAGAGCTGACTTGACTTCTTCCTTTCCAATTTGAAGCCCTTTTATTTCTTTCTTCTGTCTTATTGCTGGGGCTAGTACTGCTAGTACTATCTTGAAGAGCAGTGGTGAGAGTGGGCACTCCTGTCTTGTTCCCAATCTTAGTGGGAACTCCTTGAGTTTTCCCCCATTAAGTATTATTTGGGCTTTAGGAGCTTTATGTGTAGCTTTTATTGTGTTGAGATATAAATCCTCCATGCCTATTCTTTCCAGTGTATTGATTATGAAGTGGTGTAGTATTTTGTCAAAAGCCTTCTCTGCATCAACTGAGATGATCATGCGATTCTTATAGTTCAGTTTATTTATGTGGTGCATTGCATTGACCAATTTTCTGTATGTTAAACCATCCCCGCATCCCTGGGATGAAGCCTACTTGATCAAGGTGGATAATGCTTTTGATGTGTTGTGGAATTCAATTTGCAAGGATTTTGTTCAAGATCTTTGCATCTAAGGTCATTAGGAATATAGGCCGATAATTTTCTTTCCTTGTTCCATCTCTGTCTGGTTTTGGTATTAGGGTGATGCTAGCTTCATAAAAGGGGTTGGGGAGGATTCAACAGTTTGAGTTTGATGCAGAACAGTTTGAGAAAAATTGTTTTGAGTTCTTCTATGAAGGTTTGATAGAATTCAGCTGAGAAGCCATCCAGTCCTGGAATTTTCTTTTTGGGGAGGTTTTGATTACCTTTTTGATCTCTATGGAAGTAATAGGTTTGTTTAGGAGATTAATCTGCTCTGAGTTTAGTTTTGGTAGGTGGTATGTGTCTAGGAATGCATCTATTTCTTCCAGATTATTTAATTTTGTGGAGTAGAGGTTTGGGAAGTATGCCCTGATGATTCTTCCAATTTCATTGATATTTGTCGTGATCTCTTCTTTTGCATTTGTGATTTTATTAATTTGAGACTTCTCTTTTTTTGCTTGATCATTTTGGCCAGGGTTTGTCAATCTTGTTTATTTTTCAAAGAACCAGCTTTTAATTTCATTGATTTTTTAAATTGTTTTCTTAGTTTCCAATCCATTAATTTTTGCTATAATCTTAATTATTTCTTTCCATCTGGAGCTCTTATAGTTGGATTCATCTTGTTTTTCCAGTGCCTTTAGGTACACAGTTAGGTTATTGATTTGGGATCTCTCTGTCCTTGTAATGAAGGCATTGAATTTTCCCTTTAGGACTGCCTTCATTGTGTCCCATAAATTTTGGTAGGTTGTATTTTCCTTATCATTCAATTCTAGGAATTTTAAATTTTCTTTTTTGATATCTTCCATGACCCATTCATTGTTTAAAAGTGTGTTGTTTAGTCTACAGGAGTTGATGGAGTTCTTGATGTATCACTTGTTAAGTTCTAGCTTTACAGCATTGTTATCTGACATGATGCAGGAAGTTACTTCAATTTTTCTGACTTTATGAAAGCACATTTTATGGCCTAATATATGGTCAGTTGTGGAGAAGGTTCCATGGGCTGCTGAGAAGAATGTGTATTCTGTAGAATTGGGTGGAAAGTTCTGTAGATACCCGTTAGGTCTAGTTGATCCATGATGTTGTTGAGCTCTATTATTTCCCTGTTGATTTTCTGCTTGGATGATCTGTTTATTGATGGTAATGGAGTATTGAAGTCTCTGATTATGATGGTGTTCGTATTTATTTCTGTTTTGTTGTCAAGTAGATTTTGTTTTATAAACTGTGGTGCACCTATGTTTGGCACATATATATTTATGATTGTGATGTCCTCATGCTGGATCATTCCCTTGATGAGTAAGGAGTAGCCTTCTTTGTCCTTTTTGATTATTTTTGATCTGAAGTCTATTTTATCAGATATTAATATAGCAACACACACTTGTTTTTTATTTCATTTGCTTGGAATATCATTTTCTAACCTTTCACCCTGAGGAGGTGTCTATCTTTAATGGTGAGGTGGGTTTCTTGAAGACAGCAGATAGAAGGGTCCAGTTGTTTTGGTCCATCCTAATCTATGTCTTTTGATGGGTGAGTTAAGACCATTAATATTTAAAATTATTACTGTGAGGTTTGAATTAATCCCTGCCATTATGAGGTATTTTATGGGGTTTGGTGCTTTCTTGTGTTTTATACTATTTTGAGCCTCATCAGTTTTGGTTATTGTGATCTTCTTCTTGTTGGCTCTTGAGATTGGTTGTTTGACTGTTCTGTGTGGAGTATCCCCTCTAGTATTCTCTGTAGGTTTGGCTTTGTATTCATATAATCATAGAGCTGAGTTTTTTTCATAGAAAGTTTTTCTTTTACCATCTATTATGAGGGATACTTCTGCTGGATAAAGTAGCTTGTGCTGGAAGCTATAGTTTTTCAGACTTTGAAGTATTCTATTCCAGGCCTGTGGTAGTTTGAATATATGTCCCCCAATATATTCAGTGGTTTGTTACTTACAGTTTGCATCTGCAATCACCTTGCTAGAGGCAAGGTCACTGGGGGCCCCAGTCTTAAGGTGTGGTGATGGTTTGAGATTCCATTGTAAAGATATGCAAATGTGTCTAGCAGGAGTTCCTGAAGTGTGCTGTGTGACCTCTTGGCTGTAGTTTTGCTCTGTGTGCTGTGGTGGCTGGTTGGCTTTTGCTCTCTCTGCTTGGCCCTGTGAAGGCCAGTTGCTTCTCCTGCCATTATGGAACTTCCCCTGGATTTGTAAGCTTCAATAAATAATATCCCTTCCTCCATAACTGTGCCTGGTCTGGAAGTTCATCTCAGCGAACCTGAAGCTGTCTGCAACAGTAAAGTGGTACCGAGGAGTGTGGGGTAAGATGAACCTGACCGTGTGGATATTCGTCTTTTGGAACCTTTGTTTTGGAGGAATGGGCATGGACTTTGTGCTTGCAACTGAAGATGCCTTCTGGAGTGGTAAGCCAAGTATTATGGACTATTCTGATGAGAGTTTGAGAATGCTAAGTACAGACTGTATTGAACTTCGAGGCTTGGCTTATGAGCTTTCTAAGGGGAAGGAAAGACCGCAGAGGACTTTGTTGGAACTGGGCTACTGGCATAAGGGATGGCTACGTTCCGCTATCCAGACCCAGAAAGTTTGATCAAGGTTAAATTTGTAATGGACTGATGTGCTTGGCTAAAGATATCGGACTGAGGTTTTAAGATTTTAAGTTGGCAAACCTCAAGCAAGTTAAAATTATAGAGGCGCTGAGACTGGTTTCAGGTTACCGAGCTGCTATTGTCGACACATTAGCAATCTTAAGGAAGGTGGAAGGAAGGTGGCCCGACTTGATTTACATTAAAACAATGGAGAGGATGCCTGAGGAAAGACTGTTAGAAATGCAAACTCTTTGGAAAGAGTTGACTGGAGAAGGAACCTGCTTTTCAAGGCTATGGTTTATTTTGTCCCTGGATTAAGAATATGGCTGTGTCCTGCACACCTGGTATTAGTTTAGGAAGCATGAAAAATGCATGGAGTGGTCATGAGTTGCACACGGTTCCAGGAGCCGCTGCTGAGATGCGGCATGAGGCAAGGCATGAATTCCCTGAGGAATAGGCTGGAAGAGCCTTTTGGAAGATGGACCGTGGTTTGCATGGAGACCTGAAGATGTTTTGGATATACCAGGACTGTGCAAAAGGGCTACCATGGAGTGCAGTGTTGGCATGGGATGAAAGTTTTCCCTGGCGACTCTGCCCAGCTGGAGGGGCGTAACTGGAAAACCTGGTGACTGGCAGTCTCTGGTTATATTGAACTTGAACTGCAGAAGTTTGATGACGGCTGATGGTGGTTGAGTTTGCATTATTTCTAGTCTCTCCTTGCTATTCCTTATACAGTTAAAAATGTTTACTCTGTGCCTTTACATGTTGAAAGTATTTAACTTGTTTGATTTTACAGGACTCACTATCTTAAGTTGATCAAGACTATGAGAACCTTTGAAATTAGACTGAGTACAATTTACAATGTGTGATAGTTATAAATCTATTGGGGGCCAGGAGCTAAATATATTGGGGGCCAGGGGCGGAATGTGGTAGTTTGAATATATGTCCCCCAATATATTCAGTGGTTTGTTACTTACAGTTTGCATCTGCAATCACCTTGCTAGAGGCAAGGTCACTGGGGGCCCCAGTCTTAAGGTGTGGTGATGGTTTGAGATTCCATTGTAAAGATATGCAAATGTGTCTAGCAGGAGTTCCTGAAGTGTGCTGTGTGACCTCTTGGCTGTAGTTTTGCTCTGTGTGCTGTGGTGGCTGGTTGGCTTTTGCTCTCTCTGCTTGGCCCTGTGAAGGCCAGTTGCTTCTCCTGCCATTATGGAACTTCCCCTGGATTTGTAAGCTTCAATAAATAATATCCCTTCCTCCATAACTGTGCCTGGTCTGGAAGTTCAGCTCAGCGAACCTGAAGCTGTCTGCTACAAGGCCCTTCTGGCTTTCAGGGTTTCCAATGAGAAATCTGATGTAATTTTGATGGGATTACCTTTGTATGTTGTGAATTGCTTCTCTCTTGCTACTTTTAATTCTCTCTCTTTGTTTTCATTGTTAAGAGTTTTAACTATGATGTGTCTTGGAGAGTTTCTTCTTTGGTCATGTCTGTTTGGTGTTCTGTGGACTTCTTGTATCTGGATGGGTCTTTCTTTTGTGAGAATCAGAAAATTTTCTTCAACAGTTTTGTTGAATATGTTCTCTATGCCTCTGGTCTGGATTTCCTCTCCTTTTGGTATACCCGTGTTCCAGATGTTTGGTCATTTTAGAGTGTCCAACAGTTCCCTTTTATTCTGTTCACTTGATTTTTTGAACTTAGCAAAGTTTTTGGCCTCCTGGTTAATTTCTTCTGTCTTATCTTCCAGGTCAGAGGTTCTGTCTTCCACATGAGTAACTCTGTTGGTGAGTGGTTCTAGAGAGGTTTTTATAATTTCTATTTGATTTTTGTTTTCTGTTGTGTTGTTTTGCATCATGTCCATCTCTTCTTTGAGGTATGATTTCAATTCATGTTCTATTTTTCTTGATGCTTCCTGTAGTTCATTCTTGCATTTGATCAAGTCTTCATTAAGGTTAATCAACTGGTTGTTGAGGTCTTCCATTTTTTGAGTTACTTTCAATTTATTCATATCTCTTTGGAGGGTTCTAATGTTTTCTTCAAGCAGGTTAAGCCTACTGTGAAAAGCTGAATGCTTTAGGAGATGGTTCTGTTCAATTTCATTGATATGATTGTTGGTTCTTTGATGGTTTGTTTGAAGTTCTGCATTTCTTTTGAACAGGGTGTCATTGGTTGTTGTGTTTTCATTTTGAGAATGAATTTCTTTTGATTTCTCTATGATTTCTTTGGAGATTTCCACTGTAGGACTAGGCATCCTTGGAGATCTCTGTTTTCTGGCTTTGGTTGGCTTTTTTGTGTTGTTGTCTACCCGTTTTAGGACTATTTATTTTATTGAGGAGGAAGCAAGTTTTTGTCCTTTGGCCCATTCACTCTCTGACTCAGGTGAACAGAGATTTTGGTACCCAGTGGCCAGTCGGGATACCAGAGCAAAAGGCCCGATTCCACAGCTCACACAGGGACCAGGCCTCCACAGGCAGGGCACAATGGGACCTAACAGGACCAGGGGACTGGGAGGAGCAAGTGAACAGGGATCTGGTCTACTTGTGCAGAGCCCTCCAGCACACAGACCATGGCAGGCAACTCAGACCTGGGAGGTGGGAGGAACCCAGACATGGATCTGGCCTACTCACTCCAGACTACTGTGCCTGCCCACACACTGTCCGAGCAAGGAACTCAGACCCAGGAGTTGGGAGTAGCCAGGAAATGGGTCTGGCCAACTCACCCCATACTGAGGCACCTGCCCAAACACTGACTGAGCAAGGAACTCGGGCCTGGGAGGTGGGAGGATTCTGTAAATGGGACTGGCCTACTCATTCCAGACCGTGGTGTTGGCCCATACACTGTCCGTGCAAGTAACTCAGACACGGGAGTTGGGAGTAGCCGTCTTAATAACAAATGAACTTATACTCTATAAGAAAAAACAAACCAAAGCTATAAAAATTGGTTTGGAAAATGTTATTAATTTAGGATTTAGGGGAGGAATGTATTTCTCTTGATTGGGAAGTTACTGAATTTTTGGAAAATGATATTTGTTCTGATTTAAGGTGACTTCACATAAATTGTAGTTGAAATTATTTCTGAGAAAGGTGTTAGGTCTGACAGGTCCCAATATGGAGTCACCAAGGACAGCTGAATGACAACAGAGACATAAGGAAATGGATTATCCACATTCCCCAAGAAACTGCCCAGCCATCTTCCCCTCCTTGCCTGCAATGCCCCCAGGTCATGGTTTCCTGCCCCCTTATTTTGTAAATCACCTGGTCACTGTTCTGATGTCACACCCTGGCTATCTTAGATCTCCTCTAAAGGAACCTTTCTTCCTCACCTTTCCCCAACTGACCCTATAAAGCCCACTACCTGAGGAACTCAGGTTGGCTGTGTTCCTCTCTTGTGAGTCAGCCCTGGCAGCTCAGGCTTTTCATCTTTGCCTCAGAGTGGTTGCATGGTCATGGTCACTCCTGAACCTTACAAAAGGGAGTTATTTTTTCAAGTCCACTCCTGTTCTTTCAGCCATTTTTTCCTATTATATGAGCTCATTTCAAATTAGTTATCTCAGAAATAGTATATGTTACTCAGATGGAGTTTGGTGGTTTCTGAAGATGGTAGAGCATTTTCTTATTTACATGTTGTCAACACATGTTGTATAAGCACAATAAATAATCTCAACCTCAAAAACTTTGGCTAACTCTTGAAAGAGCAATTAATAGTTGTTCTTCATAAAGGTATTAGAAAATATAAGCAAATTGTTTTAAAATTCTTCTTTCTGGTGTCATACTGATTGTAACTGAGCAGTATCAATGTGGCTCAATGGGTAAGAGTGCTTGCTGTGAAAGCCTCAGGACCTGAGTTCAATCCCTATCACTGTGTAAAAACATGTATATGCACAACATGCACACACAAACATACATGCACAACAAAATAATGTAAGTGTACCAGAAATTATTTTTCCTTAGTACAGAAGGCATATTTCTGTCAGGTGAAATGGGTCTATATAATAACAGTATTTAAAATAAATTCTATAGAAGTTATATATTGCCTTTGTCCCCATTAAACATAGTTTATTATTTGCCTTTGGTATTTCTATTTTTTTTTTTTTGGTCCAAGAGAAATTATTATTTCCTAAAATTACTTATCGCCTTCTTTGCAATATATACACTCTTAGAGCTTCACCTCAATTTTGTGGTCTATTTGATTTTTCAGGTAGTGTCATTAGCATACTTTTGTGTCTGTCAGACTTAAGCCTTTTTAAAGTCTGAATAAGTAAATACATATTCAAACACACAACACTAATTGATTAAACACATTTTAAGAAACAGAGAATTAAATCATTACATTCAGAACTTTAACATTGTAGGAAATGAAAGCTTTGAATGGATGTGCTTTTAATAATTCACACAGTCATTTCATTTTAAATATCCCTGTTGCTTACAGAGAAGATGTTGCCTTGGCTTTTGCACAGTCATTGTAAGAACCTCATTGAGCTGAACCAGGGGACTCATGCTGTGGAGAAGCTGACCTTGGTCCAGGCTTGCTGATGAATGTTGAAGGATGGGACCACTCCTCAGTACTGATGCACTGTTAGGAGCAACTATGGCTTCTGACAGAAAAGTCTGAAAACCATGACCTCAGAGTCAGCCCGAGAGTGAAGTATGCAGAACAGGCTTTCAGTGTAGGCTCAGTGTAACTTCTGGTGCCTGTCCAGTATCTACTGCAAACCTGCTAAAAATAGGATGGATAATAACAACTTTTCACTCCATGTGATTAGAGCTGCATATCCGTGGGAAACCAGTTTGCATCCAGAGTGTCTGCTTGTTCAGTAATAGAATAACTAATCCTACATTTAAGAATTGCCATGTCTGTTTGGATCTTGATGGGTTTTCTTTACCAACAATTTTGTGATGAGTGTGAAAGTTATTCTCCTTCCTTCCCTCCTTCTTTACTTTCTTCCTTCTTTACTTCTTTCCTTTCTTCTTTCTGTGTGTGTGCATGTGTGTCTGTGCAAGTACAGGCGTGTGCATGCCACATGCTAGTGTGGAGATTACAGCTTGCCTCTGTTAATACACTAGGATGACAGAAACCTGCCACAGCTTCTGTCTTTTACATGGGGCCTGGCGATACTAACTCTGTGCTGAGATTGCACAGCAAGTCCTTTATCTACTATGTCATTTCCCCAAGCAAGGGTGGGAATTCTTGAGCAAGTCCTTATTCTTTATCTCCCTTCCTTTCTCTCTCTTTTCTCTTCCTCCTTCTCTCTTTCTCTCCCCCTCTCTCTGTGATAAAATACAGGGTGTTAGATTAGCTCAGTATTAGAGTGCTTACCTGGCCTCTGTAAAGCCATGGGTTTGATTCTTAGCACTACAAAACCCAAAACAAAACAAAACTACAAAAACAAATAACCCAAAAACTGTGACTCCCTTTGTTTACTAACGTTTTCTTTCATCTACTTCTGCACAGAAGTATTTGAGTTCCCAGGAAAATTAAAACCTTCACTATGAATTTTGAGCTATTATTGAGCAAAATGTGTAATATGGGCTCTAAGATGTATGCTTTTGTGTCATTTTTAATGGCAGAATAATTGAGGAAACCCAGAGTGTTGAGGGCAAGCTTATTTCTTAGTGAGCTAATTTTGCTCTATCATGTATGGAATGGGCATACAAAGTAGTATATGCAGAGGAATTTTCATGAAAAATACCCATCCAGTACAAATGCTTTATTTGTGTCTCTAGGATGAATGTTATTCAGTAAACAACAGAATAAATGGATATGAAGGTGGATTTAGCAACTGGAGAAAGAAACCAGAAGCATTCTCTCTCTCTGTCTCTCTCTCTCTGTGACTGTCATTGTTTTTCTGCCCTGTTCAGTGCTTCTTCTGCTTCCCTTTATCCTTGTTTACCTCAATCCTGAGCTTGTGAGGAGGGAGGAAGTGGTCTCTTGGGTGGATGGTACTCCATGGCTTTGTAAACTTATGTATGGTTAAGTCTCTTTACCCTCCAAAGGATCACTAGAATAAACAGACAAAACAAATGAATTGCAGTACAGGCACACATGGAGGCAATTGTAAGGTGTAATTTCCCACTGGCTCACAGAATTCAGAGATTATATACTTCTCCATAAAGAAGAGGGCAAATGCAGCATGCAGATAATTTGTAGAAGCACAGTAAATTTAAGAGAATGCAGCGGATTTGGAGAAACAAGAAAGGGTCTTAGACAAAGTCCCTTCAGCCATACAACATGTGATGCCAGATTCTGAGTGATTCTGTTTTGAATACTGAATGAAGAAGAGACAGAGGACAACTGCATATGAAGAATGTCTGTCCTGGCGTGTGGACATGCTTCTGCCCTCTTCCTGCAGCTTGAGTTTGAGTTTAGTTAACAAAAACTGTGAGAAGGGATGGGAGGCAGTTGTTTCTTCTTTGTAGGGTATGGAACTGAAGAAACTGAAGAAAGCTTCTCCCTGCATTTGGAGTTGGCATGGAGAAGCAAGACAAAGTGAGAGGGACTATGGTTCTGTGCCTCTTGATCTCCTTAGATGAATTTGTTCATTACGTAAATGTATTTGGGGAGTCTCGCTTCCTAAGTCCCAACACCTGTGACGACTTGCTCTTTGGACAGGGAAAATGTCAGCCTTATGAGACTACTCTGAAATTGGGTGTCCCTGTCCTGACCCAGCTCTGTAATTCCCTCTAAATCAAATTTGAAAAAACAGAGCTGAGAAACCATTGATGACTAAGAGGGAAAATCAAACAGTCATTCTGCATTTAGGTGAGAGATTGTATCTATAACACAGGCTTTGAGTTGTTGGGTGGTTGCCCTGGTAACCTGGAAGAAAGAGGGGAAAAAAAGGAGTGACATTCCTGTGCCAAAGCTGGAGCTGAAACTATAGCTATAAATCAACCAACTTGGTTTTCATTTCAGTATGAAGAAAAACAGATCTACCTTTTTGCCTCTCCAGTGACTGAAATGCCAGCATACATATGGCCTTCCCAAGGTCATTGTTACCCATTTCAAGTCTTCTTTGCTATTTCTCCTGGAAGACTGACAAAAATTTGCAGAAGTTGTCTGCAGCATCTTTTCAGTAGACAGCCATACACAGGGCTGGGTGGGGGGAGGGCTATGCACTCGTTGCTGTGTAACATGTTGCTTCTGGGTGACTTGCTCAATTAATGGAACAACGAGATGGGGGCCACATGATGATACCCCTCAACAGAAAGTTCCATGTCCTCAGAGAGCCACATATTGGCCTTTGTCAGTATATAGATAGAGGCCAGACTTGATATTTCATCATGCCAAGCTGTGCCATTTGCTCCAAAGAAAGCAACCACAAATAATGGTGAACTGACCTAAAAGGAATTTTTAGCCAAAATGGTCATTTGGGAAGATTAAAATTAAGCATTTCATCTCAGCTCAGAAGAGCTGACAGAGCTTTAGGTTTAAGCACAGGAAGTGTTGTGGTACAGGTTAGAAGTGTCCTCACTCAGCAGTCTTGGTTGAATGGTGGGTGGTCTGGCTGAGCTGCTTCTTCAAAACATACCTGGGAAAGTCCGTATCATTGAATGGGACAACCCAGTTCCTAGGAGAAGGCGGCTCCTGCCTGGGGTGGTGGTATCATCTCATGATCTGTCTGTGAGGCTGTGCTGTGACTAGAATCCGAAGAACTGCAGGTGTAAGACAATAGGTGAGGAGTTTTGGGTGATTTCTGTGAGGTCTGGAACAGGACATTGTAAAAGCTGACAGCAGGTTATTTTAGTTATTCTTCTTTTTCCTTGAATGTGTATGTCTGTATGGTGTACATGTGTGTGTCTCTGTGTTTGTGTGGGGGGTGCACATGCACATCCGTGTGCATGTGTGTGGAGTCCAAAGGTTGACATCAATGTAAAAGTACTAAAAGAAAGATTGGCTTAAAGCCTGTTTGGCAGAGAGAAATGCAGGAAGAAATTTCTTTCCTTGGTCAAAAAATGGATTTGAGGGGCTGGAGAGATGGCTTAGTGGTGAAGGCGTTTGCCTGCAAAGCCAAAGGATCCCAGTTTGATTCTCAAGGACCCACATAAACAAGATGCACAAGGGGCTGGATGCATCTGGAGTTTGTTTGTAGTGGCTGGAGGCCCTGATGCACTCTCTCTCTCTCTCCCTCTTTTTCTCAAATCAATAAATAAGTAAAATATATTTAAAGATGTATTCGAGGAAGGTCAGTAGGCTGTGAAGGAGTTTTGTGGGGTCACTGAAGCCAGGGAGGCTTTGACTTCTGAGGAAACAAAGAAAGGTTCTTCCTTTTATAACTTTTGGGAGTATGTGAGGAAAATTTCACTCCATGTGACTCAGTGTCCCTGCTAAGAGCCACAAAGGCACTAAAGAGGACTAAAGGCCATGGCCCAGGTGGACTTGGGTTTTCTTGGCAACAGGAAGCTGTCCTGCTATAGCAGGAATAGAGGTTGGAACAAGGCAGGAAGGTTCATAAATAAGAAAGTAAGTTATAATTCAAGGTTGCCACAGCTCAAGCAACAGTGGGGCTCCTAATGTGACCACATGTTCTCATGCTCTCTACCTTATTCTTTGAGATAGGGTCTCTTGCTGAACCTGAATCTCACCCATTCAGCTAGACAAGTTAGCCTTTAGAAAGCCCCAAGAATCCTCCTGTCTCCACCTCCCTCTCCAGGGCTAGAATTATAGGCTCTTGCCACCATGCTCAGCAATTCCGGTGGTTGCTTGAGATCCTTACTCGGGCTTGCATAACAAGGACTTCACTGACTGAGCCATCTCCCCAATTCCTAAGTTAGTTTTCTTTTGTCTCCAGTCTTGAAGCAGGATGAGATAGGTTATAGTTTTTTCAACAGACACTCTGGGTGCTGAGTTGAGTAGGAGTCTGATCCAAAGTGAAGGAGACAGAGAAGTGAAGGCAAACATGTTAAGCTTCTATCCTGCTTCAGTTACCTTGTGCCTAAGTGAAGAGCCACTGTCTTTCAGCAAAAGCAGTTTCTAAGCATCTGGTTTAATAAGTCCCATTGCTGTCTATGTCTTGGAAACCCAGCCTGATGGGGAGTGGGGGAGAGGCTGCTTCTAGAAATGCTACCTGAATACATTCCCTGGCCAGGTGTGACCCCTGCTGATTTCATCCAGAGTTCACTGAAGTACTTTCTAAGTGTGCATGTGGCAACCCAGGGGAAGATTGGTCCCCTGCTATTTTATAGCTAGATTTCTGTGCCTCTCCCCGCCAAAATTTCTTGCCCGGAACTTTCAGAAAAAAAAAAAATAACTATATGCCAAGGGAAGACTGTTTTTCAGGTCTTGGTAGTAGCAATCCAGTTTGGAGGGAAAAGACAAAAACAATAAAACAATTAAAAATCAGAATTATTCACAAAGGGTGCACACTTTATTGGCAATCACCATAAGTCACAAAATAACACACAATAAGGGAGTGTGTTTTAATGAAAAGTCAACATGTCATGATTTTAAGAAGTCAGGGTATTGGAGAAAAAAAATTGCTGGAAGAGATCAGGACTATGCAAAAGATGCCAGGTAACTGAAGCTTTATCACTTCATTTGGAAGGTTTTCCCACCCAAGAAATTGGACAGATCAGGGTTAGAATGGGGGGACCTCTGGAGTAAAGAAAGGGAGGAACTTATGGGTCTGTTTCTTTCCTCGTCTTAATTTTTCCTGCTCTGTGTGTGTGTGTGTGTGTGTGTGTGTGTGTGTGTATCCTAGAGCTATTATGTCCTGTAATTTCTTCTGACCATCATGGCTTTAAATTTAGGGAGCATCTCTGAATGACATTTCACTTGTTTGTTCTCTATGATTTTTAATTTTTTAAAATTTATTTGCGAGGAGGGAGAGAGAGAAAAAATATGAATGGATGTGTCAGGACCTCTTGCACTACAAATGAATTCCAGACACATGTTCTACTTTGTGAATCTGTCTTTATGTGGGTACTGGAGAATCGAACCTGGGTCATCAGGTTTTGCAGGCAAGTGACTTAACTGCTGAGCCATGTCTCCAGCCCCTCTCTATGATTTTTATTATGTTACCAAATGGGGTTTCAGGGTGTCCCATGATATTATGTCAAGGTTCTTTGTGTCTCAAGCAACAAATTGGACAAGACATAGAGTAGTAATGGAAGTAGAGATTTATTAAAAGTGAGAGCAGAGGTGTAGAGTACACTCCAGGATGGGAGTGGGCTTGAGAAAACGTACGGTTCAAGAACCATTTTTGGTATTCATTTAAAGTTTTATTTCTTTTTCTTTATGTGTATTTGCAGAGAGAGAGAGAGAGAGAGAGAGAGAGAGAGAGAGAGAGAGAGTGTGTGTTTGCATGTGTGTTTGCACATGGAGGCCAGAAGTTGATATTAGGTGTCTTCCAAAATTGCTCTCCATTTGTCATTCTGAGGCAAGGTCTCCCACTCGAACCCAGAGCTTGCTGATTTGACTAGTCTACCTAGCCAGCCTGCCCTGGGAATTTTCAGTGTTAGGATTGTGAGACACCATGCCTACCCAGTTTTACATAGGTTCTGAGGATCCAAACTTGGTCCTCACACTTGCATAGCAAGTACTTTATCTACTAAGCTATCTCTCCAGCCCCTTGAGGTTCTTTGTTTTGAGTTTAGGCTGAGGGAAGAGCTGATCCCCAGGGTCAGGAATGGAGTGGATCATTAGCCTCACTGACAGATGGGCTATCCTGTAACCTTGAATGTTCTGCACATGCATGAACTGTACATCCCATTATTTTAAGCCTATTATATGCTTCATTGTGCATACCCATGAGATGGTAAATAAGGGTTTCCCTCTGACAGGCTGCTCCAAGGACCGACTGGACCTCAAGGCCTGTATCAAATCCTAGCCTAAACTAACCTTGTTTATCTGTGCTTTTCCAGAAAGCTCATGACCACAATTTACTCACATATAGGAAGGTGCCAAGTGGGATGGAGTATCCAAAAGGAAGTACCCTATGTTACTAGGCTGTCCCTGTGCTTGTCTACCTCAGTTAGAGGAATATACCTTTTTCTTGTCTTCTGCTTCCCTGGTGATCTCTTGGAAACCCCACCCCAACCACACTGAGTAAAGCAATAGTTGACATATTCTTAATCAGGACTAAATGTTATGGGCTCTTGAGAAGCAAGACACTGGTGTTGGTAAACATGTACCTTCTGAAATAAAATGGGCACAGATAGTTATTTCACATCCTACATAGCATCGCCTTGCACAGGAAGACTGCAAAGTATTATAAGAAATACAGTCATGGGCTGGAGAAATTGCTTAGTGGTTAAGGCACTTGTGGCAAAGCCAAATGACCCAGTTCGAATCCCCAGGATTTATGTAAGCCAGATGTACAAGTTAGCACATGTGTCTGGAGTTCATTAGCAGTGGCTGGAGGGCCTGGCTCACCCATTCTCTATCTGCCTTTTTCTCTCCCTCTCTCTCTTAAATAAATAAATGAATTAAAATGTTTAAAATATTTTTAAAGATTTATTTTTATTTATTTATTGGAGACAGACAGAGCGGGAGAGAGAGAAAGAGAGAAAGAGAGAATGTGAATGGGCATGCCAGGGCCTCTAGTCACTGTAAACGAACTCCAGACACATGTGCCACCATGTGCATCTGCCTTACGTGGGACCTGGAGAATTGAACCTGGGTCCTTAAACTTTGCAGGTATGTACCTTAACTGCTAAGCCATCTCTCCAGCCCCTAAAAATATTTTTTACAAAAAGAAATACAGTCATTTTGTGAACTCTAAGAACAAATATACCACTTTCATAAAATGTACCAGTCCTATTATAGCTTACAAAAAAACAAAACCCAGGGTCTTATGTAAACCAATATTGTTTCTCTCTGGCTCAACTACAAGAAATAAAATCTGTAATTTAAAAAATATTAGAGAAATATGGCGTGATAAAGAAGGGACATTGACCTTGTAATGTTTCCATATTACCTGTGGGAAAAGGAAGGAAATTTTACTAAGGACATTAGAGCTGTTTATAGGTAGATAGAAGATCTTACAGAAATACATTGCTTGTGATTCTTCTGGAATCTGTAGTACTCAGCCTTGCAGACACTAGCATTAAAGGTATTTTCAGTTCTCTTTAATTTAAATGAAGAATCAAGATTCCTCTTTGCTTTTACCTACACCAGCTTTCAGTACTTGTGGCAAGGGACCCCGGAGGATTTAGAGATTCATCTCTGTATTCTCTATGCATTTGCAAGAGAACATAATTTTCCTCACCTCAGGGCTTCACACTAATTCAGTGTGTGGGTAATTTATTCATAGCTGCTGACACTGTACCTGTTTGTAAAGAAAAAAATTAACTTCACTAAAATGTTCAACTTCCCAAGGACATAACACTTCCCCAAAAAACTGTAGCACAGTCAAACTAAGGACAGTATTTCAGACATTTATGATGGAGCAATGAAAAATAATACCATCCCAGTTCTATCTTTTTTAATATTTATTTATTTATTTGAGAGAGAGAGAGGAACAGGAAGAGAGAAAGAGAGAGAGAGAATGGGCATGCCAGGGTCTCCAGCCACTACAAATGAACTCCAGATGCATGCGCCCCCTTGTGCATCTGGCTTACGTGGATCCTGGAGAGTTGAACCAAGGTCCTTTGGCTTTTCAGGCAAACACCTTAACCACTAAGCCATCTTTCTAGCCCTAGTCCTATCTTTATAAAATCCCAGTCCTCTATTTTACAGATAAGACCACCTACCACCAAAACCAAGTTCATAGACTTAAGACATGGCTTGAGATTTGGGCATCTAGCTAAGGTGTCACATGAAGCAGGCCGGCACCCTCACTGTTGTCAGAAGAAACTAAAGGAGGTTTTCAATTCCATGAAGTATCCATTGCTTCCCCACTTGTGTTTCCAATTCATAAGCTGGTAAAACACTCCTTTTTCCTTTTTGTTTGTGTGTGTGTGTGTGTGTGTGCGCGCACACACACACACACACAGCTGGAGGTTGGACATTTATTTTGGTTAACTTATTCCTTCATTCAACACCTTATTTTTCTGTGTGTGCAGTATGGTATGATGTGGTATGTGTATGTGTGTATGGTGAATACACGTGTATGTGCAGATAGGCTCACAGGCTCACAGAGGCCAGAGGAGAATGTTGGGTATTATTCCTCTATCACGCATCATGTATTTCTTTGAGATAGGGTCTCTCTTTGAATGCAGAGCTACATTTTTCCTAAACCCAGCAATTCCCAAGTCCCTGCTCCCCATAGAACTGATGTTACAAACCTGTGCTGTATAGCCACAACTACACTGTTTATATGGGGTTTGAGTAATCAAACCCAGGCAGTGTCAGGCTCTACACAGGCCCTCGTACTTGTGGAAAATGTTCTTACCCACTGAACCATCTCTACAGCTCCTAAACACTTCAACTACCCATTGTTTTACCATTTGTGTCAAGAATTCCCACATTGGCAAACTACTCCTTTTTCTATCAGAACAATAAAGGAGTCACTAGAAGTGTGCTTACCCAAAACTTAGTCTCCTAACATAGGCCTCCTGGTTGCTTTTCTGGGATATTGAGTTCTGTTCTTCAGGGGACACTGGACTTTTTATAACACACTAGTGCTCAGGCATGCACAAACAGCAACCATGCATCCTGGGATAACCATGAACATGGCCCAACATATTTACAATGTCATGTGATGTCATAATGTCAAAAGGTTGAACATCCTTATTAGCTCTTCTGATTGAAAAAGCTCAGCTTTGACTCCAGAACACAAAACAGCCTTGTGTCCCACACTAATGCTATTCACTTACAAAATGATGTGTAACCTCTGTTCATGCCACATTTTCCCCCATAAGACACAAAACTTGCTAGTGCTCCCCCAGTAGCTACAACTAAGTCTCACTGCCTAACTCTATGTGATGATGGGAGGTAGACACTTCTGCACCCAGCTGCTTGTTTGTCAGATCCTGACCGAACAGATGAGTATGATGGCTTTGTGGTTGCAAGAGATACATTGCCTTGCTCTGACTCACATCATGCTCCTATCCCAATGACAATGAAACTATTCATGGATGCAGCTTCTGAGAGAGACTTACAGGGAAACGATGTAGTTACCTTCTCCTTGCTGGCACAAAATGTCTGACCAAAAGCAGCTTGAGGGAGGAAAGTTATTTATTTTCGCTTACTGATTCAAGGGGAGACTCCATGATGGCAGGGGGAAATGTGGCATGAGCAGAGGCTGGACATCACCTTCTAGCCAACATCAGGTGGACAACAGCAGCAGAAGAGTGCCAAACACTGGCAAGGGGAAGCTGGCTATAATATCCGTAAGCCTGCCCCCCAAAACACACCTATTCCAGCAGGCTTCAATTTCCAAATTGCTACCAGCTGGGAACCTAGCATTTAAAACACATGAGTTTATGGGGGACACCTAATCAATCACATTCTGCCTCTGGGCCCCATAAACTCATGACCATTCATGATACAAAATGCAATACAGTCAGTTCAACTTTAAAAGTCCCCATAGGACTGGAGAGATGGCTCAGCCATTACAGGCACTTGCATACCCTCAAGGCCCAGGTTCATTTCCCTAGGACTTAGGTAAAGCCAGATGTACAGAGTAGCAAAACATCTGGAGTTCATTTACAGTGGCAGGAGTCCCTGGTGTGCCCATGCTCAGCTCATTCTCTCTCTCTCTGTCTGCTTCTTTATCTCTGAATGAATGAATGAATAAAAATAAATAAATATTTTAAAAGCCCCCATAGTTTTTATCAGTCTTGATACTGTTTAAATGCCCATAATTTAATATCTGTTTATTAAGCCATTATACTAAAAATATAAAATAAAAAACAAAAACATAACACAGAATAAACATTCACACTGCAAAAAATGGCATTGGACACAACAAGGAAATTTGAATGAATACAAGATTTAAAACAAACAGGGCAAGCATTAAATTCTGTAATTCCAAGGCTGATGACTCTAACCAGTGACAAGTCTCCAAGTGTGATAATTCTAACCAGTGATGGGTGTGTGGAGTTCTAATTCCACCCCTCCATCTGGGCTCTTCACAGCTTGGCCAACAGCTCTTCTTGGTGGTAATCTCACAATCCTGGTACTTCAATAAGTCATAGGATCTTCACTGCAATCCACAGTTCATCTTCATGGCTCCATCGGGCCTCCACACAGGTCATCTAACAAGCCACTTTCACATTGCCCATGGCCATTTCCAACAAAACAGCATTGCAGATTCAATGACCCTGTCTGTCCTGCATTTGTTATACTCCATAGTGGCAGGTAAGCTAACAACAACTTGTTGATTCAGGCGAGAAAGAAAACTGACTTTGAAGAGAGCAGGACACTCCTTCAGCATGCAGACCTCTTACTTCAAAAGTCTGCGTTCTTCCTGCAGTCCCAATGCAGATCACCTGGCCCAAACTCGGTAGTTGTAATTTCTAAAATAATTGCAGCTGAACAGGCATCAGTTTCAGTTCAAAGAGTTTTTTTTTTAATGTTATGTCTATCTACTCACACCAGTCCATTCAGGTTCAATGCAACCCTGCACAAGTTCTCAGGACATGGGCATAACAACAAGCTTCTCACACAAACTAGCTGTAGCCCAGTCCACCATCTTTCTTCCTCTCATTAGCCAAATCTCACAGTCCACAGTTCCTACTCCATTTAGGTCTTTCATCTCTGACCAGAATCCATCAAGCTATACATAAAGCACTATAAGGCATCTCTTAGACCAAGGTTTCAAATCCTTCCATATTCTTTCTGTAAATCGGTTCCAAAAGACCAAAGTCACACAGTCAGGTTCCTAGCAGCAATGACCCCCCCCCCAGTACCAATTTTATTGCTGTAGTTAGCTTCACATTGCTGGCACAAAATGCCCAACCACAAACAGCTTGTGGGAGGAAAGGTTTTATTTGGGGTTATAGACTTGAAAGGAAGCTCTATGATGGCAGAGAAAAACATGGCATAAACAGAAGCTGGACATCACTTCCTGGCCAATATCAGGTGGACAACAGCAGCAGGAAAGTATGCCGAATACTGGTAAGGGGAAAATAGCTATAACACCCATAAGCCCACCCTCAACAATATACCTACCTCTTCCAAGAGGCTTCAGTTCCCAAGTTTCCATGAGTTAGGACCTAGCATTCAGAACATGTAAGTGTATGGTGGTCACCTAGTTCAAACCACTGCAGAAAATAAAAATGCATCTTTTGCACCTGTTATTTTCTAGAGAGGACTTTTTCTCAGAATATTCTGTAACTGACAACAAGTGTAATAATGTGGTGATGGACTTAAGAGGTGGCTTAGTGAACAAAATGTCAGATCCTCAGAACCCATGTAAAGCTGTATGTGGTTGCTCTCATTTGCACTTCTACAGCAAGGTGGGAGGCAGAAACAAGAGAATCTCCTGAAGCTTACAGTTCAGCCAGTCTGATGAACATAGCAGTGTACCGGAGACACTGCCTCAAACAAGGATCTATACCTGAGGTTGTTCTTTGACTTCCACATACATGCCCTAGCATGTACATACCCACAATCCACACACACACAAAGATATAAAAAAGATGCAGTGAAGGCTTGGGAGATGGCTCAGTGGTTAAGAATGCTTACTGCTTAAGCATAAAGGCCTCTCACACCAGAGACCACTAAGTTCAACTCCTTACTACCCATATAAAAGGTGAGTGTGGCCACATACATGTTGGTGAGGCGAGAAGACTAGAGAAAAAAATAGGGTTCACTGATGGACAGTGGCTCCAGGTTGAGGGAGAGACCCCATCTCAATAAATAAGATACCCAACATTCTCCTCTTACTGCCACATACATACACATGGGGCATGTACATCTGCACACATACATGCATATACTATATATCATACCACACAATGCATACTCTACACACATATACACACATGTGCACATACAAAATTTGATGAAATAAAATACTTTTTGCCTTTTATATGACTTTAATTGTTGAAAGTTAAAATAAGTATTTTAAAATCTCAGGAAGGACTGTAAGCTACTTTGTATAATAGCACACTAATCATGACCATTTTAATGTCAAAGAGAATATCACATGGGTCATCTAGTTTAAGGCCCACAAATTTTTATATGAAAGTAAGTAAATGAGATATTGCCTTAAATGGACAGAATAAATTAAATCTATTGGGTGGACAGTTACTGACAAATAAACATGCAATTAGAATTCACAATTAGAATGATAAAAATATGGAGAATACTGATTTAATAATAGACATTCATCAGCAACTTCTTAGTCTGGACATGTTGGGATCATGAAGGATGAGAAAGAGTGAAATTATTCCAATAACGTACACTGCTCAGTGGCTGATGGGAAAGTGCTAATTAATTGAGTTGAAGTGTGTTGTGGCTTGACTATGACATGTCCTATCCCCTCCCCATAGGCTCATGTGTATGAACACTTGGTATCTATCTGGTGATGCTACTTCAGACAACTGTGAAGTCAGTGTTTCAGCCTAATGGAGGAAGTCGATAGCTGATGGTTGGCCTTCAAGGTTTATAACCCAGCCTCACTTCCTGTTCATCATCTGCTTCCTTATTATGACTGCAATGTGATCAGCTAGCCTCCTGCTCCTGCAGCCATGCCTTCCCTACTATGATGGACTGTGTCCCCTGGAACTGTACGCTAACATAAACCATTTCCTTTCTTTAACTGCTTTTTGTTATGTATTTTACTTATTGCAAAGAGTAAAGTAACTAATACACAGTAGTTGTAAAGGTGAGGATGGAGTGAACACCTCTGAGGCATTTAGGCAAGGGAAGATTGATGCTGGACTATATAGCAGAACTAGAGTCTGGTCCAGCAAGAGAGAACAAATATAGTATTCAAAGACTGATGCTAACAACTGGGAAAAGTATTAGACTTAAACTATGTGATAAACACTGTAAGGGCTAGGAAGTGTTAGAAAGCAGTGCAAATCTTGGGGACCCTAGCATAAAATTCAACCTAGCAGATATTTGTTACCCTTGGAGAAGTGCTGCTTCTAAGGGATACGTCCTCTGTGCCTGATGAGGTTGGCCACTGAACATCTCCAAGAAATCAGAGATGCCCCAGTGAGACAGCCTGAACCTTAATAGTGCACAAAGGATCACGCTTATGGTAGGGACATCTGATCAGTGTCCCAGATACAAGTCAAATATCAGACGAGACGGCTCATTTGCTTTTTAAAAATGTATTTTAACATTTAATGATGTCATTAAAGCCAGTAGCAATATCTCAAGAAGAAAATGGACTATACTAATTTATGTATTAGTTATAATCAGTGGAAGACTAAACATTCTACTTTCTTCATTATCTGAATTTTTTAAAATCTTGGTGTGTATGTATGTGTGATGTATTTATATTTATATATGTTTGTGTACATCAGTACAGGTACATGTACCATGGCACTTGTATGGAGATCAGAGAGCAGTTTTGGGTGTCTAACCTCACCTTTCACCTTGTTTGAAGCAGAATATCTTGTTTTCCACTGTGTATGCCAGGCTAGCTGGCCGACAAGCATCCAGGAATTCTCCTGCTGCTCCCTCCCATCTCTCTTTAAAGGCTCTTGGATTACAGACCCATAGCTTCACATGTGATCTGGGGATCCAATCTCAACATATATGTTGAAAACACAGTCTTACTACTGCCAAGGATTTCTCTATAACAATCTCAGGTCACCATGCTTGTGCAGTAAGTAGTTTATCCACTGTGCTATCTCCAAGGTCCTGAATTATTTTTAACAACATTTAAGTTCATCTAAATTTACACCTTGGATGCTTCATGTTTGAATGCTACTTCTCCATAGCTGTCAATAGTTAGCATGCACTGGAAGTATTTATTTATTTATTTATGTAGTCATTTATTTTTGTGGTTCTGGGAATTGATCACAGTATATTATGTACACTCGATATACTCCACCACTGAGCTACACCCCCAGACTGTCAAAGCTGTCATTTTAGATACAAGCTACACTTTGTTTTTAGCCTTTTTAATTTGCAATTCAAATATGGTAAATTAATGTATTTCTTTTTTTAACTGCAGAATGCTCAAGTATGAAACAATATGACATTATTTGCACTTCATTTTTCAAATAATCTCATATTTAATTAAAAATGAAAACACATGTGTAATATACATATATGTTGAAAATACAGTCTTAATGCTGCCAGAGAGTGTTATTCAATTTCTCTATAACAATTATGCTGTTTATACCTGAATATAAACTTCCAAGTATTACAGGTGTGCACTGTTGTACCTGGTTTCATGCAGTGCTGGAATCCAACCTAAGACTTCATGTACACTAGACAAGCCTCTATCAAATGAAGTACATCTCCAGCCCAGACCATGGTATTTTGTTTTTATTTGTGTGTGTGTTTTTTTTGTGCATTTTCTTTTTCTTTTTGGGGGGAGACTATGCATAAAATCATATGTGGTCCATTTTTTTTTGGTTGTTTTTTCATTTTTCGGTTTTTCAAGGTATGGTCTCACTCTAGCCCAGGCTGACCTGGAATTCGCTATGTAATCTCAGGGTGGCCTCGAACTCACGGCGATCCTCCTACCTTTGCCTCCCGAATGCTGGGATTAAAGGCGTGTGCCACCACGCCTGGCTATGTGGTCCATTTTTAATTGAGCAGTATATTTATGCCAAAGGACTTAACTTCTATGACATTAATCCCCAAGTTAGTGATGAAGAAGAACTGTTATTAATTGCTGATAGGACTTGGAACTCCACACTAGCTTTTTGTACCCACTTAAATAATTTAGCAAGAGTGGACTCTGCACTCCTTTTATAGGCTTGAGACTTCAGGAAAAATGAAGTTATCAGTGAACACCAGACCCAGGCTGAGAAAAAGACTGAGGTCAGTGCTGAGTTGTGAGAAGTTACTGAGAATATGCCTTAGTTGCACCCTTAACATGACAATGTGTAGTTCCCATGAACAAATATATTTTCTTCAGTGACCACAATACAATTGTCAGGTCAGGAAATTTAACCTCAACACATCCTTTTACCTATTCTACAATCCATATTCCACTTCTTTCATTTATGTCAATGCAATTCCACATAGTGTTCCCTGTTCCAGTGTGCTCCTCAACCAAAGATCACACAAGTAGTAAGTTACCAAGTTTCCTTGATCTTTAGTCAGGAACATTTCTTCATTGGTCATGATATTGGTATATTCAAAAAAGCCAAGTCAGTTATTTCAGGAAATGTTCTTGCTCTTGCTTGCTGTTTCCTCATGATTTGATTGAGGGTTGCAATCCCTTGAGAGCATATGGCCAAAGTGCTGTGTGATCTCCTTGTCTTGGCATCTTAACTGGATGGTACCATGTCAGTCTGCCCCCAGGAGTTAACACTGTTCACCAGATCCAGGTATTGACTTATTTCCCCACTGAAGAGCTACAATTTTTCCTTTGCAAATGAAAAAGGAATTGTTGGTGAAAGAATCTTCACAGTTGGTAGTGACTTGTGAAGGTGATGAGGACAAATGACTGCTGAGTGTTTGGTGCCAAACAAGACATCCACATTACTCTCTCCATGGCTCAGGGGACACTGTGGAATCGGGGCGCAAAGAATGTAAGAGCCAGAGAATGGGGAGAAGAGTGTTCTGGAACAATGTCTCTGCATATGAAGAGGCTGTTGCCTTCAGGACCTCATAAATAGAGACTAGGTCACCCGCAGAAGACAGTTTATGAAGGGATACAATCCAGATGGCAGGGAAGGCATAGCAGCATGAACATCAGGCAGCTGGCCACATTGTATTTGTACTTGAGAAGCCCAGACCATGTTTCTTGAGTGCTAGAGAGAGAGGCTTTGGGTTTCTCCATTGTGCCTTCCAGATAAACTGAAACTGTGGTCCTCAAAGTTGATTAAGGGAAAAGCTAGCACCACCACCAACACAACCCACAGTTTTTATTCAGATCCATTCAATAATACAATAATGAAGATAAGTCTGTGTTTCTCATTATATTTATTTTAATACATGACAATATATTCTACTAGCTAATAAATTATTGTGTGTGTGCAGGTGCATGTGCACATGGATACACATATGTGTGGACAACCTCAGGTGTCACTCCTCATGTACTATCTCTCAGGCCCAGAACTCACCAACTAGTATAGGCTAGTTGACCTACCAACTCTAGGGAACCTGTCTTGGCCTCCTCAGGACTGGGATTACATATGTGTGCTTTGTTTTAATGTGGGTTCTGGGGAATCAAACTTAACTTTACCATCTGAGCTGTCTTTATAACCCTGGCTAGTAAGTTATTAATTATAATAATGAATTCAAGGACGTTTATTTTAAAATAATCAAATACCACTATGCATATAATCAATTACATATATTAATTTAAAGAAACAGTTTTGCATGCTGTCTCAGTACCTATAATCCTCTGGAAATAGCAAGGCGAAAACATCCCCATTCCTGCCACTGCTGCAGACCTACAACATGAAGATGAGTCTGCCTTAGGACTGTGGGCAAGTCTAAAGACTTGTGGCAAGTAATGGTGGTATGACTATTCTTATTTCCCAATCAATCCTTGATTCAGGGAACAGAGTTATAAGAATAAAAGGAAATATCATTTAACACAGCAACAGTGATAAAAATGTGCAGTGTGAGGTAAAGATATTTGTGTGCTAGTCTTATTCTAAGACTTTCAGAGACCTGAGAATCCTATATCTGGGATGTCATTATTTCCATGCCCATAGAGATGGATGGGTGCTCTACATGGCTGTGTAACTTGATCGCAGTCACAGAACCAGTAAGTGTTGGGACTTACCTCAGACCCTGGTCTCCCTAACTTTGGACTTTCTGTATTTTCCACTTAAAGGACATTTCAGAACTAATAAAAAGCCTTTGACTATGTTTTAGGCTGTGTTATGACAACAGAGTGCCACATACTGGGCAATTTATTAACAACATAGATGTATTGGACCTCTGTTCTGAGGCATGAGAGTTCAAGAGTATGGTGTTGGCATCTGGCGAGGGCCATTTTGCTGCGTCATGATATAGTTGAAGGGCAAGTAACAATGTGAGGATTGGGGGAGAAGTAGACCAATCTTATCCTTTGTGTGTGCAAAATATGTGTGTGGTATGGTATGTTTGGTGTGTACACATGTGTATGCAGATTCACATGTCCCATGTGCTTGTGTATCCAGAGGAAAATTTCAGATGTCCTTCTTATATCACCATCCACTTATTTCGTTCCATGCGAAGGGCTTTTTGCTGAGCCCCAACCTGTGCACTCCATCAGTGAGTCCCATGCCCCCCAAACAGGGGTTATAGATGCTCGTGGCTGTGCCCAGCTGCTTGCATGGGTTCTGAGTTGTCAGACTTGGCAGTCTGTGCCTGAGAAGCCCTCATGCTTAACCAACAAATGCTCCTGACCACTGAGCTGTCACCCTTGCCTCAACCATGTTCTTTTTATCAGAAACTCACTCCAGTGATAACTAACCCACTCCCACCATAGCTGCACCTCTTAATGCAGTTAGAATGGCAATTAAATTTCAATGTGAATTCTGGAGGATGCAATAGAGGGTTAAAGGATCCTGAGGTAGACACTTGAATCCACAGGCTGGATCTAGTTTATGTGAATAATTTGGTTTTATTTGGACAGATGCCATGGGTTTGATGAAATGTCTTCCTCAATGAGGCATCAACAAGGAATGATTGTTCAGGTCTGGGTAAGGTGCTGTCCTCTGGCCTTAGTGTTCATTCATTCACTCACTAACTCATTCATTCATCATTCCTATGGTTTCCTTGTTTTACCAGTCCACTTTGTATATGTTCTTTTTTTAGTATTTTATTTTTATTTGTTTATTTGACATAGAAAAAGAGGGAGAGGGGAGAGAGAGAATGGGTGACCAGGGCCTCCAGCCACTGCAAGCAAACTCCAGACACATGTGCCACCTTATGCATGTGGCTAATGTGGGTCCTGAGGAATTGAACCTGGGTCTTTTGGGTTTGTAGGCAAATGCCTTAACCACTAAGCCATTCTTCCAGCCCTGTATTTTTTTTTTTTTTTTAAGAAGCATAATGCTTTTGTTTATACACATTTAAGTTTATATACAATGTTGTTTTATATTTTTAATTCTGTTTTATATCAATTAGCTTTTACATAAATGTAATGACACTATCCAGAGTAAGGTAATAAATATGTTCATTTTCAGTAACCTGTAGAAATACCATTTTAATTGCTTCATAAAATGCTCTCAGGGCATATGCCAAGGTAATTACATCATTAATGCACATTTTTTCTAATAATACTTATACATTAAAAAGTATCTTAATCAAATAGTCTTGTTAGCATAACTTAATGGGGAGCAGCCTAATTGTATCTTGCATTTGTATCACCCCTTAGAATTTTCAAGGGACTTTTAAAAATAATTTAAATAATTTAAACAAAAATAATTATAGTCAATGACTACAGAGCATTTCTTTACCCAGACACTGTCCTTCCACAAAAATAGGACAGTTTAAAATAATAACAGTGTACTGGAATTAAAAATCACATTTGCTACATTAAAGTATTCAGAAAACTATTAATAAACTGAAGTTGCTACAGAATCAAAATCATTTTTATAAGTTTTATTTATTTGTTTGCACATGTGTTATCCAGGGCCTCTTGCCACTGAACACTAATGCTAGATACTTGAGCCACTTTTTGTGTGTGGGTGGCTTGGGAATTGAACCTGGGCAAGTGCCTTTAACCACTGATCCATCCTTCCAGCCCCAGAATTGAAATCTTTTATACACATTTTCCAATATCCTTGTGAGTGCTAATTGAAATAATATGTGAGGCTGCTTAGTGACATCATATCACCTAGCAGAGACTTAATATTTATTTTAGAAATCATTGAGGTCCATGTCTATAAATGACTTTCAATAAAGATTTGATGAAAAAAACTGGGTGGATTGTCCCTCCCCTGCCCTTTTTGTATGCATTCTCTTCCCATGGCCTTGAACTGTACTCAGTTCTTCTACTTACATATGTGTATTACCATACACTTAAGTCCTACTGATAGCCTTTTACCCGCTTACTGGTTTCCTATTTTTGGTTCCAGCCAAGTATCAATAAGACATATGTAAAACTACTTTTTGATTAAGGTTTAGAAGATGTAGACTGTTACTAGAAAATTTTCAGTACCTGGGATGGAACTCCTTCCAGTGAGATGTTGGCCAAGGAGGTCCCGGTAACCTCCAAAACATTAAGGCTTTTGCCAAAGCCCTTGGTTTCCCTAGAGAAATAGATAGTAAGACCCTATTTGAAGACATCTCATGCCTGAGAGGCAAGGACACTGAGAAAGCAAGCTGGTGCTGAGCAGAAAACCTTCTCCCTGTAGACCAGCCAACTGAAAGCTGGAAAAAGCTGCACTCAGCGTATGGGAGACAGAAGCCATCAACAGTGAAAATAGTGGATGCTGAATATTCAAGCTTGGCCAGACAGGCCCAATGACTGAGCAGGTGCAATAGTGGCGTGTCTACTCTTGGGGTAACCAACTTGGACTTTACGGGCGGGGAATACATACCCGGTACTGAAAAACCTAAGTAAAAGTCTATGGTAGGTGAGGTCATGAGCCTTGGGGTATAAGCCTGCTCATGGCTGACTAAATGTATATATTATTCCCACCAAGCTGCCCTGGGGACACTACACTAAATGTTCATGTCCACATATTAATGCTATTCTCACTTCTGGCTGAGCTTCTCTTTTCAGATGGTGATGACCACTGGGATGACACAAAGGCAACATAGTGCTGAGAAGAAGGGATGGAGGAGTGCCTAGCACTGAAACACCTCTGTCACATCCTCCAGTGGCTTTTCGGAAGAGGGGCGGATAGAATGGAAGAGCCAAAGGAAGGATATGACCTCTTACTATGCAGCTGCCCAGACAGAAATTGGCCTCGATATCCATGATCTTGCAGAGCCTAGCAATACCTTTGCAAGACCCAAGAAAGATGATGTCATCAAATTAGGAGAGAGACTAATGGAGAAAGGGAGGGGATATGATGGAGACTGGAGTTCTAAAGTGGAATGGGGGGGAGGAGGGAAATATCAGGTGGGGTTTTTTTGGTATGTAAGATTAAAAATCAATAAAAATTAAAAAAAAAAAAAAAAAAACCAAACTGTGGTGGAGATTGAACCCAGAGTCGTGAGCATGCTTTTCCATGGAAGCATGCCTCTAGTGCCCTCCAAAAATTAACCAAGAAATGCTTCAACATAAAAAAGTATAAGACATTTTTAAAAATAGCTGCTGATAAATCTTACATTGACAGAGCAAAGTTTTCATTGAAGACTCCTGACTGCCTATCTGGCATAAGACTAACCAAGAATATTGAAGAATTTTTCTTTTGTTTGCAAGAGATGGTGAGCAGGAGGTCACCAGGGCATCAGAGCCCATTCTGCCTGAGATTGATGGATGGGACCAATGCAACTGTGAGAAGCTAACCAAAGTGGGAGTTCAAAGATCTAAGTAATGTCATAAATGCCTAAATTATTTAAGGAACATATTTATAGTGTGTGTGTAGACCCCAGGCATAAAGATTTCAGTGATGGCCATGTATCCATAAGAAAGAAGTTATAGAAACTGATCATGTCACTTTAAGCACTGGATATAACTCAGTTATGATGTCCTCAGTGACAAAGCACATATCAAATTTAACTTTTTATCTTTTAGTAAGAAGGATACTCTCACTCACACATATGCACATATACCTACAAATGCATACTCACACAATACACTCATATATGTACTCACAAGTTCATGCTCATATACATACACTCTTACACATGTACTTAGAAATGCACACACATGTTCTTACACATATACACAGGTACTTACCCACGAACACTTATACACCCAATATACTCCCAATAGCAGCAGCATGTTGTACAGATTCACTGTGTGTATTAACTGGTTTATTTTCAGATGGCTATTCTTTTTCTACTTTATAAAAAAAATGGTGACTTCCACCAAGGTCACATGTCTAAAGAAGGACAGGAAAGAATTTGAAGGACCATGGTCTAAAATAAAGTCCATTCCCAACAGTGTGCTGTCTTCCATTTGTCTCTAAATGAAGATTTAAGCCTTTGCAAAATTGCTGACAGCTGTGTGTTTGCACAGAGTGTTCTCCACCCCATTCTTATACAGCCTTTCTTTTCTAACTTTACAAAACAAGGCAGAAATAGGTCTTTATGTCGAATGTTCTATCTATAAATTTGTGTCTGTCCTGGAAACTCTCAAGGCAAACTTTAAATTTAATAAGTAAAAGACTGTATTGTTTCATAAAATACACATTATTATATTGCAAACCATAAAGGTAATTTTTAAACAATTTTATTTATTAATTAGTCCTAGATGTTGTGTCAGTGAAATACTAGCATAGATTTTCCCTTTTCAAAGTATATCCTTTAAATTTTCTATATCATCCAAAAGTGACAGTTAATTAAACTTGTCAACTGTGAAATTATAATGTGATTCCGCAAAATTCAAAAGAATTAATGTGATTATATATTCAAAAATTTGAATACACATAGAATATATGCACTCACACATTCAAACATTTGAATTTATATGTGTGGGTGTTCCATTCATTTTTATTTTGAGGTACCTACAGCCTTGTTCATGGTAGGCATGTGCTATATCACTGAGCTACCTCGTAAAACCAAAAAAAAAAAAATAAGACAATATATCATTATATATTGTCAATAATCATACCAACCATAAGTATATTCTCCAGCATCTGAATTTTAAAATAAACTTGAAGGCTGGATAGATGGCTTAGCAGTTAAGGTTAAATATTTTAAAATATTTAAAATAACTAACTAACTAAATAATAAATAAATAAATAAATAAATATTTAGTTATTTGAGAGAGAGAGAGAGAGAGGCAGAGAGAAAGAGAAAATGGGTGTGCCAGGGCCTCCAGCTGCTGCAAATGAACTTCAGACACATGTGCCACCTTGTATATCTGGCTTCTATGGGTTCTGGGGAATCAAACCTTGGTCATTTTGCTTTGCAGGCAAGTGCCTTAACTGCTAAGCCATCTCCCCAGCCCCCAAATAAAATATTTTTAAAAATAAAATGAGGGCTGGGGAGATGGCTTAGCAGTTAAGGTTTTTGTCTACAAGCCTAAAGACCCAGGCTCAATGCACATGGTGGTGCATGTATCTGGAGTTCATTTCCAGCGTCTAGAGGCCCTGGTGTGCCCATTATCTCTCTCTCTCTCTCTCTCTCATCAAATAAATAAATAAAAATAAAATAATTTAAGAAAAAATAAAATAAAATAAACTTGAAATAATATTTGGGGGCTGGAGAGATGGCTTAGTGGTTAAGGTGTTTGCCTGCAAAGCCAAAGGACCCTGGTTCAATTCTCCACATAAGCCAGATGCACAAGGGGCATATGCATCTAGAGTTCATTTGCAGTGTTTGTAGGCCCTGGCATACCCATTTTCTCTATATTGATCTGCCTCTTTCTCTCTCTCTCTCTGTCACTCTCAAATAAATAAATAAAAAATAAGCTACAAAAATATTTTTAAAAAGAAATAATATTTGGTATATAAGGACAATAAGGCCATTTAGTAGGGATTCCATGGAAAGTTTTTTTTTTTAACTTTTTGTGCTTTTTGGTGTGTTTGTAGTATGTGGGATGTATGTGGGGGGTATAGGTACATATTATACAAGTGTATGTACACAAAGGTACATGCTGATGGAGGCCACATGCAGACATCAGGTGTCTTCCTTTCCCGTATCATTCTTTAGCCTTATTTCCTTGAGATGGGGTCTATCACTGGAACTCACCAATTTTCAGTTACATTGGATGACCAGAGGGTCCCAGTAATCCTCCTATCTCTGATCCCCTCAGCACTGGGATTACAGGTGTGCATAGCCAAGTCCAGCTTTTTATCTGGTGCTACAAATTGAAATCAGGTCTTCATGCTTGCACAGCAAGTGTTCTGCCCATTGTGAATCTCCCTGGCCCCCAAACATTTTCTATTGTAATGCTTATACTGAAAAAATTTTAAAAATATCTGCTACAGGCAAAATTGATTTTAGTGCTTTGAATTTCAATGTTGAAGGCAAAATACCCACAATAGCTAATGTTCCTGCGTTAGCTGGATATCTCAGATATTAAACTCCACTGAGAACCTGAATGGTAGTATTTACATATTGCTAGTGACCAAACATCACCAGCCTTTACCTAGAGCCAGGAGCACTTCCTTCCAGGTAGATGATGGACATTATGGCACTTAATTTTCACTTCAGTTGTTTTGGGACAAAAGACCTGGCAAAAGCAACTTAAGGGGGAAGGGTTTGTTTCAGTTTACAATCCAGGCAAGATGCCATCGTCATGCAGGGAAGGCATGGTGGCAGGAACTTGAGGCAACTGTTCACATTCAATCCACAGCCAGGAAACAGAGAGAGATTAATGTGATGCTCAGCTTGTGTCCTCCTTTTATTCATCGAAGGATCTCCAACCCATGGAATGGTACCACCTACATTTAGGATTCTCACCTCCATTAATATCCTCTAGAAAATCCCTCACAGATGTGTCCAGAGACTTGTTTCCATGGTGACTCTGAATTGTCAAGTTGACAACTAAGATTAAACATTGCACCAAACTTTAGAGTTAGGTTTTATTAAACAAAGCCTGTATGTGAGAAAACTGCAGCTTGCAACAGAGAGTAATTGCACAAAATCACATAGTTTAAAGATGTGGTACTGAGATATAATTTCTGTTATTCAGTAGGCTCTCCTCGTTTGGGGTGGACATGTTTGTAACTTTGTTTTGAAATGTGGAAAGACTGTAAGTGTTAACTTAAAAAAATGAAGTTGATGTAAGGGAAGATTTCACTTTATTGGGACAATAGTTCCATGATTAAGTGTGATATAATTGGTATTAACTAGCCATAAAAGATCTATTACTGAGTGCTCTGACATATACATAGAAATTAAAATTGACTATATTTATTACCATTTTCTAATTTTAAATTTTTAGTTATTTATACTGAGTGTATAAATCAGCATTCTCTAGAGGAATAGAACTGATAGAATAAACTATATTATATGTGATATATTGTATAAAGGGGACTTCTGAACCTGGTTTCAGGATATAAGCGGACAGTCCAGCATTGGCTGTCTGCAGGTTGGAGAGCTGAGAACTAGGCAGCTGTTCAGTCATTAATTTTGATACCCAGTCTGACACTGACAGCCTGGAGGGTTCCTGGACAACCTCTGGTCTTCAGTCCATGTGGGAAGACTGGTGAAGCTGGGTTCCAGTGTCCCTGAAGAATAGCCAAAACAGGTTGGATGCACATACCAGTGAATAGCACGAGCAGCCAGCAAAAGACCCTGTGTCCTCTTAGAGCTTCTTTATATATAGTCTATCACCAGAAGGGCTGCCTGCTCTGGGGGAAGGGTTTCCTCCCTTAGTTGATCCCTCCTGGAAATACCCTTACGGACTTGTCCGAGAGACTCGTCTGTCACATGGTGCCTAATCTGATCAAGCTGACAGTTGAATTTTACCATTACATCTAGGTAAGCCCACACGTGCTCTGTGAGTATTCAGCCTGATTTTTTTCATGCATATGTGTGATTGGTATACATGCAAGTGTGTATTACATGCCATGTATGTATACACTTGTGTGTTCAGGGACATACAACATGAGTCTGATGGGCAGAGTCATGCTGGGGAAGTCACTGGGGTGGATCTTGGAGTCCAGCCCTAATAGGCATATAAAGAGCTCTGGCCTGTGGTGGTGTCTCTGCTATAAATCTATGGAAGGAAGCAGCTTCTTCTGCTCTGATGGACATTTCTCCTGGATTCTGTAAGCCTGAAATAAACACTTAGCCCTGAAAGCTGCTTCTGGTTGGATGTTTGTCCAACAACAAGTCACGGCAACGAGTGTTGTACTAACTTTTTCTGGGGAGACATGAGCAGACATCTGTTTACCCCAGGTAGGGTACAAATGACAGACCAAAGTACCAGTTCCCCAAAGTGAACTTGTTGAACCAGTGAGCCTATTGGGCTTACCGATAGAGCACGGAGGACTTACAAGCAGCTGTATCACCTCTAAGCCCCCACCCCATAATGGACAACAACCTCATGGACGCTGCATCATGGAGTCCTCATGTTAGTTAAACTTCTACTTTCTGTGTGCTCTGGCATCTCTCAAGATTCCTTGTGGCTGAGAGAGGACAGAAAGGAGTAATAGCTGGACACCAGGTGAGGAGGCGGTGAGATTCCCTTTTCTACCTATTGGGAAGTATCACTAGTATCACATGTTGTCGTTACCATTACCATAGATCTGACTGTCATTCTATTACTCTATTTGGATTAGTTGTCATGGCTACTAGACCAAATTAATGTCAAAAGCCTCATGTCAAGTATATTGGGAAGAAAAAAATGCCTTACTTCAACAGAAAGACAAAAAGTGTTAAGAAACAAAGTTCTCTCCTCTCACTCTGGTCCTTCAAACAGCAACATTGAGCAATAGAGTATCCCTTCGACCCCAAAAGATAATGGTGATGTGTTTCTTGCAGGCACTCACTGAACACTGGCCCTAGGATGCTTTGGTGAAGTGGATTTAGGCTGATAACATCGAACAAATGCTGTGATTGAAAATGCCCTGGATGTAATCCTACCTGATCTAAGTGATAGCTATCCTACCACCAGCCAATCCTTTCCTTCCCTAGTCTGTATTTTCTCCTTGATAACTTAAGGGAGTAGGACTAGAGTAATGCCTTAGGTCCCTTCTAGTGCTCAAATTCCAGATTCTAAGACTCATTGCAGATCCATTGCACAGTGATTACAGTGGTGCTTTATCACCCTCCCCGAGGGGGTTCTATGGAACATCTTTACTGCCTAGACATCTTTACTGCTTGGACATTGGGAATATGTTTGAAAGATAGACATTTTAGAAAAGCAAGTATGATGGTGGTCACTGTGTTTATGGACACAATAATAGTTCCGCTGTTTAGACTTCCCTGTGTACCCAGAAACTTAGACAATGGTGGCTCACTCTTGACGGAAGCAAAGTCATGATATCTGGGTTAAAAATGAACAGAGTTCTTGGAAATAAGGCAGCCTTTCACATATCAACAGAGTGAATATGTCACCATTCATGTGAACAGTGATGATGTGGAGATGATGCTGTGTAGATACATTGACTCTCCTTTTTCTCGCAGGGACTTCCAGGAAACGCAAATGCAGACAGTGTGGTGCATTACAGACTCCAGCCTCCCTTCCAAGCCAGATTTCTTCGCTTCCTCCCTTTAGCCTGGAACCCCAAGGGTAGGATCGGCATGCGGATTGAAGTATATGGGTGTTCATATAGTAAGTAGTGTTTATTTTCCATGTGACATCATCCTCTGCATGAGATATTTTAAAGGCTAATTGAACTTGACTTGTTCTAACTATTTAAATAGCTAACAAGTAGAACTGATTTTTTTAATGAAGAAACTTCAGTTGTAGATTTTGTGGACTTTTAGAGTTGAATTTAGAAGTGGACCTGAACCAAAACTATCTTTATGTTTTTTAGAGTTTAACAAACAAAAATGTGATATTGTATGCTTTTAATAAAACCAATACAATTCAACTAATAACAGATAGTGCTAGTGTTCTGAAGCTTAGATGAATGGCACTCAGCATGTGGCACAGTACTGAAGTTAGGGGCAAATTTTTTATGCACAATATCTGCTCCATAATGGTGCAATTCTAACTCTACTTTTCTTTATCAACTTCACTATGAAACATATTTGTATAGCACACTGTAGTTTTGCTTGATCTTCACTTGGTAGGAATATATTTCTGTTTTAAAAGATTTGAATTTTCAATATTTTTTCAATATTTTATTTATTTGTGTATGAGAGAGAGAGAGGGAGAGGGAGAGAAGAGGCCTGCCAAGGCCCTCAGGCACTGCAAATGAACTCCAGATGCAAGTACCATCTTATGCATCTGGGTTTATGTGGATACTGGGGAGTCAAAACTGACACTTCAGGCTTTGCAGGCAAACACCTTAACCACTGGGCCATCTCTCCAGCCCCTTAAGGCAACAGTTTAATCCTCTGTTAATTGTAGTCACAGTGAAAAGAATGGAGCCATATGGATATAACACAAACATAAAAAGCAAGGATTATATGTCAACATTTATTCAGTTGTTACTTGATGATCCAGAATGTGCTTATGTTATTTCTTTGCACCATAATCAGCATGTTTTGCAATATGATAAAAATGGCACAAAAGTAAAATATGCATGTGGATTTAGCAAGTGTGCCCAGAGGCATCTGTCTGCCATCTTTGGATGCAAATTGAACATATCTTAAAAAGTGTTCCTCTTGTTTTAGCTTTTCAAGTGTGTGCCATGACCTTGAGTTAAGCATGCCTAAGATTGTGATGGCCACCTTTCCTTCTTGAGCTATCACCTTAAACAGAGGATGTTCAGGAATGTGCTCCTTAACTGTCAGCTTCTAGGACCTGCCTGCTCCTAGGGTGTTTTCTTATATGAATGTGCATAGACTCCCCAAATAAATTCCCAGTGCTTCCTTTGTTCAAAGGGGACACTGCTTCTGATGCAGGTAAAAAAAAAAAATTGACACCTTTACTAAAACAAGAAAAATGAGTTTGGTATTTAACTCATTTGGTAAAGTACTTACTTAAGGTGCATAAATAGGGCTCAGTCCCCATTATCACATAGACTAGGCATAGTAACAAACACGTGTAACCCAGCACTCCGGAAGCAGAGGTTCATATTTTCAAAGTCATCCTCAGGTATACACCAAGACTGAGGCTGATGTGGACTACATAAGACCCTGTTTCAAAAATAAAAACAGTTAAATAAATAAACATGTGTAGAACTAGACTGGATGCAAATGTCTTAAGCTTCTTAGGTTTGGGTCAGAACATCCGATCACTCTGATTCTGTGCTAATCATAATTTTAATCTTGAAGAATGCTAATTTTATGCAATATAAGAATCTATTATTCTTGAAATATTTAATGTCTTGGTTACTGTTCTTTATGATTTATTACCAAACCCCTATACAACCCAGCTCTGTCTCCGTTTCTAAAGCCAACATCTCCATGAGGGATTAAATGTGATGGTGGTATTTTACTATCAACTTGTTTTTCTTGCTCCCATCGGCCATTTCCTTCCATCACTGTGTTCTCAGATCTGTCCCTATGCTCACTGTTGCAGTGGCTGTGATATCTGATATGCAGAATTTCTCTTTGATGCCATGAAATTAGCTTGTCCTCCCATTACTCTGAAACAACTTCAGGTTTACTCACTTCAAAGCAGGGCATGCTCTTTGATGGGGATTTGCCATTAGCTTTATGTTTCTTCATGAGGAGATATTTCTCCAGTTGCTTGGGCTCAAGGTCGATATCAGAAGGATCAAAGCTCTGTACCCAATTCTAAGTAGGGCTGTGCAGGTGTCATGGAATTTATAGATACAGTTCCTGCAAGCACAAACTATGGGGTACAAGTGACTGGCTACTAGCAAAAAAAAAAAATGCACACAGTTTTGTTTTTTGTTTTTGCTAGAGAGAGTAGATCCCCAAATTATGCTTTTTTTCTTAGAAGAATTATTACCTAAGTACATCCATTTTATTTTTTGATATATATCATGTTATGATTTTTGTTAATAAGAGTGAGGGATTTTTAGTGTTGTCCTTTGAATTTTTTAAATCTCTCTCTCTCTCTCTCTCTCTCTCTGTGTGTGTGTGTGTGTGTGTGTGTGTGTGTGTGTGTGTGTGTGTACATGCATGCCAGTGTTTGTGTGGAGACCAATTTCCATATTTTTTGACAGAACATCTCTTGTTTGCAGTTGCATATGCCAGGCTAGCTGGCCTAGGAGCTTCTCCTGTCTCCACCTCCTATCTCACCATAGAAGCCTTAGGATCACAGACATATGCTGCAATGTTCAGCTTGACATGGATTCTGGGGATCTGAACAAGGTGCTCGTGCTTGTAGAGCATGCACTGTACTTTCTGAGCTATCTCCCCAACCCTCATTTGTATTTTCATTGCCTCACTTTTATTCAAGAATTATGCATATCATGGAATGTGATGTTGCTTAGTATTTTTTTCCAGTTTTATCTACTTTCTTACATTTCATAAGTACGAACAGACTCACTACCCTTTCATGCATTGTGGGATTTTATGAATTGCTGGCTTAGCATATGCCTTTTGTGGACTTCTACTCTTAGACTGAGTTTGGGTTCATTTGTATTTGCCACCCAGATTTGAGGACCTTCGATCACATTTTCCCCTTCTCTCCCTCCATGTAGCACCTCTCCTTCCTGGGCCTGTGTACTTTAAGGGTAAACTAAATTAGTATTCCTATACTTTTCTCTCTTTTATTATATTCTGTCTCATAAAATGTTACTTGTAGCCATCTGTTGACCTAAGCCTAGTCCTACCTTTAAGTATGTATTGAATCTGTTCTTCAATCTGTTTTTAGACAAGAGAGTCTAAGGTACTCCTTAGCCTGCAGTAAACAGTAGCTTCTAAAGAAATGAAATAACAACTCGGGGAAATAAAGTTTTTCTCCTTTTGCTTTTCAGAGCTCATATTATAGGAGGTTAAAGAATATGGACCCTGTGCTTAACATTTCTTAGAAACCATTCCAGATGAAATACCTATTTACAGAATATCACCATGAATATCATAGAAATAATTATATTTTAGGATCTATGTCTTTCTTCTTATAGTGAATTTCTTAATCCATTACCTCTGCATTTTCACCTCCCATCTAGCACATGGTGAATATTCAGTAATATCCTCTGCATGAATGAGGACATAGCACATACTTTAGTAAAATTAATTCTGACAAGCTCTTCCTAGACTTCTGTGACAGGGTTCTTTATCTTATAGGAAGTAGTATTTGAGAGTTTTTGAACACATCTGTCTTCAGTTCTTTTGTACTATTCTGAGGGATGTAGAGATGATATAATTGCATGAATAATCCTTAAGTATCATTTCTAAACTCTTCTCTAATGCAAGGAAACAAGATAGGCAGACTTCTGAGAAGATTTAGGTCAGTATTGATTGTAGCAGTAAACCCAACAAGTACCCAGCAGTTACAGGGATGGAGCTGCACGAGGACAGAGTCATAAATCTCCGTCTTGGTAGGTCAACTCTAACCATGTGCCCTGAACTTTGAAGATCTCTTGCATCCTTCAAAAATACAGTTTGTGTTAGGCCACTTATTTTTCTCTAAATCATCTGTGTGCTATTCTAAACTAATTTCCACTTACCTTTCTTGTGCTTTAACCAGAATCTACTGGGTGAGGGGTGGAATCCCAGCACCAAGCACAGTTGTAAAACTGTACAGGTATTAATTCATGGAGCTCTCGCAACAGTTTTTTGAGAGATGAGTTTTTAATCATGCTGCACAGATGAGGAAATTGGGGCACATAGAGGGTATGTGACCTATCCAAGATAGACTCCTTATACTATAATTTCTTAGTCCTGTCTCTGAACTATAATACCATATTGTAACAGGCACCATTAAAGGAAAAATGGCTGGCAGTAGAACTACACCAAAAGTCCAATTATATAAGCCTAAATTTACCCTCCATACTAGAAAATGTAGCTCTTGATGCTGGGCTATTGTGTGAGGGGATGCACATTATTAGTAAGAATACAGTAACCAAAACTATTGTCAACAGTGAGCAAGGCTGAGATTGCACTCCTGGTTTCTCTCTCAGCTGCCAAATGAGTTCCCTTTCAGTAATCTCCACCTAGACAATCCCTGGGTTCATGTGTCCAACACTAGGATGAATTCTAGGAAGAGCCAATTGATGAAGCAAAGTTGGAGAAACAGTGGTGCTCTAGGAAAGAGATAGAAATCTACATAACCAACAAAAATAAATAAATAAGAGACAGAAATGTTTGCAGACTAGAACAGATGTGAACTTCTCCAGAGTTAGAGTCTAAGAAAAAGAATAATTCATATCCAAGTTGGGTGCAGGCTCCTCAAAGCAGGGTCACAATTAATTGTCTTTGGAGAGAGAGAGAGAGAGAGAGAGAGTGATTATTCATGTATGTGGTCTTGGAGCCTCTCAAGTTATATCCCTAAAGGTTGTTAGGAAACCACCCTTCCCTTCTTTCTAACATTGTTTAAAGAATGTAACATGGCACTGTTAAAAGTTAAGGGATTTCTCTTAGTAAACAAAGTTGTAAGGTATATTTAGGAGGGGTGTTCCTTAGGTCCAGAAGAGAGGAGTGCTAGGAATTTGAGGCTATAGATCATTTTGGCCCTAAATAAGATAATTTATTTGCTGTCTTTGACAAGATGTCTTTAAGAAAACATAGATCAGCCGGGCGTGGTGGCGCACGCCTTTAATCCCAGCACTCGGGAGGCAGAGGTAGGAGGATCGCCGAGAGTTCGAGGCCACCCTGAGACTACATAGTTAATTCCAGGTCAGCCTGGACCAGAGTGAGACCCTACCTCGAAAAAAAAAAAAAAAAAAAAAAAAAAAAAAAAAAAAGAAAACATAGATCATTTCCCTGGGCCATCTGGTCTTACCATGGTCAGTAGCATAGGAAGTTCCCTACCATTATCAATAGAGAGGGCAAGCCATACCCTTGGCGTGGTAGGTTACTTTGCTCTGCCATGCTTTTCCCTGTCTGCCTCACTGTGACCTCATTAATCATGTTAGAAGCTGTAGATTAAACTCATAAAATAAAACAAGCCCTTCCTACTTTAAACTGACTTGAGTTCATTTATTTATTCATTTGGAATGTCCAATTCTGAAAAATTTAAGAGATTTTGGATATACATTATAATCATAAGTACCCTTCATTTTCCAGTATCTTATCACATTCTCTATTTATATAATTGAATTTCATACAAATGATTATTTCTTAAAGGTTTTTGATGAGAGACTAAAATTGGGGTACTAAGTGATATTTTACTATTTTCATTCTGAAACATATTGTGGTGGATTTTGATATATGCTTATATTTGATGATGGCCATTAAACTTTTATTTGAGCTAATAAGTGTTTTAAACTTCAAAAATATGGTTTGGGGGGATAAGTGAGGAGAGGGTTTGCTTTGTGATTACTTCTAAGCCCCATGACTTCAAAGCTTTCTCTTCCAGTGACTGATCACATTTGAAAGAGGGTGGGGAGTTTTCTCTCACCCTGGAGAGTGAATAGCTGACAAGCTTCTGAACTAAATCTTCTCTTCCCTAAATAGCATTTTTAAGCTTCATATTTTCATGAAATTACTCCATAAATGAGAGTTGGAGTATTGTTTACTACTTTTTAAAATTTATTAATCTTGAACTTTACTGTATAAACATATTGGTCATATTCCTATGGGGTTATACTCTTATGTTCTTTATCCCCTGACCCATTCCACGGAGGGCCCTCCTCAGTGGGGTCACTGGTGTTAACTGTTGGGTCACGAATGTACGAGTCACTCTCTGGGGTGGGAAACATTGTTTTCCCACCTGTGGCTTTTACAATCTTTGCCTTCTTAAAATGTTTCCTGACCCTTGGAGGGTGGACTATCATCTTTCATGTTGAGCTCTCTGCATCCTTTGATTTTCTGCTTTGTTGAGTTTTGAGTCTCCTTTGAGTCTATTGCCATCTCCCTGGAGGAAGTTTTCAGGCTACCCAAGAGAGCAATACTCTTGTTTAATCCACCTCTTCCTGTGATGTCTCGGGATATGGCAGTGATAGAGATGACTTCTCTTCTGCTAGACAGTTGACTTTCTTTTCTTGTAGCACTTATAGATCTTGGGTCTCCCTGGTATTCATTGCCATCTACAAAAAGCACATTCTCCACCCAAAGTAAGAACAGTCATTTAAAAAAAACTATTATTATTATTATTAATTTATTTGAGAGAGAAAAATAGGAAGAGAGAGAGAATGGGTGTGCCAGGGCCTTCACCACTGCAAATGAACTCCAGATGTGTGTGCCCCTTGTGTTCATGTGCAACATTGTGCACTTGCTTCACTGTGCTTCTGGCTTACGTGGGTCCTGGAGATTTGAACATGAGTTCTTAGGCTTCTCAGGCAAGCAGCTAATCAATAAACCATCTCTCCAGCCCTTAATAAACCTTTTGATGGGCACACCCTCTCATTTTAGTCAAAGAGTAGTGAGAGCTTCCTTCTAGAGTCTATGTCCTTCTTATCCATAGGCTTTTGACTTGGTTATCAGTACAGGGTGTGGATTCCCTCCCACTGACCAGGCTTCCTGCCACAGAGCAGCTGATCACCCCCTTAACCTGTGTGTCAGTATTGCACAGGTGTGTACATCTTAACTGGCAGGTTGATTTTGTAGTTTGTACACTCCTTGTTTGTTCATGCTATTGGTGATTATTATCCCCCAGCAGCTCCCATATGCTGCTCTGAGGACTAGCCAGCAGGATGTCTTCAGGAATAGTGTCTTACCATTTAGATCTGGCCAGTAACCATGTGCTTTGGCAATGGTCTGCATTGTTTTGGGGACCTCATGGGCCTCCGTGACTAACAGATCTCTGTGGGAGGTAACCAAGTTCTGGCACTGGGATTTAGCAGAAGACTATGGTTTTAGGGTTAAGCTTTCTGTATCCCCTATAGGGTGCTCCTGCCTGAACAATTCCCAACCCTCAATCCCTGCCTTTAATGGAGTTATACCTTTTAATTAGCCAATCAAGTGGAACATTTCTACTACAATGGATTCATCCTGTCATTAGTTTTGTGAATTTCCTCCCTCCCAGTTCCTTTTACCTCAGTTGTCCCCAAGACCCTGCCACCCCTTGTATTCTGTCCGTCCACTTGCTGTCACATATCTCCTCCTCTCATCCCTGCCTGGTTCCACTCTCTCCTAACCTCATTCTCGTTCCTTGTCAGTGCTAATGATGCTTACTACAACTTATAAAGAAATCATGCTGTTTCATGTTACGATTTGCATATGAAAAAACATGCAGTGTTTGTCTGTCTGTATAACCTTGTTTAGTATGACTTTTCCCAAGTCCATCTATTTTCTTACAAATTTTATTATTTCATATTTCATTACCACTGCTTTTACTGCTTCTTAAGATTGAAATTTTATTAATTTTTTTCATTAAGACATATGTAATATGCTGTGTGAGGTGGCTCATACTTTTAGTCCTGGGCTGAGGTAGGAGGATAACTGTGAATTTAAGGCAGCCTGGATTACAGAGTGAGTTTCAGGTTAACCTGGGTTAGAGTGTGACTGTGCCTCAAAAAAACAAAAAAAGACTAATAATAAATGCATAATAAAAGCATGTGATCAAATTCTGAGATATGAGCACTAATAGTAATTGTGGAAAGTTCAGTCATTGCTTAAAGAATAAGAAATTTACTATGGAGACATGATTCCATGGTTTAGTGTGCTTACTGTACAAGCATAAGGGCCTAAGGAGGCCTGAGGCTGCCAGAGTTCAAATCTTCAGATCCCAGGTAAACAGCTGGGCATGGCCATGTGCACCTGTAATCCCAGACTCTCAGGGGAACAGAGACACCAAGAATTATAAGAACCCCTCAAGCTCTGGAATCAGCAAAGATACTCAGGCTCATAAACAAGACTTGGTAAAAAAGCAATGGAATTCCACTCTGATGAGTGCCCCTTCACTCACAAGCGAGCACCTTTGCTGCACAGGGGTGTCATACCACACTGTATACGCATTCATACACACACACACACACACACACACACACACACACACACACACACACACATATCACATTGCAAACAAAATTTAATTTTAAAAAAAGAGCAGGAGTTGCAAGATTACTACTCTGTTTCTTTTTTTCTGCTAACTTTTTGCTGTTCTGTTTTGCCTGAGGAAAACATTCCAGGAAATAGTCTTCTTTTGTGTGAGAAGATCAGTATTGCAAAGTAATAATAGTCATCGTGAGAGTGGGGGAAAACAAAACAACACAACAGGTTGAAATAATTGGGCCTAAACTTTTTGTTAGCCAACTTAAGAAAACATAAAGCTCAAGCATTACACATTATGTAGACAAAATAAAACAAAGATAATGGCTTGCCAAAATGTGATAATCTCTCCTCCATCTTTTAGACACTTCCCTCAGTTTATTGCCATGTCATAATCATAGACGGCTTCATTTGGATTCACGGGGCTGTGTTTTTTAATCATGCACATCTACTTAGTTACATGAGGAGTAATTGGTTAGCATATGTGTATTTCACAGAGGACATTGATGAATTACATGTATTTTACAGATTGCAGTGATGCATTCATGCACTTGATACACTTAGCCCTCATAAATATTTTCACTCTGTGGAAGAAAAGGATACTTCTACATTTTGAAATAATAACTGTATACTTTTTTCATATTATGAATGAAATAGATAATCACAAAAGAGTAATAATAATTTGTGAAATAGGATATGGTAACCAATTTATCTTGTTGTTTGAATCCAGCTCCAAATAGATTTTGTACTGTGTTTTTTTGGTGGATCCTCATTGATTGAATAAATATGTTTTTCCAAAGATGATGGCCCCTTTCTCTTCTTGTCAGTTTTGAAAAAAAAAGAGAGATTTTTATGGGTAAAATTAACTTCTTTGGCCATTGTTCAGCATTCATCTGATTCTGACAGATATTCTTTTTATATTATTTATAAAACACACTTGTTTTCTGAAGAGCTGAATGCTTATGACCTTTATAGAGAAACTAAGACACTGTCACAGAGAAAATGTCAGAATTATAGATCTGACAGGCTGTAGCAGAAAGCCCCAAAATAGTGCCACTGAAGTCATGCTCTTGGCAAAGCTTCTAAGAATACTGGAAAGAAGAAAAATAGAAAAAGTAATTTATCTTTATTAGTTAGGCTTCTCCAGAGACATAGAATTAGCAGGGCATATATATCCATTAATGTGTTTTTACAAACATAGAAAGTCTTTCAAGTGCATGTTCAGGAATCAAAAGAAGTCAACCACTGAAGAAAAGAGCTTAAGCTGCCGGGCGTGGTGGCGCACGCCTTTAATCCCAGCACTTGGGAGGCAGAGGTAGGAGGATCGCGGAGAGTTCAAGGCCACCCTGAGACTACATAGTTAATTCCAGGTCAGCCTGGACCACAGTGAGACCCTACCTTGCAAAACCAAAAAAAAAAAAAAAAAAAAAAAAGAGCTTAAGCTTATGGCTTCATCCAACCTGCCTTGCATGTATATTTATATCATCATACACCATGGGACTTCATGCCTTGGAGTATAGGATGTGTCATGAAGATACTTTCCCTTGCCTTTCCCCTTCTATCTCTCCCTCCCTCCCTCTTTCCCTCTGTGTGTGTGTGTGTGTGTGTTTGTCTCACTTTCACTCTGCTTCTTATCTACTCTACTATTCATTTATCAAAAAGATATAAATCAACTTATAAAAATAACAGGATTTTTTTTTCTAAGAAGGGAGAAATTCTAACTAAAGGGAGGTAAATTGGTGGAGCCATGGTAATGTTAGTACACAAAACAGCAAGATTGTAGATCCACAGAATTCTTTGTGACTGCCCAGCTCTAATAGATACAGATCTAATTTCTCATCTTTCTTATTTACATTATGCCTGTGACACTTTGTCAAACATTTCTAATAATTTTATAGGTATAACTTTCTGTTCGTAATAAGATTCTATGCATCCAGAGGTATATTATTTTGGTCCCTAATGTAAGACTTAAATTCCTAGTAGATTCTCTGTCAGCATTTATTAAGTTGAAATGACTTTCATACATTAGGAGTTAATAAGTATTTCTGGACAAAAAAAAAGAAGTCAAGGCTATTGAGCATGAAACACTTAATACAAGAATGATGTTTAAATTAAAATTAACATAATGTAAATGCAAAATTTTCCTAATTTTTAGAAAATACTTTTATTTATTTACAAACAGAGGGGGAATGGGCATACATTGGCCTTTTGCCACTGCAACTGCAAACAAACTCCAAGACACATGTGATACTTTGTGCATCTGGCTTTATGTGGGTTCTGGGGATCAAACCTGGGCCATCAGGCTTTTCAAGCAGGCACCTTTAATCACTGAGACATCTCTCTAGCCCTGTTTCATTCTTACTTTTTTTTTTTTTTTACATGAGGTCTTGCTATTTAGCATGGCTGACTTTGAGTTCATAGTCCTCCTCTGCTTCCAGGACTGGGATCACAGGCTACACCATACCTGGCCTGATTGTTTAACATACAGAACAAGAAGTGGACCACTATTACAGGAGCAGATTAATAAAAGTATTTCTAGATGATTATGCTGGGAAAAACCTAACCGTGTATAGGGTATATCAATTCATAATACCAACAGAAAATATGTTATTGTAGATTTTTATCTGTAATTAACAGACTAGAAATATGATATAGGGTGTGTATGTGTGTTATGGTATATTAAGCCACATGTTTTAATATACATCATATTTATATTCAGTACTGATTTTTAATATCTTTTTTCTTAGGATCTGAGGTGGTTTATTTTGATGGACAAAGTGCTCTGCTCTACAGGCTTGATAAAGAATCCATAAGACCAGTAAGAGATGTTATTTCTTTGAAATTTAAAGCAACACAGAGCAGTGGAATTCTGCTGCACAGAGAAGGACCACATGGAAATCACCTTAGTCTGGAATTAGTCAAGGGAAGGCTTGTCTTTCATCTTAATTCAGGTAAAAAGTATTTCTATTTTTTTAAGTCTGTGTAGACAAAGATGAATCAGTTGATACTTAACTTTTCATCTCAGTAAAGGAATAGCATCATTTAACATCAAAACCAGAATATCTTTGAGAGTTAAAAGAAACACTTCTGTAGTTACTTAGGAATAATGAGTGCACATTAGGATTATCCCAGGCAATGTCCACAAGAGATGAGGAACACTGCTGAGGAAAGCATCACGCCTGTGCACACAGCTCCAGTGTTAGGAGACATAGGTAAACAGCATAGATTTTGATACATGTGCAAGGTCGTTATAAATGCATGATGTGAGATATGACATATTGTGATTATATCTAAACATACTGATAAGAATAGGGCATTGTAAAGTTATGAGATAGTGGTATAAATGATGTTTTGGCAAAGAAAATTCTTACAAGATAAATGTGAATGTCATCAAGAGAAACAAGTAAATCACTAAAAAGGCATTTCAACAATGCATAGACATGAATAAGAAAGAAGTCACAAGAGATGTAAAGATACTGTGTTCAAGATGAAGAGAAAGTCAGATGACACCCATATGGGACAGAGGGCGGGTACACATTGTAATGCCATCCAGCAAGGGGAAAACATGACTTCAAGAAAACTAACTCAGTGCTTTTTTTCTTCTCTTTTAAGGCAATGGTAACCTGCCCTCCACTCATGCTCACACGAACTTCACATTGGGCAGCCTGCTGGATGACCAGCACTGGCACTCTGTCCTCATCGAGCTCCTCAGCACACATGTCAACTTCACTTTGGACAAGCACACTCACCATTTCCATGTGAAGGGAGAATCCAGTTATTTGGATCTTAATTTTGAGGTTATTATACATTGTATAATTTAACTGGAATTATAATCTGAAAAAAATAGATCCTATATGGAAATACCACTTCATAGTAATCAGTCATGTGGTGACTAATAACATAGTGATAGGTATGTCTACTTACTACTAAGCTGTAGATTAATTATGATTTAATGTCATAGGCTGCCTTTCACAGGAGAGGCAGTAACAAGTCACAGCATTCGGTGAAGGGATTTGTGATGGTTAACGAGTTGTCAACTTGTTCTGTTTAGCAATCCACAGAAGTCCCTTTCGGGTAGGTCTCTGAGGTTGTATACAGGATAGTTCTACTAATAAAGAGATTTTGAGGAAGAAAACAATATGATTTCTGAGGAGATGGCTTAGTGGGGAAAGTGCTTGCTAAACAAACCTGGGATGCTCAGAGCCCACAGAAAACTTGATAGTACAAGAGTCTGTAATCCCGGCACACCTGCAGAGGGAAAGGAGGCAGAGACAGAGAACCTGAAGCTCACGGGCCAGGTTTCCTAGCAAACAACTGAAAACAAGAGACCTTGCCTCAAAACAATGTGGAAGGCAAAGACTGGCAATCATAGTTGTCCTCTGGTCTCCACACATGCACCATGGCATGCATGCACCTGCATGCATGTGCGCACACACACACACCCTCTCTCATACACACACACATCTCTCCCACACACATCTCTCCCACACACATATACAAAATATTCTTTTTGTATTTCATCTGATATATTATATTTATCTTTTGGCTATAAACAGATTTCTAGGGTATTTTTTCTTATATTAGTATATCATAACCAATATATCATTATCTAGGATTGCTTTGAAGTTACCAACCTATATACGAATAAGCTTATTAAATAATAAGAGTCAAATGAACACATGTAAATTTTTTAAAGGGCATAGCTTTTATTTTTTTTAATTTTAATTTTTATTTATTTATTTATTTATTTATTTTTGGTTTTTCAAGGTAGGGTTTCACTCTGGTCTAGGCTGACCTGGAATTAACTATGTAGTCTCAGGGTGGCCTTGAACTCACAGTGATCCTCCTACCTCTGCCTCCCAAGTGCTGAGATTAAAGGCGTGCGCCACCACGCCCAGCTAGCTTTTATTTTTGCAATAGGTATCTAGTCTACACTATTAAATAACATGTATTCTTCCAGTACTTTAACTAGACACTTCCAGTGTTTGAAGGATTAGTGCAAATCAGGACAACTATGATATTTATTTTGCACAAATTGTTTCAGCACATAATATCTACAGAAGACCCTGGGCCTAGGCCAGATTATTGACAGTTTTATTACTTGAATTTAACAGTCTAATGTTAAGGTAGTTCTCAATGAAGAGGTTGTCATTTTAAGAGCCTTTGGGCCAAAGCTGACCTTTTAAAATTATTGCTTACATATAAATGGCTTCTGAATTTAAAAAATGTTTTATTGGAACATATGTCAATGTTCAAAGAATGCACATCGTCAGCTGCAGCTTTGATGGTACAGTGACATCATTAAATGATAAAAAAAGAGACCATAAGACCCTCAAACCCCATATTTATTAGGTGGCCTTTTACCAGGAAATATTTGCTGGCCTCTTCCTTTCAAGTTGACTTTCAAAGTGGTGCCAAAAATCAGACCATCAATTAAAAAATGCCACAATAGTAGGATACTTCTTATGAAATAAAAATGCCTAGAAATTGTGTTGGAAATGTATTTGTGAGTGTGAGTATTGTGCCTGTTCACCACAAATGTTTCAAGTAGATAATAGAAGATCACTAAACGAGGTTTTTAATGTTCTTCTTTCTAAGATCAGCTTTGGAGGAATTCCGATACCTGGAGGATCACTGGCGTTCTCACATAAAAATCTTCATGGATGTTTAGAAAATCTTTACTACAATGGAGTTGATCTTATTGAGTTAGCCAAGAAACACAGACCACAGCTCCTCATAATGGTAAGAGAACCAAAGAGTAAAGGGATATTATCATTTCTGCACTTAGGAAATGTTGCTTTTTAGGTCTCCATCTGACATGATATTTTTTAAAAATTTAGCTTATGTTTCTAAATAGCTGCATGTAATATAACAACTTATTATGCATAGAAAGTTAAAAGTAAGTATACCTAATGGGATGTGGTTATTTAATTTCAATAGGAATTAAGATAACATCTTATTTTTGCATTGAAATCAGAATTCATGTCTCATGTATTTTATGTATTATCATTCTCAGGAGACCAATTATTTTGCAATGAAAATCCCTAATGAATGATTCTCTAATCAACTATAAGTGTTTCCAGATAAATAGTTTATAAGCTTCTTTTTTATGTTTAAAATTTTAAATATTTAAGTTTTGGGTTGCAGGCCAAGTTCATGCTTTATGTCAGCAAATCTTAGAGGCATACTGTACTGCTCTTGAAAATGTTGCTTTCCTGTAATTTACCACCAGAAGTTGGGTGGTAGTACCCAAACCTGAAAATATCTTTGGCTCTGAGGCAGCAAGACACAAAATGCCTACATCACCTGGGTTAGTATGTGATGTAGGGGAGGAATAACCCCAAGGCCCATAGTCTTCTTAGGTTAACAGGAAAAAAAAAATGAAGAAATAAAAAAGATATATCTAAACCTACTACAAGCAGCACTGTGCTGAGATGACACAAGTGACCAATGGCATCAAGATGCAGGAGAAGGGAGATGTCACCAGGAAGACTGCTAAGACTCCAGAGAGAGCAGATGTCTATGACAAGGTTAAATGTAAATGGAGAGGAGATACATGAGTCAGTCTTTTCTCTAAAGTTCCTGTTCAAGGAGAGACTGAACTATTAAGTATTTCTTGAACAGGAAGGAGAAAGAAGGTAGCTGGTCACTGAAGTCAGCTTCCTGGGAAGAACTATATCAGAAATCATGGTCACACAAAGATTTGTTTGGCCAATGGGAAGCCACGTCAGCAAGCCTAATGCAACACTTCCTGGAACTATAGTCACCTTTTGTTTGCCTTCTGTGATGAAAAATACAAACAGCAGTTTTCATATGAATTTTATATTACTCTGGATTATGGATGGATTTATTGATGGCATTACTTCTTGATTATACCAATCAGGAGAACCACAATTACCCCAACAAAAATAAATATCTAAGTCCCAAATATCCACCCCAAAATTATTGACTAACTACATTGTAGAGAGATGTTGAAATGTTTGAGTTTTACAACAAAGAATCCTTTCTAAATTGAGCTATATAAAAATAATTCCATTTTGAGATCTTTGTCCCTTTTATATGTTCTTTATGAAAACAGGAAAATAGTTGCTACAAATTTTCCAAGGAAACTATTTCACAATTTGGCAGAATTGTGTCAGATTTGGTTCACTCAATTAACTGTCTTTTATTCATGGCAAGAAACTCTGCTTCTCTGTGGTAGTGAGCACCCACCCACTAATCAATGAGGTCAGATGTTCCAGAACAATTTGGTTTCAACCTATGATAGCCAGCCCCATGGTACTGTGAGAATGAAGAAAAAGAAGTGGTACATCAAGGATTGACAGAGCACAATTTACTAGGGGCTTTCTCACAGGAGCATGGTTCCCAGTAGCAGTAAGACCAAGTAGATCCCTGAGTCAGAAGGAGAGAAGTATATGCTGGTTATGACAAAGTGATCTCAGTCCAGCCAGCATATACCTCATTTACCTTAAGCTAACATCAAAGAATTATGTATATTTGGGGTACCAGGACCAGCAGATCACAGAGGTTACATCTCAAGATGGCTGCACTCATGTCAAGCTGAATCTGTACAATCAATAAACTTGGAGCTGAGAAGAAAATAAAAATCCTAATGTCAAATGACTAAATTTAAACCATGCAGAAGTGTCTATTATTGTTAACCTTTTGTGTTTATTACATCAAATGTTTTCTTATAAAAATTATTTTATACTCAGCAGTATTTTTTTAAAGCTAAAAATAAATGTTCTGATATACATGCATATATACTTATGATGGATACTAAAGAATATTTTAAAATTAAAATTCAATTTTGTTAGTTTATGAAGTACACTAGGACAGATTTTTTTGAATATATATGTAATTTAGTCATAAAATGAAATTATTTCTTTCACCAATGTTTCTTAAGCTTGGCTTTATCTTGAAGGTATCTGAAGCTTAAGAGATAATGCAACTTGAATCTATTCACAGAAATTGGGATTTAATGGTTCTGGTTGTGGGGTTTTAATAGGTCCATAGTTAGTTGACCATTCAATAAGGCTTGAACCACTGCCCTGAACTTATCTATATTGCTTTAGTAATGATTTTCTCTAAATTTATTTATAGTATAATAATAAAAACAATTCAAAGAAAATTCCAATTAGAACCAGAATTTCTGGAATTCCCCTCTTGAGATGAAATTCACATGTATGAATAAATAGCTAAATATTCTCTATTCCACCACCTAAAATAAAACAGAAAACAAATACATAAGAAAACAGTAACATGGGTAGCTTGCTAGTTATTAAACATGCTAAGAACCACTATAGTAGTATCAACATGATGTTGGATAGGAATAGACAAGTTGATAGAATAAAGTAGACATCTCCAAGAGATCTTAGTGCTCATGCAGTGTCATTAGTGATAAGATATATGGTCTATTCAGTGCAAAATTAATGACTTATCTCATAAATTCTGCTGTAACAAATAAGTGTCTACATGCAGAAAATAATCTGAATCTCTTTTACATATTTTATATATCAAAACATGTAAATTTCAGGAGGATGATAAACAAGTGACAACAATAATAATTCGTGGAAGAATATCTGTATGATTATGTGTAGAATGTAGTGGAAACTCAGAAGCTCTAAAAGGAACCACAGATTGTATAAAAGTTAATATTTTCATGCTAAAACTCTGCAAGAAAACTGTTAGATATGGAAAACATTTGGCATACCATCAAAGTACAATTTTCCCAAAGCTAAAGAACATGTCTCATGCAAATATCAAACAAGCATGTGTCAAAGACAGAACTAACTCATTAGTTAATGAGAGAATGAGGGAAAGAAGGAAGCTTCTATAAAGCAGATTGAGGAGTGCAGTGTAGAACCAAATGGAGGCTCAGAATGACAGTGTGAGAACATGGAAATGTCCTGTCATCGCAGCCTCAGGCTGAGCAGAGGGACTAAGAAATAAATGACTGGGAGTAAACCCCCATTGAATTCAGTCATATTATAAGTCCTTTGCTAAGTGGAGAAAGTCAACAACAACAAAAAGCCTCAGAGGTTGCTTGGCCAGATGACAATAATGCTTACAATGGAAGATAAATGTAAACTTGACCAGGTAGTTTATTAAAACTATATAAATCTTTGTCGTGTCCATCTCTGGGCAGAAGTACATGCTAAGGTTTTTAACCTTTCCTTTTGTTTCATTTATAGGGAAATGTGTCCTTCTCGTGTCCACAACCACAGACTGTTCCTGTGACATTTCTGAGTCCCAGGAGTTATCTGGCTCTGCCAGGCTACCCTGGGAAGGACAAAATATCTGTCACTTTTCAGTTCCGAACATGGAACAAAGCAGGGCATTTGCTTTTTGGTGAACTTTGGCATGGTTCAGGAAGTTTGGTCCTCTTTCTTAACGATGGAAAACTCACACTGAGTCTCTCCCAGAAAGGACAATCCCCAAGGAATGTCACAGCAGGTAATACAACATCCCCATCAACCTTACAAACTACCAGAAGATTGTTGAGTCATTTTGTAGAAAGTGAGATAACAAGATACTCAAGGCCTTTATTTAGAAGAAGGGGTTTGACATCTCCATTTTCGGTTATTCCAGACTGCTTACACACACAGCCTTTATTACTACAGTAATATGTCACAAAAATGCTCATGTACAAAAATAAGAAATGCACATTTATGCAGATAAAATCTCAATATTCATGAAAAATTTATATTACCCTTAAGCACTGTGTCTTTACAAAAGCAGCCTCCATCCCAAAACATAGAAGACTTTATGAAGCAGATACCACAAAGAGACATTCACTTTTCCTCTCTTTCTTCTTTACTTCTCCCCTCTCCTGTGTATTTTTGGTTTTATGGGCAAATGTTCACTAGTACAGTAGGCAGTGGACAATTGTCACCTTCTCCTGAAAGGTGCCAACAAATAACAAGAATTCCTGGTCCTTTACTGATTGATGCTCAAGCATGTTCTCGGCAGCCTGTGTATGAGTCAGGGATCTCTGGAGGAACAGGGTGAATATGTGTGTATATTATGAACAGGGATTTAAGGAACTGGTTTACATAAGAGTCTGGGTAGCACAGCAATGGTCACCATGCCTTGGAGAGGCAGAGACCCAGTAGCTGCTCAGTTCAAGAAGGAGCCTCCACAATCCCAGCTCATCATTGAAGCCCTTGAAGCACTCTGGAGGGTTGCTGGTATTGAAGCCAAAGAGGCTAGCATCTAAGGCTCGTAGGAATGGCAGCAGGGATAGATTCAGCAAGAATGGACCTTGCATGTGGGCACCTGTGTTCTTCTCCTCCAACTTTTCCTATCCCATCCTCAGTCCGTTCAGGGGTGCTACCCACACTCAGAGTGTCCCACATGTCAACCCACTCTCGAAATGCATGCAAAGATTCACCCAGAGGTGCACTTTCCCTGTCCTGGGCATCTTTTAAAAAATATTTTTATTAGTTATGTATATAGTATATATACAGCCATGATGGTACCATCATTAGCCTTCTCCCTGTCCTCCCCCCATGGGTAATGTGGGTCTTGCCTTATGGGGGTAGCCATCAGTTATGTGGGAGAGGAAATGACTCTGTGTATAATGACCCAACTCCTGGCTCTAACAATCTTTCTGCTCCCTCTTCTGTGAATTTCCCTGAGCCATGTTGGGTTCATTTTAGGTCTATTTCAGTGACAAGGTCTTGGGAGTCTCTGTGTCTCTGGATATCTGATTTGGTAGTAGTTGAGTGTTCTTTGTGTCTATCTCCTTCGCCCTTGTACTGGTACCAGGTTCACCGAGAAAGCAGCACTCTTGCTCATTTCCCCTATGACTATGGCTTCAGCTGGTGCCCTGGTGAGGTGTGATGGGCTGATTCTCCTCAGGTTCTGTGTCCATCTGAAAGAGAGAAGTAGTTTCTCCAATGGAGAGTGAGGTCAGTGCAAGATACATGGATAACCATTATTATTTTAGAGAGAGTTTAATAGGTGTAGGCCCTCTTGTATCCCATTACTGTGGGAGCTTGATATTGGAGAGCAGGCTTATTTCTGGATATGGTTCTGACTTGTTTCCTGTTTCCAGGTATGGGTTCCATTCCACTGAGCAGATCTGTTAGCCAAATCTAGAGCAGTTGGTAACCCACCATTGGCTGAGTGCCACTACTGCACTTGTGTGAGCATCACATCAGGTTGTTTGCTGCTGAGTAGCTTAGACTATGAGTTGCTTAGACAGATGTTGGTTGTTTTCCCCCAGTCACTTATTTAGCGCCTTCTGGCACTAGACAAGCTAACTGTCTGGGGACTGAATCTCTTCCAGATTCCAGCCAGGTCTCTCCATGTTCTGTCTGAACAGCATATGGTATCTTCAGCAGTAGGGTCTTAGCATTAACCTTTGGTGGGTCATCAAGTACTCTGACAGAAATCTGTCTTCTTTTGGGAAACCTTGTAGGTCTCACTGATCAACAGCTCATTGTGGATGTTAACCACTTGCTGGTATTGGGAGTTACAGGTCAGTGCCAAGGGAAAAGAAGGAAGATAAAGTATAGGTAATTTGAAAGAAAGAAGAGAGAGAAGAGGGAGTGATAGAGAAACAGGAGAAGATTGATGTTAGTCTTCATCATACTCTCTCCGGGCCCGTGTGATTCAGGTGTTCTCTCTAAGCACCTGATGCAGGTTTGACCTTTTAGTATGTCTTTCAGGATATAGGAGTTTATGCTACCATTTCCATTTGGGTGTAGTTTTTTTGTCTCCCCCCCCCATCCTTTCCCTGCCCTCCTACCCCACCATCCCTATTGTCCAGTCCTCGAGATGTTTATTAGGTGTATCAGCATCTCGGGAAAAATACAAATTAGGAGCCACAGATGAGTGAGACCATGTGACGCTTATCTTTCTGTGATTGAGTGAGTTTGCTAAGAATGATCTGTTCCAAGTCTGACCATTTTTCTTCAAATTGCTTAGTGTCATTTTTCCTTACTGCTGTGTAGAATTCCATTGTGTAGATATACCACATCTTAGTTATTCATTCATCTAATGATGGATATCTGGGTTGATTCCAGCCCTTAGCTATTATGAATTGAGCAGCTATAAACATGGTTGAGCAAATATCTCTGAACTGAAGCTTGGAGCTTTTAGGGCAAATGCTGGGCATCTTTTCATCAGTCAGGTTGACAACCAAGACCAACTCTCACAGCCTAGCACTGGGGTACAACCTGAGCTCCTGCACTGCCCTTATGATTGAAAGTCATAGGGGCCCCTTAGCCTCAGATATCTCACTTAAGAAGTGGTAAACCTTAGGTCTTCTTTTCAGGAAGAACACTTGGAAGGAAATCTTGTTTTATGAGGAGCATGACTAACCCCTGAAGGCCCTCTTTTGTCTCATTTCCTATTAAGGATGTTGTTGGGCATATATTTTGCCTAATGAGTTAGGAATTCAAACCCTTATTACATGCTATATGCTGAGGGCAAATTTGGTGACTATGGAGCTAACTGTCCTGATTGGATTGTCAAAGTTAGGACAAGATCTAAGTCCCACATCAGCATCATGCCAAAATTGCTATGAGAATTACATGAGAACTTTTCTTAAAATAGTAGGAAGTTTTTGAATGAAGAAAGAGTAGAAGAGACAGACATATTGCTTGAGACCAGGCATTTGTCATACTCAAAAAAAAAAAAAAAGAGAGAGAGATTACTTTTGGCTCATTAGAGCCACCTTTTAATAGACTTTTTTTGACTATTTTTTATGGCAGGAGAATTTTGAGGCCTATGATGAAAATTTCAAATGGTGGGGCCTTATTTCATCATTTCATAACTTTTAGAATAATCTAGAAAGCCCATATGTTATACTCTTTACCACCCACCTCAGATCCAAAGTAAATCATGGAGATGAAACAGAGACATTCATAGAAGATATCTATTTTTGTTGTTGTTGTTTTGTAGTTTGTTTGCTTAGACAAGGTCTTGTGTAGCCTAGACTTGCCTCAAACTCTCTGTATAGCTGAGGAGGTCTTTGAATTTCTAATCCTTCTACCTCTACTTTCCAAATGCTGGGATTATAGGCAGGTGCCCCATACCAGGTGATTCTTTATCTTTTAAAATTGCAGACTTATTTTCTCACCAATAGGGCTTGTCCCTTAAGAAAGTATAAAATCATGACATATGTATACTGAATATGTGTCAAGGATTTTATTTTCTTCATTAATCAGTGAAGGAACCAGTATTTGGGTAAATAAAGATAAAATTTCCTGTCAACTTAGTGAATTCCCTTCAGAAGATAGAAAGGAATGCAATAGCTTTACTACTAATCAAGTATTAAACCAGACTGAGATGTATACTTCAGGCAATGCTAAAGAGATCACCAAGGCAGAAAGTCATTGCCTGCAAACCAGTTTAACCCATGACACACATGTCCTTGAAATAAAAGACAAGAGGACTGGGCTGGAGAGATGGCTTAGCGGTTAAGGTGCCTGCCTCCTAAGCCTAAGAACTCCGGTTCCAATCTCCAGGTCCCATGGTTAGCCAGACGCAAAGTGATGCAAGGGCGCAATGCCACACGTGACCACAAGGGGGCACACGCATCTGGATTTCATTTGCAGCAGCTGAGAGACTGCTGGCGTGCCCATTCTCTGTCTCCTTCTCTGCCTCTCTCTGTCTCTCTCTCTGTCTCTCTCTCAAAAAAAAAAAAAAAAGACAAGAGGACTTCATAGCACTATTTGCCACATATCGTCCTTCTTAACTTTCCTTGGGAACCGGAGAGAAAGGTGAGACCCCCCGCAGCATCTCATAGGAAACCCAGCAGTTCTCCTATCTCATTGACAATCAGATGGTTAAAACTTTTATTGTATCTAAAGTCCCACAGCTAAATATTGTTGCTGAAGAGAGCTTTGAGAGGGCTTTGAATTCCTCAAGCCAGTGGCTCTCATGTCTTAAGTTGTTGTCTATGAGTCACAAAGAATTAAAAACTACAGGCACAGAGAAGGGTAAGTTATGAAAGATTTATGTTAGGAGAATAAAATAAGAGAGAAGGAGCACTCCCAAGCAAAGAGGAATCCCCCACTCTCAGTCGGGGAGAGAAGGAAGGCTTGCCGCAGGTCATTTTATCAATTAAGTGTCCAATTAGGATGAGTCTCAATGCCAGGTTCAAATGTATATGGTGGACCTTGATTGGTTATGGGCCTAGGAGGAGAGCCCAGGCTGAGAAAGGGTCTGCCCATGGGTACAAACTCCTGGAAAAGTGCAGGAAGATCTCTCAGGAAGAAGCAGGAAGCTGCTGCCACCATTGTCTTGGATGAGGCTGAATCAGACAGGAATTATAGTCCCTCTGTGGCAGGGCAGCATCCACATCCTTGTTGGCCTGTGTTGCTAGCTGAGTACCTGCAAAAGAAAGTTACCTTGCATCTACTCCATGCCAATGTGCTTGGTTTTTTTTTTTTTTTTTTTTTGACATTTACATTTCAAAGTAATGTCCACAAGGACCTCAAAAAAAAAAGTTGTTGGGTCCTAAAACTAGGGAAAGACAAAACAAAAAATTATGCAAGAATTTTTAAAAATAGTTTTAAAAGTTGTTTTAAACTGAAGTTTTAGGGTTGGGGATAATACCTTAGTGGTTAAGGCACTTGCCTTCAAAGCCTAAGGACCTAGGTTTGATTCCTTAGAACCCATGTTAACCAGATGCACAAGGTGGCACGTGCATCTGGAGTTTGTTTGCAGTGGCTAGAGGCCCTGAAATGCCCATTTTCTCTTTCTCTTTCTACCTGCCTCTCCTTCCCTCCCTCCCTTCCCCCTCCCTCTCTCTCTCTCTCTCTCAAATGAATAAGTAAATAGAAACTGAACTTTTTAAAACGTATTTGCATGTACCTCAAAAAAAAAAAAAAAAAACCAACAGAGAAACAACTATAGGTTTTCAGAAGGAAAGGCTCTAAGAAAAAGAAGAGTGGATCTCACCCTAAGAGAGGTTGTTTGTTTTTGTTTTGTTTTGGTTTGGTTTTTTGGTTTTCTGAGGTAGGGTCTCACTCTAGCTCAGGCTGACCTGGAATTCACTCTGTAGTGGCCTTGAACTCTCGGAGATCCTCCTACCTCTGCCTCCCAAGTGCTGGGATTAAAGGCGTGTGCCACCACACCCGGCTCTTGTTTGTGTTTTTCATGTTCTTGTGTTTTTATGTGCTTCTTTCTATCCTAGTAAAGTCAGTTTAGAAAAGAATTTCCAAGTCTCACATGCTTGTAGTTGAAAAGGAATGCTAAAATGAAATTACAGCCAAATGCAACCTCACAAAGCTTGTCAATATCCAGAGAAGGAGAAATTGATTGTTCCTTTCCTGCAGTGTGGACTGCAATGGACAAGTGTAATTTACATCCCTGTCTGGTTTCCACAAGTTAATTGCTATCACTATACAGCTATAAAACAGCTTTGTCAAGAATAAAGGTTTATCACCTTATGAAATCTGAAGAACCCTTCTCTCCAGAAGAGAAGACCCAGTAATCTCTTTTGCCCATTTCAAAAGCATCAGTCTTTTCATACATTAATTAAATAGCAGCAGGAGCTGAACAAGCATTTTCTGCAGTTATCGTTTTCACAATAACTACAATTAAAGATAATGAAGGTCCTTAAGGGGTTTAGAGAGATGCTTAGCAGTTAAAAACACATGCTTGCAAAGCCTAATGGCCTGGGTTCAAATCCTCAGTACTCATGTAAAGCTAGATGTACAAAATGGCACATGCATCTGGAGTCCATTTGCAGTGGTGTGCCCATTCTCTCTCTCTCTCTGTGTACTTGCAAATAATTAAAAAATGTTAAAACTAAATAGATAAAGGTTCTTAAGTCAGTCAGCACTTGCTTTAGCTTGTAGCTTTGTGAAGGTAACTATGTTCCTCTGAACTGAAAAATGCTACAGACTTGTCAAGAGATCATAGGAGAGCTTTAAAGTAGTATCACAGTTATAGAAACTAATTTGGAGCCTACCTAGGGATGCCAAAATAGACTATTTTAAAAAGTAGTTATTTACCTGTGGTTCCTAGGCATCAATGCATCAAATCATATATGTGTATATGACATGAAAGTAGATGTAAAACTGTCTAGGGTAACAAGGAGCTAGTGGGAGGGGCAAAAGGTTGGGAAAGGAGAGAATCTAGGTAATCATGCTGAATGCATAGCACATAGCTGTATGAAAATGTCCTTATGTAACATAGTACCATGTACAATGAAAATATATATGTATACATAGAACGAGTTTTCCTCTACATTATTCTTACATATTTCTGTTTCTGACTCACACATCACTGAAGGCTTAAAGGGAAAACTGATATTTTTCATTTTTTTAATCTTAAGAACTAGTGCACATGAAATGCTGATGATACATTAATGATACAAAAATGCACATATGGAAAAGAAATCATTTCAACACAGTCATTCAGTAATTAGCAGGCTTCCTAAGACCATTATTTAAACATCAAGGTTACAGAAATCTCCTATAAATCTAGAGGTTATTACAAGATATTTGGATCCCATGTTGGATCTTATCTTGGCCTAATTTTAAACACTAGTGCAATGTTAATAGGACAACTTGATTTTAACCTATTTATCAGCATGTATACTTCACATAGTGATATTACTATGTGAAAATAAATATAGACTACCTGTAGTGATTTTAAATGTTTAAATTTATCATAAACAATAATTCATTATATCATATTATTTCAGAAGTGAAAATAAAAGTAAGAATAATAGAATAATCTAGATGTGAATGTAAGCACTTAAAAATAATATACTTGCTGGGCATGGTGGCACATGCCTTTAATCCCAGCACTTGGGAGGCAGAGGTAGGAAGATCGCTGTGAGTTTGAGGCCACCCTGAGACTACATAGTGAATTCCAGGTCAGCCTGAGCTAGAGTGAGACCCTACCTCAGAAAACCAAAAAAATATATTATAATAATAATAATAATAATAATAATATACTTATATGTACAATATACCTTTAGTTATTGTCAGAGCTTGTCTTATTTGTTTTGGTTCTTTCAAGGTATCATTCTAGTTTAGGCTGACCTAGAACTCATTCTGTAGCCCAGGCTAGCTGTGAACTCATTGTGCTTGTCTTACCTCAGCTTTCAGAGTGCTGGGATTAAAGGCATGTACCTCCATGTCCATGCGTGGGTCTGAGCATATATAATATATATATTATCTATAATATATATATTAGTTTTTTGATGTAGGGTCTTGCTCTAGTCCAGGCTAACCTGGAATTCACTATGTAGTTTCAGGTGGTCTTGAACTCCCAGCAATCCTCCTACCTCTGCCTCCTGATTACTGTTATTAAAGGCATGTACCACCACACCTGGCTCTGTCTGAATATTTGTAAATATTTTCATTTTAATTTTATTTTTATTCATTTATTAGAGACAGAGAGGGAAAGAGAGACAGGGAGAGGGAGAATGGGCGCACCAGGGCCTCTAGCCACTGCAAATGAACTCCAGATGCATGCGCCCCCTTATGCATCTGGCTTACGTGGAACCTGGAGAATTGAACCGGGGTCCTTAGGCTGTCAGGCATGCGCTTTAACCACTAAGCCATCTCTCCAGCCCTATCTGAATATTTTTAATCAAACATGAAATGAAGACTCAATCATACCCATACTCATAATGTGTTTATTCCTATGACACATGAGTATATATGAAGAATTTTATTTGGGCTGAGGAGATGGCTCAGTCACTAAAGTGCTTTCTGCACATGTATGAAGACCTGAGTTCAGATCCTCTGGACCCACATAAAAGCTAGGTGTGGCAGTGGGTGCCTGCATTGCCAGTGCTAGGGAGGTAAAGACAGCGGGAGATCTGAAGCTGCTGGCTAGCCAATCTAGTCCAGTCAGTGAACTCCAGATTCATTGTCTCAAAAATAATATTGGGCTGGAGAGATGGCTTAGAGTTAAAGCACTTACTTACAAAGCCTGATAGTCTGGGTTCGACTCCCCAATACCATTGTAAATACACAAAATGATGCATGCAACTGGAGTTCATTTGCAGGGACAGAAGGCCCTGGTGTGCCCATACTCACTCTCTCTGTCTGCCTGCCTCTGTCTCTCTCTTAAATAAATTAATTAAATATTTAGCAAATAAGACAGAAGGCGATTGAGGAAGATACCCCAGGCAAACCCCAGGCATTCATACACATTCACACACTAATGAGTATGCATTTGCACACACACACACACACACACACACACACCTGTATCCATATACATATGAACACACATATACACAGACACAGGCACTACACACACATACACATGCAAAAATTAATTTTAGTTACATCATTAATTAATGAATAAACCAGTCACATGTTACAACCAGTTCAGAGGAGAATTCAAAGTATCAGGCACATAAGCAAATAAGGATTGCCAAAATGAATTTATGAACAGATATGAATCAGTACAATAATGAGTTGCATCTCACAGGCAGAGTAATTTGCATTTGTTTGGACCAAAATCATTTTGCATTACTGTCAGTTTTCTGCAACTCTCAGACCTATGAAGTAGCTCACACAGGAAAAGCAGCTTGCCTGAGTGGGCCCCAGGGTAGGCTGCTCTGTGATCTTTTCTTCCCATTCAAAGGCTTTCACAATTATTCTTGACTCTATTTTATCAATTCTCTTTCCTAACTCTTTGAAACTATCTCTTTTTGTTAGAGTCAATGAAGCAAGTAAATTTTGCATTGAAACTGAACTAAACTGCCTTTGAATCCCACTGAAAAAGACTTCTGACACACTTATTTGAATAATTAAATTTAAGGTGCTACTTTCAGTGCATTGTCAGCATTTATGATAGTTGACTCTTTAGAGGGATGGATTTTTTTCATACATGTGTTGTCATAATAAAAACAACCCTTTCATTAAGGAAAAGTGGCTAATTTTTTTCCTTCAGTAAGATATCTACACATAAATCATACTTTTCTCCAACTCATTCAGTGATCTGGAAATAGCTCTCAAGTGGTTTCAAAGTTCTGAATTTATAGATGTCTATAAGTGATTTTATTTCCTCCAGGTGCTGGACTAAATGATGGCCAGTGGCATTCTGTGTCCTTATCTGCTAAATGGAGCCACCTGAGTCTGGGGGTGGACGGTGACACTGATGTTCAGTCCCTGGTGCTTGAGCTCATTCGTTCAGGTGACATCTATTATTTTGGAGGTAAGTGAAGGCAACTCAGCTGCACTGCCACAGTGAGACATTTCTCCTTTACTGCCTTGCATCCTGCGCCTTTCACCACATTTAAATCAAGTTAATGCTAAGAGATAAATTATGTCTTTCTATCACATAAATATCTTTGTAGGTTTTTTCTTAGTGTATGTATGTTCATGTGTGTGAATGCAGGTGTGGTCCTGACATGGGTCACTGGTGGAGATCAGAAGCTCACTTCGGGTGTCACTCCTCATCTTTCACTGTATTCAGGCAGGGTATCTCTGTTTGCCACCATATTTGCCATGGCCCACAAGCTTCCAGGAGCTTCTCTCTCCACCTCTTTTCTCAGCATAGGTTCAGTAGGATTACAGATTCTTCTGGGCTATGGAGTCTGGCTTTATGTAGGACATAGAGGTTTGAGCTAGGTATTCACACTTGTGCACTAAGTCCTTCATCCGCTGAGCTACCTACCCCGTCCTTCTTTAGATTTTTAAAGAACATGAAAAAGGAGGCTGAGGAGATAGCTTAGCAGCTATAGGTACTTGCTCTCAAGCCTGCTAACCCAACTTCAGTCCACCCCCCTTACCCATGTAAATCCAGGCACAGAGTGGTCAATACATTTGTAATGCAAATCTGCTAAGACAATGGGAGGCAGATCCAGGAGAATCAGAAGGCTTGTAGGCCAGCTACTCTGACACACAACCATAAAACAAGAGACACCTTATCTCAAAAAAGGTGGAAGGAACAGACAGACACCTTGAGGTTATCATCTGATCTCTACCTGTGTGCCATGTTACTTGGATGCCAATGTACACACACAAAAATTTAAAAAGTTTGATTTTTCTTTCCAACAAAAAATAAATACCTATTTTAATATCTTCATAATTTCACAAAACAGTAAAGAAAAATACATTTTAGCAACACATAACAAATGGAACTTTTCAAACATCAAGTGTCATAATGTACAATAGATAAATTTTATATCTCTAAGAGTTAAATAATAAAATAAAACAAATTATATTGTCCAAAGCCATTGGCTTACATATGGTCTTATGATATAAAATTTATCTACCCTGGAAACCAACAATCAAGTGAGAAAACAGAGCACATTAGCATGGATCCCTACACATTCAGGAGTTCTGTTTTCATTCCATAGAAATAAGAAAACTATTTTTAAGTAGAAAAGTCTTCAGCAGAGAAATCCATGGCAAATGTAGTCTTAGTCTCACAACATATTTGGTGAATGCATAAACACTTGGTGTTAGTTAGGTAATTCAATCATGTGCAATACAGCCCCCCTTTCTTATAATTGCTAAAAACCCTACACAAGAAGAACCACAGCTCTAGGAGAAAACACTTTTGCATTCAGTTGTATACATTCTGCATCATCAGTATCTGTAAAATTTCACATAGAATGTGTACACTGTAAATACACAAGTACATTTCTTCAAAGACTTCACTTAATGTATTCTCTACCACACAGTATATATTTGGGTTGTTAAATTAAAATTGACCGAAGAATCCCTGAGCAAACAAAACCACGTGGGCCTCATAAGTGACTTGAACCTTGCTTGATTTACAAACAAGTAAAACTTAATTTGGGTTATTTCTTATAAATAAATATCTATATTGCAGCCTAGCAGGGAGTTATGGCAAGTTCAAGTCATTATTTTTGTGTATGTTTGGACTGTGGGAGGCAATAGTGCTTCATTTGAATAATAGTTATGACCTTGCTCATACTTCCTGTGTGTGTGTGTGTATATATGTATGTATGTATTTTTATACTGGGGGTTGGGCCTAAGACCTTGCATGTTATGTAAGTGCTCTACCTCTGAGTTACATTCCCAGATCCCTTTTTACTTTAAGATAGGGTCTCACTAAGTTGCCCAGTCTGGTCTTAAACTCACTACATATCTCAGACGGGCCTTGAACTTGTAATCCTCCTTCTTCAGCCTTTCAAGGATCTGGGATTATAGACCCATGTGACCAGACCTGGCATTCATGCTTCTTGTATAAGTATTACTCTTCCAGAAAGCCTGCACAGAACAGAGAAGCTGTGTCATAAGCATTACTATTTGCATGTGACCTAGGTGAACTTAATTTACGTGTGTGATGAGACTCATTTTAAACTTATACTTTCAGAAATAATCAAATGTCAGTTCTATTCTTTCTATTCATGGGGCATTCTTTGCTGCTAATTATCTATTTATTATTTGCATCCTGTGTGGCGGCTCCTATTACTTTTGCATTAAATTAGGATATCGTCTTTGGTTATATAAGTGATTAAAGTATTTCCTTAAAATCATTACAAAATATTTCAGTCCAGTCAGGATACATTTTTTTAATATTCTCAAATGCATATACACCATAACAAACAAAATACTTGTTTACATGCAAACATGTACATGTTTAATATATTTTAGGCAGATGGGAGCATTCAACTGTGTATCGTAGCCAGCATGTTCCTTGCTTCATAAATCCAGCATCTCCTAAATGAAACATGGACTATAATTTATTTAATTTCACCTCCATTTTCATTTCTTTCACTTATACCACTTATACCACAATGCTAAATACACAATGCTAAAATGCAACCTAATGTCTTAAGCATGATTTTAAAGTCAAGCTTTTCTTCACTGGATAAACAATTCTTGCTATAGAAATGTTAACTATTAAAATTTTTATTTATTTATTTACTTGAGAGAGAGAGAAAGAGGCAGAGAGAAAGGGAAAGAGAGAGAATGGGCATTCTGGGGCCTCCAGCCACTGCAAATGAACTCCAGACACATGTGCCCCTTTGTGCATCTGGCTTACATGGGTCCTGGGGAATCGAACTGAGGTTCTTTGGTTTTGCAGGCAAATGCCTTAACCACTAAGCCATCTCTCCAGCCTGAAATGTTAACTTTGAATTTTAACCCATTTTAAAGAAAAATTCTGAATTCTGGGTATTATCTTACAGACAAACAGTTAACATGTGTCCTTACAGCCTTTCTAATGAATGATGTAAGTCCAAGTTTCTGCCTCAGGAATGTCAGCAAAAGGAAGCTGCAGTCTTCTTAGAGCCGAACTGTTGGATTTTGTCATGGTGTCTGATCTCCTACCATTGTGTCTTGATTCAGGCTGTCCCCACAACAGCTCTAGTTCTGGCTGTGGAAGTTCCCTGAGAGGGTTCCAGGGCTGTCTGAGGCTCATCGCCATCGGTGACCAAGAGGTGGATCCCATTTCAATACAGCAGGGGGCGCTAGGGAGCTTCAGTGACCTCCAGATTGACTCCTGTGGCATCACAGACAGGTGAGGGCCATCCTAGGCCATTTTTAGCCCAACTGTTTTCAAATGAGGGAGAGAAAAGCAACTGGGGAGAAATTCTATTGTGTTTCTTTTCTATCATCTCTCTTCAGAGACTAAAATAAACGTATATACAGTGAAGATTAGAAAAGCACCTCTTCATATCTTCAATTGTACAAGACACAATTTTTTCAAATGATAACTTTAAAAAAATCTTTATTAATTCACAAGAGAGGGAGAGAAGGAGAGAGATGTGCACACTAGGGCCTCTTTCCACTGCAAACAAACTCCAGATGCATGTCCCACTTTGTGCAACTGGCTTTATGTGTGCTGGGGAATCGAATCCAGGTTAGCAGGCTTTGCAAGCCAGTGGCTTTTCACCACTGAGCCATCTCTCCAGCCCAATGGCAGCATTTTTAAGAAGATATTTCCTGTATGAGCTTTAACTTAAAATGGCCCCAGGTTCACAGTTTCAAGTCAGTGTTTGCAACCACACCTTGGGGGTTGGATGATATATGGTGACAGAGGAATTGGACAGGTTACCATTCTTTCCACTTGCAGCATCATCAAATTCCACCTCTTTCTGCACAGCAAATAAGAAGTCATGTCCTTCTAGAAAAGCCTGAGCCCCAGAGGTTGATGAAGATGTGGGCACGGTGCCTCAGTGAAATACAGAGACAAGTAAAACCTGTGTGTGTGTGCATGCTTGTATGTGTGTGGGTGCATGTGTGTGTGTGTGCACATGTGGAGGCCAAAGGTCAGTGGATATCGGGTAACCTCCTTCTATTGTCCTCCACTTAATGAGCCAGGGTCGTTCACAGAATCCAGAGCTCACTCAATCAGCTAGTCTAGCTAGCCAGCTTACACCAAAAAAATCTACCTACCTCTGCCTCCCAAGGGCTGGGCTTACAGGTGTGCACACCCAGCTTTTACATGGTTTCTGGGGATCCACACTTAGGTCCTCGTGCTTGCATGGCAAGCACTTTATGAACAGAACCATACCTTTGGCCCAAACATTTCAATTTTATAAAACTAAATACTTTTGTTACCAGTTATACTTTACCTCTGTAATGGTTTTGGTTGAAAGTAATCACTTCTCCAACCTGAAGGAACCCTATATGTACATAGGATATGCTTTAGTGCCTGGCCCTGGATGTCTGTTGTCACTAAATAAATGCTTGTCATTACATACATACATGGATGGAAATATTACACTGAACATCCCCAAATCTGTACCATTATTATGTGTCAACTAAAAATTAATTCATTAATGCTATAGATTAACATTTAAAAACTTATATGCTCATGTAAAAGACTCTTCAGAATTCTTTCTCTTCTTCCTCATGGAGAATAATCTGTTAGTCATCCTGTTTTAAGCATTATATTTAAAGCCACTAGCTAAGCAGGTTTTAGTCTATAATCATGCGTAGTGATGTATTAAAAGAACATAATGCCTACCAAATGAACAATTCACTCATAAGAATTTGATTGAATGCAGAATAATGCCCCCAAGAACATTTTATTGATTTGTAGGAAAAATTAATTGACTCAAAGATGAAGAGTGTGCATGTAAGAAATTGTTCCAATTACTCGCACTCTTGCCTATGGCATTAGAATTCTTGGAACAGACTCAAGACTGCATCTGCTGGTGGTCGTGGGGAGTTGGTTGGGATGGCTACTGGCTGCCTGCTCACCAGGCAAAGAACAACTCCACACTCAACTGTCACTGGGTCTCAGGAGATGTCTGACAGGCTCACGTGGTGAGTGCTGAGAGCTGTCACCTCAAGGGTGATGCCTCCACTTGTGAGCCATTGTGTGCTATCTTGCCAATGACTCACAAAATGTGATATATTCATATTATATCTGTTATGAAGGGCTATAGATAAGTGTCCTCTCCCACTAGGCGTCTAGGTACTAGCCTTTAGCTCTGTTGGGAGATGGAGGGGAATATTTCAAAGGTGGGGCCTAATGTAAGGAAATTCGGTCATTGGTGTTTATATTTTATACAGTATTACATGTAGTAAACGATAAAACATAGAATTCCTATTAGCAAACCATTTCTGTAAACATTAGTAAAAGAGTCTCATACTAGAGCTTAGGCTAGCCCGGCCTTCAATAGGTAGCCTTGGTTGGCCTTGAGCTCACAGTAATCCACCTACTTCAGCCTTGTGAATTTTGGGATCACAGGCATAAACCACCATGCTCAGCTGGGATTCTTAACCTTTGGTCTAGATGCTGTGTGATAAACTGGAAATGGGACTCTGTACTTGCTTGCCAGGTGGAGCTCCCCAAGCAGGGAGGTACCCCATCTCCTTGCCTAGATTGTCCCGAGCAGACTGTTTCTCCAGCATCTTCTGGCCCACTTTGTGCTCTTGCCCCTGCACTGGTTTCCTGCATGCAGGCTACCTCCTCTATGTGAACTACATGTGAACTCTTCATCATTGACACAGCGTTCAGTTCATGATATGCTCTCCATTGCTCACGTAGCTCTTATGTTTAGACGTTTCAAAATAAAGTTACGCTCTCCTTGTTGACATCAACCTGTAGTGACTTTTTGCGTTTTTAAAGTTTGTGGAATCCTCAAGTCAAGTATGGTCTTATATGTTCAGAAGTAGAAGTGGGGAGGGAAAGGAGAGTTGCTACTTTAAAAGGTGGCATGGGGGTTTGGGAAAATAGCTCTGCAATTTAAGGCATCTGATTACAAGCCTAATGACCCAAGTTCAGTCCTCCTCAGCACCCTTGAAACCCAACACAAAGTGGCACACACCTCTGTAGTTGGGATGTACCCACTGCAATGGGAGGTAGGGCCAGGAGAATCCAGAAGCTCAAGCTAGCAAATAGTTGTGGCAAAAGAATCTTGTCTCAAAAGAAGGTGGGAGGAGAGCAGAAACACCCCGAGGTTGCCCTCTGACCTGCACTGTGCGGACCCTGCCTTTTCCATGGGTGCTGGGGATCTGAACTCACGTCCTCATAATTGTGCAGCACTTCACTGACTGGAGGCTCTCCTTGTTGATGCAACTTCTACTCTGTGACCACAGGCTTTCCTGTTACAGAGTGTGTTCCCCTCCCCTCAGTCCAGATTCTTCTAATAATCCCTGGAGGCCGAGGGTCTATGATTCTATACTGTGTGTAAGGGGACAAGGAACTGAGTTCAGAAAATTTTGTAAGTGTGAGATATCTCTTTAACTTTGTTCATTTTTTAGATGATTGTTTTGGCTATTCAGGGTCTCTTGTGATTCTCCTAAATTTTAGGATGGATTGCAAAAATACCATTGAGATTTTGACAGAGATTTGATTGAATGCACAGATAGCTTTGGGTAGTGCATACAACAATACTGTCTTCCACTAACTGATTTCAAATGTAAGAAGCAACAACATGCTGATCTAAAGGACAGTTCAAAGTTCCTTAAACTGTGGTGCTGTGTAATCGAAAATGCTCCTGCCTTTGTTCCCCCTTTCTTATCCTTTCTGCCCTTTCTCCATTCTTTAAAAAATGTCCACAAAGTAGTAACTGAGCATGCCAAACTTTATGCTTTTATGAATGCAAACAATTTTGCTAGCCATATGTTTAGCTAGTATTTTGTAACTTTGGACAAAAATTAAAAAATAATTTTTAAAGCATGCTGAAAATTCAGTGGTTATAGATACATATATATCACATGCAAATAAATGTATTATGTAAAATTTATGATTATTAAAATCTTGGTAGTGGACTTAGTGATCACCAGTTATGTTAAGTTTTCTGACTATGCCACAGTTTCACATTAATCCATGTTGACACTTGTTTTGTAATGACTGACCAAGGAGGATAGCAAATGTGTTTATTTTCTTGTAGGTGTTTGCCCAGCTACTGTGAGCATGGGGGTAAATGTTCCCAGTCATGGGACGGCTTCTCCTGTGACTGTGAGGGCACAGGTTACACAGGAATGACCTGCCACTCCTGTAAGTATTACACCTCATTATCCGCATGTCTATGTCTTTATGATTTCCATATCATTTCATTTTTGTGATTTTTGTGTATTTGCATGTTTGTTATCATGCAGAATATCAGAACAAGTACTTTTTCACCTAACTAATATCTACTTTATTCTAAGCCTCTTATTTATTTACTTATTTATTGACTGATTGATTATTTAGTATTGGATAGTGAACCTAAGGCCTTGTTCATGCTACCACTACCACTGAGCTATACCTTTCTTCTCCAGCCTAACAATATAAGTGTAGCAAGAGTGTACCCAGAAATATGTACTACTAAAGAAGGGCAAAAAGAGAAAATGGTAGGCAATGGCATAATAAGTATAGAAAAATAAGTTATAGTCAAGGGTAAAAATAAGATTTAATTAAATGAAAAATATGTGGTGTAGCATCTTGTTCCTTTACTTGAGTTTTAATTCTGAGAATCTTTCAGTCAAAGAAAGGCAGAAAAATAATTATTATTTTCCAGGCTCTCAAGCTTGAATGTAATAAAATCAATGATTATTAAATAATACTGGCTAGAAATGCCACATGATAAAGTTTCAGAAGAGGCAATTAAGGTCTCTTACAACTGTGATTTTCTTTGGTGGAGATACTGATGAATAATCATAAAAGTATACACTTACTGAATACTTAAACATATCTGTCCTCTTCTTGTGAGTTCTGTGAATTTCCTCATTTACCCCTAAAGGACATTCAAGTATAAAATACTATTATTATTTTCACTGCTAAGATGGGGATAGAAAGTTATTCACTAAGTTATTGGGGTCTGGTTTTTCTGATCTGGTTTTAATATGCTCTGTGCTCATGTAGCCCCAGCCTACTTTGCTAAATTTGTAGAGTTGTATATCTTTACTTTTAGAAAAAAAGTTATGTATTAATCTGTGCCTTGTGGGTGGTGCTGGACAGGTGACAGTGGGGAAATATCTTGTCCATCAAGATATGAGATGCCTCTGCACTGCACTCAAAATGGAGCCGATGTTGCATGTAAACTGAAGTCACCTAGAGCAAGGCACAGCCTGAACAATACTGCTTACACAACATAAAGCCACTCAGAGCAGGGCACAACCTGAAAGTCCATTTTAACCAACCTCCCATGGACTTCTGATGAACATTAAAATGGAACATTTAAAAGCCATTTAACTTTTTGTAAAGGTTAGTTGGCCTTTAAAACCAGGGAGAATTGTAATTTGATAAGATCACAGAGCTGGCACAGATCTGTTACTTCCAGGTGGTCTTCCATTCTCCAAGCTTAATATCAAACCTAAAATAGATGCCTAGGGCTAGAGAGATGGCTCAGCTGTTAAGGTGCTTGCCTGCAAAGCCTGATGACTCATGTTCAATTCCCCAGTACCCACATAAAGCCAGATTCACATAGTGGTCCATGCACCTGGAGTTTGTTTGCAGTGGTTGGAAACCCTGGTTGTGCCCATTTTGTGTGTGTGTGTGTGTGTGTTTCTCCCTATCTCTCTCTGCTTGCAAATAAATAAAAATTAAAATATTTCTTATACAAAAATTAAAAATAGATGCCTAGTCCTGTGCTTTACTTAACTCTGTGTCCTCCGCCATATTCATGTCACCTCCTTTACATTGTACTTAATGAGCTAGCCTTGTTAATACATAATTATTCACTGTATCAAAATATAACTCCAACATTTCTGAGGGAAAATATTGGAGGCTTGAAAATAGAAATATTTAAATTTTTATTTGATTTGGTAGTTCAGTCAATAATTGTGGCTTTCAAACACATACAAGTGAAGGAAGAGTTTCATCCCATGGTCACTGACCAGGAGAGTACACACATTTAGTTATACTTAATCATAATAGGTCAGTTTTGTTTTGGAAAGTCACATAGTTAATATACATTGTTATTTAAAATGTCAAGCAAGGGCTAGAGAGATGGCTTAGCAGTTAAGGCGCCTGCCTCCTAAGCCTAAGAACGCTGGTTCCAATCTCCAGCGGTTCCAATCTCCAGGTCCCACGTTTAGCCAGATGCAAAGTGACGCAAGGGCGCAATGCTTCACTTGACCACAAGGGGGCGGACACATCTGGATTTCGTTCCCTGCAGCTGAGAGACTGCTGGTGCGCCCATCTCTATCTGTCTTCCTCTCCCTCTCTCTCTCTCCAAAAATAAAATAAGATAAAATAAAATAAAATGTCAAGCAATTCATAGAAAACAAAAGTTCTCGTAATAATTCACCATTATATTTGCTCACTATCTAAGCCAACAACCCAAATCTAACCATTGTTATAAACCCTACTGGACATGTGTGTCTACTTGCTTAAATAAATACAAGTGGAAAAAATAATAGCAGAAAACCAATCCAGTTCACAAAGTTCAGCTGCTGATGCACCCATCTATGAAATTTGTTAAAGGAACACATTCAATTTGGAGAATTTTCTTTGGGGCCATTCTCATATGACAATTGGCTATATTTACCTTAAGGTTGTTTAGAGTTAAGATTTCTTCTTGCAAGTAAACAGTTTGGCATTCCTATTAAATGGCAACTATATTTAAAGCTTTAACTCAAAGGGCTATTTTTTAATAAGTAGATTAGATAAAGTCTGTCTGGGCAGAAGGTCAGCAGAGATTCATAGTGTTTAAAGGCTGGCATGTGTGGGAGTGGGAGCGGGTATGTCTGTAGCCCAGTTCACAGGTTCAGCTGTACATATATCTAATAGCTGATTAACAATGGTCTTTGGTTCCCATTTTAAGTGCTCTGAAGCAATAATAATCATTTTGGTTTATTTTTTGACATCCATAAGTGCTTCAAAACATTTTTTAGTTAGCATTGATGTCAATGAAAATTGTTGTAATGGTATAAATATATCCCCTTCCCTTTCAACAATTTTTTCCACATTTTATTTCTTGCTCTATTTGTCTTTACCAACTTGGCCTGTGCAGAGGCCAAAATGGGCTGATGTAGCCAGGCCTGGACTTTGGGGCTGTAGCAGAGGGTCCACCATGGTTAGCATTAGCCATGCCACTTCTCTAGAAGGTGTTCACATCCTTCAGCTTCTTCCAGTACATTCTTCCCAAGAGGTGGATATGTTACTTTGCTGATTTTTCTTTGAAATTTAAACTGAAGATTAAAGATGTCCATTATCTGCACAAGTTAATACAATATCTTGGTAAAACATTTGCTTGTACAAATGAAAATATTCAATTATGTCAACATAAATTAGCATTATAAGCTGGGCGTGGTGGCTCACGCCTTTAATCCCAGCACTCGGGAGGCAGAGGTAGGAGGATTGCCGTGAGTTCGAGGCCACCCTGAGAATACAGAGTGAATTCCAGGTCAGCCTGGACCAGAATGAGACCGTACCTCGAAAAACAAAACAAACAAACAAACAAACAAAAAAACAACAAAAAAATTAGCATTATATAGGCACATCTTTCATAAACTGTTTTCTCTCCTGTTTTGAATTTGAATTATCTTGATTTATAATTTGACAATACTTAAGGAAGTTTCTTTTTAGCATCAATTTTAATTACTTTTTGATGATGAGAAGTTTATAAAGGATATTCATGTCTTTTAAATATTTGTTTAGACTGTTTTAAGTAAGCAAAGAGTATAATGACTGAATTACTTAAAAATATTTTACAGTATATTTGCTGGATATTACCAGATTGTTTCAGTAGGTTAAGCCTAATTAAAGTTCTTTAGATATTGTTAATAGAGGTAGAATGAAATTTCCTTCTTTAATTGTAGCACTTAATTCTGATGTATAGTTGTGATTTTGAACCATGAGAAAAGCACATGGGATGTGAATTCATAGTTTCCCTAGAATTCCTCTGACATCTTTTTCACTGTGAGTTAGAAGTTGTTTTTTTTTTTTTAACTTAAAATCAAAACAGAACATTGAAAAGAAAATACAATTCCTAGTTATTGTCAGTGAATGACTCTGCTGGATAGTATCACATAGCCACAGTTAACCTGTAGCTTCATGTTTTGGGTGTGGATGTGTGTATGTGTGTATGTTATTGTGGTGTGTATGTTACTGTGCAGACTCCTGTGCCCTGTGCACATGTGTGTGGAGTCCAGAGTAGAACACTGGGTATTCTCCTCTACCAATCTCCTGCACTGTTTCCTTGAGATGGAATCTCTCACTGAGCCTGGAGCTGCTGTTTGACCAGACAGCCCCAGTGATTCTCCTCTCTGTACTCCTCAGCACTGGGGTAAAAAGTATGTATGTCCATGCCTGAATTTTTATGTGGATGCTGGAATTAAATTCGGGTCCCCATGCTTGCACATCCAGCACTCTTACCCATGGAACCATCTCCCCAGTCCTCTATCTTCATTTTTAATTATCAATATAGTATTTCCTTTTTCTTCAAAATAGAAACATATACCAAATATTTATTTGGCACTGAACATTCATCTTAACTTGTTAATTTCCCTCTCTTTATTATTAATAATTTACATTTTATCTAAGCAAATACAGTGCCATATGAATTACTAAAATGATGTTAAATAGTAGATATCACATGTCCATAATTCAGAAACCAGAGTCTTTCATAACACAGGGTAGAATTACTGAGTTCTGTTTCTGATGGTGGTGTCCCTTGCAGCCATCTACGAGCAGTCTTGTGAAGCACACAGGCACAGAGGCAGCCCCTCTGGGCTCTACTACATTGATGCAGATGGAAGTGGCCCCCTGGAACCATTTCTTGTGTATTGCAATATGACAGGTATGTTAATAGTTTTAGATTTATATAACAGCTGTTTATACATAGGCTTAGAAAAGACTTGAAGTTTATATAGTTGAAATTAAACCATGTGGTATAAAGTAATATAATTGTACAAAGTAGAAATATTACATATGTAATTATTAATTTTGTTGTCATAAAATTCCCATGTCTTATTTACCTGGGTTGGGCTAAAGACAAGATTTAAGGCTGTGCTAGGTCATCCCTGTGGCTTCCACAATCTGATAATTACATAGTTTGCAAACATAAATATAAAGCTTTGACTCTGGAAGTTACATATTTGTATTATTTAGAACAAAACAGAGGTATTTTAAAATGCTAAGAAATAAAATGGATGTGCTAGTATTTATTTATTAAATAATTCAGGGATCTGTATAACATGCATTTTTTCCCAGTCATGGAGATTTGATTTTTTAATTATTTGATATTATGACCCACCCCAGGTTTTGATATTATTACAAATGAACACAGCTTGATTATGGAAGATTGAATTAAAATTCCTTAGATAATTAAGCTTTTACAGAAAATTTCTGTCACCTAGCTCTTCCATAACTCAAGAAAGCGGAAATCTGAAAATAGCTCTCATTTAGTATCCTGAGAAAATTGTTATAAAGCTTCATAAATTTGGACAGTAACCAAATACGTCAGCAAACACCAAGAAAAAAAAAACCAAATGAAAGAACATATAAATTTTTTAAAAATGGTTTAGTAGGGCTGGAGAGATGGCTTAGGGGTTAAGGCGCCTGCCTCCTAACCCTAAGAACACTGGTTCCAATCTCCAGCGGTTCCAATCTCCAGGTCCCACGTTTAGCCAGATGCAAAGTGATGCAAGGGTGCAATGCCGCACTTGACCACAAGGGGGCGCACATATCTGGATTTCGTTCGCAGCAGCTGAGATACTGCTCACGCTCCCATCTCTGTCTCCCCCCCATCTCTCTCTCTCCAAAAAAAATAATAATAATAAAAAAAAATAATAATAATAATAATTGGTTTAGAAAAGAGTACAAAACTATTAGAACAGGGGAAGTTTAGATGCCTCAAACCATCTGCACAAAAATGTACTGGAGATAATGAAGCACAAAAATCCTGCCAAGAGATACTAATTATCTTTCAAACTCTGGGTTCAGTCCATGTCTAAAGTGAGAATGCATCCTGTGTTTTTCTCCTCCTCTTAAAATGGTAATGACAAAAGTCCTTGGTTGTGAACTTGGTGGGTCTTCTAATTTTTACCAAGACAACTTCATGGAAATTACCCATGTGAAGAAGTCAGAGAATGCTAATGTCTCCTGAGAAAAAGCTGTATCATGTAGCTTTTTTAAAGAGGAGGAGAAACTACACTGTTTATAGCCAATAAAATATTCTGTAGTCATTCAAATCAAGCAATAGCAATTCAAAAAGGTCAGTAATCAAAATTCTTTTCTTGAAACTTAAAAATGCAAATGTGGAAATAGCTTTGAAAATAGCAGTAGGGCCAAGCCTCAGTCAATAAAATGCCACCACGCAAGTGTGACAGTCTGAGCTCAGATCCCCAGTCCTCACATAACTGAAGGGTGTGGCAGAACACACCTGTAATCTCAGTTCTCAGGAGGTGGAGACAGGTGGAACCTCTAGGCAAGCTGCCCAGCTAGACTTGCTGAATCTGTGAGCTCTGGGCTCAGTAAGAGACCTTCTCTCAATAAGTAAGGTGGAAAGCAATTGAGGACACCTGAGATTGACCTCTGGTTTTCATATGCATGTGAACACACATGCAACTGCAACCACACACATATGTGCACTCACACACATCTGAATATCCATATATACCTGTATGCACACTGCATACATATACATATGCAAAAAGCAAAGAATAGGGCTTCTGTTTGGCATATTAAAGAGCTTAGACATCATAATTCCATTTTACCACGTAAAAGGCTAAACAATATGAGAAGTCAGCTCTTCCTAGATCCAGTAGAGAAGTGAGTTTGCAGAGAAAACCCCTGCCCTCCAAGTTAGACAGACATACAGAAGATACAGAGAACCACAGTTTATCTGAACAGATACTGGAGAGCAGAAACTTCTGTTGGAACAGTGTCAGACCTAAGCTGTAAGGGACAAATTTCTCAGTGGGGACATGTCTGAGAATTAAAAACTCAAGCAAGACTCCATCATGGAAGCTCCCCACACTTTTGTGAACTTCCCCACTTGAGAGCTTGAGCAGAATCTCACAGTGAGCATTAGAGAAAAATCTATTAATGCTTGTAAAAGAGGGTGAAGACCTATTTTGAAACATACTAGAACATCCAATATCTCTTAGCAAGGCTTTTTCTCAAGAGGAAATATTTTATTAGCGCCTAGACCAGTGGGATTATTTTTCAGGACTTAAATACCTGGCGACAGCAAAATGCCCAACCCCAGCCCTCTCTAGTCCCATCAAAAGGTGGTAGAGAGGTGATAAGAAGTACTTACAAAGTTCCTAGTCTAGGGGCCATTATAGGATTATGGAATACCTCCTCTTCTCCTGCCTCTAATATATCACTGCAAGTCTAATTACAGCTATTACTTGGTCCCAGTATATCATGTCCATCTACTAGAGAAAAAAATGTAAGTATATAAAAGGGGAAATGTGCACCATTTGAAAAGACAGAGCAAGCATTAGAAACAGATGCAGACACGGCAGAGATGTCAGAATTGTCAGAGGGGAATTTAAAATCACTAAGATTGATATACTGAAAGCTCTAATAGATAAAGCAGACAGTGTGCAAGAATAGAGGAACACTCTGGGCAGAGAGATGGGAATTCTAAGAAAGGAGCAAAAGAGAACAGTAAAGATCAAAAATGCTGCAACAAAAGTGAAAAATGTGTGCAGCGGGCTCATTAGCTGATACAGCAGAGGAAAACAGCTTCCTAAGCAAGAAAATATCTCAATGTTAATTTTCAAAATTGAAAAGCAAAGAGGAAAAAAAAAAGACTGGAAAACAAAGTTACAGAATATCTGAGCACTGTTTACAACTACAAAAGATGTAACTTACCTGTAAGTGGAATATCAAAACATGGCATAGGGGCTGGAGAGAGGACTCAGTGATTAAAAGCATTTGCTTGCAATGCCTGTTGTCCCAGAGTTCTTTTTTAAAAACTTTTTATTGATAGCTTTCATAAGTATTGACAATAAAACCATAATAATTGCCTCTCTCCACTTCCATTTCCCACTCTCAAATCCACCCTCCATCCATTCCTTTGCCCTTCCAATTAGTCTCTCTTTTGTTTTGATGTCATCATCTTTTCCTCCTATTATGAAGGTCTTGTTTAGGTAGTGTCAGGCACTGTGAAGTCATGTATATCAAGGCCACTATGTGTCTGGAAGATTTGTGTCCATGTAAACCCAATGAAAATACTGGCACATTCATCTGGAATTTGTTAGTACTGACAAGAGGTCACACACCATACACACACATGTGCAAGTAAATAAAAAATGTTATAAAACAGAGAAAGAGGGCTGGAGAGATGGCTTAGCAGTTAAGGCACTAGCCTGCAAAGCATAAGGACCCAGGTTCAATGCCCCAGTATCCTCCTAAAGCCAGACACACTAGGTGGCACATGCATCTGGAGTTTGTTTGCAGTGGCTGGAGGCCCTGGCATGCCCATTTTCTCTTTTTTTTCTCTCTCTCTCATAAATAAATAAATAATAAAGAGAAAGAGAAACAAAGTAATTGTTTTATTTTACATATAACAAGTTCTACTCTTTTATTCCTTCGCCCCTGCTCTGGTTACCCTGGGGGACCTCCTCAGTGGGTAAGGGTATTCACTGTGGGGTCACGAAGGGATCATGCCTTAGGATATTCCTACCCACTCTGTGGAAATTAATTTTTAAATTAACTTGGAGATTTCCCATAAGTTGATATCATATTAGTTCCTTTTCTCATTGTTGTGACAATATACCCAACAGAAAAAAATGAAGTGAGGAAGGATTTGTTTTAGCTTATGGTTTCAGGAGGTATGGTGGCTGTGGTAGCAGTAGCATGTCGCTTCTCACATCTCGGTGGATCAGGAGCAGAGTGCTCAGGCCAGAACCAGAAGCATATGTCACCTTCAAGGCCAGCCTCAGTAAACCACTTCTGCTAGGTAGCCATAGTCCCAAAGGTTCCACAACCTCCCAAAATCAGCATCACCAGCTTGGAACCTAGTATTCAAAGAGATAAGCCTGTGGAGGTCAGTTCACATTCAAACCACAACAGGCAATGACAGATCCAAAACCTAAACACCCGAAAACAAACCATAGAAAGCCAAAGGTTAAAAACTATCTTAAAACAATCAGAAACAAATACCTACAGGAGAAGCAGATGTCTGACTTCTACCATCTAATGAAGAAGAAAGTAGAGTGTGATGTTTAAGACACTGAGAGGAAAAAAAAACACAAAATAGCAATGAAACACTGACAAACTTAGAATTTTGCACCTTGTGAACTCATTGAAGAATGAAGAAGAGGGCTGGACAGATGGTTCAGTGATTAAGTGCACTTCCTGCTCTAGCATGAGGGTCTAAGATCACCAGGTTTCAAATCTCCAGATCCCATGTGACCAGCCCAAGATGGCCATGTGCACTTGTAAGCCCAGTTCCCTAGGGGAGCAGGGACCCAAGAATTGTGAGAGCCAGCAAACTCCCAAATTAACAAGGAGAATCCAGCTCGAAACCAGACTGTCCAGCACTGGCCACTGTAGGTGGGCATCACCACACACACACACACACACACACACACTCACACACGGGAAAAAAGAATTAAGAAGAAATATAGACATTTTCAAATAACCAAAAGAATCAAATCTCTACAGTCACATCTCTGCATCTTCTTTCCTCCTGGTAACTGGCAATGCATACATCAGCATTTTTTCAAATGACATATTGAATAATTTTTATCAAAAGAGAACAATAAAGATCAAACAAAATTTCTTAGATGTGAACAGGTGGGAGGGTGATTTCTCAATATAAAATTTATTAGAAGAGAGAAGAGTAGGAAAGAAAAGGGGAGGAGAGACAAAGGAAGGTGATGGGAGGGGATTATGTGAATTTTCAATATTTTATTTTAATTAAAAAGATAAATAAAATTAAATGTATTACATTGTTTTGATATAAATTTCTTGAAAATGTATATCCATATGAATGTTTGCTAATCTCTCCCGGTTGGAAGATTCCTATGTAAATAAAAGTTTTCCTAAAACTTTTTTAGTGGTCAAAGGGCCAGACCTCATTAATGTAGCTGAATTGGAATGGCCTCAGCCATCTTGTCCAGTAAATCAGTTATTCAAGCAACGGGTGCAATGCTTTACTTTGCCAGGCATGAAGTCCATCACAAGGCTCTAAACTATGCTCCTTTCCTTATGCATCTGTGTTGTTTTATTTGTTGCTTACGGCAGCAAAACAAATGTAAGTAATTACTGTGACATAAATGTATCAAAAACTTGGCCAGACGTGGTGGCGCACACCTTTAATCCCAGGACTCGGGAGGCAGAGGTAGGAGGATCGCCGTGAGTTCAAGGCCACCCTGAGACTACACAATGAATTCTGGGTCAGCCTGAGCTAGAGCGAAAGCCTACCTCGAAAAACAAAACTATATATATCAAAAACTTGTTATTGTGTAGACACATGATCAGGGTCACCAGTGGAATAGAGCAATATTCAAGGTGTGTGATTATGTGCTTGCACACCCACCGAGAAGCAGACACTATTTTTAAAATTTTTTATCGTGTTATTTAATTATTTTTTAATAGTCTCTTCCTGTGGTATTTTATGAGTATATGGATCACATCGTTCCAAAGGACATCTTTGTAAATTTAGAGAAACAGACCACTGATAAAAAAAAAAAAAAAAACTCACTTATGAAGAATAGACGTTCATTCTTGGATGGTCATAGTTTTAAGACTAGAAATGACGTCCCAATCCAACTCAAAACTTTGGCTGGAAACTCGTTTTAATACCCCTGTCATTTGAACTTAACCCGCACTCGCACGCTGCGCTGAGCTGTGCCCCACTGACGCTGCTCTCCGCCCCTTGCAGACGCGGCGTGGGCCGAGGTGCGGCCGAGCGGCCCCCACGCGGGCACCGTCGGAGGCGCCCCCCGGGGTCACGCGCGCTCCGCGGCCTTCGCGTACGCGGCGAGCGCGGGGCAGCTGCGCGCCCTGGTGGAGGCGGCCGAGCGCTGTGAACAGCGGCTGGTTCTGCGCTGCAGGGCTGCCGAGGCCCAGGCCGAGGCGCGAGGTAAGGTCCCAGGCTGCAGGGGCGTGGTGGGGAAAGGCTCCGCGGAGGGGGCGGAGTTTCCAGGGAAAGGCCAAGGTCATTAGCAAGGAGCCTAGTTCAGAGTTCTGGCCGGATCCCTTTAGGCCTCACCTGGAAGACAGAGCTGTGAAGAGTCCTCCTGAAGCTTCCTGCCTAAGGTGGAGCCTGCCTGTGTTACATCGTGGATGGGGAAGGGTTCCTAAGATCCCACACCTCCCAGAGTAGTCATGTCAGTTAACAGTTGCTGGAAGGGGGCAGTCATGTTTTTCAGCCACTGGTAAGTTGCCCATACTCCAGTCAGTAGTAACCTGCCAGCCTTGAAGATGCAAGCAACTCTAACTCAATGGGTAAAAGCAAACAAACTAAAAACAAGCTGTGAAAGTGGAATGGGGATTAATTGGGAAGAAGTACAGTTTTTACAAGGGAAGACGAGAGATCAAGAGAGGGCAAGTGGGAAGAATGTATCGAAATACATTATATGAAAGTGGCAAAAATTAAAATGAATCCTTGCAGTTAGTGAATGCTCAGCATTCATGTGCAGAAGTAGTGACATGTGTGTGTGTGTGTGTGTGTGTGTGTGTGTGTGTGTGTTTTGAAATCTAAGGCAGCTTAGCAAATAACATTATGATTTACTTAGCCTTCTGTCCACAGTTGGGGGATAATGCTAAATTCACTAGCAGTCCTTTCTGGAGTCCAGCTGGAACCCCTGTTGCCTCCTTGTGCTCCAACATCTATCTCTGCTTCTCCCTGTACCATTTTGTTTTCCTCCTTTAAGATTATCTAATGAGGACAGGAGAGGTGGCTTACAGTTAAGGCACTTGCCTGCAAAGCCGAAGGACTCATGTTTGACTCTCTAGGTCCCATGGTAAGCCAGATGCACAAAGGTCAGGCAAGTACAAGGTCGCATGTGTGCTCAAGGTGGCTCACATGTCTGGAATTCGATTATAGTGGCTGGAGGCCCTGGTGTGCCAATTCTCTTTCTCTCTCTTTCTCTCTTGCATAAAAAAAGGCCAGTCTGCTGCCTCAAAAAAAAAAAAATTATCTAATGAATGCCAGAATATCACTGTACTCCCCAGCCCCATTTCTCCCGTGTTTCTAGATGAAATAATTACTGAAGTTATTGAAAGAGTTTTTCTGACTTCCCATTTCCTGCACATTATCCAAATGTAACATCTTAGTTCTCCCAGTGATAATCTTTTTTTTTTAACAACAGCTCTGTTGTATTTATTTATTTGTTTGTTTGTTTGTTTATTAGAGACAGAGAGGGAAAGAGGAAGAGTGAGAATGGGTGCACCAGGGCCTCTAGCCACTGCAAATGAACTCCAGATGTGTGCATCCTCTTGTGCATCTGGCTTACATGGGACCTGGAGAATCGAACCGGGGTCCTTAGGCTTCACAGGCATGTGCCTTAACCAATAAGCCATCTCTCCAGTCCTCCCAGAGATAATCTTTAAGGAGCTCCATTTGTATCATAAGCCTTTCATATTATGGTCAGACTTTTCTCCTCCTTTCAGGAACCCCACAATCGCCTACAGAGTCCCTGACATCACTCCCCAGTGTGCTTGTCATATGGTTTGCCCCAGGTAGATTATCGATAATCAGTGCTGAAGTTTGTGACTCATTCTGTAAGTTTGGTGATCAGAAATGATATATGTTAGCCGCTCTTCAGTTTTCAAATCAGTCTTCTATTAAAATGAGTTGAAAAGTCTTGATGCTTGATCTTGTCCACTACTGATGTGACTTGCGGGACCACTAGTGCACGCCTTTCCTTACTTTCCTAACTTGCATCAGCCCCTTGGCATATTCCAGACCATGTTTTTCCTTGTGGAAAAAGTTTCCTCCACCCAGATGGATCCCTCTCGCTTTTCAACCTTAAATCTTACCCATCATGCCAGACCTAGATGCCCTCCCACATGGACCTTCTCTGTGACCCGTGCCTTCTCTGGTTGCTGCCAGCCAATTCGAAGTACAAGAAAACTCAGAAGTTTTCCTTTTCCTTTCCAAGCTTGAAGTCCAAATTCAAGATCTGTTCCTTTACAACTACAAAAATTTAAGTAATGGCTTAATCCTTCCAAGTCTGCTTCCTCTTCAGAAAAGTGGGTGCCATAAGTGGGTCTCCTGGGGATTCCTTGCAGAAATGAGATAAAGAAGCTGAGTTCAGGGGGAGTATCTCACTGCTGGGTGACCAGTGGGTTTTTTTAATGTATAGTTGACATTACAAAGTTTATTTATTTGTTAGTTTATCAATACTGAATTTTAATGAGGGAGATAATTACAAGACTCTGGACCATAACACATTGGGTAACTAACCAAGAATATGAGAGAGAGAGAGAGGGAGAGGGGGGGGCAAATTACATGGCAGTTAGCCTGTAACAGAACTAGAAAGCCACAGAAAGCCACATCACCTAGTGGTCAGTGAAAAGGGGCCACACAGGGACTAGTCCATAGCCTGGACACACCCACCAGTCAGTAAGGAACTTGTCATGAGGGCTAGCGTTTAATCAATGCATTTGATAACTATTGCCCATTGAGATTTACTTCCAGACACAAGAATTATTCTAAAACAACCAAAACACATCCTTTTTAATTTGGAGAATTGATGATTGTGAAAGTGAAAATATATGAATATATGAGCATCCCTCATTAGTATGCCATACAGCTGCCACTGCAGTACTGCCACTGGAGAACTTTAAATACAAACTTAATTTTGATAAACATCTAGGAAGGGCCTAGTATTTCCAGAAGTTTTTGGTTTGGGTAGAGGTGAAATGGGAGGATGACATCACCCAGGATGACAGCTCATAGAGTCTGACCTGCTTTGCCTTGCTGGGGCATATAGGAGACTAAGAGGAGCTGTGCTCATACACTCTGTAACTGCAAAGTGAAGTCACATTTGATTCTGGAATTATACTGATGCTGTGTCTTATGTCCAGACATTTAACTGACCCATGGAGTTGCTTGGGCTTTGGAATTTTAAGAGCCTCTGGTAAATTTATGGAAACTACTATACTAGGGTTTAAAATTGCTAAGGAAATAGAATAGTCCATTTCAGTCATGAATGCATTTAATTTCCTTTGATAGTTTTTCTCTTCATTCCCCCTCCATCTTATAAGTGTGTAACCCCTGAGTGCCACTCATCTGTTGTCAATTTCAGTGTGTTTGTGTTATTTTTATTTAAAGAATACTATGTAAATGGGATTGTAGAGTTTATAACTTTTGGTGTTGAGTTTTTAATAACCACCATATTCCCATTCAGAGTCATTAATATGAGTGAATCAATAAATCATTCCCGTTAATTGCTGTGTAGTAATCCATGGTGTGAATGTACCAGTATAACCATTCATTCACTTAAAAGGGACTTGGAATCTTTACAGTCTGTGGACATTTTTTTTTCCCTGGGATAAATGCCCCAGAGTGCCATTACTGGGTAGTAGGGTAATTGAATGACTAGTTTAATTTTAAAACAACCCTAAAGATGTCAAAATAAACCAACACAAACATCCAATGTGTCTTCCAGAGCGGCTATACTATTTACATCCCCCGTGGTAATTTGAGAAGTCAATATCTTTCAGATCTTCATTGTGTTTTGCAAAGCTGAAGTTTTCACTGTCATGAGGCTTACCTTATCACCGTGCCTTGTGGGTTGTGCATTTGGGTCAAGTCTAACTCTCTCTTTAATCCTAATTCCAAAGATTAGTTCTATTTTCATTAATAGTCATATTTTACTTTTAATTCCATAGAAGTCTGAGATTTCATCAAGTTTGGTTCTCTCTCTCTCTCTCTCTCTCTGCCTTTGATGGTCTAGTTGCTTTACACTATTCACAGAAACGCTCTCCTTCCTCTACTGAGTCACGGTTTCAACATTGTCAGATATCAGTTAGACATCTTTTCCTGGAGGATCTATTTCTGGGGCTTCTTTACTTGTTCCTTTAGTGCCCCATTAATCTGTCCCTCCACCAATAGCACAGTGTATTGAACACTATATGTACATAGTAGGGAAAAGTTAATTCCACTCACATATGTTTCCAAGGAATTTGAATAAATACGTAGAGACACAATACTCAGATCTTATGGCAAAACTTTTAAGGTTCCTTAGGAAGCCCTGAAATGTCTTCCAAAGGGCCTTTACCATTTTGCACATCCAGCAATGGGAGTTGTTACTGCTTATCCCTAAATGCTCCTGATGGTGACAGTGTTTTGGATTTTAGCCATTCTGATAGGTGTTTGAATTTGCATTCCTTACCAGCATATGATCTATCTCTTTATATTTTATCTTCTTTGCTAATGTATCTGTTTAGATGTTTTGGCTACTTTTTAATTAAGCTGCTTATTTTATTAGTGTTATGGTTTAGAAGTTATTTGCTCATTTTGGATGCAAGAATTTTATGAGATTAGCATTTTGCAATTAGTTTCTCCAAGTTTGTGACTTCCCTTTTGGTTGTCTTAAAGTAATATCACAGGAGATTTTAATTTTCATAAATTCCAAGTTATACAATTTTTCTTTCATTGATATCTTTTTCTGTTGGTCTAAAACTCATCAATATACTGAAGATCACCTTGGCTTTCTCCTGTTTGTCTTCTAGAAGTTTTATATTGTCACTGAATGCCCATCATTCATTTTGAATTAATTTTGTGTAAGATGTAAAATGCCAAAATTCACTGTCCTTGGCACAAGGATTCCTAGTCATTTTAATACCACAAGTTGAAAAGACTGCCTTTTCCACTGAGTTCCTTTGCTAACTTTTAAGATCTGTTGAATCTTCTTGGTTGGGTGTGTATCTCAGCTCTCTCTTCTGCTCTATTGATCTGAATAGTGGTCTGACTTGAATACTGTCTTACGTAGCATCAGCCTTCCTACTTTGTTCTTCCTCACAGTGTGTTGGACATTGTGACTTTCTTTATAAAACTTTAGAATCAATTTGTCAATATCCACAAAGATACTTCCTGGGGCTGTGATCTGGACTGCATTCAATCAAAAAATCAACTTGGGAAAAGAATTTACACCTTCACACTAAATATTAGGTTTTCTTATACATGAACATGGGGTAGCTCTTTATTTATTTAAACCCTTGACTTATTTCTTCAAAAGTTTATACTTGAGTTATTTTTAGTTCTAATGTAAGATACACTGCACTTTTTAAATTTTATTTGATAGAGACAGGGAGAGAGACAGAGAGAAAGAAGAAGAGGCAGAGAGAGAATGGGCACGCCAGGGTCATTTCAGCCATTGTGAACGAACTCCAGATGCATGCGCCTCCTTGTGGGCATGTGCGACATTGCATGCTTGTGTCACTTTTGCATCTGGCTAAACATGGGACCTAGAGATTTGAACAAGCATTCTTAGGCTTTGCAGGCAGACACCTTAACTGCTAAGCCATCTCTCCAGCCCTTTCACACTGCACTTTTAATTTCAAATTCTTATGTATTGTTGATACATAAGAAGAAATGGATTCTTGTCCTGCAATCTTGCAATAATCATTTTTGGGGGGGGAGAGACACAGAGAGAGACAGAGAGAGGGAGAGGAAGACAGATAGAGATGGGCGTGCCAGCAGCCTCTCAGCTGCTGCAAACGAAATCCAGATGTGTGTGCCCCCTTGTGGTCAAGTGCGGCATTGCACCTGTGCGTCACTTTGCATCTGGCTAAACGTGGGATCTGGAGTTTGGAACCGGCGTTCTTAGACTTAGGAGACAGGCGCCTTACCTGCTAAGCCATCTCTCCCAATAATCATTTTTAATTGCAGGAATTGTTAGATTGTTAGTTATATGTGAAAAAGTGTTATATTTCCTTCATATCTATTTAATTTTTGTTTGCTTTTTGGATTACCACACATTTCCTAGAACTTAATGTGGAAAAGCAGTGGTGTGGGGTGACAATTTTTTACCTTATTCAAAGTCTTATTGGGAATCAAATCATTTCTCACCTTCAGATATGATGTTAGCTGTGGGAGTCTTATGGAAGTTCTTTATCAAGTTAATGACTCTCTCTTTTATTCCTAGTTCTCATTAAGTGTTAATGTTTCTTCTGTTGATAAGAGATTAATTTTTAATTAATTGAGTTTTTAATGTTAAAGATATACCTAGAAACAAATCCCATTTTGCTATAAGTCATAATTTTTTATATGTTGCTGGACCCATTTGTTTTGTTTTCTTGAGGATTTCTCTGTGTTTGGGACATACCTTTGCCTGCCAATACCATTCCTCCCCTCATTTGTTGTAGTGTGTTTTCTAATTTTGCCATTAGGGTAATGTTAACATTTTGGAAAACACTAAGAGAGAAGTGTTCACACTGCTTCTGTTTTATGGAGAAGATTATAGAGAACTGGTATTATGGTTGGTAGACTTCTATGGCAAAATCATTTGGGCTAAGGGCATTTTGTTTTGTGAGTTTAATAATTATTATTAATTATTGGTCCACTTTATTAGATATAGTTGCATTTGTTTCATGTAGCAACTGTACCAAAGTCCCAGAATCACAGTGGTTTAAAACAGTAGGAACTTAGGTTGGAGAGATGGCTTAACAGTTAAGGCACCTGCCTGCAAAGCCAAAGGACCTTGGTTCGATTCCCCAGGACCCACATAAGCCAGATACACAAGGTGGTGCATATATCTGAAGTTTGTTTGCAGTGGCTGGAGGCCCCAGTGCACCCATTCTTTCTCTTTTTCTGCCTCTTTCTTTCTCTCAAATAAATAAATAAATATTTTAAAAAAAGAAAAAACAGTAGGAACTTATTGTCTCACAGTTCTGGATGCAAGATGAGCAAAATCAAGGTATTAACAAAACTGTATCCCTTTGTATTCCTTTTTCAACAAAGTTGAAGACCTGTAGCTTCTAGTGGTTTTCAAGTAGTCTTTGGCTTTCTTTTGCTTATAGATTAATTACTCCAAGTTTCAGACTTTACACAGCATTATCCCTGTAAGTTTTTACATCTTCCTTCTGTATGTGTCTGTACTTATATGCAAATTTCTCTTTAACAAAAAATGACTCTTTATTGAGGCAGAGTTTCACACTGTAGCTCAGACTTCTTGAAACTCACTATGTAGCCTAGGCTAGCTTTGAACTCACAACTCTCTTCTACATCAGTCTCCTGAGATCTGGAATTATAGGTATAAGCCATCATGCTTGGCAGTGACTTCATTTTAATTCAAGTAATGGCCTCTATAGTGACCATATTTCCAAATAGTGTCATATTCCAATGTACTAATGTTTAGGATTTTTTTCATTTCTTTTTTTTTATTGAAAACTTCTCTACTTACAGACAATAAACAATGATATTTCCCTCCCCTCTCCCCATTCCCATTCAGAATTCCACTCTCCATCATATCCCCTCCCTCTCTCCATTAGTTTCTCTTTTAATTTGATATCATCTTTGTCTCCTATTATGAGGGTCTTGCGAAGGTATTACTAGGTACTGCCAGGTCACGGATATCAAGGCCAATTTCTGTCTGGACAGTTGCATTGTAAGAAGTCATACCCTTCCTTTGGCTCTTACATTCTTTCCACCACCTCTTCCGCAATGGACCCTGAGCCTTGGAGGGTGAGATAGAGATGTTTCAGTGCTGGACACTCCTCCATCCCTTTTTCTCAGCACTATGTTGCCTTTTGGGTCACCACAGTGGTCATCGCCATCTGAAAAGAGAAGCTTCTCTAACCAAAAGTGAAAGTGGCATTAGTATATGAATATGAACATTAAGTGTAGTGCTTTCAGGGCAGTTTGGTGGGAATAGTATATACATTTAGCCAGATAAGTGCAGGCTTTATACCCCTAAGGCTCATGACCTCCCCTGCCATATGCTTTTGGTTAGTTTTTTTCAGTACCAGGCATATATTCCCTCCCATAGAGAGGGCCTTCAGTCCAACTAGGGAGCAGTTGGTTTTCCCAAGAGCAGGCATGCCACTATTGCACCCGTTTGGTCATTGGGCCTGTCTGGCCAAACTTGGGGTTTCCAGTCTCCACTGCTTTCACCACTGATGATTTCTGTCTCTCATACAGCTGTATGCAGTGCAGCTTTTTCCAGCTTTCAGTTGGCTGGTCTACAGGGAGAAGGTTTTCTGCTCAGCACCAGCTTGATTTCTCAGTGACCTTGATGCTTAGGCAAGTGAGGTCTTCAGCAATAAGGTCTTACCATCTGTTTCTCAAGAGAAACCAAGGGCCTTGGCAATGGCCTGTAGTGTTTTAGAGGCAACAGGGACCTCCTTGGCCAACAACTTACTGGAAGGTATCCCATCCCAGGCACTGAAAATTTTCTAGTAACAATCTATAGCTCTGGATGTGCCATTATTCAAAAAAGTATCTTTGCCAGCTATACATGTGACAGAGGATTAATATCCAGAATATACAAAGAACTCAAAAAGCAGAATAAGAAATCAAACAACCCAGTTAAAAAAATGGGCATGGAACTAAATAGAGAGTTCTCAGAAGAAAGAAATACAGATGGCATATAAACATTTAAATAGTGTTCTACATCAATAGCCATTAGGGAAATGCAAATTAAAACTACTTTGAGCTTCCCTCTCACTCCTGTCAGAACGGCTACCATCAAGAAAACAAATGACAATAAGTGTTGGCGTGGATGCGGAAAAAGAGGAACACTTCTACACATGATGGGAATGTAATCTGGTCCAGCCATTGTGGAAATCAGTGTGGAGGTTCTTGAGACAGCTAAAAATAGATTTACCATATGATCCAGCTATAGCACTCCTAGGCATATATCTGAAGGACTCTTCTCACTACCTTAGATACTTGCACAACCATGTTTATTGCTGCTCTATTCACAATAGCTAGGAAATGAAACCAGACTAGATGTCCCTCCACAGATGAATGGATAATAAAGATGTGGTACATTGACACAATGGAGTTCTATTCAGTGGTAAAGAAAATTGAAATTATGAAATTTTCTGGGAAATAGAGGGATCTGGAAAGGAATATACTAAGTGAAGTAACCCAGGCTCAGAAAGCCAAATGTCACATTTTATCTCTCATATGTGGATCCTAGTTATAAATATATAGACTTGTGTGTGAACTGGAAACAAAAGCTGGTAGCAGAGACCAGTAAGGTAGGAAAAGCTTATAAGGGAGGGAGGAGAGGGAAGGACTTAAGGGAATGGTATTGTATATATGAAATAGAAGAACAGATTATAGGCAGGGGAAAGGCCTAAGGAAGTCCGGGGGAAGAGATTATGTAAAAGAAGGGTGGGGGAGGGTCAATAAAAATTCAAGATAATGTTTAGTATTTTAACACAATTTACTGGAAGAAGCATGATTCAACACTTAGCATGGACATCTTCAAATTGTCTCCTGCTCTTTGAGTTTGATTTGGTAGATGGGATCTTTCAAGTGGTTCATCCTTTTCATATAAGTTATCGAAATTGGAGGCATAGAGTTGTCCATGATATTCCTTCATTATTATTTAAATGTCCATGAAGTCAAACATATTATCTCTTTCATTTCCAAGATTAGTAATTTTCCATCTTTCATCTGTTTTCCATGTTATCCCAGGTAAAAGTTTATAAATTTTGTAGACCTTCAAGGAACCAGTTTTTACCTTCACACATTTTTCTCTACTAATTACCTGTTAGTCATTTTTGTAGTCTCTGCTATATTTTTAAAAATTTTTCTTTTTTCATTTAATTTGCTCCTTTTTTCCTAATTGTCTAAGATGGAAGCTTAAATTATTGAGTTTTAGAAGTTTTATATTTCTAAAATAAGATGTAAGCTCTAAACATTGCTTTTACTATATATCACAAATTCTGACAGGTTTTATATTCATTTTCTTTTAGAAGAATTTTTCTTCTATTGAGACCTATTCATTGATCATGTTTGACTTAGAAGTGTGCTGCCAACTGCCCACAAGTTTTGGATCCCTGGAATTTGTTTCAGTTACTGTTGGTTTGGTTATATTACTATCCAGATGAATACTTCAGATGAATTATGTTCTTTTAAATTCATTCATATGTACCTTATCAAGTTGAATGTGATCTAACTGAACACATTGTGAATGTGTATTCTGTAATTGTAGGATTAAATAATCTACAAATGTCAATTACATCTGTTTGACTGCTGGCGCTATTCAGCTTAAGTATATTATTTTTTTCTGCCTACTGTATCTGCCTTGATCACTGATAGGGGTATTGAAGCCTCCAGGGGTAACAGTGGACTTGGCTCTTTGTCCCTGGAATTCTATCATTTTCTGCCACACGTGTTTTTATTCTTTGTCAGATGTATTTACGTTAAGTATCATGATATCTTTTTAGGGAACTGACCCCTTTATCATTGTGTCATATTCCTCTTTACCCTGCATGATTTCCCGTGCTCTGAAATTGTGTTTGAAATAGTGTTGCCTTTTAAATAGTGTTACCATAGGATAGCTCTCTCCATCCCTTTATTTTTCTCTCTCGTTTTTAGATATAAAGGGGGTTTTGGGAAACAGCATATAATTGGATCTTGTTTGTTTATCTACTCTAACAATCTCTGTCTTTTAATTAGCATTAATTGGAATTAGACCACTCACATTTAAGGTGACTATTGATATATTTTTTTGATATTTTGATATTTTGATATTTGCCATACTGTAACTCTTCTTCATCTGTTCTTTCTTCGTCACTATTAACAAGGTTGCATACTATAAGGCTGTGTACTTTACAACTACTCCAGTTCCACTTTTATATGACATAATTCCACCTTACTGATAGATAGTGCTGGTCCTCTGTTCCATCTCTTGTTACACTGCAGTCCTTTAATTTCACTTACCCATAAATTATAACCACCCAATATGTTATTGCTATATTATTTTGAATTAGCTGTTATCTACCACTTAAGAATAGATACTGTGTTTTATTTTAGCTTCACTTATTACTTTTCTAGTGGTCCTTTATTTAGATCTGAGTTTTCTAACTTATGCCACCTTTCTTCTCTCTGAGTTTCTTAACATGGGTGAGGAGTTGTAATGAGACTCTATGCAAGCCACAAAAATTGTCCTCTAGTTTTGGGGTTCTAGCCAGTTGACCTTCCTCAGTGATCATTTTGTCATCTCAAAAAGATATTCTTAGTGTATAAATTAGTCTGGTTTTTTTGATGATGAGTTTTTGCATATTATTTTATGGAGAATATCCAGTCTCATGTGCAAACAAATTAAGGATTCATCTTCTAATGAAAGAAAGAAAGTAGATTCAGTTAAGCCTTATATCAAAACATTGCAGGGGAATGTTCAGTATTGGCAAAGAAAAATGTTCTTGTTGGCAGGAGTAAAATACAACCTCTCAAGTACACACGTGTGCATGCACATGTGTGTGTGTGTTTGTATCTTTCCTGGGAGTGAAGGAGACTGTATTGGGATGGTGGTGTTGGTCGATACAAGATAGATGTCATCTTTCCTATACTTGTCTTGTAGATGGAACCCCGCTGAGCTGGTGGGTTGGAAGAACCAATGAAACACACACTTACTGGAGAGGCTCTCTGCCAAATGCTCAAAAGTGCACTTGTGGATTAGAGGGAAACTGCGTTGATTCTCAGTATCACTGCAACTGTGAGGCTGACAGGAATGAACGGTGATTTTTCTGCATGATTTCCCTGCACAAAAATGTAGTTTTCATTCTTTCACTATGTGTATCTAATTAACTATTGATCAAGGAGGTATATAAAAAGTAACTACTGTTCAAGCAAGTTAAAAATATGTTTAGATAAATTATGATCAACAAATTTAAATATTTAATTTCATGATCAAAGATTCACTATTTTACTTTTAATATTATACAATATAGATAATATGCATTTTACTTGTTTTAAATTGGTAAGTTTCCCACCCAGTAGATGTCAAATGTCAGTCTCTAAGGTTCATTTTAATGAATCAAATTACTACTCATGTACTTCAGTTACATTGATAGTTCAAAAGGTAAATTCCTTCAAGCCTTTGTCTTATATAGATTTGGGTTGTAATGCTGCTTGTCCACATTAACACACTAGAACTCTGTGGGTCCTGCATACAGAGACTATTGTGCAGAACCAAGTTTCCCATACTCCTCAGACTCTTCTTAGTGTGATCCCAAGGCCTCTGGAGTGGCTGACACAAAGGATTCCAAAGGAGTTTAAATCAGACTTCAAATTTTCTTAAAGGAGAATTTTCTCATGGAATTTGCAAAATTTCCCCCCTTAGAAATTATTTTTAAGGTTACTCCTGGAATATGTACTCATTTGTAATATAGATATGTTTAAATCTCTGAATTCATTTCAGGCTTTCAAAACACATTTTAATAAAATAGCAAGACAGTGTAGAGTATACTTAAAAAAAAAAAAAAAAAAAAAAAAAAAAAAACTACTCACTGTTTTATCCAGAGGTCCAGAAAGTTGGTCTGTACAACATCCAGGGTAATTAGTAATTTGATTCAGGAAAACAGAGAGTATCATTTTGACTTCATGGTATTCCATGTATTTGCCTTGCATACACAAAGCCTGATCTGAATTACTTGAAAACAATAATGCTGAACTTGATAAATACACTTGGCTACATTAGAGATATAAATAAAAATACATACTATATTCCTCCATAGAGAATATTTTTGCCCTTCCTCAAGTTTAAAATTTAAAAATATCTCCATAGATTTATGATATACTCCTTTTCAATGTTTTGATATATAATTTCAATACAGCTTTATTCCATTTAAACACATAGATAGTGCAGTGAGAAATGGGAGGAAAATCTGACCTGTAATTTCAAATTGTATCACTAATAATTCCAGGTCTTCACTAATCTGTACCAATTAAAATACTTTTGTAAAATTTAAGATATATATTAGACATGTCTGGTATTATAATGACACAACACTTTTAAGTTTGGGCTTCCTCACAAGAGAAATGTCCACTTTCAGATCTTCCTGAAGTGCCTCTCTAGCAGTCCTAGAGTACTCCTCTTCCTCCCTGCTTCTGGATGGTCTGCTTCCTCCCTACACATGGGCTTCTGGCTGCTTAGTAAACTGGGATCTTGGGCCTATTCACATCCCTGGTCTTAACAGGGCAGATAGGAGAGTGTAAGAAATCAGAATTGGCTGTGATCTAGTAGTTCTGTAAACAACAAGCTGGAAGAATGTTAGGAAAATTTATTGTTTACATTATAGAACAATGAATCCTCACTAAGTGTATTTTTAAAGATTTTTTTATTTATTTATTTATTTATTTATTTATTTATTTATTTATTTGAGACAGAGAGAGAGGGAGAGTGAGAATGGCACACTAGGGCCTCTAGCCACTGCAAATGACTCCAGATGCGTGCGCCCTCTCGTACATCTGGCCTATGTGGGACCTGGAGAATCAAACTGGGGTCCGTAGGCTTTACAGGCATGTGCCTTAACCACTAAGCCATCTCTCTAGCCCCCTAAGTGTGTTTTTTATTGTAGACGTCACATTTACTCAAAGCAGTCACCAGAGAAACACATAACTTGAAGAATACAACCATCTCTACACTGAGTGACCTTCCTACCTACTAAGGGGGGGACAGGGCAACTGAGGAGAATCCTCACTCCATGCCATTCTCTGCCTAGTCTAGTCAGGTCTTTGAGTAGCAGGCTACAATTGTGGGGCAGAGACACTTGGAGGAAAGTTTAGAATGGAAACAAAAAGGTCATGTGTTCATTTCAGAAGAGATGATTGTAGAGATACTTCTTTTTTCAACTTAATTACTTTGAAGATTCCAGTAGACAGATCTTATTCAACTCTAAGAAATAACCATTCTCAAATTTTGTCCCAACCTTTGCAGAATATGTTTTACAAATGAGGGTGTATGAAAGAGAAGTGCTGGGGACTTTCAGAAGTGTTTCAGGTATTTTGGGATTTAGGAATATTTTTATATACCTGATGATATATCTCAGAGATGCAACCCAAGTCTAACCATGAGATTTGTTTATGTGCCATGCACATTTTATGCACATGGGCTGAAGGTCATTTCATACAGTATTTTTAGTGCACTTGAATTTTGACTTTGTCACTCATAGAATTTTACCCGATGGCATCATATCAGAATTCAAAAAACTTGCAATTCTGGAAAGTTTCTTGTTTTGGATTTTAAAATGAGTTGTGTTTAATCTATAGTACAAACCTCAGAAACTAAAATGGAGAGCAAAGAAAAATAATGATAGCCCTATTGATGAAGAAGTTTATAGGTCTTCTGGAAACTGGCAAATCCTCATTTTACTATATCAGTTTTAAAAGTTGGTATCTGCCTGTACCAATGACAAATTCGTAGACATGTTATTCATACTTACCCCAAACTGAAAACAGTACTCCATGTCTGCTTAAAGACAATTGAATGCAATTTCTTCTGTGTCCTGTTACACAACTCACTGTATTATGCACTATTGATGTTAAAAGTAGAATGACACCTGCAAATTGGTCTTTTAAAGTTCAAGCATCCTTGATGAATAGCTAAGGGAATTGTGTTTCCTCTACCAGACTATCTCTCTACAATGGGGTTCACAGATATTGAAATGTTTTTGACACCTACCATATTAAGAACTTCCCAGAATAAGCTTCTCTGTTGCCCGGGAGATGTATGCCTAGCTTGTCTACCATCAGTCCACTTCAAAGCTGACTGTTACTCATCCATGCTCTGGTCTTTGCACAATTGTTGAGTAACAAAACCTTAACTAGGCAAGGCAGCGAGGTTTCAATCTTGGTTTGAGAACAAATCCTTCTTCACCAAATATCTCATATACTCCAGAATATTTAATTCATATTAATTTATATCTCTTTATATACATTACAGGTTGCTTCATGTGTTTTTGCAGGATGAAAATCTTAATATAGCTATTTTATTTTAGTTATGTATTTTCAAACTGATTCCTAAAGTCTTTTACAAAAATTCAGAAAACTTTAGTATTACAAATACCAAGGACTGCAATGAAGAAACACTAGGTATTCTGATATTTTGCCACAATTCATAAGAATGTAGATACTGGAAATAAATAATTTTAAAAAACATTTTTATCTTCTATAGAGGAGTCTATATCAGAAGGAGTAATTAGACTGAGAGTGTTCTATCTGTAAACCACAATACACGTGCAATTTGAGCCATATATATGTATAAAATTACAAGCAGGTTGCACAAGAAAAAGCAAATGTCTTTATTTTGGTCAAAGAGGAAATTAGGGGAATAGTTGAGACAAGAACCCCATGGTCTCCAAGTGTCTCCTAGGTTTCTTTGAATTGGGCCAAAAACAAATTTATTTTCCAATCATTTCCATGTGGGATGGTTATGATGATGAAAATACTCAAAGAGTTAAATGGACTATATGTTTTTAGGGGACAAAGTCTGTTTTCACTCTGGGTCTCCAGCACCTGGCAGCACCTAGTCCATAGCAAGCAAGCACTATGGTTCTCTGAATGAAGCAGCCTCCACAGAACAATCCCACACTCACCAGTCTGTGTATTGAAACAACAACAGCTACTTATAGTGACATTGGATTTATTTTAGTTTAGAATCTGTTGGTTTGGTTTATAGCTTACAGCATTATCCAGGAAAGAAGTGTGCAATCACCACAAAAGACTTAAAAAATTAATCTTAAAATAAAATCTGTGAAATAAACAGCTAAATCTCAAGCATGTTACTTGCAATGAGTACTCGTTTAAATATTATCCCGAGTCCATTAGGAAGAACAGTTGGATGCTTCATTATCTTGAAAACAATGTTATCCTGTGCTTGCAAAATGACCAACCATCCTTGTGATTTGTCCCTTCTCTTTTGTTTTTCTTTGTAGTCAGGGATTGACAATTGGATCAGGATTTGTTAATCTATTGCTATGGCTCAAATCCACGGAAGAACATTTTGAGGCACAGAGAACTTTGATGAAATTAAAATTTCAATGTCCACAAGATTTTATTATAGCATAGTGATGCCCACACAATACCCGTGGCTGCTCTCATATTTTGGTGACAGAGTTGAGCAGTGTCTGTAGAGGCTACATGGCCTAGACAGCCAGTCATTTGCCATATGACTTTTTATAGAAAATATCTACCAATCTCTGACCTTGCTTCTTCTTTTTAACTTTTTATTGATGTCTTCCATACATGCAGACAATATACCATGATCATAACCCCTTCTACCACATTCCCTTTTGCCCCTCCTGAATCCCCCCTCCACTGAATCCCTTCTTTTTCCCCTCTAGTCTGTCTTCTTTTTTGACATCATAATTTTTTTTTCCTGTTTTGCAGGTTAGATTCTGTCTGTGTTCTCAGAATGCTCAAGCATTCAGTTAGGTCCTATAACAGTTGTAAATTGCAATAAGAGATCATAACTAATTACATCTGTATGTGACTTAGAATGACTTAAAAGGTTTGGGTCATTGTATTTTTTAGGACCAGTGATACAATAGTCCTTTCCCGTAAGGAGCACCTGCCAGTCACGGAGATTGTGGTGACAGACACAGGCCATCCACATTCTGAAACTGCGTATGCACTAGGACCTCTGCTTTGCCAGGGGGACAGTAAGTAGTGGCATGAGAAAGCTTTCTTTTTTTCTGTTTTTTTTTTTTTTTTTTTTTTGGTGGGTATGTGCATGCATGTGTGTTCATTCCAGAGGACAACTTCTGGCATTGATTTTCGCCTTCCCCATGTTTGAAGCAGGATTTCTCATTTAATTGTTCACTAGTGCATTCACCAGGCCAGCTGACCTGAACGTCTCTGGGAGAGTCTTCTTTCTCTGCCTCCCTGGGATACACTGGGATTACAGATGCTTGCCCTATAGCATTTGACTAAATTTTCTTTTTATAATATGTTTGGATTATTGAAAAATAAATAAATGCCCTTGTTTTGGCTACAGAGAAAATGAGTGGTGATTCTAGGACCAGGATTTATATCAGAAAAGTACTGTGATAGGCAGCTTCCCATTGTTGTGACCAAATGCTTGAGATAAATGACTTAAAAGGGGAAAGGTTTTTGTTAGCTCATGGTTTCAGACCATGAGTTCCATTAGTCTTGGGGCCTGTAGTGGGGTGAAACATCAGGTGAGGAGCATGTGGTTAAGCAAAGCACCCGGCTCCTTGTGACCAGGAAGTGAACTGAGAGAAGACAGACCCAGAATCACAGTCTTCTCTTCAAGGGCACGTCCTTGATGATGACCTTCCTTCCATTAGGCTTCTAGCACACAGGCCTTTGGGGAACATCTAAGATCTAAACCAGAATAACCATATTGTCTTTGCTGAAGACCAGTGGTTCATTAGTGAAACACAGTGAAATATCCCTCACAGGAATGTTTGGGATCAGTTTTTCAAATTTTGAAATATTTGCCTATACATAGTATTGTGGTCATCATCAAGGGAATTAAGCATTCAGAACAAACAAATTTATGGAGGATGCCTGAATTAAACCACCACATTCTGCCTGTGGCTCTCATAAACTGATAACCATCCATTATGTAAAATGCAATGTATTCAGTCAAAGTTTAAACTTTTATCAATCCCAATACTGTTCAAATATACTCATAGTCTACAGTTTCTTAACGGAGCAGTCACACGAATAATAATAATAATAACAACCCCAAAATAGTGGCACAGAATAAACCTTCATACTGCAAAAGATGGCACTGAGCATAACAAAGAAAGACTGCACAAATACAAGATTTAAAACAAACAGGGCTAACACCAAATTCTATAACTCTTAAGTCTGACAACTCTCTAACTAGTGACAAATCTCCCAGTCTGATAATTCTAACCAATGACAAGCCTCTGGAATTTTGTTTCAACCCCTCCAGCTGGGTCCTTCACAGCCTTGGGAACAATGCATCCCAAGCTGGCAGTTCTCTTTGATGGCCATCTCATAGTCCTGGCATTTCAAAAAGGCCTAGGGACTCTCCTGCAACCCATGGTTCATCCTCTTGGCTCAACTGAGTCTCCACACAGGTAATCCAACAAGCCTGCCTTACATGGTCCATGGTCATTTCCAGAAAGCAAAACCACATTGCAAATTCAATGGCCTTCTCTTTCCTGCATTTATTATATTCCATAGTGCCAGGTATGCTACCAACTTTGTTAGTTCAGGGGGGAAATAAAACTGACTTTGAAGAGGAAGACACTCCATTAGCATTCAGGCACCTAGACTCCCAAGACCTCGTCACTGAAATAGACCTAAAATGAACTCAACATGGCTTAGGGAAATTCATGGAAGAGGGGGCAGAAAGATTGTTAGAACCATAAGTTGGGTCATTATACAGAATCATTGCCTCTCCCACATAACTGATGGTTACCCCCATAAGGCAAGACCCACATTACCCATGGGGGGAGGACAGGGAGAAGGCTAACAATGGTACCATCATGGCTGTATACACACTAAAACTAATAAAAAAATAAGTTTTTAAAAGTAAAAAAAAAAAAAAAAAACAACTGCATTCTTCCTGCTGTCCTAATGCAGAACAGCTGGCCCAAACTTAATGGTTTTCATCCCTCAAACAATTGATGCTGAACTGAGCTTTTGGCTTTAGCCTGAAGCTTTTATTTCATTCTGTGCCATATCCATCTGCTCCCATCAGTTCATTTCTACACAATGCAACTTCTCACAAATTCTCAGGACATAGGCAGGTAAAACACAGGGAGCCTCTCACACAAACTGCCTCTAGCCCAACCCCAACAAATCTCTTTCTCACCTTTATAAGCCAAACCTCACAGTTCATAGTTCTTATTGCATTCAGGGTTTTTAAACTCTGACTAGTATAGTCCATCAAGCTGCACTTACAGCACTGCAAGGTATTCCTTAAGTTAGGGTTTCAAATCCTTCCACATTCCCCCTGTAAATCAGCTCCAAAAGGTCACAAGCCACACAGTTAGGTTTATAGCAACATTGACCCCACTACTTGGTATCAGTTTTACTATTGCAGTTACCTTCAAATTGCTGGCACAAAACACCTGTCCAAGTGCAGATTATGGGAGGAAAGGGTTTATTTTGGTACAAGGGGAAACTCAATTATGGCAGAGGAAAACAATGGCAGGAACAGAGGGTAGACACTGCCTCTTGGCCAACATCAGGTGGACAATAGTAGCAGGAGACTGTGCCAAACACTTGCAAGGAGAAGCTGGCTATAGCACCTATAAATCTGCCCCAATGATACACCACTTTCAAAAGGCTCTAATTCCCAAATTGCCACCAGCTGGACACGTAACATTCAGAGCACATGAGTTTATGGGGGAACACCTAATTCAAACCACCACACTGGGTCTCTAAAACACTGTAGTTCTGGGTTCAGAGAGAAACTTTGTCTCAAAGGTCATATGTAGATGAGTGACAGAGGAAGACATCCAGTATTCTTCTGTGACTTCCAAAAAGCACACATCTGCACATGTGCAAACACACACACATACTCCCCACACTACACTACCATACTACTTACACACATACACCAAAAAGTTCTGTTAATTTATCCCTGGGTCCTCATCTGAGATGTGAACTTCCAGCATTTAAAGGACCCACCTGGCTGTGATCACACATATAGGTTACAGTAAAACAAGGCTGTGATCTGGCAGGTGACGCTCATGCCACTTGCTGTGCTGTGAGTAATAAAATCCTTTCACTCTGACTAGATTACATATTTTCTATTAGTGACCATGCAACTAACAAGCGATGTTCTCGTTTAGTTTCAAAACCTAACATCTAGAATATGTCTCAGTCTTATGCATTTTGTGTTACTTCTTTTAAAACAAAAATGCTCTTTCAAATAATATATTTTGTCTTCCTTTAAGAATTATTTCATTTGCTTTGAATCCATGTTGTGTCACATGTGTTGGATTCTCTGCAGTTGAGATTTTATGTCGATGTGTCTATCTTTGCCCTCCAGACATTTTCTCTTTTCTCCAGTTGCTTTGTCTTTTCCATCTGCATTCAGTGTAATCATCTGAGCTTTTCCTCAATGTCAGTGATTTGATATCACCATATTAATTCTATTTCTAGATTTTACACTTTTTCTATTACTTAAGTGGGTGATCTTGATTGTTTATTATATTTTTCCTTATAATATCTTTGTATTTATTTATAAACTATTTTCTTTGTTCTTGCCTTACAAAAAGAGAATTTTATTATTTTCTTACTTTGAAACTCAGGATTTTCCTTCCATTGGATTGTGATTTTTCAGACCATTTTCATTTCCTTCATTCCTTCCTCTCATTCACTCTATAGCATTTGTCTTCTTCTTTCTGTACTCCCTCCTTCTCTTCTTATACACTATGTTTAAGAAGCATACTGCACTATTCAGAAGTCCAAAGTCTTTTTTGAGACTCACTGTAACCTATAAGCTCCTGGTAAGAGAAAAACAAGTTTTATACTCTGAATGCACAAGAGCAAAGTAAACATGACAATTTCAAAAGGGAAGAAGGAAGATAGAAATCTACCAGGGCAAATAGAAAATTCAGTGAAGATGTCCATACTTTGGGAATTGTAAATGCATTCTCTTGGATACTATGGCCTTGCCACCCACAGCATGCATGGGGTATCTTGGACGAGCTCCACTCTGTGCCTGCAACCTTCCTTAGTGCATGCCCCATGGTCCTGACATCTCCAATACTTTGGGGTTTGCATTGCAACTAAAGCTTCACCTTCACAGATTTACGCAGTGGTCTCTCAGGACTTCTCTGCAGGAACTACAACTCTTGACACATATTGCCTGACCTTCCAGCTGTTCTTCTAGAGCATAGCATAGCTGCCATGATCTCATGACTCTTGTGTTCTACCTGCCTGCAAACCAGCACTGGATTGATGATGCCAGTTTTGCTACCAGCTTGAGATATAGTTTGGTTCTCTTTGATCATATCTTCAGCAGCCCCAAGTGCTTGGGTAGCTAAACTGGGGAAAGCATTTTCCTATGTGGTCCTCTTTGTGCAGGACTCTCAGAAGGCTCTGTCTGTGCTTTCAGATGAGTTTACATTTTAATGCCCTGGAGTTTATGGTGGGCGGGGTCTCTGGTTTCTCCTCAATCTTGTTAATCTCTTTAACAAACATAGTTTCTGTTTTGTCCTCACCTACTTTGTCTGCCCTGTCTGTAACTTTAAACACACCCATTCTCCCAAATGCCAGTTTTTCCTCTCTTTCTGCTCCTTTTTCCTTTCCATTCTCACATAGTGAGCACTAACCATGCCATAGCCTGACTACTATCCTGAAATCTCCACTCCCAAACAGATTAGTTCATTACTTTTAAATTCAGCTTCATTCAAATTCTCAGAACACAGGCAGAATGCAGCCAGATTCTTTGTCAGAATGTAATACAAATGTCAGTGTAGTTACCTTGTTACCCCCTCTGAAACCCCAGACACAGGATATTACTATCTACATTTTAATTGGCATTCTGCTCTTCCAAAGTTCCACCAGAATGATTCATTCAAGCCTGGATACAGTTATGGGGCTTCTATAACCTACAGTTCCACAGGCTTCCACATTCCTCCTGCAAACTAGTTCCAAAGACCTGAGGAGCACGTGGTCAGGTGTAGCAACAACCCCACTCCTGATATTGAAAGAACTTGAGAAGGCCCTCAGTGGCCACATTGAGTGTAGTCTAAGCATTAGAATAAGTTACAGTAATAGAGCATCAAACCATTAAATGTAATGAAAGGACTGGATAAGTGGCTCAACAGTTAAAGCACTTTCTTACAAAGACTTCATGGCCTGGGTTTGATTCTCCAGTACCCATGTAAAGCCAGATGTACAAAGTGGTGAATCTGTCTAGAGTTTGTTTGCACCTATAGTCTCTCTCTCTCTCTCTCTCTGCCTCTTTCTCTTTTTCACTTTCCCTCTATCTCAAATAAATAATTTTAAAATATAAAATGAGAATACAATCATGGTATTGTTAGAAAATTTTAAATGGATTTTTAAAAATATTTTAGTTTTATTTATTTATTTAACAGAAAAAGAGAGAGAGAATGGGCATGCCAGGGCATCCAGCCACTGCAAATGAACTCCACATGTGTATGCCCCCCTGGGCATCTGGCTAACGTGGGTCCTGGGGAATCAAACCTGGGTCCTTTGGCCTTGCAGGCAAATGCCTTAACTGCTAAGCCATCCCTCCAGCCCTTAAAAATGGATTTTTAAAAACACAAATAGTCAAGAGAAAAGTTATTCTTTTTTTAAATAAATATTTTTAAAATTTTATTTATTTAGCTATTTTTTAGAGAGAGAGAGAATTGGCATGCCAGGGCCTCTAGCCACTGCAAATGAATTCCAGATGCATGAGCTACCTTGTAAGCTATACTTAACAGAGGAATACCAACCTATGAATGTAGAGGAATGTTTGCACTTAGAAAATAAATCATTAGTGGCAACCATCAGGACAGCAGTTCAAGATCCAGCAACAAATTATAAAACTAGCAGATGAAAAAGCAAGGCTATATTTAGGCTTTGAGGTATCAAAATATTTAGAAATGACAAAGAAAAAAATAGTAACATTTCATGGGAGAAATGAAACCGTGCAAGGCAATCAAAGTGATCACAATGAGAAGATGACACTGTGGGTTTCCTGATAGGACACACTAAGAGCTGGCATCACTTCTATAGCATTCTTGACAAAAATGCTTAACAATCTAATGATGAGTTTCAGAAAAACCCAAATCAACTGAAAATGCTGCAAAAATGTACAGCCACAAAAGGCAAGAACAGTTTCAGAATGAAAAACACTAGGAGAGATTTAGTAAATAAATATGACATGTAGCCCTTGATTAGATTATGGGCAAGAATAATCTAATTTGCTTAAAGTGGGCCTTTAAAAATTGTTATGAATGACATTATTTTTATGTTTATTATTAACAAGATGTTTCATATGGATACATCATGTGTTGGTACCTTCTTTTCCCTCGTCCCTGTCTCCATTCCATTGGGGACACTCCCCAGTGAGGTTGCAAGTATTCCACATGGGGTTGTGGTTTATGCATTGTGGGAGCAGAAGTCTGTTATTTTAAATGGGGAGGGAATGTTTCTGGGCATGATGCCTCAACCTGTGGCTCTTAAAATCTTTCTACCCCCTCTTCTGGAAAATTCCTTGAGCCATGGTGGGTGAGTTTTAATTATACTTCAGTGATGAGCTCTTAGGAGCGTCTGGATCTCTGCTTTGGTAGGTGTTGGGTATCCTCAGAGTCTGTCTCCTACACCCTGGTGCTGATTATCAGGTTTAGCATGGAAGCAGCACTCCTGCTTAGCTCCCCAATAATCTCTGTGGATTCAGCTGTGGCTTGGCTGAAGCGCAAGGGGTAGTTTATCTCCTTGGGTTTCACTGCCTTCTGAAAAAGAACAGATTCTCCAATGGAGAGTGAAGTCAGCATAATTTAAAAATGGGATAAGCATTATTAATTTATGGAGAATTTGATGTATGTAACCCTCTTTTAGCCAAAGACTGGTGAGAGCTTGACCCTGGAGAATATAATCTTTGTCTCCATAGGATTCTGATCTGGTTCCCAAATCCAGGTATGGGTTTCTTTACACTGAGTGGATCTCTTAGCCAATCAGAAAGCTATTGGTTACCCACTAAGGCTGTGTGTCACTATTGCACTGGCATGTACTGTCAGGGTGTTTGCTTCTTAGTAGCTTAGACCTCTGGTTGCTCAGACTGTTGTCCATTTTCCCCCAGTAGGTCATGTAGTGCTTTCCAGTACTAGACAGGCTGATTGTCTGGGGACTGGTTTTCTTCTGAATTCCAGCCAGGTCTGTCAGTGCTCTGTGTCAGCAGCATATGGTCTTCAGCAATAGGGTCTTAACTCTTGCCACAGGCAGGTAATCAAGTGCTTTGACAGAAAGCTGTCTTGATTTGGGGACCTTGTAGGTCTCTCTGATCAACAACTCAATGTGGGTAGCATCTAGTCAATGGTACTGGGAGTTACAGGTCAGAGACAGAAAAAAAAAAAACAATATTTTAAGCTTAGACTTCATTCCACTGTCACCAGAGCCCTATTTTTACAGGTGCTCCCCTCTTACTCCTATTAAGGGTTTATCTTTTAGGCTATCTCCAAGGATAAAGGTTTCTATGGTATCAGCTCATTTTGGATTTAATTTAGTGTTTGTTTCCCCCCACTCCTTCCCTTTATCTCCCTCCAAATGCTTCCATCCCTATTGTCTAGGCACAAAGCAAGGGGCTGTGATCTGGTTCCAAATATATATATCAAACTGTTGCCTACAAAACTGACTTGGGCTGCCTTGTAGATATTTTACATTTAACATATCCCAATGGGTCCAATTTGCTTCTTCAAAATTATCCCAGTCCCAGTTAGGCTGGAAACCATGGTGTCATCTCAGACTCCACTCTTCCTCTGCCCTCCCTCATTCCACCTACTCTCCAGCTTGAAAAGAGTTCTGGATCTTTGTGGTTACCCCCAACCCCCATTGCCATACCCTAGTTCAAGCCACCATCCTCTGTCTGCATTACTTTTGTGATAATTTGGAATACTTTTGCTTTCCTTGCCTTAGTTATTTGCAACAAAGAATCTTAGTCTTCAGAATGATCACCCTGTGGATATAGCTGTCACAACTCTGTGATATGAAGGTTCAGAACTCCCAGTGGAGGCTTATATAATTATTCATTTCCTCATCAGTAAAAACAACTCATGATTTTTGTTTCTGCCTGTTTTTCTTTTGTCACAGAGTCATTTTGGAATTCAGCTTCCTTCAATATTGAGACTTCATACCTTCATTTCCCAACTTTCCATGGAGAACTTACTGCTGATGTGTGCTTCTTCTTTAAGACCACTGTCTCCTCTGGTGTGTTCCTGGAGAATTTGGGGATCACAGACTTTATCAGGATAGAGCTGCGTGGTAAGCACCCCACTCTCCCTATAAGGGCTTTCCTGATTAGGAATGAAAACTAACAGCAAAATTTCAAAGTATGTCTTATTGCACAGTCGTTCTTCATCTGTGACTTTAGTCAGTTCTTTTTAAGAGAAATTCAAACTATGGAGCATAAATGCAAAGTGAGCCATAAAAATGTTATGTTTCTTTCTTGATTATAGAGGAATATACTTGGAATTTTAAAGTAATCTCATCAAATTGTTTACTAAATTATGAAATATTCCATCAGATTTTTTCATATAACCAAAGCACAATTTATGACTGTCAAAATTTGCACTTAGCATTCTTAAAATTAAATGTTATTGAATCATTTTAATGTAAAATTATGCACACATATATTTTTTATTGTAGTTACGGTACAAACCTCTGCCACTAAAGAAGCAAGATTACATCAGAATTTAGCAAGATTGATTAGTAAAGTCTAAGAATAAATATGTTGAAGTCAGCTTTGTTTCATTTTATTTTCCTCTAGGATACAAATTCATTATTCCCCTTGATCAACTCACAGTCATTATGCCCTTTCATGGCATGATGTTTATCTATGTCTACTTAAAATTACATTTTCTTCTCGAGTTTTCTTTGAAAATGTTCATGTATAATATTCCTAGCTCCCACAGAAGTGACCTTTTCCTTTGATGTGGGGAATGGACCTTGTGAGGTCAACGTGCAGTCACCCACTCCCTTTAATGACAATCAGTGGCATCATGTGAGAGCAGAAAGAAACGTTAAAGGAGCATCTCTTCAAGTGGATCAGCTCCCTCAAAAGACACAACCTGCCCCTGATGGTGGGCATGTCCACTTACAGCTCAACAGCCAGCTCTTCATTGGTGAGTGCCATTGGCTTATACTTGAACTTGGTGTTGACTTCAGAGATGGGCTGAGACAGAATCATGTCTATCAAAGTGCATTCAGTAATAGTTACAGACAACTGCTAATTTTAGTACTGTTTGTTGGTAATTCAGTAAATTTCAGAAGCATACGATGAGCTTCTAACTTAAGATCTTATATTGTAGATATTATTGTCAGCTTTTTACAGATACTAAGTATCAAAGAGCTAACATCTATCCCAAGCTATCCCGTGTCCATGTTTGAACAGTTCATATCATAGGTGATCGGCATTGATGATTGCTACATTTGTCAACATTGTTAATACGAGAATTAGCAATAGAGTGATAATTTACACAATTCTTCAATTATAATTGTGAGTGGAATTAGGTAATTTCTCAGAATTAGGACAGAAGTCATCCAGATTAAACAACAGACCATGGTGGAACCCCCCCCCAAAAAAAACAAATCCAAATGATAAATGGGCAAATGAATTGAATAGGTGGTTTTCAAAAGAAACAAAATGTACAATAATAACTATTTAGAAGTGCTTAACATTCTTAGCAATCAAGGAAATGCAAACTAAAAAGGCATTGAGATTCTGTCTCACCCCAGTCAGAAAGCTATCTCAAGAAAACAAACATCAACACATTCTGGCAAGGATACATTGAATGAGGAATCCTCATACCCTTATAGTGAAAATGTAAACTTACACAGCCACCATGTAAAACTCAGTATAGAAGTTCCTCAAAAAATAGAGTTATGATATAATTTAGCATAAACTCTTGTTATATAATCAAAAGACTGGTAAGTTGGGCTGGAGAGATGGCTTAGCAGTTAAGGCTCTTGTCTGCAAAGTGAAAGGGCCCAAGCCAGGACCCACATAAGTCAGATGCACAAGGTGGCACATGCATTTCAAATTCATTTGCAGCAGCTGGAGGCCCTGACACGCCCATTCTCTCCCTCTCCCTCAAATAAATAAAAACAAAATATTTTAAAAGACTGGTAAGTCCTTCCACAGAGATACTTGAACATCCACATTTATTGCTGCACTGTTTACAAGAGAAAAGATATAGAACGAGCCAAGATGCCTGTTAATGGATTAATGGATAAAGAAAATGTACTATGTATACAAAGGACTGTTCTTTAGCCATAAAGAAGGATGGAATTATGTCACTTTTAAGAAAATGGATGGAACTGAAGATCATTATGCTGAACAACTTAAGACAAACTCAGACAAATATCACATTTTCTCTCATATTTCAATGAATTTCAAAAGATATACATTTATATGTATATATGAGAGACTAAGAGGAAATCTATGAGTAGGGAGAAGATGTCTTAAAGTAAGAAGAAAGATAGAAGAAAACAGACTGTGGGAGAAAAATCTCTGTGCAGAGTGCATCTTCCATAGCAAGATTGTGGGGGCGGGGGCTCCAATCTTGCATTGCCCGCTCTGTCTTCCCTTCTTATGCTCTCACACCCTGTGCCCTGTCACCCTCTACTTACTGTTTGCAATTGGCTCCTGCTCTGTTTTCTTGTAGTCCACTTGTTTAAACATTACAGCTCTGAGTAATTTCTGCCTTTCTTTCAGTTCTCTTATCCCTTTATCTGTTACCATTTATTTTCCCATATAACTATATTTACCTACATTGCTTTTCAAAACTACCCCCATCAAACTTAGAAACCAAATCAAGTCCATAATTTTTACTTGTTTATGTCTTATGCATCTCTAAATAAGGGCACAATTTAATTAATGTTGGAATAAATTACAAATGCTCAAGGAGGACTCATTGCATAGGAGGACTCTTACCACTTCTGGGTACTAATTGATAATAAATTGTGTGTGTATGTATGTGTGTGTGCATGTGCACGCATGTGCCCACTCTCCCACAAAAAGGAGTGAGTATACCATGTTTCCACTACACATAGCTTATCATCCAAGTAGCTGAGAGGAAGAACACACAGATGAATTGTATTAGTTACCTTTCCATTACTGAAACAAAGACCTGATCTAATAAACTTTTTTTTTTTTTTGGAGGGAGACAGAAAATGGGTGTGCCAGCAGCCTCTCAGCTGCTGTGAACAAACTCCAGATGTGTGCACCCCCTTGTGGGCAAGTGTGGCATTGTGCCCTTGCATCACTTTGCAACTGGCTAAACATGGGACCTGGAGATTGGAACCGGGTTCTTAGGCTTAGCAGGCAGGCACCTTAACCACTAAGCCATCTGTCCAGCCCCTGATCTAATAAACTTTTAAAGAAAACAGATTTATTTTGGCTCACAGTTTTGCAGGATTTAGTCTGACGAGGCAGACCCTTTGTTTCTAGAGCACATATACATTATTTGAGGTCTAGTGCTGAACATGTTATGAAGAAGTGACAGAGCAAATTACTTGCTGTATGGTCAGGAGTGACAGTGAAGAACAGACCAAGGTCCCACCATTTCTCCTGTGAGGACATGTCCACAATGACTTAAAACCTCCCACCAGACCCCACCTCTTCAAGTTGCTATCACTTCCTCAAACATCTTAACACATGGACCTTGGAGGAAGCCACCAGTTTTAAATTATGATGGCAATCAAGTTCATGAGTTGTATTTTTCTCACTTATAATCTTGAATACTTTTTAGTAGGAAGCCTAGTAATTAGAGTAGTAATTCACCTAAGATAAGCATTCATGTTCACGTAAGGCTTATAATAAAACTGGCGGGGGAATAATTGGCTTCAGAATCACATATGAAGCTACTGAAGAATAATTTAGATTGGGGTCCCTTTCATAAGCCTATTAAATCCGAATCTCTGAGAAGAAGGTTCTAGAATCTACATTTTTCCTGGGTAATTCCTATACTCCACATAGAATAACATAACATCAGTGCCTTCATAATGGTATTGATCCTGACACAAATGTTAGCCCCCCCTAGTGTCTTTACATTCAAGTCTGGCATGATGAAATGTGCATGCATATAATATTAAGTTAACACTAACCACTGTATTCTTGTAACAAGTGTATGGAGTAAGGGATAGCTTAGAGAATAGGTTCAATTTCACTTCTTTCAGCATCTCAGGCTCTTAGTACTTTATCTTAAGACCTCATCCAAGTAAGAAATTTAACTTCATGTATTCATATCATTGTAAGACATTGGAAAGGTCATATATGACAATTCTAATATACATCATTGTTTATGAACACAAGTGAAATATATATCATTTATATTTTGTGAAGCTAAAGAAGTATTTCAGAATGAATACTTGCCAGTTTTATTATGTTTAATGTTTCATCCAATGCATTTAAGGTTTCATGCTAGCTTATGAAATTTCATATTTTCAGTATTATATATGTTAAACAAATTGCAGTTTTTTGCCACTCTCCATAAGGTTTGAGTTTGACATGGACATAAAATTCTAAATAAAATACCAAGGAACACATTTGTATTTGCAGTGTTTCCCTTGTAGGTGGAACGGCCAGCAGGCAGAGGGGCTTCCTGGGCTGTATCCGGTCCCTGCAGCTGAATGGGATGGCCCTGGACCTGGAAGGAAGAGCCATGGTGACTCCAGGAGTGGAGCCAGGCTGTGTGGGTCACTGCAGTAGCTACGGTCACCTGTGTCTCAATGGAGGGCGATGTCAAGAGAAACTCAGGGGTATTGCTTGTGACTGTGCTGTCTCTGCTTATGATGGGCCACTCTGTTCACATGGTGAGTCTAACCAACAGACAGACAGACCATGGAGAAAGCATGGGAGACTTCAGAAGAACACTTATGGCATTTGACATTATAAAGAAAGTATACAGTGATGCAACTATTATAAACAGAATGATTTATGTCCCAGTGCCTCCACTGAATTTAGGGGGCTTTATGACTATTCTTGAAAGCCTATGGTTGTTAACGAGAATGCCAGCCCCTCTGAGTCTCTTACATGGAAGTCCCATGAGATCCTCCCATCTCTTTAGTATGGTGTCCTAAGAATAATTTGATCTTCAGAACTCTGTCTTTGGGCTGATTTGGTTTTAATATCATTAGAGCGTCTTTAATACTTATCACTACAACTGGAATGATCTAAAAATACTATTATTAATATTGCTATTTCACATAGATATGCTAACTGGGAGTAAATGTACATTTTATTAAATATAACATGGTACTAACAGGACCTCTTAGATACTGGGCTGCAAGATGTTTGACTATTTATTGTTAGAGGAGCATATTGGTTCCATGTCTTCAGCTCAGGTGCAAGTCTTATTTTGAAAGGAAGAGAGGAGCAATTTGAGTATAAAGTATGCTACTGTATTGACTTCTTCAAAATATTTATATTTTACTACTTTAAAAAATTGAGTATATGTATATAGGGGGCTGAATTTGGTGCGGTGTGTGTATACATGTTTGTACATGCCTGTGAAGACCAGCAGTTACCATCAGGTGTGTTCCTTGATTGATTTACACTTTATTTACTGAGGTAAGGTTTCTCATATGAACCCAGAACCCATCCACTAGGCTGGTCTAGTTGGCAAGCTTGCCTTGGGAATCCTCCATACCTGCCTCCTATAAGCTGGGATGGAAGGTGAGCTGCCACACCCTCCAACATTTATGTGAGCACTGGGGATCTGAACTCTGGTCCTTTTGCTAGCATAACAAGCACTTTATCTAATGAGCCATTCTCTAGCTCCATTTTTAATATGTTTATGGAACTTCTTAGCAATTTATTACAACTAAATTTAAAATGAGTGTGGTAGTGCCTGCCTGTAATCCCAGTACTCACTCAGGAGTAAAAGACAAGAGTATCATCAGTTCAAGGCCACCCATCCATCCTTGGCTACCCAGAAGTTTGAGGCGAGCCTGGATGAACATGAGACCCTACCTACCCATCCCCACCCAAAATTCATAGCTTTCTGGGGTGTTTCTGGGATGTCACATATGTTTAGCAATGCAAAGGAATGTTAATGGTTATAAAAATCATATGGATTTAAAATAATTTTGAGAATTACTTATTTATCAGTCATTGAATTTTCTTTTAAAGCATCCTTTGAAAAAAAAAACCTTCCATTCATCTTCTTAAATAAGTTTTAACTTAAGATTTATTTGTGGTAAAAAATCATGTGCAGAGCATCTCATGGTCAACTTCAGGGAGTACCACTTCTCTGTGCATGTAGCAGTGACTTCTAACTAACTCCAAGTCTCCATTAGCTAAGTGCAATTTATATAAGACATAGACATTGTGTTGTGGTAAATAGGAATGACCCACCAACTGTGAGAGGGCAAAGGTTAAATTTCTTAATCCAAAATATATGACCTGCATTTCCAGTGAATTCTTCATGTTTTATGGAAATGGAGTAGTATTGCAAGGCAAAGATCATGTCTCAACATCTTTGTTGTGTTTATATGTATATGTGCATGTGTCTTTGTTCTAAACATTTTGTAATTGATTAAATATAAATTTAAAATGTCTTATACAAAAAGTTAAGAAATTCTATACATAGTCTGTCATACAACTGTAGAGATTATCTTAAACAAGATATTTTTTAATGAAAATGAGTATTGAACAATCCTTCCTTACCTCCAATCTGTATACTTATCTCCTTATACAAACTTCATCTCCCCTTCCTCCCTCCAGCTTTCTAAACTTCACTCAAATACTACTGTCCTTTGTTCTTAAAACAATCAATAAAGTACACACTCTACAAATACCCTATTGACAGACTTTCTGTCAATTAATGGGAACAGAATGGTAACATAAAAGGTTATCCTACAGCTGAGCAAAAGCACAACGACCAACAAGTCAGAGGAGTTCAACACCTATCTCCTGAAAACCTGAAGCAAATATACTTCTAGGGAAACTCACAGCACTTACACAAGACAAAGAAACAACCAAATAAAATCATCCATTTCCATAACTGCCCAAGACATGGAGAAGCACAAAGAATGAGGGACAGAGGGCTGGAGAGATGGCTTAGCAGTTAAGCGCTTGCCTTTGAAGCCTAAGGACTCCAGTTCAAGGCTTGATTCCCCAGGACCCACGTAAGCCAGATGTGCAAGGTGGCACATGCATCTGGAGTTCGTTTGCAGTGGCTGGAGGCCCTCGCATGCCCATTCTGTCTCTCTCTCTCTCTCTGTATCTCTCTCCTTCCCTGCCTATTTCTGTATCTTTCTCACAAATAAATGAATAAAATAATTTAGAAAAAAAAAAAGAATGAGGGACAGAAAACTATAACTCAGTCCCAATTCCTCAACCCCTAGAATGGGAGCAAAAAACATTGAGATAGCTGAAATATCTGGGAAAGAATCTAGAACTCTACTTCAAAAAACAGTTAACAGGGCTTGAGAGATGGCTTAGTGGTTAAGGCTAAGCCTAAGAACCGGGTTCCAATCTCCAGGTCCCATGTTTAGCCAGATGCAAAGTGATTGATTCAAGGGCGCAATGCCACACTTGACCACAAGGGGGCGCACACATCTGGATTTCGTTCACAGCAGCTAAGAGACTGCTGGCGTGCCCCTCTCTATCTGTCTCCCTCTCCCTTTCTGTCTGTCTCTCTCTCTGTCTCTCTCCAAAAATAAATAAAATAATAATAATAAAAAAACAGTTAACAACCATGTAGATACCTCAAATAAGCAGATGAGTGATCTAAAAAATATATTCAAGACTTCAATAAGACAGTATTTAAAGTGAATGAAAGTGAGTAAATTGGAGGAAAAAGTCATAAATACTGAGGAAAAATTCAGAATGGAAATTGAAGTGTTGAAAAAGAATCGAACAGAAATTATGGAAATGGAAGAAATGCTAAATCAAATAAAAACCACATCTGAATGCATTATTAATAGATAAGTGCATACAGAAGAACAAATTTCAGAGGAGGAGAACAGAATCAAAACAATAATACAGTAAATGAAAAATAAAGAACATGACCAATATTCCACTCTGGAATAAATTCGAGACCAAACCTCAAAATACAAGCTATAGAAAAAAAAGAGCTGAAATAAATATAACCAGATTATTTTTAAATTATCTGTTTAATGAAATTAAAAGAGAAAATTTCCAAAGCCTAGAGAAAGAACCCAAGAGTCATATAGAACTCCAGATACACATGGCCAGAGAAGGTCCTCTGCATGACAAAGAATAGTAACTGTGGTGGGCTGACTCAGGTGTCCCCATGAACTCAGGTGTTCTGAATCCTAGCTTCCTAGTTGATGGAGATTTGGGAATTAACACCTTCTGGAGGCAATGTATTATTGGGAATGGGCTTATGGATATTATAGCTATTTTCCCCTTGCCAGTGTTTGGCACACTCTCCTGCTGATGTTATCCATCTGATGTTGGCCAGGAGATGATGTCCACCCTCTGCTCATGCTATCCTTTTCTCTTGTCATCATGGAGCTTCCTCTCGAGTCTGTAAGCCAAAATAAACCTTTTTGCCCACAAGTGGGTCTTGTTGGGAGTTTTCTGCCAGCAATGCAAATCTGACTGTAACAATAAAGTTGGTAGCAAGGAGTGGTGTCATTGCTGCTATCCACCTGACTGTGTAGCTTTTGGCCTTTTGGAGCTGATTTTTGAGAATAATGTGGAAGTATTTGAAATCTTGGCCTAAGAGACACCTTGCAGTGCTATAAGTACAGCTTGATGGACTGTTCTGTCAGAGTTGAAAGACCTGAATGGAGAACGAACTAAGGACTGTGAGGTTTGGCTTATGAGGGTGAGAAAGAAGTTTGCCTAGATTGGGCTAGAAGCAGTTTGTGTAAGAAGCTTGCTGTTATTCCTATGTCCTGAGAACTTGTGCGGGATTGCTTTACATAGAAACAGACTGATGTTAGCAGAGAGCTATGGCACAGAAAGAAACCTTTGGGGTGAAACTTCTGCCTGCTCAGCTGCAATTATATGAGAGATTACAACCATTTGAGGTTGGGCCAGCTGACCTGCATTGGGACAACAGAAAGAATATAGTCTTTTGAAGGGGTCTGAATGTTCAAGGAGTGTCCTGTACCTCTAAAGTCTGCTTTATTCCCCCCACCCCCAGATAACAAATTGGCACCCTACATGGTATTATGGAGTATAAGCAGTGCAGGAAAGAGAGGGTCATTGAATTTGCAACATTGTCTTATATTTTGGAAATGGCCATGGGCAGTGTGAAGCAGATTTGCTGAACTGCCTGTATGGAGACCCAATGGAGCCATGATGATTAACCGTGAGTTGCAATGAAGACCCAGTGGAGATGCTGGGAACACGAGATAGCTGTTAAGGGGAGCTGCTGGCCCCAAATGAAGTTTTCCAGGACTGTGTGTAGCCTAGTTGGTGGGGTTGAATTGGAATTCCAGAGACTTGTCAGTGGTTAGAATTATGGGACTTAAAGACTTGTCATTGACTAGAATTTTTGGACTTGGAGCTACAGAGTTTGATGTTTACCCTGTTTAAATATTGTTTCCATTGAATATTTCTTTGCTGTGCCCAATGCCATCTTTTGCAGTGTGAATGTTTATTCTGTGCCATTATAGGTTTTTTGTTTTTGTTTTTGGTATTATGGCTCAGTTAAAAGACCTTGGCCTATGGGAATGTTTCAACATCATTAGGACTGATAAAAACTATGGGGACTTTTAAAGTTGGATGAATGCATTGTATTTTATATCATGTATAGTTATCAGTTTATGGGGGTCAGGGGCAGATTGTGGTGGTTTGATTCAGGTGCTCCCCATAAACTTAGGTGTTATGAATGCTAAGTTCCCAGCTGATGGAGATTTGGGAATTAATGCCTCCTGGAGGTAGTGTGTTGTTGAGGGAGGGCTTATGGGTATTATAGCCAGTTTCCCCTTGCTAGTGTTTGGCACACTCTCCTGCTGATGTTGTCTGTCTGATGTTGGCCAGGAGTTGATGTCCACACTCTGCTCATTTTGCCCTGCCATCATAGAGCTTCCCTTTGAGTCTGTAAACCAAAATAAACCTTTTTTTCCCCACAAGGTGCACTTGGTTGAGTGTTCTCTGCCAACAATGCAAACCTGACTGCAACAGTAACCATGTTAAAATACAACGTAATGCCAGGTGTGGTGATGCACACCTTTCATCTGAGCACTTGGGAGGCTGAGGCAGAAGGATCACTATGAGTTTGAGACCAGTCTGGGCTACAGTCTGGATCAGAGTGAGATCTTGCCTCAGAATTTCTTTTTTTAAATCCAAAGTAAAGAAACAATACTAAAACTATAAGGGAAAAATGCAATATCATGCTCAAAGTCACGAATATCATAATAACCTCAGAGTTTCTATCAGTAACCCTAAAAGACAGATAAGAATGGCATGATCTATTCAAAACTCTGAAAGTAAATTCCTACCAGCTGAGAATGTTATACACAGCAATTCTAGTTCTCAAAACTGATGGAAAAATAAGGATATTTCAGGACAAACACAAACCAAGGCAATTCATTTCAGCCAAACTAGCTCTGCAGAAAATTATAGAAGGAATGCAATGCCAAGAAGAAGAAAGACAGCCCCATTTGTGAGAATACATACTAGCATATTCCTTGAGAAAGAAACAGATAAAGAAAAAGGAAAGAATCAGTTTGCCTAGTGCAACAAAATTAGCAAAGTCTCGGTGGAAAAGAATAGCCAATAATCCAACCTATGAAAACATCATCCCCAAATATTAGGAATTAGCAAGACTTTTTCTGTAAAAACCTTGTCAGTGGCCTCAGCTCTTCAATTTAAAAAAGTACACTCTCGCTTTTAGAAGCTTCTTTTTTTCAGATGGCAGTGACCAGTGGGAAGACTCAAACTCAGCAAAGTGCTGAAAAGAAGCAACAGTGGTATGTTCACACTAAGTGAAACATATTTATCATACCCTCCAGGGCTCAGAGACCATTGTAGAAGAAGTGGTAGAAAGAATGTGAGAGCCAAATGAAGGGAGGAATGCTTACAATACTGTCTTCCAGACATAAAGTGGCCAAGGTATTCAAGACTCCACAGTGGCTGACACTACCTACACAAGACCTGCATAATATGAGGGAAAAATAATAACATCAAAATAGACTAGCTGGTCATAGTGGCACACACCTTTAATCCCAGCACCCACAGGAGGATTCCTGTGAGTTCAACGCCAGCCTGAGATTACAGTGTGAGTTGCAGGTCAGCCTGAGCTAGAGTGAGACCATACCTTTGGGAAAAAAAAAAAAAAAGAGAGAGACTAATTGGAAAGAAGAAGGGATTCAGTGGAAAGGAGAATTCAGGAAGGGGAAAAGGGATGGTGGTGGAATGGGATTATGATCATGGTGTATTGTATATATCTACAGAGGATGTCAATAGAATGTTTTAAAAACGCAGAGTAAATAACTGGATTGAAAAACAAGATCCAGGGCTGGAGAGATGGCTCAACATTTAAGTCACTTGCCTGCAAAGTCTAATGACCTGGGTTTGATTCCCCAGTACCTACATAAAGCCAGATATATCTGGAGTTCGTTTGCAGCAGCTAGAAACCCTGACATGCCCATTCTTTCTCTCTCTCTCCCTGGAAATAAATCATATATATATGTATAATTTTTTTAAAATCAAGATCCAAGTATCTACTGTCTCCAATAAACACACCTAACCAGTGGAGATGTCTCCAATGAGTATCAAAGGATAGAAATCAAAGGATAGAAATCAAACTACCAAGCAAATGGAAGCTGGAAACAATCAGAAGTGGCTATCCTTATATCAGACAAAGTAGACTTCAAACCAAAACTAATCAGAAAAGACAAAAGGGACTTCATTGTAATAAAGGGAGTAATTCAACAAGAAGATATTACAGTTGTAAACATTTATGCACTAAATATTGGAGCTCCCAATTTCATCAAACAAAGAATAAAAGACATAAAAGATCACATAGGAGCAGCCACAATGGTAGTGGGCAAGTTCAATATACTACTTTCATACTTAGAGCTAAACTACAGTATATCTCAACTGAACCTAACAGATATATGCAGAGTATTCCACCTACAGATAGGGGAATACACATTCTTCTCAGCAGCACATGGAAACTACTCCCAAAATTGATAGCATAATAGGTCACATAAAAAACTTTAATAAAAAAATTAAGGTAACCTTGTACCTATCAGACCATAGCTGAATAAAACTAGAAATCAACAGCTAGAGAGAATATAGAAACTACACAAATTCTTAGAAACAGAACAACATGTTTTTAATAAATAATGGGTTATTGAAGAAATCAAGCAAGGAATTTAAAAATTCTTAGAAACAAATGAAAATGATAATACAACCTACCAGTCCTCTAGGATACAGCTGAGGCAGTCCTAAGAGGAAAGTTTATAGCTATAAAGAAATTAGAGAGATCTCATTCTAATGATCCACCTCAAAGTTTTTAGAAAAGCAACAACAGGCCAATCCAAAATGCAGTAGATAGCAAGAAATAATAAAAATTAGGACAGAGATTAATGAAATAGACAATAAAAGAACAACATGTAGAATTGATCAAATAGTTCTTTGAGAAAGGAAATAAGGTTATTGACTGAAGAGCAGTTATTTTAAGACATCTGTGCTCCTGCAGAGGATGATGGTGGTGACTTGACAGAGAAGCAATGCTGTGTATCCACATTTGCCTTCAGTTATTTCTTTGAGCTGCACATACTGAGAATGTTTGCATTATGTGAGATGTTTCTTTTATATCTATGTTGGATCTTGTAATAAAAGACTTATATAACCCCCCCCCAAAATCTGAGATATTCAGAGACAATGGTACACTGGATGCTGCCCCTTTGGGACTAGTGAAGGAGAAGAGTCAGGATAAGCAAACATATATATTGTATTTCAAAAGGAGAAAGAGAAGCAAAGCTTCAGATATTCATGAAGATAGTGTTAGGAGAGCTGACAAATGTGGGAGAAAAGACGTTGACACAGTGAGGTAGCTTACCAGTGTGGGAGGGTAAGCAGAAGCCACAGTCACAAAGGGATGCCACGAGGTCCTGGTTAAAAGAGACTGGCAGTCCAGCACTCAGGACGAGCCCACAGCCTGCAGAATGTTCAATACCAACCTCAGGGCAGGCACACACCCTTAGAGTGTTGGCAGTCCCACCCTCAGGACAAGCCCACAGCCCTCAAAGACCTCAAACTCATTTGCAAGTTTTTGTGAAATAATCTCTCCTTTGGATGGGACATTAGTGGAAAGGAATCCCATGTTGTCATTCTACATGATTCTGAGGGCAGTGACCAGGAACCATCTTGAGAGGGACTGTATTGTTTAAAACTGAGTTACCTTGGAGGCCTGAGTGTAGGCAACAATCACAATTCAATTTCACCAGCCACAGCCCATGAGAGGAGTAGATGAGCACAGCAGAGGTGGGCAGGAGTCCATCACAGTAAACAACAAATCCTGAACACCAATAGGAGAGAAAGAAAAGAGTGAACCATAATCCAGTGAACCAAAAAAAAAAAAAAAAAAAAACCGACCAAAGGTTAGGAATAAGTAAACATCTTGACTTTAAATGTAAAAAGGCCTTAATATAAGAGAGACCCAAAACACTGAAAGTGCTAGAAGAGAACACTTGAAGATATAGGCGTCAGCAAGAACTTTCTAAAGAGAACTCTGACTGCAGAGGAAGTGACCAAGAAGTGACAAACAGGACTGATGGAATTAGAACACTTCTGTGCAGCAAAGAAACTATCAGCAGAGGAGAGAGAGAGAGAGAGAGAGCCTACAGAATGGGAGTCAATCTTTCCACCTATATCGAACAAGGCATTCATGTCTAGACTATGTAAAGAACTAACAAAACATCAAAAGTCCAAACAACACAATCCGTGATTGGGCTAATGAATTGAATGGACATTTCCCAAAGGAAGAAATACAAATGGCCAATTAATATTTGAAAATGTGCTTAACATCCATCAGGGAAATGCAAGTTAAAACTATATTGAGATTCCATCTCACCCTTTGTCATTCTATCAAAACAAGCAAACAAAGGCAAATGCTGACAAAAGTGGAACCCTCGTGCCCTGCTGCTGGGGCTGATAGGAATGAAAACTGGAACATCCACTGTGTGAATCAATATGGAAGTTCCTCACAGAACTAAAACTGCACTGTCATATTATCCAGCTATACTACTCCTCAGCATATACCTAAGGATTCTAAGTCAACACCACAGGGATACTTTCCCATTCAGGTTCACTGCTGTACTATATAGCCAAGACATGGAGACATGGAGAAAGCCTCGAAAGCTGATGAATGGATAAAGAAAATGTGATTCATGTACACAATGGAATTTTATTCAGTTGCAGATAATTAAATTACTGCATTTGGAGGATCATGGATGGAATTGGAGATCCATAAGTGAAATCAGCCATTTTTAAAGAGACAGGTAGTACATACTCCCTCTCTCTCTCTCTCTCTCTCTCTCTCTCTCTCTCTCTGACATGAAAGGAGAAAGGGGATTATAAGAAGGGAAGAAACTATCAAAAGGGAAGGGGGTTAAGAGAAAGTAATGGAATATATGTCACTTAAAATCAAAAACTGGGGACATGTTGGATGGAGAAAGTTGACCAACAAGGAGAAGAAACAGAGGGTGAATAAAAAGAGTATAATGATGTGTGTGTGTGTGTGTGTGTGTGTGTGTGTGTGTGTGTGTGTGTATGAAAATTATACAATTACTTTCAGTGCTAGCTAAAAGATAAAAGAATGTTAATAAAATTCTCGAGTTGGAAAATGGATAAAGTGCCAAACCAGCACTTGTCACACAAGCATGAGTATCTGAGTTCATATCCCCAAACCCCATGTAAGAGCTGGAAACTGTCATGGGCTTCTGTAATCCCATCACACTTATAGTGAGATGGGAGGCAGAGTCAGAAAAAATTCCTGGCAACTTGCAGACCAGCTAGCCTGGCGAAGCGAGCAGTGAACAACTCCGACAATGACATACCCTGCCTCAACCAAGGTAGAAATGAGGACCAATACTCCAAAGTTATTCTTTGCCCTCCACACATGTGCTATGGCATGTGCACACCCATACCCATACATCCCCAAAATAAAAAATGGAAAATTCTTAATTCTGATTTTGAAGGAGTAGATAGATCCTTAAATAATACAGATGAGGAGACATTACTACTGCCTTACCAAAATAACATTGATTGTGAAGGAATACCATGCTGCACTATGTATGTCAAAAGATTAAACTTAGAGAACATAAATTCCTAGAAAGATACAAACTACCAAAATTGATAGAAGGAAAATTTGAATAGCACTATTGCAATGAAAATAATGTATTCATTTATCTTAGAACAATTGTACAAATAAAACACAGGCCAGATAGTTTTATTGGTTATTTATGTGAAACATTTAATTGAATAATAGTATCAGTTCTTCAAAACATCCCCAAAAAGAAGCATTTCCAACTTATGTAAAACCCTTGTATCCCTGATATCAAAACTGGACATCAAAAGAAAATTGCAAACTAATGTCACTTAAGTGTATGGATGCAAGAACCCTCATCAAAACATGTCCAAGCCAAATACTGTCATAGGTAAAATCATTATAAACCTAGACAAAGTGGAGATTTCCCAGAAACTCAAAGCTGGCTTAATAGCTGAAGATTACTTAATAAAGTACAACTTCTCCATAGCATATGAGACAAAAATCTGATCATCTCAAATGAGCAGTAAAATCACTTGACAGAATCACAACACTTCTCTTTCATGAAGAACAGAATCTGAGCACTACTGAATGAAGGCCCTCCAGTCTAACAAATGGTGCCCGAGCAAGTAGAGAGGATGATTTAAGAAGGTTGTCACTCAAAACGCTCCATGAAGAAAGTGGAAAAACGAGCCAAATAATCAAAGAAAATGTTTTCAAATCATCTATACTTTTGTGTTGTTGTTTTTCTCTGAGACAGGGTCTTATTATGTATCCAGGCTGGCCTCAAACTCATGGCAATCTTCCTGTTTCAGCCTCTTGAATGCTGGGATTATAGGTATGTGTCACCACTCCAAGGTAGATTATCTATCTTAAAAAAATCTAGAAACCTAATTATTTGAAGAGCTCTCCCAATTTTAGAAAAAACAAGACAAATACCCAGTGAAATAATGGTCAAAACTTATAAATAAGATTTTCTTCAGCATATGCATATATAGAATAAACATATAAAAGTATGTTTGGCACTGTTAATTGTAGAGAAATATAAAACAAAGCCATAATAAAATACAACTTTACACTCACCAGAAAACTTTTTTATATATATATAGATTTTAATTGACATATCAATTATATGTACATATCTGTGGGATACAGTGTGATATTTTAGTACATTACACAATATGTAATGGTCAGATCAGATCAGCTAGAATATTTGTCTCCTCAAACATATATAATGGCTTTGTATTGGAAAATTAAAATTTCTCTGCACTAGCTATTTTGAAATCTTCAATTAATTATTACCAACCATAATTATAGAATAAGTATTATAAGAAAGATAATAACTGTTGGTGAGGATATGAAGATATCAAAACTTCCATAAATTGCTATTGAGAATCTAAATTGTTCAGCTAATTTGGAAAAAAAAGAAGTGAAGGCTGGGGATAGAACTTTAGTGGTAGAGTACTCATCTAGTATGCACAAAACTCTAGGTTCAACTCCTATCACTGACAGAAAAGTTGGTAGTTCTTGAAAATGTTCATGATGTAGTTATCAGAAGACTGAACAATTCTATTCCTATATATAAGATTAAAAATATATTTCCACACAAAAACTTATACATGAATATTCATAGTAATATTACTTATAATAGCCAAACAGTAGAAATGGCCCAAATATCCATCAACTGATAAATTGATCAACAACATGTATCACATCCATACCATAAAATATCATTAATGAAAAGGAATAAAATAGTGATAAATGCTATAAAATGGGTGAATCTTGAAAAATTTACTGAGTAAAAGATGTTAGACACAATAGATACGTTGTGTCATTCCATTAGTCTGAGATCCCCAGAATGGATCTGGACTCTGCCTGGGCTGTGGTGTTGAGCTGAAATGCATGGTAGCTTACACGTGGCATGACATGGTACAGGGGAGAGGGAAGGGGTGATCAAAATATTCTAAACTTGAATGTGAAGTTTGTAATCCTACAAAACATGGAATTTTTGTCCATTTTATGGCATGTGGATTTTATCTTAATAGATGCCTAAAGAATGAATCTTTTAGAAAAGAGTTGGACCCCAAAGCTTTGAGGAGTTCCTTTTCAAACTATGTATTTCAACATGAAAACTAACTTATATAACTGTAACATGAAAATGTTTTGGAGAATTAAATACAATTTCTAGTAGATGTTACTCAAATCTTAATTTTTGATATATCAAGAATTATTACTTTTTTCATACTTTACTTTCTTAAAAAACAACACTTGAAAGGTTAAAAAAAAATCAAAACAGGAAAACATTTCACTAATCTCTCAGGATATTTAAGGATTTGAATCATTCTTTAAACATACTTTAAGTGAGATTCTATTTACTTCCATTTTGTTACCAGAACAAAAATACGTTTTCTATTCCAGAGATCTCTGCATATTTTGAAACTGGCTCCTCAGTGACCTATAATTTTCAAGAACATTCTGCCCTAAATGAAAGCACCAGTGCCCTGGCTTCTTCGTTACATGGGGATATGACACTGAGCAGAGAACACATCACACTGAGCTTTCGGACCACGCGAGCTCCAAGTTTATTGCTTTATGTGAGCTCGTTCTACAAGGAATACCTTTCAGTAATCTTGGCCAACAATGGTGAGTAACTTCTAAGTGAACAAAACATGCAAACAACAAAACCAAACAAAAAATGATAAGGAAACAAAACAAAGCACTCACTAGAAAAAAAAGGATTGTAGGGACATGGATCTTTTTGGTCTCCAAACTACAATGAGAGAAAAACAAGTGCTTGCCTTTTAGTACCTTTGGTATTTCAGTACCATTTCAAGATTAAATTAAGATGCTTTCATAATTACAAAGATTTGATATGAAAATATGCTTACTAATAGGATGTCTAACAGTACACGCTTTAACTCTGTTTTGTAGATTCTTCTGAAATAAGATATTTGGGTATTGGCTATACATAACCTTGTTCATTCTAATTAGAGGAACATTAATGTGGATGATATAGCAAAACTATATAAAAGCCAATTCCTATAAGCAACTGATAAATATCATGGCCAGATCACACCTACACAAGGAGAAAAATGAAGTGACAGCCCCTCACTCAGTGGCACTTGGAGCATTCTAAGGCTTGCATAAGATGAGCAATAGGTCAAGCTTTTAAGGTTTTTAGGTATCAAATCAGGACAGAAATTTTTTTATGAAATCAAGATTTTAGAATAGCTGTAAGAGAGCCACAGGCAATTCATGTGGGCCTATGATGGACAGACAACAATGTGGTGTTAGAATATGCAAATACATCAGAAGCCTTGTCCTCTAAAAATCTTTTTCTTCCCCGTTGCTGATTATAAAAAAAAAAAGACTTCAAAAAATGGTTATAAAAGGAATTTTAAATAAGTATGTTTTATTCAAGTTGGAATTATAGGTGAATAATCATGTAATATCACAAGATGTTTATCTTCTCATAGAAGAGTCAGCAGGTCAGAATTTCGATCTCAGTTCTGAGTTTTTTTATATTTTATTTTTATTTATTTATTTTAATTTTACATTCATGTTGGTGCCTCCAGTAGCCTCCTCCCTGACCTCCCCCCTCTGAATCAGTTCTGAGTTTTCAGATATGTGACTTAAACCTTTCTCTTAAACACTTGGAAATTTGCTTATTTCCAATGCATTTGGTTTTGACTTTTAAATATGGCATAATTGGACTTAGAGTTTGGCACTGGAATAGACTGAAGTAATGATGAGTATTTCAGGGGGTACTGTTGGGTGATTCCAAGTCACTGCTAAGTAGATTCTAAAGAACCCTCAATAAGTAATAATGAAAGCACTCCAGAGACTATATCGAGAGTTCTCCAAAATACCAATTTAGTTTACGATCACATTATTTTTCTCTTTAGGAAGTTTGCAGGTTAGGTACAAGCTGGACAGACAGCAAGATCCAGATGTTTTTAACTTTGATCTGAGAAACCTGGCTGATGGCCACTTCCACCAACTGCTGATTAGCAGAGAAGCAGCAATGGTCTCCATAGAGGTACTGCCACAAACCCCCGAGTCCAGATGACTGCTGTAGGAGGCTGGGAATATTACAGAATGCAAGGGAACATCACTAAGTAATCTGTTCTGTGTCCTTCTCTCAAGTACATGGTAGAAAGCCAAACACGGCTAGGGCATAGGACAGTATGGGGAGGGGAAGTGGGTGTTTATTTACCAATGAGTCTGTCAAAGTTATTACTCTTTGGCCTTTTAAAATGTCAAGATGTTCTTATTTGTTTTGCTTTATTCAGTAAAGAAATGTCTACTTTATCATGGTGACTGCATGTGGAATTTGTTAATATTTCAGTGAAAATTTGTCTTCATATGACTATGAAATAAAAAACCATACCACAGCAATTTAAACATGAGGTTAGAAAGCATACCAGATACTTATTAAAATGGGGATAAGTAAGAAAAGAGACTTGGATCAGAAGAAAGTAAGCTAATTGTCACTGGCATTTGAATGAAAATATATATTTAGGTCTACTCATAAAACTTCATTTTTTGGCTATATATGTCAAGCTCTTTCCAGAGAGTAAGTTTAAAACAACTGATTCTATTCTTTGGTGGAATCTACCAATTACAGATGCATATGAAGAAGAGCCAAGAGGGCTGGAGGGGTTGCTTAGCCTTTAAGGCATTTGCCTGCAAAGCCAAAGGACCTAGGTTCAATTCCCCAGAACCCACATTAGCCAGATGCACAAGGTAGTGCATGTGTCTGGAGTTCGTTTGCAGTGGCTGGAGGCCCTGGCACACCCATTCTCTCTCTTTTGCTCTGTCAAATAAATACATTTTTTTAAAAAAGTGCCAAGAGTAGGGAGGGAGTCGATACTGGGAGAGTGTGAGGCTGTATAGGATAGCCTTTCCCCCTCCCCTTCTGAACACTGTGTGAAGGTGATTTATTAACACTTCTTTGTAGCACTTACAAGTGATTTATTTTCATCATTTTCTTCCTGTTCTCTGTCTGCTTCCTTATCATTAAAACTGCACCTTCTTCTGCTGTTGGCTCTCATGGGACTTTTTATAGGTTAACCAGAGTGCAAGGGGACAAGTCATCTTATCCTCGGGGACAGAATTCAATGCTGTCAAATCGCTGATACTGGGAAAGGTTTTAGGTAAGTGCAAGAAAAAGCTCCCCTCACCCTGAACACATCAAATCCTAAGTATCATGTCACAAGCTCTGGAAGTATTCATTATGCTGAAAGAAGCTCCTTGTCTTATTTCAATAATAATTTCACAGTGTGTGACAATCAAGGTACAAATTGTACACGTGTTTGAGTGCACATGTAATCATGAGCAAGTGCTGTCTGGAAGATGAGCAGTCATCCTTGAAAGCTACCTGGCACTTACCTGCTCACTTAGCAGCCTTGCATAATGAGGCACGCTCTTTCAGTAACACTTCCTGAAAAGTGAAGGTTTCCAAAGTACGCAGTCTCAGCAGCAACTCCAGGGAGTGCCATCCAGGGAAAAGACTATCTTTGAACTGACCACGGGAAAGAAATATTCTTCTCCTTCAGCAGGAGACTATAGTTTGAACAGTGCCCCAGTCCTACTTGACCTCATGTCTCATCTTTGGTGACTCAAACAGGATAGGTGAGGCATGATCCTAAGTAATCATTGGGAGTGGGGTGATGGTTCAATGGATAAAGTGCTTGTCATGCAAGTACGAGTACCTCAGTTCAGATCCCAGAACCCACATAAAGATGAACACCGGAGCTCTAACAACTGTAATCCCTGCTCACCAGAATGGGAAGGAAGTGGAGGCAGGATAATTGCCCTGAAGCTTGTGGGTCAGCTAGCCTGGCATTGGCAGCAATGAACAAGAGACCCTTCCTCAAAGGATGTGGAAGGTGAAGGCTGACTCACAAAGTTGCCCTCAGACCTCTACATGTGTGCCATGGCACACGTGCACACTCATGCACACATGTGCATGCACTCACCAAAAAATAAATGTAGTAATTATTCATTATATTAATGGGAGCATTTTTAAACCTGAGACTAATTTTAAAGTTAATGTCATGGTAGCTAAAGAAAATAAAAGCTTTCTAGAAAGGAATATATTTTTAAGTTAATCGAGTAAGAAAATGAACTGTATTATATAATCTGTTAGAGAAATTTTGATAACAATGTTCATTGTATAAATCCTTGTTTTCCCTCCAAATAAATAAATACATATAGTCGAAGACATTAATATTCTGATGTGAGAAAAGTGTGTTCAAAGGTATAAAACTTACAGTCTAAAAATTTAAGTTCAAAAGCCAGGTTAGGAGATGTCACAGAAGACATATGTAAAACTCAATTGATGTATGCATTTTCCATTATCTGTCTGTGGTGGTGCTTGCCTCCTTTATTACACGTTACATGTTTATAAGTTAAGTCAGCCTGTACTTGGTTTATGAGTGCTGGCAGATGACACAAGACTATTTCAAAGAAGAATCACTGTATTACTTATGTCACATGAGCCTCAAAATTATGTACCATTTGCATTATTTCCTGGTACTGATAGCCACACCCACTACCCAGTGTCTTAATTCAGCACAAGTAGCCTGACAGGAGCATGAACACTTATAATGCTGTAATCACTAAAAAAAAAAAAATGACCTTGTCATTTTGTTAATATTTCTTTATCTTGCCATTATTATTTAGATGTTTTTCCTTTTGTCTCTCTATAATCATAAACTTTAAAAATGTACCAAAACAAAACAGAAGGCATAGAATGTAAAGTTTTTGTCTTCTTTCAGAAAATAAAGCAATGCCTTATGAATACTCACATATTAGTATAACTACACTTCATATGAAAATGGCAAATAATTTCCATCATTGGACATTTCTGGAAATGGCTTTTTGAGAAGTGATATCCCAAAAGATGTATGTAAAATTCAATTAATGTATGTAGTTTCCATTACCTTTCTCTTATGGTACTTGCCTTATTTTAAAAGATTGTTATATTTTGAATCTGGAATTTAATTCTTACCTTTTATAAGCCAAGTCAGCCTGTACTTGATTTATGGGTGCTGACAGATGACATAAGACTCCTGGGTCACAGACAAAGGACTCTAAATTATGTCACATGAGCCTCATGAACATGTGCCATTTGTATTATTTCCTCCTAAGCCCTTGAATCTTACAGGGGCAATGACAGACACAGAAGAGTGGTGTGCCTGGGACAGGCTTGTTCTGCTGCTGAGGAGCACAAAGCTTGGGGAAGCCATAGATCTGGTAACAAGAGTAAACTGGCTTACCAAGCTAGGGGGAAAGATCACCTCCTCCTTTCAGAGTGCTTCCCTCAAACACACTCTTGAGAAAGGTGTGGGTAAACTGCTGTTAAATCTTACATTTCTTGGTTTACCTGGCAAAAACATAGAGACACTCAGATCCCATGAGAGCTTTGTGCTCCCAATATTGAAGAGCAACAACACACAAGAAGTCTTTAAAAAATGTTAATATGATATGAGGTTTTATACTTAAAGATCAAAGATTAATTATGTAAATTAACCCCTCTTTATAGCACCACAAAATAAGGAGGCTAAGCCAAACATCTTGGTATACACCTTTAGTCCCAGTACTTGGGAGGCAGAGGTAGGAGGATTGCTATGAGTTCCAGGCTACCCTGGGAATACAGTGTAAGTGCCAGATCAGCCTGGGATAGAGTGAGACCCTACCTTGCAGAAACAACAACAATAACAACAACAAAAGGGAAGCTAGACTAAATTGTTTCTAATATTTTCTTCAGCAGAAACCTGCGATTTTTGTATTGTAACCCATGTAGTAGGAGTCAGCAACAATCATGTGTGGTTTCAGATCTTTGAATCTGTAAGTCATCTAGGCCCATGCTATCTGATGGAACTGTGTGAGGATGAGCATGTCCTTTATCACAGTCGCTAGACACATCTGGCATCTAAACACTTCCAATGTGGCTACTGCAGCTTAGGGAGTTAATTTTTAATTTTATTTAGTCTTAATATCTGCATTGGCTCATGTCTGCCCTGTTGCACATTATTAAAGATTGTCTCACTGTCTTATCTACTCCTTTATTTTAGTCCAGCCATGTGCCATCTTGTGAGGTCAGAACCTGTCTATGTGGCAGGACTGTACCCTGGGGAGGCAGCCCTACCTCCCAGTTTTTTCCTTCATGTGCTGATCTGTCAAACTCCATAATGAGAACCCCACTGGGGGTGGGGGGACATGGTCTTTCCTTGCTCTTAGAGCATAGCAGCAACCATAATAAGACATTTATGCAAACATGAATTTAATCAGAATAGGACAGAGTTCAGAATGAAAGAGGACAAAGAATTGGAAGAAGACAAAAGAACAGGACCATGAGAGGTGGAGGAAGCGCACAGCCCAGAGGCCAGGCAGGCTTGCATTTTTATTGCAGATCATCAGCTCGGAAGAGCAAAAATGAAGAGTTTTGTTGTGCTGAGAGGGAAGCAGAAAGGTGACTTTTCCTGACTGTTCTGTTGAGAATCAGTTCCTCCCAGTGCTGGTAAAGCTCGGGTTCCTGGTTCACCCAATGTGTGATTGATCATGGTATTCTCAGACTCATCAAAGCGATTCCTTTCTTGCAGTGTTTTTCACTTTAAACAAAAGTCTTCATGGGATCATTTTCTAGTTCAGAGCTCTGTTTCTGTTTTATCACTTCCAAACGAAAGGATTGTTTAATTCAGCATGTGTAAGGAAAAATCTCCACTAGAAATACATTACTTGCCTGAAAATAAAACTATTTGATGTAAAGTCATTTTGTATCATGTCAGATGCCTTTACTCTAAATGTGAATGATTAGTCATAATAGATTTTAAAAGTAATTAAATTCTCTTGCAATATTTGAAAAGAAAAGGTATGCCAAGACTATCAAGCCACAGCTAATACATTCAAGAAACGCAATATTATGCTGAGCATGGCAGTACACACCTTTAATCCTAGCTCAGGAGGGAGGCTGAAGTAGGAGGATCATCTTGAGTTTATAAGGCTAGCTTTGAGACCCTGCCTCAAAAAAAGAAAAAAAGAGAGAAACAAAGAAATGCAGTATTACTATCACACCAGATATAGTTTAAGATAGGAAGCACAGGAGACACGATTAGCTAAAATTAGATATTTGCTGGCGATAAAAGGTCCAAATTAAGAGAATATAAAATTCATAAATCTATAAACATTGTTAAAAATGGTTATTTTGAATAAGCAAAAAGGAATGGAAGAATTTCCAGAGCTCGGTCCTCATCTACAGAAGTCACTTAATTGACATTTCTTGGATTGTGAGTCCCGAAGTATATTTTAATGGTATGGAGTTTAAAAATTAAATAAATTCAGATCAATTACTTTCACAACAGTCGAGATGGCACTTGTTTATAAAGCCAGCCCTCAGGAGGTGGAGGCAGGAGGACCAGGGGTTCAAGGTTGTTCTCAGCTACATATGGAGTGAGCCCAGTCTGGGCTACATGAGACAATATCTCAAAAACCATTTGTTGATTTACAGAGACAGTGCTCCACGTTGGACGGCTGCGCGTCCTCACCATGTCCCCTCTCTGCCCGCAGAGCCCCTGGACACAGACCCCGACACACGGCGCGCCGCGGCCCGCGGCTTCACTGGCTGCCTGTCGGCCGTGCGCTTCGGCCTGGCGGCTCCCCTGAAGGCGGCGCTGCGCCCCGGGCCCGCCCGGGTCACTGTCCGTGGCCGCGTGCTCCCCGCGTCCAGCTGCACGGCGGGGCCAGGCCCGGGCTCTGCGACGCGGGAACTGGCTCCCCGGCTCGCGGGGGGCGCAGGTACGTGGCCCGCGGTCCCCCACTCCACCCCGCAGGGACAGGCCGCTCTGTGTCCGGCTGCTCTCTGCCACTCTCCCCTTCTCCACCGCAGGTCACTCGGGATCGGCGGATGAGGGCGAGCCCCTGATTAATGCTGAAGGGAGTGCTGAAGGGGTGATCGGAGGTAACAGGGCCGTCCGTGGCCATCCTCTTCGCGTTCTTACCACGAACACGAGTGAGTGACAGCGAGTTAGTTAACAGCATGCTTTCCAAAGGACCAGCGCTCAGTGGTGGAAGCGGCGCTCCACTTTAGAACTGTATTGTTCTCCTGAGTTCCCAAGTATTAATTCAAGTACAGGTTCTCAAGTATTAACTCCTGAGTTAATACTCATTTATGCCTCTCTGGAAATGCTTAGATTAACCATTCCACAAAAACATAGTTTTTAAAAGGAGTTAAAAATTATGAGTTCTTCATTTGAAAATACCTGTATTAGCTAGACTGCAAGAGGTGTCTGTAAAGACAGCTGAGTGACTGGCTCTTTGAACAGAGCTACAAAGTAATTAACTTCAAAGCAATGGAAACCTAAGCTAATGAACAGAACACATGTCTGTGGTGCTTTTATGGAATGTTGATTTTTGCATTATTAGAATTGTTTCCTTAATAATATTTCACTTACAAATTAAATACATATAGACATAGCATCATTTACAGTGCAGTTTTAAAAATGTACAACTCAGTTTCATTATGCACATTCACAGTTTTATACATGGTATGTGTGTGAGTGCATGCTTGTGGAGGCCAGAGGTTGATGTGTATCTTTCTTGATGACTGCTTATTGAGGCATGATATCCTGATTGCACCCAGATATCCTCAATTTAGCTAGTCTAGCCAGAGTGGAGTGCTGGAGGGATACCACACCCTTCTGGCATTTGCATGGGTGTTGAGGATCTGAACACAGGTCCTCATGCTTGCATGGCAAGCACTTTATCCACACAACCAGCTCCAGCTCCATATTTCACTTTTAATTGTATGTCAGAAAGAATTCATCAGATAGGCTGTTAATCTATGTGTGTGTGTGTTTGTGCGAGCACATGTGTGCAGGTGTTGCAACTGTAGAGAAACCAGGGCCTTGTACATGCTACGCTGAACTACATTGCCAGCCCTCTTTGTTATTTTTTTTATTGTATTTGGTTTTATTTATTTGAGAGAGGAAGAGGCAGATGACATATAAGAGAGAAAATGGGTGCACCAGGGCCTCTAGCTACTGCAAAGAAACTCCAAATGCATGTGCCACCTTGTGCATCTGATTTTATGTGGGTACTGGGGAATCAAACCTGGGTCCCTAGGTTTCACAGGCAAGCTCCTTAACCACTAAGCCATCTCTCCAGCCCTCTTTTTTATTGTTAATTGAGACAGTCCCATGTAGTCCAGGCTGGTCTTGAACGCACTATGTAGCCAAGAATGATCTTGAACTTCTCGTCCTCTTGCCTCTGCCTCCTGAGTGCTGTGATTACAGGTGTGCACTACCACGCCCAGTTTATGCAGCACTGGAGAAGGAACTGAGGGCAGGCACTCCACCTACTGAGTCACATCCCAGGCTCTCAATTAACTTTTTCTTGGAAATCAGTAAAGTATGAAGTAAAAATACATGATCTGGCTGGCTCAGTGGTTAAGACACTTGGTTTGCCCGAGTCCAAGTCCTCAGTACTTACATAAAGCCACATGCACAAAGTGTCTCTTCTCTTCTCTCTCCCTCCCCCCTCTCACTCTGCTTGGAAATAAATAAAAATATTTAGTAAAACATACATGATCTGATGAACAAATCTCTAAAGTTTTCTTTGAGAATGTCATCAGTCCATAATGCATATTCATAAATACTTTTGTTAGATTTTAAATGAAGTCTATTCCAAATAAATCCTGATTTTCCTTCAAGAAGACTTTTTTATTGCAATGCAGAAGTTATTTGAATATGTTCAACATTTTCAGCACAGGTTCCCAAGTCCTGCTAGTGTTTGTACAGTGCTGTATTAGTACAAGAGCTGGCAATTTGATAAGGAACAAGATCTTATCTTTAGAATATTATTTCTTTGAGTCAAACATCATTAATAAGATTAACTGACTGAATGCAGGGATTTCTAGCTGTTGCTCTTGTCTCAAATCTGCTTTGGGCCCGAGGGAGATAAAGAGGCTGTGTTTGGAAGGCTTCTCTGTGATTTCTTAATTTAAATTTTATTTTATTTATTTTTTCAGGCAAGACTCTGGCTCTGTAGCCACTGTGATCTTCCTGTCCCATCTACCAAATGCTGGATTCACAGTCCTGCACTGCCACACCAGTGCAAGTTTTCATTTACTAACAGTCACTAGCTGGAGTACCTTTGTAAATTACCTTAAGTGTGTTACATGGACCATGAAGCTTGTCCTTGTGTGCATGCTTTCATTCTTCACACGTATGACTGAACAGTCAGCCTTTTGGGTCATGGCTGTCTGCTTTAGCACACTGACTGTGAAACAGTTCTTAAAACTTTGGTACAGGCATCCAGGCCTGCCACTCATATCCCAATTCACTGACTCAGTACACATCTAGAGTTGAGTATCACAGCATCTCCGGGCAATTCAGGATTTTAGAACATTTACACTTGATTCTTTCAAATAATCCACGTTCGACATAAACTTAATAAATGCCCTTGTAATATTTTAGGTATTAAGGATTGATTACATATGTGCTCTGCTACCACATTTCAAGCATATATTATCATGAAGTTCTTAAAACAATTTTCATAAATAAAATGCACATTTAGTTTTGCTAGCAGTAACACTTGTTCTATGATAATACTAAATATTCGATTCTTTCATTTTTAAAATTTATCTGTATGTGTTTGTGCATGCCACCATGTATGTGGAGGTCAGAGGACAACAGGTGTCTGTGTTCTTCCTCCACCTCATTTAAGACCAGGTGTCTTCCTTATGCAAATGAGCATCAGCTACCTGGCCTGTGAGCTTCCTGTTCTCCTGGCTCTGCTTCCCACTGTTATAGGGGCATAAGGATCACAGGTGCATGTGCCTCTTTGCATCAGGCTTTATTGTGGATGCTAGGAAATTAAATACAGGTCAGCAGCAAGCAAGAGGCTTTTAACTGCTGAGCCATCTCCCCAGCCTCTACTTTTTAAAAATTTATTTATTTGAGAGAGGAAAGAGGCAGAGAGAGAGAGAGAGAGAGAATGAGTGTGCCATGGCATGCTGCCACTGACAATGACCTCCAGATGCATGTGCCCCCTTGTGCATCTGACTAACGTGGGCTCTGGAGAATCGAACCAGGATCCTTTGGCTTTGCAGGCAACGCCTTAACCACTAAGCCATCTCTCCAGCCTACTTTTAAAATAATTTAAAATTTCCCTTCAGTTAACAGAAGGATACACATAGTCTTAGAGACCTGTGTATGTTTGCACTTTGGGGGAGTTTAGTGGTATGCTTGCATGTTGAGTGTGTATGTTCACGTGTGTGTGTGTATGTGTGTGTGTGTGTGTTTATCCATGTGAAAGCCAGAGGTTGATGTCAGATGTCTTTCTTGATCGTTCTCCACCTTGTTTACTGAGACAGGACCTCCTACTTGAGCACACAAGTCACCTATTCAGCCAGCCTTGCTAGCCATCTTGCCCTAGGGACCCCTTTGTCCACCTCCAAAGCACTGGGATTACAAGAAGACCACTACGCCCACCTGGCATTTATGTAGTCTCCTAGGGTCTGAACTGTGGTCCTCATACTTGAGGACCAGCACATGGTCACTGAGCCATCTCCCCAGACCCATGTTTACACTTTCAAATCTGAAAGTATTTGTTGAAATTCAGTCATATGCCGTTAGAGAAAAATCCTAACAGATATATCTAAAAGGTGTAGTAACTCAGAAGTACATCAAGTACTACATGGCCTTAAGATTCCCACATTTTCCTAGTTCCAATAGGATACAGTAGATGGCTGGCTTATTCTAAATCAATCATGACGTCAGGAAAGCCTCCAGCCAGGGCTTGGAATTCTGACTCTGCATTTTTCTTTTCTCTCCCCAGGCATCATAGCAGTCGTGATATTTATTTTACTCTGCATCTCGGCCATAACCATACGTGTTCATCAACAAAGAAAATTCCACAAAGCAAACACGTCCAAAGTCTCAAAAAATGAAGAGTGTTAGGACTGCTTTGAAACGTGAACTCAGTGAGTGGGAAAGGGTGCGCCTCCGTGGGCAGCTTCCCCTTGGCCATCCTGTTGCTGCCGGGGCAGGGTGGGTGTCAGCTGGCTGGTGGTCTGCAGCCTCAGTCTCCCTGTGGCCCTTCCTTCCTCAGAAACCTCCTCTGCCAGCTGCTTCCCCAGAAGGGAGTTAGGGGTGGTCATTAAGCACGGTTCACAAGCTCCCTGGACAAGAATGCTCTTTTCCAATTAGAGGTTTAATTTGTATAATAGTTGAGAATTTTAGCTGAGAGAGTAAATGACCATTAAGGTCTGGTCCTGCTTACTTAAAGAAATAGGACAGAACTTTGCTTCAGATACAAAAGATGAAGTGAACCTTGTTTGTTTTGGTTTCTTTTGTTTTATTTTTATACTTAGAAGCTTACCTGAGCTCCCTTGATTGTTTCTCTGCTGATCTGCATAAAACAAAATGCTTCTCAGATCACTTTCACCTGCATTTCCATAGTCCTGAGATCCAGAGGCGTGTGACCTACCAAAAAGTTAATTGTGCTTTTACTTTCCCTGTGTTGTTGGTCAACACAATGAGATATTATGTAAATATTATTTTTGGTGTCATTTTTTTTCTAGTTGACTGTTTTTAATCACTTTGATAAGCTTGAATGTTGAAATTGGTATTGAAAGTTATGAAATTTAATATTCAATTTTGTAATGGAATGGAAATCAACAGGGAACAAGATGCATAGACAATGTCAATTTAGAAAATCTGCCCATTTTTTTCATAATTTGTAATTATAGTTTTTGTAAATTGCAATTATGTTTTTAACTAAATTTATATCCAGATACAAACACTGCTTCTTATACTGAGTTATCCTTTAGTTATATCAGTAATACTTGTGTAAAATATAATCCTAAGCATTTTATCCCCAACTATTGGAAGATTCTGTCAGTTTTTATTTACTATTCTATATTTTTCTTTCTCTAGGGTTGTTACTGATAAGCCTTTGGTTTCCTATGACCATTAGATAGAACACCTTTTCAGTTCATTTGGGAAATCAGTTTAAATGGAAGCACTCCAATTCCCTGTCCAAGTTTTGAATTGCTTTAAGCATAAATATGGTATATTATCTACTCTCAGTCTAATTGTTTTTGGAATATAAACTGTAGGCTACTTACTCCACAGAATGATGACATTTATATGACCTGTATTAAACCTGAAGTTCTAATCAGACGTTTATTGTAGCAAGACCGAATTTTCATAGATTACCCCAAATTGAATATGTGCTATCAGTGGAAGTATGTCTCATTAGGGCTTATATGCACACTATGATAGCAGAGGGTGGAATTCATTTAATGGTGATAATAATGAGGCAGTGGTTATTTGGTAATTGCAAGGAATGACCATGTGGTTTAAGTAAAGCAATTATAATACGATGCTTGCTCTCCAGAATCCAGATAACGATTGCCCACCAAAGACTAACCGGGTTGTGCAGTTTGTCCAGATCGGAGCAAGTTGGAAATCTGCCATCACAAAACTGAATTTCTATCTTATTTGCATTATCTTTGAGATAATGAGTAGAGATCCTCTCTTAAATCTGTTCCTAGCAAATGATTACTTTCCAGCTTCCTCATCTCTGTTGATGTCTGTGTGAATGATGGATTTTTCTACTTCTACTTTGTTAACGTATGTAATAATATAGAGGGACTTACTTTCATAAGTGAAAATATGCTTTTGGCTTTTGGTTTTCTCTCAAAAGACATGCTAGGATGGGAGAAATATTCAATAAAAATATGGTACATTTTTTCAGTCACATCATGCTTGCTACAACCTTTGCAGTGGCTTCTTTTGTTCCACAGAAGACTCTGGAATCTGGAAGCTCATAAGGTTGTAAAGGATAAAACACCACAGCCCCTGCCCCATACTTCTTGCAAGGCAGCAGAACAAAGACATCAGATTACACAGGTCGCCACCCACAATCAACTGCACTGATCTTTAGACTTTACCTTTTCATTTGGAAAATAATTCATTTTTAGAATAAAATGAGAAAACTATTTTAAAGTAAGTTGTATAAATAAATTCACTTTGGAATAAAATAAAATTATTTTAAGGTAAGTTGTGAAAACTTAAGTTATGTAGTTTTTCCTAATTAATACAAAAATGTGCTGGTTAATGCATACTGTACTGGTTTGTGCATTACTGTTGCTTGTAAATTTTGAGATATTAAAATGTATTTACCTTTTTATGATCTGATACTTATCAGGTGGTAAAATTTTTCTTTGAGTTTATTAAACAAAATGAAAAAAGACAAATATTTGATGATTGTTAGAATAAAACTGTCTATGAATGTATACATTTAAACACTTGCCAGAATGGAATTGTCCAATGATCAGCTAACTAAAATCTGCATGAAGTACTTTTGCTGTTCCTGCAGAAAAATTGAGCACTAAGTGTTCTTTAGATATATAGATGCTGGTTGCAAGTAGCACCCTTCTATGAAATAAAAGTATGAGTTCCAAAATTTTATTCTCACACTAAAAGACAAAACAAGTTATGTTTTCATTTGAGAAGGATAAAATTTTTGATTAAGAACTACAAATTCTGGAGCTGGGGGGGGGCATAGCTCAGTAAGTAAAATTCTTACCTTGATAAGCATAAGGATCAGAGTTCAATCCTCAATACCCACATAAAATGACAGACATGGTAGCATGTGCCTCTAACCCTTGTCCTAGGGAGGCAGAGATGGGAGGATCCCTAGATTTCAGTTAGTCCTAATTGGTGAGCTCCAGGCAAATGAGTGACCCTTTCTCAAGAAGAAGTGGTCAGTATTTCCAAGAATAACCTGCAAGGTTGTCCTCTGACCTCCAATCACACTCACATACATATACACAAACACAAGTAAAGGAAATTACAAAATTCTAGCAAAAAAAAAGTGTTATTGCTGTAAAATGGTAAAGTAGGTGAATGGTTTTATCTTGATGGTATACCCATATTCGCCCTAAGAGATCACTCTAGTTCTTATCACTTCCTAAGAGTCATCATTTCAAGCATAAGCCTAAACTATTTTTGATCACAGTTAATTCTGATACCTAATTTAATCTACCTGTCTCTATATTATAAAACATTCTACAATCTGTCTGTGTGTGTGTTTGCCCAAAGGACAACCTTGGTATCATTCCTAAGAAATCCAGTCTGCCATTTTTTATTAGTTATGTACATACTCAGCATGTAAATGGCACATGTTGGTACCATCCTTACCCTCATCCCTGCCCCTCCCTCCAAAGGGACCTCCTAGTTGGGGATGCTGGTTATCCCCATGGGGATTGTGGGTTGTGAATTGTGGGGGCAGCCATCAGTTATGGGGAAGATGCAATGTCTCTGTCCATAATGTCCCAACTTGTGGTTCTAACAATCTTTCTGACCTCTCTTCCATGAATTTCCCTGAGCCATGTTGGCTTTGTTTTAGGTCTACTTCAGTGATGGGCTCTTGGAAGCCTCTGTATCTCTGGTTTGGGAGGAGTTGAGTGACTTTAGTGTCTATCTCCTTCACCCTTGTGCTGATATCAGGTTCACCAAGAAAGCAGCACTCTTGCTTGTTTCCCCAATTCCTCTATGATTTCAGCTGGGGCCTTGGTGAAGTGCGATAGGCTGATTCTCTCCTCAGGTCCTGCATCCATCTGTAAAAGAGAAGCAGATTCTCCAAAGGAGTGTGAAGTCAGCACAAATTAAATGGGATAACCATTGTTAGAGAGAATTTAATAGGTGTAGGTTCTCTTATAGCCCAAGATTGGTGGGAGCTTGATATTAGAAAGCAGACTCGTTATCTGCATATGATTCTGACTTTTTTCCCAGTTCCAGATATGGTTTCCTTTCCACTGAGCAGATCTGTTAGCCAATCCAAGAGCAGTTGGTTACCCACCATGGCTGTGTGCCACTATTGTACTTGTGTGAGCATCACGTCAGGTTGTTTGCTTCTGAGCAGCTTAGAGCTCGAGTTTCTTGGACAGATGTTGGCCACTTTCCCCCAGTAGCTCATGTAGCACCTTCTGGCACTAGACAGGCTGACTGTCTGGGGACTGACTCTCTTCCAGATTCCAGCCAGGTCTCTCCATGTTCCATACCGACAGCATATGGTGTCTTCAGCAGTTGGGTCTTACCATTAACCTCTCATGGGTAATAAAGTTCTCTGACAGAAATCTGTCTTCTTTTGGGAAAGCTTGTGGGGCTCTCTATTCAACAGCTCATTGTGAGTGTTAACTGAATCCTAGTACTAGGAGTTACAGGCCAGCGCCAAGGGAAAAGAAAGAAAATATAAAAAAGAGAAAAAAAAACAATCAGGAGAAATTTAAGGTTAGGCTCCATCTTACCCTCTCCAGGGCCCTTCTATTCAGGTGTGTCCCCTAAGGTCCTGATGAGGGTTCAACCTTTTAGTCTGTCTTCCAGGAGTTAGGATTTTATGGTACCAGTTGCATTTGGGTCCAATTTTGTCCCCCTCCCCTGACCTTTACCTTCTCCTCCAGCCCTACCCTCCCTATTGTTCAGTCTTTGAGATGCCTATTAGGTATGTCAGCATCTCGGGCTGATCCAGGTTTGGAGCCACAGGTGAGTGAGACCATGTGACGATTCTCTTTCTGTGATTGGGTGAGTTCGCTGAGTATGAACTATTCTAAGTTTGCCCACTTTTCTACAAATTTTATTGTGTCATTTTTTTCTAACTGCTGAGTACAATTCCATCATGTCAATGTACCACATCTTGGTTATTCATTTATCCAATGATGGACACCCGGGTTCATTCCAGTTCTTATCTATTATGGATTGAGCAGCTATAAACATGGTTGAGCAAATATCTCTGAACTGACGCATGGAGCTTTTAGGGTAAATGGCCAGTAAGGGAATAACTGGGTCTGTTGGTAACTCTATAGTCATCCTTTTTAGGAGTCTCCATATTGCTTTCCATAGTGATTGTACCATCTTATATTCCTACCAACAGTGGATAAGGTTTCCCATTTCTCCATACCCTCGCCAACATTTGTTTTCATTTCATTTTTTAATGTTTGCTATCCTTCCTGGGGCAAAATGGAATCTCATAGTTGTTTTAATTTGCATTTCCCTGATGGTTAGGGATGTTGAACATTTTCTGAAGTGTTAGCCATTTGTATTTATTCCTCTGAGAACTCCCTGTTCAGTTCTCTGTCCCACTTTTGGAGTGGGTTGTTTGATTTTTTTTTTTATTGTTTACAATTTTGAGTTCTTTGTAGATTCTAGAAATTAGGCCTCTGTCAGTTGTATAGCTGGCAAAATTTTTCTCCCATTCTGTGGGTAATCTATTGGCTCTGCTTATTGTACGTTTGTCTGTGAAAAAACGTTTCAGCTTCATGAGATCCCAATGGTGAAGTGATTAAGGTCCTGAGATACTGGGGTTTTGTTAAGGAAGTCTTTTCCCACTCCTATATCATGGAAAGTTCCTCCTATTTTTTTTTCTTCAGTAGTAGCAGAGTTTCCGGTCTTATATTAAGGTCTTTGATCCATTTGGACTTGATTTTTGTGCATGGCGAGATGTGTGGGTCTAGTTTCATTTTCCTGCATATGGTTATCCAGTTTGTCCAGCACCATTTGTTGAAGATACTGTCTTTTCTCCAGCCTACATTATTAGGGCCTTTGTTGAAGATCAAGTAGCTGTAGTTACTGACCTAAAGATCCTCAATTCTGTTCCACTGGTCGTGTTTTTATGCCAGTACCATGATGTTTTTGTTACTATGGCTTTGTAATATTGCTTTAGATCAGGTATAGTGATGCATCCAGAAAAGTTTCTTTTGCTGAGGATGTGCTTGGATATCTGAGGCCTGCTGCCATTCCATATGAATTTTGAGATTATTTTTTCTATCTTTTTGAAGAATAATGCTGGGATTATTATTGGTATTGTATTAAATTTGTATATTGTTTTTGGGAAGATTGTCATTTTCACAATGTTAATTCTGCCTATCCAGAAGCAAGGGAGGTCTTTCCATATCTCAAGTCCTCCTCAATTTCTCCCTTGAGTGTTTTATGTTTTCATTATATGTCTTTCACATCCTTGGTTAGTGTTATTCCAAGGTTTTTTGTGTTTGTTTTTTTTTTTTTTTGGTATTGAAAATGGGACAATATCACTAATTTCTTTCTCTGTATCTTTGTCCTTTGCATGAGCCTGGCCACCCAGGTTTGATTCCACAGTCCAGATAAAACCAGACACACAAAGTGATACATGCATCTGGAGTTTGGGTACCAGCCTATCCTTACTTAATGAATTACATTTGTAGTAGCCAGTCCAGGAACAGTCCAATTCTAAAACCAAAAACTAATGAACTCTTTACACTAAGAATCCAGGACAATAATAGCCAGGCTTCCTCAGCTCTCTTCTGAAAGCTATATATCCCTTGGCTTATTAAATCAAGACCACAATGAGAGAGGTACCACATCAACTCCTGCCTTCCTGTATCATCATCATCATTTCCCCTATTATCTTGCTGGGTTACAAAATGATAGGCCTTTTAATATAATAAATGAGGAATAGAATTCTATCACCTACAACAAAATGATGGAATTAGATGGAGTTAAAGAAGCCAAGCACTGAAAGACAAGAGTTACCTGTCCTCACTTTATATGTGGAATCTAAACCAACTGAAGTAGAGAGTAGAGTGGTGGTTACCAGACATTGGGATTAGAAGGAAGGGAGATGTTGCAGTCAGGTTCGCATTGCTGGCAGAAATCACCCGACTAAGAGCAGCTTGTGGGAAAAAAGAGGTTTATTTTGGCTTATAGGCTCGAGGGGGAAGCTCCATGATGGCAGGAAAAACGATGGCATGAGCAGAGGGTGGACATCACTCTCTGGTCAACATAAGGTGGACAACAGCAACAGGAGAGTGTGCCAAACACTGGCAAGGGGAAGCTGGCTATAACACCCATAAGCCCGCCCCCAACAATTCTCTGCCTCCAGGAGGTGTTAATTCCCAAGTTGCCATCAGCTGGGAACCTAGCATTCAGAACACTTGAAGTTTATGGGGGACACCTGAATCAAACCACCACATTCCGCCCCTGGCCCCCATAAACTGATAACTATACATGATGTAAAATGCAATGCATTCATGCAAATTTAAAAGTCCCCATAGTTTTTATCAATTCCAATGATGTTCATACACCCCCGTAATCCAAGGTCTTTTAACTGAGCCATAATACCAAAAATATCCCCCAAAAAACCCATAATGGCACAGAATAAAACATTCACACTGCAAAGGATGGCATTGGGCAAAACAAAGAAATGCTTAACCAATACAAGATTTTAAACAACCAGGGCAAACGTCAAACTCTGTAATTCCAATCCAACAACTAGTCAGTGACAAATCTCCAAGTCCGATACTTCTGAGCAGCAACAAGTCTCTGAAGTTCCAATTCCGCCCCTCCAGCTAGGCTACTCACAGTCCTGGAAAACTTCATCCAGGGCCGGCAGCTCTCCTTGGCAGCCATCTCATAATCCCGGCATCTCCACTGGGTCTCCACTGCAACCCACGGTCCATCCTCATGGCCCCATGGGATCTCCATGCAGGCATCCAGCAAACCTGCTTCACACTGCCCATGGCCATTTCAAAAACATAAGACCGTGTTAAAAACTCAATGACCCTCTCTTTCCTGCATTTGTTATACTCCATAATACCAGGTAGGGTGCCAGTTTGTTAATCCAGGGGGGAATAAATCAGACTTTGAAGAACAGGACACTCCTTCAGTCTTCAGGCCCCTTCAAAAAAGTCTGCATTCTTCCTATTGCCCCATTGCAGGTCAGCTGGCCCAATCTCAAAGGTTGTAATCTCTCAATTGCAGCTGAATGGGCAGAGTTCACCCAAAGATTTCATTTTTTCTGTGCCATATCCCTCTGCTCACACCAGTTCATTTTCTACGCAAAGCAACCCTGCACATCTTCTCAGGACATGGGCATAACAGCAAACTTGTCAAACTGCTAGCCCAGTCCAAGTAAAGCTCTTTTCACCCTCATGCCAAACCTCACAGTCCATAGTTCTTACTGCATTCAGATCTTTCAGCTCTGACTAGAATAGTCCATCAGGCTGTTACAGCACTGCAAGGCATGTCTTAGGCCAAGATTTCAAAGGAATTCCTCTTGAAAATCAGCTCCAAGAAAACAATGAGGTGTCTGCTTCGGTACCACACTTTGCAAGCTAAGAGCAGCTTTTTTCTTAGGCTATGAAAAACGATGGCATGAAGAATATCTCTGTCAACATTGGACAACCAGGAGAGTGTGCCAAACACTGGCAAGGGGGAAGCTGGCCCCCCATAAGAATGCTACTTTACTGATTTGTTGCAATGATAACAGTATATGATTTCTGTTTTAATACAATATGTGTCTATTAGGTTAACTCTAAAGATAATTTTAACTTCTTATTGATTTTTTTTAAAAACTGAGGTTAGTTTTCAAAAATGCAAGGGCCAGCTGGACATGGTGGCATGCACCTGTGTGCATATGGAGGCCAGGGTTGCATCCAACTCCCAGAACCCTGAAGAAAACAATGACTGGGAGGCATTTTTCCTACTATATAGGAGGTTCACTGAACTTGGCCCTAATACCCCCAGGAATGCCATAACAGTATATGATTTCCAATGAGTTAACTCTAAAGATAACCTAGGTTAGTGCCAGCTGGGCATGGTGGCACACGCTTTTAATCCCAGCACAGGTCAGCCACCCTGAGACTACCTAGTGAATTCCAGGTCAGCCTGAGCTAGAGTGAGAATCTACCTCGGACAACCAAAAAAAAAAAAAAAAACATGTGCCATGTATATATATATATATATATAATAGCTTTAGTACACTGGAGATAGATAATTTTAGGAGTAGATTTAATTATTTGTTCTGATATTATAAAATGTGCTTAACTAAAAATTGGTAGGCAACTTAATTTTTAATTTGAGAATTATTCAATAAAAGCTGCCTGGTTTTTTAAATTGTCATGCTAGATAGACAAGTACTACATTTAATTCTAAGTAATTACCTTACTGCCCAAAGATATTCATTTCTTACAAGCTCTTTGTCTCAAACTTGTGAATAACAAATATCTTTAATCTCTTCACCAGGGCAGTGGATACCCTGGGGCATATGTATTGTAAATTTCTTCTCTGCGGTAGGTTTACTGAAATTCATCAAAGTCTTAGTGATGAGAAGGAGCAGGAGGAAGGGACAGGAGAGGGTAGGTTGGGGCACAGTCAGCTGCTATAAGAATGTTTATCTTCCTTACTTGGATACCTTGTAAGAGAGCTGGAACTATGCTAAGTGTAGGAAAAAGTGGACCTACCATCTATGACAAATACTGAAAGTAGGCATCAGGGAGAAATCTACTGTAGACATATCTATTTATACAATGTATTTAGTTTCAATATATTTCTAACTTTGGCAATTTATTTTTTATGTTCAAATCATTAGGTCTGGTGAGACAATGGTATGTTCATGCTTCTCAGCAAATCAATCCAGAAAACCTATCATGTAGGATCCATTATTTCAAAGCAAATCTGAATTCTTTTTCTGCACAGCCAACCTTGTCCATCTTGATGCAAGTTCAATCGACATAGCAATAGAGTATAAAATGTTGTGGTGTGTGTATGTGGTATAAGCACATGTGTGTGCAGATGTGTATGTCCTGTGTGTGAGGAGGACTGCCAACAAGCCCCAGTGACCCTCCTGTCTTTGTGCCCCTTGGGACTGGGGTACCAGAAATGTACAGCCATGTTCAGTTTTTTACATGGGTGCTGGAGATCAAACAGGTCCTCACACTTGCACAGAAAGTGCTCTTACCCACTGCACCATCTCCCTCCCCAGCCCTAAGCTGGGGTTTAAACACACACAATGTGGCTCCATAGCCCAGTCCCTTGACCACTATGCACAACTGCCTGTCATAAAGAAATTTCTTTTAGGGCAATGTTAGCAAAGGGATTCTACAGAGTGTTATTGCACTCGGATAATTCTAAATACATAAAATTTCTATGGAAAAATCCTCTTATTTCCTTAAGATACTTGAAATAGTTTTTGTCAAATATGTTATTGGTTTAAAAGATACTAAGAAGTATTATAAATTATGCATATTAAGCAACATTCACTATAATAAAACACTTGACACTTCTAAAGAGAGAGACAAGTTTTGTTTGGACTTACAGTATTAGAGGTTACAGTCCAAGGTCAGCCATCTCTATGGCTTTGGGCTTCAGAGTACTTTGCAATGGCAAGGAGTATGTGGCCAGGAAGCAATAGAGAAAGAAGGAGGGACTAAGGCCCCATAGTGCCCTCTGGGAACACAGCATAGGTGACCTAAAGTCCTCCCCAAGCCTCGCCTCCGCACAATTGCACAGCCCATCCAGTAGTACCATCCTGGGGACAGAACACTCGTCACACAAACCTTTGGGGGAAACCCAACATCCAGATTATAACACCATATAACTCTTGACTAAGGAAACATAATTTAATTATGCAAAAGATATTTTTGAGTGAAAAATTATATATGTTTTGAATATTATATGACAATTTGAAAAATAGTAGCATGCAGAAGGAAGGCATTTTTAGTGTGTTAGAATTATATAAAATTTAGGCAATTGTTCTTATTTTGTAATGTAACCTTGTTCATTAAAATTTTTTCAATAGAGGGGCTGGAGAGATGGCTTAGCAGTTAAGGCACCTGCCCACAAAGCCTAAGAACGCCCGTTCAAATCTCCAGGTCCCACGTTTAGTCAGACGCAAAAGTGATGCAAGTGCACAATGTTGCACAAGTGCACAAGGGGGCTCACATGTCTGGAGTTTGTTCACAGTGGCTGAGAAGCCTATTCTCTCTCTGCCTCCTCCTCTCTGTCTCTCTCTCTCTTTCTCAAGGTAAAAAAAAATTCAATAGAAAGGGACATGTGCCATGAAAGCAGAAGGAAGGATTATTTGTGGGGGAGGAATGGAGTTAGCAAGAAGGGGGAGGGCAGGTGGGGAGTGAGATGAATATCAATAAAGTATAATGGCATGTATGTCTTAAAATGCCATGAAACCCATCACTTAGTATGCCAATTTAGATTGTTAATTTAAAATAATTTTCAGCATTTTACAAACATGTAAAAACAATGGAGGATTTATAAACATAATCTGGGAAACTTCCTTTTTTAAAAGTTTTATTTATTAATTTGCAGGCAGAGAGAGAAATATAGAAGGCAGACACAGAGAGGATGGGCATGCCAGGGCCTCTAGCCAGTGCAAATGAACTCCAGATGCATGTGCCCTTTGTGCATTTGGCTTATGTGGGTCCTGGAGAATCGAACCGGGATCCTTTGGCTTCGCAGTCAAACGCCTTAACCACTAAGCCATTTCTCCAGCCCGAAACTTCTTTTATGATTAGGAATTTTGGAATAACAATCACTAACAGAAGACTAAATTTCAGAAGAAATATTTCATTTTCAACTTTCAATTTCCAAGTCTTACATTCGCATTTTCAAAGAATGTTCTGCAAGTTCTGGCATAAAGCCCAGAAGATAGGATCATCAATCAGAGCTTGAAATATTATAGAAATGAATTACCCAGTTTACAACTGTAGCCATGTGAATATTAATGAAATTATACAAAACCGATTCACATTCACCAAGTATAAAACAATTAAAGGCAAGGAAACAGGGTAGTCATAGAAAAAGATTTCTTATGCATAATTAAATTATCATTTTGCTACAATATGGCACAAAGAGAGTTGCTACTGGGGACCACCCTAATGCTAGGTTGCAGGCTACAAAACCTATACTCCATGATAAAATTTATAGACAATAGATCCTGACACTATGTTATAACACAGACTTAAATTGAGTGGCACAAATGCACTTGGCTTGCCTCATGGCCGAGTGTCTCTGTGGAATACGTTTCAGAAATAGAACCCAGTCATCAAAAGTAAGTGAAAAAGCCACTAAAGTCTTATGATTGAGAACCTTCAGCCATGCCTCTGGAAGACCGTCCACTAACACGCTAAGTGCTGTTGATGGTCTCTTACCCTGCTCTTTGGACCTGACCACCTGTGCCTACATGGTCATTCACCATTTCCTATAAGCTGACCTCCCAGTCCTTTTGAAATGAAAAGTAACCAAATTGAGTCCACATTGTGTTTTGCAAGTCCCCATCTATTTCAGCACCTTCTTGTGATGCCACACATCCAAGGCCCAGCTCTAAAGATCTATACTCATATTGCTAGCATACTATGAAAAATGAAACCTCATCTAAGAACCCTCAGTATGCATTTTTCCTCAGGACATGGACTCTTTGGAACTGTGAATCTTAAGAAGAGAAAAAATTTCTTGGTGTTGCCTCTGTCAAAGATGGGACATATTCTTTAACTGCTCAAGTTCCCTGTGACCATATAAAAACTATCACCAAACAACTGGCAACTGAACCTTTCCTTTGGGCATGCAAATTGATAGAGCTACCAATAAGTGCGGCTCAGCTCTGGCTGCAAATGCCATGGACTAGACAGCTTGAACATGTCATTTTTCTCAGATCTGGAAGCTGGAAAATTCTTGATCAAGGTGCTCTTTAAAAGCTAGACCTGCTTCCTGACTGGCTACCAACTCACTATGTGCCCACATGGTCTTCCCTCAGTTTGGATACATAGACATTGCCTTCCTCATCCTCGGAGGGCAGCAATCCCAAAAGGAGGACTCCACTTCCCTGACCTAATCTAAACCTAATCACATTGGGAGTTAGGACTTCTTAAGATTTAGGACCAGAGGAGCATAAACATGCTACACTGTAAGTGTGGCTAGCTTCACTGAATGACACTTTTTCTTCTGAGAAGTTTCAAAAACTTTGAAAGCTCTTAGTTCTTGAAAATGACCAAAAGTGCTTTACTAGGAACAAAGAGAACTCATTTGCAAAGACAATTGGTACTCTGCTCAGAAATGCATAATCTAAGAGGCTTAGTAATAGATCTGTTTTTCCCACTTTGATGAATAATGTAGATCCTTGAGTCATGGGGACTAATCGTGTTTGCCTCTGCATATTCCTAATGAGTGCTCTGCCAACAGGTAAGAAAGACGGGTCTTTGTAATGCTGTGAAAGCTTCAGTTCCTTGAATGCTTGTAGTTTTACAGGAGAGCAGCTCTTTCCAAAGAACAAAACCAGAAGAACTTGACTGAATTCAATTTTTAAAAACCCTCAAATGGAGTAGGTAGTAAAAACTATGTTAGGGTACATGCTTTTGAAGCCTCAACTCCTATTTCCTAGTATTCCTAAATTCATCAGAAAGTTCTAGAAATATTGCCACATTTTTCACCTCAAGAGTTTGCTTTCTGTCACTCTTGTGAAGAAGGAGCTTTCCTCAGAATACTGTCTAGACAGATGCAAAACCAATGTGAAGGGTATGATGGGAGGGGGTGATCCCCCAGAGGCAACACCCAATGAGTAAGGAAGAGCAACCAATGGATAGAAAGATGGGAGGCAGTTCTTGGGGTGTCTGAGAAGGTCCTCAGAGGAACCGATTATAGTGACCTGCTTATGTATTTATTGGCTTCTATTTGTGACTTGCCTCCACACTCTGAGAAAGGGACTGGTTACAAGTCCCTGGACACCACATTTGGGCTTTTGACAGTACAGCTGCTTACCTCCAGCCAATAAAAGCCTCAGATTAGTGTGTCAGCCTTAAAAAAATATTTAAATACTGCTCGTGCTATACTATGGATCAATTTGGAATGCTTCATGCTAAGTTAAATAAAGCATGCTGAGTGAAATGGACATTCTGTGGTTCCAAGCATATGCAGTAACTAGTGGAAGTCAAATATTTGTGATTGAAAGTAGAATAGAACTTGCTGTGAACATATGAATGAATAGAAGCAATTTAAGGAAAGTGTTTATTCCAATTTATACTTTAAGGGAATATAGTCCAGCATGGTAGGGAAGGAATGGGGCGGGGGGGGGGGGGGTTGGGAGGAGAGTAAGGGCAGCTCATCACATTTCTACCAGGAAGCAGAGGAGGAACAGAAAGTAGGCTCACCCCTAGTAACTGACTTCCTTCAATAAGCTCCACCTCTTCACAACCTTCCTGAGAGCACCACCTGCTGGAGACCAAGTGTTCAAACACATGAGCCTATCCTGGCATTTTACATCCAAGCCCAGCAGTAGAGAACTGGGAATTAAGTGTTTAATGGGAGCATCAGTTTTGAAAGATTGGAAGCCTTCTGGAGGTAGATGGTGGTGATAGTTACACAATACTTGATGTCATTGAATTGCATACATCAAAGTAATTAAAATAAGTAAATTGTGTGGGAATTTTATCCCCATAAAATTGCAGTATGTAGTTACAGACATAATTGAGCACAGAGCAGAGTCGAGTCAAGTCAAGTCAAAGACATTCAAATGCCAGACTCTGATGCTCTCTTCCCTGACCATTTCTCAATGACATGTTTGCTGCAGCAACCTTGAAAGCTGAGAGGTCTCCCTTTGGGACATCCAATAGCTGTGTTTACAGCTTAATGTACAAGTTGCAGATTCTGTGAGCTCCGTGTTTCCCAGCTGTATCATAGAGCCATTACAGATACAGGACTGACTTGGACTCATCAGCTTTATCCTTGTGAATACAGAGCAAACACAATACTCATGCTAGTGTACCTTGAGTAATAACATCAGTTCTTTGTGGCTCAGGACTTTGTGTCTTCTGATCACTGTGAAACAGCAACAGGTCACTCCAATAGCTTAAAAGTGGGGTAGAATCTCAAGCCATGAAAGTACAGTTCTTTCTCAAAATATACTTTGATTTCTTAACAGGTACTGACAAAATACTCTACTTTTGATCATGCACCTTCCTTAAAGAACCTTGATGTACTGTTAAAATAATCGTGACATATACTTTATAGCATAGGATATGATTCTGTTCTAGGGGCAGTCATTTTACCAATGACTAAATTCCTCCCTAGTGGTCAAGCTGATAGGTCTAGTATGAGAACACATCCATGCTAAGGTTATAAGGTTTGTGTACTATAAGTACAGTATATAACTCTTTGAGATAACTTATGACTTAAATATAATTATAATTTATAAAAACAAGGAAAATTATTTTTTAAAAAAATCACGGAAATACTGGTTGGAGAGATGGCTCAGTAGTTGAGGCATCTGCCTGAGAAGCCTAACAAAACAGGCTTGATTCCCCAGTACCTGTGGGTTTTTACCATTACCGTTTCCCAGAATCATTGGCCACCAACGTCCCAGGCGAGGGAGGGAGGAGTTGGGAAGGAAGCAGGGTCCATCCTTGAGCAGTGGGTGAGTACAATGAAGATGATGGGCAATGGACACTTGCGAGATTGTCTGATGGACAGCACTCGTTTATTCAAAAGGGGAGTGGGTTTATAAACACTTGAGGAAGGTTGGGATGGCACATACAGACTATATGGCGATCGGATGCATAGTTTATGGGCTGTAATCTAGGTGGCGGAAAAACTAGTAACTTCAAAGCTAAGGGGGAGGAGTTGCAAGAGAGGATAAGGGAAAGAGAGAAGATAACAGAAGGCTGTGACTTTAAAGCTGTGGGGATGACAGAGATGGTGTAAAAGGCTACGTGACTTTAGCCACATAAGGGTCTCTTGGGCAGCTAGCCACAAGGTCAGGAACTGTGGGGGGCAAAGTCTGACTTATGGAATGGTCAGAGCCTTTTGGGGTCCAGGGTGAGGGCCTTGCCAGTTCTGCCCACTCTGGGCGATGACAGTTCACTACAACCTACAATGTAGGGAAGGCCAGTCACCGTTACCAGGGACTCCTGACGATAGGGTCAGCTGCAACCCTACAGCCCAGGGTCCCTGGCCATGTCCAACAGTTCAGGCCAGCCTCCTTATAGTCTCAGCCCGTTTTTAGCAATGCCCAACAAGTACCCATATAAAGCCAGATGTACAAAGTGGTGCATTCAAGCATACATCTAGAGTTTGTTTGTAGCAGCTAGAGGCACTGGCATGGCCATTCTCTCCCTCCCTCCCTCTCTCTTTCTCTCTCTCTCTCTGCTTGTATGTAAATAAGTAAATGAAAATAAATATTTTTAAAAAAACAAGGAAAGATATTTTCTAATTTCAGAGCTTGGACTCTGTTTTCAGTTTAGTGTGAGTTGTGGCTTGTCTTCCAAAGGTTCCTGGCCGGGAGGGTTCATCTCCAATGGACCTTTAGGAGGTGGGGTCTAGTGAAAGGTGACTGAGCCATGAGCTTCCTCCTGAAAGGATTAATTCTGGTCTTGTAGAATGGGTGAGATATCACAGTGGTAGAGCAGTTCTGCAGGAGTGGATTGTACTGAAGAGTCAGCCCAGTCTCTGCTCTTTCTTCTTCACTGGTCAAGTGGCTGCTCACTCACACATGCTCCCACTATGTGATGCAGTCTGCCCTGGGGCCCTCTACAGAAGCCAGTATTAGTACCATGTATTCAACTTCTACAAGTATGAGCTATGTAAACCTTTTTTCTCTATAAAGTATCCAGCCTTAGGTATTTTGTTATAGCAACACAAATTGGACTAAGTGTATCTGTAGGCAGTTTTCCTTGTATGTTAATGGAAAAGTGAGCCCTCTTTTAGCTGAGAGGAAATAATACTTGTAGGTGATAGTATCTATCACTGAAGACTAAGCTTTTTAAAAAATGATAGTATTTTTAAAACAGTTCTAAGGGTTTGGTAAAAATAAGCAAATAGTGCAGACAGTTCCCACATACTTCTCCCCCTTCACACTTGCTCCTATCATTACTGTCCTGTATTAGTGTGGTACATCTGTTAGCAGAGATAAACCAGTACTGATACATTATTAAAGTCTGTAGCTTACATGAGAGTTCACTTTTGGTGTTGGACAGCTCTCAGGGTTTTGAACAAATGCACGCACCATGACAGTATCCTAAAAAAAAAATCCTCTTTGTAATATCTATATCCCTCTTTCTTCCTCTGTACCCACAACTTGGCAACCACTGATATTTTTAGTGTCTCTAACATTTGCCTCTTCCAGAATATCATATAGTTGGAATCACAGTGTGTAGCCTTTCCAGACTGACTTCTTCCACTAAACAATTTATATTTAAGGCTTTGCTGTGTCTTTTCTTGGCTTTATAATTCATCCTTTTATTGCCAGTATTTCAGTGTAAGGAAGTACTAGTTTCTGCATTCATCTTTTGAAACACAACATGGATGCTTCCAATCTGGGACATTCGTGAACAAAGGTACAACACAAAATCATGTACAGGTTTTGTATCGACATGCCACTCATTGAGGTAAGTGCCCAGGAGTGACATTGACAGATCCCATGGGAAAACTGCATTTAACTCAGTAAGAGATTGCCAAACTGTCTTGAAAAATGCTTGCATCATGGTAGTGGACATTTCCCTGCATATGTGCTCCCACCCTGAGTGTGCTAACAGGCATTATTGGGGAAAAAAAAGTTTACTGGCAAATGGATCTTGTGAGGCTAAGTTTTTGTCAAGCCCTTACCCTGGTAATTATACTAGGAATCTTCAAAAGTGATGTGGAGGTATAACCATTACTGTATATACTTACATACAATGCAATATTTTTCTATTGAAACAATATGAAAGGTTACATGATAAAGAATAATTTAAGAAACTGGATATAGTGGTATATACATGTATCCTCAGCACTCTGGAGAGTGAGGCCAGAGGATGATGGTAAGTTCAAGGCCAACCTATATGACCCTGTATACAAGTAAAATAAAACAAAAGCCAATTTATGTGACTTTTGAATCTTGGAGATAATAGTGAAGAAATGTCACCATGAGACTGTTAGTTGCCATTTTAAATTCTTATTTTGTGGAACCAATTTAGAATATCTTAAATCTGAATGAATGCCGTATGAACTTTAAACTGGTCTTTAAAGATACAGTGAGTAGACTATGGAATCACCTGGTTTGGATTTGGGTTTTGACAAATTGTGTTTTCAGTTGCTGTGGGAATTTGGCAGAAGCACAGAGAGGACAGGGACCACTCAGCCAGCAGCAGCTGCTTGGATTCACCTCACTTTAGAATGTTTTAGCAAAGCCAGTACCTAGACTCCACATAGATTATAGCCAGTATTACAACATATTAATTAGGAGCCATATGACAGCAACAAATTTGTTGGGGGCAGAGGTCAATGCCAGTGTTTTACCTGATTACTATCCACCTTATGCTTTGAGACTTGGTCTCTCATTGAACATAAAGCTCACCAATTCAGGCCAGATTGAATAGGCAGTCAACCCCAGGCACTGTCCTTTCCCACCTCCCCAGCCATACCTGGCTTTTTACATGGGTAGTGGGGATCCAAACTTAAGTGTGTGTGTGTGTGTGTAGGTATGTAAGCCAGAGGAAAACCTTGGGTGTCATTCCTCAGAAATCATCCACCTTTTTTGAGACAAGGTCTCTCACTGATCTGGAACTTGGACAGATAGGCTAGACTAGACTGGTAGGTCAGCTCCAGGGATCCTCCTCAGTGCTGGGATTTAGATCCCACCATGTCTATATTTTTTCTTTCTTTATTTTTTCTTGAACATGGGTTCTAGGGATTGAACTCAGTTCATCATTCTTGCAAGGCAAATACTTTACTGACTGAGCTGAGCTATCTCCTCAGTCTCCTGAGCAATTATTTAAAAATATATATCATCTCACACTTCAATAAAGGATATTTAAAACTCAAATTTTGTAACAATGGGATTAATGTATATGTTCTAAGAAAAATTTTCACCAAGAGAGCTTTGCACGGGGCTGAAGACAATGGCTCAGGCATTAAGGAACTTGCTTATAAAGCCTAACAACCCAGGTTTGATTCCCAGTACATACATAAAGCCAGATGCACAAGGTGGAACATGCATCTAGAGTTCATTTGCAATGGCTAGAGGCCCTGGGGTGCCCATTCCCTCTCTCTCTCTCTCTTATATATGCATGTGTGTGTGTGTGTGTGTGTGTGTGTATGAGAGAGAGAGAAATATTTTTTAAGAAGTGCTTTGCATTGAAAAGAGTAGAAAATAATTAGCTGTCTGTTACTTATTGTTCTGACCTTAGTTACGCTGTGGGGATATGGGTCATGGCTTTGGATAAGAACTAAATACTCAAAGAATGTCTTCTAGCTGGAACATGACTATAATAATAAATCTGTGTTTCATTAATGATACTGACCAGTTCACAAATATTTAAAGTTCACTTCAAATTGGAAAGTGGTTAAGAAAAAGTTATGTCCCCTTCTGCACACTTCTAGAACAACACTTGAGCTTACATTCCCTACATTTATCACAGTCAAGGCCATCACACACCTTCAGGCCATGGGGCCTCAGAGCCACTTCCTTTCCTGGGAACATTCTCACTCTTTCATAGTTATCTTTTGTTTTGATTTCATTCCTTTCGGATTCTGGGTTCAGTGACAGCTAATTTAGCTGCACAGAGAAAATCTTTGGTGTTCAATGAAGCTGATGTCACTCTGAGTTTGGAGTTGCAGATAACACAGTCGACGAGACTTGGCAGCCATTGATTATCTGTGCTGGAGAGCACAGACCCACAGTGCTGTCCAAAACATCATGCAGCTTTCATTACCTATGTAAGGGGGTTAGTCTCCATAATATGGCAACATCTGTTGCTGTCAAGAATTTGTGCCTTACTCAAATGCTCCCCAAATATGTTGGAAGCAGCCAGTAGGGATCCAGCTTCCCCTGACATTAAAGCTCTCATTCTTTTGAATCAGTCTTTTATATATTTGGTTTAACGTATCATTTGAAGTGACCAAGCCAATTTCAGAGACCTTACCAAATTTAAAGTCTATTGAATAAATATATGATCCACTCTATCCCATTTGGATGTCCTTTTCCGATAAAATTGGAAGCATTCTTATGACATTCATAGAAAAAGCAGTTTCACTAAATGGAAATGTTTGTCAAATTATGCCCCTTCACAAATACAGCACTCAGACCAACATACACTTTCCTCTTGACTAGGACCTTTAGAATCATGTTGAAGGACTCTTCATAGTGTTCAGCATTCTACACACATTGTGGCCAGATCATGCTAGTTGATACTTTGCAATAAATGAATCAACTGAATACTATAATGTGTCTATGAAAGGTGGATTGCAACTAAACACCTGCCCATTAGAATTTATAATCAAGCTGAATGAAGCATTTTATGTTTTTATGATGACTATCAAATTATCCTTTCAGTTCATTTTGGATGAAAATGGAATCTTACATTAAAAATAATGGAGTAGTTTTTGATAAAATATACCTCTGAGCAAATGTATTATGAGAAAAGTATTAATTATAAATTAGCTGTTATTCCCACCTAATATTTATCTGAACATAAACCTTAGCAGCCAGCCTCAAAGATAATGCTAATTTTTCTGTAGCCAAGAATAGTTTGTGCTACAAAACCTGTCACTTCTGGCTTAAAAATATTCCCTAGAATGCAATATTTCATTTCTTTGACATACATAGGAATGCAAAAATATGTACCTTTTAATATTTATAACAACAAAAAATCCTTTAGTTATGATATCTTGGCAAAAACAAGACATAAAAGGTGTAGCTTTTGGATAAATGAATCTTAAGTACATCTTCATATTTAAAACAAAATTTTGACACTGAACTAGAAAGTATTAAGCTGATCACAACACAAACATACACACATGCAATCTCTATTGTTTATTTGCTTGATAGCTGTATTATTGTGTATGTGTGCACACATGTGTGAACACGTGTGTGTGTGTGTGCATGTGTGCACAGGCAGGTATAGGCAAGGGGTTGCTGTGGGTGGTCTCTAAAACTTTCTATCTTATTTTGAGACAGAAACTCTCACTGAACCCAGAGCCCACTGCTTCAGCTAGTTCAGCCAGCCAGTGAGCCCTCTGTACTCCCTGTCGTCACCTTCCCAGCACTGGGATTACAGATATGCACCACCACATCCAGCTTTTGCTGGTCCAGTATCTATGGTGGTAAGATCTCAAACAATTGAAGCTGAACCAGCATAGTCCCCAACCTGAAATTTCCATTTCTTTCCATGCCATATTCTTCTGCTTACACTAGTCCATTTTCTTCTAAATTCAACCGTACTCATGTTCCTAGGATATGTGCAGAACACAAAATGTCTTTCACAAAAACTGCTTGTAGCCCAGTCCAAACAAAGTTCTTTCTTCTTCTCATAAGCCACGCCTACACAGTCCATAGTTCTTTCTACATTTAGATCTCTCAAACTCTGACCAGAAGGGTCCATCACCCTCTGCTTATAGCACTGCAAGGTATCTCTTAAGCCAAGGTTTCAAATACTTCTACATTCCTACTGCAAATCAGTTCCAAAAGGCCAAACACCACAGAGTCAGGTTTCTTGCATCAATGACCCTACTCCACTGGTATCAATGTTCTGTTGTAGTTACCTTCTCATTGCTGGGATAAAGCACCCAACTAAAAGAAGCTGGGAGAAAGGAGTATTTATTTATTTATTTATTTATTTAGAGAGAGGCAGAGGGAGAGAGAGAAAGAGAGGATGGGCATGCTAAGGCTTCTAACCACTGCAAATGAACTGCAAATGCATGCACCACTTGGTGCATCTGGCTTTACATGGGTACTGGAGAACCAAACATAGGTCCTTCAGCTTTGCCGGCAAGTGCCTTAACTGCTAAGCCATCTCTCCAGGCTGTTTTTTTTTTTTTTGTTTGTTTTTTTTAAAATTTTGGCTTATAGTCGTGATGGTAGGGGAAAGCCTGGCATGAGTGAGAAGAGCTCTGGCAAATAGAATCTGACCCCTCCCCCCAGTAACACACCTCATTCAGCAAGGCTCAGCTCAGGACCAAGCATTCAGAACACATGAGTCGAAAGGACACCATAGGAGCTATAGTGTGGCTCAATCAGGTGCTTTAGTATGCAAATGGAAGCACTTGGACAGCAGACATGGGTTAAATTATTGGATCTGCCCCTAATTTTTCCTTGCACTATTAAAGCTGCTACTAAACAGATATTTACCTCACAAAAGCCAAATAAAGGACTTGCCTAGCTGACAGATTGGCCAAGTGAATAGCTTACAAATATGCTTTTATTTCTCAAAGTATGTAGTTTTCAGGAAAAGTGATACTGACAAGGGAATGTGTGGTGATTCTCAAAAAAATCTTCAAAGTCCCAAGTGCCTTTTTAGAGTCACAGTGAATGTTAATACATTAAAGGCAGTAAGCAATTTAGCATTCACTATCCTTTTGTTTTGTTTTGTTTTTTGTAATCACAGCTGTGTTACTAGTACCACTTAGTAACATGTTTAGTCTACTGTCCTATAGAAGGCATTTCAATTCTTGCCACCTAATTTAATTTCCCAGAATTTCTATGATACAATAAATGGTGTGGCTTAACATCATCCAGGTTTGTTCTCTCAAGGTTCTGGATGCAGAAGTGGAAATTCAAGGTCAAGACAAGGTTGGTTCTTTCTTGGAGTTACAAAGGGAAAAATCCCTTCCATGCCTTTATCCTGGCTTTTGGTAGAACTGGCAATTCTTTTTTTTATTTATTTATTTATTTATTTATTTATTTATTTATTTATTTATGAGAGAGAGAAAGAATGGGTGTGCCAGGGCCTCCAGCCACTGCAAATAAATTCCAGATGCATGTGCCTCCTTTGTACACTAAGACTCATAATCACACTTACACTGGTGCTTGTTCTGGTCAGTAGCCCATTCCCCACATGCGTGGGCCAGCATAATTGAAGAAAACCAGAGAGAGCTTAAAAGCGAGATAAACAAACTGAAGGTGAATAAATAGAGGATCTCAACAACCATTTGATTAAACTTATTGAAGACATGACCAATTGCAAGAATTCCAAGAAATATCAAGAAAATGAAGCCTTGACTTCAAATTGGAACTTAATCAAGGCATAGATATTATGCACAAAAGTGCAACAGAAAACAAAAAATTGAATAGAACTTTGAAAAGCTTCCCAGAAATCCTCACTAACAGAGGAGATCAGGTGCAGGACAGAACCTCAGAACTCAAAGACAAGAGAGAGGAAATCAACCACGAGTCCAAAAGCCTGGATAAGTTAAAAAAAATCTTGCAAACAGAATATGATGGAACTGTGGGATACCCTAAAGTGGCCAAATATCTGGATCATGAGCATACAAGAAAAGGCGAACATACAGGCCAAAGGCATAGAGAACACATTGAACAAAATTATTAAGAAAATTTTCCTATTTTTGCAAAAGAGAGACCGATCCAGATACAAGAAGCTCACAGAACACCAGATAGGACCAAAGAAGAAACTCTCCAAGGCACATCATAATTAGAACTCTAACAAAAACAAAAAGAGTACTAAAAGCAGCAAGAGAGAACTCATTATTTACAAAGGCAGTGCCATCAGTTACCTCAGGTTTTTTAGTGGAAACACTGAAAGCCAAAAAGGTTTGGAATGGAATACTTCAAAAGTCTAAAAGCCTATGACTTTCAAACCAAACTACTGTACCACTGAAAGCATCCCTAATAATAGGAGAAAGGAAAATTTTCCATGATAAAAGCCATCTCTATGAATTAATGAGTCCAAAGCTTACAGAGAATACTTCAGGAAATACTCCACATGGAAGATTCAACCACATCAAAAGCCTACAAGAGGGAGAACACAATAACCAAAAACTAGAGCACGCATTAAAATATACAAAGCTCAAGAAAGCACCAAACCCCACAAAGCCTTCAGCATGCCAGGGATTAAATCTTACCTCACAGTTATAACTTTAAAAATTAATGGACTAAACTCCCCAACCAAAAGACACGTGTTAACAAGGTGTATCAGAAAAATGGATCCATCCATCTGCTGCCTTCAAGAAACCCACCTTATCATTAAGAATAGACATCTCCTCAGGGTGAAAGGATGGAATATAATTTTCCAAGCAAATGGAATAAGAAACAAGTGGAATGGCTATGCTAATATCTGACAAAATAGACTTCAAACCAAAAGTAATCAAAAATCAAAGAAGGCCACATTTTACTCGAGAGAATGAGCCAGCTAGAGGATAGCACCATCATAAATTGATATGCACCAAACAAAGGTTTTATAAAGCAAAACCTACTTGACAACAAATCAGAAATAAATCCCAATACCATCATAGCAGGGAACTTCAATACCCCACTATCATCAATAGATAGATTATTAACATTAAATTAATAGGGAAAATTAACAGGGAAATAACAGAGCTTAACAACACGAGAGATCAATTAGCCCTAACAGACATATACACAACATTCCATCCAAATTCAACAGAATACACATCCTTTTCAGCAGTTCATGAAATCTTCTCCAAAACAGATCATATATTAGAGCATAAACCATGACTTCACAAATTTGGAAAATTGACATAACTCCCTGCGTCATATATGACCACAGTGTATTAAGCTAGAAATTAACAAGGAAAACAGCAGAAAGTATGCCATCTCCTGGAGACTGAACAACACACTATTAAACAAAGAATGGCTAGTAGAATAAATCAAAAAGGAAATTGTAAAATTTCTAGAATGGAATGATAATGAAAACGCAACATACCAAAAGTTATGGGACACAATGAAGGCAGTCCTAAGCAGAAAATTTATACCACTAAATGCATTCATAACTAAGACAATCACCTAACCATCCACCTAAAGGCACTGGAAAAACATGAACAATCCAACCCTAAGAGTTCTAGATGGAGAGAAAAAATTACAATCAGAGTAGAAATTAATGATTTGGTAACTAAGAAAACAATTAAAAAGTTGATGAAATGAAGAACAGGTTGAGAAAATAAACAAGACTGACAAATCCCTGGCCAATTTGATTTAAAAAAAAAAAACTCTCAAATTAACAAGATTAGAAATGAAAATGGAAAGATCACAATAAACACCAATGACCACCAATCCTCAGGATATATTTCCAAAACCTGTACTCCACAAAATTGCATAAATTGGAAGAAATGGATGAATTTCCTAGACACATACTACTTTCTAAAACCAAATTCATAACAAATAAATTTACTAAATAAACTTACTACATCCAATGAGATTGAAACTGTAATTAAAAACCTCCCCCCCGACACACACACAAAGTTCAGGACCTGATGGAGTCTTTAATGTCCCCAAACTATATCAAACTCAGAAGCAAAACAGAGAATCTGCTGTGTGAAGCTGGGGTAGGATTGAGGATTAAACATAGCATGAGGAATTTTACAGGATGCAGGAATGGAAATGTTCCAAAACTGATTTATATCTCTTCTGTGCCAAGGCTCGGGGAACACTGTAGAAGAGTGGGACAGAAGGAATGTGAGAGCCAGAGGATGGGGAGGAGTGCTGTGGACTGCTGTTTTCTGGACGTGAAGTGGCAGGTGTATTCCTTGCCTCAGAGTGACTTCGTTACCTGTACGAGACCTACACACTATTGGGTCCATCACCATTCTGTCATGGATGGTGAAGGAGGGGTTAATGAAGGAAAGAAAAGATCAAAGTAGAAGAGGAAAGAAGAAAGGGTTTGTTTGGAACTCTGTCTCCCAGGCATGAGCTGGTCATGGTATCCATGACCTCACAATAGCTGTTGTTACTTGCAGAAGACCTGCATTATATATTGGGCATAACAACAGGGTGTGATGGATGACTGAGGAGAGCAAGAAAATAAAATAAAATAAAAATAAAAAGACATTAATATAGAAGAAGGAATAGTAGGAAAGAAGGGGTTCAATAGGTGGCGATATGCAGAAAGGACAAAGAAAGTTTGTGGAAGGGAATTATGCAAATTTTAATAAGTATTTTCTTTAACTTATTTTTATTTTTATTGACAACTTCTACACTTATAGACAATAAACCATGATATTTCCCTTCCCTCTCCCTTTTCCCCTGCAGAACTCCACTCTCCATCATATCCCCTCCCTCTCTCCATTAATCTCTGTTTTAAACTGATGTCATCATCTTTTTCTCCTATTATGAGGGTCTTGTGAAGGTATTGTTAGGTACTGCGAGATCATGGATATCGTTAATATTTTTTTATTTTAGAAAAAAGAGGGATTTTGGTGGAAAGGAAATGGGGAAGGGAGGACAAGAGAAAGTAATGAAAGGGGATTATGATCAAAATATATATACACATATGAAAATTGTCAATAAAATAGAAGGAAAAACTTAAAAATAAAGTCTAAAAAACTGATTTATGATGTAATTACTTTAAACTTTTAGTAAAAATACTAAAAAAATCATTAAATTATATACTTGTGTGAATTTTATATCTAAAATATACCTGAAGAAAACTACTAAAGAGAAAGAACCCATTTCATAGCTGTTTTGCTGTTTGATACGACCTCCAACAGTATCTGAAAGGTCCAGTTGTTCCTCATTTCTGCCACCCCTTGACATGGATATCTGTTAAATTTTAGACACTTCAAGAGGAGTGGATGCATCCTGAGTATGTAATTTTCCATGTGAAACTCCCTGTTCTCAAGGTGGGGTCTTGCCTACACTTGAGTTTCTTGGTTGTAGGCCAAGCTCTATCCTCTTCTCATTACTTCTGTATCTGATTTGATTGCTTTCATGTCTATCCTATTCGTGGGAAGAAGGTCTTTGTGTTTGTAACCCTTGGTGAACATAACCATCTTCCAATATACTTTGGTAGGACATTGGTTATGGTTTGTTTAGGGGGTCATGCCATTTGAAATAATTACTTTCAAGCCACTACAAAGAGCTATGCACATAACTAAATGTGGATTTCACTTGGCTTGTGTGGACTGGGTAGACATAGCTTACTGGGTTCTTCTGACTTTTTATTGTTGTTTTGTTTTGTTTTTTGAGATAGGGTCTCACTGTAGTCCAGGTTGACTTGGAATTCACTATGTAGTCTCAGGCTGGCCTGGAACTCATGGTGATCCTCTTACCTCTGCCTTCCAAGTCCTGGGATTAAAGGTGTGTGCCACCACGCCTGGCACTTTTGACTTTTTAATTACATGTTTTGGGGCTGGAGAGAGAGCTCAGCAGTTAGGAGGCTTGCCTGAAAAGCCTAAAGACTAGGTTCAATTCCATAATACCCACGTAAAGCCAGATGTACAAGATGGTACATATATCTGGAGTTCATTTGAAGTGGCTGGAGTACCTGGTGCACTCATTCTCTCCCCCTCTCTCTCCAGTGTCATACTCAGAAATGCCCTCCCCTTCTTTTGTGGGCAAGGTCTCTCATTGGCCTGGAGCTCACCAGTTAGACCAGACCAGGTGGCTAGTGATCTCTAGCGATCTTTCTGCCTCTTCAGTGCTGAGATTATAGACATGCAGCACCATGCATGGCATTTTTCTGTGGATAGTAGGGATTGAATCCAGGTCCTCAGGCTTGCAAGGTAAGCACTTGACCTACTAAGCTATGTCCTCCCCCTGACTTCATCACTTAAGGGTTTGGCCACCAGCTCCAAATAGCACAATGAATTCTAGACCAAGCCTATGGCCCTTGGAGCACATTTCATATCCAAATTCTAGCAGTAAGCCATTGACACCACTGGAATAATGAACATCATTTGGATGACATGATGAGGTTTCCATTTTGAAGATAACTTTGTTACACTGAAAATACACACTAAAAGGGAAGTAGAAAAGGTAAGGAAGCCAGCAGGATGCACAGAGGTGGTATTGAGTCCATGGGGATACCAGTGGTCATGGATTATAGAGTGTACATAGATAAATTGTTGATGAAATAAACATGAAAGTGAGGAAAACAGTGGAGTCAGGTACATCTCCATGGAGACTTATCTGCTAAGACAGCAGACATCTGTCATTGAAACGAGTGGTTCCAAGTCTGGGGAAGAGGAGAGAGGGGGGGCTTTCCATACTGTCCTCTGATTACAGTCAAAGGTGCTTTCCCTGGAAAATCTGCTCTGCACATTGGGAAGACATGCTTGGTAAAACGTTTGCTAAATTTAGGAGAGAGGATATTTGCGATGACATTTTCTTAAAAACAAAGCCCAAAACAGTTCTGGGGAGAAAAAAGATTTTAAAATGCCTCTTTTGATCTTGATTTTTTCTTCATTTTATTGCAAAATTGTCATTTACTCGTGCTTGTCTGCATGACCATGTGGGAGAATTTTCAACTCAAGACAAGATTTTAATCTTTGAAACATAGAGTGAGCACTTACTTGTTCATCTGAAAATAGTGCTCTACAAATGCAAGTTTTTCTTTTTGAAATTATATTGCCATCAATACAATATCATTTAAGCTAAAGAAATAAATACCAGCCTTTAAAATATGAATAATTAAAAGTAGATAAATAGTAAAATGGTTTCACATTTAAATTCAGGTAAAAAAAGGCCCTGAGTGGCTTTCAGTAAGAGATAGTGATTGGAATTATCTATAAAATATGTAGTTAAACACTTATTTTTTAAAACCTACCAAATCAAATACCTAGACTTTTCATTTAATGATAAACAACTCAGTAGCAGAATTTTCATCTTATATCTAGATTAGTTTGATACTATGAAAATCACAGATCTCTTTTGTCTGGATCACAAACTAAAATAATACATTTATGTTTTGATTCAAATTGTTGAGTAAAAGAAAAGCATCAAATACAATGTCATTTTCCAAAGAAAATAATGTGTTTAAATATAAATTTTTAAATCTTATAATTTCCAATTAGAACAAAAGTTGTCTGACCCAGACAGAACCAAACCAAAACCCTCATCTGAAGGTGGCTTCCTCTGAAGAGAATGTGTCATTGAAAATGATTCAAACTCCTCCAGGTCAGACATTTTGTGCCTTGGCAATGACATCCCATTGTGTTTGAGACAGGGTGATGATGAGAATCAGAGCTAAAAGCTCTAAGTAATGATATTAGAAAAAATTATTTATTTCTGTGTAAATTAGTCAGTATAAAGTAACACAAGGGCTGGAGAGACGGCTTAGCAGTTAAGGCACTTGCCTACAAAGCCTAAGGACCCAGGTTAGATTCCCCAGTACCCATGTAAGCCAGATACACAAGGTAGCACATGCATCTGGCATTTATTTGTAATGGCTAGAGGCCCTGGCACACCTATTCTCTCTATCTGCCTCTCTCTCTCTTTCTCTCTCTCAAATAAATAATTTTTTAATGTTTAAAAAAATAAAGTAGGATTGGAGAGATTGCTTAATGGTTATGGTGCTTGCCTACAAAGCCAAAGGGCCCAGCTTTGATTCCCCAGTACCCATGTAAGCCAGATGCACAAGGTGGCATATGCATCTGGAGTTTGTAGTGGCTAGAGGCCCTGCTATGCCTACTCTCTCTTCCTCTGTTTCTTTCTGCTGCTCTCTCATATATTAATTAATTTAAAAAATAAAGTAACATGATATTCTCATGCATTGCTTATGTGAATTTTTCCTTTAATTTTTAAATTTATTTACAAGAAAAGAGAGAGAGGAAAATGGATTTTTTCCCCAGAATTAATAAGAACACACTGAAATGTCCCCTCATTTTCTCATAACACTTTTATGGCAGTGCCGTGGTTGAAGGTGGTTTGTCAAGGGCTCCTATACTGGTCTAATGTGGAGAATGATGTGGAGTCTGTGGAAGCACTGAGAGGTTGGGCCTAGTAGGAGGAGCTTGATCACTGTGGATATCACTCTCAGAAGAGAATAAAATGGTTCTAATGAGAACTTTTTCATTCCCAGAGAGAAATTATAGCTTCTTGCCTTACTCTGACTCCTACCTCCCACCTTGATGACAGCAGGCCCTCACTAGAGATGCCTCATGCTGTTTAGACTCTTAGCTCCACAAACTATAAGCTACATAAATCTCTTTTATCTACAAATTACTCTGCCTCAAGTAGTTTGTTATATCACTGGAAAATGGACTAACACAGACATCTCTAAAGATTGATGAATAAAGGATTAAAAATACAATAACGAAATTTTAAATGAAGAGAAAATTCTTGGCAACATGATTAAAACCATTGATATTTATGGCCCCAGACTTCAGATGGAAACTTTCTCTGAAGTTGTGGTTGTGAATGGACAAGTAAGTCCCAGGAACATTAATAACTGTAGATAAAAGAGAGTGAACTGATATTTCTCAGGAGAACATATTTGAAATTCTCTTGAGACACTCTCAAAATGACAATAATACCTACCATATTGATCAACATCTATATTATTTATTTCAGTAAGTGACTTTTCTGAATCTCAATTTTAATTTTCCTCATGCATTAAGAAATGTTCAAATTTAAATCCTGTATTCTATTGATGTTTTGTGACTATATATATGTGTAGTGTGTATGTGTATGTGTTCATATATACATATATACATGTTCATATACACACATATTGATTTTTTGTGGGTGTATGTGTATTATATGTGTATGTATGTATACATGATATGTGTGTGTATGTGTACAGACGTGTGTATGGAGCCAGAGATAAATATTTGGTATCTTCCTAAATTGCTCTCCATCTTATTTTAAATGTATACTTATTTATTTATTTATTTATTTATTTATTTATTTATTTAGGGGGGAAGAGTCAGAGAGAGAGAGAGAAAGAATGGGCATGCCAGCAGCCTCTCAGCCACTGTGAATAAACTCCAGATGTGTGCGCCCCCTTGGGGGAAGGGCAGCATTGCGTCACTGCATCTGGCTAAATGTGCGACCCGGAGTATCGATCTTAGGCTTGGCAGGCAGACGCCTTAACCACTAAGCTATCTTTCCAGCCCTTAAAAGTATTTTTATTTATTTTTATTTATATATTTATTTATATTTATATATATTTATATTTATTTATATTATATTTATTTTTATTTATAAAGAGAGTAAGAGGGACAAAGAGAGAGAGTGTGTGTGTTTCTGGGCATGCCAGGGCCTCTTTTCACTACAATTAAACTCCAAACGCATATACCATGTTGTACATCTGGTTATATGTCAGTGCCAGCACTCCACCTTATCTTTTGAGACAAGATGCTCATTTAACCTGGAGCTCACCACTTTGACTAGACAAACTAGCCAGCCAAGCTCTAGGGAGCCTTATCTTCATTGCCTTAGCAATGGGATGACAGGTGTTCACAGCCACACTCTGCTTTCACATGGAAGCAGGAGATCTAAACTCAGGTACTCATGATTGCAGCACAAGTGTGTTACCCACTGAACCATCTCCCTGGCCATAATCCTGCATCTTAACCATTCTAAGAAATACATGTGTTAGGTGTGACTCAGGCTAAAGCCTGGATAACAGGCCAAGTGGAGATGCTGAGCTAGTGAACAAAGGATTTAGGATCAATGATGCCTGTTCTGAGAGGGAAGAGTAAGGCAGGTGACAATAAATATGGGGCACATGAGAGTTCCAGGCCTCTGGGGTCACTGGATGGACAAAGTCATATGTCTTTGTGGGTTTCTTGCCTAGGGATACCCAGGGCTCGGTGAGCAGTCACTGCACTGCCTGATCCTGATTGTACTCTCCATACCTGTGATGGCTCATTTCAACTATCAACGTGATTAGATCAGAAATCAAGAGTCAGGCTTCTTCAGAAAGTGTGTGAGGGCATTTCCAGGAGGACTAACTGAGAAGGGGAAAGATCATCTCCCCAAAAGGTCAGCCCTTCTTGTGAGATACACATATATATACCTCGTATACATATATATGCAAATATATATGCATGCATGCCGGGCTGCCTTTTCTCCTTGCGGGGAGCATACCTACGCTGCCTCTGCTATCTTTTGCGGACATTGGAACCCAGCTTCCTCAGTCTTCTATGTGAGGTCAGCTCTCCAAGAATCCCTCAGGCTTTCAGCACCAGATTGGGTCTACTGGGGCACCCAGCCTTATGGACCAAGGTTCTCCTTTTCAGCATACAGACAGCCTCTCTGGTTGGGCTGCCCAGCCTTTATCATGTACACCAATCTAATAAATCCCCTATGGAATATATTTATCAGTTCTGTTGAAATATCATTCTGTTCTATCATTTCTGTTCCCCTAGGGAACCTGCACAAACATTTTATTGGCCTTACATGCTGATCTATAGAAAGGTTCAGCAAGTACATTTATTGAAATCTACATGTTCTCTCACACAACCCGTTAATTTGTATTTGTAGCTTGATTACAGAATCTTTTTGCAACCTAGTTGTGAAAACTCTGGCACATCTGGATTGTCTGGGGGTCCTAGTTTCCTGGAATGTGGCTTCCAGGTTAGGGTGTGTCAGTCACGTGTGCTCACTGAGCATGGGCCTTTTGCTTAGTTCCACTCTAGGCACAGCTCGTGGGCTGGCTCCACTTCTAAGCATCCTTACAACTCTACTGGGGATAATGAACCCCTACTCCCCAAGACTAGTCCAGAGCTTAGACTAGTCCAGGTTCTGGATCCTACTGAGTCAAAAGTGTTTTTTTGTAGACAAATTCAATTTCTTGACAATTTTCATTTATACATACTGCATTTTGATCATAATCCCCTCCCATGCCTTCCATTTTCCCCTTTCCTCAAACCTTTTCCACTGAACCCCTTCTTCTTCCCAACAAGTCCCTCTTCCAGTCTTGTGTCTTTTGTTCCCCTTCTCCCTGATTCATCACGAAATGTTGATGGGCCCAATATTGAGCAGCTAATGACAGCTGCTCAGACGTCATGCATGCAAGGGGCCTCCTTCTGAAACTGTTAATTTTACTATCACTATTGTTCTTCCTGTTAAATCAAGGTGTAGATTTCATGATGAGCAGGATTCTTTCAAACTCTAGCATTTTCTTTCTGTGATGGCAAAGCAGCCTATGATTAAATTTCACAGTATGATAACCATTGTGGGAGTTGAGAGAACAGGGAGGATGTATGAGCTGAAAAGGAATGAGAGCAGAAGAGGGAGTAACCAAGGTGAGGAAGGGGAGGCTGGCGGGGCGGTGGGTATTCCAAAGGTTGCTGGGTGTTGGGGTGAGCCCAGGGCCTCATACATTCTAGTTAGTAGCTGCATCACTGGGTACAACCCCAGCCCAATGTCAGCATTTACTATGTGGAAATCACCTTTTTCTTTTATCTCATGAGATAACAGTTGTAAAACTGAACCTCTCCAACACACTGTACCTTTCCTTTCATAATATCTCTCACCTCTTACTATCATCCTAAAGTTCAGAAAAGATGCCCCCATCCCCTCATTCCCCACAAAGGTGGATAGATAATTAGGAGATAAAAGGCAGAGAGTACTTACAGAATCACTACTTTTCTCCCCAGAGGCCATCTAACGTCCTTGTTTCTGCTAATGAGCAATCCATAGCCCAAGTCCACCACTAATAGCTAGTGGTAAGATTGACCATTTATTTGACCCCCATATTGATCAGGGATTCTAGTAGTTTCTCTCCTCACTTTACAGGACCTGAAGAATATGATTTCTCACTGACAGTCTGGGTAGTGGTAGAAGAATAAGCCTTATGCAATTTTCTTACTACCACTGCTGCTCCAGATATCGATTCAGCTCAGAAATAACAGGAACATTTGCCATTGTGTGCAGCTATGGATTTATGAAAATCGCTTCCTTTGATATGCAGCCAGGCATGAAGCAGCCTTCTGCTTCTCGTCGTGAGAAAAATGCTGTGGGTAATGGTGTTCAGAAAAGATACGGCTGTGTTTCCTGGATTTAGAACTCATTTCCACTGGAGCACAGAACAGCTCCTGCGATGGGAAGGCAGAAACCATAAACTGTATTCAGCAGTCATTCTTTTGTAATTCCTTTAAGCAAAAGGCTCCATGTGAAGAATCCAGGACTGTGGGAAGTATAGCCAAAAACTCTGAAATTCACATGGGTAAAGGTGCAGCCAGGTGTGAATGTTCAAATGGACATCTCTCTGTTGGCTTTCTGGGAATTTATGGCAGGAGCTTAAAATTGCTGTCACCTCACATAAGTAGAGTCAAGGACTCTATTAAGATGGTCATCTTAATAAGTATAAAAAGACCTCTTACAAAATACAATATCCCTTCATGTTTAAAAACTCTGGAGTGGGCTGGAAAGATGGCTTTGCCATTAAGGTGGCAAAGCTACAGGACCTAGGTTTGATTCCCCAGGACCCAGGTAAGCCAGATGCACAAGGTGATACATGAATCTGGAGTTCATTTGCAGTGGCTAAACGTCCTGGCATGTCCATTCTCTCTCTCTCTCTCTCTCTCTCTCTGTCTCTCTTTCTCCTCAAATAAATTTAATATATAATTTTTTTAAATCTCAGGACAGACTAAGGGATGGAAGAAACATATGTTAACATAATAAAAACCAATTATCATACTAAATGAAGAAAAATTTGGAACATTTCCACTAACATCTGAAGCAAGATAAGAGTGTCCACTTTCCCTACTGCTAGAGCACTAAGACAAGAGAAAAAAATGACAAGGATACAAATAGGAAAAGAAGACCAATTATACTTAGTGCAGATGATATGATTCTACTTATATAGTACCCCAAAGATTCCAGTGAAAGACAATTAGAGCTGATAAATATGTTAGGCAAAGTTTACAAAACTAAGCACTCAAAAATAAGTAGACTTCTGTACCAAAATGACAAAAATGCTGAGGAAAAGAGGTTAGGGAAGCAGTCCCATTCACAATAGTTGCTTTCTCCACTGCTTAGAGAAGCTTCTTTTTGGAGATGGCTATAGATACTGAGGAGACTCAAAACTCATCAAAATGCTGAAGAAAAAAGCCTGTTCAGGGTGTTGTGCTAAAGGAAATATCTCTTTCATATCCTCTTAGGCTTAGGGAACACTGCAGGAAAGGGGACAGGGTGTGGCAGCATTATTTAGGACACTACCCTCTGTACATGAACCAACTGGTGCATTCATGACCTCACAGTGGAGGTTGTTACCCTCCTAGACCTACACAATATTGACAGAGATGATGGAGGAGGACAAAAGGAATGGGACATCAAAACATAAGAAAGACTACTTAGAAAAGAGAAGGAGTTTCAGTAAAACAGAGAGCAGGGGAAAAGGAGGATAATGGGAAGGGATTATGATCAAATTACAGTTGTTTTCATATACTAAAAATTTCAACAAAAAAATATGTAGATCATGGCAAAGTGAAACAATGGCTCCACATAGTACAACAACAATTTTGACCCAAGTTCTCCCTGCCAAGGAGTCTCATGTCTATAGGAACTGTACCATACAGTCGATTTTAGATTTTCTTTTTCTGTCTTTCTAAAAAGACTTCTGAGGGGCTGGAGAGATGGCTTAGCAGTTAAGGCGCCTGCCTGCTAAGCCTAAGAACCCGGTTCCAATCTCCAGGTCCCATGTTTAGTCAGATGCAAAGTGATGCAAGGGTGCAATGCTGCACTTGCCCACAAGGGGGCGCACACATCTGGATTTTGTTCACAGCAGCTGAGAGACTGCTTGCGTGCCCATTCTCAATCTGTATCTCTCTCTCTCTCTCTCTCTCTCTCTCTGTCTTTCTCTCCAAAAAAAAAAAAAAATTAAAAAGACTTCTGAGGACAAGTTTCCATAGTCATCAGCCCTGACTTGATCACTTGGTACCCAGGCTCTCCACATATATCCCTTGAACTGTAATATGGCTATGACTCAGCATTAGGATGTGGTTGAAGCACAAGGATGTGGTTGAGAACGATTGCTGATCACATGATAAGCAGCACTTTCATGTTTACATGCAATGGTTTGAATATAAATTTCTTAAGCAGTTGTGTGTGTGTGTGGTGTGTATGCATATGTGCATGCATGATTTGTATGTGTGTGGGCTCACATATGTGTGTGGATGCACATGTGATCTGTTGCACATATGTAGAGGCCCGAGGTCAAGATGGGGGTCTTTCTCAGTCATTCTCTATTTTATGCTTTGAGACAGGCTCTCATGCTAAACCTGGAACTTACTTATCAGCTAGACTAGTATTCAGAATGCCCCAGGGATTCCCTGTCTCCCTCTTCCCAGTATTGGAATTACAGGTGGACACACCATAGCCAGGCATTTTATGTGGGTTCTCAGGATCTGAACTCAGGTCCTCATGCTTATATGACAAGCACTTTACCCCCTGAGCCGTCATCTCCCCAGCCTCCTGAGCAGTTTTTGTTGTTGTTGTCAGGTTTTTTGTTGCTGTTGTTTTGGTTTTTTGTTTGTTTGTTTGTTTGTTTGTTTGTTTTGGTTTTTCAAGGTAGGGTCTCACTCGAGCCCAGGCTGACCTGGAATTCAGTATGTAGTCTCAGGGTGGCCTTGAACTCATGGTGATCCTCCTACCTCTGCCTCACAAGTGCTGGGAATAAAGGCATGCACCACCTTGTAGTACATCTGGCATTATGTGGGTACTGGGAATGGAACTCTGGTCCTTGGGCTTTGAAGGCAAGTGCCTTGACCGCTAAGCCATCTCCAGCCCCCTCCTGAGCAGTTTTGCAGTTTTGAAGCATTTCACCTACTACCCCTGAACATACAGACTCATTTGTCTAATATGGAAGACAAACTATTGCCTGGAAATTTTTCTGGGTCTTTCACATTTCTGCATATACTGTCACCTAAGGTACAGACTGATGCTTGCTTCTGGTCAAGAAGCTAGTGTTTCCTTCTAGAGTATATATACTTAAACTCTTTCTAAGAGATGTGGATTCCTTAAGCGTAGGCTCTTCCTCTACAGAGAAACTCAGGGCATGTTTTTACATCCATCTCACTCTGTCCATGTCATTCCTGTGGACTGGGTGACAAAGAAAACTATCTGCTGGTGCTCATTCTGATGTAGCTGTGGGTCCTGAGCAATGGAGTCCTATGTCTATGATTCAGGACTCCCATTTCTTCCACTAGCACCCACGGTACTGTGGCAGATCAACTTGTCAGGTGTGCGAGTATAAAATTTCAGACCCTTCATCATTTTGCCAAAATTATGAGGGTTTCAGTTGATTAAACACTTATGAAAATATACTCTGCAAGATTATTTCTAGAAAGGATTATTTAAAAAAACATAAAATAAGTCACACCTAGTAGAGAAATAATGTAGCATAAGGAATGTAACTTCTAAAGAACCACTGCTTGTCTATGATGCTACATTATAGAAAATTGATGCATTTTGCAAGTACTTTGCATTTAGGTTTTCTCACAGCTGGAAGTATAATTAGCAGCCTGGGGGTTTAAAAAATAGTTGTGCCTAATGGCTGCCCTTTAAAGTTTACATTTCCAGTTACTTAAGACCTAACAGACGGGTTGGAGAGATGGCTCAGTGGGTAGAAGCATTTGCTGCACATAAGGACCTGAGTTCAAGTCCCAGCACCTATGTAAAGAAGATGAACATGGCTGTACCCCCAGAGCTGAGAGGAGGGCAGAGACAGGAGGATGCCTGGGGCTCCCTGGACAGCCAGTCTAGTCAGCTAGCCAATCAATATATAGTGAAATCTAGGTCCAGTGGAAGAGGAATAGAGAGGGTTATCCACATTTTATGTGGTTTCTGCATGCATGCATGTGGGCCACATGCATCTCACACACATGTACATATACCACATGCTAAATAAACACACACAAAAAACCTCCCAAACCCTAAAATCATAAAAAAATTTATATTTTTTGTGGGCCAGCTGAAAAGATTAAGACTATATTGTTGGTCTGGGCATGGTGGTGCATGCCTTTAATCCCAGCACTTGGGAGGCAGAGGTAGGAGGATTGCCATGAGTTCAAAGTCACCCTGAGACTACATAGTTAATTCCCAGGTCAGCCTGGGCCAGAGTGAGACCCTACCTCGAAAAAACCAAAAAATAAAAAAATAAAAAGAATATATTGTTGGGAAACATTATCAGTTAAACCTGTTCTCTAAGTGCCAGCATATAAGGCCACATCATCTTATTTAGAATCTTTATAGTGCTATTTTAAGTCAGACCAGCTCGTTCCTAATGAAGGATCCAGTCATATATGTGTCAAAACTAAAACAAAACGGTGCTAAAGCGGCAGCTCAGAGGCTAGACTTGTTTGCAAACCTGCTGACCTGAGTTCAGGTCTCCTGCTCTCATGTAGAGCCAGACACAAAGTAGAACATACCTATAGCAATGGAAGCCAAAGCCAGGAAACTCTCAAAGCTTGAGGGTCAGCTGACCTGGCACACATGTAGCAGCAATAACAACAAATATCTGATGTCTCAAAAAGAAGGCAGAAGCAGAGGACACACATCCCGAGGTTGCCTGTGGTGGCGCATGCACCCACATATATACACATTACACACATCCATCCAATCATACATACACCACAAATAATAACAATAAAAAGCTATTTAAAAATAATAATACAATAAAACAAAACAACAATATGAAAGAAACCTCTCTAGTTCCCTGTAAAATAGACTTCAGAGAGGTGCACACATTACTCATGGAACATAACAATAGTCTATTAAAGGTATTTATATGTAAAGCACTCTGGAACACAAAAATAGGACATTTCTTCTCCTGAGCAAATAATTAATATAATAATGATAATATCTCTTTCAAAAGCATCTTCAACCCACCAGACACACTGTGACTAAAAGCTATGTGAGACATTATTTTATGCCCCAATGTTCACATGATCAAGCTGAGGCTAAGAGAGTTTAGTCTGTTCAACGTCACAGCAAGACACGAGGTTCTGAACTCAGCTTCTCAACTGCATAACATCCTATACATAATCCTAACAGAAAACTGACCCACACCCCTAACCTGCACCCTGAAATGATGGAGCCTTCTGAGCACACCATTAGACTCAAGAAAACCCTTCCAATCAACTTCACTTCCTTAAGAGGCTGGCAGAATATTTACTGGAAGCAATGAGGTAGACACAATGAAGCACAAATGCATTTGACATCTCAGGGCACTTGAGCCTTTGTCAAAGGTGTTTTAAATTTCAAATAAATGTTTAGCAGTTAATGAAAGGAAGAATAAAGGCAAGAGATGGGGTCTATTTTGAATTTTCTTCCTAGTGAAGACCTGTGTTGGTTGATTTTATGCTATTTATACAAAAGAACGGCCTATTCACATGGGTTTCAATTACCTCATAGGAAAAAAAAATCTCATTAGAAATATTCTTTATGAAATATTTTCCACTATGTATGTTAGTAGCAAACTCAAAATGATAATGCAAAACACAAGACAGAATTTGAAGGAAGGGGCTAGAAAGATAGTTCAGCAGTTAAGGTGCTTGCCTAAAAGCTTAAGGACCTGGGTTTGATTCCCCAGTACCCACATAAAGGTGGATGCTCAAGGTGGCACACGTGTCTGGAGTTTGCAGTGGTTAGAGGCCCTGGAAAGCCCATTTTCATATTCTCTCTCTCTCTCTCTCTCTCTCTCTGTCTGTCTCTCTCTCTCTCTCTCTCTCTCACACACACACACACACATAAGCAAATAAAATAAAATAAAAAATAAAAGAATTTGAAGGAGGGCTAAAGGGCTCTACTAAAGTGAAGCTCCTTCCAGACGTTACCCTGAACTTTCATTGAGAGTTTAAGGCCATAAAAGGGGAGTCTAGGCCAAACTGGAAAACGTTTATCATTCTCAGCATAAAACAGATCACACAGTGCTGACTCATGTTTATCACATCAGCTTGGTATAAGACAGAGCACAAGTTGTTGACTCATGCTTATTGTAACAGGAAACCTTTGGAGAAGCTGTGGAGTTTCTTGTGTCCTAGGAGCTGACACCTAAGGCACAGAGTTTTCCATGTTCCCAGGCTTAGCCTGTTGCAGGTTAACCTGTTGTGGGTGAGCATGATATCTACACCAGCACATTATAAAAGAGGTGAGTCTTGGATCTTGCAAAAGTTTGTAATATATTTATTTTTAAAACTCAACTTAGATATGCCATTAAGCTAAAATATAGAATTAATGTTTATTTTTTAATAATTTATTTGACCATTACATATGTGCATATAATGTATTTTGGTCATATTCACCTTCATTATTCTCTCCTACTGAACTCAGAACTCCTTGCTCTTCCCAATTAGTCCTCTTCCTGCTTTCATGCCCTTTTTTTTTGGATGCATGGAGTTAACTAAGGTTGCTTATATGAGCATGGATGAGGGGTTATTCATAATTGTAATAAGGGGCTGGAGACATGGCTCAGGTGTTAAAGGCACTTTCATGCAAAGCCTGATAGCCTGGGTTTGATTCTCCACTACTCACATAAAACTAGATGCACAAAGTGGCGCATGTGTCAGGAGTTCGTTGGCAGTTGCAAGAGGCCCTGGCACGCACCCCCCCCCACTATTTCTCTTTCTCTCCTTTCAAATAAATAAAATATTTAAAAAATAGTTGTTATAAAATATCTTGAAAATGTTTGTCCAATCTTCAAAGGCAGTCTTAAACATTAAGACACAAAAAACAGGCAAAATTTCTATCTTGACTTATTGTTTTTTAACATTAGAACTTTAGAATGAGATCTCCTATTTAAGCATACAATTGGCATGGAATGTCAAAATAAATGTATCAATGATATAGCTAAAGGGTGTTATTCTTTACAAACAATTATGACTAATTTATAATAAAGAGCAATCCATACGAGGTTAACTAATGTTTTATCAAACTTTTATAACAGCTGAATATTTTAACTCATTTTTACCAGGAGATCCTAAAAAGCACATTTGAAATATATCATTTGATTATAATGACAGAAAAACAATGGAAGATGACGGCTATTGTGTCCACATGAATTAAATAACTAAAAATAATACTGAAATCATCCCAGTGGATAAATGTGCTTTGCAGAGATCCACAGGCTCCTAAGAGCTCATTACTGAAGTAGATTTAAAATCCACACAACATGGCTCAGGGAATTTTGTGGAAAAGGGGATGGAAAGAATGTAAAAGTCACAGGGTGAAACGTGTCCAGAGGCATTCCCTCCCCACAAAAAAAAAAAAAAAAAAACAAACAAAAAAACACCTGACTGCTGCTCCCATAACACATATCCCAAAGCCCCGTGGGAAATACTTGTAGCCTTCTGAGGAGGGTTCCCCAGTGGAATGGGGTCAGAGTCGAGGGAAAAGAGGGAATCAACACATGATGTACCCATATAAAATATGTTATTAATGTAAAAAATTATAAATAAATGTGCTTTAAATACTGTGGACTCTTCTCTAAGATGGGCTGGGTCAAGCTGAGTTCTATTTTCCACATTAAGTGAATGATTCCAGTTGAGGAAGGGATGAGCTACTCTTTGAAAAGAAACACATTAAAATATTTGGAGATGCCAAAACATCACTGCCAGCATTTTGTTTTATTGTGGAAAATGGCTGAAGGAAACAAATCAGGCAGCTGAAATAATTAATTCTGGAGTTTTGCAGTCTCGGGTTATTCCTTGGTTATGGAACAATGACCAAGTGTCAACCTGAATGATGGCGTTTTCCCTGTGAGGCTTAAAGGAGGTTCAACGTCTGAGAAAAGGTAGCCGAGTCAGGCAGGAGGAAAGGGGTACTATCAGACAGGCAGGTACTCGGCTGGGACTAAGCCCATGAGTATTGCTTATATAAAAAGGATTAAATGTCAGAATAAAATAATATACTTCTTTCTCTTGTTTTCCTTCTATAAACTCCTGCATTTGTCCAAAATTTTTCACTGGTAAAGTAGAAAATGAAAACAGGGAGTTAATGTGCAGCTTCCACAGTCAGATTTCTGAGCTCTTGACAACATAATAGAGTTGAAAGATGAGCTTGGTTGAGAGAGAAGAGTGCACCAAACTCCCAGGATTCCTTTTCAAATTAAATGCCATGTCAGACTGACTCAGAGCAGAGAGTCTTGCTTAAGTTACAATGCTAGATATCTGAGATAGACACATCTTCCCCACAGAGAGGAAAGGACAGAGTAGCGGCTGCCTGGCTGGATGGGGTACCTACCAGCACTTTCCATGCCATCTGGCTGAGAGACACACGTGTGGAGTTCCCCTATAAATGTGGCATCAAGAGACTCTTTAACCTACAGTTTCCTAAAAGCCAGCACTCTTCCTCTGTGACATTTCTACCTTATAGACTTTAAAGTCCCACCTTTTTTCTTGAATGGGACTTCTAAGTTACAATTTATTTTTTGGCCAAAGACTAATTCCTACTTTTTAAAAAAAAATTAGGGATAATGGACTACATGACCAATCATATCTAATATTCATAGTTTTCCCCAATCCACATTCATTAAGTATAAAGATCTGACTATTATTAACTTGTAATTCCTTGATGCTTCTGTCAAAGCAAAATTTCAAGATTCACAGACACTGAGAAAAAGAAATATTTTCAACTACTGCTTTCTAATACTGGTAAGGAAAGTTTCATTCTCACCATGAAGCTTGAACTTCAAGGATAGAAACTCCCTGAGAGTAACAGGAAGTTTACTTTCCTTTATGAGGGTCCTGGAGCTATATGGGACCTATGATGATTAATGTTTAATGTCAACTTTACTGAATTTAGAATCACCATGGAAACACACTTCTGGGTATGTCCATGAGGATGTTTGTAGAAAGGCTTAACCAAAAAAGAGAAGAACAACTCTGAATATGAGTGGATCCATCCTACCACCTGGGGCTTCAGACTACATAAAAAGGAGAAAGTGAGCTGAGCACCAGCACTGGTCTCTCTTTGTTTCCCAACTGTAGATGTTAAGTGACTAGCTGTTTCACATTCCTGCCACCTGACTTCCCAACTGTGAACCATGCTGTCATACATCCTGTGGTTTTTGACAAATGCGTAATGACATGTATCCATCCTTCTAGTACAGTGCAGAATAGTTTTACTATCTTAAAAAAAACCTTCATATCCTATCTATTCATCCCACCCTCTTCCTGAACAACTATTGGCCTATAAAATAAGCCCTTCTTGCTGGGCATGGCGGCGCACGTCTTTAATCCCAGCACTTGGGAGGCAGAGGTAGGAGGATCACCCTGAGTTCGAGGCCACCCTGAGACTAGTGAATTCCAGGTCAGCCTGGACTAGAGTGAGACCCTGCTTTTGTCAGACATTCTGTCACAACAATAAGAAGTCACTGATACAGGACCTTAGGGGAATTTAGTCCAGCTCTACAGAGACACTGAGGCTTAGAGATGTCAGATGAGCAATGAGTGATTTGTGAACATGTGTGGCCTTCCCAGCAGTGAAATCATACTGACCATGCCATTTCTACCTTAAGTACAGCACAGTTCAGGCAAAGGTGTAGACCCACTGATGGGTCCCATATTCCACTCAGTGTTAAGGAGGCAAATGCAAACCTCCCCTCCTGAAGAGAAGGAGAAGAGAAGAAGCCGTGATGTGGGTTGGGAATATGGGTGTCCTTGTTGGCTGCACTTGATAACAAGAGCCTTCCAAGCACTGTTCTCTGAAGAAACTCTAGGAGTTGCCAGGCCTTTTTTTATTTAATATTTTTTATTTGAGAGAAAGAGAGAGAATATCAGGGCTTTGAAGTATAGACTGTACCTCTTTGGGGAGTGATGAAAAATGTCTGCTACTTGTGCTAAAAAAAAAAAAAAAAAAAAAAAAGAGCATGGAATGAAAATGAACTTGGAAGAGAAGAGTGCTATGATTTGGATATGACTTGAGTGTTCCCCAATGTTTCATGTATCGAACTGTGACCCCCATTGTGAAGCATACTGAGGGTGGAAACTTAATTCAACTATCGTGCTTACAGATGGAGCTTCAGGAATTAATAAGGATTAAGTAAGGTCATTAGGGTAGAAACCTATGATAGAAGAGATAACAGAAGAAACGCATATACAGAAATGATCTTGTCTCGTCCTATCTTTTGCCATGTAACACTATGTGTTGGCTCAGGACTGCCACGCAAGAAAACCATCAGCAGACATGACCCCTAGACCATGTACTTCCATGATCCAAATAGACCTCTTTTCTTTGTAGAGCAGCCTGCCTACTATTTCACTTAGTAAAGAAAAGTGAAACCAATACAGTGACATTCTGCAAAGGCCAAAACTATGGAGACTGCAAAAACCCTCAAAGGTGGCTAGTTGAGGAGGGAGGAAGGGATGAATAAATAGAACATGAAGGTTTTGTAAGAGAGTGAAACTATGTGAACTGTACTAGAAAGATGGACACGTGTCCATAGAATGTATAACATCAAGAGTAAAGCCTGATGTACATGCTATGAGCTTTGAGTGATAATAGTGAGTCGTGTAAGTTAGTTGTAATAAATGTGCCACTCTGGTGAGGGGTATATATTATGGAGGAAATGGTGTATATAAGAAGACAAAGAGATGGCACTTTTGGCTCAATTTTCTGTGACCCAAAACTTTAAAAAAAAAATAGGCATTATTTTTCGAAAAGTAAATTCCATTTAAATCCAACAATAGGACTTGAACATTATTAACAAGAGGAAGGGAGGTTGGAGAGATGGCTCAGAGGTCGAGGTGCTTGCCAGCAGAGCCTAACAACTGGAGTTCAATTGCCCAGTACCCATGTAAAGCCAGATGCACAAAATGGCACATGCGTCTGGGGTCTGAATCTGTTTGCACCAGCTGGCAGCCCTGGAACACCCATTTGCTCTTTCTCTCTTCTCTCTCCTTGCAAATAAATAAAATGTTTTCACAAAAGAAGAAGGGCTTCCAATACAGATGTCCTAGGCTTTATTGGTGTTAACCAAAATTAAAAAAACAATGATAAAGAAAGTCAATGTCTGCCATTAACTAGTGCAAACTTAATGAGAATTATAACTGCCTAATTCAATGCTTATCACAGGTATTTAAGTAAGTTCAGCTGTCCAAGATTTAACTAAAAAGGTGACTATCTTAATCCAGTCACATTAAGTATTTCAATGAACCATAGATTTTTTAAAACTGTTTTTTATATTTTTTATTTATTTAGGTAGTTGACAGAGAGAGACAGGGAGGAAGATAGAAAGAATGGACATGCCAGGGTCTGTAGCCATTGCAAATAAACTCCAGATGCATGCATGACCTTGTATCTGGCTTATGTGGGTACTGGGGAATCAAACATGGGTCCCTTAGGTTTCACAGGCAAAACTGCTAAGCCATCTCTCTAGCCTGAATCATAGATTTTTAAAAAATCATAAAGCAGACACAAAGTGGTGCATGCAAGTGACTGTAACCACTGATCAATTAATCACTGATTAATAGAGAAAAAAAGCTACCTAATTAGGACTCAATGCCATTGCTCTTTTATTGTTAATTTGATTCATAATTATTGATAAATATCAATATATGAATCATTAAAGTCAAGCACCTTCACTTTTATTTTATTTTATTTATTTGAGAGAGAGAGAAAAACTGGCAGGGAAAAAGAGAGAGAGAATGGGCACACCAGGACCTTTCAGGCCATGTTGTGCATGTGGTTTACGTGGGTCCTGGAGAATTGAACCTAAGTCCTTTGGCTTCGCAGGCAAGTGTCTCAACTGTTAAGCCATTGCTCCAACCCAACTTCACTTTTTGTTTTGTTTTGTTTTGTTTGTTTGTTTATTGTTTATTTTTTTGAGGTAGGGTCTCACTCTAGCTCAGGCAGACCTGGAATTCACTCTGTAGTCTCAGGGTGGCCTTGAACTCATGGAGATCCTCTTACCTCTGCCTCTCAAGTGCTGGGATTAAAGGTGTGCACCACCATGCCCGGCCCAACTTCACTTTTATAAACAAATTGGCATGGGCTAATGGTTTCCCTCTGCCCCAGGTCTAGAGGTATCTCAGCTGCTACTGCAGGGCTGAGTTTCCAGGGATCCAGGCAGCTACTGCCATCAAAAATGCTGAAGCCAATCAACAGATGGGTACTACCATGGATGTGGAGCTAGAATTTGCCAGTCAACACCTAGAAGCAGCTTTTTGATCAGGTGGGGCAGACTACTGGCCTCTGGGGGTGTGTGTGGAACTTTGGTCTGTAGTATGTGGACAATAAAGGATTGCCTACTGGTTGGACCGTGATAAAAAGATAATCTATCTGGAGAGGAGGTCAGAAAGGAGAATCTCATCCAGTGCACATTCCTGCCAAGTTCTACCCGACGATATGTGTGAGGTTATCACCTGAAAGTTCTTTCTTCAAGTGAGATCTACTGCCCCTGCCCAAAGATGGCTGTGTTCCTGGGGTTCCATGGCATGCAGGCCAAGTTCAATGACTGTAACACAGAAATGCATAATTCTGGGCACCAACTCCAAGCCCCCGACCCCTCAGAGTCATGGACTAGCACAAGCTAACCAGGGCCCACACAGCACTGTGTTGGAGTACCTGAAGATTGCTCAGGTCTTGGAAATGTATGGCCAACTATGACTAGCCATCAAAAATTATCAGGGAACAGACCTTTGGCTTGGAATTGACTCCCTGAAACTAAATATTTATAAGAAAGATGACAAATTGACTCCAAAGATTGGCTTCCTTTGAAGTAAAATCAGGAACATCTCTTTCAATGACAAAATATTTGACATTAAGCTTATAAACAACCCACCCCCTTCAATGTGTTCCAGTACTTTAAATAAAAGCACTTACCTGGCAGAAGGCTTCTGGGCCAGGAACCAGTGGAAGCCTCCCTGGCTTATTCTTCCAAATTCTATCATAATGCCAAATAGGAAATAGGCTTGATTTCTCTGACAGTTACTGAATCTCTTCCTGTTTCATGCCTGGAATAGGAATGATGGGTTTCAGATACCTATAAAGTCTACCACACTTCACACTGGTCCACATGATGCAAAGTTTGATATCATTAAGACCACACTGTGGCTTAACATCCGTGCCATCCTTTCCCACTGTTGAAATGATCTCAGATTGGTTAATTTGTTCTTGATTTCTATGAAGGATCCATTTCTGTGTTTTAAGGGGTAAATGTTATTTTGGAAATTGAATGTAAAGACTCTCCCATTTAAAAATTTCCTTTCTTCAGATACCAGTGGAGACTGCTGTCAGTCTTCAGTGATCACTCAGAGTGACAAGTACAGGAATTTCTAGTTAAAAACAAAACAAAACACTTCACTTGTTTTAGCCTTAACTGTTAGACTATATGGTTAAACTTACGTACCTAATGATCCACTATAGCATGTATAGCATGTATGTGTGTGTGTGTGTGTGTGTGTGTTAATAAGGGCTTGTAACATTAGTTTTATTTATTTATTTGAGGGGGAGAGAGGAAGAGGCAAATAGAGAGAATGGACACACCAGGGCCTCCATTGCATGTGCTACCTTGAACATCTGGCTTACATGGTACTGGGGAATCAAACCTGGGTCCTTAGGCTTCACAGGCAAATGCCTTAACCACTAAGCCATCTCACCAGCCTAGTAACATTAGTTTTTCAAAAAGGAAAGCTTTGTTCCATATATTTTAACTTTCTTAAAGAGTTTTTTATTTTTATTTATTTATTAGAGACAGAGAGAGGGAAAGAGAGAAAGGAAGAGTGAGAATGGGCACACCAGGGCCTCTAGCCACTGCAAATGAACTCCAGATGCATGTGCCCCCTTGTGCATCTGGCTTACATGGGACCTGGAGAATTGAACCTGGGTCCTTAGACTTCCCAGGCATGTGCCTTAACTGCTAAGCCATCTCTCCAGCCCATATATTTTAACTTTTATAGAATAATTACATATTATAAAACAAAAACTACAAATTAAGCATTATTAACACATTTTTTCAAGGGTCATAAACCCTCACACCAGTGGTCTAGCAGGAGAAAAATATACTCATTTTTATGCATTAAAAACTATCTTGGTCTTTACTATCCAATGCAAGATGCTTAACTTTTAAAAAGCCATAAGTCGTAAACAAAATGAAAGACACAACAAATTCCTAAATGACTCAGCCATCATAAAAAGCAGGCTCAGCTTTGACATAAACATTACAATTTTCTGAGAGGGAATTTAAAATAACTACAATTAACACGATTAAGGCTCTAATGGAAAGGGTAGAACCATGAAAAATCAGCAGAGATTTGGGAACTGTACTGTGAATAAAATGGAAATGCTAGAAATAAAAACCATGGTAACAGTGACAAGGAGTGTCTTTGACAGGCTTCTCTTAAAAGGCATCATGTGGCCAAGGAAAGAAATTTAAGCTTAAGGAGAGATCAATGGAAATGCAGTTAAAAAAAAATGGGAAGACAAACTGAGCATGGTTGCTCATGCTTGTAATCCCAGCACTTGGGAAGCTGAGATAGGAGGATTTTTATGAGTTCAAGGCCAGCCTGGGCTACTGAGTGAGTTCCAGAGCAGCCCAGGTTAGAGTGAGACCTGCCTCAAAAAAAAAAAATAGGGCTGGAGAGATGGCTTAGCAGTTAAGGCGCCTGCCTGCTAAGCCTAAGAACACTGGTTCCAATCTCCAGCAGTTCCAATCTCCAGGTCCCATGTTTAGCCAGATGCAAAGTGACGCAAGGGTGCAATGCCACACTTGCCCACAAGGTGGTGCACGCATCTGGATTTCGTTCACAGCAGCTGAGTGACTGCTGGCGCGCCCATTCTCTATCTGTCGCCCTCTCCCTCTCTCTCTGTCTGTCTCTCTCCAAAAAAATAAATAAAAATTAAAAAAATGTTTAAAAATAATAATAAATAAAAAAAGTAAAACAGGACAGAGCACCCAAGCACTATGGTATATCTCTTTCATACCAATGAAGCATCTAACATATATATGCCCTTGGAATCTGAGAGAGGAAGTAGATGAATCATTTGAAGAATTAATGCATGAGTTTTTCAAACTAAAGTTACCAACAGACCACAAGCAACAGATGAAAGACTTACAGCTTTTCAAGTAGACACGAGCAAACAAACAACAGTCTAGGTATACCACTTTCAAATTGCTAAGATAAGATCTCATTATATTTTGTACATTGTTAAATTATCTTTGTGTGTGTGTGTGTGTGTGTGTGTGACGTGTGTATGTCTGTTGGTATAGGTGTACATATGCCGTAGCATGTGTGTGGACGTAAAGTGGATAACCTGAGTGTCAGTCCTCACCTTCCATCTTGTTTGAGGAAGGGCGTCTTGTTGTTTACCCTTGTGAATGCCAGTTTGACTCTTGAGCTTCTTGGATTCTCCTGTCTCTGTTTCTCATCTTTCCATAGGAGAGCTGGGATTACAGAAAATCACCACTGTGTCCGACTTAGTTTACTTAGATTCTGGGGATCCAAACTCAGGTCCACATGACTGCACAACAAGTGCTTTACCCATTGAACAAACTCCCCAGCCCCATATTCTACACATTTTAAAAGGAAATATGGGAAAGACCCTTTTAGGAAACCATAGAAACTATGACTTTCTGTTGCAAGGATAAAAACCCAACTTAAACGAGAGGTAAGAAGATAAAATTTCTCATGCCCAGTATGCTCAGAACTAAAGATTAAACATGTCCTGGAAATTCACTGATTACCTCTCACTATGCCTTTCTCTCTACTGACCAATACTGTGATCCAGTAGTATTCATTGCAGAATCAAAAATCAAAAACTAATGCAAAGTAATAGTGCTTAGTTTATGGCAAAGATCCTCTACTTTGATCATCAAAGCTTTACAATTCTCTGCCAGTGACTTGTCCGTACTAGCAGTGCTAATCATAATCAACTTAAACCATTCTAAAACCCCATCCCTAGGCCAAATGGATATGAAGGTGGGCAGGACTCAAAGATGCACCTTTTGAAAAGGCCTCATGAGATTCTGATGTCTTCTTGCTTCTGTAGTTAAGGTCAGAGCTTAGGCCCTGGCAGCCCTAACAAGCCAGGTTTGGCCATCAGCCAAATAAACCAATTAAAAGTGCCAAATTCATAGTGAAAGGCAGAAAAAGAAAATTTATTTAATGTAGCCACATTAGGAAGAGGAACAAAGAGATCTCAGGACACCCTCCATCACAATTCATCTTTGATGTTCTGACATGAGGTTTAGGTTTAAGTAGAGGGTCAGAGGTATGCATAGAAAAGCATTCCTAGTCAAGAAATTAAGTTAAAATAGCCAGCTGAAGACCAGCTATTTAGAAGGCCTGCCTTATGTGTCTTGGGGGGTGGGGTGGCTAACGCATGAGCCAAACCCTGATCCCTCATTGTCATGCCAGGAGGGGAGGAATGAGACCCAAGCCCTATAAATCCCAGTCACCACATCCACTCCAGTGGACTCCAGCTCTGGGCCCCTCCCTTCTCAAAGGAACCTTTTGCTCTGCAGCCATACAAAATAAATTGTGCAACTCCTGCTTTTCACTGCATTTCTGAGTCTCTCTTCATTTCTGGAGCTTCCAAATCTTGGATAGCTTTAAGAAAGGCCATGGAGGAAGCACTTTTCCCACAACACTATCATGAGCATGTCCAGGTGGGAGTACGGAGAGCACTTTAGTGAGGCCTTTTGGGGATAAAGGGCTCCAAAAGTAAAAGTGAGAAATGTCCTTGAGCCTGTAGGAGGGAATTTGGCTCTTCTTTATCTCCCTCTCCTCTCTCTCTCTCTCTTTTTCCCTAAAGGAGTCCTCCCAGCCCCTCCTTGCTGGAGGTCAGAAATATCTAGGAAGGGTCTGGTCTTTCCTTATCTCTTCTTGCCTCAAGGAATTCCCCCTTTCCTAGAAGAGATAATCACCTTCTTCTAAGAAGGATAATTTCCTTTCCTAGCAACAATGTAAGAGTACTTATCCTGAAAACCTGAATGTCTGAGATGAGTGCTGGACTGACCAACTCAGCCCCCAACCAGTAAACTCCCATAACAGACCCCAGGGTCTTCAGGGGAGCTTTCAACTCCTGAATAAGATTTACATTTTAATTAAGTTTCCAAGCAACTCATATGCTTATTAAAACTGAAGAACACCGATTCCAATTGCCCAGGGTATAATTGTGTTGGAAATAATAGAGCTAAGGATGGAGCACAAGCACCAGAAGCAGAGACAGAGGCACATTTCAAAGACCTCCGAGGGCAATCAGGAAGAAGTGATACCCTAGGAGGCAAGGAAAGAAAGGGTTACAAAAAGAAAGAGTGATTAACACCTGAAAATCCCAGAGTCAGATATGGCTACTGAATGATTGGTAGCTCTGTGTTTTTAAATACATATAGGGCTGCCAGATGTGGTGGCACACGCCTTTAATCCCAGCACTCGGGAGGCAGAGGTAGGAAGATCGCTGTGAGTTCAAGGCCACCCTGAGACTACATAGTGAATTCCAGGTCAGCCTGAGCTAGAGTGACACCCTACCTCAAAAAACCAAATATATATATATGGCTTTGAATGACAGAGCTTAAACCCACCTAGTAAAGTGGAAAGAGGCCTGACTAGATACAGATAGTCTGTCCCCTATTTTTTTTTTGTATGCCTGTGTGTTTGTATATGTGTAGGCATGTGTGTACATGTATATAGAGGCCAGAGGTCCACATGGGTTTTCTCCCTCTATCCCTCCACCTTCTTTACTGAGACAGAATTTCTCACTTGGGCACAGAGCTAACCTGCCTGGCTAGCTTAACTACCCAGCTTTTCCTGGGGTCCCATCTCTATCTCCTGAGCACTGGGGATTACAAGCAGGCTACCCTGCCCTCTCTACATTTACATGGTTTCTGGGGACCCAAACTCAGGTCTCCTTCTTGAGCGGTTTTCTTCCTTCACTGAGTCATCTTCCAGAGCCTAGACTTTCCTTTTGAGAAGGTTACACCTGAAGAGGACATATCCATGGCTGATAAAGGGAGTTGGTGGAACTCTAATCTGTAGGTTTCTCCCCTTTAAGATGGAAAAACCTGGAAGCTGAGTGAAGTGGGAGGGAGTGTGGCAGCAGGGCTAACAGTAAATTTCCTTGGAAGTTTTTTTGGTCCCATTTGCAAGATAGATACTGTCCTTAATGATGGGGAAACCAGGAACATGGCAGAAATGAAAACCAAAGATGGTAAAATAGAACAACACTCCCTCTTCTAGGATAGAATCTGCTTCAGGAAAGATACAGTCTTCAGGTGACAAATGTTAAGATGACTGACAGACTTGGTGAATGAGTATGATCTCATTGTTCACCAGCTTGCCACCTATCCTGATGTTAACAACTCTATTAAGATGGGAGTGGGCACTGAAGATTGTCTACATATAGAGTTTGAATATAACAAATCCAAGTATCACTTAAAAGATGTGATTGTTGGGCTGGTGAGATGACTTAGCAGTTAAGTGCTTGCCTATGAAGCCTAAGGATGCTGGTTCGAGGCTAAATTCCCCAGTACCCACTAAGCCAGATGCACGAGGTGGCACATGCATCTGGAGTTTGTTCACAGTGGCTGGAGGCCCTGGTGTGCCCATTCTCCCTCTCTCTCTTTCTCTCTCTGCCTCTTTCTCTCTCTGTCTGTCGTTCTCAAATAAATAAAAAATAAATAAAAATAAAATTAAAAAAACTAAGCTAAAATTAAAAAATAAACAAAATATTTGAAAAAAAGAAATGATTTTTAAAAAAGATGTGATTGTTGGAAATTTTTACTTCTTATTAGTAAAAGTGAAAATGGAAAACATATGGAGTTGCAACCACTCAAGAAAAGATCACGCCGGGCGTGGTGGCACACACCTTTAATCCCAGCACTCAGGAGGCAGAAGTAGGAGGATTGCCATGAGTTCGAGGCCACCCTGAGATTACAGAGCGAACTCCAGGTCAGCCTGAACTAGAGTGAGACCTACCTGAAAACCCAAAAAAAAAAAAAAAAAAAAAAAAAAATCACAAGAATTGGGCCCCGCACCACAATGGAAACAGAAACCATCGCCAAATGTGAAATAAGGGATGCTGCACTAGTCAAAGATGAATCTATTCCGGTAAGACCCATCTTCACCAATGAGAAATTAACACAAAGTTTTCAGTCAGGTACTTTTTTTATTAAGAGAGGGTGACAGAGAGAGAGAGGGAGAGAATGAATTAGAGTGACAGGGTGGCAGCCACTGCAAGCGAACTCCAGACACTGGTGCCACCTAGTGGGCATGTGCAACCTTGCGCTTGCTTCCCCTTTGTGTATATGGCTTATGTGGGATCTGGGGAGTCAGACATGAGTCTTTAGGCTTCACAGGCAGGTGCCTTAACCACTAAGCCATCTCTCCAGCCCATCAGGTACTTTTTGAATGGAGTTGATGAGGAAGACAGAAGGTGCTTCATGCAAGCACCTTAACCACTGAGCAATCTTTACAGCCCCGGAAAGTGCTTCAAACAGCAGGAGATCATCTCATGGAGAAAGGCCCCTGAGAAACCAGAGAAACAGAGAACCAACTTTCAGCAACAATTTCAGACTCCAGCACCACAGAAATCTGCTGAGCAGCCTGAAATGTGAACTGAATGAAAGAGAAACAAACTGTACTAATGACAAAGTCCAGCAGGGCAGAGATGGCTGCAGCATGTGGGGAAAGGCCAGGGCTCCATACACAACAGTCTTCCTTGATCTTGGAGTGCTGTATTTATTTCCCAGTATAATGAAATGCTTGCCATGTGTATACATTTTTACAAGTGCTTCCTTTGAAACAGTGGGAATCTTAAGCTGCCTTGTTTTGTGCCCACTGATGACAAGCACTCAGCTGCATCAGCATAAACATTAACGATCTTCATGAGAGTAGGCAAAATAAATAAAATGGAAAATCTGTTCACTATGTTTATCAATTTAAGATATTAAAACTATATGAAAGCGGGGAGATGGATGTTACCCACTAAATAGCATCTGGGAGATAACTAAGAAAACAATGTGAGGGTTAGCTGGCTTTGAGCAAGTCCCTCCAGGACTGCTGATGGTGGAAGACAAGAGCCAGGCATGACGGATGCAAATACAGGTGTCTTCATGGTGGTTGGTTGGTTTAAGGTTTGGCGATGGGAAAATGAAAGACTTACTGGTTTGTAAATTTTCTTTGTAGAGAGGCAAAATCCACTGAGAAGGTGAGATTACAAAATGCACACTCCTTAAAGAGTACGAAGAAGGTTTGGTAGAGCTGAGAAATAAACAAAAGGGATGCACCCACATCTGTAAAACTGCATGGATGTCTCAGCCAAGCTTAAGATCTCTGAGTCAGAACGGTGGGTGCTGACAACACTGGAGAGTTCAGGGTTAAGAATAGAGAAAGTTTTGCTTAGTTAACCCAGTGTGAAGATTTGAATGTTATGTGCAGCAGAACAATGGGCTGAAGCACATGGGAGTATCAGAACTGAGTCCTTAGAGAATACACTGAGGCTTAGACAAACTGAAATGGAGAAGAGGGACTGGACGAATAAATAGATATAAGTTTAGGGTATAAAATGTAGAAGAGAATTGGTTCCAAACAATGAAATAGCAGAGAGTGCGATGAGTAAACAGAGCAGTGAGGAGAACTGAGTATAATTGAGGCCCACTTTAGGGTTGTATAAAACTTAAAGGTTGGATATCATGATACCATCCTACAGATATCACTAGCCTAAAACAACTCTCTACCTGAGTTGGAAACATTTCTGAAAGTGTGGGTTCCACTTTTCCTGTTTTGATCATTGTTGTTGAAACCAGTTGTCCTGACTCACTGAAATGCAGATAATTACTATTTCCTGTTTTGAATGTGTGTGTGTGTGTGTGTGTGTGTGTGTATGTGTTTGGTGAGCACATGTGTGGGTGCACACGAGTGTGGAAACCAGAAGTGAACATCAGGTATCTTCCTTAATTGTTGAGCTACAGCTTATTTTTTGAGACAGGGTCCCTTATTAGTCTGCAGCTCTCTTATTCAGCTAGATCAGCTTCCCAGAAAGCCGTGGAATCCTGTCTGCACCTCCCAGGGCTCAGATTACTGTGCCCAGTTTTTATGTGAGTGCTGGGAAACTGAACTCACGTCCTTATGCTTGTGTGCCAAGTTCTTTATCAACAAATTCATCTCCCCAGCATTCCCCATGAGACAGAGTCCCATTATATGACTCTGCTTGATCTAGAAATATCTATGCAGACCAGGCAAGCCTAGAATGCATAGAGATCCACCTGCCCCTACCTCCCTAGTGCTGGGGTTACAAGTGTGAGACATCACACCCTGCTATCTCCTTCTTAATCAACTAAAATATTTGAGCAGCTGGGGAAATAAAGGAAATGAGTACCTCACAGTCACCAGAACTGCCAGAAAGAACTTCAAACTACAGATCCTAATGCTCAGTCTGAGAAGATCAGACTAACTCATTTGAAAGACATTCTGGGGGATGCATTAATACAGATAATTGCTACATAGTGAATTCAGACCCTGAAAGTTATACGGGTCCTGGAGATTGAGGAAATCAAAGGTGTAAATCAATGAATATGTTATATGGACTTTGAATGAATAAAGGAACCAAGATTGTTTTACTGTATTTGTGCTGATATAATGGAAATCCACAGACTGAATAGTTTATAATGAACAAAAGTGTATTGCCTTATAGCTCTGGAGGCTATGTCGTTCAAAGCCAAAGGGACAGTGTCTTGTGAGGGCCTTCTAGCTTCATCATAATATGGCAGAAAGCAGGAAAAAAAAAAAAAAAAAAGGTTAACAGGTCAAACTCACCATTTATTATAGCCCCCAGGGTGGATCCCCTCTTAAAGATCCTACATTTTAATACTGTCCCAATAGCAATCACATTTCATCACAAGTTTTGGAGGGTAGGGGACAAACATTCCAACCGTATTAACATCTAAGATGTAACAAGGGTCACAAAGCATAAATGTGTATCACATGTGCTTGTGGAGAGGAAGAAACTGGCCTACATAGACCTGAGGTGCTGAGTTAGTGTGTTAAATGACACATTAATAACGTCTATAGAACGTCTATAAAGCTCACATGCCAGAGCACTGGGGGACCTAATGCAAACATGGCAGTATAAGCCAGTCATCAGGTCCAGGGATGAACTTTCTCAGACTAAAAGCAATTGAAGATATTCCCCCTAAAGTGAAATTAAAACCAAATGCATAAAAATGTAAATATTCATATTCAATATTTAAGAAATTAAGAAAGTATGAACACCTAGCATGAAGCAATGAGCATATTGATATTAAAGTCAATATTAAAGTCAATGATAAAGTCAATAAAGTCAATGATAAACCCTTGCCAGAAATAAGAAGCTGACAGCCATATACTGTGTAACTTTTTCCTCTAATGAAATCCTCTCTCCTGGAGGGAGGCTCTTTAAGACTCAGGAAGTCAGCAAATTCAGGTCTCAAGAAAATCCTGATGTTTACAAGATTCATAAGGCCTTTGCTCATTGTTATACCAATAGTGACAGAGGCCCTCCTACAGACTCAGGGGAGCCCTGGGGATGTGGATTGCATGAGTCATCACCCATAATGGTTAGTCTTTCCAGTGACACAGCTGCCTTAGAGTCACCCATGCTCCTATATGTAACCCCTCACACATGCTAAGTAAGCCAAATATACTCATTGATTTGTCAAGTTGGACATTGGTGAAATCATTGCTTTGGTCTGTCATTGGTGTTTTATTGGCAGTTAATAGGCATTTGTTTATATGTCCCCAGGAAGAGTCACATAACCGTATGGAGAAAGCAGTTTATGAATCTCTATGTTCCACATTGTTAGATAGAATTTGATGCCACAACAGAAGTTGAAATACAGCTTTTCTTCACAGGTGCTGATGCCAGAGAAAAGACGGCCCCAAGGGCATGGAAGCTGAAAGGATTACTCTGGCATCATGCCAGGCAGCTGCTCCATTCTCTTCTCTCCTCATTTGGAGATAAAGTCTCTTTGGTCTGAAAAGCTCCTTTTCTCCTTGTGCTTTTATTCTTCCATATAATGCAATAAAATGGCCTGCTTATTTTTTGTGAATTTTATACAATGTTTTATCTTAGGTAGTATTTCTAACCCTATTCTCTTGTTTTTCCAGCTTAATTTATCTATTTCGTTAACTCTGATTTTTGATGACTACTGATGAAGTGATAATATGCTAATGACTTGAATGGATATTTTTTAAAATAAAAAGCAATACATACAATTGGTCAATATAGGCTTGAAAAAGTATATTTTTAAATAAAGGTATAAAGCCAGGTGTGGTAACCTTTAATCCCAGCACTTGGGAGGCAGAGGTAGGAGGATCGCTGTGAGTTCAAGGCCAGCCTGAGACGACAATAGTGAATTCCAGGTCGGCCTGGGCTAGAGCGATACCCTACCTTGAAAAACAAAATAATAATAATAATAATAAAAGGTCTGCCTGGCTAGTTTCTAATAAATGTAGATCCTGAGAATTAATGAAGTACATAATTCCTTATTTTCTACTATCTAACCTTTTGACCATGGTACAATTTTAAGTTGAAATTTTGACAGAAAATGAAAATAGAATTTTGACAGTCATTTCTTTGACTCTCAAGAACATTGTATAGTGCACCCCACATATATATTCTGGGTATTTATAATTTTCATTGTTTGCCTCTAATGAAAAGTCATTCTCAGGCTAGAGAGATTGCTCAGTGTTTAAAAGTACTTGCTTGCAAAACCCGATGGCCCAAGAGGTCAATTACCCATTACCCACATAAAGCCAGATGCACTTGCATCTGGAGTTTGTTAGCAGCAGCAGGAGGCCCTGATGCACCTATTCATTCTCACTCTCAAAGGAATAAAAAAAAATTTTTTTAAGTCAACCTTCATTCAAATACCCTCATATATATCCATATGTTATAACTGTAATATATATGTGTTTATATATTTTCCCTTTATATTAAGCAAATTTAAATTCTCTGCTAGCTTCCAGCATATAGATAAAGTACTTGCCTCTCAAGCATGAGGACCTGAGTTTGATCCTCAGCGCCCACATAAACACTGATCATTTGATGCATGCCTGTAATCCCATTACTAGGAGGCAGACACAGGTCACCCTAATCAGTGAGCTCAAGGCCAACGAGAGACCCTGCCTCAAAAATAAGTAAATGGCATATGTGAGGGTGACATCTGTGGTGGTCCTATAATTCCCACATGTATGCACCCACAAATGCACACACACACACACACACACACACACACACACACACACACACACATTCGTCAAAGAAAAACTTCATGAAGAGAGGGTTGGGGAGGTAGCTCTGTAAGAATAAGTGCTTGCCTAGGATTCATAAAACCCAGGATTTGATTCTCAATACTACATAAACGGGATTTGGTAGCACATGTCTGTAATACCAGCACTCAGGAGATAAAAGCAGGAAGGTCAGAAGTTACAGGTTTATCCATAGCTACACAGCAAATGGAAAGATAGCCTGGGTTATAAAAAATCCTGTCTAGAAAAAAAAAGAAATAGAAAACACGTTTTGGCTTAAAATCCATAAATCCTTCAAGATTGAAAGAGTACAAAAATTGTTCCATCTTAATCATTTTCAAGGAGCTCCTAGTCATACATTCACAGGTAGGGCCTTCCGTTGTGCAGTGCTCACCTCTGAGTGTGACATGGCCACTGACCTCCTGACAGCTGTGATTATCCCCACTGGACCAGCAAAAGACTAGGTCCATTAATATACCATCATGGAGGAAGGGAGGGGCTCATGAGGCCAACCCCTCCCCAAGAAAATATAAGAGCTTAATGATTGCTGGAGGATGGGCTTATAAGGCCTGCTCCACCTTGAGGATTTAAACGGGATTGATGGGAGAGTAATTTATCTTAGTGGTGTAAATTGCCTGTGTTCCTGTAAATAGCTCCTTACTCATGCTTCTGTGAGTAACACTAAATAAACTGGTTGGTTCAATAAACTAGTTGGATGAGTTGTTTGTTTATGCCATCAGTGGTCTATCTGGGATAGATCTGTTCACACATCCTCTCTTTCCATTACTTAGATGAGAAAAGTAAAGATGCAAATGTGTTCTCAAGTACCATTATAAAGCTTTCCCCCTGCCCTGAATTTTCTTTAGTTCCAGTCAAGGCAAGGCTGAACTCACTGTCATCCATAAGATACATCTAACTTTTCCGAGGCGTGCACACTGGAGCCAGTTAGATAGAAAAGCAAACGATCCTACAATGGGATTGAAATCTGTGCCATTCATGTAGATCTGTTGTGTCAATGGCCCTGGATCTAGATATGCCTGTGTCTTCCAACTGTCACTATGAACACATGTGCCAGCACTTTGCCCTGCACACTGTAGCAGGAAAGGGTTTATTTCTGCCTTACAATTTCAAGAGGATGTTTCATCCTGGTAAAGAATGCATGGCTGGAACAGACAGCTGAGTGCTACATCTCCACAGCAACAGAAATGAAGTAGAGAGTGAGCTAAGTGTAGCAAACAGGGCTCGGTGATGATACCCCAAGCCTGCCCCCAAAGGGCTCCGCCAGCTGGGGATGGAGAATGAGGCTAAATCACAAATCCAGGAGGCCACGGGGGACATTTACACTGAAACAACCACAATCCTACCTTACCTGCAGCAGATTGGCCAGGATGGGAATCACTCCTTCTAAAGTGTCTGCATCTAAAGCTGTCCCACTACGACTCATGGCATAAAAGGCAAACCTTGCACCTTTTCCATATGCTTGCCTGACACTCTCTACTGCCACCACTTCACCAATGTCGACTTGTGCAAGGCAGCTATCAGACCTGAATTTTGGCTTATAAGGTAAACCTTGCTCAATGGAGGTCATTCACACCAGACAGTGATTTTTCCAACCCACTAGCATGTCCTGCTCACCTAAAACATAAACCACATAGAGAAAGAATCTGAGTGAAATACAAGAGTCACCAGAATCAAAATGATGACCGAAGACCTGGAAAGTGTGGTGATCAACAGAGAGAAGAAGAAACAGGTGTTTGCAAAGAGTCATGAGAGAGAGAAAGAGAGAGAAGAGGGGAGGGAGAACATTTGATGCCAGCATTGACAGCAGCCAGAGAACAATGAACAAGAGAAAGAAGGTGAGCCAGCCTGAGCCACCCAGGGCATGCTGACATGAACCCATTTCCTACAACCCTAAAATAGCCCTCAGAACAATGAGGGAATGAATTACTTCACATCATATCCTTACCAAAATCATTGTAATAATATTTTGAAACCAGAATTTTTTAGTTACATGTCATCAAGTTTAGCAGCAGTTATTTACTTTTCCTTGAAGGGAGAATCTTGCTAGTCCTCTTGTGGGAATGCATTGTTCATTCATGAATGCCAGGGCCATTCTTCTGAAGGTCATAACTTCATAACTTCTGATGAAATTGAACATGATCTGTCAACCCCCACAAGATCCTATGACCACTGGCCTTTGTTCTTTTCTTTTGGGAAGCATCCCTCTGAGCCTGTACTATCTTTCTTTCCTTTTTATCTGTTTTCCTATGCAAAACAATCTATTGTTCTATCCAGTACTTTGTTTGGTTTCCAAATCATTTGAACAGTAGGTAAGTAAATAAACTGGAAAAATAAATTCAAACAAAAATCAGAAGCAGAGGTCTGAGGATATAGCACAGTTGGTAGTGTTTTCCTAACCAGCACGAAGCCCTGGGTTCTATCACTAGCATCATTTAGAGAGAATTAATCCTGTCAACTACAATTCTGTTATATTTTGCTTCTTTTAAGTTGGACAACGTTTGTCACAAGAAAGTATGAGAAGGAAAAAACTTTCAGCTCCTTTGGCCAGAAAAAAAAATGTAACAGGAAATAAATCCCCATTTTCAGGTTAAGAAAAGAACAAACAAAACAAGATATGGCATAGTGGTACATGCCTGTATTCCCAGCACTTGGGAGATACAGGCAGGAGGATCAGAAAGGTCAAGGTCATCTCAACAACATAGGGTATCTCATGGCAGCATGGGCTCCATGAGGCCCTATTTTTATATATTTGAAGCAGATAAAAAGGGCTGGAGAGATGCTTCAGCAGTTAAGGTGTTTGTCTGTGAAGCCTAAGGACCCAGGTTTGATTACCCAGATCCCATGTAAGCCAGATGCACATGGTGGTGCATGCATCTGGAGTTTGTTTGCAATGGCTAGAGGCCCTGGCATGCCCATCCTCTCTCTCTCTTTCCCTCCCTCCTTTACTCCCTCCCTCCATCTCTCTCTCCCTCTCTCTCTATAATAAATAAACATAAAATATTTAAAAGAAAAACATGAATTGAGGCTGAGGAGATATCTCAGCAGATAAAGTGCCACACAAACATGAATACCTGAATTCAGATTCCTGGAACCCATTAAAGCCGGACACCTTAATACATGAGTGTCTGTAATCCCAGTGTACCTACAACTAGGTGGAAGATAGAGACAAGAGAAATCCCTAGAAACTCGTGGGCCAGGTATCCTGGTGAATGCATCAGTGAATAAGGAGATACCCTACTCAAACAAAATGGAAAATGATGACCAACACTGGAAGTTGTCCTCTGACCTGCACATGTGCACATGCATGTGTATGCATGCACACACACACACCAAAATGAAATAAATAAGTAAATAAATAAATAAACTGAACTGAAATAGGGAAATAGGACGGGAAAAATTGAAGGTTGGAATGAAGTCTGGAAGTGATGGTGAATTGACATGGAAAAGGTCACGTAGATATAAGACTTTGTTCTTACAACAGTCCAAGTTAAAGGGACTCTTCTCATTTATAGGAAATGTCAGTTCCCCTGGTGTGCACTGCTGTTCTAGCTGCTGAGTCTAACATTTTGCAGGAATGACTTCTAATGTCACACGAAGGGAGTGAAATAATGACAATATCTTTTTGGATGAGTGATTCTAGAGCATGGCTTCTATTTTACCCTCCACTCTTTCCATTCACCTCTTGTAAACTCACTTATAATCAGACCACAGTAAAACAGCTAAAATGCACAGAGAAAATGCACAGGGTTTAAGCACACCACCAGTAAAGCCATACTGTCTAGAGGAATCTCACCATTGTTCTAATTTCTGTAGTTGAAAACCAGGAGACTACTGTTTTCTAATATGCTTTGCTCGACATACTTAGAACTAGTTTGTGTGTAACTGAGCATAAAATCTATAATTTGGAGCACTGTGGCTACATATTGGCCCTACTATTCTAAAAAAAGTGTATTGGTGCATAAATCTTTTTCAAATTTTAGGCAGTTGCTTGGAAATAAAGCACTATGCCCCCCCCCCCCATGAAATATTTACACATGGACATCTAAGGAATATCAAGGGCTAGTCTCTGGGTTTCTTTTTTAATCAACGTAGACATCTAGGCAGCAGAGTATTTAGCCTGCAATAAATTTGATTGATTGATTGATTGATCAATCGTTTGTTTGTAGACAGAATCCCACTCTGTAGGTGAGGCTGGCAGTCAATTCTCAACTCTGCCTCAGCCTCCTGACTGCTGGAATTACAGGTGTTTGACACCATAATTATCACCCATCTAGATTAGCTGGTTTTTATAAGCTTTAAATTCTACAATTGAATAATATACCCTTGAATCTTATCAAAATTTGATATGAAGTATCTATTTGTGTACCCTGGAAAAATCACTGATGAAAATGTTCTGTCCTTTAATCAGTTTTCTTTTCTGTGGAATAAATTACTCATATTGTTCATGATCAGTAAAATAAGCAGCAAATGAATAATAAAAATAAGTTGAGAAAAATAGAAAGTGACCTTTCCTAAGGACCTGGGAGTACTTCCTGTGATCATATCACTGCCCAAGGTCTGCCCTCATCTTCAACTTAGCCAAGAAATACCTGGAAACTATATTGTGATAATCACATTATGTTCAACCTTACATTTCCCTCTTAAAGAGTTTTCTGTTTTTACTCTATCCTTAAGCATATGCACATCAGATCCCATTTGGAAGCTAAAATTAAGCAATATTTCCGCATTACACAGGGTTTCTCCTAAATTCCTCTTGTGCCACCACTAAGACATTGGTGACTGGTGCCACCCCCTCCCTTCTGTCCTTTCTCTGACTTGTCTGCATGATTTTTCAGGAGTTTGGACTCCCTTGTTTATAGACACACACACAGCAGACTGATTCAAGAAGATATAGAATATAGAGAGTGTTTTCACTTGCTGGGATATTACTAAAACTTCAATAAGTATTAGTGTGTTTCTTTTTGTTCCTCTCATTTACCAGGATTTGGGTTCAGAGCAACCAAAAGCTAGGAAGCTAGGTTCCAGCACATCTGATAGGCCAGGGGAATCTACCTGCTGTCCATGTAAGGGCTATAGCAACTGCTCCTGTGAGGGGCAGACTCACTACTCACTGAGAAGCAAACAGAAGGTTTAAACAATTATCCTTGGGAATGCAAAATTAAGATCCTTTGGCCACATTTAGGGCAGCAAAGGGAGCAGCAGGTCTGATGCATGTCCTTTCTCCATAGAATTGGTAGCCTTCAGAAACATGGTCCCAGGGGCTTTCTGTCACTTCATAGAAGCTGAGTAAGTGAAAATTGCTAAATTATAAAATGGGTATTTGGGAGGCTGAAGACATGGCTCAGTGATTAAGAAGCTTACCTTCAAAGCCTAAGGACCCTGATTTGATTCCCCAGTACCCACGTAAAGCCAGATGCACAAAGTGGCTCATGAATCTGGAGTTCATTTGCAGTGGCTAAAGGCTATAGTGTGCCCATTCTCTCTTTTCTTCCTCTTCTTCTCCTTCTCCTCCTCCTAGTCCTTTTCTATCCTTCTTTTCTCTTCCTCCTACTTAACTTGTTTCTGTCAGTAGAAGAGCTAGAAATTTGCCTTGGTCATATAAGTCTGAAAATGTGCCAGAATAATTTAAAATTCCTACTTAGTTGGGGAAAACCACAATTAAGAACTTAATATCTTTTGAGAATGAAGATGTCAACATGGGTTTGTCTATCAACTCTGCCTTTTATTTTTAATTAGTATAGATTGGTTATTAAAAATATGTATTTCAATGTACCAGAAAGCTACATGGAGACTCCTGAAAGGATGACCATAGACCTGCCAACAGATCCAGCTATTCCCTTACATGCATGCACACACACACACCAAAATGAAATAAATAAGTAAATAAATAAATAAACTGAACTGAAATAGGGAAATAGGACGGGAAAAATTGAAGGTTGGAATGAAGTCTGGGAGTGATGGTGAATTGACATGGAAAAGGTCACGTAGATATAAGACTTTGTTCTTACAACAGTCCAAGTTAAAGGGACTCTTCTCATTTATAGGAAATGTCAGTTCCCCTGGTGTGCACTGCTGTTCTAGCTGCTGAGTCTAACATTTTGCAGGAATGACTTCTAATGTCACACGAAGGGAGTGAAATAATGACAATATCTTTTTGGATGAGTGATTCTAGAGCATGGCTTCTATTTTACCCTCCACTCTTTCCATTCACCTCTTGTAAACTCACTTATAATCAGACCACAGTAAAACAGCTAAAATGCACAGAGAAAATGCACAGGGTTTAAGCACACCACCAGTAAAGCCATACTGTCTAGAGGAATCTCACCATTGTTCTAATTTCTGTAGTTGAAAACCAGGAGACTACTATTTTCTAATATGCTTTGCTCGACATACTTAGAACTAGTTTGTGTGTAACTGAGCATAAAATCTATAATTTAGGAGCACTGTGGCTACATATTGGCCCTACTATTCTAAAAAAAGTGTATTGGTGCATAAATCTTTTTCAAATTTTAGGCAGTTGCTTGGAAATAAAGCACTATGCCCCCGCCCCACCATGAAATATTTACACATGGACATCTAAGGAATATCAAGGGCTAGTCTCTGGGTTTCTCTTTTAATCAATGTAGACATCTAGGCAGCAGAGTATTTAGCCTGCAATACATTTGACTGATTGATTGATTGATTGATCAATCGTTTGTTTGTAGACAGAATCCCACTCTGTAGGTGAGGCTGGCAGTCAATTCTCAACTCTGCCTCAGCCTCCTGACTGCTGGAATTACAGGTGTCTGACACCATAATTATCACCCATCTAGATTAGCTGGTTTTTATAAGCTTTAAATTCTACAATTGAATAATATACCCTTGAATCTTATCAAAATTTGATATGAAGTATCTATTTGTGTACCCTGGAAAATCACTGATGAAAATGTTCTGTCCTTTAATCAGTTTTCTTTTCTGTGGAATAAATTACTCATATTGTTCATGATCAGCAAATGAATAATAAAAATAAGTTGAGAAAAATAGAAAGTGACCTTTCCTAAGGACCTGGGAGTACTTCCTGTGATCATATCACTGCCCAAGGTCTGCCCTCATCTTCAACTTAGCCAAGAAATACCTGGAAACTATATTGTGATAATCACATTATGTTCAACCTTACATTTCCCTCTTAAAGAGTTTTCTGTTTTTACTCTATCCTTAAGCATATGCACATCAGATCCCATATGGAAGCTAAAATTAAGCAATATTTCTGCATTACACAGGGTTTCTCCTAAATTCCTCTTGTGCCACCACTAAGACATTGGTCACTGGTGCCACCCCCTCCCTTCTGTCCTTTCTCTGACTTGTCTGCATGATTTTTCAGGAGTTTGGACTCCCTCGTTTATATACACACACAGCAGACTGATTCAAGAAGATATAGAATATAGAGAGTGTTTTCACTTGCTGGGATATTACTAAAACTTCAATAAGTATTAGTGTGTTTCTTTTTGTTCCTCTCATTTACCAGGATTTGGGTTCAGAGCAACCAAAAGCTAGGAAGCTAGGTTCCAGCACATCTGATAGGCCAGGGGAATCTACCTGCTGTCCATGTAAGGGCTATAGCAACTGCTCCTGTGAGGGGCAGACTCACTACTCACTGAGAAGCAAACAGAAGGTTTAAACAATTATCCTTGGGAATGCAAAATTAAGATCCTTTGGCCACATTTAGGGCAGCAAAGGGAGCAGCAGGTCTGATGCATGTCCTTTCTCCATAGAATTGGTAGCCTTCAGAAACATGGTCCCAGGGGCTTTCTGTCACTTCATAGAAGCTGAGTAAGTGAAAATTGCTAAATTATAAAATGGGTATTTGGGAGGCTGAAGACATGGCTCAGTGATTAAGAAGCTTACCTTCAAAGCCTAAGGACCCTGATTTTGATTCCCAGTACCCACGTAAAGCCAGATGCACAAAGTGGCTCATGAATCTGGAGTTCATTTGCAGTGGCTAAAGGCTATAGTGTGCCCATTCTCTCTTTTCTTCCTCTTCTTCTCCTTCTCCTCCTCCTAGTCCTTTTCTATCCTTCTTTTCTCTTCCTCCTACTTAACTTGTTTCTGTCAGTAGAAGAGCTAGAAATTTGCCTTGGTCATATAAGTCTGAAAATGTGCCAGAATAATTTAAAATTCCTACTTAGTTGGGGAAAACCACAATTAAGAACTTAATATCTTTTGAGAATGAAGATGTCAACATGGGTTTGTCTATCAACTCTGCCTTTTATTTTTAATTAGTATAGATTGGTTATTAAAAATATGTATTTCAATGTACCAGAAAGCTACATGGAGACTCCTGAAAGGATGACCATAGACCTGCCAACAGATCCAGCTATTCCCTTACTGGGCATTTACCCTAAAGGCTCCAAGCCTCAGATCAGAGAGATTTGCTCAACCATGTTTATAGCTGCTCAATTCACACTGCACTAAAAAATAAGTTGGGCTGGAAAGATGGCTTAGCAGTTGAGGCACATGCCTGTGAAGCCTAAGGACACAGGTTCAATTCTCCAGGTCCCACATAAGCCAGATGCAAAACAGGGTACATGCATCTGGAGTTTGCAGTGGCTAGAGGCCCTAGCACGCTCATTCTCACTCTCCCTTTCTCTCTTTCCCTCTCTCTGTCTCAAATAAATAAAAATAAAATCTTTTTTAAAAGTTTAAAAAAATAAGTTAAAAGAATATATAACTATAGGAAAAGTGCACAATTACAATACTTATGGAAGTGAAAAAAGGTATCACAAGTTAACTTTAAACTAGTAAAATCATGCCAATTTCACATAACAGATCCAGAATTTGAAAGATCAAAGAAGCATACTGGAAAAGATGTATTTTCCACAAATGCCTAAAAATATGATCCATAGTGCAGTACACTTAAATATGCTTTATCTAAAATTCTTTGGACTAAAAGTATTTCAGATTTTGTATTTTATTTTTAGATTTGGCGATATGTGCATATACATAATGAGATGTTTTAGAAGTAGGATCCAAGTCTAAACAAAATTTCTTTATGTTTAGTTATACCTTATGCACATTGCCTGAAGTTTCAACTACAGAGAGGGCGTGGAGGTTCTTTGATAGCAATTGAGGAGAACATTATTTGGTCTTCTCATCGTGGGTCTCCTGCATGAGTACATATCTGAAGGGACAGATGAACTTCTCTATGTCTTGTTATATGGTCAATTGTACAGTGTAAGTTGCTGCTGCTGTTGTTGTGTTTAATTTTTTTTTTCTTTTTTGAGACTGGTCATTCCTGAAGAAGTTGGATGCAAACGTCTGTGCAAGACCTCATACATAAGGCAGGAGAAGTCAGGCTCCAAATGGTTGTGGACTGATGGGTAAAGTGTGGGAATTTTGCTTTTATTTTTTGTCTTTTGTCTTTATAGTTTCCTCCTGACATTTCTTCTCACCACCCACTAGCCTGCCTCCTCCTGCTATAATTAATTGATCCCTAAAGTTCTTTTGAGTTCTTTTATAACACCTCTTCAATTCTTGAATTCATACCATCATCACCTGCTCTTTCTGCCTCTATTCTTGTTTCCCTCTAACATTTCCCTCATACTGACATTTTAAAATGCAAATCTAACCCCGCCATCCTTATTTAAAACTCCCCTAAGACTTTGCTGTGGTTCTGGGGCTCCTTAGTTCAGTACAGAAGGTGCATGTTGATTGAATGCTGAGTGAATGCCACGTTGGTGTGAACTAAAGTTCCCAGAAGTCAGCTGCACCTACATCCACCCTACATGGCTGATTGATGAGAATTTCAGAGACTGAGGAGAAACTGGAATGCTGCCTGTCCATAGCAAAATTATCCTGGGCTATCATTAGCTCTATTAGTGGCCATTTATCAACCATCTCTGCCTGAGACCTAACATCCTGTGACTTTTCAGGCAGTGCTTTTGCACTGTACAAATAGACCCCCCAGCTTCCACAAACCCAAAGTCTAAGAATGTCATCAAACAATGCCTGAGGCTGTAGCAGAGATTCTCCCACTTTGTTGTAAACTGCTTACCTGATGCTTACACCAATGTACTTGAAAAAAATGCCTTACTGTAGAACTTCCTTTTGTTCTACGACTATGAAAGTATTAATACGTTAGAACATGGAATTTGGGACAACCTGAATCTGTAACCATGGTCACTCATATTTGGCTCCAGAATAACCTAGCTCTTATTTATTTATTTATTTATTTTGGTTGATGTATGAGCTATAGGGTTTTTTTTTTTTCCTTATCATTGGGATTTCATAATATAAATTAAAGGCCATTCACCTCCCAGATCTCAAGCATCCTAGTTGCAATTCTAAAGCTTCTGGCCTCAGGATCCTCTTTTGACTCACTCCATACGTTGACACCACTGCAAGGTCTTAACAATACATAGATTGACAGATACCAGACACAGACAAACAAAGCTTAAAGAACCTTAGGATGCTTTTAAAACCTCTGAATGGTTGGTGCTAGCTGGTCCATGAGACTTGACTCTCAAAAGCAAACTTCCTAAATGATTGTAGCAGTGCACCCAGTCAGGCTAGAATATGTGTTTGCCCCAGGCCACTCAGCCTCATAACACTAAAATACAACACTTATCATAGCAAATATGTTCCTTAACAAGTCTTCTACACAGGGATTTCTGGAGGCCTCCAATGCACATCTTGGGAATCCCTGTTTTCTAGCTAATCCATGATATCTTTATTACTCACAACTTTAGATATACTGTTCTTACAATTCGAACATCCATGGATGGGCCTGCTGGATTTACACAAGCTTGATTCTCTGCTAACATGGCAGAGAGTGAATGGCAACCTAGAATTCATATAAATTGAAATCAGATAAAACTTTAACCCTAAACATGAAGCATGAGAGCAATCTAGGGTCCTTTATATTCTGATAAGTCAAAATCACCTCAAAGATGCCATTATGCCCATTTTTACCATATTTAAATGAAGAGATAATAGTGGAATTGCATTCTTAATTTTCTGCATCAACATTAGTTAAAATTCAGAGCTTGAAGGCATGCAATTCAACAGTTTTGGTGTACTGTGAAATATAGTTTCTGAACTGCTTTTGGATGATGGAGAAGATCTATGTATTAATCCCATTCCTGCTCTACCGATGTATGTAGTCTTCAGGCTGTGTAGAAGTGAGGGAAAGCAATAAGCAGCCAACATGAAACAATGATGTTCCTATCCTGAGGCACAGACACTTTCTAGTATCATTAGTATCATTCTCAGAGGAAGGTTTAAGAAGCAGCTTTAGGCCAATAGTTTTTAATTTGTTTTTAATCCTTTTGAAATAAAATCAAAGCTTAAAAAAAATAAAATCAGAAGTATAGGTAAAAAGGATGATATATAAATTGAAGGGTAGACATTGAGCTCAAATGTTAAATGAGATAGAACCAGAAAATCAATTATCTTCTGAAGTAGGGAGAGGAAGTTAGGCACCCGCGCTGAGAGGAACCTGTTCCTTCATGCTTGGGGTTCCATAGTTAATGAACACATGGGGCTGCAAGTGGAGCTCTACCTTAGAGTGCTTGCTCAGCATGTATGCGGCCCTGTGTTCTATTTCCAGCAACACCAAATCAAAACAAAAAATAACTTTCTTACTAGGTACCAGGCATGGATTGAAGAAGTTTAAACTATTAATTTATCTTTTCTAAACCCATTTTTATACGATGAAATTAAAGGATGTCAAGATTAGGAAACTTTCACCAAGACAGATGCCTGGGGTGTGACTGCTGGAGTACTGGGATTACAGGTAGGTCCCACCATGTCTGGCTCAGTTTAACCTGCTATATTTAGATCAATGAAGCATTTTGTTTGTGTTTTGTATGATAGAAGTTATAAAAGGCATGGGTCAAACTATAAATTTAATGGGGTTTTATTAATGTTGGTATTTCTCTTTTTAACATGAAGCTACTGTCCCTATATCCCAGACAGATGACTGAACCAGAGAGAGCCCGAGCCTCCGGATTTGAGGTGCTATGAGGGCTGGCTCCTCACGTCCCCTTTCCAAAACCTAAATCTGAGGTTCTACAAGTGAGCTGTTCAACAAACGAGGTGCCTGAGCTAATGCCTGAGGAGGACACCTAGGACAAGGAGTCTGTAGCAGACAGCTTCAGGTTCGCTGAGATGAACTTCCAGACCAGGCACAGTTATGGAGGAAGGGATATTATTTATTGAAACTTACAGATCCAGGGGAAGTTCCATAAAGGCAGGAAAAGCAGCTTGCTCTTCACAGGGCCAAACAGAGAGAGAGAAACCAACCAGCCACCACAGCACACAGAGCAAAAACTACAGCCAAAAGGTCACACAGCACACTTCAGGAACTCCTGCTAGACACATTTGCATATCTTTACAATGGAATCTCAAACCCACACCTTAAGACCGGCCCCCAGTGACATTGCCTCTAGCAAGGTGATTGCAGATGCAAACTATAAAGCAATAAAACACTGAATATATTGGGGGACATATATTCAAACTACCACAAGTCCCTTAGCGTTCATCATGACAGAGCCCTACACAATGAGTCATCAGAAAAGTCCATTTTTAAACCACTTCAAGAAGTGTTGAAGCTGGGTGTGGTGGCACACGCCTTTAATTCCAGCACTTGGGAGACAGATGTAGGAGGGTTGCTGCGAGCTTGAGGTCACCCTGAGACTACATAGTGAATTCCAGGTCAGTCTGGGCTAGAGTGAGACCTTACCTCAAAATCAAAAACAAAAAGTGCTAAGATGAGCAAGGTGAAAGCAAAAGGAAAATAGGTTGGAAACACCACTGAAAGAGATTTTCAGAAGGCTGCTGAGAGGTTCTTTAAGAGCAGGGTTTAGATACAACTAGAGCTTCTTCCTATAAAGGTGAAATGTTTAGCCCGAAGACATGAAATGGCAGCTGTATGATTATTTATTATTATTAAGAAAACAATAGGCTGGAGAGATGGCTTAGCAGTTAAGGGCCCTGCCTGCTAAGCCTAAGAACGTCAGTTCCAATCTCCAGGTCCCACGTTTAGCCAGATGCAAAGTGACGCAAGGACGCAATGCTGCACTTGACCACAAGGGGGCGCACACATCTGGATTTCGTTCACAGCGGCTGAGAGGCTGCTCTCCCTCTCTCTTTGTCTCTCTCTCTGTGTCTCTCTCCAAAAATAAAAAATAATAAAAAAAGAAAACAAGCTATTTCATCTGGCTTACTCCATCAGAGGTTGAAGTATGCAGCAGAGTACCTGCCCCAGTTACTTCAGGAGTCCCTTCCTAGACCTTGTCCTCTCAGAGCCTGTCTTCATAAAAAATGATGCCATTTTGTTCCTTGTGGATATTTTTCCATTAAATTTAACACCTTAATAGGACATTGGCATCTAATTTTTCATTGTTACTGAGTCTTCAGTTGATGTCTTAGTTTTTTTTTAAATTTATTTATTTATTTATTTGAGAGCGACAGAGGGAAAGAAAAAGGCAGAGAGAGAGAATGGATGCGCCAGGGCCTCCAGCCACTGCAAACAAACTCCAGATGCATGCACCACCTTGTGCATCTGGCTTATGTGGGTCCTGGATAATGGAGCCTTGAACCAGAGTCCTTGGGCTACACAGGCAAGCGCTTAACTGCTAAGCCATCTCTTCAGGCCCCACTTCTTAGTTTTGCATCCCAGGAGAACAAAGTACGTGTGCACCCCAGTTCTGGCCTGGTATAAGACTCATCATCAGCTTGTTGCTTGTGTAATTGTTCCTTGTGTTCTCCCAATTGCTCATGGAAAATAACTGGATTGCAGTCATCTCCCAGTTCCTTTGTGTTCAGCATACTTGACTCACCATTAAAAGACAGTTTTTAGAATGTTGTCAATACTCTGATGCTAGAAAATGGCCCATATGTCAATATTCACACATGAAATAGAAATTTTTAGAGTTTCCAGCTGCCAAATTGTGAAAAGGTAGACTTGTGGAGGGTGCCTTAGGTAGCAGGTGACAAAGGACACACATTGCTTTGGCGTCTGCTCCCTGCTGGGCACCACTCAGGATCAGCCCAGATGTCATTTCATTAGAATGCAAAATTTTCTGAAAGCTGTCTTTCTATTCTCCTTTTACATCTAAGAAACCAAATGTCACAAACAAATCTAGATCCCAAAGCAAATAAATAACAATTAAATTTCAGATATGCATCTTTTGGATTACAAATATTTTCACAGGGCCACGTTGTCTGTCATTTACCTGAGAATAAGTATTGGTCATTATAGATTACATTTTATAGTTTAAAAAAACACACAGCCTGGTGGCCCAGGCTTAGAATCCTAGCTACTCATTGAGGTTGAGGCAAAAGGACTGGCAAAGTGGAGTCCCTCTGGGGAGAGGCAGGTAGAGTTAGGGTGACTGGACCCCTGAAGGTAAAAAGGGAAGGAAAGTTTTTCTTATCTCGTGCCTAGTTCCAAAGAAGTGTTTTTCTACAAACAGTCAGGACCCCTCCTGGGAGGGAGGTCTTTCATAGGATTTAAACATTGTGGTTGGTCAAGTTAAACTAATCTCTTCCAGAGACAGCCCTTGGTTCACCTGTGCCAAAAGATAGCCTACCATCCTAAGGTTATAAATACCTTTTTAAGGAGAGGGCAGGCTCTTCTCTCTGATCACAAGTGGGGATTTCCAGCTGCAGGTGAGTTTTGCCCTCAGCTGGGCTCAGCTATGAGGGCCCCTAGCCCTTGCTGTCCAGGTGGGTTCTTTATTCCCTCCAACTTCCCACATGACAGGAGCTCCTGAACTTTCTTTTTTCTTTCCATGCTTTTTCTCCAGATCCATCTGATCACATGGACTCTTGAGCTATACGTAGCCCACATGGGTTTTTGGGGTCCACGTGATGTACTTCTCTTCTCCCCACTTTATCTCCCCTTACATCCCAGCTTTCCCCTTTCTCCACTCCTTTGTAAAATCTAAATAAAATCTCATATTCTAAAAATTGTTCTCTTAAATCTGGAATTGACAAGTCCTTAGTTACTTTGCAGATATGAACTCAGGGCTTGGGGTTCCAGGAAGCACCCCAGAACCCAAATTTCCCCATTACACTCCCTGAGCTACACAGTGTTAGGTTCAGATAGAGGCACTGAGACAGGGCTTTCCTGCAGTAGCAAGCAACAGAGGAGGGGGAAGTCTAGGGGCAGGAAGAAAAGTGGAGATCATGAGCCAGAGAGAGGGAGATGGCAAGGTGGCTGCCAACTTTGGACAAAGGCAGCGGTGGGGCAAGTGTCACTGGCCCACTGTAAGGCAAGTTAGTGGCATGTCTAGAGGTGGAGAAGGGTAGAAGGAGGGATCTGAAACCAATAAACAGAGGGTGTGAGAGAGAATAAATAGAAGGGAAAACTAGAGGAAGAAAAGGTACATGGGGGGGAGGGTCAGAGAAACAGGGAGAGAGAGAGATGGGAACACAACTTAGATCAGGAAAAAGCTGAGAGAGAATTAATGCTTGAGGGACGAGGTTTATATGCCCCTTGGAGGAAGGAAAACTGTCCCTGATAGAGCAGGGCCTTGGGAGGTATATGGAAGTGTGAGGTGGGGGATTTGCAAAAGGAGCCAGGTTGGCTGGACCACCAGTGGGGAAGTGAGGCATTTATTAGTTTCAACTGTGGTCAGTTGGAACAAGAAGAGGAGACCCTGGGAGGAGAAGGTTCTGGTATTCTTATGTACAGTTTTGTAGTTACTGGCTTATTTCTGGGACAAAGCTCTTGCCAAAAGCAGCTGATGGAAGGAAAGTTGTTTTGACTTATATTTTCGAGGGAAGCTTCAGGATGGCCGAGGAAAGCATGACATGAGCAGAGGCTGAACATCACCTCTGCTACAACAGGCGGAAAACTGCAAGAAAGTAAGCTGAGCTCTAGCAAAGGGGAGCTGGCTCTAACATCCCTAAGCCTGCCCCCAATAAGACACCTCCAGCAAGGCGCCACCTCCCAAATTGCCATCACCTGGGGACCAAGCAGTCCAAACCTAAGTGTTTATGAGAGGCACCTGATTCAAGCCACCACATAGAAGATACCCAAAGGCAAGCTGGATAGCTAGGCTGTCTGAATCAGTGAGCTCTGGGTTCAAATGAGAGATCTTATCTCAGTAACCAATGTTGAGAATGTTCTAGAAAAATACTTGACATCAACCCATGGCCTACCTACACATGAACACACATGTGCAATCACGCCTACATATGTATTTCCACATATATATGCACACACATACACATTCACCCTGACCCCCACACATACGTACAGAATATAAAGAATAGAGAAAATGCTTGCATACACACACACCCCATAACATATTTCAGAAAACATTCAAGCTGATTCTGGATTACAGACATGGATCACTAGGCTTGTCAATGTCACATTCTTCAGAAATTGTCTCCACATGATTACTGCCTTCCTCTCACATAGCATCTCACAATGCTTAAAGTGACATTCACTTAGAGAGTCCCATTGGTGAGGCAAGATATCTGGAGAGGCTTACAGCATTTCTCACCCACTATTTAAAAAATTTTATACGCAGCTGGGCGTGATGGCACATGTCTTTAATCCCAGCGCTTGGGAGGCAGAGATAGGAGGATCAGCCTGAGTTCAAGGCCACTCTGAGACTACACAGTGTATTTCAGGTCAGCCTTGACTAGAGTGAAACCCTACCTCAAAAAATCAAAAAATAAAATTAAAAAAAATTATATGCTCTGTGCTTTTTAAAAGCTAGAGGGGAGAAGTAATTAAGCAGTTCTTACCTTTAGGAAGACAAATAATGCAGTCTGCCCCATTGTAAATTCAAGGTGTATTCTCACCCAAATTACCATTTCTATTGTTTGGAAAGTCTCCACATATTCAAATGAGAGGCAAGTGAAGGGGAAAAATGTGGAGCATTCATTCTTTAAAAATTCTCTTTGATAAACCGCTTTGCCAACACAACACCAGTCCTCCCTCCCCCCAACTTGTGAATCACAAAGTACAGAGCATAAGTAAGGCAGTGTGTGTCGTGCAAAGTATGTCCAACTTAAGGCTCATGTTTAGTAAACACCTATTATGTACCAGACAGTGAGCTGAAGGTTATGCACGAGTTATCTCTTAGCACAAGATTATACTATTCGGGCTGGAGAGATGGCTTAGTGGTTAAGCACTTGCCTAAGGACCCCGGTTCGAGGCTCAATTCTCCAGGACCCACGTAAGCCAGATGCACAAAGGTGGCGCACGCATCTGGAGTTCGTTTGCACTGGCTGGAGGCCCTGGTGTGCCTGTTCTCTTTCTCTCTACCTGCCTATTTCTGTACCTCTCTCTCTCTCTCTCTCAAAAAAAAAAAAGATTATACTATTCGGTCTCATTTGTGTATGCCAGATAAATGGGCCAAGTTTTAAACATTTAGTAGTATGCCCCCTAAAACTGTGCACTTAGCATCCATGCTCTGTTGCTCTCAGATACTGTGATGAAAAATTAAAAAATTGAAAAGTGTACATTGTTGAGTTATAGACCTGACTCCCTTTCCTGTTTTTTTCCAATGCTGTGATCTAAGGGTGGTGCGGATGCTGTTCCTTATGCCATGGGAACTGCTGGGACCAGCTGTGAGGGTGATGAGGAAGGAGCTAAAGGAGACACATCCTGACTTGTATCTGTCTGCTATTGTGCCAGTCCACACTCAAGATAGCAGGACTCTGGGGCTTCCTCCACATACAGTTGTATCGTGCTTACAATACATTATCTAAAGTCACACAGCTCCTTCCTCAGTTTTACAAGCTTGCTTGTTGCCCAGGTTTTCATAAGTCTCTCTAGTCACAGTTCTGAAAACTGTCTACAAAGCATAGGCAGCCTGAACTCAGACTTCTGGAAGTATTTTTGGAGCACTAGCATCCCTTCTGCCCACTGGCATAATAATAATAAATTCTTGAATTTTCCAGCCCTCTTTGAGTGACACTTGGCTTTCTCACTGACCCAAACCCAAATTTCTGCAATAACTAGATATGCCCTGGTCTGTATAGGTTAACAAAGACATATGACCCAAAGAACCTGTCAGGTTTCAGGACATAATTCCCCCAAATATGGCAGCAGCAACTGAGGAAACACCAGAGGCACCGAACTTTGTGGGTGACTAATGGTCATAAATTCCCTGCCTTACTGGAACCTACACAAACCCTCCAGTTTCACTGGCTCCTAGTTTCTTGCCTCGATCTGCAGTTCTAGAGGTTGCTTAGCTAAACAACAGACTCTGAGTCTTGCTGTAGACAATCCACCTGAATGATGTATGGGCCAGATGGTTGCTGTGCTGATTATTTTCATCTTAACTCTTTTGGGGTGTGTGTGTGTGTGTGTGTGTGTGTGCATAGGCCAGAGAAAATGTTGAGAATCCCCCTCTATCACTCTTCATTATTTCCCTAATTCATTCCTTCTCACTGAACCTGGAGCCCGTTTTTTGGATGAGCTCAGACCAGGGAACCCCAGTGATCCTCCTGTCTCTGTCACCCTCAGCAGTAGGTTTATAGGCATAGGAAGCTGCCAGGCTTTTTACATGGGTGCTGGGGGTGGGAATTCATGTCCTCATGCATGCATACCAAGCACTCTAACCTGTTGAGCCATCTCCACAGCCTGTAATGGGTAATCTGTATTTTTAAGTTGATTGGCCTGAAAGACACCTAGAGGTTAATAAGAAGCTCGTTCCAGATATGAGGAGATCATGAGGGCTCTGACCTAATGGACTGCTTAATCCCCTGATAAATTCAAACTTGAATAGACTATTAAGAGGTGGTGGGACTGAGGAATTGGATCCACTGGGAGAAAGTGGGTCTCTGAGGATGGGCATTTGGAGGGTATCTCTTGTCCCTGGTTCTTTCCGTCTCATCTCTGCTTTCTGGATGCCTTGTGCTAAGCAACTTTCCTCTGTCATGCCCTCCCGCTGAGGCAGTTTGGAGGACCCCAAAAGTAAAAGTAAGGAATGTCCTTGAACCTGCCCTTGTAGTCTTCATTTTGCTCAAGATCAGAGGAGGATCTGGTTTCTCCTTAAATGAGTTCCCTAGATCTCTGTTTTTCCTGAGTTCCTCCATAGAGAGGAGGTTCTCTTTCCTGGAAGGATTAAACCTGTCTCCTACTTAGAAATCTGGTGACTGTCAGGAGTTAGAGGCTCTGAGACCAGCATGTGGGGTAGTCAAGATTCGTTATCATTGGCTCAGAGCAAAGTGGTGAGTAGCTTAAGAGGAGAGGAGGGGGAAAGTCCTGGGAGGTTAGGTGAGGAAACCTGTGGCCAGTTGGCAGGTGTACAATATCTTCTTACAGCTGAGGACAACATGCTGGTTAAAGGCACCACAGGTGGCTGCTGGCACACACGCTATGGGAGAGAGCGAGGCGGAGAAGGGGGGTGGGAGGAGAAAAGGGAGAGAGAGCTGACAAGAGTCCCGCCCTGTGTCTGCTGTTGGTTTCAAGTGGTTGCTAGTTGTTCAACCTGCTGAGGCTGCCAGCAGAAAAGAGGGACCAGGTCAAAGGAGAGAGAGTGACAGGATGAAAGGATTCGAGAATGAGCAAGAGAGAAGGAGACAGAAGGTATGTACCTGAGCGGGATGGGAAGCTAAGGTGAACAGGCAGGTGATATAAAGAAATATGTGCACCTGGGACATGGGGGAATCCAAAGAAGTAAACAGAGAAAGCGAGGTAAATGGCAGCAGGGTTTTTATGTTGGTGCCCTTGGGATGTGGTAGGCTGGCTGGCCAGTGGGAAGGGGCTTATTGGGGTGTGAGCTCAAGAGAAGCCGGGTTGTCTGGGTCCCCTGTGAAACAGGAGAGAGCAGGCCTTTTGAAGGCTGACTTGGGGTTTTTTTTTTTGTTTTTGTTTTTTTTTTTTTTTTTTTTTTTTTTGAGGTAGGGTTTCTCTCTAGCCCAGGCTGACCTGGAATTCACTCTGTATTCTCAGGGTGGCCCGACTTTGGTTTTGAGTTAGGAGGAAGAGGGAGCTCTGAGACCGATGGTGACTGGGCTCATTAGCTCAGCCTCCATTCAGAACGTGTAGAAGACGTCAGCCGCAGTCTCCAGGTAGGCTTTATTGTGCTCCTGCCTTCTCGTGGGCAGGAGCTCTCTGTCCTCTCTCTTTTCTGTTCTTAAGTGCTTTAATTTCTATCCATAATCTAATAAAACCTGAATACCTTACCCTCTGGTCAGGGGATTTTAATTCTTTGAATTCATAAGACAAAAGTCCTTAGGCTAACAACTAAGTAGAAGTTTTATTGAGAGAGGCCTTGTTGCTCTCAAAAGACACCCATATTCCCGTATCATATCAATGCTTTGGTGTATCATATTGGTGGCTGGCAGAGAACTCCATTTCCTGTGTCACTGTCATGATGTCTCTGCCTTGCCATTGTGAAATAAAGTTTTCAGAAAAGCCCCACAGCTAATTCAAACAAGGCTCAATGGATGACTGATAAAACTCCTGTGATCCCAGAGAGAAGGGGTATTGCAGAATCAGAGCCAAATTACCTTGGGCTGCCTTTAGCCCCTTAATAACCATTTATTGCCCACGTCTGTGTCTCACCTAACATCCCAGTAACAAATCAGTTGATCAAGTGTGACCTTTTTGGATGTGCACAGAACTCCACCCCCACCCCACCCAGCTTCCACCAACTCAAGGGCTACAGATGTCATCAAATAGCATCTGAACCCTGTGGTGGCGATTTCGTCACTTTGTTGTAATCTGCCTACCTTATGGTCGTCAGCCAGTGTATATGAAAAGTGTCTTGATTTATAACTTCCTCTGTTCTGTAACTATAAACCTTTATAAAATTGTTAATATGGTGATGTGCTGGAGGAATGGCTTAGCAATTAAGGCATTTGCCTGCAAAGCCAAAGGATCCAGGTTCGATTCCCCAGGACCCAAGTTAGCCAGATGCACAAGGGGGTGCATGCATCTGGAGTTCATTTGCAGTGGCTAGAGGCACCCGTTCTCTCTCTCTCTGTTTCCCTCCTTCTCTGTCAAATAAATAAATAAAATATTTATTAATAATTGTTTAATATGTTGAAACATGGAATTAGGGTAACCTAAATCTGTGTTCCTGGGCCATGGTCACTCATATTTGGCTCCAAAATAAACTATATTTTATCTCCTTTGAGGAGAGAGCTGTGTCTTTTGCAGCAACATCGTAATCCTAAAAGCAATGGAACAGTGGACCATGGGCTGGAATGGCTGAAATTGTGAGCTACAAAATACAACTTTCTTCCTTTAAATGACTTCTCTCAGGTGTTTGTCACAAGGATGGAGTGTCTGACTCACACAGTAGTGAAACACTTCAGGAGACAGCTCTCTGGGTTAGGTGATTAGAAAAGAGCCCTTGGTAATACAAGACGGTGAGAGGAGGCAACTGCTTCTCGTTCTTCCTGGCCTGGAGGAAGCTTTCCCCCTCTGCTGTGCCTGCGCCTTAAAAACATCAGCTCCTCTCACCTTCAGACAAGCTAACCAATTACACACTCTGGGTAGGGATTTCCCCTCAATAAAAGTTCCGGTCCCCCAGAGACTGGCTTTTCCAACTCTGGGAGCTCGTTCCTCTGTGAAGAGCTTGCTTTCTTTCCCCTCCTCTCCCTCTCACTCTAAGAAAAACTTTATTATTTTAACATACTTTCTTGCCTCGTAATTCCTTATTTGGCAGAGAACACAGACCTGAAGCCCCTTAGCCAGTATCAGTAGCCATGGCTAAGTTGTTTATTAGGAATGCAGAGGTGTCTTAACCCATTCGAAGCCACTGACCCTTCACTTTGTCCCGTGCAAGTGTCCACTAAGTGATCTTTTGTTATCAGAGGGCCAAACCATACTGAAGGGATGGCATGCCATAGCCATGAAGCCAGCCACGGGTGAGGAAAAGGCCTTCACTTTTAACTACTAACAGGAAAAAAAAAAAAAAAAAAAAAAAAACAGTAATAATAACTTCCTTCCTTTGGCAAGTTCACATCAAAATATCCCCAAAGAAGATAATGGAGCCTTGATTTATTTTTCACTTTATTTAGCTCTGACTTCTGCCCAGATAATTCTCATCCTTTTTCCTGCTTCCTGAGCCCCAGGATTCCTTATCTTTACAACTGTTTTACTAACTCCTTTAAGGGTGAGCCTTCAGTTACTTTCTTTTCTAATCTCTCATTCGTCCTGTGATCAACCATCTCAAAATTCTCACAAGAAACTCATCTGTCACCATTCTCTTGTTCTTATTCTATTCTAATATCACTTCTGACTGTTATTCTCTTACATGCTTATCAAAAGGAGACCTGATTTCAAAATAATGAGAAATGTAGAGCTAAAATAAATTAAACTAGGAATTTATGCAGATGCTGTCGAAAGTAACACAATTATATTCACTACCTACCTCAATATTTTATAATAAAAAATGAGGATTTGAGGCAGGCTTTTGCATAATATTGCCCTAATTCTCCAATTCACTTTGGATAGCTAAACTTGATGGTTTTGTTCTTGGATAACTTACCTAGTGATGCAGAGAGAAGTAGAAGCCAGCCAACTCCCTGACCATAAAAATTAGAACAAACAGAAAACCTGCTTGGGCTTTACACGAGTGGCTTTTTGGAACACTTCTATGACCCCTAGTCTTCAGCCATCCCCCCAAGCATAGAAGTCAAGTTTGGGGAGGGCTATGAGCATATCTCACAACCTCACCAAAAAGCATGTCTCCTGTGTTTCATTCTTTATTCTCTAAAAGGAACTTAAATAGTGCTTTCATTTTTATATCAAAAAGAAGAGATTCTCTTTAATGGAAGTAGCTGTGAAGAAGAAAGGATCTGTCCATATTAGCTAGATACTGTGAGGTTCAGAATTTAGAAAACCACTGAGACAGTTTCTTTTTGGACCTATGGTTTTATTAAAGTCAACCCAGGGTTGATTGGCGCGGTTCAGAGTAAAGGCAGTGGGAAGGGGGAGCTTTGAACCACCTAGTAAGAGAAAGAGAAGGTTTTTAAGTCTTCTTGTGGGGAAGTATGGAGGGGAGGGTCTTACACTAAGTTGTGGCATGTCTGGCCTACCATATGGGGTGTTGGCTTCACATGGTGGTGGGAATCACACTGGAGCCATACCATCCAAAATCTTTGTAAGGTGAGCTTTTGATCTTGGTTTGAACCTAAGAGAAAAGCCATTTTCTCCCACTCAGGTATACAAGTGCCTAGGAATTACTATTATAGAAAGTGTTGATCCCAAACCCAGCCAACTTTTTGAAACCTCAGTTTCCATAATAGAGGGTAGCTTCCTCAGGAAGTTAGAGGCCCCAGGGGGCTAGGGAGGGTGTGGAGGAAAGGGAAGGCTTCTGAAATCTATGCAGATATCACCTCTCAGAAATCTCTAGCATCTTTCTTGGGAAGTTTGCAATAAATTTAATATATTATTTCACATAAAGTTTTTATTGAAACCATGTTTGGTCCATTAGATATAAATAGAACCCATCGAAGGAAGAAATAGTTAGAAAAAAAGAGAAAAATATGTGTAGTGAAAAGAATATTGGTATTCAGCCCTCCATTCATCCATCCATCTGTCTGTCCTCTATAAACATTCACAGAGAATCTAGTACAGGTTGAGTACTGTGGTATCAAAATAAATATCAAAGTAAATAAGTTGCGTCAAGGTTAATATGAGCTTCCATCTTTTAAAAATTGATTTGAGTCATGGGAAGAGCCAAGCCTGGTGATAAATGAGAGCTCAAGCTGAGAACTGTTGGTTTGAATCACAAACAGAGCCCCACATTGAGACAATCAGAGCAGCTGCCTTGAAGGGCTGTACACATGCCTCTGCCCTTTTGTCTATGTTTTGCCCTTAGGCAAACCTTGGCTCCTGCAGCTGCCCATGGGGTATGAGCACTGTGCCTCACAGACATGCTCTGTGTTCCTCTAACGTCAGTGATCACTTCCTGCCGTCCATCATAGTTAATGCCATAAATTTCTTTCTTTTTTCCTTAACTACTTCTTGAGGGCAGGGACTATCCTCCTTGCTTGTTACTTCCTGTTGTACATGATATTGCACATATTAGGTATTTTGTCAATATTTGAAATCTGAGGAGTTGCTGTGAGAGGGTAAAGTGTGTGTCAGTGGTGGCAAACTTTACTTGGAAGAGAGGAAGGTTTTTTTTTCCATCTTGAAAGATAGGAAGAACTACAGGGAAACTGGTATGAAGTTAAAGCGAATTTCTAATTGAGCGTCAAATGAAATGATGCGTCAAAGATGCTACTGCTGAGCCGGGCGTGGTGGCGCACGCCTTTAATCCCAGCACTCACGAGACAGAGGTAGGAGGATCGCCGAGAGTTCGAGGCCACCCTGAGACTACATAGTTAATTCCAGGTCAGCCTGGACAAGAGTGAGACCCTACCTTGCAAAAAAAAAAAAAAAAAAAAAAAAAAAAAAAAAAAAAAAAAAGCTACTGCTGACAATATTTATTATAATATTTTTATTATATTACTATAAAACTGTTTTAACTTTAAAAATAATTTTCCATAAACTTCATAGAAAGGGGAACCCAACACAATTGGGATTATCTGGCATTGAGTTCCTTTTTTTTCATCCTACCTCTCTGACCACACACACACACACACACACACACACACACACACACACACGGGTAATCTTGGGCTGAGGAGATGGCTCAGTGGGAAAAGCATTTGCTGCACAAGCATGATAACCCGGGTTCAGATCCCCAGAAAACACAGAAGAAAGTTGCATAGGGTTAGCACCTCAGTGTGCCACCAGCAAGAAGGAAAGCGGGGACAGGACAATCCCACCAGCCTGGCAAAACAGCTGCGAACAAAGAGTAAGATTCTGCTTCAAACAAGGTAGGAGGTGAGGACTGGTATTCAAAGTTGACTTCTCACCTCTACAAATGCACCATAACATGCACACACCTTTATTCAAACACACGGCCACTTCTCTCTCCCTTTCTGTTTCTCCTTTTCTCTCTCTCTCTTTCTCTCTCTCATACACACACAAATAAAAATACCTAATCTAAAGTAATCCATTATATAATTTTGTTTGATATCAGTTATATAGTTCCTGACTTCCTTTCTATACCATTTTGTTATTTTCTATGTTTATCCAGATTTTGTTTCCAGTTACACAGGCTGGCAAGTCAGGCACTGAAAGAAAACACTCAGTGATATCTCATTCTCTTTTCATGGTTGCCTGGGTCTTTTCCACCTCCAAATTGTTTAAAATCATTAACATTGCTAATGCTAATCACTCATATCCCCCTTCTCTTCTGAGTCCGATGACTTTTTTCAGGTGGAAGGAAGACAGCATATATGTGCATAGATTTAAAATTAAATAAACAAAACCACATACACCTTTGGGATGCTATGTTGATAGGGCAGTAGTTCTCTCAAATATGCTATATTTCACCCTAGGGTGAAGGAATTGAAATTGACAATGAGAAAGCCACTTTTTATTGGGGTCTGGGATGATGCCTCAGTGAATAAAGTGTTTGCCAAGCAAGTGTGAGTATCTGAGTTTGGATCCTCAGAACATGTATAAGAAGTGGGCAGCACAGATTCTAGTGTGCCCATGACACACTGAACAAGGAAGGCAAAGAAAGCTCACAGTCCAGCTAGCTTGGTAAATGAGGCGGAAGGTAAGAACCAACACTCAGGGTTGTCCTCTGACCTCTGCACATACACTGTGGCATGCATGCAACCCCACACACATGCACATGTGCATACACACACACATACAAATTGTTCTTCTAAGTTATCCAAATTTATATTTTCTAGACATGTTTGTTATTAGAAACTTCAAAGTCATGATATTGATTCTTGAATGACTATCATTTTGATATCAAAGTGATATCATGTGATCCATGTAGATACACATACACACCATAACTAGTATTACTCAGAAACGTTTTCAAGCTTTTCAAAGAATATGGTTCTACCAATTATGCTAACAATATTTTTTTCTTGAAGGTAGCCCAGGTTGGCCTTTAACTCAGTATGTAGCCAAGGATGATCTTGAACTTTGCCTCCATATAGGTGTGCACCGCCATACCAAGTTTATGTGGTAAAAGAATTGAACCCAGGCTAGTATTCTACCAACTGAATATACCTCCAACCCAAAGATAAAGTTTTCATGTATAAAAATGCCTCACCTAACTTTTATCTATTAATCCCTCAAACATATAACAAACTAAAATGCCACTTAAAATGTTTTGAATTTGTAGAAATGTCATCTTAATATGTAGGTATCTGCATTTTTGCCCTATTTGGGGGACATCCTGGATAACTCCTTGGAGTTTTCCTATCCAGTGTGGGCAAACTGCTTCTAAGAACAGAGCCTGGGAAATAGAACTCTTGGGATACCCAGCCCAGGAGTGGGCTAGCTGCCTCTAGCAGCAGCCTGAGAAACAAAGAAGCTGAGAAGTTTAAGCCATTAGTAAACCCACTGCTGTCTACTGTAGCTGCCTCTCTGGTCTTACTGTGGCTATAGCTTTCTCTGCATGCAGGTTCTCATTGGCATTGTTATTGAACAGGAAAAAAAGCACAGTAATATTGTATTGACTTTGGACAATCCTTAAACATTTGTAAGACGGAGAGATTTGGGGGTATGGCCTGCTGTACTCTTTTGATCTAGAGCACACATATACTCTGATCACAAATGTGATTGCATTAAGCCCACCTATTGCGTCAATATATGTGGGCTCTTACTTACATACCTCATTGTCTTCACAACTATGGTCAACACTTCTTATGCATATATGTTTGTTCTTGGCCAAGAGTCTAGCCAGGGCACTGAAGAGATTAGGCAAAGAGCATACCTTAAGAGCAGCCAGCATCTCTAAACACTGCTTGTGAATATTGGTCATCTGTGCTGTTCAGGCCAAAGGTACAGAAAGGCAGGGGAAACATTGTTTTAAGCAGCTTGTAGAACATGTCCCAGGAAAGGAATGGGACTCTGTGAACTCCAAGTACCTCTAGTAAGGAAAGGACTCCATAGTTCATTTTACTTATGACACAACTATTCTGGAAAGCTTTAATGTGAATTGTGAGCTGAAAAGATAAATTGAGAAGCTGTGGGAGGATAAACTGCAGGGGGCAAAGGCAGAGGCAGGGACATGAGGTGCGAGGCAGTGTCAGCAGCTGACAAGACTAATTGGCTGCTTTGTCCCTGGAGGTTGCCTTAGTTCATTTTATTTTACTTTATTATTGTTTTGCTGTTAGGACAGACGATCTGGCTTGGGAGATGACTCAGTGCCATACAAGCATGCGTACTGACTTTGCTATCTTCATTATGAACCTTGTCCATAAACTTTCCTCTCTTGTCCCAGGATGACTGCAGCTATCGGCTCACCACAGATGGGACAGCCCCTGTGGCAGGAAAGACATGCCTTTTTTCTCTCTTTAAATATTTCGTTGGTTTGTTGGTTTAAGAGGAGAATGGGCATGCCAGGGCCTTTAGCCACTGCAAACAAACTCCAGATGCATGCACCATCTTGTTCATATAGCTTTCTATGGGTATGACAGAATTGAATCTAGGTCCTTAGGCTTTTCAGGCAAAAGCCTTATCAGTGGAGCCATTTCTCCAGCCTTTCTTCTCACTTTATATCTTAACATTTCCTCAAGTCTCAGTGGTCAGAATTTGGTCACATGTTTCTCCTAAATCAACCAATGAGAGTGGGGTTTCACCCTTCCCAGCAGGAGTGAAGATATTCTAAACAGAGACTCTTGTGCCCTCTGTTTGGCTATCAGAGTCTGGAAACAGTGATCCTTAAGGAATCCAGTGCTGTGAGAAGGAAAAAGCCAAAGCATGGTTGTAAACCAGAGGGGGAACTTGTCTCCCAGGAAGGGACTTCACACCGTTCTGATTGGTCAGACTACCTTTCAGGAGAGACGAGAGGCCAGGCAATGAGCAGTCAATGATGGGTGTGACCATACCTCAGTCAAGGCTGCTTAGTTCAGCATACCTCTTGCCCTCTGAACCTAACCCTCCAATCAGGACCCTGAAAATGAACTATGGGTCACTGGACCTCTTTATTTGCTCCTTCTCTCAATACTTCCACATTGAATAAATCTCTATTTTGCACTATTACCTCTCTCTTTAGTTGGCCCATTGAAGACAGTGACTGAGCCTAGCTTGTTAGGGCTTAGCAGGCCTTGACACTAACAACTTCAGTAATAAGGAACATCATGACTACATGGTGGTTTTACTGCTGGTCTGAAAACTGGACCACTTTCTTGAGCATGTCTGAGTGACAGGAAGGACCTGACAGAAAGTTTGCCAAGCTGCTGTGGAACCAAAAACCACTGTAAGACTCAGACCTCCATCTGGGCCCATCAGTGTGTGTTGATTCTGAGGGGGGAGAAATAGTCACCATTTGTTGGCAGTTGTGTAGACTAACTGTGCATGCTGTTGAGTACCAGACTGTAAACATTAACTATAAAAATCCATAGCTAACCAGTTGGGAGACAGAGAGCCAAATGAAGAAAGATAGTCTTCATAAGTGGCAGACTTATAGCTTGACCAAAGTATAGTCAGGCTCCTGATCGTTCTATGAGGGTCACGGTTCACTTCTTCATAAAACCCAGCATAGGGGCTGGGAAGATGGCTCAGAGGGTAAACGAGTTTGCTGTACAAGCCTGACAACCTGATTTCAGATACCTAGAATACAAATGCAGCTGAATTCAGCAGTGCACGTAATTCCAGAGCACATGTGGTGAGATGGGAGATAGAGGCAGAATACCTGAAAGCTCATGGGCCAGCTAGCATGGCATATGCAGCGAACAACAAGAGAAGCTGCCTTGAGCAAGGTGGAAGGTGAGGACCAACACCCAAGGTTGTCTTCTGACCTCCATGTGACTGTGGTACACACACATGCACACACACACATTACACACACAAAATTAAAAATAATCCCGATAGTAAGAAGCCTGCTAAGTCAGGTTCACAAAACTCCCCGCTCTCCATATCTGCCCACCTGTGTGACCTCTGTTGGGATTCCTTGTTCACCATGGCCCAGGTGATGTCTCATCACCATGATTGTCACTTGGAAACCTGATTCCCAAAGCAACAGTGTTGAGAAGCAGCGTGACTACTGAGAGATGAGTTGGCCATCTAATGCCCTTTGAGGTCATACTTGTGGATATTAATAAGATATTCCCAGAGGACATTCTCGAAAAGGGAGGCTTTGCCATGTCTCTCTCTCTCTCTTCCATATGAGCCTGCAACCTTCCACTTCTGATGCAGTTGATGCAGCTCAAAGCCTCCACTGTGCTGTGCTCTAGAGTTGGGAGCAAATACATCCCTGCATTGAAAAAGCAAGCATCCCTTATAGCTCCAGCCCTGGGGCTAGGGACAGGATGGAGACAGAAGGATCCCTGGGGCTTCCTAGCCCACCAGCCTACCCCCACCCCCAAAATGGCAAACACCAGGTTTGGTGAGATTTTGTCTCATGGACATAAGGTGGAGAGTGGTAGGGAAGACACTCAACATGTTCCTCTGGCCTCCACACGTGTGTGCATGGACACACACACACAAAAAAATTAAAAGTTACCCACTCCAGGGCTGGGAAGATGGCTCATGATTAAAAGTTTTTGCTGGGAAAGCCTAATGACCAGAGTTCAGATCCCTAGCACCCACCTAAAGCCAGATACAAGTAACATATGTATCTGTAATCCCAACGCACTCACAGCAGTGGGAAGCCGAGTCAGGAGACTTCCGAAGCTCACAGGCACAGCTCGTCTGGTGTTCACAGTGGCAACACAAGAAACCCTGTCTCAAAACAAGGTGGAAGGCAAGGACCAGTACCCTGAGGGTGTCCTCTGACTTCCACACACACACAATAGCACACGTACACTCACACATAGGCACACACACAACTCACACACAAAGTTACCCATCTGAGGGCTTTTTATCATAACAGAAATGAATTAAGGCACTCTTGATAAATTATCTTATTTTCTTTTTTTAATATATCTTATTTATTTATTTATTTGAGAGAGAGAAAGGCAAAGAGAGAGAGGAAGGAGGAGAGAATGGGTGTGCCAGGGTCTCCAGCCACTGCAAACGAACTCCAGATGCATGTTCCACCTTGTGCATCTGGCTTACATGGGTCCTGGAGAATTGAACCAGGATCCTTTGGCTTTGCAGTCAAATGTCTTAACCACTAAGCCATCTCTCCAGCCCAAATTCTCTTATTTTCTAATGAGCCATTGCCTATAAATCCCTATTTGCCCATTCCATGTATAGAGCCCAGGCTGCCTCTTCCTCTATGACCTGCCGTAGTGGTGATACCTGCACTTATCTTAATAGTCGCCCTCTCTCGCCCTCACAGGTGTTTTAACTCATACCACTTGGTATTGTTTGTCTTCATCATAAGAGAGAGGGGAGGCTCTGCCACACGTGGCATGGCTGAAACACAGCGTTCATACATTTCAGCTTAAGAGGTACTCATTCACTCACTTTCTCATTCATCTGATAGAAACCCGTTGAACACCCAATTGTGCTTGGAAACAAGCTCATTGATGGACATTCAGATGATCTCTAGAAAAATATGGTTACAATGTCAGGAACAGAGTCCTGGGAAAGGCCAGAGAAGTGATAGTCAGTGTGTTTCTGAAGGAATCGGGATCACACCAGAGAAGCAGCAGCATAGGAGCTGGGTCTGAGAAGTGATCGAAAGGCGAGCAGAGCATCCAGAACAAGACCCCCGGCTACAAACTTGATGATGGTGGTTCATTTGCACAGACTCTGTGTCAGCTGCCCTGCATTTAGGAAGTGTGGAGGGAGCTACACTTCTGCTTAGTCTAGAAGCTAGTTGAAAAATACCATGGGAGCATGAGGAAGAAAATCAATTGACATTTGGCACAAAAATTAAGCACATCTAGCTGCACGCCTGCTGAGGTTTCTGCCAAGATCCTGGCATAGAGAAGGGATTCTAGCAATTTGCCACGCACCACTAGCTTTCCCCCTGATTCTGCAAGGAAACAGCTGCTCTTGCCATGACTTGTCAATAGACTTCTTCCCTTTAATTCTTGCTTTGCAGCATAGGATGGTTCAGTCAGAGGTGAACCAGAAGACAGAACCTCTCTCGATATGAACTCTTTCCTCTAGAGCAGGGACTGCAAGCTGGGGGATGTCTGCCCCTTGGAGAACAATTAGTAATGTGTAAAGAATTTTAAAATATTGTGTGTGTGTGTGTGTGTGTGTGTGTGTGAGAGAGAGAGAGAGAGAGAGAGAGAGAAGGACGGGGCTGGCTGTGTGCTCATGTGTGCATGTTTGCATACACACGTGCCATGGTGCATGTGATGAGGTCAGAAGACAACCTTGTGTACTGGTCTTGGCCTCTCACTCTGTTTTGTCTCTTGTTTGCAGCTGCGTATGCCAGGCTGGCTGGCACACAAGCTTCTGGGAATTCTCTTGGCTCTGTCTCCCATCTCGCCACAGGATCTCTGGGATTATAGATGCTTACTATGATGTTCAGCTTGATGTGGGTTTTGGGGACCCAAACACAGGTCATCACACTTGTGCAGCACATGCTTTTACCAATTAAGCTACCTCCCCAGTCCTAGAAATGTTTTGTTTGTCATAACCTAAAGGGAGGAGTTGTTGGCATTTTGCCAGGTTTAAATTTCACTCACATTCAATCACTCAAACAGCAATTCTCCTCTTTGCCCAACACGTGTGAGTGTGTTGAACACGGGAAGGAGATGTCTGCTTCTACATAGCTCTTCCTTCCTCACAGGGAAGGGAAGCAGAGATAACTCCTGCCTTGGCTAATCATGTTGTTTTGGGTGAAGTCCTCCTTTTTGTCTAACCAGAGGTTCTCCTTAGGTGACAGGCTTACAAATGACAAATCTTTCATGGAGTCAAGTTTTGGAATCTTACAGGGCCTGGGCCTTCATTTCTGTTCTCATTTGTCATGGCAAAGCCTTCTCACAGTAGACATGCAGCTTCTGGCCAAGCTCCCTCCTCCTCAGTAGGCATTACTCTGCAGAAGAACAACCCAATCCAGCAAGACAAGTCTCAGCCCCTGATGTGATTGACAGTCTAGAGACACATGTGCACCTGTGCGTCTCCACAGGGCAGAAATGCCTATTCTTTGAGTCACCTTTCTCAACTCTACACCTCTTTTCTTCTCCCCCCTTTAAAAAAAGATTTTATTTATTTATTTATTTATTAGAGACAGACAGAGAGACAGAATGGGTATGCCAGGGCCTCTAGCCACTGCAAACAAACTCCAGATGCATGTGCCACCATGTGCATCTGGCTTATGTGGGACCTGAAGAATCAAACTGGGGTCCTTAGGCTTCGCAGGCATGTGCCTTAACCACTAGTCCATCTCTCCAGCCCTATTCTTCCCTTTTTTGCCAGTCTTTTTGATTCATGTTTCCTGCATGGCCTACAGCTTAACAACTTCCCAATGAAATTCTCACCAATACCCAACATTACAGTTCTTCTCTGTAGAGCCAAGGGCACAATGCTAAAAGTGATCACATTTCTGCATGTTTCTTCTCCCCCTTACATTTCCATCTATATATGTTAACGTGAAAAGTCAAAAAGCTCATGAAGGAAAGAAAAGCTCACTGGTCAATAATGGCCTTTCCATACACATCCACCATTCAACCAAGGCTCTTCATCATCTGTCCAGAATAAGAGAAACCAGAGTCTTCATTGTGTCACTCACAACTTGCAGCAATTCCAGTTGGCCATATATAGTTGAAGGTAGCAATTCAACATAACAAATCTCTTTGCCAGATGCCTGCCACCAGGGACAGGGACATGGCTCAGTGAGTAAAGTGTGTGTCACACAAGCATCAGGACCTGAGTTTGGATCCAGAGCACCCATGTCAAAGCTGGGCATGGTGGCACATACCTATAACTCTGTAGGCATCCTTCTTATGGACCTTACAAACAACTTTTCTAGAAATGCTCTTGTGGGATGCCAGGAGGGACGGCAGGGTCTCTGCTGAGTAGGGGGTGAGAGGCGCCGAGTCACGACATAGACTCCAGGAGTTGGGTGGAAGCAGGCAGAGGGTGAGCTGCTGCAAATTCGTTTATTCAAGGAAGTGTAGGGGTTTTAAGGGTTTGGTGGCCAATCGTTGTATGGGGTGGTTCCCTTCTTATGAACAATGACAGCTCATCTCTGGGCAGATCATCTCACCTCAAGTTGCTCGTGAGCATGGGACTGTAGCTGTTGTCATGCCAGGTCTGTGCAGGATGCCACGTCCACAGACGCCACTTCCTGGTTTCTTCTAGTAGGTGGCCTGGCTGGGGCCTGACCTGCATTGTGCCATACACCTTTGCTGATATACTCTTGCCTTGATCCAGTAACTAAGTTAATCATAAGCTTTAAAGACATTCAAAACTTTGTATTCACTCTGTTCTTAAATCATGTACTCAGCATGATTAAACAGTGTCATCAGCATCATCAGCTTTACTATGTTTTCTGCTGCCTACACCTTTGCATAGCCTAGAGAATCAATATTTACAGGGAATGTTGTGTATACTAACACAATCTTAAACCATGCTCCTTATTTTATCTCCCTACTGACTTGGTTATGCTCATAGGTCAGAACAATGCGTTTGTGGGTAAGATGTGGCGATTAGATCTAGGACCACTGCTGGAAACAGCGACATTGGAAGCAATGAATTGCTCACAGAAATGCTAAAAGCAGCATGTGGGTTTAGACTGATAGTATCTGTAAATGGTGAATGGTGTGTGTATGTGTTCTTGGTCAACAAATGTCAACAGTCCCTGCCCTTAAGCTCCTTCCTTGAATAATACTTAAATAACGTTTTAAAAACAAAGTTCCTTCTCCCTTTCTCACGTAGTGCTGACTTTGCTTATTGGTAAATGGTCAAGAGCAGAGGGCTTGCTCTTAAATGACCTCAAGAGTCAGTTTCTTTATTTAAGGCACTGCTACATAATTCCAGAGGTTGGAGGCAGTGACAGGTGGATCCCTATGGCTCACTGGCTAGTTAGACTAGCCGCATTGGTGAACTCTAGGTTCAGTGAGAGACCTTGTCTCACAAAAATGAGATGGAGAGTGACTAAGGAAGACATCTGATGTCAACCAATGGCCTCCAAACACACACAAATATACACGTACATGAGCCCCTCACACATACACCCACAGGTAGATATGCACACATACCACACACAAAATACAAATGTCTGGCATTTGGTAGATGATTTTCTTCTCTAATGATTTTCTTCCATTCTAAAATTTATGTGCATAAGTAAAATAAGGACAGAGTCATTAATATGATCACATAGCAATAATCTCATTGAAGTGTTTTGCCATTTACTTTTCTAAAAATAGGCAATGAAAAATATTATGATTAATGACTGGAGATATTTTTATGACAACCTTTCTCATTACATCGAGAAGATAAATGTTGAGTAGAGTTACATTTGTATGGGTTTCTTTGGCACATGTGTCATCAGCTGAATTTCCTTTAAATTGCTTTTGAATACTGTTAGGCTAAAGTTTGGAAAGAATGCTATCATCTTTTTTTCCCCCTTTTCCCCTCTCTTTTATTGAAATTGATCTTATACGCTCCCATCATCCTTTCTTATTTCCCTTCCACTCACACTAAAACTTCTTCCTCACAACTAACACCCTTTCTACTTTCATGTCTCTGTGTGTACATGTGTATGATTCACTGAATTAAACTAGGGTTGCATGTGTGAGCATGAGTGACAGGTGTAGTAGACAGCCTCAGGTCACTGAGATGATTCAGGCACAGATCTGGGAAGTTCCATAATGGTAGAAGAAGCTGGCCCACTTTTATAGGTCCAAGTTAAGAGAGAAAAAGCCACAAGCCACCACCAGCAAGCAAGCACACTTGGGCATTATAGGCAGAGCTTAAGCACTCTATATCTTTAGGCTGGAATTCCAAATCCACAGTAGGGCTGGACCCTAAGATTCACCCATAGTGACAGCTTCTCAGCCAGGAGGCTGCAGATCTAAATTACAATCTTTAATAATCTCCTGAGTATATTGGGGGTTATCCATTGAACTACCACAACAGATATGGAAGATTTCATAAAATATTTAATCTGTGTTTTTAGGAGACATAAAATTCTGAAAGTGTGAGGGTTTGGGGTTATTGTTTGTTTTTGTTTATTTTTTAAACTAATTTACAAGCTATTTGATCAAACGTGTAGGCTACTTCAACAGAGCATAGTTAATTTGTGTGTGTGTGTGTGTATACATGTATAGTATTGTGGTGTTGTGGTGCCTTGAATTCAAAATGTTCCCCATAGCTTAATATGTTTGAATACTTAATCCCCAGTTGGTGTGGGAAGGTTATGAAGCCTTTGGGAGGTATAGCCTTGCTGGAAGACATGTGCTACTGGGGGCTGAACATGGGGTGTTATGTCCCACTGCTGCTTGCCACATTTAGTTCTTGCTATGTTCTTCCCATTGATGTGAAGATGTGATGACCAGCAGTCTGTTCCTGCCATGCTTTCCCACCATGATGGAACTTCCCTTTAAACTGTAAATAAGCTGCTTCTCATCAGGTGTTTTGTCCTAGCCACGAGAAGGTAAGTGCTGTATCTGTAACATGTGTGCATGGTGTATGCGCATGCATACACGCATGTGTGTAGACGTTAGCAATCCTTGCAAATGTGTGCAGAGGCCAAAGGAGAATGTCATGTGTCCTCCTCTGTGTTAATCAGGGTTCTCTAAAGGAACAGAATAGATAGAAGACTATGTATTATAAAGGGGATTTATGAAATTAGCTGGCAGAATATGGGCTGTTGGAAGTTGAATAGTGACTGCACACTGAAAAGGTAGATGCTCAGACCATGAGGCTGCATGCCTCAGCAATCCCAATCTGGGACTGAAGGCATGGAGGATTCTTAAAGCACAATTGGTCTTTGGTCGACATTGGAAAGCTAGTAAAACTGGGTCTGACGTTAGCAGTAGCAGGATAGATAGATGCACACATAAACAAAGAGCATCGGCAGCCAGGCAAAAGGCTTCATATCCTCCTGGAGCTGTGTTATAAATAGTACGCCACCAGAAGGGCATCTACTCTGGAGGAAGGATTTCTTCCCTCTGCTAATACTTCCTGGAAATGCTGTCCACAGATCTGCCTAAGAGATGTGTCTCACTTGATGAATAATCTTACTAATTAACAGCAGAGCTTAACCATAACATCACCTGTACATAGTCTGTCTGCATATTTCTTTGAGATGGACTCTCTCACTGGGGCTGCTGTTCTTGTGAGCCCTAGTGATTCTCTGGTCACCACTCTCCTCAGGACTGGGGTTTGCTATAGCTGTGCTCAGCTGTTTATATAGATGCCAAGGGATCAACTTGGGAGAAATGAGGCCTCTCAGGTCCTCATGCTTATGGCAAATGCTCTTAACCACTGAGTCATTTCTCTAGGCCTGGAGTAGTTCATTTTTAAAAAATTATTATTTTTTATTGCCAACTTCTATACTTACATACAAAAAATGCATGATATTTCCCTCCCCTCCCCCCATTCCACTTTAGAACTCCAATCTCCATCATATCCCCTCCCTCTCTCCATTAGTCTCTCTTTTAATTTGATGTCATCATCTTTTTCTTCTATTTTGAGGGTCTTGCGAAGGTATTGCTAGGCACTGCAAAGTCATGGATATCGAGGCCAATTTCTGTCTGCACAGTTGCATTGTAAGGAGCTGTACCCTTCCTTTGGCTCTTCCATTCTATCCACCCCCTCTTCCGCAATGGTTCCTGAGCCTTGGAGGGTGTGACAGAGGTGTTTCAGTGCTGGGCACTCCTCCATCCCTTCTTCTCAGCACTATGTTGCCTTTTGGGTCATCCCAGTGGTCATCGCCATCTGAAAAGAGAAGCTTCTCTAACCAGAAGTGAGAGTAGCATTAATATGTGAATATGAACATTAAGCGTAGTGCTTTCAGGGCAGCTTGGTGGGAATAATATATACATTTAGTCAGACAAGAGCAGGCTTTATACCCCTAAGGGTCATGACCTCCCATGCCATAGACTTTTGCTTAGGTTTTTCAGTACCAGGAATGTATTCCCTCCCGTAGAGAGGGCCTTCAGTCCAATTATAGAGCAGTTGGTTACCCCAAGAGTAGATATGCCACTATTGTACCCATTCAGTCATTGGGCCTGTATGGCCAAACTTGAATGTTCAGTGTCCACTGTTTTCACTGCTGCTGACTTCTGTCTCCCATACGGCTGCATGCGGTGCAGCTTTTTTCCAGCTTTCAGTTGGCTAGTCTACAGGGAGAAGGTTTTCTGCTCAGCACCAGCTTGCTTTCTCAGTGACCTTGCCTCTCAGGCAAGAGATGTCTTCAGCAATAGGGTCTTACTATCTGTTTCTCAAGGGAAACCAAGGGCTTTGGCAAAAGCCTTTAATGTTTTGGAGGCTACCGGGACCTCCTTGGAGTAGTTCATTTTTAAAATCCAAGCTTGACTATCCCTATGGTCTACCCTATCACTGGTCTCTGAAATCTTTTCAATCAAAACTTTCTGCATTTCATTTGTGTGACAGTCATTTCTGTGGAAAACTTTTATAGTTTTATAGTGGGTCTGAAATGTCAAATACTCCAGATGTGTGTTTGTAACTACTCTGGCTGGAAGGAAGGTATTCTAAACAGACACTTGTGGCTCCTCCCTTTTGGCTATCAGACCATTGAAACAATAGACCCCAAAGAATTAAAATTTCCCCAGGAATCCCATCCTACACTCAGGGAAAGGCTGATGCCCTGGTACTGTTGCAGATTCTCATATTGGCAAATTCTCTGTCTTGTGAACATGAAAAATTAGGCACATGAATGATGACTAAGGTAAAGAATATTTATTGGGAAAAAAAGTAGAAAAGCCCCAAAATGTTAGAGCAAACATGCTTAGGATTTTGGCTAGCATCCAAAGAAGAAAAAGAGGCTAAAAAGCGAAAGTTACACTTTCTTAAAAATAAAAAAAAAAGACAAAGAAAAAGAAAAGATACACATTCTGAGTTGGAGCTGAGAGAAGCAGACAGGCTTAGCAGTGAAGGTCTGTGAGCCACGGGGAGGCATAGGTGCCTATCTCATTAAGGGAATAACTATTTCTCCCCACACCTCCTTAGCATACCTTTAGGTAAAAGGGTGGTTTTATGACCAGGTGATTAAGGAAGTGAACCAAAGCTCTGATACTTCCACCCTCCATTTCATACCAGGGATATGGGAGGTAGAGTATTTCCATCCATGACTTTCAATTCGGCTAATGTCTGCCCATGTACGGCAGGACCTGCCACAGGAAAAACTTGCCTCCCAAAAAGAGACTTCTCTCCGTTCTGACAGCTTAAATTAACATATGCATCATTCCTGGCTTTTGTTCTGCCTTTTCCATAAACTTGCAACGCTGCTACAGAAAAAGAGTAAATACAAATTCTTTCGTTCTCAGGTTTGGTCAAATTGTAAATAAATCTATTTTCCTTTTTCAGTTTGCTTCCTAATTTCTTAAATAAACTGGGGTTTGTGAATCTAAGTGCTTCCTATAGTCAGAGATGGTGTCATTCCTGTGGAGTGAGGCCAGATTGATCAAAGCTTCTTACATGAGGCAGGACTCACATTTGTGCTACCAGTGTTCCACAGTCCAGGCTAAAGTGAAGAATTTCATTATCCTAGTCTAAAAATAATGAACTTACACACCAATAATTAGCTCATTTTTTTATGTTGGTTCTGGGGAAATCTAAAGCAAGTGGTCCAGGCCTTTCCAGGCCCTTTTTATTTTTTAGTTATGTACATAGTGTGTATACAACCATGTTGTTATAACCTCCTCCCTGTCTTCCCCCCTCTGAAGGACCCTCCTCATTAGGGAATGTGGGTCATGCATCAGTTACGGGGAAGAGGCAACATCTCTGTGCATAATGACCCAACTTGTGGCTCTAACATTCTTTCTGCCCCCCTCTTCTGTGAATTTCCCTGAGCCACATTGGGTTCATTTTAGGTCTACTTTAGTGATGAGGTCTTGGGAGCCTCTGTGTCTCTGGATATCTGCTCTGGTAGGAGTTGAGTGTTCTCTGTGAATTGGTTCACTTTTAAAGCACTAAAGTGCTTTAAAAATTGACAATTATATGGCAGTGCCCAGCATGACACACTTGGGGAAGACAAAGTATGGCTTTGGTTGCCAAAGGTCAACATTTGTTTATTCAAAGGAAAGTACACCAGAATTCATGTACTTTCAAAATTCATGTACTTTCCCAGAATTTATGACTACCTGCTGTTATCTTACCTGATACAGATGTCTCAGCAAGTAAGGTATACATTTCTCCATGGATGTGACTGCTCCTAAGAATATTTTTACTTTTCACACTTGTAAACAAAACATTTGTACTTAGCAGGGAGGATATGAAGGTAGATGAGGCGAAGGCATGCATATGGGAAAGTAGAGCTGCTGGGATGATACAGCCATCGGAGGCAAACTAGGAGAGAGGGATTGGATGTTCCAGATTTACTGTGGAAAATGTGTCTCTGAAACTGATGCAGCATTTGTGACAAACACAGCTCCTAAAACATCATTGCCCCTCCATACACAGGAAGGCCTCACTGTCTGGGTGTTCCGCTGACAGGGTGCAGCTGAAGGGCAGAGTGGTAGTAGGGTAGGTTCAAGGCTACTCCTGGGTGCAGCTAAGTTCACCCGACACAGCCCAGGTTCGATTGCTCTCCCTGCTGCCTCCTTCTCTGTGCTTCTGCTGGAATACAAGTCTGCCCGGCTCAGCCTTGATCCTTCGCCCAAATTCATTATACACTAGTACATGAGCTCACACCATGTGGGTTCAAGTTACATGGTGATTAACAAAATCAAGTTTAAAAATTCTAAAATAAAAGGGATTGTCTTTATAGTACAATGATTTGTCTATTTCTAATAATCTTAGGATCACCAATTTCCCTTTTCTTGTTTGCTATTTTTTCTTCTGTTTTGAGATAGGCCTCACTTAAGCCCAGGCTGACCTGGAACTCACTCTTTAGCCCCAGCTGGCCTTGAAGTCATGGCAGTCCTCCTACTTCAGTTCCCTAGTGTTAGGATTAAAAGCCTGTGCCACAATGTCCAGCTCAACTTCTCTTTTCTTAAAGTGATGTAATCATGAATTTATTTTAAAACATCACTCTCAATAGTGATAAATGAGGATACCTTCTCATTTTGAAGGCCAAAGAAGAAGGGCATGGTAAATTTAACAACTCAGCAATGAGAAAGTAACTAGTACAGAAGATTAATGCCAACAGTGGTGCCATTACTGTGATGCCCCTGGCCATGTGGCTCCTGGGATTTGGGAACTGGTTTATAGGAAGACTCTAAGAGTTTGGAACTTTAGATGAGAAAAGCCTTAGAATTCTTTCAGCATAGCTTGATGAGACACTCTTGTGGAAGTTTAACAAACCAGAAGGCTTTGCTCATGCCATTCCAGAGGGAAAGGCAGCGGGAACTGGGCTAGGGACACTTCATATGATATTCCAGCAAAGAAACTGGCAACATTCTGCCTGTACATTGAGAACTTGGAGGAACGCATACTAAGCAGTCTTGGTCAAGTCCAGCTCCTCATGGACCCATCATTTCTAGGTTTCTGCTTGATCTTGAAGGTGGTCAGATAAGCTGCTTGAACTGTTGAAAATCTCTTCCTGGGAGACAAGGTCCTCCTCTGGCTGGTCAGGGCTTCAGCCTTTTCCTTCTACCCTCATGGCATTCTTGGGGAAATTCTAATTCTTTTGGGACCATTGTTTCAATAGTTTGATGGCTAAAAAGAAGGGCACAAGTGTCTCTTTTGCATGTCTCCTTTCCTGACAGGGCGGCTGTGAGAAGCCAGGTTAGCCAGAGAGCTATAAGACAGGTAGGCAGGATGGCCCTTAGAAGGAAGCACTCTGGGTCCCCAAATTTGTCCTCATCAGGGTTACATAAATAGCTTGTTTATGAGCTATTATTTCCTCTGAAAAACATATTTTATCCATCTCATCATAAGCACGCCATGGTGTTTATGTTCCCGTTGCCACATCAGATTTCTCTGCACATTCCCCCTGTCTCCAGTACTCCTGAGCCTATGCCTCTGACCTGCAGTTGCCAAGGAACCATGGTTTTAATGTCAATCATTGCCAATCATCAGTGTTCACTCCAGTGCACTTTACTGAGAGCCTCCTGTCACCTTTAGTCTGACCTTTAGTCAGTCCTTGACATCTCAAAAAAACCCATCCTTAAGGGACTTGGATGCTAAGAAATACAGCTAACATTTTATGACATGATTTCTTGCCCTTTTTTCACATCTAAGCACTAACTCTAGGCCATTGTAGTTGCTGGCCATTAAGCATTTGCAGGAATAAAAAGAATTTTGATAATTGCTTCTTTACATTTTTACACATGGGTTTCTACAATTCTCATTGAATTACAATTTTGAATAGGGGAATTTGGAGCTGGATCTGAGATCCCTTGTATGCTATGTTAAATCTTGATGCATTTGCCCACCCTTAAAATCCAGAACATGTTTTTGGAGACCACAAGACCCCATATCAGGTAATGCATTCTTCACAGGGATTCACCGGCCCCAGGACCCCTCCGACTGATTTAGACATTGGCTCCATATTGTCCCTAGCCATCTTGCCCTTCTATATTGGATATGCTTGGTAATTATGCCTTGTTTTCACTTTATTTTGTTTTCAATTTCTCTTTTCTGGCTCTTCATAGTCTTCTATCCTTCATCCTAGGCGCTCTGCATTCTCCTGCCTTCTCTACCTCCAGCATAGTCATTGTCTCTAACTCCTGTTGCTCAATCACTTCCACCCTTTTGGAATCCTTCAGCAGCCTTCTTGTCACTGCCTCAGCTGTTGCCATGACTACCTCACCACTGCAGCCACTGCCTATGCCACTACTACCACTCTGCTGCTGCTCCCACTGCCTTCTCTTCACATCACCAAAGAACCCACTCTAAAAGTAATGATCAAAACTAGGCAAAAGCGTCTTTAATCCCAGCACTGGGGAGGCAGAGGTAGGAGGATCACCATGAGTTCAAGGTCACCCTGAGATTTCCAGGTCAGCCTGAGCTACAGTGAGACCCTACCTCGAAAAACCAAAAAAAAAAAAAAAAAAAAAAAAAAAAAAAAAAAAACAACTAGGCAAAAGAACAAAATTCCTTTTTCATCTTTTAGTGTCTCTATGGCATGTGTGTATGCATGTTTGTATGTGTATAAGTGCACACGTGTGTAGGTATATGTGCACATGTGTATGCATGGATATGGAAGACAGAAATCACCTGCAGGTGTCTTCCTCAGTCATTCTCCTCCTTATTTATTGAGATAAGGTCCCTCCTTGAACCCAGAGCTCACTGATTTGGCTAATCTTGTTCTGAGGATCTGCCTGGCTCTGCCTCCAGACTGTTGGGGTTACATGTGCCTGTCACCACACCCAGTATTTATATGTCTGACTGTGATGGACACTCAGGTCCTCCTGCTTGCATGGCAAGTGCTTTACTATGACAGAGCCATCTCTCTGCCCCCCCCCTTTTCATCTTTTATGTTCCTAATTTCCCCCTTTCCTATTTTATTCCCTGAAACCATCTTCCTTCCATACTTTCTATCTTGTTCCTCCTAACTCTAATGACATCTGATGGAATCTTTCTAGGCTGCTAACCCAAATGAGGTGCATCCTAGGTTTAGGAATGTTTTCAATTCTTGATTTATACTGATTGTGGTCATGTGACAAATACATTTTTAGTATTTCTGTGAATTTACAAAGCATTGAGGGTATAAATAAAGCTTGAATTTACATAATATCTGCTGCCCCGGTGCCTGAGAGAAATGGCAAGCAGGTAAACTAGTGATTAAAGAATGCCAGTGAGGGCAAACGTGCCCAGCCAGGGTGCTGAGGAAATCCAGAATGGGGAACATTAGGTGAGCCAGTGTTGACTGAGTGGCCAGTATAAAGACAAAAAGGCCAAAAATAAACGCAAAACTTCCAACAAACCCTGGCTACTTGGAGCCTGACCCAATGACCCCTGATGTCTTTTACAAACACTTAGTACCTAACTCCCAGTGACCCATGGGCCTGGCTACAAATGGCCAGTCCCAAGAGAGGCAAATGGTGCTTCAAAATTAAGCACTTTTAACAAGATAGGGAGAAGTCAGCCTGCCCCTCAAGTATGGACCCACACAAATGGCCCATGAGATAAGACTGAATAATCTCCCCTTAATTTCTATGCAAGACTGCCATCTCCTCTCAAAAATGTAATGAGATTCCTTCTTAGGGAGCTCACACACTGTGGCTGTCTGCAGTGTATTTTAATAAAACCTTCACTTCTACTTCTGTCCTTTGATTCTCTTTCGTAAATTCCTTACAGCTCACGCACCTCGGGACAGTCGCCGTCATCCACCCACGTCAGTCAGGAGTGAGTTAGGACTCATTTCACGTTCTTTGATTCTCAAACAGGTTCTCATATATTCTAGTCTGGCCTTAAACTTCCTGTGTAACCAAGAATGACCTTGAATTTCGGATCCTTCAATACTAGGATTACAGGCGTGCACTACCACACCTGGTTTATTTGGTGCCAGGGATTGAATCCAAGGCTTCGTGCATGCTAGGAAAGCACTTTACCCACTGAGCTGTACCCTCGGTGCCACTATTTCATTTTAAAGAGATCTTATCATGCCTTTCCCAAGATTAAATCACTCAGTGGCTCCCCATCTTTCCTTGGGTTTAGATGACTCACTTTCCTTTCATCTCCACCCATTATGGCTCCCTGAATCCTGCCAGTCATAGTCCACTGCCACTCCTCCTACTTTTCTACACAATGCCGTTAAGTTTCCAGCCCTCAGCCTTCTGTTCTGCCTAAACTGATCTTTCCTCACACTTACAAATGTGAAACTACAAATCTCAGCTTAACTGCTAATTCCCCAGGAAATTGGATTTAAATTCCCTGTAGAAAATTCTCCCTAGAGAAGTATGTATTTTCTCCATGTTGGTACTAAAAACCATGAGACTCACTGGCACACTGACTTACTAAAACATGTGGCTTCAGGGGAAGAGAAAGGATAAAAATATAGACCATGAGGAATCTTTGATGTCTGGGGTTATAAGTTCAACCCACAGATGCAATTATACTGTGATCAGTCACTAACTTGTACTGTGATTGGCTGCTGAGTATGAGAGGTATATTGGAATTTAGATATGGATGTAGACTCAAGTCCTAACATGGTGACTTATTGGATGCACATGGTAATAATAAAACAGTGAAATATAAATCCCTTGGCTATTATCTGTAATAGTTAAAATGAAAGTATTAGAGAATGTTACCAGGCCCTTGGGTCTGTAAGTCCATTACCTCAGTGTTCCTTAATTTCAAGAAATCAGGAAACAGAAGTTGGTAAAAGAAAATGGATTTGCAGTTTTGCCAGAACTGGGCAGAGAAAAGTTCTTAGTTTCTCTTTTTCTGTGCTTGGGCAACCTTAGAATTTATAGGAAATAAAATGAGAGATAAAGGCCAGGAGGTATGTAGATTTAACTGTGAGATGATGTAACTGGCCTTTTTCTGGCGGCAAGACAACTCAGGAGAGGAGGCCCCAGGTAGCCTCTGATATCAGCAGATATATCAGGGTTCAATAGGAACCTCCAAAGGGGTTCCAGGTTCTTGTGCCCTGGAACAAAGAGTTGAACAGAGACACATGGATCCTAGCCAGCAAAGAGGGAATTCATTGCAAAAGAGCATACTTCTAAGGGAGGAAGTGGGCTGGATCAGAGAGAAAGAAAGTTTAGAAATTCAAAGGCAAGTGCTGTACAAAGGATGGGGCTTTTGTGTATTTCCTGGGCCTGGGGAGTTATTTGCATATTTTGGGCTTTCACACACATGCACTGTTACATGGAATTTATAATGAACTACACGTCATTTTCCAACATTCTGAGCACCTCTGGGCCTGCCCCAGTGGCTGCTGTTGGTGGTTCCTCTGCTTGGATTTGTGAAAGGGAGCCAGCTTCTGTCATTGAAGGAACATCCCTTGGATCTGTAAGCTTGAAATAAATCCCTTCCTCCTGAGTCTGGTTGAGTGTTCATCCCGTAACATAGAGCTGACTGTAGGGAGCCTGACTCAGAAAAACCTTTGATTCATGGCTTTGATGGGGAGAAAAATCTTGGGATTAGCCAATATGAAGTAGAGTTGGAATTTATTAAAAATATTTTTCTACATGGCTGGAGAGATGGCTAAGCAGTGAAGGCGCTTGCCTTCAGAGCCTAACAACCTGAGTTCAATTCCCTGTTCAGGTGCCAGATGTTGGGGTCCCCCCTAGGGCCAGCCCAGGAGGGACCACCGGGTCTCTGCCGAGTAGGGGGTGAGAGGCGTGGAGTCACAACACAGACTCCGGGAGTTGGGTGGAAGCAGGCAGAGGGCGAGCTGCCGCAAACTTGTTTATTCAAGGAAGTGTAGGGGGTTTAAATGGTTTGGCTGGCCAATCATTGTATGGGGTGGTCCCCTTCTTGTGACCAATGACAGCCTGTCTCCGGACAGATAATCTCATAGCAGATTTCTCACGAGCATGGGACTGTAGCTGTTGTCATGCCAGGCCTGCGCAGGATGCCATGTCCACAGAAGCCACTTCCTGGTTTTTCTGGCATGGGGTCTGGCTAGGGCCTGACCTACATTATGCCATATACTAGTACCCATGTGTAGCAGACAACTTCAGGTTCACTGAGATGAACTTCCAGACCAGGCACAGTTATGGAGGAAGGGATATTATTTATTGAAGCTTACAGATCCAGGGAAAGTTCCATAAAGGCAGGAGAAGCAGCCTGCTTTCACAGGGCCAAGCAGAGAGAGCAAAGCCCCAGACACCACAGCACATAGAGCATAACTACTGCCAAAAAGTCACAGCACACTTCAAGAACTCCTGCTAGGCATACTTTGCATATCTTTACAATGGAATCTCAAACCTACCATTAACATCTTAAGACCAGCCCCCAGTGACATTGCCTCTAGGAAGGTGGCTGCAGATGCAAACTATAAAGTAATAAAACATTGAATATATTGGGGGCCATATATTCAAACTACCACATTCTGCCCCTGGCCCCCAATAGATTTGTAATTATCACACATTGTAAATTGTATTCAGTCCAATTTCAAAAGTTTTCACAGTCTTGACCAACTTAAGATAGTCCTGTAAAATTAAACAAGTTAAATACTTTCAACATGTAAAGGCACAGAGTAAATATTTTAACTGGTATAAGGCATAGCAAGGAGAGACTAGAACAATGCAAACTCAACCACCATCAGCCGTCATCAAACTTCTGCAGTTCAAGTTCAATATAACCAGAGACTGACAGTCTCTAGGTTTTCCAATTCCGCCCCTCCAGCTGGACAGAGTTGCCAGGGAAAACTTCGATCCCGGGCCAACACTGCATTACATGGGAGTCCTTGCATAGTCCTGGTATATCCAAAACATCTTCAGGTCTTTATGCAAACCACGGTCCATCTTCCAAAGGCTCTTTCAGCCTATTCCTGAGGGACTTCATGCCCTGCCTCATGCCGCATCTCAGCAGTGGCTCCTGGAACTGTGTGCAATTCATGACCACTCCATGCATTTTTCATGCTTCCAAAACTAATACCAGGTGTGCAGGACACAGCCATATTCTTAATCCAGGGACAAAATAAATCATAGCCTTGAAAAGCAGGTTCCTTCTCCAGTCAGCTCTTTCCAAGAATTTGCATTTTTAACAGTCTTTCCTCAGGCATCCTCTCCATTGTTTTAATGTAAATCAGTCAGGCCACCTTCCTTCCACCTTCCTTAAGATTGCTAATGTGTTGACAGTAGCAGCTAAACCAGTCTCAATGCCTCTAGTTTTAATTTGCTTCAGGTTTTCCAGCTTAAAATATTAAAATCTCAGTCCGATATCTTTCGCCAAGCACATCAGTCCATAACAAATTTAACCTTGATCAAACTTTCTGGGCCTGGATAGTGGACCGTAGCCATCCCTTATGCCAGTAGCCCAGTTCCAGCAAAGTCCTCTGCAGTCTTTCCTTCCCCTTAGAAAGCTCATAAGCCAAGCCTCGAAGTTCAATACAGTCTGCACTTAGCATTCTCAAACTCTCATCAGAATAGTCCATAAAACTTGGCTTACCACTCCAGAAGGCACCTTCAGTTGCAAGCACCAAATCCATGCCCATTCCTCCAAAACAAAGGTTCCAAAAGATGAATATCCACACAGTCAGGTTCATCTCACCCCACACTCCTCGGTACCACTTTACTGTAACAGACAGCTTCAGGTTCGCTGAGATGAACTTCCAGACCAGGCACAGTTATGGAGGAAGGGATATTATTTATTGAAGCTTACAGATACAGGGGAAGTTCCATAAAGGCAGGAGAAGCAGCCTGCTTTCACAGGGCCAAGCAGAGAGAGCAAAGCATATAACCAGAGACTGACAGTCTCTAGGTTTTCCAATTCCGCCCCTCCAGCTGGACAGAGTTGCCAGGGAAAACTTCGATCCCGGGCCAACACTGCATTACATGGGAGTCCTTGCATAGTCCTGGTATATCCAAAACATCTTCAGGTCTTTATGCAAACCACGGTCCATCTTCCAAAGGCTCTTTCAGCCTATTCCTGAGGGACTTCATGCCCTGCCTCATGCCGCATCTCAGCAGTGGCTCCTGGAACTGTGTGCAATTCATGACCACTCCATGCATTTTTCATGCTTCCAAAACTAATACCAGGTGTGCAGGACACAGCCATATTCTTAATCCAGGGACAAAATAAATCATAGCCTTGAAAAGCAGGTTCCTTCTCCAGTCAGCTCTTTCCAAGAATTTGCATTTTTAACAGTCTTTCCTCAGGCATCCTCTCCATTGTTTTAATGTAAATCAGTCAGGCCACCTTCCTTCCACCTTCCTTAAGATTGCTAATGTGTTGACAGTAGCAGCTAAACCAGTCTCAATGCCTCTAGTTTTAATTTGCTTCAGGTTTTCCAGCTTAAAATATTAAAATCTCAGTCCGATATCTTTCGCCAAGCACATCAGTCCATAACAAATTTAACCTTGATCAAACTTTCTGGGCCTGGATAGTGGACCGTAGCCATCCCTTATGCCAGTAGCCCAGTTCCAGCAAAGTCCTCTGCAGTCTTTCCTTCCCTTAGAAAGCTCATAAGCCAAGCCTCTCAAGTTCAATACAGTCTGCACTTAGCATTCTCAAACTCTCATCAGAATAGTCCATAAAACTTGGCTTACCACTCCAGAAGGCACCTTCAGTTGCAAGCACCAAATCCATGCCCATTCCTCCAAAACAAAGGTTCCAAAAGATGAATATCCACACAGTCAGGTTCATCTCACCCCACACTCCTCGGTACCACTTTACTGTAACAGACAGCTTCAGGTTCGCTGAGATGAACTTCCAGACCAGGCACAGTTATGGAGGAAGGGATATTATTTATTGAAGCTTACAGATACAGGGGAAGTTCCATAAAGGCAGGAGAAGCAGCCTGCTTTCACAGGGCCAAGCAGAGAGAGCAAAGCCCCAGCCACCACAGCACACAGAGCAAAACTACTGCCAAAAAGTAACAGCACACTTCAGGAACTCCTGCTAGGCACACTTTGCATATCTTTACAATGGAATCTCAAACCTACCATTAACACCTTAAGACCAGCCCCCAGTGACATTGCCTGTAGGAAGGTGATTGAATATATTGGGGGCCATATATTCAAACTACCACACCATGTAAAGCCAGATGCAAAAGTGTTGCATGCATCAGGAGTCTGTTTACAGTGTCTGAAGGCCCTAGCACACCCATCCTCCCTGTCTGTCTCTCTTCTATCTCTCCCTGCTTGCAAATAAATAAAAGGAAAAAGAAATTTTACTATATATTTTACAAAGATAATTTCTCTTCCCTCCTTTGGTGGTTTGATTCAGGTGTCCTGCATAAACTTATATGCGCTGAATGCTATGTGCTCAGCTGGTGGCAGTTAGGGAATTGGAGCCTCCTAGTAGAGAGTATTATTGGGACAGGCTTATGGGTATTATAACCAGCTCCCCCTTGCCAATGTTTGGCATGTGCTCCTGATGCTGTTGTCCACCCAATGTTGGTACGGAGGTAGTAAACACCCTCTCTTCATGCCATCATTTTCCCCTGCCATCATGGAGCTTCCCCTTGAGTTTTGTGGCAATTTGAATGGATGTGGATATCCACCAATTGATTCAGGAGTTTATTAAAAGCTTGTAATTTGCATCTCCAGCCACCTGAATGAAGTGTCACTGTGGGCAGGTCTTAGGGTCCACAGCTAAGGTGTGGGGCTGAATTTGGAATTCCAGTCTAAATATATGTAAAGTACTTGAGCCTTGCCTGGAGTTCCTGAAGTGTGTTTGCATGTACTGGTGGTGTGGCTTTTGAGTTTTGGCTTATGGTGTTGGTGGTAGTTTTTTTCTCTCTCTCTCATGGACCTGTGAAAGCAGGCCAACTTTCTCTGCCATTATGGAACTTCCCCTGGATCTATAAGTTTCAAATAAATCCCTTTTTCCTCCCGTAAACTGCATCTTCTCTGGAAGTTCATCCCAGTGATCTGAAGCTATCTGCTACAAGTTGGTAATAAACCCTTTTCTCCCACAAGCTGCTTTTGGTTGGGTGTTTTCTCCCAGAAAATATGAACCTGACTGCAAGAGTAAAGTTGGTACGGAGAGTGGGGTCATTGTTGCTGGAAACCTGACTGTGGCTTGGCCTTTTAGAGCTGATTTTCAAGAGGAATGTAGAAGGATTTGACACCTTGGCCTAAGGGACTCCTTGTAGTGCTGTAAGCACAGGTTGATGGATTATTCTGGTCAGAATTGAAAGACCTGAATGCAGTAGGAACTATGGGCTGTGAGGTTTGGCTTGTGAGGGTGAGAAAGAACTTTGTTGGGACTAGTCTAGAAGCAGTTTGAGTGAGAGGCTTGCTGTGTTGCCTGCCTCTGTCCTGGAACTTGTGCAGGGTTGCATCATATAGAAATGGACTGGTGTGAGCAGAAGATATGGAACAGAAAGGAATAAAATCTTTGGGTAGAAACTGCTACCTATTCGGCTGAATTGATTGAGAGATTATAACCATTGAGATTGGGCCAGCTGATCTGCACTGGGACAGCAGGAAATATGCAGACTCTCTTTTGAATGGGCCTGAATGCTGAGGGAGTGTCCTGTTCTTCAAAGTCTGCTTTATTGCCCACCCCCTGGATCAACAAATTGGTACACCACCTGGTATTATGGAATATAACAAATCCTAGAAAGTGAGGGTCATTGAATTTTCAAGCATTATGTTTTTTGGAAATGGCCCTGGGCAGTGTGAAGCAGGCTTATAGGATTACCTGCATGGAGCCATGACGATGAACTGTACATTGCAATGGAGATCCAATGGAGTTGCCAGGCCTATGGGATGGCTGCCAAGGAGAGCTGCCAACACTGGATAAAGTTTTCTGGAACTGTGAGTGGTCTATCTGGAGGGGCAGAATTGGAACTCAAGAGACTCATCACTGGTTAGAATTATTGGACATAGAAGACTGGTTAGAGTTGTTACACTTGGAGCTACAGAGTTTAATGCTTGCCCTGTTTGTTTTAAATCGTGTATTGGTTAAATGCTATTTTTCTATGTCCGGTGCCATCTTTGGCAGTGTAAATGTTTATTCTGTGCCATTATGTTTTTCCTTTTTTTTTTTTTTTCATATTTTCAGTTAAAAAACCTTGGTTGGGCTGGAGAGATGGTTTAGTGGTTAAGGCTCCAGCCTGCTAAGCCTAAGAACCGGGTTCCAATCTTCAGGTCCCACGTTTAGCCAGATGCAAAGTGATGCAAGGGCACAATGCCGCACTTGCCCACAAGGGGGCGCACGCATCTGGATTTCGTTCTCAGCAGCTGAGAGTGCTGGCGTGCCCATTCTCTGTCTCCTTCTTCCTCTCTGTCTGTCTCTCTCTCTCTCTGTCTCTCTCCAAAAAATAAATAAAATAATTTTAAAAAAATTTAAAAAAAAAACCTTGGTCTATGGGAAATGTTCGAACATTATTGGGAAGGATAAAAACTGGAGACTTTTAAAGTTGGACTGAATGCATTGCATTTTACATCATTGATGGTTATCAGTTTATGAGTGGCTAGGGGTGGAATGTGGTGGTTTGATTCAGGTGTCCGCTATAAACTTATGTGTTCTGAATGTTAGGTCTTCAACTGGTGGCAATTAGGAAATTGGAGCCTCTTGAAGGCAGAGTATTATTGGGGTGGGCTTATGGGTGTTAGAGACAGCTTCCCATTGCCATTTTTTGGCACATGATCCTGATACTGTAGTCCATCTGATGTTGGCCAGCAGGTAATAACCACCCTCAGCTCATGTCGTTGTTTTCCCCTGCCCTCATGGAGCTTCCTCTCAAATCTGTAAGACAAAACAAGCCCTTTCCTCCCACAAGCTACTCTTGGTCAGGTGTTTTTCTTCCAGCAACCAGAAGCTAACTGCCATACCTCCTCTCTAAGACTTCTTCTTATAGAGGAGGGGAAAACAAAGTAAATTGTACATTTTTTCTTTATGGATTATTTTAGATTTAATCTTCTTTTTTTTCCCCATGGGCATAAAAGATGTCAAACAGTGTGCATGCTCCTTCCTACCTCCGTGTGCACTTTTGGCTGCTAACAGGCAGCAGACCTGTGTGGAGCCTAGTGGGCTCTAGTCTGGTGATGTAGCCCTGTGCTGTTGATACCTGCTTTGAGGTATAAATATTCTAAAGAATACTGATTAAAAGTATAGACTTTAGACTAAGGATTGCTAATGGTATAGAGTAACTTGAGGCCAGGGCAGGGTTGCTTTGACCTGATGGCCTGAGTTTTCATGTTACTTATATATGAAATTTAAATTTTTTCATAACTTTTAATTAAAAATATGTTTCAGGTTAGCTGTAGATTTTACAGAAGAAATGATTGTTCAAAAGCCAACAGGTGAGGGCTTCTGGTCAAGATGGCATCTGCCTAACCTCACCTCACCTCACAGGGAAGTAAAGGCAAGACCCTTAAGATTCAAAGGAATTTTTAAGGAGTTTGCTGGCTCTAGAATGCTCCCAGAGGGGGGGTGGGTGGATGAGCAAAATAGGGAATCCACTGATTCCCACATTCTCAGGCAGGTGCCATCACAGGTCAGGTCCCGCCAGGCCTAACTGAGCCCCATTGCTAGTCAGGTGTGCCCTTGCTGGGCAGAGGCCTATTGCTGGTCAGGTGCCATCCTTGCTGGCCAGAGCTCCACGTGCCATTGCAGGTCAGGTCCCTCACTAGCTGACCAGAGCCCCATCGCCATTCAGGTGCCACCCTTGCTGGCCAGAGCCTCATTGCTGGTCAGGTGCCACCCTAGCCGGCCTGACCCTGTGCAGGTGATTGTGGCCCCCCTCCCACCACTGATCAGTGACCCAGGCCAGGCTTCCTGCCCTAGCCTTCCTGAGCTCCACTGGTGATGGTGGTTCTAGTCACCACTCCCCTTCCCACCTCTGATTAGGTACCCAGACCTGGTCCTACTCACCACCCCTCCTCCCACCTCCAATCAGGGAGCCAGGGCAGTAGGCCAGGGTTCCTGCCCTAGCCTTCCTGAGCCCAGCTAGAGTGATTGCAGTCCCCTCCCCCTCCCACCTCTGATCTGGGACACAGGCCAGCAGGCCAGTGTCCCCCACCCCAGACTTTCTGAACTTCAGGAGCCATCACCCTCACACTCACCACTGCCCCCCATCCCACACCCTAGGATTTCTGAACCATTATGATGGGCTGACCACAGCAAAAAAGGAATAGCATGAAAAACCAGATGCAAGTAAATCCATCTAGACTGACCAGTCCCATAATGGATGTCTCTGATCAAATCATAGAAGAGACAATAGTATCAGAACCCCAAAATGAAGAGACAAGCTATGCAACCCTGGCCAAGCAAATAGCACAACTTCTAGAAACTCAACAAAGAGCCAATAATTGTATGAATGGTATCCTTACTAGGTTAGGCCTAATAGAAAAGAACCAGGAAGGGTTCCAAAGACAGTTAAATGATCTGAAGGAGAGAAAAAAAAAGAGAGAGAGAGAGAGAGAGGTTCTCAATAACCAGCTGGCTAAGTTCAATGAAGACATAAAAAAATGCAAGGATGAACTCCAAGAAGCATTAAGAAAATCAGAAAATGATGTGAAAAGGGAACTCAACAGAGGGATGGAAACTATACATTAAAAAAGTAGAAAATATGAACCAAATTGAACAAGCCCAAAATTCTATAGAAGCTCTAAATTATAGAGTCAGCCAAGTGGAGGATAGAAACTCAGAACTGGAAGACAAAACAGAAGAAACAGCTCATGTGTCCAAAAATTTTAGATGGATCAAGATGTACAAAAATATCCAAGTGTAACTATACTTGTATCTGAGTAAAGCACAGTTACAGCAAAAAAAAAAAAAAAAAAAAAAAATCCAACAGGTGATAAAGTCCATGTGTGCATATTAGATAAACATAGAGTCAAGTCTGGTTGTCATTTCCTTGAGCTATCATGAAAGACATTTTTTAAAGGAGCTTCTTGGTGACAAAAGAATAATAGATAATTTTAAGTACTAAGCATAAAGACATATGTCCGAGTAAAAAGAGTTTTAGACTGAGATACAATGAAAACCTAGAAGGTTCAAACCTATTTTAGAAAGTCTGAATAAGTTATGCAAGTTTTATAAGTCCTAGAGACATGTATAGTATGAGGTATAGGAAAAATAAAGAACTTGAAGAGTTCCAGTATATTTTAAAATATAAATATAAAAATGTAATAACCAAAGCAGTAGAGACTTCATTTCTTTCTAGAAAGGTCTAAAGGAAAATAAAGGTTTCAGATTAGACTCAGAGAAAGAGCCTTTACCTTGGTGTGTCACAAGGTAGTAAGCACAGGTACAATTCTAATTTATTTTTTCTTTTCTCTGGATAAATATAAAATGCGATGATTTCTCTGCAAGGTTAATCACCACTACTGCAAGCACTATAGCTATTCTTCTCAGGAGCACAGGCCAAAGAGAAGGACAAAAGAAATTTCAAGCTAAGGTAGAAAAGTGGCATCAGTAATGGTAGATACTCTGTCTGTGGCTTTTCTCTCTTGGTCTCCAGAAATGGTTAGGAATGTTTCAGTTGACCTGGCTTTGAGGGCTGCCTCGAAGGATGACAGAGTGTATGGAAGTCAGGGAGAATATTTTACCAATATCTTCTCAACCTCAGTGTGCATACAAAGCCCTCAACCAGGTCGGTGTTCAGTATATTCTGAACTGGAACTCCTCTGTTCCTCAAAGCCTAAAGTAATCTTTCTCTGTACCACTGCTTGACTGGCCTATAGGTTATAAGGTAGAAAAGGCTAACCAATTGACATGTCTTCTAGTTCTTCAAGAAAAATAAGTGTCTTTTGTGTTAAGGCTGCAGTGACAGGGTTAGGATGTTAAGATGCTTGGTTCTTTATATGTTTTCTATTTTTTTTCTTGTTCACTGTAAGATCAATTATATTAATACATTGTCAAGTGCTGTTTAAACATGTTAAAAAGCTGGCTGGATTCTGAGACACATAAACACTTTCCTATCTCAGACCCCAATAAAACTTAACTGATGTGTTCTATAAGACTCTTCTCCTGAGACAAGTTGCTCCCCTTGCTCTATGGCAAGGAATGACAAACAGCTCAAAGGTTTAATATAAAAGTTTTGAATTCTCTCTATATTTTCACTCTTGCCTTTATTACCTAAAAGACCTCTATCTGAGGGCACTAAAGCTGTTATCTCTTTATAGAATATAGCTCTCAGACTTTTATAACAGAAAAAAGGGCACAAAAGGTCCTTATTTATTTGTTGCTGGTTTTTCTTTTATAAAACTACATTTGAATATCATACCTGAGAAAGTTATAAGTTTAAAGGTAGTTAATTTCATGTTTTATTCAGAGATAGAAATAAAATCTAAATTATGTTTGGTAGTTTGAATGTATGGCCCCAGTTTCTCAGGTGTTTAAAAAGAAAAGTTTGTGTCCAGCTGTCTGACTGGAGGAAGTATCACTAGGACCAGGTCTGATTTCTAGCCTAAAGGTATGCAGAATGCTGAGCTCTGCTTGGGGTTCCCTGATGTTTGTGCCCGAGTGTATTTGCTTTTGGTGAAGCTATGGTAGCTTTTCTCTCTGCTTGGACCTCTAAAAGGGGGCCAGCTTCTTTTCTCATTATGGAACTTCTCCTGAGTCTGTAAGCTTCAAATAAATCCCTTCCTCCCATAAACTGCATCTGGTTTGGAGGTTCATCCAGCAGTGCAGAACTGACCACAACAGAAACTGGTCCCAACACAAGTGGGCTGATATTGCTGTGATGAATCTGACCATGTGGATTTTGGTCTTTTGGAACTTTTGTGTTGGAGAAATGGGCATGGCTTGGGATTTGCAACTGAAGATAGCTTCCAGGGCAGTAAACCAAGTTTGATGGGCTATTCTGATGAGAGTTATGAAATTCTAAATGCAGAGAGAATTGTATTTGGAAGCTGTTGCAGTCAGGTTTGCAATACTGGCAGAAAACACCCAACCAAGAAGCTTGTGGGAAGAAAGGGTTTATTTTTGCTTACAGACTTGAGGGGAAGCTCCATGGTGGCAGGAGGAAATCATGGCATGAGCCAAGGATGAACATCAGCTTCTGGCCCACATCAGCAACAGGAGAGTGTGCCAAACACTGACAAGAGTAAGCTGGATATAACATCCATAAGCCACCCCCCAACAATACATCACCTCCTTCAATTCCCAAACTGCCACCAGCTGGAGACATAAGCATTCAAGGCACATAAGTTTATGGGGAACAAGTGATTCAAGCTAGCACATTCCACCCCTGGTCCCCATAAACTGATAACCATTCATGATGTAAAATGCAATACATTCAGTCCAATATTAAAAGTCCCCATAGATTTTATCAATCTCAATTATGTTCAGACATCCCCATAGTCTTTTAACTAAGCTGTAATATAAAAAAAAGGCACAGAATAAACATTTATACTGCAAAAGATTCCTTTGGGCATAGCAAATAAATATTCATCGATACAAGATTTAAAACAAACAGGGAAAACATCAAGCTCTTTAACTCCAAGGCTGAACAACTATAACCAGTGACAAATCTCCAAGTACAATAATTCTAACCAGCAACAAGTCTCTGGAGTTCCAATTCCCCCCATCCTGCTTGGCTGCTCACAGTCCTGGAAAACTTTATCCAGTGCCAGCAGCTCACCTTGGTAGCCATCTCATAGTCCTGGCATCTCCATTAGGTTCCTGCTGCAACCCATGGTTCATCCTCATGACTCTATCAGGCCTCGATGCAGGTAATCCAACAAGCCTGCTTCACATTGCCTATGGCCATTTCCAAAATACAAAACCATGTTGAAAATTCAATGACCCTCTCTCTTCTGCATTTGTTATACTCCATAGTACCAGGTGGGATACGAACTTGATAATCCAGAGGGGAATAAATCTGACTTTGAAGAACAAGCAGGACACTCCTACAGCATTCAGGCCCCTTACTTCAAAACAGTCTGTATTCTTCCTATTGTCCCAATGCAGATCAGTGGTCCCAATCTCATAGACTGTAATTCCTCAAACAATTGCAGCTGAACTGGCATCAGTTTTGGCCCAAAAGGTTTCATTTTATTCTGCGCCATATCCTCTGCTCACACCAGTCTGTTTCTATGCAATGCAACCCTGCACAAATTCTCAGGACACAGGCATAATACCAAGCCTTCCACACAAAGTGCTTCTATCCCACTCCAGGCAAAGCTTTCTGGGGGTCCTTGCTGTTCCCAGGGGTCATTGGCCACTGACATCCCGGAGGGTACAGGAAGAGCTGAGGGAAAGCAGGGTCTTGGAGTGGGTGAGTGCGACAGGCAATGAACAATCTGGGAGATGGTCTGATGGATAGCACACTCTCGTTTATTCAAAAGAGGAGTGGATTTATAAACACTTGAGCAAGGTTGAGAAGGCACATACAGACTATAAGGTGATTGGATACGTAGGTTTATGGGTTGCTCTCTAATTGGCTGGTGTTGGAAGGTAGAAGTCACAAGGGAGAAGCTTCAAGGGAGATAACAGAAGTGGCCAGAAAAGCTACATGACTTCAGCCACATATTGGATGGCTACAGCTGCAGGGAGACTGTTCATAAGGGCCTCTTGGTCAGCTAGCCACAAGGTCAGGAACTGGGGTGCATAGCCTGACCACAGAATGCTCACGTGCTTTTGGGATGGGGGGAGGGCCTGCCGGTTCTGCCCACTCTGGGTGAAGATAGGGCACATTACAACCTTGAGGAGGGAGGGCCAGCTCTGTCGCCAGAGTGGGTTCCCAACAATAAGGCCAGCTGCAACCACCACAGCCCAAGGTCCCTGGCCATGTCGAACAGCCCAGGCCAGCTTCCTCACAGTCACAGCCCATGTTTAGCAATGCCCAACAACTCCCCCTTTGTTTTTAAAATGGGGCAGTGTCATCTTGGGTAAGTTTTTTATGGCTTACTGTGGGTCCAGTTAGAGCCAGACGATGTGTAAGGACCTGATCAGTCAAGATTTGTTTGTATTGTTTGAACCCTAATTTACACATACAGGGAAATATGCATAAGAGTAGTAGCAGGGTGCCTGACATCAATAGTAGCCAAGTGAAAAGCTGAGAAAGAAACTGTTTGGGAGATAATTATTGTAATGTGCTCTGTAAGGCATCAAAAAATCCTTTAGCTGCCTTAGCAGGATCACCAAAAGACAAGTGACTATGTGAAATAACAGATATTTCCTTTTGTAAATGTTGTAAATCTATGCTGAGATTATTATGATTCCAAATACCCCAAATATGATTCTCAACTTTCCACCATTCAGTGGAGGTCCCATTGTAGGGGAGAGGAGTAACACATATGAATTGATAATTAGCATGACAGACCAACTACATTTGAGCTACCAGATTGGCAACCCGTCTTCCTAAATACATAACAGCATCCTCTAGAGCTTCTAACCAGACTAACACCTTTTTATCAATATCTATCTGTGACAAAAGGGCTTGAGATACATTTTTAACCAGTCCATTAACATGACCAGCTGTCTTCATTGATTGTGCCAGGGATACTGCTGCTGCAGTGGAAGAGGCAATGATGGTGATTGTAGCAATGATCCCCACAATTAGCCATTCTATGAATCTTCTTTTCTGTGTCATCAATCTGTTGAGCTGCTGCAACACTTGAGCTCTGAAAAAGGAGGACCAGGGCTCAGTCATTTTGACTGGCATGATTAAGTAAGGAGGCTGCATGACAATGAAGACTACATTGGAGGAGTAGTCTGCAGCTGTGTCTCCCTTAGAGTTGATACAATTGGTGATAATACACTGGTTATAACTAAGATAGTAAATCCCATTTTGACCCACCCAAGCCCAACTATGAAAATGTAAGGGAGGGGCAGGCACGTCCGAAACTTAAAATGATTCTCTTTTAGGGTAACTATTACTTTCCATAATTCTGGTTAAGGTGGCCCTTGGGGGCTTAAGATGGGTGGTATCTCTGACTGTTTGCCTTCTCCAGGACCCAATTATAATCGTAAGTTATATTTATTTTGGTATCCACCATCCATAATTAATGGGTGGTTTATATACATAATATAACATCCCTCATGATACCTATCACTTAAAAAGCAGATAGGCGGCTCTGCTGTGAGAGAGGTCCAGCTAATTGGATTAGTTGCTTCTTGCAAGAATTCTAGGTCATAATTGGCAGTGGTAAGGGAAGCATTGGAAAATATCTTAGGTAGGGGTTCTTCCCAAAGAGAGCCCTAGATAGATAGAGGGGGTCAGGTACATAAGCCCAATATGCTTGTTGAGCCTGTGCTACTTTTAAGGTCAGGATAGCAAGTAAGGATATAAACAGAGTCTCTGGCAATAGAGGCTGTTGTGAATTTCATACCAGCATGACTCCTTGTTGGCACAGAGCCTCAATTTGGCCCCAGGTTGGCATGTTTTCCTCCTGGGGGCCTGGGATGTGTCTGTTTCAGTGTCAGACAAGCCATCTCCTTGGTCAGTGGGATTGAATTGGACATTTCAAGCTGGGACCCCAATAGGCCTGGGCTGGTCCTGTGCAAAAAGAAGCAAGTCCTCTCCCCATAGTTAGGAGAGGGTCTGGTGTCTTCCACACTGCACCAGAATAGAGGAGGCAGCTACTGGTGTGTGACAATTTTAACCTTAAGATACAGTTAAAACTTTGACAAGTAGAGGAACTTAACTAACTTGGTTGGGTACTCTAAATGCAGTCTTTCATGACCAGATTAACATCAACAAGTTAAAGTTTTAAGTTTACAACCTTAATACCCTAGTTAGTCTGATGTAAACCCTAGGTTAATCATCATTTTATTATATCTCAAGAAGTCTGTAATCTGATTAAATATTTAGTCTTTAGCCTTCTGTTTAAGCTTACTCATACCTTCATCCACATACTTTACTCATACCTTCATGTACATACTTTTCCTTACAATCTATGTAACCACTCTGTAACAATCTTTTTCATTAGTTGCCAACATTTAAAGTTTCCTGTCATGTTTTTAGTCAGTTCATGTCATTATTACCAGCAAAAACTTTCATTGTCCTTACCATAAGACTTTTAATAAAAGGCCATTTGAAATAACTATTTTATAAAAGAGTAGACCAGACTTGATTTATACTATTTATCTAGAATAAATATATAGATTTTATCATTTATTGATTTTGGAACTTTGTTTTTTATCACTTTTCTGAAACACATTTTTAAAATATGAAAGTAGATTCAAAAATTAGAAATTTTCTTACAGATTTAGTATTGAGCGGTCCAAATTTATACATAAATCTTGAGAATGTTTTTTGTCAGTAGTCCCAGAGGAGCATAGAGAGACAAAGTAAACTTAAATTAATTGCAAATTCTTATAAGAAGTCCCCATCTATTCACAGCAATTTGGCATTCACCCAATATGCTATTCGGGCCAGGATCTTGAGATTTCCTGTGCTTGCAGGCCCTAGGCTCTGCAAGCCAGGGAAGCTAAGAAAGAGCTTTTGTTTTTTGTTTTCTAAATTCCAGGGAGGTTTTTGGACTTCCCTCAGACTACAAGAGAGCTTTCTGATCTTGGTTTTTATTTTTTTATCCACCATCTCCTTGTCCACTGTGCCAGGCAGGTGTGACTGGAAGGCATCAGGCCGCCTGCACCTCAGACCACATTATCAGCCATGGTCCCTGGAGCCTGGGTCATGAACCCAGCATGAGCAGGGAGGGAAGCAGGCCATGAGGGAGGGGCATTTCTTCCTGTAGCCACTGCTGTTGCCACCTCCACTGCCAGTGGCTTTGGGGCGTGGGCCAGCAGCCACAGTGATGCAGCAGAGGCTGTGATCTGGAGGACTTTTTCCCAGAATGAATTTGCCTCTTTCTGAGAGAGCTTTATGCCCTAACTTTGAGAGATGTTTTCAATCCCCTGATTTGGGATTCCTTTAGATGGGAGGTAGCATTTCTCATGATAGAGAAAGATCAGAAATGCCAAGACCAGAGGGCAACATTCCAGGGACGCTATATCACCGCAGGGGATTCCCCACAGGTCCATATGCAAGACTGTCTGCAGGTTTAAAAGACCGGTGACCACCCTGGAGGCTTTTACTGGTCGATGTGTTACTAGTTTGTTGATTGTGAAGAGAAACAGATATAAGGTTGTTGTCAATGCCCAGTGGGCTGTCAGGGTTTGAACAGTGCGCTAGGGGCCTTCAGTCAATACCCAAGTGTAACCTTAGCCAAAAGATGTCAATTGCCCTTTCACCTTGATTGATCCTTTGCAATGGCGCAAACCACAAGTAAAGAAGGAAAAGGAGAAAATAGCTTCCCTTGGATGGAGGAAAGAGAGACCTGCCTCTCTCTGATGGATAGAGGAGCCTGCCTTCCTCTGATGGAGGAAGGAGAAACCGAAACTTGCCAGCCCTTGATGGGGAGGTGACCACAGAGGCCATTAACCCCTAGGGGAGGATGTCCCTCAAGGGGGCACTCACCTATTAACCACGCATCCAAAGAGCCCCACGTTGGGCACCAGCTGTGGGTACTCGCTGTTCCCGAGGTTCGTTGGCCACCAACTTCCCAGGCGCAGGAGGAGCTGAGAGGAAGCAGGGTCTTGGCAATGAACCACCTGGGAGATGGTCTGATGGATAGCACACTTTCATTTATTCAAAAGGGGAGTGGGTTTATAAACACTTGGAGAAAGGTTGAGAAGGCAAATACAGACTATAAGGTGATTGGATACATAGGTTTATGGGTTGCTATCTAATTGGCTGGTGTTGGAAGGCAGAAGTTGTGAGGGAGATGCTGCAAGGGAGATAACAGAAGTGGGGGGGGGGAAGCTACGTGACTTCAGCCACATATTGGATGGCTACAGCTGCAGGGAGACTGTTTATAAGGGCCTCTTGGGCAGCTAGCCACCAGGTCAGGAACTGGGGGGGGGGGCAAAGCCTGACTATGGGATGGTCAGGTGCTTTTGGGATGGGGGAGGGCCCACTAGTTCTTCACAATCTGGGTGAAGATAGGGCATGCTACAACCTTGAAGAGGGAGGACCAGCTCCGTCGCCAGAGTGGGTTCCCAATGATAAGGCCAGCTGCAATCCCTACAGCCCAAGGTCCCTGGCCATGTCTAACAGCCCAGGCCAGCTTCCTCACAGTCCCAGCCTGTGTTTAGCAATGCCCAACAGATTTCTTCCCCTTATAAGCCAAACCTCATATTACTTTCTGCATTCAATTCTTTCAACCCTGACCAGAATAGTCCATCAAACTGTCCTTACAGCACTGCTAGATGTCTCTAAGGCCAAGGTTTCAAATCCTTCCACATTCCTTTTGAAAATCAGCTCCAAAAGTCCAAAAGCCACACAGCCCGGTTTCTATCAGCCTGTGGGAGGAAAGGGTTTATTTTGGCTTACAGCCTGAAGGGGAAGCTCCATGATAGCAGAGGAAAATGATGGCATGAGCAGAGGTTAGACATCCCCTCCTGACCAACATCAGGTAGACAATAACAAGAGGAGCGTGCGCTAAACACTGGCAAGGGGAAGCTGAGTGTAACACCCATAAGCCAATACATCACCTCCACGAGGCTTCAATTCCCAAATTACCATCAGCTGGGGTCCTAAGCATTCCAAACACATAAGTTTATGGGGGACACTTGCTTATGAACTTTCAAAGGAGAACGAAAGACAATAGAGAAATTTATGGGAACTATGCTACTGGCACGAGGCCTGGCTGTATTCTTCTTCCCAAACCCTAAGTGTTCAATCAAGGTTGAATTTGAAAGTCATTATATGCTTGGCGGAAGACATAGAACTGAGAAATTTAAAGTTGGAAAACTTGATACCAGTTTAAGGTTGCTGACACTGAGACTGGTTGCTAAAGCTGTTAAGGTTAAGGAGATAGTACCATGATTAAGGATGGCCCAACTACTTTACAATGAAACAAAGGAAAGAATGCCTGAGGTAAAGACTGAATGGCAGAAGTGCAAAATCTTTAGAAAGGAAGAAAACTGTTTTCCAGGTCACGATTTATTTTGTCCCTGAATTAGCAACATGTCCGTTTTGGTTTTGGAAACATGAAAAATGCATGCAGTGGGTCATGAAGTAGACATGGTTTCTGGAGCTGCTACTGAGAGACAGCACCAGAGGCAGAATGTGATGACCCTATAGAAAGACCAGTGAAGCCATTGGAAGATGAACCATGGATTGCATGGAGACCCAAAGATGTTTTGTATATACCACGACTATGCAAGGGCTATTACAGCTCAAGATGGAAGTTTTCCCTGGACACTCAGGCCAGCCTTGGTAGCCATCCATAGTCCTGGCAGAAGTAGAAAATCCAGAGACTTCACTGGTTATAGATATTGGACTTGAACTGCAGATGTTCGATGTTTGCATAATGGTCATTGATTTTACATTGGTACAGCCTTTCCTTGTTATATCTTATAGCAATGGAAATGTTTACTCTGTGCCATTATATGTAGGAAATATGTAACTTGTTTTGATTTTATAGGACTTACAATTAAGGGACAATCTTGAATCTCAGATGAGACTTGGGATTTTGGAATAGTCTTAAGTTGGTAAAGACTATGAGACCCAGGATGGAAAGTGGTAGTTTGAATGTATGTCCCCCAGTAGACTCAGGTGTTTTTACTTTTATTTTTGATTTTTGATTTATTTATTTATTTTTTTTTGAGGTAGGGTTTCACTCTAGCCCAGGCTGACCTGGAATTCACTATGTAGTTTCAGGCTGACCTCAAACTCACAGCAATCTCCTTCCTTAATATTTCTTTTTTCTTTCTTTTTTTTTTTTTGGTTTTTCCAGGTAGGGTCTCACTCTAGCTCAGGCTGACCTACGTAGTGTCAGGGTCGCCTTGAACTCACAGTGATCCTCCTACTTCTGCCTCCCGAGTGCTGGGATTAAAAGCATGTGCCACTACGCCTGGCTCTGTTTGTTTTTTAAAAAGCTTGCTGAGTTTTAAAAAAGCTGGCTAGAGGAAGTGTTATTGGGCTAATTCTGTTAAATGGTTTTATATAACAATATTTTTATAATTTCTGGTTTCCTTCATTGTGAATTTTGTTCTTAGAAAAGCAAATATGATTCCCCATAAATTGATAACCTCTGTGCTTCCTTAATTCAAAGCCATATTGAGGGGTTCTAGTCCCAATTCCTAGGTCGAAATGAGTTAACTCCAAGTTATAGCAGTAGAATATATTATTTACAAACACTGATGATATTGCTTAGACATAAACTATTGGGGATCTTGTCTCAACTTTTTCTATTATAATAATCATGGGTAACAAAAATAATAAGATATAAAATTGCTTTATGTTAATCAAGGTTCTTCCTAATGTACATCAGATAAATTGCTATATATTTCTCTGTCACTATTTAGTAAAGAACATTGCTTGTTTACCTTTATCTTCTCTTTGAAAACAAATTTATCAAGGTTTACATCTTGTCTAGTTTAGACAAAAAGAGAGTTATTGCAAAACCAAGCTGTTTCAGTTTGTCAATGACCAGGATCTGCTTTATTTATATTAACATATATTCATTCAAAGTCTAGCCAAGATTTTATTTGGTAAGTGACTGTCTCAGTTCTGATATCTCAAAATGTTCCTATTGCTTAATGTACGTAAATAAATTGACTTTCACAATATCTCCTGCTTCACATTCAAGTAACTGCCTTCACCTGAAAAAAATGCTCCTCTGACCTGTACTCTTCCTGAAGTCCAAAGATTGATTCAGCTTGTTTTCAGCTTTCCTTGAAAATTGTTATGCTTGCCTCCAAATGTATATAGATTAATCCAAAATGTTTTAAATCAGAGATTTCAAGACTTTATGCTTCTTTAGCTTCTTTTTTGACAAAGACATTTTCTAGATATTTCTCAAATTAATTAATTTAAATTTATTGGTATAAAATTGTTTTCATGGTTAACAGATTTTACCTGTACTTAGAATTGTTAGATATTTAAAGATATGACAAAACATGCTTTATATGTTTTAGATATGGCTTACAATGTCACCAGGGAACCAAAGTTAAATGTTAGACAATATGAATTTAAGCTTTATACCATTCTTTAACTGATCTGTTGCTAAGGAAAAAGATGATCAGATGTGCTCTGTATCCACACTTTTCTTCAAGACTGGTGTAACTGTTCTTCTAGGTGTTCAATCACCACATACAGAAGTGAAAATCAAAGAGGGCACTGGGGATAAAAGGGCAAACAATACTTAGGTTCCTGGTCTGAGGCCAAACAGGCTCCAGAAGATGTTGGGGCATCTCTGTTGTCCTACAGTTCTGGTAACTCGTTTGTCGTCTTGATCAGAGAGGTCATGGTGTCATGTGAAACTTTTTCCCTGGAGAGACACTGACGCACTGCCAGATGGGGAACAGTTGACAGACCCAAGCATGTTTATACCAAAACCAGGTGCGGTGAAGCAGTGAATTTATTTGGTTTACTTACAGAGCAGGGTGAGGGGTTGCTTACAAGAACAATGTATGACTCAAAGGCAGCTGCAGTACCAAAAAACCCACCCCAGCATAGGTGACGACTCACAGAAAGCACGTCTTTCAAGCACAATGCACGACCTACCAGCAGCCCAGCTGGTGGGGGCGGGGGAGATTGTCTACCCTTTACATATTCTTAGTAAAGGGTCTTGAAATCTTTTAAGTTTAGAAAATTACTACCCAGCATTGGTAAGAGTCTGCTCCTTCACAGTTGTTGACTGCTCCCATAACTTTTGCAAGTGTTCATGTGACCCTGTAAATTTTAGCTGTCTCTGACGCATTAACCTCCTGATACCCTCTTCTCTTCAGGATGGAATATTTAAATTTGGAGGGATTTCCTGTACAACACATGGAGACCCAGGGATTGAACTCCAACCAATATATATTCTGCAACAGAGGAAAAGAACCTTAATGCTTCCTAGGGAAGCCACCTAGTCAGAAAGGTCCTGACTCATCCCAGCAGATGGTACAAATGTGAAAAAAATCATAGAGCTTCTTCCAGGTCACATAAGAGTCACTCCTAAAGAACCACAACTGACACACACACACACACACACACACACACACATAGTTTTAATCTTAGCAATTTACTTAGTCTTAAACACCCAGTAGGACAGTAAAACCAAAGCATATTATAATATAAACAAAGATTCAGCCTTATGGAATTCCCTATTTAACTCTAAATGCAAATCTCCACTTCTCTTGGTTCTACCCTCAGGGTTTATAATGCTAAGCTCTTACATAGACTTCTGTATATATAACATATACATAGAGTATAAGATCCTCTCCTACTGTCTTAATAACGATCATGGTGTTCTTACTGTTTAGCTTTTACGAATGTTACCCCAAGCTCAACAGAAGCATACTAAAGAAAAGGGTCTATGCAAAGATGGTGATGAGGCATCAGCCTGATTCATGAGAAATGGAAAAGCCTTTTCATCATGGGTTTTAGATAGCTTTCCTCCACAAGAACTCTAACTGGCATGCTCTGTGACCTTATTTAGCTCAAACTTAGAGCAGTTGCTGCTCTGTTTTCCTAATAGCAGTTAAAGCTTCCCCTCAGAAGGGGGCGATGGTAGAGGTTAGGAGCATGGCAGCTTTCTTTTGTGGGTAGTCAGTTGAGGTGCATCAGCCCAAAAGAACATCGATGCAACCTTGTCCTGGAGAGACTAGAAGAGAACTGGAGTCTGATTCATCAAGATAGCAATAGGGAGCAGCTTCCTGATTCTTCCTTCTTAACTTTTCCTTGGCATGCCCTTCCACTGGTGGGCCCATTCTGAGTCTTCAGTCTCCTCCCATCCAGGTCCTTCATACACATGTGAACTTGGCAATGAGTTTGGATGCCTATTAGTTGGATTTACAAAAAGACCTGATCCAAGTTGCTATGTGGATTTTCCCTCTGCGGACTTCTCCCAGCTTGGAATTGGGGATGTGCTAGTTTGAATCTGACTGGATGTACACCATAGCCGCAGGTACTTCTGATTATGGTTAAGCTTCCTGCTTAAGTCTCCAGATGCCTGGTGAAGATGTCACTGGAGGTAGATCCTGGGGTCCAGACCTAAGGTGTATTTGGAGCCAGATCTTGATTCCAGCCCAAAGGTGTGGAGAGAGCAGTTTGAGCTCTGGCTGTTTGCATTTGTCTTGCCAGCTATTGGTGGCTTTTCTCTGTCTTCTTGGATCTGTGAAAGGGAGCCAGCTTCTTCTGCCATTGATGGAAGTTACTCTAGATCTGTAAGCTTGAAATAAATCCCTTCCTCCCATAAACTCTATCTGGTTGGATGTTCCTCCCTGAATCATGGAGCTGACTACAACAGAGGGCTATCTTCCTTAGCTTGGAAGCCTGTCCTGCTTTATTTCTACGCTCTCTTAAAATAAATCATTCATAATTTACCTTTATTCGTGGCTATGTTTTTCAATTCTTTGCTAATTTTAAGACAAAAGAATTTGAGAGCCACATATTTGGAGAGTTCTCAGCCTACCCAGTGCCAGAGTCATTGTTGGCTCCCAACCACAGAACTGCCATTTTCAAATAATTTTTGTCTTAGAAATTATTGCTAAATACAAGTTCCTTCAAGGATGGAATAGTATTTTATACTTCTTTATATTAACTGTAGTAGAAACTTAACAAATAGATTAGTCTGAAAATACTTTTCTTTTACCTGTGGGAAACATATTCTAATACCCCTCTCCAGGAAATGCCTGAAACCAGATAGGAACAATCACTATATATACTGTGTTTTCTTCCTATATATTGCATACCTATGATAAAACTTAATTTTTAAATAAGCACAGAAAATGATTAAACCTAATAAAATAAAATTAATAATTAGATTGAACAAGGATAGCAATATAAAATAATAAAATTTATTTAAAGGGCTAGAGAGTCAAGGGACTTGCCTGTAAAGCACAGGGACCCAGGTTCGATTCCCTAGTACCCATGTGTAGCAGACAGCTTCAGGTTTGCTGAGATGAACTTCCAGACCAGGCACAGTTATGGAGGAAGGGATATTATTTATTGAAGCTTACAGATCCAGGGGAAGTTCCATAAAGGCAGGAGAAGCAGCCTGCTTTCACCAGGCCAAGCAGAGAGAGACAAAGCCAACCAGCCACCACAGCACACAGAGCAAAACTACAGCCAAAAGGTCACACAGCACACTTCAGGAACTCCTGCTAGGCACATTTGCATATCTTTACAATGGAATCTGAAACCCACCATTAACACCATAAGACCGGCCCCCAGTGACATTGCCTCTAGCAAGGTGATTGCAGATGCAAACTATAACTAGTAAAACACTGAATATATTGGGGGACATATATTCAAACTACCACACCATGTAAACCAGATGCACAATGTGGCACATGCATCTTGAGTTCTTTGCAGTAGCTGGAGTCACTGATGTGCCTATTATCTCTCTCTCAAATAAATCAAAACATTCTATCACTCTCTCTTTGCTTGCAAATATATAAAAAGAGTTTTAAAAAATTATTTAAAGCTTATGACATATGTTTTTCTAGAATTTTCCTTGTGACTTTTTTTTTCTCCTGAGAGAAAGAGAGTGAGTGTGAGAGTGTGAGAGTGCAAGAGATGGCACACCAGGGCCCCAGCCACTGTAATTGAACTCTAGACCTGTGTGCCACAATATGCATCTGGCTTATGTGGGATTTGAAGAGTTGAATCTGGGTTCTTAAGCTTCACAGGCAAGTGCTTTAACTGCTAAGCCATCTCTCCAGCCAATGTAATGTTTTTAAGTCTGTGGTAAATGCAGGTATTTGAAACTAGCAAGGGAGACTTCTATGTTAAAAGGCTTTTGTCAAGAGAAAGACTTCTTTAGCTACTAGCTTAATGATACATGTTATTTGCTCTGAAGACAGGAAGTAGCAGAATAAAATTCAAGAGATAAGGGATGTATCCTGGGAAGGAATCCCAGGTCTCCATTAAGTAGTCTGCTCTAAATGCAGATCACCATTAGACCTGAAGTGACTGTACTACTTCAAAATTCATATTGCTCATTTAAGGTGAAATTGTCATTTTATACCATTTTCATGATGATTATGATATTCTAAGTGTTTAATGTACATAGGGTCACTATGCAAGGAAAGAATTATCCCTTGGAGCTTAAGAGATGGCTTTGCAGTTATGGTGCTTGCCTGCAAAGCCTAAGGATCCAGGTTCTATTCCCCAGTACCCATGTAAGGCACAAGGTGGTACATGTGTCTGGATTTAGTTTGCAGTCGCTAGAGGCCCTGGCATGACCATTTTCTCTCCTTCTCTCTCTCTCTGTCTCTCATCCTTCCTCTTTCTCTCTATCTCAGACAAATAAGTAAAAGTAAAATATTTTTTTAAAGTATTATCCCTTCCAAGTGGTTAAAGGGAACATTGATTAAGGGAAATATGATGATTGATATTCTTAGAATGTGGTCTGGTGGTTTGGAATCCACCACATGACCATTATTGGTTTTTCTATGTATTTAAATTAAATAAGCATCCTTTTATTTATTTTTATTATCACTGTGTATATGCTGTGTATATATCTATGTATGTGTGTGTGTGTGAATGTGAGTGTGAAGAGGTGAGAGGACAACTTAAGTGTCAATCTTTGTTGTCTACCATGTTTGAGGAGGGTCTTTTGTTCCACAGTGTGAACACATGGCCCAAGAGCTTTCAAAGTCTCCTGTCTCTGCCTCCCATCCCACCATAGCAAGGCTAGGATTACAGATGCTTGCTATTGTATCCAGACTTTATGTGGGTTCTGAGGATCCAAACTCAGGTACTCACACTTGTGTGCAAGCACTTTACCCATCTCCCTAGCCCAAAAAGTAAAACTTGCTTGATGTTTTTACATGCTTCTATTATGCATAGCATACTTAAAAACAAAACAGAAGCTGTATAATCACCACTGTCAATAATCTTGCAATTAAAATTCTAGTTTCTCAGGTACTTATATTTTCTTAATAATTATCTTAATCCATCTGCTCTATGCAGAAAGACAGGAGAAGACTAATTTAAAACAAGTTCAGAGGCAGAAAACTAAAAAGAACATGGGAAAGTGTAGAGAGGAGAAGATCATGTCCACTCCTGGCATATGCTCCTGGAGAGCTGCATTCTCTCTTCTTGTATTTGCATCTTTATTTGTGAACAAGATTATTCATGCAGCTGTCCATTGACATTCCAGAATTATAAAGTTGCATGTAAATTGGGACAGAAATTAGGATGCAAAGTCCATGAGCCATTCAAATGAGTCTCAGTGAGATTACTCTCCTGCCTGGTGATTGCGTCTGACTCATCAGTACAGGCACAGCCTGATCATTTCAAAACTATCTTGACACAGATTCCTGCAAGGTGTCGAAAAAGTCAAGTTCCAAGATGTTAAACATGGAAAAAAAAGTGCCTCAGAAGTTCACAGGAGTCGTTTTCCATCATATTTACATAAATGAGTTATGTTAAAGCTAGCAGAAATACACAGTGGGGATTTGAAATTAGGTGCGAATTTTTCCAAGTATGCAGGTTGGCTCTGGAGGTAGATGGGCTGCGTTCAGACTCCACAGCTGCCATGTACTGGCTAGGATCCCATTGCTACAGCAGATCCCAGAGAGGTGCCCACTGAGACTTTCGGGTTCTTGTATTCTCAAACAATAAATTGGGCAGGAATATGTGATAGTGGCAGAAACAGAGACGTGGTATTAAGGAACAGGGAATTTTAGACGCTCAGTGGCTAACACTGATTGGAGCTTTTATATCTCAGTATCACCAGTTTTTGAGCCAAACACATTTTTGTTCATAGAGATTGAGATCTTGTTTATAGAGAGAGAGATCTTGGTACATGTTGCCTATGGTAGCCAAGGTTTTTCCAGTCTTCCTCTTTGCTCTGGTTTCTTCCATATGTCAGTTTTGACCTCAGTCTCCACATTTCTCTCCTGCCACATCATGTGGGCCAATCTTTAGTGTCTCACTGTTCTTACTTGAAAGGAGGAAACAGGGCAGTGCCTGGCACAAACACTTGTGAGGATTAAATGACTACTTCAGTGTCCTGAGCACCCTGCATGGTACCAAGGGACCCCTAGGCCATGATTCCTTTATGATCCTCCATATTCATCCCAAAGTATTGAAGACAATTTTTCTAAAACTTATACACAAGTTGACTCTGAACTGTTGAAATTCCTAAGGTGAAGGTGTAACCAGTGTCTTTAGGGTACAGGCCTGGGTCAGGCAACCCCAGCAAACTAGGTTCAATAACTCATCTTCAACATGCCAATTAAAGAAACAATAGTGGAAAAAAAAAGGAGTAAGGAGATATATTCACTGTGGCCACACTGAGAGAAGGTACAAATAAGAGGTCCAGTGATCCGTCCCGAACATCTTAGGGTCCTGACATGAGGTTTAGGTTTAATTAGAGGGCAAGAGGTATACATAACTAAGCAGTCCTGGCCAAGGTGTGGTACCACCCATCAGTGACCCATTATCACCACATCTGGATTCCATCCCGTCTCTCCTGCAAGGTGATCTGATGAGTTAGAACTCCATGAAATCCTGCCCTGAAGTACAAGCTTCTCCTCTGGCTGGCACCATGCTTTAGCCTTTTCTTTCTCAAGCATGAGGTTCCTGGGGAAATTTCAATTACCTGGGGACCATTATTTCAATAGTTTGATAGCCAAAGTAGAGGGGCACAAATCTCTCTCTTTGGCATATCTACCCACCAGCCAAAATCCTTACAATGATTAAAACTGAGGGGCTGGGGGAGGACCCTGAAGTGTTTGCAAATGGAGTGACTTTTCCTCAGGTGATTTCAGGTCTCAGTTTCTATTGCCATTCATTTTTTCCCTTACAAGATGTAATTAAGTTGCATTGCTCAGGCGATAGTTCCAGGATGCTAAGCACTGACTCACTGTGCAGATTCAGTGTCAGAGGGATGGGCACAGGTATGGAGGAGACTTGGGGACAAAACATGTGGTAGGTGACAAGTGAGTCTAGAACTGAATCATGCAGGTCACCCCTGCCTGACATTTACCATTCCCTGAGCCTCTCCCCTCCTGAGCCTCTCCTTCCTTGAACAATGGTAACATACCACAAAGAGCTTTTTGTTCCCCCAAGGAGAATGGGTTGCATATAAAAATAAGCTCCAGTTGTATGTTTCAGACACTTCACTTATCTGACACACAGCATAGCACATATGGATATAAAAGCTGTACTGATTATGCTATTCACAATAGTGAAAAGGTAGAAGTAGCTTGTGTTACTATTCATATAAAGAGAAGCCAGGAATTTAATCGTTAAATGGTGCTTTATTCAGAGAAGCAGTAATCTAGAAAATCAAAGAGAAATGTGTCTTCCTCTATCCTTTTCTTGTTATTATTATTTGAATGTTATTTTTTTGAGGTTGTCGTTTTATTTTTCTCTCCTTTTTTTCCAATATTTTTTATTGACAACTTCTATAGTTACATACAAAAACTGCATGATATTTCCCTCCCCTCCCCCATTCCACTTTAGAATTCCAGTCTCCATCATATCCCCTCCCTCTCTCCATTAGTCTCTCTTTTAATTTGATGTCATCATCTTTGTCTTCTATTATGATGGTATTGCGAAGGTATTGCTAAGCACTGCAAGGTCATGGATATCAAGGCCAATTTCTGTCTGGACAGTTGCACTGTAAGGAGTCATACCCTTCCTTTGGCTCTTCCATTCTATCCGCCCCCTCTTCCGCAATGGTCCCTGAGCCTTGGAGGGTGTGACAGAGGTGCTTCAGTGCCGGGCACTCCTCCATCCCTTCTTCTCAGCACTATGTTGCCTTTTGGGTCATCCCAGTGGTCATCGCCATCTGAAAAGAGAAGCTTCTCTAACCAGAAGTGAGAGTAGTGTTAATATGTGAATATGAACATAAAGTGTAGTGGCCCCAGGGCAGCTTGGTGGGAATAATATATACATTTAGTCAGAAAAGAGCAGGCTTTATACCCCTAAGGCTCATGACCTCACCTACCATAGACTTTTGCTTAGGTTTTTCAGTACCAGATATGTATTCCCTCCTGTAGAGAGGGCTTCAGTCCAATTATGGAGCAGTTGGTTACCCCAAAAGTAGAGATGCCACTATTGCACCCTTTCAGTCATTGGGCCTGTATGGCCAAACTTGAATATTCAGTGTCCACTGTTTTCCCTACTGATGACTTCTGTCTCCCATATGGCTGCATGCAATGCAGCTTTTTCCAGCTTTCAGTTGGCTGGTCTACAGGGAGAAGGTTTTCTGCTCTGCAGCAGCTTGCTTTCTCAGTGACCTTGCCTCTCAGGCAAAAGATGTCTTCAGCAATAGGGTCTTACTATCTGTTTCTCAAGGGAAACCAAGGGCTTTGGCAAAAGCCTTTAATGTTTTGGAGGCTACCAGGACCTCCTTGGCCAACAATTCACTGGAAGGTATCCCATCCCTGGCACTGAAAATTTTCTAGTAACAGTCTACAGCTTCTAGATGTGCCATTATTTTAAAAAAGTAGGTTTACATAAGTCTTATTCAGACTATTTTGAATTTTTATTGACTCTCCCCCTGCCCTTCTTTTATGCATTCTCTTCCCATGGCCTCGCTTAGGCCATTCACCTCCCTGTAATCTGTTCTTCTACTTACATATGTGTAATACCATATGCTTAAGTCCTTCCCTCTCCTCCCTCCCTTATAGCCTTTTACCAGCTTACTGGTTTCTGGTACCTATTTTTGGTTCCACTTCACACACAAGTCTATACATTTGTACCTAGGATCCACATATGAGAGAGAACATGTGACAATTGGCTTTCTGAGCCTGGGTTACCTCACTAAGTATAATCCTTTCCAGATCCATCCATTTCCCTGCACATTTCATAATTTCATTTTTCTTTACCACTGAATAGAACTCCATTATGTAAATGTACCACATCTTTATTATCCATTCATCTGTGGAGGGATATCTAGGCTGCTTCCATTTCCTAGCTATTGTGAATAGAGCAGCAATAAACATGGTTGTGCAAGTATCTCTAAGATAGTGAGAAGAGTCCTTCAGATATATGCCTAGGATCATACAGTAGCTGGATCATACGGTAAATTTATTTCTAGCTGTCTCAAGAAACTCCACGCTGATTTCCACAAGGGCTGTACCAGATTACATTCCTACCAGCAATGTAAAAGTGTTGCTCTTTTTCTGCATCCACGCCAACACTTACTGTCATTTGATTTCTTGATGGTAGCCACTCTGACAGGAGTGAAATGGAATCTCAAAGTGGTTTTAATTTGCATTTACCTGATGACGAAGGATGTGGAACACGTTTTTAGATGTGATATACCATCTGTATTTCTTCTTCTGAGAACTCTCTATTTAGTTCCATAGCCCATTTTTTAACTGGGTTGTTTGAATTCTTACTATTCTGTTTTTTAAGTTCTTTGTATATTCTGGATATTAATCCTCTGTCAGATGTATAGCTGGCAAAGATTTTCTCCCATTCTGTAGGTTGTCTTTTTGCTCTATTCACAGTGTCCTTTGCTGTACAAAAGCTTTGTAATTTCATAAGGTCCCAGTGGTTGATTAGTGGTTTTATTCACTCAGCAATTGGGGTTATATTCAGAAAGTCCTTGCCTATGTCAATATGTTGAAGGGTTTCCCCTACCTTTTCCTCTAGCAGTTTCAGAGTTTAAGGTCTGATATTAAGGTCCCTGATCCATTTGGACTTGACTTTTGTGCATGTAGAGAGACAAGGATCTATTTTTATCCTTTTATATACAGATATCCTGTTTTCCCAGCACCACTTGTTAAAGAGGCTATCTTTTCTCCAATGAATATTTTTGGCATTTTTGTCAAAAATCAGGTGGCTGTAGCTGCCTGGATTAATATTTGGGTCTTCTATTCTGTTCCATTGATCTACCTGTCTGTCCTTGTGCCAGTACCATGCTGCTTTTGTCACTATGGCTTTGTAAAATAACTTAAAATCAGTTATGGTAATACCACCAGTCTGATTTTTGTTTTGGGTATTCGAGGTTTTTTTTTGTTTCCAGATGAATTTTAGGATTGTTTTTTCTATTTCTGTGAAGAATGCTATTGGAATTTTAATGGGGATCGCATTAAATGTGTAGATTGCTTTTGGTACGATTGACATTTTCACAATATTGATTCTTCCAATCCAGCAGCATGGGATGTCTTTCCATTTCTTTGGGTCTTCTGTAATTTGTCGCTCAAGTTTTTTAAAGTTTTCATTGTAGAGTATCTTCACTTCCTTGGTTTAGTTTATTCCAAGGTATTTTATTTTATTTTATTTTATTTTTTTTTTTTTTGAGACAATTGTGAATGGGAGAGATTCCCTGATTTCATCCTCTGAATGTTTGTTGTTAGTGTATAGAAAAGATACTGATTTCTGTGTGTTTATTTTGTATCCTGCTACATTGCAAAATGTGTTTATCAGCTCTAACTGTTTGCTGGTAGGTTCTTTAGGGTCTGTTATGTATAGAATCATATCATCTGCAAATAATGATAATTTGATCTCTTCCCTTCCAATTTGTATCCCTTTTATGAGTGTCTCTTGCCTTATTGCTATAGCTAAAACTTCCAGTACTATATTAAATAGAAGTAGGGAAAGACACCCTTGTCTTGTTCCTGAATTTAGAGGAAAAGCTTCAAGTTTTTCCCAATTTAGTAATATGTTGGCTGTAGGTTTTTCATAAATAGCTTTTATTATGTTGAGAAAGGTTCCTTCTATTCCCAGTTTCTGTAATACTTTCACCATGAAGGGGTGTTGGATTTTGTCAAATGCCTTTTCTGCATCTATTGAGATGACCATGTGATTTTTGTCCTTCAGACCATTTGTATGGTGTATTACATTTATAGATTTGCATATGTTGAACCATCCCTGTATCTCTGGGATAAAGCCTACTGGGTCAGGGTGAATAATTTTTCTGCCATATTATTATATTCTGTTTACCAGTATATTGTTGAGAATTTTTGCATCTATGTTCATGAGGGAGATTGGTCTGTAATTTTCTTTTTTTCTTTTATTTTTTTAATCTGTCTTTGTCTGGTTTGGGTATCAGGGTGATGCTGTCTTCATAGAAGGATTTCAGTAGAATTCCTTCCTTTTCTATGTTTTGAAAAAGTTTGAGAAGCATTGGTGTTAGATCTTCCAGGAATGTCAGTAAAATTCAGCAGTGAATCCATCTGGGCCTGGGCTTTTTTTAGTTGGGAGACTTTTAATAACTGCTTTGATCTCTGTACTTGTTACAGGTCTATTTAAATTAAATCTCATCTTGATTTAAATTTGGTAGGTCATATGAATCAAGGAAATCATCCATTTCTTTCAGATTTTCAAACTTAGAGGAATATATATTCTTAAAGTATATCCGTATAATTTTCTGAATTTCTGTTATCTGTTGTGATGTTGCCTTTTTCATCTCTAATTTTGTCAATTTTTGTCTCTTTTCTCCTTCTTTTGGTCAGATTTGCTAAGGGTTTATCAATCTTGTTTATCCTTTCAAAGAACCAACTCTTTGTTTCATTGATTTTTTTAATATTTTACTTTTTATTAATTTATTTGACAGAGAAAGAGGGAGAGAGAGAGAGAATGGGCACGCCAGGGCCTCAAGCCACTGCAAACGAACTCCAGACACATGTGCCCCCTTGTACATCTGGCTAACATGGGTCCTGGGGAATTGAACCGGGGTCCTTTGACTTTGCAGGAAGATGCCTTAACCGCTAAGCCATTCCTCCAGCCCATCATTGATTTTTTTGATTGTTTTTTTTTGGTTTCCATTTTGTTAATTTCTGCCCTAACCTTTATTATTTCTTCCCATCTACTGATTTTTGGTTTTCCTTGTTCTTCTCTTTCCAAGGCCTTAAGGTGCAGCATTAAATTGTTTAGTTGTGAACTCTCTAATTTCTTAATATAGGCACTTAGAGCTATAAATTTCCCTCGTAGGACTGCCTTCATTTTGTCCCAATGGTTTTGGTATGTTGTATTCTCATTATCATTTGATTCTATGAATTTCTTGATTTCATTTTTAATTTCTTCAATGACCCATACATCATTCAATAATGTACTGTTTAGTCTCCATGAATTTCTGTATGCTCTGTAGTTTTTCTTGTTGCTGATTTGCAGTTGAATCCCATTGTGTTCAGATAGCGTACAAGGGATTATTTCAATTTTCCTGTATTTGTTAAGATTTGATTTGTGTCCTATTATATGATCTATTTTAGAGAATGTCCCATGTGCTGCTGAGAAAAATGTATATTCTGAAGCATTTGGATGGAATGTTCTGTACATATCTGTTAGGTCCATTTGTTCCATGATATCAGTTAATGCAGATGTCTCTCTGTTTATTTTTTGCTGGGTAGACCTGTCAAGTGATGAGAGTGGGGTATTGAAGTCACCCACTACTATTGTGTTAGGAGTTATCTCTGACCTTAATTCTAATAGTGTTTGTTTTATGAAATTGGGAGCCCCCATGTTAGGAGCATATATGTTTAGGATTGTAATGTCCTCCTGTTGGAGTGTTCTTTTAATCAGTATAAAGTGACCTTCTTTATCATTCCTCACTAATGTTAGTTTGAAGTCTATCCTGTCAGAAATTAGGATAGTAACCCCTGCTTTTTTCCTAGGCCCCTTTTCTTGAAATACCTTTTTCCAACCTTTCACCCTAAGAAGGTTTCTATCTTTTATTGAGAGATGAGTTTCCTGGAGGCAAAAGATGGTAGGATCCTGTTTTTTAATCCAGTTTTCAAGTCATCTTTTGATTGGGGCATTGAGGCCATTGATATTAAGAGTTATTATATTGAAAGATATGTATTTATTCTCACCATTCTTCTTATTTTGTAGTTCTTCCTGTTTTCCCTTTACTCATTTGTTTTAACTGTTATTTGAGCATGGTTTATTTTTTCCTATTTCCTGTTGTGTGTGTTTTGCTTTCTCTTCAGCATGAATGATTCCTGCAAGTATTTTCTGTAGAGCTGGTTTAGTTTCCATAAATTCCTTTAGCCTGTCTTTGTTGTGGAATGTCCTTATTTCTCCATCAATTTGGATAGATAGCTTTGCAGGATAAAGTAATCTTGGTTGACAGTTTTTATCTTTCAGAACTTGGAATACATCACTCCAGGCCATTATGGCTTTTAAAGTTTGTGTTGGGCTGGAGAGATGGCTTAGTGGTTAAGGCGCCTGCCTCCTAAGCCTAAGAACACTGGTTCCAATCTCCAGTGGTTCCAATCTCCAGGTCCCACGTTTAGCCAGATGCAAAGTGATGCAAGAGTGCAATGCCGCACTTGACCACAATGGGGCACACAGATCTGGATTTCGTTCACAGCAGCTGAGAGACTGCTGTCATGCCCATCTCTATCTGTCTCCCTCTCACTCTCTGTCTGTCTCTCTCTGTGTCTCTCTCCAAAAATAAAAAAAATAATAATAATAAACTTTGTGTTGAGTAATCTGCTGTGATTCTGATGGACGTGCCTTTGTAGGTCACTTGCTTTTTCTCTGTAGCTGCTTTCAATATATTTTCTTTGGTTTGTACGTTTGGTAGTTTAATTATAATATGGCGGGGAGAGGTTCTTTCCAGGTTTTGTCTGTTTGGTGTTCTAAAGACTTTCTGTATCTGCATTGGCATCTCTTTCCCAATTTGGGGGAAGTTTTCATCTATGATTTTGTTGAAAACACCTACTATGCCTTTGGAGTGAAATTATTCTCCTTCTACTATCCCTTGAATTCTTATGTTTGATCTTTTCATAGTGTCCCAAATATCTTGAAATTCCCATTTATACCTTCCTCTTATTTTGTCTTTCTCTTTGTTGGACTGTATTAGATCTGCCACCTGATGTTCTAGTTTAGATATTCTGTTCTCTCCTTCATCCATTCTACTAGAGAGATTTTCTACACAGTTTTTAATTTCACTGACTGTCTTCTTTATTCCTAGTATTTCTGACTGGGTTTTCTTTATTCTTTCCGTTTCCATACTTATGTCTAGTATTGACCTCCTTATTTCATTAAATTGGTTTTCTGCATTTTCTTTGAATCCTTTCATTTCATCTTTGAGGTCTTTGAACCCTTTCATTTCCTCTTTGAGTTCTTTGAACATATTTATAATCATTCTTTTGAAATATTTCTCAGGCATTTCCTCTAAGTCAGCCTCACTGAAGGTCATTTCTGATATATACATACTTTTTGGTGGATTTTTATTGTCTTGATTTTTTGTGTTTCTTATAATGTAGAGATTTTTGCATTTTGGATTAATTTAATGCTTGGGTTTTCTAATTATCTGCATTAATATTAGATGTATCAATCAATCTGATGTTATATATCTTCTGGGTAGGAGCTTAAGGTGCTAAGTGTGGCTTTTTAGGCTCTCAGAGTAATCACAGAAGTGACCCTATGTGTTGGGTTTGCCTGCTATGAGAGTATTCAAGTGGGCGGAATGGAACAGAATACAGTCAAATTCTAAAAATTTAACTAAACAATGTATCCCTTCAATGAATTATAGCACAGACTATTTATGCAAAAGTAGGTATTATGACAAACAGATCCTCTAACAAAGTCACAGTCCCTAAGGATGTGTGTTGCCCCACATCCTTAATCCTGTCACTTGGGAGGCTAAGATTTCTGGTCTGTAGAGGGTTCCAAGGTCAGCTTGTGACCAAGTGAGATCCTTCCCCAATGAATGACAGAGGAGGAAACAAAGGCACTATAAATCAGGAAGCAACAAATGAGCAGCCCCAAATACAGCTTATTTAGGAATGTCAGATCTGACCATACATCAGGTTTAACATATAATTTACCCTGACATGGAAGGTGCAATTAGCCCTTCCAATGCAAGCCTATACACTGGGCTTATTTTGTGGGTACTTACCTAGTGTAATTCCAGTTACCTTTTGGGACAGGTTTGATCACAGCTATACTGCATGGCTGCTTTGGTTCTTTGCTGTGTTGTGGGCTCAGGAAGGCTGGCTACATCTGTGGGTCACTGCTTTCATCAAGCCAGATGCCTAGTTGGTGAATTCTCTTCCCCAGGTCTCTGGTGCTTGCTGGCACTAGTGCCGGTGGTGGGGGAGGGGAGGCTGTGGATGGAGGCTGAAGTCTGTCTGCTCATCCACGTGATCCCCTTCCTCACAAGCCGCTCCGTTAGTCTCTGCCATCCTCCTTCCACATTTCTTGAGTTTGTGAGGAGGCTGGTGTGAGTGGAGAATCCCCTTACCTGGCTTTAAAATCCTGCAGCTCAGGTGGAGCCTGGCGGCTGCAGCCATGAGGAACTCACTGCTAGAGCCCCTTCTGCCTGCTTCTGTGGGCTCTGGATGCTCTGGATCTCTCCTGCTTCTCTGCTGTGGTTGATAGTTTACTATACACCTCACTTTTTAGTAGAAGAGTGTATTTTGTTGGTTTTTTTTTTTTTTTTTGCTTTTTTTTCCCTAGCCTGTTTTGACATGGTGCCTATGCTGTCATCTTAACCAGAAGTCGAATGTTATTTTATTTTAAAAAATTTTAATTGACAACTTCCATACTTACAGACTAAAAAACCCCCATGAAATTTCCTTCCCCTCCTCCCATTCCCCTTCAGAACTCCACTCTCCATTATATCCCCTCCCTATCTCCATCAGTCTCTCTTTTAATTTGATGTTATCATCTTTTTCTCCAATTATGAGGGTCTTGTGAAGGTATTGCTAGGCACTGCGAGGTCATGGATATTGAGGCCATTTTCTGTCTGGACTGTTGCATTGTAAGGAGTTGTCCCCTTTCTTTGGTTCTTACATTCTTTCCACCCCCTCTTCCACAATAGACCCTGAGCCTTGGAGGGTGTGATAGAGATGTTTCAGTGCTGGACACTCCTCCATCCCTTCTTTTCAGCACTATGTTGTCTTTTGGGTCAAAGTTTAGCTTTTTCTCTGTGGCCATGTGGGTCTTGCCTTTGAGATTCCACTGTTCCACATTATCCTCTCTGTGCAACAGGGGAAGGTTTAAATACACCAAAGCCACTGTGCCTTGCATTCCTCCCCATCCACTGTTTGGTTGAAATCTAGATTTAAGACTAAGTCACATTCCATTAGGAGCAATACTTGCAATGTATTCATGCAGAATTCTTTCTATAGAATGAAGTACAAATATGCTCTGATAGAATATGAAGTTCCCCTATAAAAGGAAGAAATAATCTCATTGTCTTTCAATGAATAAACAAAATGTTACATCCATACAGGTAAATATTGGTTATAAAAAGAACAAAGTTGTGAAACAACATGGATGAACCTCCAAAATATACTACGTAGAAAACATCAGCCTGCAAGAAAAAAAAAAATGTTACCCAGAGAAAGCCAGACACAGAAGGCCACCATACTGCATTTAATGAAATATCCAGAATAGGTAAATCAATACATTATAAAGGCAGAAAATTTGCTTGTAATTACTAAGTAGACATTAACTTGACTTTGATTTAATCAAGTGATTGTTTAGAATTCATAAAGATCTATATACCTTCTGTACTCATGAAACAACCAATAGTAAAAGAATAGTTTTGATGAAAATAAGTTCTAGATGAATAAAAAATTCAAATTCAACTTTAATGACTTGCCTTTGGAAAGGGGTGTACACTTAGTAATGTGAGATCAAGAAGGATAGACATCAAGATGTTTTTGTTTCATCCTTATCAGTGAAGTAACTATGGGGTCCAAACCAGAATATAGAAAACTAGACCTGTTTTTCTGCTTAATGCCCAAAAGCTCTCATGGATCTATGTTGCTCAAAGATAAAGGTGAAATTCCTCCAGGAGAGCAAAAATGTGTTCCTGGGTGCCTGGCCATTTCCCTTCAACAGTCAGCTGGAGGCTTATGCAGACACTGGGTTCTTCTGTGCAGGTCTTCTGGTTTTATTCTGATGGTGGAGTCAGGTGGTTCCCTTGAAGAGCCTGTACCTCATCATAATGAACTCCAGTTTGGATTTGTAGCCATTGTTTATTTTGTATTGCTTTTGTGCAAATAGGAACTTGTATGTTGTTCTTTTCACTTGTAAAATTGAAAAGCCCAAGTCCTTATAAATGCAGCATTCCAGTTCCTGTGACAGCTCTTTGTTCTTGGAAATGCATCATTTGTGCCCAAGTAGTGTCAGACATGGTAATAAAGGTCCTGAACAGAGCAGATGACCTTCAGGGACCCATAATGAGGAAAGCATGAACTTTCATTCCTGCAAAATGAAAGTGTCTATAATAACATCCTTGGATGTACTGACCTCTGATTAGTGCTCCATGACCTTTCTAAAAATGTCTATAAATGACTTCAGTATTCACCAGTGTCACATGAATGGGGAAAGATGTTACAAAGCAGGGGCCTTGAAGCCCTGCAGAGGATGTGCACATGGCCCTCCAGGTGTGCACAGCGTCCTGAGCAGTCCACAGCACCTAGCCCTCATAGAGTTCAAACTTTGCAGACTCTCTGTTGGTCAATGGTTGTCACAGCTCAGCTCCAGTCCCCCATGAAGAGGTGACGGCACTTCTTATTGAAGACAGGTCACAACAGTCAACCTTGGTTCTTATGGGAATTATTATTGTGAGTGTTGAGAGTGATGGAGCCTGTCCCAGCTCTGAATGGGCTTAGCTTAAGGGTGAGAGTACCAGACACTCAGTGGTCACTAAAACTCTTCAAGCCAGTGTCTTTCAAGTTCATTGTCTTGCTACTCATGAATAATGACAAGTGCAGACACTGCAGAAGAACAAGGGTTTATTAGAAAAGAAGGTGAAAATGAAAGTCAACAGAAAAGATCCTTTGCTGGGAGGGGTCCGGAGCAGGTCGTCTTCAATTGACTTGGATGTGGTCTTCTTATACCCTGGGGGTGTAACTTAAGAGTTAAGTAGGGGTGTATTAAATAGGTAATTTTGACTCTCTGTAGAAGCTTCTGATAGGCTGATGAGTTAGACAATGAATTGGTTACTTGTATGTGTGGGCCAGCTGGCCTCCTGGTGGACCATAATAAGTCAGAACTTCTTGGATTTCAGTTCCCAGACCCTTTTCTCTTAAAGTGTCTGTGTTCATAGGCTCTGTCAGGGCAGAATATCTATCTATTCGCTTTGGGCCTGTAACTCTCACTAGCTGCCTTTAAAACGGGTTATTTTACTCTTATCCCTTATTTAGTTTTATCTGGTGGCCACCATGGCTCCACCAGCAGGAACTAACCCTCCCTGGGAGAACTGAGTCTCTTCAGCAGGGTAGAGAAGCATCCTGGTGTGGCATCCACAGGGTCAGTATTCACACAAGGGTCTAGAATGACAAAAACCAAACATTTTGATAGTATGAAACAACCAAACCCAGTGGGTCTAATCAGAGTAGAATTTCTAAAATTTTATGCTACAGCTGCTAAAAGATATGCTTATTCACTCATCAAAACAGCAGGACAGTGGCCATTTCCACAATAAATATAAGGAGCAATACATAAAATCTAATTATCAACCATCCAAATTGCAACATTTCAATGAATTATTACTCTGGGCAACTTTCCCCTGAGATACCAGTTTTTAAACCCTTGTGAAAATCTCAACTCTAGAAAAATCCTCTTTTCCACTTACAATTTTTTCTAATCTAATTTGCTTTCTAATATCCCTGTAGAAACTCCATGTTCTACAATCCAGCCATGTTGACAATGGAACCAGCGGGCCATGGACTGCAGGAATGCCCATGGAACACATGAGTGGAGTGGCATTGTAGTGATTTCAGAAGGAGGATGTGGGACACTTCTAAAATGGTATTGAAAACTCCACATCTGCTCCAAGCAGGATCTTTGGCTCAGGCCCCAGATACTGCCACTTATCAGTCAATCACTTTTTTGAAAAGAATGACATGAATAAGAAAGACTGTCCCCTACCATGTTGATACCAAGGCTACCTTCCACCTCGGTCCTCCTAAATTGCCCTAGAAATTCACCCCCTCTCATGTCAGGTGCTTAAACAAAGGGAACACAAGTTTGATGATGGGTTCCTGGTTCAGAGCTTGGGTCACTGTGCTCCCAGGCTGTTAAAATAGGCAGTACTTCCAGGCTTCTTGAACTCATGTACAATTAACCCACTAGCCAACAGCCTAGATCTAAGCCAGGCTCTGCCATCTGAACTTGGAAAAGTTATTTAATCTCTCAGATTCTATGCTTTCCATCTTAAAACAGAGATAATGGGTTGGACACGTGGCACAATGGATAAAACACTTGTTGTACGAGCATAAGGACCTGAGTTTAGACCCTGAGCACCCATGTAAATGCCAGGCAGACCTTGTGGTGTGACTGTAATCCCAGCACTGCAAAAGTGGGGATGGGATTCCTGGGGCAAATTGGTCAGCCCTGAGTTCAGTTGAGAGACATTGCCTCAGCAAGTGCAGTGGAGAGCATTTAAGGAAGGCACTCAATGTCAACTTGTGGTCTAAACGCCCATATGAACACACGCAAACCTGCACACCCATGGGCTTACACAGACAAAACAGGGAACATAACTGAACTCATCTACATATCTGTTATGTGGATCAAGTGCACATCGTTTAGAACAGCACCTGGCCCCTATGACCTAGTAAGTCAAGTTCAAAGGAACTCAGAAGAGTCCATATTTGTTATCATCCCTGGCCCCAGACCTCCCTGCATCGAAGAAGTGGAGTGAGTGTAAGAAAAGAGATGAATTGGAGCTAAACTAGTGCAGGGAATCAAGCTCTGGGAATGAGCAATGAACAGTGGGATAAAGCGAAACTCTTAATGCTAGGAAAAGTTAACACAACAGGAAGCCAGGCTGTACCCTGAGCTCAGTTCCGTCCAGCACTAAGTTGTGTGAGCAATGACTTTCGGGCTCTGCCTTGCCCTGGGTGATTAACAAAGCAGCTTTTGACTTCATTTTGAGTACAGATGCAGAGGCAGTATGACTCTGTCTTGTTTGTGCACATGGATACCACTGCCTGGCCTGTACCAACCATTGTGGCAAAGTTTGATCAATTGTTTCCAAGAGTAAAAAGTCACACTTGGGCTGGAGAGATGGCTTAGGGGTTAAGGCACCTGCCTGCTAAGCCTAAGAACGCGGTTCCAATCTCCAGGTCCCACGTTTAGCCAGATGCAAAGTGACACAAGGGCGCAATGCCACACTTGACCACAAGGGGGCGCACGCATCTGGATTTCGTTCACAGCAGCTGAGAGACTGCTGGTGCACTCATTCTCTATCTGCCTCCCTCTCCCTCTGTCTGTCTCTCTCTGTGTCTCTCTCCAAAAATAATAATAATAAAAAAAAGTCACACTTATTTACCAAAGTAGATTGGAAACACATATTAAAAACCATACCACAAAAGCCAGGCCCAAGGACTTATCAAAAATACCAGGCTAACAGAAAGTGCAACAGCCTTACCTGGACCTCATCAAAAGGACATCTAATGCTGTCATGGCAACAGCTTCACCAATCTGTTGTCTGACCACTCTATATGTGCAATAAGGGACCAAATAGGCAGAGAACTCTCTACTTGCTGTCCCTGGGGCTTCAGTTACCACTGTTTAATGACATCTACTTGAAGTAGTGTCGGTTTATTCATATGTTGATTGGCTCATACATCTATCCAGCCCAGTCCTGAGCCTTGCTTAAATGGTCCCATGCCTCAGTGACTTGGCTCTGTGGATGGGTGGCCTTCTCTAGCAGTTCTCCATCTGAGTGGTTTTTTTTGTTTTGTTTTGTTTTGTTTTGTTTTGTTTTGTTTTGTTTTGTTTTGCTGAGAGTCAGAGAGAGAGAGAGAGAGAGAGAGAATGGGTGTGCCAGCAGCCTCTCAACCACTGTGAATGAACTCCAGACACATGCACCCCTTGTGGGCAAGTACGGCATTGCGCCCTTGCTTCACTTTGTGTCTGGTTAAACATGGGACCTGGAGAATCGAACGGGCCTTCTTAGGCTTAGCAGGCAGGCACCTTAACCACTAAGCCATCTCTCCAGCCCTCCATCTGAGTTCTTAATATCTAATCACTTGTAGTGACTATCTGCATCTGTATTATCCCTGCCTCTGCTTTCAGCAAAGTTCCTGAAATCTACAGCCTCTCTCACCCTTTTGTAGCTATTCTGTAACCTCTACTCTCTCTCTCTCTCTACTGGGTGATGTATAATGTATAAGTTGAGAATGAGTATTAGTAATTAAGGTTGGAACAAAAGAATCTCTGCCAATGACAAGCTGTCCAGGGAAATCAGGACTATTTAGTAAATTACAGCCAACACAATTGAGGTAGCTTATGAATTTATTGCTATTCAATTGACTCTGAACTTGTGGAAACAAATCTGTCTATGTTTCTGATATAGCAAGCTCATAATAGTCAGGTATATTTTTTCCTCCCTAATGTAGTATTCACAGCAAACAGGGATACTTGTACATTTCCTTTCCTCCAAGAAAGTTTAGTATGCACATGGAGAGAAGAGGATACATGTTTTGGTACAAGGCCATCTCAGAGTTGCAGGGCACGGGTATTCTCAAGGCCATCAGGTTCTGCCTCAGGGGGCCATCCCAGCCTTTAGAGGTTGTGGGTGTGCCTGCCATATAAACACTGAGAAGAATGGGAGAAGGGTAGGAGGAAATTACAGGTATACATTGGCAAAGAGGCTGGGTGCAGTAACACTGGGCATGGGACCAGACATGTGTACCTTAGAAAACCTGCCTAGGGGCTGTGAGACTTCTAAGTGCTCAAGAACAGAAGAAAGCCAGGGTTTGGCAAGAAGAGAACAAAGCCTTTAAGAAAACTAAGAAGGAGCGTCCAGAAGGGCAGGAAACAATGAAGAGCAAGGAGAAGCATGCCCAGGCTGCACTCTGCCATGGCTGAGCAGGTGCAAATAAAATAAATGTTCACTATGTCATAAAGAGAGAAGCATTCTTTGAAGCTACTATGACAGTATGACAGGAGAGTCAGGAGGCATTAAGGCCAACATATGAAAGATGTCAATTGGCAGAGGACTGGAAATCCTGCCTCACCTGGGTTACTTGTAACAATACAGCATTTGCAAAAAAATAAAAATAAAAAATAAATTAAAATGCCAAGATCCGGAAATGCAGAAGGTGGGTGCTCCGGAGCTCCTGTAGGAGCAGCATTTAAGTTTATGACTTTTCCCGGCTCACTAGCTCACTCTTTCTCAGCAGCACCCTTCCCTCCCTCCCTCCCTCCCTCCCTCCCTCTTTCTTTCTTTCTTTTTTTTGTAAAGTGAAATAGCAAATCTTAATTTTGTTGCAAACAAAAATCTCTCTTCAGGAAGTGAGAGGAACCAGAGCAAGAAGTCCTTGTGAGTAGGCTCTAGGACTGGCTGTTTTTTTAAATTTATTTTATTTATTTATTTTATTTTTATTTTTTAATTTTTTATTGACAACTTCTATACTTACATACAAAAAACGCATATTTCCCTCCCCTCCCCCATTCCCCTTTAGACCTCCACTCTCCGTCATATCCCCTCCCTCTCTCCATTAGTCTCTCTCTTACTTTGATGTCATCATCTTTTTCTCCTATTATGAGGGTCTTGCTAAGATACTGCTAGGCACTGCACGGTCATGGATATCAAGGCCAGTTTCTGTCTGGACAGTTGCATTGTAAGGAGTCGTACCCTTCCTTTGGCTCTTCCATTCTTTCCGCCCCCTCTTCCGCAAGCCCTTCTCTTTCTTAAAGAACTGTCTCCATTTCTATAACGAACCATGTCTCCCTGATGGAATTCTTTGTCTCTGGATAGCACCTGGGAATCCTCAGTGGGGGCCTGATGGTCTGACCTGTTGCTGTCACACTGCTGGTTCTAGTTAGTACCTCAATCTGCCACAACAGGGCTGTAAGCTTAGAAGAGATGTTAGAAAGGCATATGGATTTTCTTTAACTTACTCACAGTGGGTCGAGAGAGTGGAGTGGAAAACCCTTATGAACTGGTTGTATTACTTTGCTCTGCTTACCATAATAAAGTACCACAGACTGAGTTGGTCAAGCAACAAAAACTTCGGTTCTCACAATTCTGGGAGGCAAAAGTCTGTGAGCCAGGTGCTGAGGCCTAGCTGCATTCTTTGGAGACTCCCTTCCCTGTCTTGTAGATGGCCAGCCTCTCCCTGGTCCTCACATCTCCTTCCTTCCCTGCATCTGACCCGATCTCCTCTAAGACACCCTCCAGGGTGATCAGGGGGCCCACAATACAACCTCATTATCTCTTTAAAGATTCTTGCCAAATGCTGTTAGATTTTGAGGTATTGGAAATTAGGGTTTCAACATGTGAATTTTAGAGTAGGACAAAATTCAGCCCACAAGACTTGGATAATTTTATTCATTAAAAGGTAGTCAGTCATAGGTCAAAAAAATGTAACTGGAAGCTAATTATTCCTTTAGAAGAAAGAGCTTGTTAAGACAGGCAGCCTTTGCAGACTAATTGCCTAATAAAGATCCGTGAGAATCTTGCTTAAGTATCTGTGTCACACCTCATTAGAACTTTGATGCAAAAAGCTTGAACTTGGCAAGTTTGGAATATCCGGGTTCTCTGCAGTCTCCAGCTTTATGTGTCATGTTACCTATGTACTGTGCACTAGATCAATCTACCAGGACCTAATAGGTGCCTGAAATACTCTTTCTAAAAAAGTAATTGAGGCCAGGGGAGATGGCCTAGTCTGTACAGTGCTTGCTACACAGGCCTAAGGACCTGAGTTCAATCCCCAGCACCTGCATAGAATCCCAGATATGGTGGCACATGCCTGAATCCCAGCCAAGGTAGGGGGAGACAGGTGGATGCCTGTGGTAAACTGACTTTCTAGACTAACCATATTGGCAGGGAGAGACTCTATGCAAATAAATAAGGTGAAAAAGAGATTGAGAAAAACACCTAATATTAACCCCTAGCTCCAACATGCACACAGATACACATAGGCATGTACACTTACATACATGTCCACAGACATGCAAACATCCACACACACAGTGATTGGAATATACATTGTGCACATTATCACTGAAAAAAAAATTCTGTACTATTCCCAAGTTTGCATTTTAAAGGCATTTCAGTGAAATAGGAAAACAGCATGCAGCAATTATTTTAAATAGTGACAGGTCAAAATGTAAGAAAGAGGTTATAGAGGTGCTAACCTGGACCTAGAGAAGTAATTTTGTTTTCTTTTAGTAGATTCTACTTTTTGTATCAATTAAAATCTGAAAAAAACTATTACCCATCCTAATTATTCAAAAATGCCTGTTAAAACTGTTGATGGGCTGGGGCAATGGCTCTATAATTAAAGGCACTGCTTGCAAAGGCTACTGGCTCACGTTCAGTTCCCCAGTACCTATATAAAGCCAGACGCAAAGTGGTACATGTACCTGAAATTTGTTTAGAGTGTCAAGAGGTCCTGGTGTGCCCATTCATTGCCCCCTTCCTCCCTCTCTCCCTTCCCACAAATAAATAAAAATTAAAAAATGTGTTAATACACTTGGAATGCAATAAGAGTTGTAAAGCTTGACCTGTCATTACTCTTATATAATGACATTTGAAATACTTTTCTACCAAAAATAAATCACATGGATTTACTAAATACTTTGAGAGCAACACATGTTATTTTTCATCTCCACAGATGGGTTAACATTTGAATCACATTTTTCTCTAGCATTTAAATGTTAAATGTGGGCTTTCCATAAATGAATGCAAGTGTGTTTCCTTTGGCTCCCTATGACATAGCCTTGTTGTTCTTATATACACAAGGATAAGTTCATACTTATGCTTTGTATGTGACACTTATGCCATTGATTTGTGGCCCTGAGTCTCAGCCCTTGTGCAAGGTAAGTAAGACGAATAAGCAAAATCATACACAAAAGCACTCAGAAAGTCTCAGATGATGCTAGAGCACTCTTTTTGCTGGTTGTTTATAAGTGTGTGTTATGCTTTCACGTGTGTACGCATGTTTGCGTATGTGCATGTGGTGGCCAGAGGTCTATGTCAGGTGTCTCTCACAATTGTTCTCCACCTTAATATTTGAAATACAGTCTCCCCTTGAACCCAGAGCTCTGGGTTCAATTGGACTAGACTAGCTAGACTCTTGCCCTGAGGATCCTGTCTCCCCGGCTCTGGGTCTACAGGAGTGCACACCATCATTTTACGTGTGTGCTAGGGGTTGAACTCGGGTCCTCATGCTTGTACAATAAGCACTTTACCAACTTAGTTATCTCTCCAGCTCTTCCCTGTCATTCTCTTTCCCCAAAGCATTTTTGGCTAACCCTGTCCCCACCTGAGGATTAGTGATTTAATCCATGGTGAGTGTCTGATCACATTTGTTGTTTATCTTGTCTGGTGCAAGTTAACCAAATGGGAAAGCAGCAGTTTAATCTTCTGCAGGTAGGTGACATGCAAGTGTTCTCTAAGCTAACGATTAGAGAACAAATAGAAGTTAGTTGTGCCATGCATTGAGGGCCTTCCAGAGAAAAGAATCAGTAAGAGGCATAGGTATATGTGTGATGTGCATCCATATGTGTGTGATATGTGTGCATATGTAAATAGAAAAGAGCATGATAGGGGAACCTGGACAGTTCCATTGATGCTCTTCTAAGAAATGGAGCCCCCAAAAGCCAAAGGCTTTGTCCTGTGGCACAATCCAAATCTGAAAGTCTGAGGATGAGAGCCCATTAATCTCAGTTAGGTTGGAAGGCCCAAGCAGAGAGCACGCTTGTACGTTCCCTGTCTTTCCTCCCCTTTGGGTCCTCAAGGGCTTGCATGATGCCCACTCTTATTAGCAAGGATGATCTTGGTCAGTCCAACTGTCCAAATGCCCAGGGATGAAGTGGCTTTTTGGACCTGGACAGAAATTAATTTCAGATTGTTCTGGGTATCACCTTGAGAGGTAGATGGAGGACAGCCCCCATCATCATATGAGTCAAAGTTCCCTGTGGCAAATAGCAATATTTATATGTATATCATTGTGGTAGTTTGAATAGATGGCCCCCAATATATTCAGTGTTTTATTAGTTTATAGTTTGCATCTGCAGCCACCTGGCTGGAGGCAGTGTCACTGGGTGGATCTTAAGGTGTGGTGGTGGGTTTAGGATTTCAATCTAAAGATATGCAAAGTGAGCCTAGCTGGAGTTCCTGAGGTGTGAGGTGTGACTTTTGGCTTTTGGCTTGTGACTTCCCTGTCTGTGTTTGGTCCTGTGAAGAGAAGGCCAGCTTCTTCTGCCATTATGGAACTTCCCCTGGATCTGTAAGGTTCAATAAATAATATCCCTTCCTCCATAACTATGCCTGGTCTGGAAGTTCATCTCAGTGAACCTGAAGCTGTCTGCTACAATCATATATATATATATATATACATATACATACACATATATGACATGCAATAAATATGTGTATATTGCACATATATCCTATTGCTTCTTTTATTAAGGAAGGAATACCCTAACACAAAAATGTAATGCTGGGTAGCTTTAGGGCTACCCAGCCCTAAAAGGAAAGTAAATGGCAGCAGAATGAAAGAATATACCTATTTCAAATGTGGTGTCAAGGAGGCCTTTTTTTTTTTTTTTTTTTTAAGGGAGCAACACTAGAACAGAGAGCTGAATGAAATGAAAAGATAAGCCATTCCATATCTGGAATAAAAGTATTCCTAGCTGAACTAAAACTAGGTGCAAATGCTCTGAGGTACAAACAAGATCAACATGTTTACTGTTTTGCCTTTGCAATGAATGATGAGGTTTATAATAAGTCACAAAGGAAAAGGCAATACTAGACACTATGAAGTTAAGGGCTGCCATTCTACCTATTAACAAGGGACAGAAAATGGATTTTAATATTGGCACCTATTAATTAGTGAGCACCTACTATACACCAGGATCAGGCTATTAATTTACACAATTTCATTAGGTCATCACAATCACCAAATGTTTTGGGAATTAGTTCATTGTATATATCAAGACTCTAGACACTGCACTGTTGTCTATTAACTTTTTTCTGAGACTAATGGCCCCTGATTCTTGGGTGCTCCAGGATGGCAGTACATTGGGAGGGCTGGGTGGCAACTAAAGCCCTAGTCAGCTCCTGGTGTCTTATCTCCTCTACACAGATTCTGGGAGGGTAAGATGTCCTTGAGGCTCCAGCTACTGGGCCTGAGCCTCCCCCTGAACCACCTCTGCTTTGGTTCCGTTCCAGTAAGGGAACACTTTCTGCTAAGAGAGGGTGGGATCCAGATACCTCCCACTCCCCAGCTCCCATAGACCAAGGCAGAGGATCTAATCATGGACCTAGGAACAGTTGAGGAATGGAGGCTGTCCTCCTGAGGGCCAATCCAAGGACCAGGGAGGAAACATTCAAAACTGTTAAAAACCCATTTCCTTCCACAGTCTAGGGCAACCTTGTGGGAGCCCCTTCCTATGGTCCAGGGAGTTTTTTTCTGGCAAATCTGTCAAGCGCTTTTCACCATGCTATATCTAACTTCTCACCTCCCAATTCCTTATTAGGCAAAAAAGAAGAACCCACCAACTAGCAGTCAGGATTTCTGCAGAAACATCATAACACAACTAAAATTGAGATTATTATTTTTTCCTTTGATCTAATCTGAGATTGGCATGAGTCATGCAATACCATTTATCTTACACTGCACATATTAATAATGTTTGCCAGATTATATCTTTTTTCTTTTCTTTTTATTTTTTTGGTTTTTCAAAGTAGGGTCTCATTCTGGCTCAGAATGACCTGGAATTAACTATGTAGTTTCAGGGTGGTCTTGAACTCACGGCAATCCTTCTACCTCTGCCTCCCAAGTGCTGGGATTAAAAGTGTGTACAGCCATGCTCGGCTTCGTTTTTCTTTATCATTTTTTTTTTTTTATATTTATTTTTATTTATTTATTTGAGAGAGAGAGATACAGAAATAGGCAGGCAGAGAGAGAGAGAGAGAGAGAGAGAGAGAGAGAGAGAATGGGCATGCCAGGGCTTCCAGCCACTGCAAACAAACTCCAGATGCATGTGCCCCCTTGTGCATCTGGCTTATGTGGGTCCTGGAGAATAGAGCCTTGAACCGGGGTCCTTAGGCTTCACAGGCAAGCGTTTAACCACTAAGCCATCTCTCCGGCCCCTCTTTATCTTTTCTTTTTTTAAAAATTATTTTTTTATTGACACCTACTATACTAATATACAAAAAAACATATGATATTTCCCTCCCCTCCCCCCATTCCACTTTAGAACTCCAATCTCCATCATATCCCCTCCCTCTCTCCATTAGTCTTTCTTTTAATTTGATGTCATCATCTTTTTCTTCTATTTTGAGGGTCTTGCCAAGGTATTGCTAGGCACTGCAAGGTCATGGATATCAAGGCCAATTTCTGTCTGGGCATTTGCATTGCAAGAAGTCATACCCTTCCTTTGGCTCTTCCATTCTATCTGCCCCCTCTTCTGCAATGGTCCCTGACAGAGGTGTTTCAGTGCTGGGCACTCCTCTATCCCTTTGTCTCAGCACTATGTTGCCTTTTGGGTCATCCCAGTGGTCATCGCCATCTGAAAAGAGAAGCTTCTCTAACCAGAAGTGAGAGTAGCGTTAATATGTGAACATGAACATTAAGTGAAGTGCCCCAGGGCAGCTTGGTGGGAATAATATATACATTTAGTCAGACAAGAGCAGGCTTTATACCCCTAAGGCTCATGACCTCACCTGCCATAGACTTTTGCTTAGGTTTTTCAGTACCAGGTATGTATTCCCTCCCATAGAGAGGGGCTTCAGTCCAATTATGGAGCAGTTGGTTACCCCAAGAGTAGACATGCCACTATTGCACCCTTTCAGTCATTGAGCCTGTATGGCCAAACTTGAATGTTCAGTGTCCACTGTTTTCACTGCTGATGACTTCTGTATCCCATATGCTGCATGCAATGCAGCTTTTTCCAGCTTTCAGTTGGCTGGTCTACAGGGAGAAGGTTTTCTGCTCAGCACCAGCTTGCTTTCTCAGCGACCTTGCCTCTCAGACAAGAATTGTCTTCAGCAATAGGGTCTTACTGTCTGTTTCTCAAGGGAAACCAAGGGCTTTGGCAAAAGCCTTTAATGTTTTGGAGGCTACTGGGACCTCCTTGGCCAACAACTCACTGGATGGTATCCCATCCCAGGCACTGAAAATTTTCTAGTAACAGTCTACAGCTTCTAGATGTACCATTCTTCAAAAAAGTAGGTTTACATAAGTTTTAGTCACAATATCTTGAATTTAGATTGACCCTCTCCATGCCCTTCTTTTACGCATTCTCTTCCCATGGCCTCGCTTAGGCCATCCCTCTCCCTGCAATCTCTTCTTCTACTTACATATGTGCAATACCATACACTTAAGTCCTTCCCTTTCCTCCCTCCCTTATAGCCTTTTACCAGCTAACTGGTTTCTGGTACCTATTTTTGGTTCCAGTTCACACACAAGTCTATACATTTGTACCTAGGATCCACATATGAGAGAGAACATGTGATGATTGGCTTTCTGGGCCTGGGTTACCTCACTTAGAATAATCCTTTCCAGATCCATCCATTTCCCTGCAAATTTCATAATTTCATTTTTCTTTACCACTGAATAGAACTCCATTGTGTAAATGTACCACAACTTTATTATCCATTCATCTGTGGAGGGACATCTAGACTGGTTCCATTTCCTAGCTATTATGAATAGAGCAGCAATAAACATGGTTGTGCAAGCATCTCTAAGGTAGTGAGAAGAGTCCTTGGATATATGCCTAGGAGTGCTATAGCTGGATCCTATGGTAAATCTATTTCTAGCTGTCTCAAGAACCTCCACACTGATTTCCACAATGGCTGGACTAGATTACATTCCCACCAACAGTGAAGAAGTGTTCCTTTTATTCCACATCCACACCAACACTTATTGTCATTTGTTTTCTTGATGGTAGCCATTGTGACAGGAGTGAAATGGAATCATAAAGTGGTTTTAATTTGCATTTCCCTCATGGCTAAGGATGTGGAACACTTTTTTAGATGTTTATATGCCTTCTGTATTTCATCTTCTGAGAATTCTCTATTTAGTTCCATAGCCCATTTTTTAACTAGGTTGTTTGAATTCTCATTATTCTGTTTTTGAGTTCTTTGTATATTCTGGATATTAATCCTCTGTCAGATGTATAGCTATCAAAGATTTTCTCCCATTCTGTAGGTTGTCTTTTTGATCTATTCACAGTGTCCTTTGCTGTACAAAAGCTTTGTAATTTCATAAGGTCCCAGGGGTTGATTAGTGGTTTTATTCACTGAGCAATGGGAGTTATATTCAGAAAGCCCTTGGTAAGCCAATATGTTGAAGGGTTTCCCCTATCTTTTCCTGTAGCAGTTTCAGAGTTTCAGGTCTGATATTAAGGTTCCTGATCCATTTGGACTTGACTCTTGTGCATGGAGGGAGACAAGGATCTATGTTTATCCTTTTACATACAGATGTCCAGTTTTCCCAGAACCACTTGTTAAAGAGGCTATCTTTTCTCCAATGAATATTTTTGGCTTTTTTGTCAAAAATCAGGTGGCTGTAGCTGCCTGGATTAATATTTGGGTCTTCTACTCTGTTCCATTGATCTACCTGTCTGTCCTTGTGCCAGTACCATGCTGTTTTTGTTACTATGGCTCTGTAATATAACTTAAAATAGGGTATGGTTATACCACCAGCCTGACTTTTGTTGCGCAAAATTGTTTTAGGTAGTCGAGGATTTTTGTGTTTCCAGATGAATTTTAGGATTGTTTTTTCTATTTCTGTGAAGAATGCTATTGGGATTTTAACAGGGATTGCATTAAATGTGTAGATTGCTTTTGGTAAGATTGACATTTTCACAATATTGATTCTTCCAATCCAGGAGCATGGGATGTCTTTCCATTTCCTTGAGTCTTCTGTAATTTGTCGCTCAAGTTTTTTAAAGTTCCCATTGTAGAGATCCTTCACTTCCTTGGTTAAGTTTATTCCAAGGTATTTTTTTTTTTTTTTGAGGCAATTGTGAATGGGAGAGAGTCCTTGATTTCATCCTCTGCATGTTTGTTGTTAGTGTATAGAAAAGCTACCGATTTCTGTGTGTTTATTTTGTATCCTGCTACATTGCAAAAAGTGTTTATCAGCTCTAACTGTTTGCTGGTAGGTTCTTTAGGGTCTGTTATGTATAGAATCATATCATCTGCAAATAATGATAATTTGATCTCTTCCCTTTCAATTTGTATCCCTTTTATGAGTGTCTCTTGCCTTATTGCTATAGCTAAGACTTCCAGTTCTATATTAAATAGTAGTGGGAAAAGTGGACACTCTTGTCTTGTTCCTGAATTTAGAGGAAAAGCTTCAAGTTTTCCCCCATTTAGTATTATGTTGGCTATAGGTTTGTCATAAATAGCTTTTATTATGTTGAGAAAGGTTCCTTCTATTCCCAGTTTCTGTAATACTTTCACCATGAAGGGGTGTTGGATTTTGTCAAATGCCTTTTCTGCATCTATTGAGATGAACATGTGATTTTTGTCCTTCAGACCATTTATATGGTGTATTACATTTATGGATTTGCGTTTGTTGTACCATCCCTGCCTCTCTGTTATAAAGCCCACTTGGTTGGGGTGAATAATCTTTCTGATATATTCTTGTATTCTGTTTGCCAGGATTTTGTTCAGAATTTTTGCATCTATGTTCATGAGGGAGATTGGTCTGTAATTTTCTTTTTTTGATCTGTCTTTGTCTGGTTTGGGTATCAGGGTGATGCTGGCTTCATAGAAGGATTTTGGTAGAATTCCTTCCTTTTCTATTTCATGTAAAAGTTTGAGAAGCATTTGTGTTAGATCTTCAGGAATGTCTGGTAAAATTCAGCAGTGAATCCATCTGGGCCTGGGCTTTTTTTAGTTGGGAGACTTTTTATAACTGCTTGGATTTCTGTGGTTGTCTATTTAAATGGTTTATCTCGTCTTGATTTAATTTTGGTAGGTCATATGTATCAAGGAAATCATCCATTTCTTTCAGGTTTTCAAACATAGAGGCATATATATTCTTAAAGTATGTCCATATGATTTTCTGAATTTCTTTGGTATCTGTTGTGATGTTGCCTTTTTCATCTCTAATTTTATCAGTTTTTGTCTCTTCTCTCTTTCTTTTGGTCAGATTTGCTAAGGGTTTGTCAATCTTGTTTATCCTGTCAAAGAACCAACTCTTTGTTTCATTGATTTTTTTTTTGATTGATTTTTTTAGTTTGCATTTCATTAATTTCTGCCCTAACCTTTATTATTTTTTCCCATCTACTGATTTTTGGTTTGCCTTGTTCTTCTCTTTCCAAGGCCTTAAGGTGAAGCATTAAATTGTTGTGAACTCTCTAATTTCTTAATATAGGCACTTAGAGCTATAAATTTCCCTCGTAGGACTGCCTTCATTGTGTCCCAAAGGTTTTGGTATGTTGTAGTCTCATCATCATTTGATTCTATGAATTTCTTGATTTCCTTTTTAATTTCTTCAGTGACCCATATGTTGTTCAATAGTGTACAGTTTAGTCTCCATGTATTTCTGTATGGTCTGTAGTTTTTCTTGTTGCTGATTTGCAGTTTAATCCCATTGTGGTCAGATAGCATACAAGGGATTATTTCAATTTTCCTGTATTTGTTAAGATTTGATTTGTGTGCTATTATATGGTCTATTATAGAGAATGTCTCATATGCTGCTGAGAAGAATGTATATTCTGCAGCATTTGGGTGGAATGTTGTGTACATATCTGTTAGGTCCATTTGTTCCATGATATCATTTAATGCAGATGTTTCTCTGTTTATTTTTTGTTGGGTAGACCAGTCAAGTGATGAGAGCAAGTTATTGAAGTCACCCACTACTATTGTGTTAGGAGTTATCTCTCACCTTAAGTCTAATAGTGTTTGGTTTGATGAAATTGGGAGCCCCCGTGTTGGGATCATATATGTTTAGGATTGTGATGTGCTCCTGTTGGAGTGTTCCTTTAATCAGTATAAAGTGACCTCATTTATCTTTCCTCACTAATGTTGGTTTGAAGTCTATCCTGTCAGAAATTAGGATAACAACCCCTGCTTGTTTCCTAGACCCATTTTCTTGAGATACATTTTTCCAACCTTTCAGCCTAAGAAGGTTTCTATCTTTTAATGAGAGGTGAGTTTCCTGGACTCAACATATGGTAGGATCCTGCTTTTTAAATCCAGTCTGCAAGTCTTTGTGTTTTGGTTGGGGCATTAAGGCCATTGATATTAAGAGTTATAATTGAAAGATATGTATTTGTTCTCTCCATTTTTCTTGTTTTGTAGTTCTTCCTGGTTTTCGCTTTACTCACTTTTTTTAAACTGTTATTTGAGTATGGTTTATTTTTTCTTATTTCCTGCTGTGTGTGTTTTGCTTTCTCTTCAGCGTGAATGATTCCTGCAAGTATTTTCTGTAGAGCTGGTTTAGTTGCCATAAATTTCTTTAGCCTGTCTTTGTAGTGGAATGTCCTTATTTCTCCATCAATTTGGATAGATAGCTTTTCAGGATAAAGTAATCTTGGTTGACAGTTTTTATCTTTCAGAACTTGGAATACATCACTCCAGGCCCTTCTGGTTTTTAAAGTTTGTGTTGAGTAATCTGCTGTTTTCCTGATGGGTTTCCCTTTGAAGTTCATTTGCTTTTTCTCTCTAACTGTTTTCAATATATTTTCTTTGGTTTGCATGTTTAGTAGTTTAATTATAACATGGCGAGAAGAGGATCTTTCTAGGTTTTGTCTGTTTGGTGTTCTAAATGCTTCTTGTATCTGCACTGGCATTTTTCCCAATTTGGGGAAATTTTTCTTCTATGATTTTGTGGAAAACACCTACTAAGCCTCTGGATTGAAATTCTTCCCCCTCTGCAATACCTTGAATTCTTATGTTTGGTCTTTTCATAGTGTCTTGGATGTCTTGGAGTTCCCATTCATACCTTTCTATTAGCTTGTCTTTCTCTTTGTTGGACTGTGATAGGTCTGCCATCTGGTCTTCTAGTTTAGATATTCTGTCCTCTCCTTCACCCATTCTACTGGTGAGACTTTCCACAGAGTTTTTTATTTCACTGACTGTGTCTTCAGAGCTAGGATTTCAGCCTGGTTTTTCTTCAGTATTTCTATTTCCTTATTCATGTCCTGTAATGACCTTTTTATTTCATTAAGCCGTTTTTCTGTATTCTTTCAAGAGTTTGTTTTCTTCTTTAATTCCTTTGTTTTCTTCTCAGATTCCTTTCATTTCTTCTTTTATTTCCTCTTTCATATCTTTGAGTATAGATATCATCATTCTTTTGAAATCTTTGTTGGGAATTTCATCTAAAACAGTCTCATTGGTGAACAATTCTGATGGATTTGTAATTTTTGGTGGGATTGCATTATCTTGATTCTTTGTTTCTTGTATTATAATGTAGTGACTTTTGCATCCTGGATTGCCTTGATGCTTAGGTTTTCTATTTATCTGCAGTGTTCTTAGGTGTGGTGATCCACCTTTTTTTTTTTTTTTTTTTTTTTTTTTTTTTTTTGGTTTTGCAAGGTAGGGTCTCACTCTGGTCCAGGCTGACCTGGAATTAACTATGTAGTCTCAGGGTGGCCTCGAACTCTCGGCGATCCTCCTACCTCTGCCTCCCGAGTGCTGGGATTAAAGGCGTGTGCCACCATGCCCGGCTGGTGATCCACCTTTATATACTTTCAGGATATGAATTAAGGTGTCAAGTGTAGCACTTGTGCCCAAGTCCAACCTCAGAAGTAGTCCTAGCTGTTGAATTTGCTTGTTAAGCAAGTATTGTAGTGGACTGGTGGAACAATTTAGTAGCAAATTATAAACTTCAACTGAGCAAAATACACATTCAATTAACATGAGCACAGAGTATACAAGTGTGGGAATTGAAACAAACAGTCTTATAGGGTCAAAATCCCTAAGGGTGTGTGTTGTACCACACCCTTAATCCTGTCAGCTAGGAATCAGACCCTGCCCCCAATAATGACAGAAGCAAAAGATAAAGGCCCTTTAAATCTAAGAGTATTACAGGCAGCAATACTCAACACCTCATATTCAGCTTATTTGAAAATGGTAAGGTCAACCACAAATATGTAACCCATAACCTGCCCTGACCTGGAAAGAGAAGTTAGCACTTCCAATGAAGGCCTTTGTTACCTTTTGGTGTAGCTTGAAACTCACCAATGCTGAGTGCCCACCTCGTTCCCTGAGCTGTGGAGCTTGACTCAGCTGTGCTGGGTGCAGTGTTGGTGATGTGGTACAAAGCTGCTGGTAGTTGCTCAATTCTGCCAATTCACTGGTGTTCTGATTGTTGGGGGATGGTCCAGTTCAGAAAGCCCATAGTAGCTCACACTGTTCCCCTGTTTGTCTTTCAGTAGCTCAGCAGACTTTTCTTCGATTTCTGGGCTCTGTGAGGAGACTGATAAGGTTGGAAAGTCCCCCCGTTTTTTGTTTGGGCGGCGGTGGCTGCAGTGGAGGCTCAGCAGAGGCTCAGCTGTTCTGGGTGGCTGCTTGGAGTGGTGGCTTGGAGCCGCTGTGGAGCAGGCTGCCATGGGTCGGGCCATAATCTCCACAGTGGGTTTCTGGCTGTCTCCTGCTTTTCTGCTATTTCCCATAAAAAATATTCTGCTCTTTTCCGAAGAAGAGTGTATTTTTGCTTAAATCTCTCCCTGATCCAGTTTGGCGTGGCTCCTATGCCACCATCTTACCCGGAAGTCTCTTCTTTTTCTTTTTTTGAGAGAGACAGAGAAAGAGAGACAGAGAGAATGGGCGTGCCAGCAGCCTCTCAGCTGCTCTGAACAAACTCCAGTCACACACGCCCCCTTGTGGCACATGTGCAACATTGCAAGCTTGTGTCACTTTTGCATCTGGCTAAATGTGGGACCTGGAGTTTCGAACATGTATTCTTAGGCTATGCAGGCAGGCACCTTCACCACTAACCCATCTCTCCAGCCTCTTTTCTCATTTTAATGGTATATTAGAGAGCTCTTCTATAGAAATAATCAATAAATCATTCACACAATGTTCCATGCAAAATATAGAGTCCCATGTTTTGGACAAATCTGTTCTCCAAAGAAAATATAAATGTGCATGACTGGTTCTTGAATGACTCATTTTTAAAATGCACACTAGCCAGCTTTGAAGTTGCGCTCATGTATACGAGATGTCAGGAAGATGAAAGACTAAGATTGAATTCCTGGAAATAATCTCACTTGGTTTTTTCTGCATTAAGAAATGTTTACTTTGAATGATGATATTGGCTTCCTGCTCTTGATATAACAACTTACCTTGGCTTAGCATCTTAAAACAAAACAAAAAAAACATTGTTATATTACAATTCAGCAGGTCACAAGACCAAAATGAGTCTCGCATAGGTCACAGTGAAGGTATTGGAAAGGTGCATCCTTTCTGGAGGCACAGGAGAGAGAGAACCTGGTTTCTCTTCTTTCCCACAAACCACAGACTACCACATTCCTGAGCTTATGGCCTCTTCAAATCCATCTCATGACAGGTCATTGCAACTCCTCTGCCTTATGATTACATGGGTAACCTGTGGTTAATCAAAACCACCTCTCTGTTCCAATATCAGTAGATTAGCAACCTGAATTTTACCTGAAACTCTAATCCCTTTTGCCATTTTAGTTAACACATTATAGGATTCAGGTCTGAGGACTTGGACATTTTTGGGGTGCCATTTTTCTAGCTATGACAGTGGTTTTCATTCATATTTATCTAACTGAATTTTGCTTGTGGTCATCCTCTGCTGAAACGTCAGTGTTTTGTTTATTGCTATGACCAGAGAGGTTATTACCTTTTCTTCCCAGGACCAGAATACAACCTGTATACTTGTTCCCTTGGCAATATCCAACATATACAACAACCTTCCATGGATTCTAAGGTCAACATGAACAATTTTAGTTCTTTATTTAGATTTAGAATGTAGCATGGCAGTCCCTTGAAAATTATTGAAATAATAATGAAATTAAGAGGAGATGAGACTTAATGATGGCAGCACTGTATGTCTTAGGGTTTGTAAAGGGAATTGCTTCATTGGCTGTGAGTCAGAACTTTACTATTGATTTATGTCACTCTGACTTTGGGCAGCTTGCTGACACTGTCAACTTTTCCAGCTATACCAATTCATCTGTTTCAGTTGTTCCTACCCATGTTGAAACCAGCTTTAAGAATTTTGTAAGGCATGTCACAATAAAATAATCCCAGTACCCTAAAGCCATACACGGATTGAAAAAAAAAGCCAAGGGATACATGGTAGCAGGAGAACCATTAACAACAACAAACCTGCTTTCTTTTTTTGTAGTCTTTTATTCTCTTTTCTTCTCTACGCTGCTGCTGTCCTCCAATAAGTGAGGCCATTACTATGGTGGCAAGGTAGCCTCTCCTTCCACAGCCAATTCACCTCGGGCGGAGTCTGGCTGCCTTTGTTATCTGGGTAGATCACAACACAGTTTATGTGCTGGTGGAACAGGTAGAACTAATGATTTAATGTATGCTTTTGTTTGAGGAAAATCCTAGTCTTTGTATAGCATTATAATCTTGTTTCTGCTTCATAGAAATGTTCACAGGGTATTCTCTGATTTTCAGATGTGTAGGAGTTGCGTGTGTGTATGTCTTTCTGTGTATGTTCATATAAGTGTGGGTACGTGTGTGTGTATGTGGAAGTGTGCATACACATATGTGCACACGTATGTGGAGGCCCAGTGTTGATATCAAGTGTCCTCCTCAATTGCTTTCTGCCTTAGTTTTTGTAATAAGGGTCTCACTGAACCTCAAATATACCAACTTGATGGAACTAGCTAACCAGCAAAACCTGAGATTTTCCTGTCTCCTTTCCCAGTGCACCTCATCACATCTGGCATTTATGTGGGTGCTGGGGATCTGAACTGAGGTTCTCTTGCTTGCCGGTAAGCACTTCACCCACTAAGCCATCTTTCAGCCCTTTTCACAGATTTTTTTTAATGCTCATACACACATTACATACAGCTCTGTTTTATCACACCTAAAGTTACCATATGTGAAAATTAACATCTAGACAAGATGTCTATAGCCAATGGACATGGTTTTAATGAATGAAGCACATGCTAGAATCTGGGATCTCGACCTCATGCTTGGGTTTGCTCCCACCCATGGATATGGATACGCAGAGATGCCATCAGTCACTCTCCTGCCTGGCCTTACTCCAAAGCCTGATTCCTTTGGAGAGTGTTCGCCTGAGGCACTTCATGACCCCTTCTTGCTCTGGAGTACTAGACTGCAGCAATCCCATTTGAACAAGGGGACAGGGAGCATCAGTTGACCTAGATGGAATGGTGAACAGAGGGAAGGAAGTAACATGGATGGTTTGTGAGTCCAGATGTTATTTACCTCTCATCACACCAGTCCGCACTGCATGCTCCCTACTGCAGGATGGCCATGGCGTCACAATTTACACTCACTCATGTGCATCATGTAACACTGTCTCCTCCAGATTTGGTGAGTTTGTGCTTCTCCAACATACTCAAAAATGTCTTAAGACATAGTGTCGTGCTATGAAATTGTATTTGGTATTGATACGTCAAGGGACTTTGTATCTGCTTTGGAACACAGGGGCCTTCTAGTTCCCCTTTGCTCACAATCCTCATCTCCACAGAATGAGGTAATAACCCTTTCCCAGTCCCCACCTTGGCCAACAGCAGCCATGCTCATTAATGCAGGAATAACGTTTTTATCTGTAAGGCTTTATTTCTGAGCACAGCAATGGAAGGATTTTCATTTTTAATCTCTATTTGCCTTGGGAAGAAGAGTTTCATGTAGTCTATGCTGGCCTCAGATTCACTATGTAGTTGAGGCTAGCCCTGAGCTCCTGATCATCCTACCTGCACCTTTCAAGTCCTGGAATCACAGCTGTGCCACCATGCCCAAAATAGGAAAGGACCTTTGAATATGCCACATCATCACCCTTGGATTTGGTTCATTGTACAAAAGATAATTTTTCATATTCTTATAAAACAAGCAAAATTATGTTTGGTCCTAGCTTTCAGAAGCATTATCCAGCAGGGAGATATAAAATGACAATCATTTTCTTTAATCAAAATGATTGAGGCATAATTGATGTTTTCTCTGGGTGAGAATTTCTCTGGGACCAGGCTCCTTGCCCAGGCACTGCTGAGCTGTTTGCAGTGGTCAGCCTTCCCATTAGCAGCTCTCTCCTGTTCATTTGTCCTTCTTTCCAGCCATTTTTTGGTATTTGTAATCTAATTACATTAATAACTGAGCAGCAGCAATTTTACTGATATTTTTAATTTTAAAAAGCCTTTACCTTTGTCAGGTTAGTTACATTGCCTTAGGTTTTTCCAATTTTCACCATTTTCAGTAAGATCATGAGAAAAAAAATCCGCAAATTTTGTGGTTCATCATAAACCCTCAAAAACAAAAGACAGTGGGGTAAATCCCCCCAAATATTGATATTTTTAAAATAGAACAGCTGGACCCCAAAATAGAATTCCTAGATTTTTGTATTAATAAATTATTCTATCTCACAACAAAAAGAGAAAAATGTATTATTATGTTTATCAAAAGCCAAGCTGGAGTATGTAAAACCTTGTCTCACAAACAAACACAATCCTTTTGTAAGGACATAGTCTATGAAGGTAGATAGGAGACCATGAGAGGGGGAGAAGAGTTGTGGAAAAAGGCTGACAGGGAAAAATGTCACATGTGCCATGGCAGTGAAATGAAGACTATGGAAGGAGGTTCCAAGGGGAGTGGAGGGTGGAGGAGAAAAGGGAAACAAAACAGTTTGAAAAGATACCATAGTGAAATGAAATTATTTATATGCTAAACAATAAAATAAAAAACCCAGACTTTAAAAGCCCATAGCTTAAGTAGAATAGAAACTCATTTCTCTCCCATGTAGCTAAGAGCATTAAGGAATCCAGGACTGGTAATCAGCTCCCCAAACCAGGGCCCAGGTTCCTCCCATCTTGCTGCTCCCCTAGTATACGTCAGCCATCTGCATCATGTCCATGTTCTGGGTCTGCAGTTCAGGCAGTGTGAAAGGGAAGATTAAAGCCGTTAGCTTTTCTTTCCAGGCAAAGCCAAAAGGGCACCACGAGTTTTATTCCTATCTTGTGGTCAGAATTGAGTCGCTCAGCTGTGCCTAATGATAAGGAATTGGAAATGCACCTTTGAGTGGTGTGGTGGTTTGAATATAAATTGCCCCATAGCTTTAGGTGTTTATTATTATTATTTTTTTTTTAGAGAGCGACACAGAGAGAGAGAGAGAAGGAGACAGATAGAGATGGGCGCGCCAGCAACCTCTCAGCTGCTAAGAACGAAATTCAGATGTGTGCGCCCCCTTGTGGGCAAGTGGGGCATTGCGCCCTTGTGTCACTTTGCATCTGGCTAAACGTGGGACGTGGAGATTGGAACCGGGTTCTTAGGCTTAGCAGGTGGGCGCCTTAACAGCTAAGCCATCTCTCCAGCCCAGCTTTAGGTATTTTTGATTAAACTTCCTACTTAATCTCCAGCAGGCGGAGCTCTGCTGGAGGAAGTGTGTCACTGGGGGCGGATCTTGAGTCCAGCCCTAAAGTGTGTGTTTAGAGTGAGTGGTGCTTCCTGCTGCTGTCTATCGTCTCTCTGCTATGGATGTATGATGAAGCGAACCAGCTTTCCCGCTAGGTTGAAGCTTCCCTCGGAATCCGTAAGCCTGAAATAAATCATTTCCTCCCATAAGCTGCTTCTGATCAGGTGTTTGTCCAGTGATGAGAAGGTAACTGCAACCACGGACTAGCTGTGCCCCTAACTAAACTCAAGGGTTCCCTGTCAAGGAAGCACAGGAAGCGTCTGTCAGCAAGCAGTCAGCCACCCCTACCTTCCCATGGTGTTGTGCGTGCGAAGATGAGCATTTCACAGTGCGGGGCTTTCACCTCTTTGTTTACTTATCTTTCTAGTTCCTACTTTGGGACCCTGGCTAGAATCCGTTTCCTGGGAAATCTATATATATATATTTGGTTTTTTTCATTTTTTGTTTTTTCAAGGTAGGGTCTCACTCCAGCCCAGGCTGACCTGGAATTAACCATGTAATCTCAGGGTGGCCTCGAACTCATGGCGATCCTCCTACCTTTGCCTCCCGAATGCTGGGATTAAAGGCGTGCACCACCACGCCTGGCTATTTTTACTTTTGAGATCTCTCAAAGAGCCCCAAATCTGTGGTCAGCCTCAAGATGGGCGTGGAGAATCACTTAATGATCCATTCCATCCATAACCTACAGTCTTGTATCTTTCCATGTATATCACCACAGGGCATAGGTTTTTGTTTTTTTTCCTTTTTATCAAGTTCATAACCCAATTTGTCTTTCTTATTTTTTTCATTCAAGCAAAAAATAACCAATCAGCAAAAGCACTTGCTGTTCTATGATGGAAAGCCAGCTTCTACCATCAATCATACTTAGATTCTGTTTCTTTGGCCAAGCACCAAGCATAACAATTAAAGTTTATTTTTAAATCATCTTTATAAGATACAGCTGTTGCCCATAATATACATTCATAAGCCACTCATAAGTTTTCTAAAGAATTAGGGAAGCAAACTCACATGCTCCCTCTCATAGCTGATAGAAAGGCAATTTCTTTCAATGAGATGTATTTGTGAGCCTGGGCATTCATGAGCCAATCATCTTCCTTAGATGGAGAAGAATGACAGCATTTGATATGATTCCTTTTTTTAATGAAAGCAATGTAGCTAATAAGAATGTATTCAGATGTAGAAAAGGCAATGAGAAGCCAGCCATAGTATTCTAATGTTTCTAAACGCCTATTTCCAAAACTTAGCACTAATGTCTTTCCATCCATAGGAAATGTGGTGTGTGCCATTCAAAATAACCAGGCTACCAGAGGTTTCTTAGTGGTTAAGGTACTTGCGTGTGAAGGCTAAGAACCCAAGTTCAACTCCCCAGAACCCACGCAAGCCAGATGCACAAGGTGACACATGCGCATGAGGTCACACATGCACACATGGTGGTGCACACATCTGAAGTTCAATTGCAGTGTCTAGGGACCCTGGTGTGCCAATTCTCTCTCTCATTGAAAACAAAACAAAACAAAACAAAAAAAAAAACAAGCCGGGCTAGGCCCTTGGCCCTAGCCTTTTCTAACTAGGAAAAAGAACCTTAGTCTTCAGGTCAAAACTAAATTGGTAAGATATTTTTCAAAAAGATTAAAAACGTGTATGTTTCATTTCTCTACAATCTGACCAATCTTACTCAATTTGTTGCTTTGATTGCCATCTTCTTCTTATTATTTTTATTTATTTTATTTATTTGACAGAGAGAAAGAGGGAGAGGAGAGAGAGAGAGAATGGGTACACCAGGGCCTCCAGCCACTGCAAACGAACTCCAGATGCGTGCGCCCCTTCTGCATCTGGCTAACGTGGGTCCTGGGGAATCAAACCTGAGTCCCTTGGCTTTGCGGGCAAAGGCCTTAACTGCTAAGCCATACCTGTAGCCCTTGATTGCCATCTTAAAGAACTGAATGAACATGGAAATTTCAACCACAGGGCTGGGGAGATGACCCAGTGGATACCTGCATTGGGATCCCTAGAACCCATGTAGAACCTGAGCCCTGCAGTGCGTGAGCATCTATAATCCCAGCATTCCTCCAGCAAGATGGGAAGCAGAGGTAGGCTAATGTCTAGGCAGCCCATCGTCCAGCTTGTGAACACAGCAGTGAATAGTGAGAGACCCTACCACAAGTGAGGTAGACGGTGAGAATGTCATCTTCTGATTTCCACATGCATGTGCACCAGAGTCACACACACACACACACACACACACACACACACACACACACACGATGAAGACAAAGAAAAGCAATGGTAAAAACAAACTTCACCCTTTCCTGCTGTGTTAAGCCTAACCATTAGGTGATTATCACATTCTATCTTCACTCATGATCACTTAAAAGTGAACAATATTCCTTAAGTTGTAAACAGTACAGAAAAATATAGAAAGAAACTACAACTCCGAAAACATCGTATGGGCGGAGCTGTGGATCTGTCATTGTCTGGCAGTAGTAGATCAACAAGCCGCCACTCCTTCTCCACATCCACAGGAAACAGGGCACCGAGTTACATGCCAGAAAACCCACAAGCAACTTACAGAGGACAACACGAAGCCATGATACCTATAACCATCTTGGTTGCTAGGGATCTCTGACTTAGGCAACAAGTTATCCCAGTTGAGCCACCAATAGTCATGATTGATAATGGATAGCTTTTTATTCACCTCTCAGCAAACACAAAGACAATGAGTGAAACCCACATGGTCTGGAGGGGAACAGTCCACCAGTATCAGGCCTGGACTTGTCTCAGAAGCCGGAGGATAAGCAGCAGTTCCACAGTGGAGCACCTTGCTTGGAAAGATGTTGTTCCCAGCATGGCGTTGAAGGAGCTGTCCAGACCAGGTGTATTTGGCTTATGGAAGGGTCTCTTCCCACCCAAGGTGGTCATCAAACTGAAATCTGTGAAACCATCCATGCACCCATCATGGCAGCATTGGAAGCAAGTTTCCCTAACCTGCTCAGGAAAATAAACAGCATTCATAAAATTCACAAAAATGGGGAGCTGGGGAGATGGCTCAGGGGATAAAGCAAGCCTTGTCTTGAAAGCATCATGGCAGCATTGGAAGCAAGTTTCCCTTACCTGCTCAGGAAAATAAACAGCATTCATAAAATTCACAAAAATGGGGAGCTGGGGAGATGGCTCAGGGGATAAAGCAAGCCTTGTCTTGAAAGCACAAGGCCCTGAGTTCCGAGATCCGGCACATCAGGTGGGCATAGTGGCTGGCCTGTCATCCCAGTGCTCTGGAGGTCAGTGTGCTCTGGGTTCAAGTGAGAGACCACCCTCAGCAAAGGAAGTGGAGAATGATTGAGGAAGGAACCCAACATCACTTCTGGCCTACAGACACAGACATACCTCCATGCATATACTCACACCACACATATGCACTAAAAAAAAAAGCATTAAAAATTTCAAAAAGGAAGCAAGAATGTAGTAACAGTTTTATGGATGTAGGCATGCAGCTAGTTCTGACTCTCTGGTTACAATCCCACACTCACTTCATACCCATGTCTGGCAGCTCTTTTCTTCATCTCGTTGTTTTCTAGTGATCTTCCAGTGTGGTTTAATCCTTTTTGGCAATGATAATTCACTGTCATTCTCCTCCCTGTGCTTTTGCCTGTAAGCAATCTAGTTAGCAGATGATGTGTCACTGACTACCTTGTCTAGGGCTTTCCGTTTTCCTTGACAGCGCTTGGTGTCAGTGAGACAGAATTGTCTGCAGTTTAGAAGCATGGTGCATACAGACTGTTCTTCCTCCTCCAGCAGGTTCTTGAGGCTGTCAGTGTCACCTGTCTCAGTAACACTGAAGCAAAACCATTTCTACAATTTGTTGTACAATTTGTATTTGTTTTGTGTTTATTTTATTTCAGTACTAGGCATTGAACTTAAGACTGTGTTCATCCTAGGCTGGGCAAATGCTCTACCATGGAGCTACATCCCCAAGCCTTGTTTTGGTTATTTCTGTGTTGTTCTCTTTGCAGGGAGTTGATTTCTGTTTGCTTTTGTGAGTCTCACTCTATAGCCCAGGGTAGCCTCCTGCCTTTGCCGCCTGAGTGATGCAATTACGAGTGTGTGGCTGCCAGAACCTGATTTCTGCAGTGCTCTGACCTGTACAGCAGCAGCAGCAGCAGCATCTTCCTTGATCAGTCAATGTGTCTGAGCATGGGTCTCAGCTTCCCCTAGCTTACAGTGTCCAGCACTACCAATAACTGTGTGAGCACTGATATGATCCTTTTCTGCATCACATGTTCAACATGCTTTCACCCTGACACAAATCTGTTACTGTCCACTCCCGTAGCTCAGAAATTGAGCAAGACCATGTCAGTGTTTTTATAAAATATCCTCCTTTTAAAATTCTACAAAGTTAAGAATCATTGATGATGGGTTAGTCAAATAATAGCCTTTTCTCATAAAGACCAACTTCAAGGCTTTAAATAATCTACTAAAGTTTGCATTTTCAAGATGTAAACCTTGCAACATAGCGCATAAAGTAGAATCATTGCTCTCCTATTTTAACTCTATTCGTGACATTAATCTCCTAGGCTTTTGACACTTCAAATGTGCTTAATATTATTAATCCATATGGGTGACATGAAAGATTTGGGTTGCCTCATCTGAAAACATCATAGTGCTTCAGCTCAGTGGTTCTTAGCTCTGGAAATAAAAGTACATTGGTTGGTTTGCATAAAAGTGCAGATAAGGTTCTGTTCTAAGAAGAATTAAGTCATGATCTCTGAGGCTGGGCTAGAATGATGGCTCAGTGGTTAAGTGCACTTCCTGCACAAACAAGAGAGCCTGTAAGGCCGGGGTGGTTAGGTGATGGCTGAGACTACCATATTCGAATCTCCAGAACCCACATAAACAGCTGGGCATGGACACACATGCTTCACATGCCTCTAACCCCAGTCCCTTAGGAGAGCAGATACTCAAGGGTCACTGGAGTTCGTGACAAAACACAGTGAGCTCTGGGATTGGTAAGAAACTGGCTCAAATAAGTATGTGTGTAAGAGCCACCTGATTTTCTGCTCCAGCCACTGCAGATGAGCACATGTGAATGCACCCCACACACAATCAAAATTAACATCTCTGAAAATAGGGGCTTGAGAACTGCTACTGAGGCCATCTGCACAGAACCTTGCCTACTGGCTGACCAGATCAAACTGTGCTCTCTTACCATCTTGTCTATAGCTTTTGGAAACATCACTAGCTCAAATAAAAGTATTAATGAGCATATTTGGGAAGCTATCACATGTGTTATAGTTCTAAAATAAAACATACAGATGCCAGGTGTAGTGGCACATGCATGTAATCCCAGCCCCTATGAAGTAGATGCACAGGATCAGGAGTTCAAGGTCATCCTTGGATACACATCAAGTTTGAGACTAGACTGGGCTATAAAAGACCCTGTCTTAAAAAACAAACAATAAAAACCCCCTGTAACCATAAAATGTTATATGCACAGAGTCAACCCAAATATTGGAATAACAGCCTTTTGGAGGACTTGTCAGTTCAATGATTTGTGAGATGAGCCTCATGAAGGATTGCTGGCATGATTACAATAGGGTAGTTTTGATCTTCTGTATCTTCACCGAGTCACTGTGTGCAAGTCCCATCAGGTATGAAGAGAGGGAAGTTTAGCAGTCTCCAACCTTGAGCGTGCACTTGCCTATTCCATCATTTTTGCTGTATGTATTTGAAAGTTGTGTTCTTGGGTGTGTGCACACTAGCAATTACCGTGTATTCTCAAGGAGTTGGCCTTTTTTTTTAAAAAAAAAAAAAAAACTTTATTTATTTATTTATTTGACAGAGAGAGAGAGCGAGAGAGAGATGGAAAGAGGCAGATAAAGAAAGAGAGAATGGGTGTGCCAGGGCCTCTAGCCACTGTAAATGAACTCCAGATGCATGTGCCCCTTGTGCATCTGGCTAACATGGGTCCTGGGGAATTGAACCGGGATCCTTAGGCTTCACAGGCAAGTGCCTTAACCACTACACCATCTCTCCAGCCCGTTGGCCTCTTTATGTTACAGATTGTCCATCTTTTAAAAGTTATTTTTATGAGAGAAAGAGAAAATTGGCATACCAGGTCCTCTAGCCACAGCAATTGAACTCCAGATGCCTGTGCCACCTTGTGCACATGTTTCACCTTGTGCATCTAGCCTATGTGGGTTCTGGGGAACCAAACCTGGGAACTTAGGCTTCAAAGGCAAGTGCCTTAACCACCTCTCCAGCTCTCACATTGTCCATCTTTATATCTGGAAATATTTTTTGTACTGAAATGTTTTTATCTGTTGCCAACATAGCAACTGTCTGCATGACATGTATTTTGTTGATTCAGTTTTAAGCTACGTGTCTTTAGTCTAAGGTTCATGTCTTATAGGTAGATTATATTTGGCTCTTGTATTTTTATCCAATCTAATAATCTCTGGGTTTTCATTGGTGGAATTAGGCCATCAAAATTTCATGCAGCAGGCTGGAAGGTGGCTTAGCAGTTAACGTGTTTGCCTGCAAAGCCCAAGGATCCATGTTAACTCTCCAGGTCCCAAGTAGCCAGACACAGTGATACAAACATGCAATGTTGCACATGCATCACAAGAGAGCACACATGTCTGGAATTTGTTCACAGCAGGCTGAAGGTCCTGGTATGCCCATTTTCTCTCTCTCTCAAAAAAAATTACTATAGCTATTGATATAGATGGCTTTTAATTGACTATTATGACTTGTTTACTTCTGGCTTGTTATTTTTCTAATTGCTTTCAATTTAGTATTTAAAAAATATTTTATTGACAACTTTTATACTTACAGACAATAAACCATGATGTTTCCCTCCCCTCCCCCATTCCCCTTAAGAACTCCATTCTCCATCATATCCCCTCCCTCTCTCCATTAGTCTCTTTTAATTTGATGTCATCTTTTTCTCCTATTATGAGGGTCTTGTGAAGGTATTGCTAGACACTGCAAGGTCATGGATATCGAGGCCAATTTCTGTCTGGGCAGTTGCATTGTAAGGAGTCGTACCCTTCCTTTGGCTCTTACATTCTTTCCGTCCCCTCTTCTGCAATGGACCCTGAGCCTTGGAGGGTGTGACAGAGATGTTTCAGTGCTGGACATTCCTCCGTCCCTTCTTCTCAGCACTATGTTGCCTTTGGGTCATCCCAGTGGTCATCACCATCTGAAAAGAGAAGCTTCTTTAAGCAGAATTGAGAGTAGCATTGATATGTGAATATGAACATAAGTGCTTTCAGGGCAGTTTGGTGGGAATAATATATACATTTAGCCAGACAAGAGCAGGCTTTATACCCTAAGGCTCATGACCTCCCCTGCCATAGACTTTTGCTTAGTTTTTTCAGTCCCAGGCATGTATTCCCTCCCATAGAGAGAGCCTTCAGTCCAATTATGGAGCAATTTGTTTCCCCAAGAGCAGACATGCCACTATTGCATCCGTTCAGTCCAATTTAGTACTTTTTATTCCATTTTTATCTCTTCTCTTGGGTTCTTATTTGTGCTTCTTTGAAAATAGTGAAGTGAAATGGTTGCCTACTTAAATATGTCCAGTCTACCATCCACATTTTTATTACAGTCAGAGTAACAGGACCTTAGGAGATTTGATTTTTGTGAATGTGTATTCTTGATATGAGGACTTGATGGTGTATAATTGCAGGAGCTGCTTACACAGTCTCTGTCTGTAGGCTGGTACTTTTGTGTCTGGTGCTAGAATATGAGTACACAGGAGAGACAATTGGGAAAGAGATATGGTCATAGAGCAGAAGAGAGCAAAGACAAGCTGTATGCCATAGACACAAGTTGGAGCCCTGAGAACACTTTCCATGGTACTTTTGATGCTTGAAGTTTGGTGTGGGTCTGCTGAAGAACCCGATGTCCTTTCTCACATCTGACCTACAAGTCATATATGCTCAAGGAGATTCCAGGGAAGATGGGGCTGTTGCACATAAAGCCACAACCCTTAACTAGTTAGATAAGTGATGATCAGTAACAGCATTACAGCCTGCAAGACGGAGAAGAGAGACAGGCATGATAGCCCACAGCAGTAATCACAGCCTTTGGGAAGTGTCAGGAAGATCAGGAATTCAAAGTCATTCATAGCTACATAGAGAGTTCCAGGCCAACTGGGGCTACATGAGGCCTTTTCTCCAGAAACAAAACAAAACAAGAAGAAACAATGGATAACAGATGAATGCCACTTGAAAAGACCATCCTTTTGACAGTCTTTCCAGCCATAATAAACTCCCTGGAAGCAACTCTGTTATTTTGTCCCAAGTACTGAAAACTCTGAAAAGATTCAGTGAGTTGCATGCCAAATATATATATATATATTTTCTTGTGTTTAACAGAGTATTTTCCCAAACATCAGCACACTTATTGAGTAGCCAGTGGAATCAATTTATATCAAGTTCAGACAAGAAGAAATGAATAGTCAGAATGGCTCAGTGATGTACCCTGGACCCTAGACAGAAGGGAAAAGAAAACCACAGTGCAGAGCCCACATCCCTGACTTCTAGACAGGCAGGGTAGTTCCTAAACTCTATATTACAAGAGAAGCAACTACGGATGCACTGTTTGATTAAAACAAAACCCTAATTCTACCGCCTTAACCCAGAATTTCTGAGTTAGACCCTCTGGGGGTGGAGGCAGGCATCTGAAGTGTTTAGACTCTGTCTTATGATGTGCACCAAAGCTGAGACCACCAAGCAAGACTGTTGGAAGGATTTGGACAGAGGGTAGAGGCCTTGGTCTCTAACATGGAGTCTCTTGGGCATTGGTGGGCAGGAACCACTTGAATCCCACTCACAGACACCCTAGAACAGGATCTCAGGGATGGAGTCACGTATTTTCTTTCTAAGTGCAGTGAGTATCATACTTCGTGAACATAGCTGCAAAGAGCTTTTATCCTTTGCACACATAAAAAATGATTACTGAAGATTGTTTTTGAGCAGCATTGCTTCATTATAATGTCTTAATTCTCCCGATGTCCAAGCATTTATCCAAAATTTCTAGAATTTTAATGCTTTGTTTATCCTTATTTGACTAATCACAAACCAAGTATGCACACTAATTTATTTTCTAATTGAGGAAAAAATTTAATAATACAGTGAGATAAAGAGTTCCTCCCTGGAAAGATCTGTATCTTCTAAAAGAAAAGGAGCAAGTAGTGTTCTCTAATTTTTATTATTTTTAAAAGTAAGTTTTATAATAGTCTTGGCAGACTCTTGGGAATATATGCATTTTGATGATAATGTGTGAATGTATGTGGTGCAGATGCATGTTCATATGTGTATAGGTACCCATGCATGTGTATGCACACATGCATATATAGGACAGAAGCCAATGTCAATGTCTTCCTCAGTCACTCTCCACTTTATTTATATATTTATTTATCTTTGGTTTTGAGAGGTAGGGTCTCACTCTGGTCCAGGCTGACCTGGAATTAACTATGTAGTCTCAGGGTGGCCTCCAACTCTCGGCGATCCTCTTACCTCTGCCTCCAGAGTGCTGGGATTAAAGGCGTACGCCACCACGCCCGGCTCCACTTTATTTTTTGAAGTGGGGTCTCTCACTGCGCTAAACACTCACATTATGGACTAGTCAGCAAGACCCAGGAATCCTTCTGTCTGTCTCCCCAGGGATAGGGTTACAGGCATGCACCACCAGGCCCAGCATGAACATGGGTGCCGGGAATCTGAACTCATCTCTGTTCTCATGTTTGCATGGCAAGGACTTTACTGACACCCATTTCCCTACCCCATGATTTTTTGAAAATTTTTTCCCTCTTTCCAAAAAGAAATTGAATGTTTTCTATTTAAATTCACATTTTTAAGTCCACATACAGACGGTGTACTAGGAAAGTCTCGAAGTATACCATTCTGCGTCCTTAAGTTCATCTTCTAAGATTCTCAAGGAATTAATAAATAAAACCCTGGAAAATGGCCTAGGTGTGACTGATTCTGATGAGGGCAAACGCAGATGCCCATGCCTTTGAAGTTATGCAAAACCCCACCGGTGCCATGCTGCCTTCTCAGTGGGCTGTTCTCCGTCACACACATTCCAGAGAGGACATGGTTACTCGGTGACAACATGATTAGTCTGGGGCATAAGTCTGTAGTGATAATGAGTACCCGGCAGAATGACAGTAACAGCAGTTCTCAGCACTCACGCTCCTAAGAATATAGACTAATGATGTTGTTCAGCCGGGGCTGTGTTGTCTGAATTCCTATTAATAGTCGGGGGAGTTACATCTTTTTACGAAAATTAATTATTGCAGTATGACAGTAACAAAGGTTTCTCTTCATCAAGCAAGCATTTTCAGTATCAATGAAAGGCCTTTCTGTGGCAGTGCCTGCTTCACTGGGGTTGCTTTGCCCCAGGTCTTTGGCAACGATGTAGAAGCTAGTGCAAAAGAGGGAAGCTTGTAGACTGGAATTTTCTCAAACATGATAAATGATCATCTGCTTTCCACTTGCATTCATTAGATCAGTATTCATGGAATTTGACAAAATTAAATCGTTACCAGAAAGTACAGTGCTGTCACACTCAGGCCAGTGTTGTTAGAATATTCCTCCAGGACCTCCTCAGAAAGACGGCAGCTTTTGTTGGTAATTCATGCATTCATCTGGAGTTCTAGGCTGGCAATCCCAAATGACTTGCCTTATGATTTAAGAAATATTTTCTCAGTGCAAATGGAGCCCCTCCACTGTCAGCCAAAAGAAAGGTCAATTCAATCTACCCTAACTAAGCCCTCCAGTTTCTGAAGATGCTCAAAGAGTTTTCAATATGAGTAAATCAGTTCTAGGGAGCAAGTTTATCTTTATTTAATACAAAGAAAATAGAAGGGAGAGAGAGAAAGGGGGAGAAGGAAAATAAAAAGGAAAGAGAAAGCAAATTTTAAAAAATTTATTTATTTTTGGAGAGAGACACAGAGAGGAGAGGGAGACAGATAGAGAATGGGCACGCCAGCAGTCTCTCAGCTGCTGTGAACGAAATCCAGATGTGTGTGCCCCCTTGTGGCCAAGTGCGGCATTGTGCCCTTGCGTCACTTGGCACCTGGCTAAACGTGGGACCTGGAGATTGGAACCCGGTTCTTAGGCTTAGGAGGCAGGTGCCTTAACCGCTAAGCCATCTCTCCAGCCTGAAAGCAAGTTTTTAAGTGATTAGATATGATGTATAAGAAAATATTATAAAGAGGCCAAATTTAGAAGGCTTATAACTAATTAAATTAAAAGGGAAGTGTGTAATTATTTAATGCCTCTCTAAAGTGTCCATGGTGGACAATTTGGGCTTATGACATTTGGCTATTGACTCAAGTGTGGCAGGAAGAGGACTTAACTTGTTAAAACCCTAGAACCTTACCCTAGGAGGTACCACTTTCCTGGCTTGATAACAAAGTACTACAAACTTAGTGGTTAAAATGACAGAAACTTATCCTCCCACAGTTTCAGGGAGAAGAAGTGCAAGATCAAGACACTTGGTAGGATGGATTCCGTGGGAGGCTGTGAGGAAAATGGATCCCTGTCCCTTTCCTTGCTTCCAGTAGCTTCAGGCCTTCCTGGCATGGGAGTGGTTCCCCGTGTCTCCCAATCTTGTCTCCCCAGCATGTGTCTGTCTCTGGGTCCAAACTTCCCCTCATAAAGACCTAGTCATATTGGATTAGGAATATTTTAGTATTCTGGGCTTAACCTGATCTTTAACAAGCTCTATTTCTAAAGAAGGTCATGGAAGCCAGGCATGGTGGCACACACCTTTAACCTCAGCACTCGGGAGGCAGAGGTAGGAGGATCGCCATGAGTTTGAGGCCACCCTGAGAGGACATAGTGACTTCCAGGTCAGCCTGAGCTAGAGTGAAACCCTACCTTGTAAAACAAAAACAAAAAAAAGTCATGGGAGTAGGTAATGAGGGCTAGGAATTTTATACATCTTGGAGTGAGAGACAAAATTCAACACATATCACATAACGAGGGGCTTCCTAATATAGACATGACTCTATAACTTTCTGTTTATTTTTAATTATAAAATCACATCACATAAAACTTACCCTCCGAATCATTTTTAAATATGCAGTGTGGTGCAATTCACTATACTCACTGGTATAAAATTAAACCACTGCTCCAGCTAGTTCCATCAAGTAAAAGGAAACTATGCTTATTAAGCAACAACTGCCCATTTCCCCTTTAACCTGCCCCTGGCAATCATCATTCTACTTTTTGTTTCCAAGAGTTTGACTAATTTAGATTCCTCAAATAGTGGAATCATGTGCTATTTATCTTTTTGTGACAGGCTTATGTCATTTAACATAATGTCTTAAAGGTTCACCCATGATTTTTAGCTTATAACAAGACTTCCTTCTTTTAAAAGACTATATAACATTACATTGTACGTGCAACCACATTTTCCCCATCCATCCACCCATCCATCCATCCGTGGATAGGTGGTCATTGAAGTTGTGTCCATCTCTTGGATTCTATGGATAGTGCTGCTATGAACAAGAATGTGCATTATACTTCCCAGACCCTGTTTTGTTTTTCATTTGTTTGTTTGAGACAGGGTCTCACTCCCAGACTTATCTGGAACTCACTCACTGTGGAGCCCAGGCTGGGCTCAAACTCATGGCAATCTTCCCATCTCAGCCTCCCTAGTGCTAGGATTAAAGATATAAACCACCATACCCAGCTTATTTGAGGCTTATTTTGGAGGCTTTATCCTCCTCCTCCTCCTCATTATCATTATTATTTTGTAAGCATCTTCTATCTGTTACTATTTTTAAAAAAAACTTTATTTTTTATTTTGGTGGGGGGGGGGAAGAAAGACAGATATATAGAGAGAATGGGCATGCCAGGGCCTTCAGCAACTGCAAACAAACTCCAGATGCATGTGGGTCCTGGGGAATTGAACTGGGGTCCTTTGGCTTTGCAGGCAAGAGCCTTAACCGCTAAGCCATCCCTCTAGCCCATGTTCCTACTTTTATTTTTCTCTTGTCAATTTAATACATGTATACAATATATTATAATCATATTTATACCCCACTACCCTTGGAGGTTGTTTTGAGATTATTTTCCTAAAGAAAGTGAAAACTATAAAAAATAAATATATCAGGACTTGGGAGATTGTTCAGTGATTACAGGCACTTGCTTGTAAAACCTGAACACTCCAGTTCAATTCCCCAGCTACTCACATAATGCTAGACAGGCATTTGTTTGTAGTGAGATAGTGGTATGCCCATGTACACACATGCAAATAAATAAATTAATTAAAATAAGTAATTATTTTTAATATTTAAATAAGTTTCCTTATTTAAATAAAAATATTAAAATAAATTTATTTGCCTTAAGGACCCTTCATTTTCTAGGCCAGAGTCTCCTGAAATTCACCCTGTAGCCCATGCTGGTCTTGAACTCATCCCAGACCCTATTTTGGATATACTCTTAGAAGTGATTGCTAGATTGCATGGTAATCCTATATATAAATATAAATATATAAATATATAAATATATATATATATATATATATATATATATATATATATATGTATGTATGTATGTGGAGAGAGAGAGAGTGAGAGAGAGGCCATACCATGGCCTCCAGCCACTGCAAACAAATTTATGTGGGTCCTTAGTCTTTGCAGGCAAGCACTTTAACTTCTAAGGCATCTCTCTAGCACACATGCACACACACATGCACACACACAATTTTTATTTATTTATTTGCAAGCAAGCAGAGAGAGAGAGAAGAGAGACAGACACTAAAAATCGGTATGCCAGGGCCTCCAGCTGCTGTAAATGAACTCCAGATGTATGCACCACTTTATACATCTGGCTTACATGGGTACGGGGGAATTGAACCCTGGCTGTTAGTCATTGTAGACAAGTGCCTTAACTGCTGAGCCATCTCTCCAGACCCCCTATACTCACTTATTCTTTGAGAAACAGCTATCCAGAGAATGCTGGTTCCATCAGTGCTCTGAATCAGGTGAGGCAGAAGCACCTCCCCCAAAGCTGGAATTTGGCACTCTTCTCCTAGGAGCCAGGCACTTTCTCCCAGTCCCTCCAAGCTATCCCACTTCTGTGTGGAGTGTGAAGTCTTCTGGAGCACTGAGCTGTTCTTTCTCTTTGATCCTGCAGCCTGCAGAATACTGCAGCTCGCCAACACTGCGGGAAGACATGTTAGAGAGAAAAAGTAATCTCTCCAACATCTCCCTGAAAAGCCAGAATGTCAGGCACAAGTCCCGCTCTTTTCTTTCCCTCCCAAAGCTAAAGCTGAGTGTTGGGCTTTTTCTCTCAGTGTTTCTGGAGTGTGCTCACTTGGAGAAGCTCCTATTATGGGTGACATGAAATTGCTATTCTTGGCTTTGAGTTTGACTGGGATAATGTGATTTGTTCCTGGAATTCTCATCAAGCCTCGCTGTTATTAAGTCAGTGCCTCTGGGAGAATAAGGCCTAGCCTTTCTGTTCCACTAACTCATTGAGATCATTCTCCATTTTCTTTTTATTTCTTAACAAGTCTCCAAATGCATCCGGTAGCCCCCCAAAGCACAGACCATTTAATCCATCACTTACACATTATAGGAGAAAAGCAAGAAGCCTACCTTCTGAAATCATTTCTGGCACTCTATTTTGCTTCTACTCCAGTGTAATAAGTTCATAGCTAGCAGTGGAATGTGATGTCTTCTTAGCTAGACAGAAAATAAAAAAGAAAGGGGAAGAAAGTTTCTTTGCTGATAGAAGTTGTTGTAACTGACTATACTAAAAAGAGCAACAGCAGTTTAGAACCCAACAAGTAGCAAAGTCACTATCCCAGCTTGATGACTCAGTATTGGGCAACTGAATTCTCTTTGTTTTCATTCCTTCAGTAACTAAATTACTGCCCTCATTAAGCTGATATGAATGTCTGCCAAGTTTGTAGCCTAGATTATAGAATGCAGTAGGCATTTACAGTATGCATTCTTTGTCATCCTTCATCAAATTAGATAAAAACTTTCAGGAGGGCTGGAGAGATGGTTCAGTGGCTAAAGACACTTGCTTGCAAAGCTTGTCAGCCTGGGTTTGATTTCCCCAGAACACACATAAATCCATGTGCACAAAGTGATGCATGAGACTGGAGTTTGTTTGCAGTGGCAAGAGGCCTGGCATGCCAGTTCTCTCTCTCTCTCTCTCTCTCCCTCTCTCTTTCTCTTGTTCCTTGCAAGTAAATAATACTAAAAATATTTTTAAAACTTTCAGAAAGGAATAAGCCATGTGCACAAGTTCAGGACAAACCATGCATGTATGAAAAATATATAATATAAAGCAAAATTTACCTATGGTTCAACTTTCAAATAACATATTTCTATGACACAATTGTCCTGTGCAAAGTATTTTCACTGAATTTTACAAACTAAGTATCATGTTGAATTGTTAAGCTTTACTTTGTTAACTTCTCATCTAGAAAATTATTTTAGCATATAAAGCCTGAAAATATGTCAGATGATTAACCAACCAAGCCAAACCTGGAAGGTTGGAGCAGTACAAGGAAAGGTGGCTACCAGAAAGACATTAAATGTGTAGCAACAGAGGAAATAACGCCTGAATTCTGATTCACTGTCACCTTTGCTTAGGCAAGTAACAACGGAAGACACAAGGTGACTGACCCCTCTCAATGTCAAAGGAATTTGACATCACCTTTTAGACTTGAAACTCAGAAAATATAAATTCTGTGTATTGACTTTAATCACCATTGATTTTTATGTTTTCAAAACCTCAAAGAAATATTGCCAAGTTAAATAATAAAAATTGATCCTGGAGACACTAACAGGCATTTAAAGCGTCATTATCAGTACCTGCTTACCCACTCCTCCCACTGACAGAAAACAAGCCAGTTTCAAATGCCACAATTTTGGAAAGAAATCTTCCCATTAAGACTTCACTTTCATGGCAATCATGTACATGCTGCCAGGGGAAAATGTCACATTGAAAGGCTGAGTCAGACGGTAGCAGAAGTGCCACTATCCTTAGTAGAAAACTCTGTGATTAGCTCTCTTCACGCCAAATCTGCCTGGTAATGGACAAAACTCGCAAGAGCAAATGCATTTTACATGACTTGGTGCCAAGTCCCGTGGCAGTTGATAGTTTATTTTCCTTTAGACAATGTCCTTTGCAGAGGTGTCAGGGAAAAGAGAAACTACCAGAGAAGGTACAAAATGGATCACAAACAGCCACATGACTTGTTGAAAGTTCATTCATGCATTTGTTCACTCATATTCATGTAGCAATCACTTAGTGCCTCCTATGTATGTGTCGGGTAGAACTTCATGAGACAATAGCTCACAGGTCATATTTCCTAGTGGGCAAGAGAGGAGATAATGGTACAGATAAGCAAATAGTAATTCCCAATAGTGACATGTGCTAGAAAGAAAATAATCTGATACTTCTGTCATTTTTAACGTTTTATTGACAGCGTCCACCAACATCCCTTTCCCCCTCCCAAATACTCTCTACTGAATCACTTCTTTCCAACTAATCCTCTTCTATTTTGATTCATTATTTTTTTCCTCCTATATGCAGGTCTTGTGTAGGTAGCATGAGCCACTCTGAGGTCAAGAATACAATGGCCACTTCGTGTTTGGAAGATAAATTGCAAAGCACTCCTCCCCATCCTTTGGCTCTCACATTCTTTCTGCTACCTCTTCCACAATGGTCCCTTAGCCTTAGAGGATGTGATAAAATGTCTCACTTAGATCTAAACAGATCACTGTCATTTCTTCTCAGCACTATGGTGAGTTTTGAATCTCCCCAGTGATCACTGCCATCTGAAAAGAGAAGCTTCTCTAACTAAAAATGAGAGTAGCATTAATATATGGGCATAAACAAGTATTTAGAGGGCAGTTTTGTGGGCGTAATAAATCCATTTAGCCAGACAACAACAGCAGCTTCTCCCTTACAGCTTATGGTCTTCCTAGCTAGAGACTTTTGCGTGGGTTTTCAGTACCAGACAGGAATTCCCTACCATGGAATGCACATCGAGTCCAAAGAGCAATTGGTTTCCCCAACAGACAGGCTACTGTTGCATCAGTTGGTACATTTGGCCTGGATGACCAGCCATAAAGCTTTCAGGGTCCACTGCCAGTTAAGACCATTGATGACTTTTCTCCCTCCACATACTGAACAGGTCTTTCCAGTATCCTGACAGCTAGTCAATAGCCAGGAGGCTTCCAGCTCAGCTCTAGCTTGATTTCTCAGTGACCTGCAGCCCAAATATATGGTTTCTTGAGCAATAGGGTCTTACTATCTACTTCTGGTGTGACACTTTCATCTTTTTTTAAAATATATATATATTTTTATTTATATTATTCTGATTTTACATTCATAGTATTGGTTCCATTGTCCTCCCTCTTCCAAAGGGAATGATTGATGGGGAATGTGGGGCATGCATTGTGGGGGTAGTCAAGAGTTCTGGGGGGTAGGCCCCAGTCTCTGTGCATAATGCCCCAACTTATGACTCTAACAATCTTTCCGCCCCCTCTTCCGTGAATTTCCCGGAGCCACATTGGGGTCATTTTAGTTCTGCTTCAGTGATGAGGTTTTGGGAGCCTCTGTGTCTCTGGATATCTGGCTTAGTTGGAGTTGGATGTTCTCTGTGTTTATCTCCTTCAGCCTTTTTCTGGTGCCGTGATCGCCATGAACACTGTATTCTTGCCCTTCCCCTGCGTTGTTCTATGGTTTCAGCTGGGGACCTGGTGAGGTGTGGTTGTCCATCTGAAAAAAGATAAGCAAAATTCTCCAAAGAAGAAGAGAAGTTAGTACTAGATAGAAGTGATGAACATAGATGCTTTGGAGAGAATTTTATATGCGTTGGCTCTCTTCTAGCCCACATTTAGTGGTATCTTGATCTTGGAGACTGAGCTCATTTTTTGTACCTGGCTTTGACTTATTTCCAAGTTCCAGCAATGAGTTCCATTCCACTGAGTGGATCTATTAGCCAAATCAAGAGCAGTTGGTTACTCACCATGGCTGTTTGCCACTACAGCACTTGTTTGAGCATTACATCAGGTTGTTTCCTGCTGGGTATCTTAGACTGCAAGTTGTATGGACCGATGTCAGTCATTTTCCCCCAGTTGCTCATGTAGCACCCTCTGGCACTAGACTAGCTAACTGTCTGGGGACTGACCCTCTTCCAGATTCTGCCAGGTCTCTCCGTGTTTTGTCTCACAAATGTATACTGTCTTCAACAGTAGGGTCTTACCATTAAGCTTTGGTGGGTCATCAACAACTCTGACAGAAGTCTGTCTTTTTTGGGAAACAGCTCATTGTGGAAGTTCACCCCGTGCTGGCACTGGGAGTTATAAGTCTGCACCTAGGAAAGTGAGGGAGGAAAAGATAATAAAAAAGAGAAAGTGAGTATAGAGAGGAGAGGGAGAGAGAGAGAAAGAGAAGAGAAAGAGAAGCAGGAAAAGATTAAGGTTGTTCTTCATGATGCTCTCTCCAGTTTCCTGTGGTTCAGGTGTTCCCTCTATGGGCCTGCTGAAGGATCAGTGTTTTAGCCTGTTGTTCAGAATAAAGGGTTTTATAGTATCTTTTCCATTTGGGTCCAAATTTGTATCCCCCCCTTGTCCTCCTTCCCTCTTGTCTGATCCTCAGAGTGTTTATTAGGTTCGGTCGCATATTAGGTGGATTCAGGTTAGGAGCGACAGATAAACGAGACCATGTGACGATTATCTTTTTGTGATTGGGTGAGCTAACTGAGGATGATCTGTTACATGTTTGACCATTTTTTTTTCAAATTTCCTTATTTCATCTTTCCTTACTGCTACATAGAATTCCATAGTATAGATATACCACATCTTTGTTATCCATTCTTCTAGTGATGGACACCTGGGTTGATTCCAGCTCTTTGCTATTATGAATTGAGCAGATATGAACATAGTTGAGCAAATGTCTCTGATCTGAGAGGTCCTCAATAACCAGCTGGCTAAGTTCAATGAAGACATAAAAAAATGAAAGGATGAATTCCAAGAAGCATTAAGAAAGTCAGAAAATGACACAACTGTCTTTGGAGCCCTTCCTGGTTCTTTTCTAGTCTCTTCTATGCTTTGATTTGAGACATCCATTGTGGGGCTGGGTAGTCTAGCTGGATTCACTTGTCTCTGGTTTTTCATGCTTTTCCTTTTTTGCTGTAGTCTGCCCATCATAATGGTTTAGAAACCTTGTGTATGAAATACTAGCCTGCTACCCTGGGGTGGTGTGGGGTGCAGTGGTGATTGGCAGGGCAGTGCTCCTGGAGTTCTGATAGGTTGGGGTGGGGGACACTGGCCTGCTGGCCTGTGTTCCCTATGGAGGTGGAAGGGGTAGGGGACCACAACCACCCTAGTTGAGCTAAGGCAGTGTAGGGCAGGAACACTGACCTACTTCCCTGGATCCCTGATCTGCCCTGGGGGGTGGTGGCACCTGACTGCCAATGGGGCTCTGGAAGGCTAGGGGGGTACCTGACCAGTGATGGGGATGTGGCCAGTGAGGGAGGGATCTGATTAGGGATGAGGGTCAGGCAGGTCCCTTGGGATCTGATGTGGCTCAGGAGCACCTCCCCAGGCTCTCTCCAGGTGAGAGAGGGATCTGAGAGGTCAGTCAGGCTGGCAGCGTCCGCTGTACCTCGGTTGGGTTGCACCAGACTCTGGCCGTTTGATGGCGGGTGTCTGACCAGTCAGTCAGGCCAGCAGGGCCCACCACACCTTAGGCAGGTCACACCTGGTGATGGTGGGGGTTTTACCAGTCAGTCAGACACTTTCATCTTGATGGCATGTGCCACATAAGGACATTTGATCAGTGAATGACCACACTGCACAATGGTAAGCCCATAAGACGGTGTCACCCAGTGATATTACAGCCATCTTAGCTTGTGAAAGCCATACCTCGATGAAATTGACTGACAACTCATTCCAAAGTGTTGTACAACTGTGGGTTAGAAACCTCAACTTTATTAAGCGGGTACAATGAAAAGCTATCATATGTACCTCAGCTCATATCATTACCTTAAACTGTTGTACCAAAAATGAAAGCCCTCCTCAGTCAGATTCTTTGAATACATGACTATTACATCTTTCTTACAAACATCTGGACTCAGTCACTGACAGAATTTGATTTATCCTTTGAGAATGTTGAAAATAAAGTAACCATAAGCTAAAAGATAAGAGGGACTGTGGTTAAGAGGCCTTGCTGGGCAAGGATGAGAGCCTCAGACTATGAGTTTGATTCCCAAGATCCCATGTAAATAGCAGGCATGGCCAAGCACATTGGTAACTCTAATCCTGTGGGGAATGGAGATAGAGAATCACTTGAGTTTGCTGCCTAAAAAAAAAAGGACACAAGATACATTTTTCAAAAGATATATGTATCTGTGTTGAAACATCACATGCTATCACCCCATTCATATATACAATTTTTTTAAGTCTTATATATTGGTTAAAGAAAAGAATTTAAGGGGCTGGAGAGATGGCTTAGTGGTTAAGGCATTTGCCTGTGAAGCCTAAGGACCCGGGTTCAATTCTCCAGGTCCCACGTAAGCCAGATGCACAAGGGGGCACATGCATCTGGAGTTTGTTTGCAGTGGCTAGAGGCCCTGGAGTGCCCATTCTCACTCTCCCTCTGTCTCTAATAAAAAAGTAAATAAAAATAAAATTTTCAAAAAAAAAAAAGAATTTAATTTAGGTTTTAAAAAATAAAATTAGGGTTGGAGAGATGGCTTAGCGGTTAAGGCGCCTGCCTCCTAAGCCTAAGAACGCTGATTCCAATCTCCAGCGGTTCCAATCTCCAAGTCCCACGTTTAGCCAGATGCAAAGTGACACAAGGGCGCAATGCCGCACTTGACCACAAGGGGGCACATGCATCTGGATTTCGTTCACAGCAGCTGAGAGCTTGCTGGTGTGCCCATCTCTGACTGTCCTCCTCTCTCTCTCTCTCTCCAAAAACAAAAATAAATAAATAAAATAAAATTATAATGTTTTTGAAGTAAGGGAAAGAAAAAAGTGCTCCTTCACAAGATGTGCAGGAATAACAGCCCAATCATGCAATTCCTTCCTGATTCTGAGTAGGATCATTAATGATGTGGAAGTTGCTTTAGGGGCTGAAGCAAAAGCTTTGAAATGTAATGGTTGTATATTCATAAACATGTAATCAGATATATATTGTTATTAAAGTTTCTTTTGTGGCCTTCATGTATGGTAAACATGGCAATATGAAAAGATAAAAAGAGCACAAATTGATAAAGACCCTGTCCCCCCCCAAAAAAAATAGATTTTAGAATCTTTCTTCCTACAAGACAAGTAGTTTTTGATGAGATTTGATTGACACTCTGAAGTCTGTACACCTGGGCTGATGTTCTTGGGTTTTTGAATTAGAATATGAATTAGTGCTGACAAGCCTGTAAATGCTTCAGCTCTTGAATGCAGCAAAAATTTCAGTCATGCAAACAAACTTAATTACAACATACAATAAAATTATAGCTCAGATCATAGTAAGAAGGTTGCAAATTCCTACCAAGTAGTAAAGGGGTCCCAACCACCTCCACTTAAATTTTTGTATTTACTTCACCAAAGGAACAGAGGATGAGAACACTGAATATGGTTGCAAATGTTATTGGAATTCTTGTACCAATTAAAATAAAAGTGTCCCGCATGAGATAGGAAGCTTGGTCAGGGTCCTGGTCCCTTCTCAAGGTAGTGAACCAAGTGTTCTCACTGGACAGTCTTGAAATTCTTAAAAACAAAAAAAGGAGCCGGGCGTGGTGGCGCACGCCTTTAATCCCAGCACTCGGGAGGCAGAGGTAGGAGGATTGCCGAGAGTTCAAGGCCACCCTGAGACTACATAGTTAATTCCAGGTCAGCCTGGGCCAGAGGGAGACCCTGCCTCACAAAAACCAAAAAAAAAAGAAGGCTGGAGAGATGGCTTAGCAGTTAAGCACATGCATGTGACGCCTAAGGACCCCGGTTCAAGGCTCAACTCCCCAGTACCCATGTAAGCCAGATACACAAGGTGGCACATGCATCTGGAGTTCGTTTGCAGAGACTGGATGCCCTGGTGCACCCATTCTCTCCCTGTCTCTTTCTCTCTGATTGTTGCTCTCAAATAAATAAAAATAAACAAAAAAATAGGTTGGTGCCTCAGAGAGTTGCATAAGATTTAATTTATTTTATTGTATTTTTTTGTTTATTTTTATTCCTTTATTTATTTGAGAGCAACAGACACAGAGAGAAACAGGTAGAGAGATAGAGAATGGGCGTGCCAGGGCCTTCAGCCACTGCAAACAAACTCCAGATGCATGTGCCACCTTTTGCATCTGGCTTACGTGGGTCCTCTAGAATCTAGCCTTGAACTGAGGTCCTTAGGCTTCACAGACAAGTGCTTAACCACTAAGCCATCTCTCCAGCACTTATTTTTGATTATGATATCTAACTGATAATCTCTCAAGCAGATTTCACAGAAACTGGGGAGTTAGTCTGCCCTCATTAAAATAGCTGGTAGACAGCAGAACTTGGCTCTGTTTCACTCTGAAATCTCTATACTTTTAATTCTGAATTCTTTTGACCTTTTTAAAGTAGAAAGCACAGCGTTCCCACCATTAATCATCAATTACTACATCAATTCTAAAATGCATTTTTTCCCATTTCAAGGGCCTCTGAAATTAGCATACTTCCTAAAGCAGCTGACAGCTAGGTGCCATCCAGAGGGAACTCTCATTGTGGGCCCATCAGGAGAGGGGAGAAACCCCTATAGACACCCCAGGAGCCAGTGAAAAAATCTATCCAAGTTGCCAATAGTCCTGAGGGTAGGTGTGGAGATGGCAACGTGGTGCATGACAATTCTCTGTCAAAAAGTCATTCAGAATACAATGGTTGGATGGAGAAGCTGTCTGCAAGGACTTGGTTTAATGTTTTTCTGCATTGCAAGAATGACAAAAACAACACAAACCAACAATAATTACAAAAGAACTACCCCTAACTAAGCCTAAATAGACTAGAGAACAAACTTTATTGTTTGTGTGTTTGTGTGAGCATGTGTGTGTATGGAGGCCAGAGGACAAACTCACATATCAGCCACCTTTGTTGAGACAGTCTCTCATCTGCCTGAAGCTCACAGTTAGCTTAGACTATATGGTCAGCATGCAGGAGGGATCCTCCTGTGTCTGTCTCCCCAAGGCTGGGATTACACATGCACACCAGCATAGCTGGTGTTTTATATGGGTAGTGGGGCTCAAATTGAGTTCTCATGCTTGAATATCAAGCACTTTGCCAAGGGAACCATCTCCGCAATCCCTTGTTTTCTAAATAATTTTTTAAAAATTTTTTTGGAGAGAGTCAGAGAGAGAGAGAGAGAGAGAGAGAATGGGCACACCAGCAGCCTCTCAGCCACTGCAAACAAACTCCAGATGTGTGCACACCCTGTGGCCAAGTGCAGCGTCACACCCTTGCATCACTTTGCGTCTGGCTAAACGTGGGACCTGGAGAATTGAACTTGCATTCTTAAACTTAGGAGGCAGGCGCCTTAATCCCTAAGCCATTTCCCTGGCCCTGTTTTTCATTTTAAATTTATTTATTTATTTATTTGACAGAGAGAAAGAGGGGGAGGGAGAGAGAATGGGCGCACAGGGCCTCCAGCTACTGCAAATGAATTCCAGATACATGTGCCACCTTGTGCATCTGGCTAACGTGGGTCCTGGGGAATCAAACTGAGGTCCTTTGGCTTTGCAGGCAAACCCGTTAACCACTAAGCCATCCCTCTAGCCCTTAAATTTCTTTTTATTGACAACTTCTATACTTAAATACAAAAAATGCATGATAATCTCCTCCTGTCTCCCATTCACTTTTAGAACTCCAATCTCCATTATATCCCCTCCCTCTCTTCATTAGTCTCTCTTTTAATTTGATGTCATCATCTTTTTTGTCTATTATGAGGGTTGTGCAAAGGTATTGCTAGGCACTGCAAGATCACGGATATCAATTTCTGTCTGGACAGTTGCAGTGTAAGGAGTCGTACCCTTCCTTTGACTCTTGAATTCTTTCTGCCCCCTCTTCTGCAATGGGCCCTGAGCCTTGGAGGGTGTGAAAGAGATGTTTTAGTGCTAGGCACTCCTCCATCCCTTCTTCTCAGCACTATGTTGCCTTTTGGGTCATCCCAGTGGTCAACACCATCTGAAAAGAGAAGCTTCTCTAACCAGAAGTGAGAGTAGCATTAATATTTGAATATGAACAATAAGTGTAGTACTTTCAGGGCAGCTTGGTGGGAATAATATATACATTTAGTCAGACAAGAACAGGCTTTATACCCCTAAGGCTCATGACAGCCCCTGCCATAGACTTTTGCTTAGGTTTTTCAGTACCAGGCATGTATTCCCTCCCATAGAGAGGGCCTTCAGTCCAATTATGGAGCAGTTGGTTACCCCAAGAGCAGACATGCCACTATTGCACCCGTTCAATCATTGGGCCTGTATGGCAAAACTTGAGGCTCCCAGTATCCACTGTTTTCACTGCTGCTGACTTCTGTCTCCCATACGGCTGCATGCAGTGCAGCTTTTTCCAGCTTCCTGTTGGCTGGTCTACAGGGAGAAGGTTTTCTGCTCAGCACCAGCTTGCTTTCTCAATGACCTTGCCTCTCCGGCAAGAGATGTTTTCAGCAATAGTGTCTTACCATCTGTTTCTCAAAGGAAACCAATGGCTTTGGCAAAAGCCTTTAATGTTTTGGAGGCTACTGGGACCTCTTTGGCCAACAACTCACTGGAAGGTATCCCATCCCAGGCATTGAAAATTTTCTAGTAACAGTCTACAGCTTCTAGATGTACCATTATTCAAAAAAGTAGGTTTACATAAGTCTTATTCAGACTATTTTGAATTTTCATTGACCCTCCCCCTGCCCTTCTTTTACACATTCTCTTCCCATGGCCTCGCTTAGGCCATTCCCCTCCCTGTAATCTGTTCTTCTACTTACATATGTGCAATACCATACACTTAAGTCCTTCCTTCTCCTCCCTCGCTTATAGCTTTTACCAGCTTACTGGTTTCTGGTACCAAATTTTGGTTCCAGTTCACACACAAGTCTAATCATTTGTAGCTAGGATCCACATATGAGAGAGATATGTGACTTTTGCCTTTCTGAGCCTGGGTTACCTCACTTATTATAATTCTTTCCAGATCCATCCATTTCCCTGCAAATTTCATGATTTCATTTTTCTTTACTGCTGAATAGAACTCCATTGTGTAAATGTACCACATCTTCATTATCCATTTATCTGTGGAGGGACATCTAGGCTGCTTCCATTTACTAGCTATTGTGAATAGAACAGCAATAAATATGGTTGTGCAAGTATCTCTAAGGTAGTGAGAAGAGTCCTCTGGATATATGCCTAGGAGTGCTATAGCTGGATCATATGGTAAATCTATTTTTAGCTGTCTCAAGAACCTCCACACTGATTTCCACAATGGCTCGACCAGATTACCATTCCCACCAACAGTGTAGAAGTGTTCCTCTTTTACTGCATCCATGCCAACACTTATTGTCATTTGTTTTCTTGATGGTAGCCATTCTGACAGGAGTGAAATGAAATCTCAAAGTGGTTTTAATTTGCATATCCCTGATGGCTAAGGATGTGGAACACTTTTTTTAGATGTTTATATGCCATCTGTATTTCTTCTTCTGAGAACTCTCTATTTAGTTCCATAGCCCATTTTTTAACTGGGTTGTTTGATTTCTTATTATTCTGTTTTTTGGAGTTCTTTGTATATTCTGGATATTAATCGTCTGTCAGATGTATAGCTGGCAAAGATTTTCTCCCATTCTGTAGGTTGTCTCTTTGCTCTATTCACAGTGTCCTTTGCTATACAAAAGCTTTGTAATTTCATGAGGTCCCAGTGGTTGATTAGTAGTTTTATTCCCTGAGCAATTGGGGTAATATTCAGAAAGTCCTTGCCTATGCCAATATGTTGAAATATGTTTCCCCTACCATTTCCTCTAGCTGTTTCAGAGTTTCAGGTCTGATATTAAGGTCCCTCAACCATTTGGACTTGACTTTTGTGCATGGAGAGACACAAGATTCTATTTTTATCCTTTTACATACAGATACCAGTTTTCCCAGCACCACTTGTTAAAGAAGCTATCTTTTCTCAAATGAATAATTTTGGCATTTTTGTCAAAATCAGGTGGCTGTAGATGCCTGGATTAATATTTGGGTCTTCTATTCTGTTCCATTTATCTTCCTGTCTGTCCTTGTGCCAGTACCATGCTGTTTTTGTTACTGTGGCTTTGTAATATAACTTAAAATCAGGTATGGTAATACCACCAGCTTGGTTTTTATTGCGCAGAATTGTTCTGGCTATTGGAGGATTTTGTTTTTCAAAATGAATTTTAGGATTTTTTTTCTATTTCTGTGAAGAATGCTATTGGGATTTTAATGGGGATCACATTGAATGTATAGGTTGCTCTTGGTATGATTGACATTTTCACAATATTGATTCTTCCAATCAGGAGCATGGGATGTCTTTCCATTTCCTTGAGTCTTCTGCAATTTGTTGCTCAATTTTTTTAAAATTCTCATTGTAGACATCCTTCTCTTCCTTGGTTAAGTTTATTTCTTTTGAGGCCATTGTGAATGGAAGAGAGTTCCTGATTTCATCCTCTGCATGTTTGTTGTTAGTGTATAGAAAAGCTACTGATTTCTGTGTGTTTATTTTGTATCCTGCTAAATCGCTAAAAGTGTTTATCAGCTCTAAAGGTTTGTTGGTGGAGTCTTTAGGGTCTGTTACATATAGAATCATATCACTGGCAAATAATGATAAATTGATCTCTTCCCTTCCAATTTGTATCCCTTTTATGAGTGTCTCTTGCCTTATTGTGATGGCTAAGACTTCCAGTACTATATTAAATAGAAGTGCGGAAAGTGGACACCCTTGTCTTATTCCTGAATTTAGAGGAAAAGCTTCAAGTTTTTCCCCATTTAGTATTATGTTGGCTGTAGGTTTGTCATAAATAGCTTTTATTATGTTGAGATAAGTTCCTTCTATTCTCAATTTCTGTAATACTTTCACCATGAAGGGGTACTGGATTTTGTCAAATGACTTTTCTGCATCTATTGAGATGACCATGTGATTTTTGTCCTTCAGACCATTTATATGGTGTATTACATTTATGGATTTGTGTATGTTGAACCATCCCTGCCTCTCTGGGATAAAACCTACTTGGTTGGGGTGAATAATCTTTCTGATATATTCTTGTATTCTGTTTCCCAGTATTTTGTTGAGAATTTTTGCATCTATGTTCATGAGGGGGATTGGTCTGTAATTTCCTTTTTTTGATCTGTCTTTGTCCGGTTTGGGTACCCAGGTGATGCTGGCATCATAGAAGGATTTTGGTATAATTCCTTCCTTTTCTATTTTATGAAAAAGTTTGAGAAGCTTTGGTGTTAGTTCTTCCATGAGTGTATGGTAAACGTCAGCAGTGAATCCATCTGGGCCTGGGCTTTTTTTAATTTGGAGACTTTTTATAACTTCTTGCATCTCTGTAGTTGTTATAGGTCTATTAAAATGGTTTATTTCATCTTGATTTAAATTTAGTAGGTCATATGTCCTGACCTTTATTATTTCTTCCCATCTACTGATTTTTAGTTTGCCTTGTTCCTCTTTTTCCAAGGTCTTAAGGTGAAGCATTAAATTGTTTAGTTGTGAACTCTCTAATATCTTAATATAGGCAGTTAGAGCTATAAATTTCCCTTGTAGGACTGCCTCCATTGTGTCCCAAAGGTTTTGGTATGTTGTATTCTCATCATTTGATTCTATGAATTTCTTGATTTCCTCTTAGATTTCTTCAATGACCCCATACATCATTCAATAATGTACTGTTTAGTCTCCATAAATTTGTATATGCTCTGTAATTTTTCTGGTTGGTGATTTGCAGTTTAATCCCATTGTGGTCAGATAGCATACAAGGGATTATTTCAATTTTCCTGTATTTGTTAAGATTTGATTTGTGTCCTATTATATGGTCTATTTTAGGGAATGTTCCATGTGCTGCTGAGAAAAATGTATATTCTGCAGCATTTGGATGGAATGTTCTGTATATCCATTTGTTCCATGACATCATTTAATGTAGATGTCTCTCCGTTTATTTTTTGCTGGGTAGACTTATCAAGTTATGAGAGTGGGGTATTGAAGTCACCCACTATTATTGTGTTAGGAGTTATTTCTGACCTTAAGTCTAATAGTGTTTGTTTGATGAAATTGGGAGCCCCCATGTTAGGGGCATATATGTTTAGGACTGTAATGTCCTCCTGTTGAAGTGTTCCTTTAATCAGTGTAAAATGGTCTTCTTTATCTTTCCTCACTAATGTTGGTTTGAAGTCTATCCTGTCAGAAATTAGGATAGCAACCCTTTCTTGTTTCCTAGGCCCATTTGCTTGAAATACCTTTTTCCAACCTTTCACCCTAAGAAGGGTTCTATCTTTTATTGAGAGGTGAGTTTCCTGGAGGCAACAGATGGTAGAATACTGTTTTTAATCCAGTCTGCAAGTCTGTGTTTTTTGTTGGGGCATTGAGGCCATTGATATTAAGAGTTATTATTGTAAGATACGTATTTATTCTCACCATTCTTCAGAGAGTTTTATAAGACTTAATTTCTTAAAAAATATTTTTATTTGGGGCTGGAGAGATGGCTTAGCAGTTAAGGCACTTGCCTGTGACCCATAGGGACCCAGGTTCAATTCCGCAGTAACCACATAAGCCAGATGCACAAGGTAGCACGTGTGTCTGAGTTCATTGGCAGTGGCTAGAGGCCCTGGTGCACCCACTCTTTCTCCCCTCCTCCAATAAATATAAGAATAAAATATTTTAAAAATATTTCTATTTTATGTGCACACATGTGTATGTATACACACAACTAGGCACACACTAGGGTCTTTTGCCACTGCAAATGAATCCCAAATGTTTGCACTACTTTTTGCATCTGGCTTTATTTAGGTGTTGGAGAACTGAACCCAGGCCAACCAAAACCAGTACAGTGTACAAGCAAATGCCTTTAACCACTGAACAATCGTCCCAGCTCTGAGGACTTGATTTTCGAATGCTTCAATTCTTTTCAGTTCCTACCTCATAATTCAGAAATGACTTGTAAAATTGCATTCTAAAATGATGTGTATTTTAAGTTTTGTAGATCCTTATTTTTGTGAAGTCCATGAAAACAGTCTTTTTCATTGCTATTAGAATTTTGCTAAAGGGGATGGGGCAGCCAACAATGATCACTTGCATTGTTACTGCTATGTTCATGTACTCATGTATGAGCACTCCATGAACAACCTGACTTTTGCAAATCTTCAGGCCAGATGCACACAAAAAGATGTATACAACACTCTGACAATACATTTCTCTAAGAGAAATCACAGTTGTGAAAAAAAAGAAAAAGAAAAGAAAAAAGAAAAAACACCTGGATTTAGCTTTTAGGCCCTACTCACTAAGTCCTCTTACCCACTAGACTATGATGGTTTACCAAGGTTATAAGTGATGAGTTATTTTTTTTTTTGAGAGAGAGAGAATTGGTACACCAGGGCCTTAGCCATTGCAATCTAACTCCAGATGCATGGGTTTGTGTGTCTGGCTTACAAAGGTTCTGAGTAGTCAAACCTTTGGCGAGAGCCTTAACTGCCAAGCCATCTCTCCAGCCCAATGAGTGTTTTTAAAATGTCAGCTTGAGTCCGGATTTTTGTAGAGTTCAGGAAATGTTTATGAACTCCAAATCTTTTGGTGTTTGTCTGCTTTTAATAATAAAGTGCTTTTTAAAATAAATATTTCATTTATTTGAGGGATAGAGAGAGAATGGGCATGCCAGGGTCTCTAGCCACCACACACAAACTCCAGACACATGGGCCCCATTGTGCATCTGACTGATGTGGGTCCTGGGGAATCAAACCTGGCTCTGTAGGCTTCAAAGGCTAGTGCCTTAACCACTAAGCCATCTCTCCAGCCTTGTTTGTCTACTTTTTTTATTTGGGGGGGGGAGTTTCAAGGTAGGGTTTCACTCTGGCCCAGGCTGACCTGGAATTAATTATTAATTAACTATGTATTCTCAAGGTGGCCTGGAACTCGTGGTGATCCTCCTACCTCTGCCTCCCAAGTGCTGGGATTAAAGGTGTGCACCATCTCGCCCAGCTCATTGTCTACTTTTAACAAAGAATGAAAATAAACACACACCAAGAAGGATAAATTATAACTCATTAGATTTTTTTCAGGAGAGCTTATAAATCTGGGGAGGGGGTCAGAACAGGGTATGCACCCACGTGAAGGCAAACATGAAAGGTTTTCCAGGGAAGTTGAAAGAAAAGTCAGAGGTAAAGAAATACACACACATGAGGAAGTGAAGCAAACAGATGTGAGTCTTTCACCTTCACATTAGGAGAAAAGCTAAGAGGTCAGTTAGTAAGGGTGTCCTCCCTCCCCAGGCTGAGTTGGGGGAAGCCTTACCAGAGCAAGGACCTAGAAGTTCAGGCATCTGGAGAGATGAATAACCAAAAAGAAGAAGGCCTTTCCCACCTGGTAAGCCCCTCTTTGTAGCTTATTGGGATGGGCTTTACCTTCAGACTCAGATGGGCCTGAGAGAGCTGATTGGTATGAATTCAGGAGGCTGCCTCAGGAAGAGGCAAGCACACCTGAGTAGGGGGTGTTGTCATTAAAGGATGAGACTAAACTGGATCAAATGCCCATCCATAACTGACTACCTGAAAAAAAGTTACCTGGCTAATTCTCCCTCAAGCTCATCTTGAAATCCTACTTTGTGACAAACATTATCTGGCCATGTTCATATATAGCCACTCAAGCAAAGGATATGCAACTTGGAATCCATGAAATCAAATTGTAAACTCATCAAAAAGCATTTTTTTTTTTTTTGGTTTTCTGCGGTAGGGTCTCACTCTAGCTCAGGTGGCTGACCTGGAATTCCCTAGGTAGTCTCAGGGTGGCCTCAAACTCACAGCAATCTTCCTACCTCTGCCTCCTGAGTGCTAGGATTAAAGAGGCATGCACCACCATGCCCGGCTCCAAAAAGCAATCTCTAGAATTTCCAGACAAATATCATAGTAATGCTTAGAGGCTAATATAGGAAAGATGAAGTCAACATTCACTCTACACTCCAGCATGATGTGTGTGTGGAGGCTTTCTGGAGTCCCTGCACCCTGTTCTGTGATGGTAGCACAGCTTCCTTCCTTGGGAATGCCTGTTCTGGCTCGCACAACAACTTGATTTCAGTCATGCTAAAAACTCCACAATCCTCTCAGCTAGAATTGGTGTGCTTTTTTGTTCTCATAGCATTATTTTCTTAAAGTGACCTGGCTAATTCTCCCTCAAGCTCATCTTGAAATCCTACTTTGTGTAAACACTGTATGGCTGCATTCACATATAGCCACTCTACCAGTAAGTCCTATGGAGAGGAAAGGGACTTTTGTCCATTTTGTACATGGTCCATCCCCAGATATTTCTGAATGAAAAAGTGTAAGAGAGTAAGTAGTGACTTCTGGTCAAGATGGCATCTGCCTAACCTTGCCTCACCTTACAGGGAAGTAAAAGCAAGACCCTTAATTTTAAGAAAAATTTTAAAGGGTTTGCTGGCTCTTGCATGCTGCAGAGGGAGGGGGTGGATGAAAAAAAAACCCAGGGAATCTGCTGATTCCCACACTCTTGGGTAGGGGCCACCACAGGTTAGGTCCCACCAGGCCGGTGTAAGGTGCATCGGCCCCTGCTGGGCCTGACTGACCACCCAGAGCCCCGGGCTACCTGCCGGAGCCACATCAGCCCCACTGGGCCTGACTGACTAGTCAGACCCCTCCCTCACCCAGGGGGCCTGGCTGAGCTTCATCACTAGTCAGATCCATCTCTCACTGGCCACATCCCCATCACTGGTCAGGTGCCACCACTCCCCCTCCTAGGGCAGATCTGGGATCCAGGGAAGTAGGCCAGTGTTCCTGCCCTACCCTGCCCGAGCCCAACTAGGGTGATTGTGGTCCCCTACCCCTCCCACATAGCAGGCTAGTGTCCCCCACCCCAGCCTATCAGAACCCCAGGGGCCACTGCCCTGACACTCATCACTGTGCCCCACCCCACCCCAGGGCATCAGGCTAGCATTCCACACCCTAGGCTTTCTGAACCATTGTGATGGGCAGAATAGAGTTAAAAAGGAATAGCATGAAAAACCAGAAACAAGTACCCAGCCCCACAATGGATGTCTCAAATCAAAGCATTGAAGAGACTAGCTATGCAACCCTGGCCAAGCAAATAGCACAACTCTCAGAAACTCAACAAAGAGCCAACAATTGTATGAATGTTATCCTTGCTAGATTAGACTTAATAGAAAAGAACCAGGAAGGGCTCCAAAGACAGTTAAATGATCTGAAGGAGAATGACAAAAAAAGAGGTTCTCAATAACCAGCTGGCTAAGTTCAATGAAGACTTAAAAAAATGAAAGGGTGAACTCCAAGAAGCATTAAGAAAGTTGGAAAATGGCAAAAAAAGGGAACTAGACAGAGGGATGGAAACTATACATGAAAAAACAATAGAAAATATGAACCAAATTGAACAAGCCCAAAACTCTATAGAAGCTCTTAAGAATAGAGTCAAGTGGAGGATAGAAACTCAGAACTGGAAGACAAAACAGAAGAAACAGTTTGTGAGTCAAAAAATTTCAACAAGTTCAAAAATTTCTGTGAACAGAACATGAGGGAAATGTGGGACACCCTTAAGTGTCCAAACATTAGGATCATGGGTATACCAGAGGGCGAAGAAACACAGACCAAAGAAATGGAAAGCTTATTCAACAAAATAATTGAAGAAAACTTTCCCTTTCTATCAAAAGAAAATCCCATAAAGTTACAAGAAGCTAGCAGAACTCCAAACAGACTTGACCAAAGGAGAAATTCTCCAAGACACATTATCTTTAAGACTCTAAACATCAAGCATAAAGAGAAAAGCCTAAAAGCAGCCAGGGAGAAATAACTCATTACATATAAAGGGAACCCCATCAGAATTATTTCAGACTTCTCAATGTAAACCCTAAAAGCCAGAAGGGCCTGGAATGGAACACTGCAAACTCTAAGAACCTTTGGCTACCAGCCCCAACTACACTACCCAGAAAAAGTATCCCTCATAATAGATGGTGAAAGAAAAACTTTCCACTATAAATCTCATTTTTACAAGTATATGAACACAAAACCAAACCTACAGAGAGTACTTCAGGGAATTCTTCACACAGAAGAATCAAGTAACCAATCTCAAGTGCCCCCAAAAAGCAGTCCACATTAGCCCCCACCCCCCAAAAAACACCAAACCAAATAATCCACCCAAATATGGCAGGGATTAAATCAATCCTCACAGTTAAATCTCTGAATATTAATGGCCTTAATTCACCCATCAAAATACATAAGCTAACAGGGTGGATCAGAAAACTGGACCCCTCAATCTGCTGTCTTCAACAACCCACCTCACCAATAAAGACAGACACCTCCTCAGGGTGAAAAAAAATAACATTCCAAGCAAACACAAATGAGAAAAAAGCAGGCGTAGCTATACTTATATCGGATAAAATAGAGTTCAAACCAAAAGTAACCAAAAAAGACAAAGAAGGCCACTTCTTACTTATCAAGGGAACAATCCAACAAGAGGATATCATAATCATCAATATTTATGCACCAAACACAGGTGCACCACAATTCATAAGGCAAAATCTACTTGGCAACAAAACAGAAATAACCACCAACACCATCATAGTTGGGGACTTCAATACTCCACTATCAGCAATAGATAGATCATCCAAACAGAAAATTAATAGGGAAGTAAGAGAGCTCAACATCACCATAGAGCAACTAGACCTAACAGACATATACAGAACATTCCACCCAAAATCTACAGATTACACATTCTTCTCAGCAGTCCATGGAACCTTCTCTAAAATAGATCATGTATTGGACCACAAAGCCTGCCTCTATATTTTCAAGAAAATTGATGTAATTTCCTGCATGATATCAGACCACAACACTGTAATGCTAGAAATTAACAACAAAAAGTATACCAGGAATCCCTCTACCTCCTGGAAATTGAACAACACACTTTTAAACAATAAATGGGTTGTAGATGAAATAAAGAATGAAATTGCAAAATTTCTAAAATTCAATGACAACAAGAACACATCACACCAAAATATATGGGACACAATGAAGGCAGTCCTTAGGGGAAAATTCATAGCACTAAATGCCCTCATAACAAAAACAGAGAGATCCCAAATCAATAATAACCTAACCATCCACCTAAAGGCATTGGAAAAGCTAGAAGAAGCCAACCTGAAAAGCTCCAGATGGATAGACATAATTAAGATCAGAGCAGAAATTAATGAATTGGAAACTAAGAGGACAATTAAGAAAATTGATGAAACAAAGAGCTGGTTCTTTGAAAAAATTAACAAGATTGAGACACCCCTGGCCAATCTGATCAAGCAAAAAAAACAAACAAACAAACAAACAAACAAAAAAAACGCTTCAAATTAACAAAATTAGAAATGAAAAAGCAGAGATCACAACAGACATGAGTGAAATAGGGAGAATTATCAGGACTTATTTCAAAAACCTCTACTCCACAAAACAGGAGAATATGGAGGTAATGGATGAATTCCTAGACACATACCTACCAAAGCTAAGCCCAGATTAGAGTAATCTCCTAAAGAAACCCATCCTTTGAGATTGAAGAGGTAATCACACACCCCCACAAAAAGAAGAGTCTATCAAACCTTCATGGAAGAACTGAAACCAATTCTTCTCAAACTGTGCCACACAATTGGAGAACAGGGAGAGATCCCCAACTCCTTCTATGAAGCTAGTATCATCCTAATTCCAAAACCAAGGCAGGGATCCCACAAGAAAGGAAAACTATATGCCCATTCCCTGATGAACATAGACGCAAAGATCCTGAACAAAATTCTTGCTAACCGAATTCAAGAGTACATCAAAAGCATTATCCACCTTGATCAAGTAGGCTTCATCCCTGGAACGCAGGGGTGGTTCAACATACAACATCACTTCATGATCAAAACACTGGAGAGAATAGGCATGGATGGCCCATACCTCAACATAATAAAGGCTATATATAAAGCTCCTAAAGCCCAAGTAATTCTTAATGGGAAGAGACTGAAGGAATCCCACGGAGATCAGGAACTAGGCAGGGGTGACCACTCTCACCTCTGCTCTTCAACATAGTGTTAGAAGTATTAGCTCAAGCAATAAGACAGGAGAATGAAACCAAAGGGATACAAACAAATTGGAAAGGAAGAAGTTAAGTTAGCCCTATTTGTGGATGACATGATTCTATACATAAAGTGACCCGAGAACTTCCATCTCAAAACTCTTAAAGGTGATTAGCACCTTCATTAAAGTAGCAGGATACAAAATCAATGCACAGAAATCAGTAGCCTTTCTGTATGCAAAAGACAAAGAGGCCGGGCGTGGTGGCACACGCCTTTAATCCCAGCACTCGGGAGGCAGAGGTAGGAGGATTGCTGTGAGTTCAAAGCCACCCTGAGACTACATAGTTAATTCCAGGTCAGCCTGGGCCAGAGTGAGACCCTACACCTTGAAAAATCAAAAATAATAATAATAATAATAAGACAAAGAGACAGAAAAAGAAATAACTAACATTGTCCCACTTTCAATTGCAACAAAGAAAATAAAATACCTTGGAATAAAATTAACTAAGGAAGTGAAAGTCCTATACAATGAAAACATAAAAACACTCAAAGAAATTGAGGAGGTCCTACAAAAATGGAAAGACCTCCCATGTTCCTGGATTGGTAGAATTAACATCATGAAAATGGCAATATTACCAAAAGCACTAGATAGATTCAATGCAATGCCAATCAAAATCCCAACTTCTTTCTTCACTGATATAGAAAAAACTATCTCAAAATTCATATGGAAAGGCAGAAGGCCTCAAATATCCAAGGATATCCTCAGCAAAAGAAACACCTCTGGAGGCATCACCATACCTGATCTCAAGCTATACTACAAAGCCATTGTAATAAAAACAACATGGATGATGCACAATGGAAAAAAAAAAGACAGCATCTTCAACAAATGATGCTGGACAAATTGGACAACCATATGTGGGAAAATGAAACTCGACCCACACATATCTCCATGCACAAAAATCAAGTCCAGATCGACCAAAGACCTTAATATAAAACTAGAAACCCTGCTACTACTGGAAGAAAAAAATAGGAGGAACTTTCCGTGACATAGTAGTGGGAAAAGACTTCCTGAACAAAACCCCAGGAGCCCAGGAAATTAAACAATCACTCAATCATTGTGATCTCATGAAACTGAAAGGCTTTTTCACTGACAAATATACTATAAGCAATGCCAGCAGATTACCCACAGAATGGGAGAAAATTTTCACCAGCTATACAACTGACAGAGGCCTAATTTCTAGAATCTACAAAGAACTCCAAAGCCTAAACAATAAATCATCAAACAACCCATTCAAAAAACGGGGCAGAGAACTGCACAGGGAGTTCTCAGAGGAAGAAATACAAACAGCAAACACACATTTAAGAAAATGTTCAACATCCCTAATCATCAGGGAAATGCAAATTAAAACAACTATGAGATTCTACCTTACCCCAGTAAGGATGGCTAGCATTAAAAAAAAAAAAAAAGAAAACAAATGCTCGCAAGGCTGTGGATAATTAGGAACAAGCTTTAACTGCTGGTGGGAATGTAAAATGGTTCAACCATTATGGAAAGCTATATGGAGACTCCTGAAAAGGATGACAATAGATCTACCAATGGATCCAGCTATTCCCTTACTGGGCATTTACCCTAAAGGCTCTAAGTCTCAGATCAGAGACAGTTGCTCAACTATGTTCATAGCTGCTCAATTCATAATAGCAAAGAGCTGAATCAACCAAGGTGTCCATCACTAGATGAATGGATAACAAAGATGTGGTATATCTATACTATGGAATTCTACATAGCAATAAGGAAAGATGAAATAAGGAAATTTGAAAAAAAATGATCAAACATGATCATCCTCAGCAAGCTCACCCAATCACAAAAAGATAATCGTTGCATGGTCTCATTTATCTGTCGCTCCTAACCTGAATCTACCTGAGACGCTTCCAAACCTAATAAACACTCAGAGGACCAGATATTAGGGCGGGTGGGATGGAGGGAGGGTAAGGGTGAGAGGGTAGGAGGGAGAACAAGGGTGGAGGGATACTAATAGGGACCCAAAAGGAAATTATACTATAAAACCCTATATTTTGAACAACATGCTAAAACATTGATCCTTCAGCAGGCCCGCAGACAGAACACCTGAACCACAGGAAACTGGAGAGAACATCATGAAGACCAACCTTAATCTTTTCCTGCTTCTCTCCTTTCTCCCTCCCTCTGCTCTCTATACTCACTTTCTCTTTTATATTACTTATCTTTTTCTTCCCTCACCTCTAGGTGCTGACTTACAACTCCCAGTGCCAGCACGGGGTTAACTTCCACAATGAGCTGTTGATCCAAGACACCTACAAGGTTTCCTAAAAAAGACAGATTTCTGTCAGAGTTCTTGATGACCCACCAAAATTAATGGTAAGACCCTACTGTCAAAGACAGCAAACGTGTGTGATTCCAAACATGGAAAGACCTGGCCAGAATTTGGAAGAGGGTCAGTCCCCAGACAGTTAGCTAGTCTAGTGCCAGAGGGTGCTACACAAGCAACTGGGGGATAATGGCCGACATCTACCCAAACAACTTGCAGTATAAGATACCCAGCAGGAAACAACCTGACATAATGCTCAAACAAGTGCAGTAGTGGCACACAGCCATGGTGGGTAACCAACTGCTCTTGATTTGGCTAATAGATCCACTCAGTGGAATGGAACTCATTGCTAGAACTGGGAAATAAGTCAAAACCATGTACAAAAAAAAAAAAATGAGCTCATTCTCCAAGATCAAGATACCACCAATTGTGGGCTGGAAGAGAGCCTACACATATAAAATTCCCTCCAAAATATCTATGGCCATACCATCTATCTAGTTCTAACTTCTCTCTGCAATGGAGAATTTGCTTATCTTTTTCAGATGGACAACGAACCTGAAGGGAGGATCCGCCAATCACACCTCGGACCAGGGCCCCAGCTGAAACCATAGAGTAATGCGGGGCACAGGCAAGAATACAGGGTTCCTGGGTATCACGGCACCAGAAAAAGGTTGAAGGAGATAAACACAGAGAACATCCAACTCCAACTAAGCCAGATATCCATAGACACAGAGGCTCCCAAAACCTCATCACTGAAGCAGACCTAAAATGACCCCAATGTGGCTCAGGGAAATTCATGGAAGAGGGGGTGGAAAGAATGTTAGAGCCACAAGTTGGGGCATTATGCACAGAGACTTGGCCTACCCCCCAGAACTCTTGACTACCCCCACAATGCATGACCCATATTCCCCATTGATGAGCATCCCTTTCGAAGAGGGAGGACAGGGAGGAGGAAAAGGGAGCCAACACTATGAATGTAAAAAAAAAATAATAAAAATAAATTATGGGAAAAAAAGAAAAACTGTAATAACTGTCTCCAACCTTCTTGATATATGTATCTGATACCAAGGAAGAAGGAATGCAACAAAGTTACTGCATACCATTGTGGTTTGAATGTGAAATGTCCTCATAGTCACATGTGTTTCAACACTTGCTCCCCAGCCAATGGCACTGTTTTAGAAGGTTGTGAACCACTTAGGAGGCAGAGCCTCGCTGGAGGAAGTGGGCCACTGGGGTGAGGCCTTGAGGTTTTATAGCCCTCCCCACATTCGATCAATTGTCTGTGTCCTGACTGCTGACTGCCTTTACTCCTGCCTCCATGTCTTCCCTGCTGGATGGATTGGATCCACCCAAACTGTAAGCTAAAATAATCCTTCCTCTAAGGTATTTCTTGTCAGGGGTGTTGATCACAGCAACAAGAAAAGCAACTGCTACATTTATTCAACCTAAATATTCCTCATATCCCCCTCCTCCATAAACAGAAGGTGTATTAGTCTCTATGGCTGCTATAACAATGATCACTACTGAGCACTTAAAACAAGAAAAAGTTATATTCTCACATTTCTGGAGGCCAGAATTCCAAAACCAAGGTGCCAGCAAGACCACACTCCCTCTGGGGCTCTATTCATTCTAGACATCCTTTACCATGTGGCCACAGCACTCCACCTTTTCCTCCATAGTCCCGTTGCTTTTTCCTTCTCTGTGTATATTCCTCTGTCTCTCACAAGGAGGGACATATGTAATGGTAATTAAGACTCACTTGCATAAGCCAAGGTAATCTTCTCATGTCACGATGCTTAACTATATATGTAAGGACCTTTGTTCCCAATAAGACGATGTTTATAAATCCAAGGAATCAGGACATGATAGCATTGGGTGGCTGTCATTCAAACTATGTCAGTGGACACTGGATATATACACTGAGTTTTACCCACACAGGTGAGTGAGATTGTCTGTCCATGGATTCCAGATGCTCTGCTTCTGATGCTGTATTTTGAACTACACTCTTTGTGCCATTGTTTGATTGTTAACCTGGCTGTGGTACTCCCTGAACAAAGTGTAAGAAGTAAATGTTCTCCGCAGGCAGTTGTTGCAGTCAGGTTCGCACTGCTGGCAGAAGTCACCCAAACGAGAGCAGCTTAAGGGGGAAAAAAGGGTTATTTTGGCTTACAGACTTGAGGAGAAGCTCCATGATGGAAGGGCAAAATGATGGCATGAGCAGAGGATGGACATCACCGCCTCACCAACATAAGGTGGACAACAGCCACAGGAGAGTGTGCCCAACACTGGCAAGGGGACACTGCCTACAATATCCATAAGCCCACCCCCAACAATACACTGCCTCCAGAAGGCTTTAATTCCCAAATCTCCATAAGCTGGGAACCTAGTATTCAGAACACCTAAGTTTATGTGGGACACTTGAATCAAACCACCACATTCTACCCCTGGCCCCCCTAAACTGATAACCATACATTTTATAAAATACAATGCATTCACTCCAACTTTAAATGATTTTTATAAATAGAAATTATGTACAACATCCTCATAGTCCAATTTCTTTTGTTAAAAAAATTTTAATATATTGGGCTGGAGAGATGGTTTAGTGGTTAGGCCTCGCAGGCATGCACCTTAAGGGCCCAGGTTCTATTCTCCAGGTCCCATATAAGCCAGATGCATATGGTGGTGTTTGGAGTTTGTTTGCAATGGCCAGAGGCCCTGGTGCGCCCATTCTCTCTCTCTCAGCCCCTCTCTCTGATAAATAAATAAATAAATAATCTTTAAAAATTAATATATTTTAATTAATTAATTTATTTATTTATTTAAGATAGAGACAGAGAGGGAGAGAGAGGGAGAGAATGGGCATGCCAAAGCCTCCAGCCACTACACATGAACTCCAGATGCATATGTCATCTTGTATATATGGCTTATGTGGGTCCCAGGGAATCGAACCAAGGTCCTTTGGCTTTGCAGGCAAGCACCTTAATCACTAAGTCATCTTCTCCAGCCCTCCAATGTCTTTTAACTGAGCTGTAACACCAAGAATTTCACCACCCCCCAAACCCATAATGGCACAGAAGAAACATTCACACTGCAAAGATGGCATTGGGCATAGCAAAGAAATATTCAACCAGGGCAAACATCAAACTCTGTGGCTCTAAGTCCAACAACTCCAGTCAGTGACAAATCTCCAAGTCCAATAATTCTAACCAGCAACAGTTCTTTGGAGTTCTGATTCTACCCCTTCAGCTAGACTACTCACAGTCCTAGAAAAAATTTATTGGGGTTGGCAGCTCTCCTTAACAGCCATCTTGTGGTCCCAGAATCTCCACTGGGTTTCCACTGTAACCCATGGCCTATCCTCACAGCTTCGCTGGGTCTTCATGCAGGCAATCCAGCAAACCTGCTTCACACTGCCCATGACCATTTCCAAAACAAAAGACCATGTTGCAAATTCAATAACCCTGTCTTTCCTGCATTTATTATACTCCACAATACCAGGTGGGGTGCCAATTTGTTAATCCAGGGGGAATGAAGCAGACCTTGAAGAACAGGACACTCCTTCAGCTTTCAGACCCCTTCAAAAGACTGCATTCTTTCTGTTATCCCAATGCAGGTCAGCTAGCACAATCTCAATGGTTGCAATCTCTCATATAATTGCAGCTGAATGGGCAGCAATTTTGGCCAAAAGATTTCATTTATATGCCATATCCCTTTGCTCACACCAGTCCATTTCTATGCAATGCAACCCTGCACAAATTCTCAGTACATGAACACAATAGAAAGCCTCTCACACAAACTGCTTCTAGCCCAGTCCAGGCAAAGCTCTTTCTCACCCTTATAAGTCAAACCTCACAGTCTATATTTCTTACTGCATTCATGTCTTTCAACTCTGACCAGAATGGTCCATCAAGCTGTACTTACAACACTGGAAGGCATTTCTTAGGCCAAGATTTCAAATCCTTCCACATTCCTCTCAAAAATCAGCTCCAAGAGGCCAAAACCCACACAGTCAGATATCTAGCAGCAATGACCCCACTCTCGGTACAAACTTTACTGTTGTAGTCAGGTTTTCATTGCTGGTAGAAAACACCCAAACAAGTGAAGCTTTTGGGGAAAGAAGGTTTGTTTTGGCTTACAGACTTGAGGGGAAGCTCCATGATGGCAGGGGGAAATGATGGCGTGAGCAGAGGGTGGACATCACCTCATGGCCAACGTCAGATGGACAATAGCAAGAGGAATATGCCAAACACTGGAAAGAGGAAACTGGCTATAATACCCATATGCCCACTCCCAACAATACACTGTCTTCAGGCATCATTAATTCCCAAATCTCCATCAGCTGGAAACCTAGAATTCAGAACACCTAAGTTTATGGGGGACACCTGAATCAAACCAGCACAGCAGTCATCAGCTAGAGACAGAAATCTGTACAGGAAGAGATATGTATTAACTTGTCCCTACTTTTTCCTAGCTGGACAGTATGACTTTCAAATGTAACACAGAATATGATCACCACTGGCATTTCTGTTATATTGAACATTTTCTCTGTCATTATTCCTGGACCTGCTCTCACTCCTTGTTCTGATCTAGGTGGCCCAGTTCTGGCACATGGCAGGACAACCTCTATCCTCATAGTTATGCATTTGACCTGATAGGGGAAAAAAAAAAAAAAAAAGAACTCCCTTCCTTCCTTTTTCTTTCTCTTCTGGTGTTTGTGGGGTGACATGTATACTCTGTGGTACATGTGGAGGTCAGAGGACAACTACAGTGTCAGTCCTTGCCTTCTACCTTGTTTGAAGCAGGAATCTATCATTCTTCTTGTTCACCATTGTGTTCATCAGACTAGCAGGCCTGTGAGATTCTGAGAAATTCACCTGTTGCCACCTATAGACATCCACCTCAGTATCCAGATTTTATATATAGGTTATGGGATCCAACTTCAAGTACATAAGTGCTTTATCTGAGCTATCTCCACAGCCCATGGAGGACACATTTCTGATCTTTAATTTCAACAACTTGTTCCCTCACTCAATTCAATATTTCATCTATTAGACCTCCTTATAACAGAGTGAAAATAACTTATTGTGGTGGCATATTAAAATACTGCACCTGAGTTTTCATCCAAAGAGAAAGAAGCAATGACCAATTGGTGAAATCTCAGCTTCAGTATCCACACAGGATGGATTTCAGTAAACTCTTTTAGAACTTACAAGTTTGAGAAAATGAGGAGACAGTACCAAAAATTACTTTTTAAGACTTTAGAGATAAGGTCTGTTAATGTTTTCCTATAAATTCTCTTGATCTAATCACTGAGTTTATTCATCTGAAGCTCTCAAATCAATGAACACATTTTAGAAAGCATTTATGGACTTTTTTGCTAGCTTAGTTTTTCAAAACCTTATTTCACAGGAGTCAGCGTAACTATTCTCAAAATGTATGTTTATTTTATATAGATGAGACATGCTTTTGCCTCTCTCTCCCCCTCCTTTACCTCTCTCTGTCTCTGTGGTGTATGCACACTGTGCAGATGCATGTGCCCTATTCACACACATGTGCAGACCAGAAAAGATGGCCTCCATCATCACTCCCTTATTGCTCTTCTCTGCCTTATTTCCCTGAGATAGAATCTCTCACTGAGCCTGGAGTTTTCCATGAGTCCCAATGATCCTTCTCTCTTCACCTCCTCCTCAGCAATACCCGGCTTTTGCACATGGGTGTTAGGGATCAAATTCAGGTCCTCATGCTTGTGCAGTAAGCACCCTTACCTGCTGAGCCATCTCCCAGCCTACGTTGCTAGGAATGGTGGCATATACCTGTAATGCCAGTAAAGCCTAGACAATATAATAAGACTCTATCTCAAACACACACACACACAAACCACCACCACAAACAACAACAACAAACAAACAAACAAACAAACAAACAAACAAAAGTTTAGTCTGGGAAGCAGTCCTTTCATAATTGTTCCACTTTGCCATGTATGAAAGAGAAATAATTTCATTCCAATCAAGGAATTTCAAATAGCAAAGTGGCTTACTAAATTGCAAATGGGTTTAACTGTACAGTCATAGAGTGTATGGTAAAATCATAAATGCCCCCTCTCTTGGTGCAAGCTGTCATACCATGTGCACCCATTCATTACACTCCCTCTTCTTTGCTTTCAGTGATGTTTGGAAAGCTGTGCTTACAAAGGGCCTTCACAACCTCCATGCCTTTCTAAGCTGTCTTCACCTGCACAAATCCTGCTGGTTACCCATGAGGTACTAAGCTGCTTTATGCCAGTTACTATGAGAAAAGAAATAAGAAATAATATGTGCATCCCACTACAAGGAATTTATAGTCACTCAGGGACAGTGCTAATGCAATGAGCTGGCTAGGAGCAGTGTTGTAAATGGTACAATATGGCTGGGAGGGGCTGTCAGGGAGAAGATAGAATTTCTAAGTCATTGGATTTGCTTAAGGTTCAAGTAGACAGAAGAAAATAAGTTTTGTTCTATCACCAATGATACAGTGGTATGAAGATTCCAGGTTATTTACCCAACAGACTTTGAACCAGTATGACCAATGAAACCAGAATGTAAAAAGGAATTAGCTTCAGCTGGTAGACAAGTACCAGGCTAAGTTGGAGAACTTTTTATTAGCTCCTAGAGACTCCTACAAAGGTTTCTGAGCAGTTTTTGGAAGTGACACATGGAAACCAAATACCCTGAAAGACCAATCTCTGCTATTTCCACTGTGTCTGAACTTTTCCAGCAGGTCCATGTGTGAGAACATGAGGGGCTAAATTAACCATTGTAATCCTAACCCACTCCTCATCTCTCCTTCTAGTATGAAAACCAGTTCAAGCTACTGTTATGACCACTCTCTGCAGGCTGTGACTGATATAAAAACCTCCAGGATACAGAGGGGGTGGAGTACATTTCATCCAATCATCTGACATATGCAATGCAGAAAGTGTATGTTATCATCCATCTCACAGCATCAGAATGCAAGACCAAAACAAGTCTGAAGACAACAAGATAAACTATTTGTGTCTGAAGCAAAAGCACATCAGCCATGTTCATCGTTCAGTTTCGATGGAACATACAAATGTTAAGACAGCCCTAAACCAGTCCTTCTAAAAAGTCAGAAGGTGACAATCACGGACAAGGGAGCAATTCAATGGAGTCTTGATGACACCTCACAATGCCTGCCACAGTGGAAATGTCACAGGTACAAAAAAAAATGGTACAGAATTTTCACATATTTCATTATAGACACAAAAGTCTTTTCTCTGAACTGAAATGATATGATCTAAGCAAGAAAATCTAATAACAGCTTATACATAAATGACAAAAGACTGCTAAAAGATGGAAAAGTGACAGTTGGAACATGTACAAAAGTTAGAAATAACCTATCTAACCCAATATCCAGTCATTTAGTCCCACCATCTTCTGTTTGGTTTAAAAATCTTATAATGATATTGGGATAGAATATAAACTAATAAAGAAGTCCAAATGTATGAAAGTGGCTTTAAATAGAATTCAGGAAGCAAGCAGTGCTATTTATATTCATTAGGAAAGAAATACTGGTGTTGGGCTGAAGAGATGGCTCAGCAGTTAAGGTGCTTGCCTGAGAAGCCTAAGGACCCATGTTTGACTCTCCAGATCCCACATAAACCAGACGCAAGTGCAAGGTCACACATGCCCACTAGGTAGCAAAAGTATCTGGAGTTCAATCGTAGTGGCTGAGACCCTGGTGCACCAATTTTCTCTCTCACTCTGTCAATCTCTAAGATAAAAATATTTAAAAAAAAATACTGGTGTTGAGGAGCTGGCTTAGTGGATAAAACCCTGGCCAAGCAAGCATGAGGACCAGAGTTCAGATCCCCAACACTCACATAAATACCAGGTAGGCATGATGATGACCTGCTTGTAACCCAGCACTCAGGAGGAGACAGGGGAAACTGGCCAGCTAGACTAACCAAATCAGTAAGCTCTGGATTCAAGTGAGAGGCCCTGCTTCAGTAAATAAGATGGAGAGCAATCAGGAAGATATCTAGTGTTAACCACTGGCCTCTACACACATGCACATGTATACCACCACCACCACCCCCAACTGGAGAAAGAAACAATCACATTCACCATTATTCATGTTCTTTGCAATCTTAATATTTTTGTGTTCAAAATAATAAAAGGCAGAAAAAAATAACAAAAACCAGAAACAAAGAATTCTGACACAGCTCAATCCATCATATTAAGTCAAGATAGCAGTCCCTCCCCACCCCATATCTCATTTCACTTTCTGTAATTCTAAAACCAGAGTCCCAGGCCAAAAGCCCAACTGTGTGAGTTCCAGCATGTCAAGCCTAGTCACTCCATAGAAAACAGAAAAAGAAAAGATGATTAAATGATGGGAGATTTTACTCAAAATGGCCCTTTGGGGAAGGAAAAAGTTAAGCAACTCAGTACATCTTCAAGAAACTGGCATAAGATTGAAGTGCAGCTGGATGAAGAACTGGAGTGCGGGTGGAGGTGAGCAAGATTCAGTAGTCAGGCAGACTGTGGTCCTTGTCTTTGGCCTTGTCTTAGTTCTGGTTCTGCATGGTGGCCCCAGAGCAGTAGCATTGCTTAAGGTAACAACCAGGTAAAATAACTGCTCCGGCCTAGGGGTGTTCTCTTCTTGAGGTGATCTGTCTGCTGGGCTCTGTTATTCCTGAATTCCAACATGATTTTGAACTTAAGACCATGTCTAGAGACATCCAGGTGCCTGTTTTGAGGCTGGAATAGGCACTGTGAAGGCTGACAGTAAGATGCCCCAGCCCTCTTCTCTTGGTGCCTCAGCCTTGAAGGTGAATGAGACAACTTTTTAGACAGATACTCCTTGGGAGATCATGTGCACAGTTGAGCCCAAAATAGGGGCAGAACCAAAATAAAGGCAGAGATATCAGGCTCTTGTCCTGCTTTAGCTACCTCGTAGGCCCAAGTGACAAGTTCATTCTTTTCAGCCAAAGCCATTTCTAAACTTCATACTTTCAGTTACTCAGAGTCAACCAAGAATATTAAATGGAACATTATGTAAATAAATAATCCATATGTTGTAAATTATATACCACTTTTGTAGCACTAGAGATTGATCTCAGGGCCTTGTATGTGCTAGGCAAGTGCTCTATTACTGAGCTATATCCTTAACCCTATTATTGATGTTTTTTAAAATTTGAGCATCTCATTAAGTCACCCCAATTTGCCTTGCATTTACTCTATAGCTTGGACAGGTCTTGAATCTATAATCCTGCTCACTCACTCACCCACATAGGTGGGATCACAAGCGTGTGCCACCAGGCCCAGATGACATGCCATGCTTTTTTTTTCTATTTTTTTATTTGTGCATGCATGAGTACGTGTGTGTGTGTGGGGGCTCACATGTGTCATGGCATGCTTGTGAAGGTTAGAGAAAACCTCAGGTGTCTGTCCTCAACTTTCATCTCCTTTGAGACAGGGACTTTTTCTTTCTTTCTTTTTAAAAAATATTTTTATTTATTTACAAGAAGAAAGAGATAGAAAAGAGACAGATAGAGAGAATGGGTATGCCCGGGCCTCTAGCCACTACAAACAAACTCCAGATGCATGTGGCACTTTGTGTATCTGGCTTTATTTGGATACTGGGGAATCGAACGTGGGTCGTTATACTTCCTAGGCAAGCACCTTAGCTGATGAGCCATCTCTACAGCCCTGTTTTTACTTCTTTATTGACAAGTTTTATATCTGTACATTATGTATTTTGTTCATAATCTCTCCCATTGCTTTCTTGTCCCCTCTCCGTCATACCCCTTCTTCCTTCAAACCAGTCCCTCTTCTATTCTCTATTCTTTTGCCTTCCTTCATCATCCATAAAGACATGTCTAGGGGCCCAGTATTGTACAGGTAATAGCAAGTGCTATGAGGTCATGAATGCAAAGGCTGCCTGGGTCCAGAATACACCATCCCAAAGCACACCTCCCCATCCTCTAGCTCTTACATTCCTTCTGTCCTCCCTTCTGCAATGGTCCCTGAGACTTGGTGGGTGTGAGAGGAATGTCACATTTAATGCTGAACATTTAACAGTTACTTCCCAGAAATTTGATGAGTTTTGAGTTTGCCTAGGAGTCACCACCATCTGTGAAAAGAAGCTTCTCTGATCAAAAGTGATAGCAGCACTACTATGTGAACTAAACACAAATGTGTAGAAGGCAATTTGATGGGTATAACATATCCAGTTAGCCAAACAACAAAACAGGGTCTCTCTTGTTTTGCCGCTGCATGTGCCAGAGTAGCTGGCCCACAAACTTTGGGTTCTCCTGACTCTGTCTTTCATCACCATAGATGGATTGTGATCAGAGATGTATGCATTACTTTGTGTCCAACTTTACGTGGGTGCTGAACATGATCAAACTCAGGTAGACAGGCTTATCACCAAATGTCTTTACTGAGCCATCTCCACAGCCCCTGACATACCATTCTTTTACATTCTAAATTTTATTTATTTATTTATTTATTAGAGAGAGAGAGAGAGAGAGAAAATGGGTGCAGCAGTGCCTCCAGCCTCTGCAAACAGACTCCAAATGAATGTGCCCCCTTGCGCATCTCACTTACATGGGTCCTGGAGAGTCAAACTGGGATCCTTTGGCTTTACAGGCCAATGCCTTAACCACTAAGCCATCTCTCCAGCCCCATGCCATTCTTAATAGGGTGATTGTATCTCCCTGCATCCTGCTCCATCTCACCAAAACAAGAATCATCGTTCACCGAGTCTATCCACTGACTCACTCCATCCTTTCTTTCTCATGGTTGCTTGGTAGCTGTTGTGGTTTGGCTGTGAAATGTCCACCATGTGTTTGAACACTTGGTTCCCAGCTGGTAGCACTAACTGGGAAGATAGTGAATGGTAGGTCTCACTGGCTGGGCCTTGAGGGTTTTTAGCTTGGTCTCACTTTCTGTTTGTTCTCTTAACCATGGCTGCAAGGTGACTAGCCAAATTCCTGTTCCTGCTGCATGATGTCCCTGCCATGGTGGACAACACCCACTTGAACTGGAAGTGGAAATAAAGTCCTTTCCTTCCTCAGGTTTCTTGTCAGGTGTTTGGTCACAGCAACAAGAAAGTAACAAATACAGTAGCTATCTCAGGTATAGAGTTAAGCACTGTGCATGGTTGTAGGTATTCAAGGGGGAGGGGCCTTCAGTTGTGTCACCTGTGGACCAGGGGATACTGTACCAATCATTCAGATATAGAGGCAAAGGGAGCATTCCCCTTTGCCTCCTGGGGGTTTCCTAGGATGAACTGACAATAGAGTATACAGAAGAAAAGACTCGTAAGCCAGGCATGGTGGTTCATACCCATCATCCCAGCACTCAGAGACCAAGGTAGGAAGATTGCTGTGATTTTAAGACCAGCCTGGGCTACAGAGTGAGTTCCAGGTATAGAGAACTTGCCTTAAAAAAGAAGAAAAAAAAGGACACAATTATGACATGGAGAGAATCACATAATAGAATTACCTATTGCCCCAACATGATTCAAGAGGCTACATCCTCCCTTTCTATACTGGGAGGGGAGAATGGGAGATATAGAAAATCTCGAAGGATTGTCAATGTTTATTAGGAAAATGAATAGACCAAGCAACAGAATAACTTGCAAAATAATTCTTTTTGAATAAGCCCAATGAACATATATATTGATATGGACTGATTTGGGGGGACCAGAGTGCTTCCTGGAACCCTAAGTCCTAAATTCATGTCTGTTAGTTAACCCAAGAATTGATAATCCAGACTAAAGAGAATGATTTTTAAATCACCACATTTTTTTCAAGTATCACAGGGATGTGAGGGAGGGAAAGGTCTGAGGAAAGGAAGATAAAGTGGGGAGAAAAGAAATACGCCATGTGGTCTGGGAGCCCATGGAATTGAACATGGACCTTTAATAAAAAAATGTGAGAAGGGTCTTTAAAAAGCATGAGTTTCCAAAGAGATTAAAAAAGTAAAAAATAGTGATAAAAAAGTGTCCCACCCTGCAGCCAAAGTGAGAGAGATGACGTTATGGGCACGACGACCCAGGCTTGCTGTGTGCAGCTCAAGAGCAAGAGAGAAGAAGCATTCCCCATAGGCCCATGTAGATACATTTTAGATCCTGTGCTCAGGAAGAGGTGGGTATACCTGCATCAGGTATTCCAGCCAATCGGCCTGGGCTACCAGAGGAGGACTCAACCCACACCTGGTCAGGGTACATGTTAGAGAGCTATTTGATTGTGTGAGTTGAGTCCTGTCACTAAAGCAGGCAAGATGAGCTGAGAAAGGTGGTGTGAGTCAAGATAATAGGTGTGGCAAGGGTATGACGTAATATCCCTCCCCGAAGAGCAGTCCTGCCTACTTGTGGCTAACCTAGCCTGTCAACAGTTTCTCATAATAAAACCCATTCAAGGGGGACTACCTTCCTCACTCTCCTTTCTGAGCTACATAAGGAAATTTGGGGATAGCACTGTTATGGTGTAGATTTGAAGTGTCCCTAAAAAGGCTCATATACTTGAGGCTTGATCATCAATCAGTTGGTGGCACTATTTGGGGAGGTTCTAGAAACTTTAGGGGGTGGGAGCTAGCTGGAGAAAGTAGGTCATTGGAGGCAGATCCTTGGAGGTATTTTGTCTCTGGTGTCTTTCTGACAGTCTTCTTTTTGTCTACCATGAGGTGAACAACTTCCTCTACCACATGGTCCCACCACTGTAATGTTCTACCCAAGCACACAGGGCCAAGGAAGTATAGACTGAACCCTCTGAAATCTAAGCTAAAAGAAATCCTTCTTCCTTCGAGTGATTTCTGTCAGGCATTTTGTCACTGTGACAAGAAAGGCAATGAATACACAGTCTGGACGCAGGTGCAGGAATTCCAGAGAGAGAGAGAGAGAGAGAGAGAGCTCTCCCTCAGTGCACTTGGTGTGAAGAAGCCTGACAAGGTTGGCAGGACCTTGACTCTGAGGTAGGTGTCTTCTAAGCTCAACATGTGTTTTCCAAGCACCAGCAGAGAGACAAACGCAATGTTTTTGTTTGAAGACTTTTAAGCCAAAATTGGAGAGGTGGAGATCTCTGAATTCAAAGGGTTTGATGAGCCCTGATAGATACCAGCTAGAAAAATGACAAAGTCCTGGGACAAGTTCCTGAACTACCAGAAGCAAAGCCAGGAAGTGACTGCAAAGATGTCTGTGGGATCTAAGAGCCAAGAACATTTCTATAAAAAACAAAACGGGGAGGAAAAGTATCAGTTTTTCATATTGAACCTATACTGTAGATGAGAGTGGCAAGATAGCATAGGGTGGATAGAATGTCAGAATGGGGGAGAATTCATAAAAGACGTACTTGCTCCCACTGAGTCTAGTGGTATAAACAGGACATGGTGGTACCTGGTGGTCAACCATTGTGTGATTTAAGTCAAGGTTTGAACATGTATTCAGAAGTGTGGAAGTTTTGTGTATGTGTGTGTGTGGTGTGTATGCATATGAATACATGTATGCATGTGGGTGCATGTGTATATATGTATGTATGTATGTAGATACATGTATGCATGTGGGCACTTGTGTATATGTGTGTATGTGGGTGCATATGTCTATGTATGTGGGTACATGTATGCATATGGGTGCATGTATATGTGTGTGTATGTATGTATGCAAGTACATGTATGCATGAGGGTGCATGTATACATGGCAGGTTCTTTTCTAATTACTCTCTATCTTTTTTTGTTTGCTTTTGTTTTTTTGAGGTAGGGTTGCCCTCTGGCTCAGGCGGACCTGGAATTAACTATGTAGTCTCAGGGTGGCCTCAAACTCATGGCGATCCTCCTACCTTTGCCTCCCAAGTGCTGGGATTAAAGGCGTGTGCCACCACACCTGGCTTCCATCTTTCTTTTTTTTTTTTTTTTTTTTTTTTTTGAGACAGGGTTTCTCACTGAACTCAAAGCTCACAGATGGGATTAGACAAGCTAGCCAGCAAGCCCCAGGGATCATCTGTCTCCCAAATCCTGGGATTAGATGCAATTTCCACCATGCCCTGTAGATTAGATTAGATCCTCATGCTAGCATGGCAAGCACTTGACCACCTGAGCCATTTCCTCCCCTAGACACATTCTTTTATTGGTTTGTGCTAAGCTGTTAGCTGTTTAATTTACCTTATCTCTACTCCCTCACCTCTCATCCTCTGACCCTAATTAAATTTGGGACATCTCAGAATTTTTTTTCTAATCTGAAGTTATGTGCACAGCTACTAAGGAAGACAGATGTTTACAGGGAAATCTGATGAAACTATTTCTTCTGAATATGGTTTTTAACTGGGTTCTCATACATCCACTCATTCCTTGCGAGCAGATCCTATGGCTTAAACTAATTTGAAATCAATCCATCAGCAAACCTACTGGGTTGCCATACACTACTTCAGCCACCAGGCGGTGCCCAAAACCTGTGGGGGCAGAAAGCCTGTTGTGAACTACAAAGATACTCTTAAAGCAAATCTCTGTTGTGTGAAGCGAGTGGCAGGAACCTCATCCCTCATCATCCTTGGGATTCCCTAGCCTCTCCATATTGCCTCTCTTGAAATTCCATAAAGATGATAGGCTAGATGGGGTCAGAGTTTTCACCTGGGAGGTCAATAGTAACCTGTAGATGTGAGTCGGCCAGGTTGCAGAGCAGGCTCAGGTAAGAGGGGTTGAAGGAGCAGTCTTTGGACAGTAACATTGCCAGAGGGAAAACAAATAGAATGCATTGCAACATTTGGGACACAGTTCAACTACAAAAATTATTTGTTGTTTGCCTGAAATTTAAATTTACTCGAGTGCATTCCTGTTGTCTAGAGGAGTAGAACTGAGTGGATGAGTACAAAATTTGAAAAGGGTTTATTGGATTGTCTTACACGCTATGGGCTGGGCAGTCCATCAGTGGCTGTCTGCAGGCTGGAGAGGCTGAGAACCTGGCAATGCTCAGTCTGTGAAGTGGAATGCTGTCCCAGTCTGATGCTGGAGGCTTCCCGGAGAGCTGCTGGTGTGCAGTCCATGTTGGAAGGTTGATGACGCTGGGTTCTGATATCAGCAAAGGATGGTAGCAACAGGGTAGACCCACACTCACCAGCAAGGAGTGAAGGTGGACAGGCAAAAGCAGGGCTTCTTCCATGAACCTCTTTATATCCAGGTCACCACCAGAAGGGCTGCCCATTTCAGTTAATCTTTCTAACAAATACCCTCACAGACTGGCCCAGAGGCTTGTCTCTTTGTTGGCCCCTGATCCAATCAAGCTGACAAATGACATTAACCATCACACTGAGAGTCTTGAAGTTTTATTTCCTAAATTTGGCAACTCTACTGGGGAAGACACACACACACGAGCTAAAGAAATCTCAGTGTCGGCTGTGCTGGAGTTACAGCAAGAGTCTGGGCAGCTTGGAGAAGAGATGGAGGCAATAATGAATGCTCCCTACAGCTTGCCCTGGACTCATGGGATGGATGTGTATGTTTGCCTTGGGCTGTGTCTGAGTTAAGGTACATTCTTATGATAGTCTACAGCATTCTATTTTAACACATTAGACTTTGGATAGTTCAATTAATAACTGGTACACAATGAACATATAGCATGGTGACTTCCAGGTAAGATGGCAGCATAGGAGCCATGCCAAACCAGATCAGGGAGGGATTTAAGCAAAACTACAATCTTCTTCGGAAAAGAGCAGAATATTTTTTCTGGGAAGCAGTGGAAAAGCAGGAGAAGGCCAGAATCCCACTGTGGAGATTGTGGCCCGACCCATGGCAGCCAGCTCCACAGCGGCTCCAAGCTGCCGCCCAGAACCGCTAAACCTCCACTGCAGCTGCAGCCACCCAAAAAAGAGGGGGGGGACTTTCCAACCTCATCAGTCTCCTCACAGAGCCCAGAAATCGAAGAAAATTCTGCTGAGCTACTGAAAGAGATACAGGGGAACTGTGAGCTACTACAGGCTTCCTGAACTCACCCATCCCCCAACCATCAGAACCCCAGTGAATTTGCAGAATTCAGCAACTAGCAGCAGCTCTGTACCACATCACCAACACCGCACCCAGCACAGCTGAGCCAAGCTCCACAGGTCAGGGAACAAGGTGGGCACTCAGCATTGGTGAGATTGGAAGCCACACCAAAAGGTAACAAAGGCCTGCATTGGAACTGCTAACCTCTCTTTCCAGGTGAGGGCAGGTTATGGGTTACATATTTGTGGTTGGCCTTACCATTTTCAAATAAGCTGAATATGAGGTGTTGAATATTGCTGCCTGTAATACTTTTAGATTTAAAGGCCTTTATCTTTTGCTTCTGTCATTATTGGGGGCAGGGTGTGATTCCAAGCTGACAGGATTAAGGGTGTGGTGAAATGCACACCCTTAAGGATTTTGACCTTATAAGACTGTTTGTCTCAATTCCCACACTTGTATACTCTGTGCTCATGTTAATTGAATGTGTATTTTGCTCAGTTGAAGTTTAGAACTTGTTACTAAATTGTTCCACCAGTCCATTACAATACTTACTTAACAAGCAAATTCAACAGCTAGGATTACTTCTGAGGTTGGACTTGGGTACAAGTGCTACACTTGGCACCTTAAACTCATATACTTAAAGTATATAAAGGTGGATCACCACACCTAAGAACACTGCAGATAAATAGAAAACTTAAGCATCAAATCAATCCAGCATGCAAAAGTCACTACATTATAATACAAGAAATGCAAAGAATCAAGACAATGCAATCCCACCAAAAATTACAAATCCATCAGAATTGTTCACCAATGAGACTGTATTAGATGAAATTCCTGAAAAAGATTTCAAAAGAATGATGGTATCTATACTCAATGAAATGAAAGAAGAAATAAAAGAAGAAATGAAAGGAATCCAAGAAGTAAACAAAGGAATTAAAGAAGAAAACAAACAGAAAAATAGCTTAATGAAATAAAAAGGTCATTATAGGACATGAATAAGGAAATAGTAATACTGAAGAAAAACCAGGCTGAAATCCTAGCTCAGAAGAACACATTCCATCCAAATGCTGCAAAATATACATTTTTCTCAGCAGCACATGGGGCATTCTCTAAAATAGACCATATAATAGGACACAAATCAAATCTTAACAAATACAGGAAAATTGAAATAATCCCTTGTATGCTCTCTGACCACAATAGGATTAAACTGCAAATCAGCAACAAGATAAACTACAGAGCATACAGAAATTCATGGGCACTCAGAAGTACATTATTGAATGATGTATGGGTCATTGAAGAAATTAAAAAGGAAATCAAGAAATTCATAGACTCAAATGAGGATGAGAATACAACATACCAAAACCTTTGGGACACAATGAAGGCAGTCCTATGAGGGAAATTTATAGCTCTAAGTGCCTATATTAAGAAATTAGAGAGTTCACAACTAAACAATTTAATGCTTCATCTTAAGGCCTTGGAAAGAGAAGAACAAGGCAAACCAAAAATCAGTACACGGGAAGAAATAATAAAGGTCAGGGCAGAAATTAAAGAAATGGAAACCAAAAAAAAAAAAAAAAAAATCAATGAAACAAAGAGTTGGTTCCTTGAAGGGATAAACAAGATTGACAAACCCTTAGCAAATCTGACCAAAAGAAAAAGAGAAGAGACAAAAATTGATAAAATTAGAGATGAAAAAGTCAACATCACAACAGATACCAAAGAAATTCAGAAAATCATATGGACAAACTTTAAGAATATATATGCCTCTAAGTTTGAAAACTTGAATGAAATGGATGATTTCCTTGATTCATATGGCCTACCAAAATTAAATCAAGATGAGATAAACCATTTAAATAGACCTATAACAACCACAGAGAACCAAACAGTTATAAAAACTCTCCCAAGTAAAAAAAGCCAAGGCCCAGATGGATTCACTGCTGAATTTTACCAGATATTCCTAAAACCAATGCTTCTTAAACTTTTCCATAAAATAGAAGAGGAAGGAATTATACCAAATCCTTCTATGAAGCCAGCATCACCCTGATACCCAAACCGGACAAAGACAGATCAAAAAAAGAAAAGTACAGACCAATCTTCCCCATGAACATAGATGCAAAAATTCTCAACAAAATGCTGACAATCAGAATACAAGAATATATCAGAAAGATTATTCACCCTGACCAAGTAGGCTTTATCCCAGAGATGCAGGGATGGTTCAACATAGCAAATCCATAAATGTAATATACCATATAAATGGTCTGAAGGAGAAAAATCACATGGTCATCTCAGTAGATGCAGAAAAGGCATTTGACAAAATCCAACACCTCTTCATGGTGAAAGTATTACAGAAACTGGGAATAGAAGGAACATATCTCAACATAATAAAAGCTATTTATGACAAACCTACAGCCAACATAATATTAAATAGGGAAAAACTTGAAGCTTTTCCTCTAAATTCAGGAACAAGACAAGGGTGTCCTCTTTCCCCACTACTATTTAATATAGTACTGCAAGTCTTAGCTATAGCAATAAGGCAAGAGAGACTCATAAAAGGGATACAAATTGGAAGGAAAAAGATCAAATTATCATTATTTGCAGATGATATGATTCTATACATAACAGACCCTAAAGACTCTACCAGCAAACTGTTAGAGCTGATAAACACTTTTAGCATTGTAGCAAGATACAAAATAAACACACAGAAATCAGTAGCTTTTCTATACACTCACAACAAATGTGCAGAGGATGAAATCAGGGAATCTCTCCCATTCACAATTGCCTAAAAAAAAATAATAAAATACTTTGGAATAAAGTTAACCAAGGAAGAGAAGGATCTCTACAATGAGAACTTTAAAACACTCGAGCGACAAATTGCAGAAGTCACTAGGATTGGAAGAATCAATATTGTGAAAATGTCAATCTTACCAAAAGCAATCTACACATTTAATGCGATCCCCATTAAAATCCCAATAGCATTCTTCACAGAAATAGAAAACACAATCCTAAAATTAATCTGGAAACAACAAAAAACCTTGAATAGCCAAAACAGTTTTTTGCAAGAAAAATCAGGCTGGTGGTATTACCATACCCGATTTTAAGTTATATTACAAATCCATAGTAACAAAAACAGCATGGTACTGGCACAAGGAGAGACAGGTAGATCAATGGAACAGAATAGAAGACCCAAATATTAATCCAGGCAGCTATGGCCACCTGATTTTTGACAAAAATGCCCAAAATATTCATTGGAGAAAAGATAGCCTCTTTAACAAGTGGTGCTGGGAAAACTACACATCTGTATGTAAAAGGATAAACCTAGATCCTTGTCTCTCTCCATGCACAAAAGTCAAGTCCAGATGGATCAGGGACCTTAATATCAGACCTGAAACTCTGAAACTGCCAGAGGAAAAGGTAGGGGAAACCCTTCAACATATTGGCATAGGCAAGGACTTTCTGAATATAACTCCAATTGCTCAGGGAATAAAACCACTAATCAACCACTGGGACCTCATGAAATTACAAAGCTTTTGTACAGCAAAGGACACTGTGAATAGCGCAAAACGACAACCCACTGAATGGGAGAAATCTTTGCCAGCTATACATCTGACAGAGGATTAATATCTAGAGTATATATGAACTAAAAAAAAAAAAAAAAACAGAATAATAAGAAATCCAACAACCCAGTTAAAAATGGGCTATGGAACTAAATAGAGAGTTCTCAGAAGACAAAATACAGATGGCATATAAACATCTAAAAAAAGTGTTCCACATCCTTAGTCATCAGGAAATGCAAATTAAAACCACTTTGAGATTCCATGTCACTCCTGTCAGAATGGCTACCTTCAAGAAAACAAATGACAATAAGTGTTGGCGTGGATGCGGAAAAAGAGGAACACTTCTACACTGTTGGTGGGAATGTAATCTGGTGCAGCCATTGAGGAAATCAGTGTGGAGGTTCTTGAGACAGCTAAAAATAGATTTACCATATGATCCAGCTATAGCACTCCTAGGCATATATCCAGAGGACTCTTCTCACTACCTTAGAGATACTTGCACAACCATGTTTATTGCTATTCTATTCACAATAGCTAAGAAATGGAACCAGCCTAGATGTCCCTCTACAAATGAATGGATAATGAAGATGTGGTACATTTACACAATGGAGTTCTACTCAGCGGTAAAGAAAAATGAAATTATGAAACTTGCAGGGAAATGGAGGGATCTGGAAAGGACTATATTAAGTGAGGTAACCCAGGCTCAGAAAGCCAAACATCACATGTTCTCTCTCATATGTGGATCCTAGCTACAAATGTATAGACTTGTGTGTGAAATGGAACCAAAAATAGGTCCTAGAAACCACTAAGCTGGTAAAAAGCTATAAGGGAGGGAGGAAAGGGATGGACTTAAGTGTATGGTATTGCACATATGTAAGTAGAAGAACAGATTACAGGGAGGGGAATGGCCTAAGTGAGGCCATTGGAAGAGAATGCGTAAAAGAATGGCAGGGGAGGGTCAATCGAAATTCAAGATAGTCTGAATAAGACTTATGTAAACTTACTGTGGTAGTTTGAATATATGGACCCCAATATATTCAATGTTTTATTACTTTATAGTTTGCATCTGCAGTCACCTTCCTAGAGGCAATGTCACTCGGGCTGGTGTGGAGGTGGGTTTGAGATTCCATTGTAAAGATATGCAAAGTGTGCCTAGCAGGAGTTCCTGTAAGTGTGCTGTGTGACTGTTTGGCTGTAGTTTTGCTCTGTGTGCTGTGGTGGCTGGTTGGCCTTTTCTCTCTCTGCTTGGCCTTGTGAAAGCAGGCTGCTTCTCCTGCCATTATGGAACTTCACCTGGATCTGTAAGCCTCAATAAATATCCCTTCCTCCATAACTGTGCCTGGTCTGGAAGTTCATTTCAGCGAACCTGAAGCTGTCTGCTACACCTACTTTTTTGAATAATGGCACATCCAGAAGCTGTAGACTGTTACTAGAAAATTTTCAGTACCTGGGATGGGATACCTTTAAGTGAGTTGTTGACCAAGGAGGTCCCAGTAGCCTCCAAAACATTAAAGGCTATTGCCAAAGTCCTTGGTTTCCCTTGAGAAACAGATGGTAAGACCCTATTGCTGAAGACATCTCTTGCCTGAGAGGCAAGGTCATTGAGAAAGCAAGCTGGTGCTGAGCAGAAAACCTTCTCCCTGTAGACCTGCCAACTGAAAGCTGGAAAAAAGCTGCATTGCATGCAGCCCTATGGGAGACAGAAGTCATCAGGAGTGAAAACAGTGGACACTGAACATTCAAGTTTGGCCATACAGGCCAAATGACTGAACGGGTACAATAGTGGCATGTCTGCTCTTGAGGTAACCAACTGCTCCATAATTGGACTGAAGGCCCTCTCTATGGGAGGGAATACATACCTGGTACTGAAAAATCTAAACAAAAGTCTATGGCAGGGGAGGTCATGAGCCTTAGGGGTATAAAGCCTGCTCTTGTATGACTAAATGTAGATATTATTCCCACCAAGGTGCCCTGAAAGCACCTCACTTAATGTTCATATTCACATATTAATGCTACTCTTACTTCTGGTTAGAGAAGCTTCTCTTTTCAGATGGCGATGACCACTGGGATGACCCAAAAGGCAACATAGTGCTGAGAAGAAGGGATGGAAGAGTGCCCAGCACTGAAAAACACCTCTGTCACACCCTCCAATTCTCAGGGACCGTTGTGGAAGAGGGGGTGGATAGAATGGAAGAGCCAAAGGAAGGGTATGACTTCTTACAATACAACTGCCCAGACAGAAATTGGCCTTGATATCCATGACCTTGCAGTGCCTAGCAATACCTTCACAAAACCCTCATAACAGAAGTAAAAGATGATGACATCAAATTAAAAGAGAGACTAATGGAGAGAGGGAGAGGATATGATGGAGATTAGAGTTCTAAAGTGGAATGGGGGGAGGGGTGGGAAATATCATGTGTTTTTTGTATGTAAGTATAGAAGTGGTCAATAAAAATAATAATTAAAAAAACAAAAAAAACCATTTGTATATGATAATTGTTTGTGATGAAGAGTGGACTGCCCTGTGCACCTTGGGACTTTGCAGCATTCAAGCTTCCTTGCACCTCCCTCCCTCATATGTGGCAACCAAAAATGCCCCATCTCCAGTGACAGATTGGGTGGAACAAAACAAGCCTTTGCTAGAAACTCACTTAGGAGTTCTGACGAACATTAGCATGGCCAATGGTGCCCTCCAATCTCAGGACAGCCAAGCTCGGAGTGGGACAGAAAGGTCACTTGAGATAAAGAAATGCTTCCTTAAGATCCATCAGGGCATCTTTCTTCAGGAGCAGGACAAAAAGAGATTAAAGGAAGATTGATTAAGTCCCTTGAAGAAAGATAATTCATAAATAATTGCAGCTAGCAAGTGTGTATTTGAACGAGACACTTGTGCTAACAAACTGTTGTAACCATGGACCCCAAAGAATTAAAGCATTTCCAGAAATCCCACTTTGGGTGGTACCAGCCAGAGGAGGAGCTTCCGTCCCAGGAAGAGATTTAACACAGTTCGAACAACTTTATTGGACCTCTTTGCAGGATACACTGGAACCAAGACAATGACAGGTTAGTGATGGGCAGGGCTACATCTTGACAAGGATTGACTAGTTATGCCTCCCTCTTGCCCTCCATTTAAACTCAGGTTGGTACCCTAATGACGCATTTGTGATGTCACCAGAACTTTTTGTTTGTTTCTCTTCCCAATGTGGCTACACTGAATGACTATTCTTTCTCTGCTTTTCAAAACAATTACTTGTTTATTTAATTCACATAATGGGTGGCTGAGCTTAGTTGTTGAGACTTCTAGAATCCAGACTTTGACCCTACAAACTAGTACCAATGGCTGTAGAGTTTGGAAAGATGAGAAATTGTGAGGGTGGATGATGGGGAGGTTTCATGAAAGTGTCAATATACTTAATGCCACTGAAATGTGCACTTAAAATGCTTAAGAAGGCAAATTCTGTTATGTATATTCTATCACAATAGAAAACTTTTTTTAAATTAAAGGCTGTTCATCATAAGACTTTCAAAAGAAAATACTTCCTAAAGGGGCAATGAGTACAAAAGAAAAGCAAAAAGCAGGTTTGAAGGAACAGTGCCTGGTCACCGCCCAAGAGATCCAGAGCAGCTCTAATGGGGAGCAGGGTTGGTGAGCAGAGGCTAGGGGTAGGAACAGTATTGCCAAATTTCAAGAGTGGTGGGGCCTCTTGGTCCAGATACAGTGAGCTTGAGGGCTAAGGCTTTCTCCCATTCAAGTCAGTGTTGCCATCCAAAGAAGAATTAAAGAATGTGGATAAGGAGGTGAGGAGGGCAAAAGTAAAGTTTATCTAGGCAAATACAGAAAAAGCCTTCTGGGAGTGGGAGCGTTTCTCATAAGAAAAAGAAAGGGGCTTGTGGGGTCAGGCAGGGAGTGAAGCTGGGAAAAACATAAAGTGTCAGGGCAAGCATGTTCAGGATTCCATCCTGCACCCAAAGAAGAAAAAGATGGAGGGGGCGGGGAGAAAAGTTATGCCTTTTGAATTAGAACTCAGAAAAGTGGGCAGGCTCAGCAGGGAGGGTCTTTGAGCAACTGCCCATGGGAGGGGCTTCTGCAGGTTTAAGTACAGTATCTCATTAAGGAGATAACAATTCCGCCCGCCTCTCCAGCATGGCTTTGGATGAGGGGTGGTCTCTTGACCATGTGAGTGACTGACAGGCTCCCAGGGCCAGAGTACTTTTATCCTTGGGCCTACAGAAAGTGTCTTTTCCCTTTCTAATGCTACCAGATAAACAGGAGGGGAGGGAGACCCTTCTTTCAATGACCTTTAAGCCCACCTACAACCTCCCCTACTCAGAGTTAAGACCCCCGAATCATTCAGGAGATGGACAGTGACTCAACCAAGCTTCTTTAGGCTGAAACAGGGCATAGAGGGGTTCTGGGACTGCATCTCCTGTAGTCCCACCTTAATCTGGAATCTGCATTCTTTGGAGCCTGTCCCTGACCACACAAAGGAGGAGGGGAAGGGGGGGAGGGGGGGGGGAGGGGAGGAGGGGAGGGAGGGGGGGAGGGGGGGGGGGGGAGGGGGAGGGGAGGGGGGGAAGGGGAGGAGGGGGGGGAGGGGAGGAGAGGGAGGGGGGAGGGAGGGAGGAGAGGAGAGGAGAGGAGAGAAGAAAGTTGTGCCAGGTGTCGCCTCAGGCAGTCCAGAGCTAGCTGCAGGGGTACAATGCCTGGCTCAGCATCTGAAGGCCTGGGACCAGCTGAAGGTCAATGGGTTCAGAGCAGTGGGACACATAGGAGTCACTGGTGAGGGCGGGGGAGTGGGAAGTACAAGCTCTAGGCCAGTTTGTAGCCTTTCCTATCTAAATCCTGAAAGTCCCTGGACCCACCTGGAGCTTTATAGGATTTCAAGTTGAAAGGAAGGAGCTTTGGGGACACATAAGGAATTTGCTTTTCCTTTCCATTCTTGTACTTTTGGCTCCATGAGTTTGGACAGTGCCCACCTGCACAGATGGGGATGGGTCTAAAACAGCTCAGTGCTGGTGAGTGAGAATGAATATCAACACGCCATAGGATGAAAGAAAGAGGAGACAGATCTAGAACCACAGAGTGCAAATAATTGGGGGCACCCAGTGACAGAAGTGTGGCCTTGGGAAGGATCAAGATCAAGTGGATTGTCACACAGTTTGGGTCAGAAGTAGGGGTGGGGCTGGCAGATGGCTAAAGGGATAAAGCTTTTGATTCCAGATCCCCAGAACCAACATAAACGCCAGACACTGTAGCACAAGTGTCTGTAGTCCCAGTGCATCGACCATAAAGAGACAGAGACAAAGGAGTCCCCCAGAAGCTCAAAGGCCACCATGCCTGGAAAATGCAGAGGTGAATAAGAAGAAACCCTGCCTCAAACAAAGTGGAAGGCAAGGACCACCACTAGAAACTGTCCTCTGACTTCCACATCTGGGCTGTGGCACACACACACACACACACACACACACACACACACACACACACGAACAGACACATACAAAATAAGAGGTAAGGATGCATATTATTCAGGACAAAAGTGACTTTTTGTCAGGGCTAGGAAGATGGATCAGCAGTTAAAAGTGCTTTCTTGAAAGTCTGCTAGACCAGCTTCAATTCTCCAGCCCCTCAAGTAAAGCCAGAAGGGTGCTTATTTGTGGTAGCAAGAGACCATGGCATGCCCATAAACACACACACACACACACACACACACACACACAAATATTTAAAGTAATTTTTTCCCAAGTCAAAATATACCCGGCTTGTATGAAACTGATTTTAGAGCCAGGCACCTTCCTGGGGCCAAGGACCAGTCACAGAGCTCCACATACCACTGAAGAAATCCTGTCTATATAGAGTATGCCTGGAAACTCAATGGGAATTAATTACTCAACAACAAATATGGGGACTGTGATTCAAAATGGCTACAGTCATGTCAGTTGAACACATACAGACAAAAATTCCCAGAAACTATAGGAGCACCTCTTAGCCAAGTACATTTGACACATAAAAATTAACTCTCACAAGTAGAAAGAATAAATAGGGAAAATATTAAATATATACCTTGAGTTTCCCAGTAAGGGAAAAATACTATTTTCAGGAATATGATAAAACTGGCAAAAGTCAAACACATTAATTATATATAATATAGACTATAAACCAAGGTTTTTGTCAAATTTCTGCTGTTTCATAACATGACAAAAGTTTCCATTTTTTTTTCCTCAAGAAAATAGGACAGCAAACCAAATTACGAGGCTGAACATTTTCTGTGAACCAGAACTAGTGGGACTTGCTCTGGCTGTGAACCCCAAGCCTCTGCATAAGTAACTTCATTTTGCCACAGCTGGAAAGATGAACCAGCATGAGTGTTGGAAATTGTATTTGAAACACAAAATCAAATTAGCATTCAAGTCACTTTGTTTTATAAACGATCTGGTGTCTGTCCCCATGGACATGTATATAGATGATATTTTGATTAGAGAAAACGGGATACAGCAGCCTTGAACTTGATTGAATCAAACCAGACTTGGGAAACTCCCTCATTCCTCTTTCACATGTTTTATTTTGTATCCTCATGGTACCAACACTCTCATTCTCCAAAGCAATTTTGTTTTATAATCAGTATCATCCGTGATTAACTGGCATTTTTAATTACAATAAGTATTTGTGGGCAAATCTTTCTGCCTCAGTAAGAAATTTATTTTTCTCTTTTAACAAACAAAAGATTTATCACCCTCATGATACATATAAGTATGCTACTTATTAAATAATTTTAGTTCATTTGTGTTTTCTAAAAACTCTAATTTGTAATCCAATTACATTTAAAACAATTGAGCATGAGTTTAACATCTGTTATTAGGTTCTAAAGGTGCCTGTCAAAGTGCCACCAATTAGGGAGGGTCTGAATATTATCAGAAAATTATTCTCCACAGATTCCAGAGACCGGAAGTCCAAAATAAAGGGTTTGGCAGAGGTTCTTTCTTCCTGTGGGTTTTGCAGGAGAACCTGTTCTATGACTGGCCTTAGCCTCTGGTGAATCCCCACCATCCTTAGCACTTCTTGGCCTGTCTCTTTCCATTTCTAGTCTGTGCTTCCATTGTCACATCATGTTTTCTTTGTGTCTCTGACTGCCTTTCTATAAAGACAAGAGTGATTGGATTAGGGCCTCCACGTTGGTTCCTGTGGAGGTCAGAGGACAACTGTCAGTGCCCGTCTTCCACCTTGTTTGGGGCAGGGTCTCTCACTAATCCCTACTGCCTTTGCCAGTCTAGCTGACTTGTGGGTTTCCAGGAAGTACCCCTGCCTTCTCTTCCTATCTTATCATAGGCTTACTGGGATTTCATTATGTGGGTGCTAGGGATCCAAACTCAAATGCTCACACTTGTATAGCAAACACTTTATCCACTGAGCCATCTCTCCAACCCGTTTGCATTTTTTTAGGCAGGATCTAGTTACGCAGCTCAGGTTGGCTTCAAGCTCACCATCCTTCTCTTTCAGCTTCTCAAGTGCTGGGATTATTTCTAAATTCACATTCTGAAGTTCTGAATAGACATGGGTTTCATGTGAACTCCCAACTTACACAGCACTCTTCTTTTGAAACTATTTCTCTTTTATTTGTTTGTTTTTGCTTTTGTTTTTCAAGATAGGGTCTCACTCTAGCCCAGGCTGACCTGGAATTCACTATGGAGTCTCAGGCTTGCCTCAAATTCATAGTGATCCTCCTACCTCTGCCTTCCAAGTGTTGGGATTAAAGGTGTGTACCACCATGCCTGGCACTATTTATTTTAAAAAATATTTTATTTATTATTTATTTGCAAACAGACAGAATGAGAGAGAGAGAAAGAGGGAGGGAGGGAGAGCAATTGAGTGCACCAAAGCCTCTTGGCACTGCAAATGAACTCTAGACAAATGTGCACTGCCTGCATATGGCTTTCTGTTTATAACACCCCTAAGCTGGCCTCCAGCAACACAACTCTGTTGGAAAAGCTCAACCTTCCAAACTCCCACCCCCAGGGGCCAAGCATTCCAAACCCATGGATTTATGGAGGACTTATGAGTCAAGCCACCATTTAGGCTGCTTACAGTGTGGATGGTGTTCCAGTCCTCATGGAGGGCCTCCTGTCCACTTACACCCCTGCAGGACCATCGGACTGATTTATTCAAGCCCTCTGTTAGCCTGCTTGACCATCTTTGCCTGGGGCAACCCAGAGGACTATGCCATGTCTTCTCCAGTGAGATGTAAAGCCCAGCCTTGGGGAGGTGACAGTCTCTTTCCAAGTTTTTTCTTCCTTGACTACTTTCCTAGAGCACAAATATTTCCTTCAGAATTCTTTCTATCCCTTTGTTAGTCCTCTATTATATTTAATCATCTTTCATATTAATTTTTCTATCCAAATTGCTTTCTGATTTTTATCACACATTGATTCAATTATAAAAATTGATGTAAGACCTTCATAAGCAAACATTAATTTTATTGGTGAAAGTTCTTATTCTTTGGAAACCTAAATAATTTATTTCATTTCATTAAAGTGTTTTGTTTAATAGCCTAAGCTAGCCAATTTCAAGCTTATTAATTCCAACTATGTTTAATTTCAAGTAGACATCAGTATATACACTCCATGGTGTCCTGATCCCAGGTTTTATTTAACTCTAATAACCTTCACAGGCCTCACTATATACGTTTACTTCTGAATACTTAATCCAGAGTGTGATGATAGAATTTGAAAATCAACTGGGCATGTGATCTGAGGAAAAAACCAGTTTTATCAACTGCTATACTGTTATTAACAAATCTACAAGATAAAGTTTTGATAGTTGAAAAACAGCTTCAGACCTCTATCTGGTGTCTGTCTGCTTGTTTTTAGTTTTTTTTTTTTTTTTTTTTGGAGACACACAGAGGGAGACAGAGAGAGAGGGAGAGGAAGACAGATAGAGATGGGCACGCCAGCAGCCTCTCAGCTGCTGCGAATGAAATCCAGATGTGTGTGCCCTCTTGTGGTCAAGTGCGGCATTGCGCCCTTGCATCACTTTGCATCTGGCTAAATGTGGGACCTGGAAATTGGAACCACTGGAGATTGGAACCAGCTTTCTTAGGCTTAGGAGGCAGGCGCTTTAACCGCTAAGCCATCTCTGCAGCCCTCTTGTTTTTAGTTTTTTATGTTGACTGTCATTTAGGAATACGGATGAAATCTGTTAGTTCATCTGCAGCTTCATATCAATACTTCACTCTTGGATAGTAGGCATAGAAATAGAACAGAATATTAGCATTAAAGTGGCATGGTGGTTTGAATCAGATGTCTGTCATAAACTCATGGGTTTTGAATGCTTGGTCCCTGCTGATAGTAATTTGGGAGGTAGAAACCTTCCAAAGGATGTGTGCTTGTTTCTGGGGGCAGGTTTAGGGGTGTAATAGCCAGCTCCCCTTTGTGAGAGCTTGGCTCACTCTCCTGCTGCAGTTTTCCACCTGTTGTGTCAGAGGTGATGTCCAGCCTGTGCTCATGCCATGCTGTCCCCTGTCATCATGGAGCTTCCCTTAAGACTGTAAGCCAAAACAAAACTTTCCTCCCATCAGCTGCTTTTGGTCAGTTGCTTTATCCCAGCAGTGAGAAGGTAACTGCAACAGATGGTGGCGTGGACACACCAGATTCTCGACAAATACCCACTGAGTAAATGTGGAACAGAAAAAGACAGAGTGAAGCTTAACAATGATCAGGAAGGTAGCAATCTGGTCTGGGATTTTAGACAGCAAAAGGTGGATAAAACACATTGTTAATTTCAGAAATTCAATAAATTCTTAGCAATAAAAACAAAAGTAGATTCCATTTATGAAACACTTATGTGTGTCAGCTGGGTGTCACAGTGTTTAATTGTCATGGTATCTCATAGCCTGTTACTATACCCAGTTTATAGATGAGGAAATTGAGGCATAAGTAATTAAGTGACATCAAGCCTGAATCACAGTCATTGGTTGAACGTGTGTATATGTATGTGTGTGGTATGAGTATGCATACATGTTCATATGTGTGTGAGCATATGTATGTGCAGGCACACATACACATGTGTGCATATGGGGGCCAGAGAGTGATATGAGGTGTCTTCTTCTATTTCTCTCTACCTTATGCATTGAGACAGGGTTTCTCACTGAAGCCAGAGCTCACCGATTCAGCTAGAATAGCTAGCCTGCTTGCCCCAGGAATCTGCCCATCTCTGCCTCTTGAGTGCTGGGATTACAGGCACATACCATTGTGCCTGGCATTTACAAGAGTGTTGGGGATGCACACTCAGGTTCTTATGCTTGCACAGCATGCACTTTACCATCTCCCCAAAGTCAAACTCTTAACTAGCACATGAAATGCTAATTGTCAAGAAAGAGGAAAACATAGGCCAAGCGTATGGAAGCAGCAATTCGGTAGAAGAGATACTCTCAAGCCTGGGGACTCCAATACACCAGTCCCCACACATGGGCACCACATTTTCCACCCACCCTGGCTTCACAGGACCCTGTCCACAGCCACCTGCAAAGTCTGAAGTTGCCAGAGAGCACATTCTGGCAGAAGCTAAGTACTGATGACTCCATTCTTGGAAAATTACTGTAGCAGGAATCACAACCCAGTTAAATCCAACACCTCCATGTGGAATGAAAAGCCAAAGAAAACCATCTCACTAAAGTTCAAGTTTAGAATAGATGACTGTGAGGGAATACAGACATTATCTGATCACTAAATAAAGGTACACTTTAGGAAGTCAATAAGCTGTAGCAAGCTCAGATACCAGCTTAAAAGATTTTAATACCCAGAATCCCAAGGTCAAGAACTCCTGACAAAACACAAAAACCAGCTTCTACCATGGCTGCCATCACCTAAGAAAAGGATCTTTAAAAAATTCTCACACAGGGCTGGAGAAATGATGTAGTGGTTAAGGTGCTTGCCTGTGAAGCCTAAGGATCCAGGTTTGGTTCCCCAGTACCCAACTAAGCCATATACACAAGGTTGCACATGCATCTGGAAATTGTCTGCAGTGGCTAGAGGTCCTGGCATGATCATTCTCTCTCTCTATCTGCCTCTATTTTTCTATTTCAAATATAAATAAATAAGTAAATAAATAAATATATATATATTTTAAAAAATTCTCACACATCCCAAAGAAATGTTAATGACTTTAACTCTTCAATAGGCAAGGATATAAGATCTTAGTGGGAATCTTGTGTGAATGAAACTGTATCAGTTACTTTCACATTTCTTTGAACAAATACCCAACCAGAAGCAACTTAAGGAAGGCAAGAGTGTATTGTGGTTTATAGTTATTTCCACAGGGTAGAGACCATCATAGTAGAGCAGGCGTGGCAGTCTGGAACAGCACACAGGAAGCAAAGAAACAACAGGACATAGGATTGGAATTGAACACTACAGTGCCTGCCCCCTATGAACCTACTTCCTCCAGCAAGCCCCGCCTTTTAAAGGTCCCACAACCTTCCCAAACAGCTGGGACCAAGTGTTCAAACACATGAGCTTACATTTGCATTCAGACCATAGTACCATGAATTCATATTATGCAATATTATAGAAATATGCTAGTAGTGTTTCAAATAAGTTTTGACATGCATTATTTTCACTGTACAATATATAAAAGTAAGTATCATACTAATTGTTTAAATAATATCTCAATGACAAAAGAAAAATTACACTTAAAAGGAGACAGACTCCAGTAGAAGCAGATGCCCTTTGATGAGCCATGGCTTTACACTGGCAACACAGCTGTCACAGTGTGGAATAAAGAGTTGCAGAGATCAAACGTCTAAAACAGGGCGGGAGTGGTTCAGTGGTTAACAGCGCTTCCTGTGTAAGCATGAGGGCCTGAGGCCACCCAAGTTCAATTCCCTAGAACCCATTTAAACAGCTAGGCATGGCCATGCACATCTGTAAGCCCAGTCTTGTGAGGAGCAGAGACAGGAGAATCACTAAGTTTGTGAAAATGTTGAGCTCTGGAATCAGTGAAAGACTCCATCTCAAGGAAACATGTGGGTGAGAGATGGGGGAGGGACACCCGATGTTCTCCTCTGGCCTTCATGCATGCACTAGACATCTGCGTATTCATGGTGTAGTAGATATCTTCCACCTTGCTGGAATGAATATAAAACCAAGCACAGTTTTATGGGAGGAAGGGACCTTATTTCAAGCTTTCAGATCCAGGGGAAGTTCCATGAATGGTGAAAAAAGCTCCCATTCATAAATACAAGGAGGGAGGGGGAGGGGAGGGGAGGAGGGGGGAGGAGGAGGGGGGGGAGGAGAGGAGAGGAGAGGAGAGGAGAGAGAGAGGAGAGGAGAGGAGAGAGAGAGGAGAGAGAGAGAAGAGAAGAGAAGAGAAGAGAAGAGAAGAGAAGAGAAGAGAAGAGAAGAGAAGAGAAGAGAAGAGAAAACTACCACCAAACATGAAAAGCAGCAAGCAGAGACACTACCAAAGTTCAGACTGCTCTCCACACCTTTGGGCTGGAATCTGGGTCCATCCCCAGTGACACCTCCTCTAACCACGTGTCTGGAGACCCAAGTTATAAGGTTAATGAAACACCTGAGTCTATGGGGGGGGCATACATTCACATTCAAACCACCACACATCTTATATACCACACCACATATACAATATACACACATGCAAAAAATAAGCTAGTGAGGCTGGAGAGAGAGCTCAGCAGTTAAACGCACTTGCCTGCAAAGACTGGTAGCTTCAGTACCCATGTAAAGCCAAATGCACAAAGTGCATGCATCTACAGTTTGATTGCAGTGGCAAGAGGCCCTGGTGTGCCTATTCTTTCTCTTTCTCTTTCTGCTTGCAAATAAATAAATAAAATCAAAACATCTATGGACATGTTTCTCTGCATAGGTAGTTGTTAAAAGGAATTGAGAGGTTCAATCTACAAAGCTTCAAATGGCAGGTACCAGTTATTGTGGGCAATACTTTGTCATGGAAAATTGTTCTCTGATCATCTGAGATGCTATTTTCATCTGAGCAGCTATGTCATGGTGGCAAGAGTTTCAAGCTGATTTATCCACAGGAAGCAGAGAGAGATGGGGGAGAGATAAATGCTAGTGCTCGGTGCACTTTATCCTTTTTATGCACTCTGGGACCCCCAAACCCATGGAAAGGTAGGTCACACAGACATGCTAAGGGACTTTTCTCCTAGGTGACTGTAGAGCCAGTCAAGTTGACAATGGAGATTAACCATCACAGAGACTTTCCTAGTTGTTCCAGTCTGTTCCTGTAAGATTTCATCCCCAAGCTGCAGACAGCTCTCCATGCTTATCGGCCCAAGAAATGACAGTCTGAAAAAAGCCAAGTGGCTTCATTTCTCTTTCTTAATATTTTATTTATTTACTTGAGAGAGAGACAGAGAAATATATGATGCTAGCTAGCTAGATGATAGATAGATAGAGAGAGAGAGAATGGGTATGCCAGAGCCTCTAGCCACTGCAAAAAAAAAAAAACCCTCCAGATGCATGTGCCACCTTGTGCATCTGGCTTACATGAGTACCAGGGAATCAAACCTGTATCCAGTAGGTTTCACAGGCAAGTGGCTCAACTGCCAAACCATCTCTCGAGCTTGGCTTCATTTCTTGAGTCAGTAAGCCTCATACTTTGTTCCCAGTTGTCTGCTTTCTCAGTCTCTCCGAGTTCCTGTTTGGTAGGAGAAAGATTGGAGAGCTGAACCTGAGGTAGAAAGCAGGAGGCTTTGGAGCTGCTGTCAGTAAAGTTGGGGAAAGAATGTACATACAGCCTCCAAAGAGACATCACCATGATGGTTAATCTTGGCTGTCAGCTTGTCAGGATTTAGAATCAACATGGAAACAAATCTCTGGGAATATCTGTGAAGAATTTTCTAGATTAGTTGAACTGAAGAGGGAAGACCCAACCTATCTGTGATCAGCACTTGTCAGAGTCCCAGACTGAATAAAAAGGAGAGAGAGAGCTGAGCTTTAGAATTCATCACTTTCTACTTCCTAACTGTGAAGGCAATGTGATCAGTGGCTACGTATGTCGGATTCTATCCGCTTGCACTCCAAGCCAAATAAATACTTACTTCCTTTAAGTCCTTATATCAGACATTTGGTTATAGCAATAGAAAAGTAGCTAATACCATCACTATCTTCTACAGACTGGATGTTTACTTTTAATCCTCTTCAGCATTTAGCTTCCCACATGCTAGACTGAGCCTCTGTGCTGGTTAATCTTGACTGCTTCTTTGATGGGACTTAGAATCACTATGATGACACACCTCTATGAGTGTCTGGGAGTGTGTCTGCAGAGAGGCTTAAGTGAGGTGGGAAGACCCACCCTGAATGTGGGCAGTATCTCATAGACGGAATCAAAAGGAGAAAGCAGGCTGAGCACCAACATTCATCTCTCCGCTTCCTGACTGAATACACAATGTGTCCAGCTGCCTCATCTCCAGCCACCACGCCTTCCCTATCGTGATGGACTGGACACTGTGAGCCAGAACAAACCGTTCCTTACTTAAGCTGCCTTTGTCAGGTATTTTGTCACAGTGATGAGAAAAGTAACTAACCCAGCATCTGACAGGCTCTTTCCTAGCTTAGCAGAACAAAAATGAATGAAGACTCTAGGAATTGAAGGAAAATTAAATCCAACACCCCTCTGAGCATCACAGGCCATCTCTAAGTACATTTCCAGCAAGATCTGAGGTTTATCAAAGAAGGCTTAACCAGCTTAAGTTTTCTGAATTCTGCCTGTATAGAATGAGATAAAGCTGATTTTCTTGTTAAACAAAAAAGAGCTATAGCATAAGGCTTCTTTATATAACTATTGGAGAGGCAGCCTACAGACCACATTCATTGGAATTTTATTAGTGCAAATGTATTTTAATTTAAATTTTTACAGGTAGGTTCTCTAAGCTAAGCTTTGGCTCGTTGATATTCAGTGTTCATAAGTTTAATGTCTGAACTTTCCACCTTCATGTGCAGAAGAATGTTTTATGAACCTGAACCATCTGACTTTGGAGTTTTATTTAAAGTAAAAGTAGCTGTTAGCAGAAGATCATATGTTTTAAAAATTATTTCTTTTGGGGCTGGAGAGATGGCTTAGTGGTTAAGCATTTGCCTGTGAAGCTTAAGTACCTGGGTTCAAGGCTTGATTCCCTAGGGCCCATGTAAGCCAGATGCACAAGGGGGTGCATGCATCTGGAGTTCGTTTGCAGTGGCTGGAGGCCCTGGTGTGCCCATTATCTCTCCCTCTCTTTCTCCCTCTATCTCTAATAAGTAAATAAATAAAATTTAAAAATAATTATTTCGGACTGGAGAGATGGCTTAGCAGTTAAGGTGCCTGCCTGCTAAGCCTAAGAACCTGGTTCCAATCTCCAGGTCCCATGTTTAACCAGATGCAAAGTGATGCAAGGGCGCAATGCCACACTTGACCACAAGGGGGAGCACACATCTGGAGTTCATTCACAGCAGCTGAGAGGCTGCTGGTGCGCCCATCTCTATCTGTCTTCCTCTTCCTCTCTGTCTCTCTCTGTGTCTCTCTCCAAAAATAAAAAATATATATTAAAAAATAATTATTATTATTTCTTTCATCAAGCAAAAAAAAAAAAAAAGCTTTTTTTTTCTTTTTAAATATTGGAACTCATGTATCCCAGGCTGGCCTAAAACACACTGTATAGCAAAAGAGGACCTTGAACTCCTGATCAACTTACTTCCACCTCCTGATTGCTGGGATTAAAGGTGTGTATCAGTTGCTTTCTGGTTGCTGTGAATAAATACCTGACCAGAAACAACTCAGGGAAGGAAAGGGTTTATTTTCAGCTTACATTCAGGAGGTAGAGTCCATCATGGCACAGAAGGCATGGCGACAGGAGCTGGAACAGAGCTGGCCACACTGTTCTCACTCAGAAAGCAAAGTACAAACAGCAAGTGGAGCTGAGCTATAATACCTCAAAGCCACCCCTAGAGACCTACTTGCTCCAACAAGGCTTTGCCTCTCAAAGGTTCTACAACCTTCCCAAACAATGCCCCCAGCTGGGAACCAAAGGTTCAACCACATGAGCCTATGGAGACTGTTTTCATTCAAAACCACCAAGTGTGTGCCATCCTGCCTGGTTTATGAGGTGCTAGGGAGGGAACATAGGGTTTCTTACTTTTTATACATGCACTGTACCAACAGAGCTACATCCCTAGCCTAAGACCCCCTCAAAAGAAAATCTTAATTAGCAGCAGAAAGAATTATTAAGTTAACTAAAATTCCAGAGATACTTATTAGCAGAATACCATTTGGACATCAATTTTTAAGCTACAATGTATACCTCCAATTATTAATTTAGAAGGAATAGAAATCCTTAAATTACTAAAGCATTAAGATCTTTATAAAAAGTCTCAAAACTATCCATCCATACATTTCAAACATTTAATCATTAACAATTATTTTAAGTATATTCTTTCAGCTAAAAGAAAATATTCTCCCTGTGGCCTGCTAAGCATGTGTACTTGAAGAACTATAGAAAACTGATGAAAGCTAATGAGCCCTAGTACAAATTGTATAGCCCAAAGTTGTAAGGCTTTTCAGAGGAAGGAATTCCTGCCTGGTACAGGAAACCTATGCAAAATCCTATGGCTAAGGAGATCCTAAGCCCTAGGAGGGAAACTACTACTGTTGTATGTATTATTCCCACCAAGCTGCCCTTTAAACACTTATGTATATGATGCCTGTATATTAATGCTACTCTCACTCTTGGTTAGAGAAGCTTCTCTTTTCAGATGGTGGTGACCATTGGGATGACTCAATACTCACCATAGTGCTGAGAAGTGACAGTGGAGTTTTCAGCACTAAGTGAGACATTGCTATCATATCCTTTAAGGCTCAGGGACCACTGTGGAAGAGGTGATGGAAAGAATATAAGAGCCAAAGGAAGGGGAAGAGTGCTTACAATACTGTCTTCCAGGTACAAAGTGGCCTTGATATTCATGACTTCACAGTGGCTGATGCTACTTACACAAGACCTGCATTATAGGAGGAAAAACTGATGACATAAAAATAAAAGAGAAACTAGTTGGGAAGAAGAGATTCAGTGGAGGGAAGATTTGGAAGGGAGAAAAGAAGAATAGGGAGGAGATTATGATCATGGTATATTATCTATATTTATGGAAATTGTCAATCAAAAGTTGACAAAAAAAGAAGCCATTTAATATCACTCAAAAAATAATAATGGCCTGGTGTGGTGGGATACACCTTTAATCTCAGCACTCAGGAGGTAGAGGTAAGGAGGATCTCTGTGAGTTCAAGGCCACCCTGAGACTACATAGTGAATTCTAGGTCAGCCTGAGCTAGAGTGAAACTCTACCTCAAGAAAAATAAAATTAAAAAAATAATGAGAAGGGCTGGGAGGATGGCTAAGCAGTTAAGGTGTTTGTCTGCAAAGCCTAAGGATCCAGGTTCGATTCCCCAGTACCCAAGTAAGCCAGATGCACAAGGGGGTTCATGTGTCTAGAGTTCCTTTGCAGTGGCTGGAAGCCCTGGCATGCCCATTCTCTCTTTATATCTGCCACCCTCTCTCTTTCTTTCTCAAAATGGATAAATTTTTTTAAAAGTTTAAAATAATAACAACATGAAGAGTGATTGGGGCAAGACATCTGGCATCAACTCTTAGGTCTACACATGCACATACACTCAAGTGCACCCATACCCACATGCACAGGTATTCACACACATATGAACATGAACACACACATATAAATAAATACTAAATAATAAATAAATAAGATCCTAAGTTATAATTTATGCACGTGGCCCTCCCCATCTCATGGCATTTTCAGCCCAGTCAAGGTACCATGTAGCTCACAATCTTTCACCCTGGCCCAAACTCAGTGATCTTCTTGTCTGGCCTGACCCCCAACCACTACCACCACCACCAGACACCTCCAACACCTAGCTATACCACCAGTTTGTATCTGGGCCAGGTGGACCATTTCTTAGTCCCTTCATCTTTGACAGAACACCCTTCTTCACCTGGGGCATCCCAGGAGCCAGGAGAAGTCCCCAAGGGCCTTTCATTTACTGACCACCTAGGACTACCATGTTGCCTGGGCTGTGCCTGAGATCTGTGTGAGTGTTTCCTGGGAGCTCAGGCCACCCCAGTTCTGAAATGTACCTGAGGTCTGTGTGGGTGCTTCCCAGGTGAGGACAAGAGCGGCCCCTGCCACTTGGTGTGCCCCTCCTCACCTGGGACCAGGAAAGAAGTGGAATTTTTCTTAATTTCCCAACATCATATCCTCCATCTTCCAAGACTAGTCTTGTATCAATAGAAAATAGTGTATTCTTTCTGTCTGTTCATGAAAATTAAGATGAGTCTTCCAGGCTTGGGCTCACCACAAGGGTGCTTACTATGCTGGAAATGTTGATGGTTAAATCAGAGACGACTTCTGCTTCGTTCAGCCTCAGGATGACTTTCAACATGTCCTTGCCACTAGGCACATGGTCTTGGGCAGTGGGGTCCCTTCTACCTGCCTCCATTGTCTTTTGACTAATTGTCAAACATGTGTTTAGACATAAATATTGGAGAAGTTATAAGCTCATTCTCCATATATTGTTTTGAATTTGAAATTATTATCGCAACTTATTTCTTTCAAAGATTTTAGATGTGATCACACTGATGAAAATACTGTGGATCATAATTATCATGTAAGAAATAAATATACTTATATAATGTTATCACTTTATAATCTTCACATATTGATCAATATCTGACAAGCTCAATTTTTAAGCTAAACTGCATATATAAGTATAGATTATAGAGATAGATGATGGATATGATAGCTAGTAAAAAGATGATTGTTAGATTATAGATATGTAGATGTAGATGGATGATGTAAGATAGATGATAGATGCATAATATGTTTATGATTGGTAGATAAGATTGCTAGATTGATAGATTCATACATAGATGGATGATTGGTAGAATAGATAGATGACATATAGATATAAAGATAGATGATAGATAGATACATACATACATATATACATGATAGATGGATGATTGGTAGATAGGACAGATAGATAAATGATTACTAGATAAGATAGATGATAGATAGGTGGGTTGGGAAGAGAGAGAGAGAATTCACTACATAATTTCCCAAGGTTAGAAAGTCTTAACAGACTGAAGTTGTCCAAGGGAGGTGGAAGGGAGTTGTACCCAAATTCCCAACACCGTCAAATGTGCTTAAACAATAACAAGACAATGCCAGCACAAGATGGGCTTTGCTTTGGTTTAATGTCAACCCTGAGCTGTTGGACACCTCACACTGATCCATGCAGACACAGCACCTCATCAAGTAGACACCACTCTAGTAAGAAGTAGAACTTCATCCCAGAGGGAACAGTAGTGGGGCCTAAGTACAAAACCCCAGTACACAGCCCATCACAGGCCTCTCTGGCCTGTAGCTATACAAGTCATCTTGCACTGTCATTTACATGTTCCTTATTTTATCTTGGAAGCTACCTGTGTGAATCCTAGAGGAATCTGTGACTAATGCATATTTATATTTTAAAGACACAGAGTCTTGTTGCCTCACGGAGGAAGATGGCAGCTGCTCCTTTGAAGGAGAGGAATCAAGGGAAGGAAGAAGGAAGGGAACCAGACAGGAGAGACACCCCTACTGTGAACATAGGTGTTCTGGTCACTGCCAGACATAGACTAGAAAGAAAAACATCCCCATGGCTACAGAACTTGGCTGTCCTCCATGACTTCTCCACCTGCCAAGAATCCAACACCAAGCACCTCAACAACGCTTTTGTAAGTGACCTGATTTGACATAGCAGCAATATTACATACACATGAGGTCATGACTTAGTCACATGATGACATGTGGGTGTTGAGAGCCACAGATATATACAATATTGGCAATTGAACACAAACAACCTCAAGGTGCTCCGGGCATTGGGGAGGACATCACTGAGGCCAGGCTTACACCCAGTGTGCTGTTTTCTGTAGTCCCATTGTCATGCTGAAATCATTCCCTAAGCGTACTCTGGGTACAAAGATGCATGGGCTCAAGCAGATTCTGGGAAGTCTCCTGAACCCTATAAACAATACTTCTCTTTGTTTTCACACAGTCGCCGTGTTGCCGGTACCTTTTTGCAACAGTGCTATCCTGTCATCAGCCTTTGCAATGTGTTAGAGATGGATTGTCTGCCAGACTCTTCTCATTTATGGTTAATAATGTGTATTCATCATTGCTTTTTATTATCTACTGTGTAAGACAAGAATATTTTATTCCAAATAAGGAGTTCAGTCATTAAGAAAAAGAAAAACAAAAATTAGAAGGGAAAAACTGGAATCAACCACCAGAGCTCAGGATTGGAAGAGGTAAGGCAATTGTTCTGCTATTGAAAGTCTTCCATTGGGGGATAGGGAAGTGGCTCAGTTGGTAAAGCTCTTGCTGTGAAAATGCATGAGGGCCTCAGTTCAGATCCCCAATACCCATGTAAAAAAGCTGGGCATGGTGATGTGTGCCTGTGATCCCAGCACTGGGGAGGCAGAAATAAGCAGATCCCCAGAGCAAGCTGTCTTGATTGACTACTGAATCCGTGAACAGTGGGTCCAGTGACAGATGATAAATAAGGTGGAGCGACATTGAGAAAGACACCCAATATTACACTGAGACTCCACAAGCATGTTCACACATGTGTACATGCACTTGCACACATTTACACCACACACATGCAACATACATACACACACACACACACACACACACACACACACACACACAAAAAAAAAAAAAACCCTTCCATACTCCAATATCTACTGAATCAAGTAAGCCTGCCTGATCTTGGCTGACATCTAGCCATGACCAGGCCTCCCTGGGTGCTTACTTCTCCACCTTAGAAGAAGGAGGTGGGGTCCACAGTCACCCTTGGTAAGTGGTCCCCACAGGGCCCTCTAGTCTGGTGAACTGGGCAGTCTTTGTGTGCCCTGCCCACAATCCTGACCACAATGTACAGCCTCTCCAGGCCATATGAGTCACCCCACTTGAAATGCTGCATAAGCCTAGGTCCTGGGGTGTGCTCCTGAGATGCTCTGCAAAGCACTGTTCCTCTGTCAAAGGACCTGGAGAAGTGCTACCTAGGCCTCAAATTATGGAGGCACTAAGCTTAATTCTCTTCGTTAGTGTAATGTCACAAAATTCTCTTTTCTGAGAGCTTGTGAGCTGGATGGCTCAGACCCAGCTGTCCTTTACCCCTGCATGATCTTGACATTATGAGAGAGAGAAATGAAACAAACTATATATCATAACTGTAAACTTTAATAACGGACTCTCCTCAATGTCAATTTAAAAAGAAAAGTTAAATTGACTTTGAACTGCAGAATATTGTAACTTTTCTTCCTGTGAGGTGTTCTTTAATGATTTAAGAACCTTTTCCAGCATTCTTGCTGCTGACAGCCTTGGAAAGCAATTGTCGCACTATTGTTTTTGTGTGTAACTTATGCATCCAACTGCACTTCAGGGATGTCTGACAGGACAGAAACACGTTCACAAGGAGCAACACAAATTCTCACAATTCAAATTAACTATAATCAAACTTTTTTATTGCAATGACTTAACTCAAATAACACAGTGGCAATTAGATAGCATGAAGGCCTTTTGTTTATGATTTTTCTCAAATCACTCAAGCTGGCTCCTTGTTGGGATCAAACCCTGTCTAGCTTGAAGTAATGCATATGATGAACAGAATGTCACTGCTAGAGTGGAGCAGGGAGACTGCTCAGTGAATAAAGTGTCTTGCAAGCATGAGGACCTGAATTGGATCCCTAAAACACACATAAAAATGCCAGGTGTGATGATGGTGTGTGCTTGTTATCCAATTATTGAGGGGGTAGAGAAAGAAGGATGCCTGGAATTCACTGGCCACCAGTCTAGACTAATTGATGAGTCTCAGGACAAGGCCAGTAAGTGATGCTGTCTCAAAAACCAAAAAGAAAAGTAAGTCAGGTGTGGTGGTGCTTGCCTTTAATCTCAGCACTTGAGAGGCAGAGGTAGGAGGATTGCCCTGAGTTCAAGGCCACCCTGAGACTACATAGTGAATTCCAGGTCAGCCTGAGCTAGAGTGAGACCCTACCTCGGAAAACAAAAACAAACAAAAAAAAAAGTAGATGGATTTCCTGAGCAATGATATCAGAGGTCATTTTCTGGCATCCATATACATGTGCACAAACATACGCATGTGAAAATATCTCCCATAAACATGCATGCACATATGTGCATAATAAAAAATTTAAAAGAGTGGCATTGGTAATATCTGTTAACTCACAATTTAAGAAATGTTTGTGCAATAAAGAAGAATATTTTATGATATTAAAAAAAGACCGCTTAAGCCAGGCTGGTGGCTCATGCCTTTAATCCCAGCACTTCAGAGGCAGAGGTAGGAGGATCACCATGAGTTCAAGGCCACCCTGAGACTACATAGTAAATTTTAGGACAGGCTGGGCTTGAGAGAGACCCTATCTCAAGAAAAACAAACAAACAAACAAAAAGACCTCTTGTGAGTGAGGCATGATGGTACACAATTATAATCCCAGGAATCCCAGGAGGATCATAAGTTTGAAGCCAGCCTGAGCATCAAATAAAGACCCTGTCTCATAAAACATAAACTAAAGAACAAAACCTTTTATTCAGCTATAAAGAAAATTGTAACATTTTCAGGAAAATGAATTGAACTGGAGATCATCATGAGATGTGAAATAAACCAGACTCAGGAAGATAAATACTGCACATTGCATAGTTGCTCTCACATGTGCAATCTAGATTAAAATACACTCTATCATCTATCTATCTATCTATCATCTACCTAACTATCTAATCCATGTGGTGTGTCTATGTAAGACATGAAAGTAGAAAGGGAGTTATGAGAGGGGAGAAGAGAAGGAATAAGAGAGTGTGATGGAATATATGTGGCAAGACAACAGACGGAGAAAACAATCTGGGCTAGAAAAGGGACCAGCAAGAGGGTTTCAGATGACATGGAGAACAGTGAGGGGTTGAAGTATTAACAAAGTATAATTATCTGTTAATGAAAATGTCACAGTGAAACCCATTTCTTTGTATGCTAATAAAACATTAATTTTAAAAGTTCAGGGGAAAAAAACCCCACTGAAACCCAATAAAGACCTACTTGCCTGACCAGGGAGGAGGCTCAGTGGGTTAAGTGCTTGCCACGGAAGCATGAGAACCTGAGATGGGATCCCCAGAACCCATGTGAATGTCAGGTGGCTCTGGCAGCCTGCCTGTAGTCTTCATGCTTGGTAGTCCAAGACAGGGAGCCCCCAGGACAAGCTGGCCAGCTAGTTGAGCCAGATCAGTGACTTCTGGGCTCAGTGAGAGTCTGTCTCAATAGAGATGGAAAACGATAAAAGGGGATACCCAACATCAGCAGCTAACCTCCACACACATGCAAAACACACACACACACACACACGTGCAAAAAGCAGAAGTTCTATTGAGAGTGAGGGGGCCTCTATTTTTCAGAATTGCTAGAAGAACCCATACATAAAAAGTGTCAGGGTGTACTGTCGAAGATAGCATACGTGTGTGAGACCATACACAGAGAGACCTAGCCAGAACCTGGAAGAAGGTCAGTCCCCAGACAGTTAGCTAGTCTAGTACCAGAGGGTGCTATACGAGCAACTGGGGGAAAATATCCGACATTGGTCCAAACAACTTGCAGTCTAAGATACCCAGCAGGAAACAACTTGACGTAATGCTCATACAAGTGCAGCAGTGGCAAACAGCCATGGTGGGTAACCAACTGCTCTTGATTTGGCTAATAAATCCACTCAGTGGAATGGAACTCATTGCTGGAACTGGGAAATAAGTTAAAACCAGGTACAAAAATAAGCTCAGTCTCCAAGAGCAAGATACTACCAAATGTGGGCTAGAAGAGAGCCAACACATATAAAATTCCCTCCAAAACATATATGGTCATCCCTTCTATCTAGTACTAACTTTTCTCTCCGTTGGAGAATTTGCTTGTCTTTTTTCAGGTGGACAACGAACCTGAAGGGACGATCAGCTAACCACACCTCACCAGGGCCCCAGCTGAAACCATAGAACAATGCAGGGGAAGGGCAAGAGTTCAGCATTCATGGCGATCACAACACCAGAAAAAGGCTGAAGGAGATAAACACAGAGAACATCCACCTCTAACTAAGCCAGATATCCAGAGACACAGAGGCTCCCAAAACCTCATCACTGAAACAGAACTAAAATGACCCCAAAGTGGCTCAGGGAAACTCGTGGAAGAGGGGGTGGAAAGATTGTTGGAGTCACGAGTTGGGGCATTATGCACAGAGACTGGGGCCTACACCCCAGAACTCTTGACTAACCTCACAATGCATGACCCACATTCCCCATTGATGAGGGTCCCTTTGAAAGTGGGAGGACAGGGAGGAGGACAATGGAACCAATACTATGAATGTAAAATCAGAATAATATTTTTAAAAAAAGTGTCAGGGTGGGGAGGTTGAGGAGATGGCTCAGTGGATAAACAGCTTATAGAACAAGCATGAGGAACTGAGTTCTGATTCCCAGTGCCCACATAAATGCGGGGCATGGTAACACACACCTTTAATTCCAGCACTGGGAAAGCAGAAATGGGATCTCTGAGGCTTATTTACTAGTTCCAAGTTCAGTGAGAGATACCCCTTTGTGATAGTTTGATTCAGGTGTCCCCCATAAACTTAGGTGTCCTTAATGCTAGGTTCCCAGATGATGGAGACTTGGGAATTAACACCTCCTGGAGGCAGTGTATTATTAGGGGCGGACTTATGGGTATTATAGCCAGTTTCCCTTGCCAGTGTTGGGCACACTCACCTTATGTTGGCCAGGGGGTGTTGTCCACCCTCTGCTCATGCCATCGTTTCCCCCTGCCATCATGGAGCTTCCCCTCAAGTCTGTAAGCCAAAATAAACACATTTTTTCCCCAAAGCTGCTATTGGTTGGGTGATTTCTGCCAGAAATGTGAACCTGACTGCAACAGTAATGTTGGTACCAAGGAGAAGTGGTGTCATTTGCTGCTAGACACCTGACTGTGTGGCTTTGGCCTTTTGGAGCTTATTTTCAAGAGGAATGTGGAAGGATTTGAAATCTTGGCCTAAGAGACGCCTTTCAGTGTTGTTAAGTACAACTTGGTGGACTATTCTGGTCAAAGTTGAAAGACCTGCATGAAGTAAGAACTATGGACTGTGAAATTTGGCTTATAAGGGTGAGAAAGTACTTTGCCTGTACTAGGCTAGAAGCAATTTGTGTGAGAGGCTTGCTCTTATGGCTATGTCCTGAGAACTTGTGCAGGGTTGCTTTGCATAGAAATGGACTGATGTGTGCAGAGGGATATGGCACAGAAAGGAATCTTTAGGCAAAAACTGCTGCCCATTCAGCTGCAATTATATGAGAGATTACAACCATTGAGATTGGGCCAGCTCAAAGAGTGTCCTGTTCTTCAAAATCTGCTTTCCCTCCCCGGATTAACAATTTGGCACCCCCATCTGGTATTATAGAGCATAAGAAATGCAGGAAAGACAGAGTCATTGAATTTGTAACATGGTCTTGTGTTTTGGAAACAGTCATGGGCAGTGTGAAGCAGGTTTGCTGGATGCCTGCATGGAGTCCTGATGGAGCCGTGAGGATGAACCATGGGTTGCAGTGGAGACCCAGTGGGGATGCCAGAACCATGAGATGCTGCTGAGGAGAGCTGCCAGCCCAAAGATTTTCCAGGACTGTGAGTAGTGTAGCTGGAGGGGCGGAATTGGAACTCCAGAGACTTTTTGGTAGTTAGACTTATTGGTCTTGAAGATTTGTCACTGACTAGAGTTGCTGGACTTGGAATTACAGAATTTAATGTTTGCCCTGGTTGTTTTAAATCTTGTATTGGTTGAATATTTCTTTGTTATGCCCAATGCCATCTTTTGCAGTGTGAATGTTTATTCTGTGCCATTATGGGTTTTAGGGGGATTTTTTGGTATTAAGGCTCAGTTAAAATACCTTGCATTATGGGGATGTTTGAACATCATTAGAATTGAAAAAAACTCTGGGGACTTTTAAAGTTGGACTAAATGCATTGCATTTTACATCATGTATGGTTATCAGTTTATGGGAGCCAGGGGTGGAATGTGGTGGTTTGATTCAGGTGCCCCCCATAAACTTAGATGCTCTGAATGCTAAGTTTCCAGCTGATGGAGATTTGGGAATTAACACCTCTTGGAGGCAGTGTATTATTGGGGCAGGCTTATGGGTATTATTGCCAGTTTCCCCTTGCCAGTTTTAGGCACACTCTACTGTTGCTATTTTCCACCTTATGTTGGCCAGGGGGTGTTGTTCACTCTCTGCTCATGCCTTCATTTTCCCCTGCCATCATGGAGCTTTCCCTAGAGTGTGTAAGTCTTTTTCCCCAAAGCTGTTCTTGGTCAGGTGATTTCTGCCAGCAATGTGAACCTGACTGCAACACCTTTTTTGTTTTGTTTTGTTTTGTTTTTTCAAAGTAGGGTCTCACTCTAGCCTAGGCTGACCTGGAATTCACTATGTATTCTCAGGGTGTCCTTGAACTCAAGGCGATCCTCCTACCTCTGCCTCCTCCCAAGTGCTGGGATTAAAGGTGTGCGCCACCATGCCTGGCGCTCAACACCCTTTAAAAAAAAAAAAAAAAAAGGTAGACAGTGTTTGAAGAGATACCTGATGTTGATTGACTTCTGGCCTCCACACATGCATGTGCACGCTCACACACACACATTTAAATAAACAAACAAAAAAAAAAAAAAACGTAGGCACAGGGTTCATAGAAGGCATCAACCTTTGCAAAGCAAATCTCACTACCATGAAAGGTATTTCTTAGAAGAAGAACTTGAACCAATTAAAAACAAATTTAAAAAATTAGTGAAGTTAAACATCAAACTATTTACAAACATGTATATACAAAAATATTTTGAGTATTTAACTTGTTACCAGCTTGTCTGAGTATGATGAGACAGAACATCCACATGATGCATGAAGCAACTTTATTAATTCCAGAGTCACAGCAAGGGTGGATAGAAGCCCAGAATTCATTATAAGTTATCCCCAGGCTCAGAATCTGCCCAAGGTGGGCATGGCTTCACCTGGTCTGTGTGTGTCCCAAAGCTGAGGGACCTGGAGAGAAGCCCACCATGTTTTTATGCTCTGGAGCAAAGTCAGTGTCAAAGAACAGCAGGGTCCAAAGAACTTGAACTTGAACCAATTAAAAACAAATTTAAAAAATTAGTGAAGTTAAACATCAAACTATTTACAAACATGTATATACAAAAATATTTTGAGTATTTAACTTGTTACCAGCTTGTCTGAGTATGATGAGACAGAACATCCACATGATGCATGAAGCAACTTTATTAATTCCAGAGTCACAGCAAGGGTGGATAGAAGCCCAGAATTCATTATAAGTTATCCCCATAGGCTCAGAATCTGCCCAAGGTGGGCATGGCTTCACCTGGTCTGTGTGTGTCCCACTTGCACTGCAGCTGAGGGACCTGGAGAGAAGCCCACTCATGTTTTTATGCTCTGGAGCAAACTGACCCACTGGGTTCAAGTGTCAAAGAACAGCTGGTCCTGTGAATAGGAACAGAACTAGGCTGTTCCCATCAGTCCCCTCCCTGTCTAAAAATGCTATCTTCCAGACACATTCCTGTTATTCTTGAAAACTGCAAGAAAACTGTGCTACTAAGATCAACCTTTGCAATTCAGATGTATAACTCCAATTAGCCAATCTTGTTTTACATTAATTATCCATACATCATCTGGAATGCATTTGTGATGTAACTACAGGAATCAAAAGCAAATTCATTGAGGATTCAACTCAAGAAGCTGCAAAAAAATATAAAATAATTAAGGGAAAGAAAATAACAAAAGCAAAAAAAAAAAAAAACTATGAACTAGAAGGAAATATAAGATTTATCTACCATGTTGTGATTCTTTTCATATCCATGCCATTTGAATATTTTTCCATGGAGATCTTTTTCCCTTTAAGATTAATTGATAGGAGTTGTGTAGATCAGAAGTGATAATCTATTGTTATGTAGGATACAAATGTTTTCCTTGAATTTAGACACTTTTCCATAAAACTTATTTTTCTCTTGGTGGTGATATTTAAGATAACAGAAAAGGAGGCTGGGGAGATTGCTCGGTGGTCAAAGGTGCTGGCTTGCAAAGTCTGATGACCCAGGTTCAATTCTCCAGCACCCATGCAAAGCTGCGTATAAAGTGACACGTGCATTTATGTGTGTATAGACACACATAAATAAAAAAATTTAAATGTAACAAAATAAAATGTATCCAAATTGAGAAGGTAGGAAAATTAAGAATTTGGCCTCCCTTAAACTCCTGAGGTATATTCAATGGGAATGAACATATTTCATGCACTTGATGCTTTGAAAACTGAAAGCCATTTTGCAAAACGTGCACTGGAGGCTGTCTAGATGATGTGGGGGTTGTGGAGTAAGAGTATTTGCTGTACAATCATGAGGCCATAAGTACCCACATAAAAAGTTGGGCATGGGGCTGGAGAGATGGCTTAGCGGTTAAGGCGCCTGCCTCCTAAGCCTAAGAACACTGGTTCCAATCTCCAGCAGTTCTAATCTCCAGGTCCCACATTTAGCCAGATGCAAAGTGAAGCAAGGGCACAATGCCACACTTGACCACAAGGGGGCGCACACATCTGGATTTCATTCGCAGCAGCTGAGAGGCTGCTGGTGCGCCCATCTCTATCTGTCCTCCTCTCCTTCTCTCTCTGTCTCTCTCCAAAAAAAAAAAAAAAAAAAAAAAAAAAGTTGGGCATGGCCACTTGTGTCTGTAATCCCAGTGTTGAGAGAAACACACAGGATGCTCACTGGGCCTGGCTGATCAATCAAGACCCTGAGTATTCTCCTCTGACCTCCATACATGTGTGCATAGGAAGCATACATCTATATACATACACATACATGCATACCTCTTCACACATAGAAAATCAACAAAATAAAAAGATGTCGAAAACTTTCTCAGTTAAGCAGAAAATTAGAAGGAAACACACATGACATCCTCCCCCCCCCACACACACACATATTGAAAGGAGATACCAAAGATACAGAAGAAAAAAATGGAGCAACTTGAAAATCTGAGCATATTTGGGGCATTTAGTCATAGAGTAGAAACTAGGAAATACCAAAGTTCTGAATTTTCATAAGTGCTATGTGACTGTGCAAACTTATGAGTAGTTTTTCATGAGCAAGTATTAGATGTTAAGTAGTTGCTGAAATAATCTGTTAACAAAAAGTTAAAAATGAATTAAAAGAAGAATTCAGTAGGGCTCATATTAATCAGCCTATTATTTAGAGCAGTATTGTCATTCTGTGCTTGATAAATGTTCTGTTCCTTCAAGACACTGCTGTGAGGCCTTGTAATGCCAGCACACCACCCACACAAGCAGGCGGAATTCCAGGCCTTCAATGTGCATGTAACAAGAACCCTGTCCAACAAACAGATAAACAATCAGAATTTTGCTCACCTTTGTTCCTCGCTTTGGGGTTTCCTTTCTGTTTATCTGTCTGTCTGTTTGCTTGTTTTGAGAGATGACTTGATGTAACTTAGACTGGCCTCAAACTCACTATGCAGCTAAGGATGACCTTGAATACCTGATTCTCCTACCTCTGTCTCCCAAGTACTGGGATCACAGTGTGTATCACCATACTTGGCTTTGTTCTTTACTTTAGCAAAGTGTTTATACTTTTATAAGAGACTCATATCAAATAATAAAACTAAATTCTTGTCCATTCTTTTTACATTTTATAGACAACTTTCATAGATATAGACAATATACTATGATCCTAATCCCCTCCCACAACCCTCCCTTTTACTTCCTTCCAAATCCCCCCTCCAATGAATCCCTCATTTCCAACGAGTCTCTTCTATTTTGATGTCATCATTTCCCCCCTTCCAGTTACGCAGGTCTTATGTAGGTAGCATCAGCCACTGTGAGGTCCTGAGTGCCCCCTGCCACTTTGTTTTTGGAAGACAGCATTACAAAGCACTCTTTCCTTTCCTTTGACTCTTTACAGTCATTCCACCACCACTTCCACAATGGCCCCTGATCCTTGGAGTGTATGACAGAGATGTCCCACTTAGTGCTGAACATTCCACTGCCATTTCTTCTCAGCATTTTGGTGAATTCCGCATCTCCCTAGTAATCACTAATATCTGAAAAGAGAAGCTTCTCTAACCAAAATTTAGTGTAGCATTAATATACAGGCATAATCATAAGTATTTAAAGGGAAGTTTGATGGGCATAATATATCCATTTAGCCAGACAACAGTATTAGTCCCCTTCTGGGCTTACGACCTCCCCAATTTTAGCTTTTGACTACGTTTTCAGTATCAGGCAGAAATTATAATCATAGACAATTGGTTTCCCTGATATGTTTTTATTTTAAAGCTAATAGAAATAGAGACAGTTTATTAAGAAAGAGAAAACAACTCCCACGAATGGTGGTAAGCTGAAAAAGACATGCACCCCAAAAAGTCTGTTGCTTCTTTTTGAGAAATAAGAATCTATTGCTTTAAAATATATATCTGTAGAAATGAGAAGTTGGATGTATTTTAAATACTTTTTAGCAGTAGACTTCTGCCTTCAAAAGGCTGATTGTTATTCTTAGAGATTGCCCATCCTTGGAATATAACCATTCTCGTATGGTATATGCCAAAATAGCAAATTACTAAAAATGCAAACACTTCTGCTTGTCAGTTTTTCAGTCTAGCTATGAAGCCCATACAGTCTTGAAGTGTGGTGCTTTCCTACTTCAAGGTGCTGACTGGCACAAAATAAATACATTTCATTTTAGTTCACCATTTCCCTTTGGAGGGAAGTCAAACATCAGTGCAGATCTGTAAAATTTAATTTGAAGTTTTTGTTTCTCATATAGAAAAATGCTCAGTTCTTTATAAACTTCAAGAAGGGTTTCAAAAACTAACCAATCTAGAAAAATATGCTTTGAAAATAGTTCAAAGGATATTTCCATAAAATCATTTACTACATTGTTGTTTTTATAGGTTTATATATAACATAACATTTTCTTTGAATGTTGAGAGTGTGCCCTTCATAATTTGTTTTAAATTCACTTTGAACTGATTCACTTCATATTATATAAAATTGGAAACAACTATAGCTGAATCAACAAATATCCTTTAGAACTTCTTATTATAAATACACTTACAAAGGGAGTGTAAAATAAACTAAAAATAAGTCATTTTATAAAATTAGGGAAGTCAGCCATAGAAATAAAATTCACAAAACTGAACCTTTCCAAGCCGGGCGTGGTGGCGCACGCCTTTAATCCCAGCACTCGGGAGGCAGAGGTAGGAGGATCGCTGTGAGTTCGAGGCCACCCTGAGACAACATAGTGAATTCCAGGTCAGCCTGAGCTAGAGTGAGACCCTACCTCGAAAAACAAAACAAAACAAAAAAAACCAAAAAACTGAACCTTTCCAAGTTGAAAAGTCCAAAGGGAGAACCATCCCTTATAGGGCTGGGAACTCAAGAGGGCCACACATTCTGCAAAAATGTGTTAGTTGGGCTGGAGAGATGGCTTAGTGGTTAAGGCGCCTGCCTCCTAAGCCTAAGAACGCCCGTTCCAATCTCCAGCGGTTCCAGTCTCCAGATCCCACGTTTAGCCAGATGCAAAGGGCGCAATGCCACAGTTGACCACAAGGGGGCGCACACATCTTAATTTTGTTCACAGCAGCAGAGAGGCTGCTGGTGCGCCCATCTCTATCTGTCTTCCTCTCCCCCTCTCTCTCTTGTGTCTCTCTCAAAAAAAAATGTGTTAGTCATCTTTCCCTTGCTGTGACAAAAATACCTGAGACAAGTCAATTTTAGAGGGTCAAGGTTTCCTTTGGCTCATGGTATCTGAGATTTCAGTCCAAGGTCACTTGACCCCATCACTTTGGGGCTATGGTGAAACAGAAATGCCACAGAGAACAATGCTTGCTGCTCACCTGATTGTGGCCAAGAAGCAAAAGAGAAAGACAGGAAGAGGTCAATATCCCAATATCCCTTTCAAGGGCACACTCACAGTAATTTAACTTTCTCCCACCAAGAGAAATAGGCATGCCAGGGCTTCCAACCCCACAAACGAACTCCAGATGCATGTGCCACTTTGTCATCTGGCTTATGTGAGTCCTGGGGTGTATGGCACAATACAGGCCTGGTCCTAGCCAGACCGCATGGCAGAAGAAAACAGGAAGTGGCTTCTGTAAAAATGGCGTTTTGTGCAGGCCTGATGTGACAACAGTTACAGTCCCATGCTCGCGAGAAGCCTACTACGAGATGTCCTGTCCAGAGACAGGCTGTCATTGGTCACCAAAAGGGTACCACCCCATACAAGGATTAACAGCCCCTTAAACCCTATGTGCATTGTGCTAAATAAACGAGTTTGTGGATTCTCGCTCCCGCTTTCACCCAACTCCCAGAGTCTGTGTCATGACTCTGCGCTGCTCACCCCAATTCGGCAGAGACCCTATTGTCCCTCCTGACCTGGCCTTGGGGGGGACCCCAACACTGCGAATCAAACCTGGGCCCTTTGGCTTTGCAGACAAACACCTTAACCACTAAACCATCCCTCCAGCCCCAGACTTTTTAAATTAATTGTTTTAGTTGGAATACAAAATTACGGATTTCATTATGATATTTTCATATGTGTGTGTGTGTGTGTGTGTGTGTGTGTGTGTGTGTGTATGTGTATCGCTGGATTTTTAAAAATACAGTGAATACATAAAATACATAATTTTCTATATACTTACAACACATTTGCTGAGAACAAAATCATGAGAAAATAATCTCATTCACAATAGCTTAAAAATCTACTAAGGAGGTTAGGGATGTGACTCAGTTGGTAGAGTGCTCTCCTTGCATGCAGGAAGCCTGGGGTTTGCTTCCGAGTACTGCATAAACTGGGCATCATGATGCATGCTTGCAATATCAGCACTCAGCAGGTAGAGGCAGGAAGATTAGAAGTTTAAGGCCATCCTCAGCTACATAAGGTTCTTGAAGACAGCCTGGGCTATAAGAGACCCTGTCTTAAAGGAGAAAAACAAAACCAGGAATAAATATAACCAAAGAAGTGAATGACCTGTATAATGAAAACTTTAAGACACTAAAGAGAGAAACCAACAAGACACTAGGCTATGTAAAGACCTCCCATGCTCATTGATACACAGAATTAGTACCATGAAAATGGCTACATTACTGAAAGCATTCTACAGATATAATATAATCTCCATCAAAATACCAATGACAGGACCGGAGAGATGGGTCAGAAGTTAAAGGCACTTGTTTGCAAAGTCTGATGGCTTGAGTTCAATTCCCCAGAACTCACATAAGCCAGAAACCCAGATGCACAAAGTGGCACATACACTTAGAGTTTGTTTGCTGCAGCTTGCCATGTCCATTCTCTGTCTCGGTCTTCTTTGTCTCTCACTCTTTATCTCCCTCTCCTCTCCTCTCTCCATTGCAAATAAATTAATTAATTACTTTAAAAAATTTGTGGTGTTTTGAGGTAGGATCTCACTCTAACCCAGGCTGACCTGGAATTCACTATGTAGTCTCAGGGTGGCCTCAAACTCATGATGATCCTCCTATCTCTGCCTCCCGAGTGCTAGGATTAAAGGCGTGTGCACCACAGTTTTTAACCCCAATAACATGCTTATGGAATTAGAAAAAAGAATACTAAAATTCCTATGGAAGCTCTAAAGACCCTAAAAATACTAGGAGAAATAGTAGCATAGTAGGAAAAATACAAGCATAACTGAAGGCTTTCATAATACTTGATTTTTAAATTATATTACAGAGCCATAATAACACAATTATGATACTGGTACAAAAACAGACATGTCAAACAATGGAATAGAAGACCCCAAAACAAATTAACATAGCTTCAACCACTTAATTTTATGAAAAAACAAAATTTCACAACTATATATTTGAAAAATGTATAGTTTAAGCAAATGGCTCTGGGAAATCAGAATTTCCACATGTAGAAGCATGAAACTAGATCCCTATCTCTCTGCACAAAATGAGTTCAAGATGGATCAAAGCCCTTAGTGTAAGGCCTGGAACATTAAAACTACTAAAAGAAAACATAACATGTTATCAGGTTACAAGCATGGGCAAGATGGAAAAGGACTCTAATAGCATAGGCAATAAACCCAAGACCTGACAAGCGGCATTACAAGAAATTAAACAGCTTCAGTGCAACAATGGAAACAGCCACCGGAGTGAAGAGACAGCCTGCATAGGGGATGAAGATCTTTGTCAAATACACATCAGACAGGGGATTCATATCTAGGATCCATATAGAACTGAAAAATTAAACACCCACCTCCCCAAATTATCCCATCAATAAATGGGATAATAAACTGAAGAGGCCATTCTCAAAAGAAGAAATGCAAATAGCCAATACATATTTTAAAAATATTCAGTATCCTTAAGAATCAGGGAAATGCAAACTAACCCTGCTTTGAGATCCAACTTCACTTTGGTCAGAATGGTTATCGTCATGACAACTTTGGCAATGAATGCTGGTGAAGATGTGGGAAAAGAGGAACTCTTACATACAGCTGGTGGAAGTGAAACCTTGTGCAGGCACTATGGAAATCAGCATGAAAGTTTAAAAAAAAATACTGAAAATACAACTGCCTTATGACGCAGCTATACTACTCCTGGGTATAAACCCAAAGACTCCAAGTCAACCTACCACAGACATAGTTGCATCTTCATGTTTCTTGTTGCACTAGTCACAATGGCAACGAAACAGAACCAGCCTAGGTGTTCATCAACAAATAAACAAGCAAATAAATAAATAAAATGCAAAAATACATACAATGAAATTTTAAGTAGCCACAAAAAATGAAATCATGACATTTACCCAAAAATGGATAGAACTGGCAACCATTATGTTAAAGTAAAATAAGCAAAACTCACAAGACAAATAGTACATGTTTTCTGTCATATGTGGAAGCTAGTCATCTAAATTTAACACTATACATACATACATATATATATATATATATATTTGAATTTCTCTATATCTGGATGCATATAGAAATGCAAGTATTTATATATGTGGGGGCATGAGACTAGAAAGGGCATTAGGAGAAGAGAGGAAGAAATCTTAAAGAGAGGGTGAAAGAGGAGATAATGAAATACAGGTGACCTGAAAACAGAGGAGGGGGTAATATCTATGGGAAGAAGGGAACCAAGCAAAGGAGGGGATGGCAATGGAGGAGGCAAATAGATGAGAAGAAAGTATAATCACAGATTTGACAGTGCCCCAATGAGATTTATTATATACACTCATGTAAAAAAACTAATTAAAAAGTAACAGACATCCATTTGAAGAACTAAAACTGTATTTAAAGATGTTGGGTTCTGTATACAGAAAATCTAGAATAATAATATATGTAGACACAAGTATAATATTATAATTATAATAATTACTTATGACAATGGAAGGCAGAGCAAGGACAATCCTAAGCTCCTGGGTCAGCTAGTGTGTTTGCCTGCAGTCTGGCAGTTCCTTTGCAGTGGCAACAGACCACCCTGTCTCAAAGAAAGTGGAGCACAAAACCCTGAAATTGTCCTCTGATCTCCACTCGCACACTGTGGTACATATGCCACATACATACATACATACGCACAAGTAAATAAACAAACATACATATATATACACACACACACATATATATAGCAATGAACAAAGAGTGAATGAAAATAAATCATTCCCTTTAAACTAACATCAAAAAGAATAAAGCTTGTAGCTATAAATTGAACAAATGAATTGCAAGACTGTGCTGAACACATTATTCAAGTGAATTCGAGAAGATCTAAAACAATGGGAAGACAGCCATGTTCACTGATGGGAAGTGTTAATATTGAAATAGTAGTTTCCAAACGATTCCCCAGATTGAACATGTTTTCTCTCAAAATCCCAACTAGCTAGCATCTGTAATCCCAGAATGCTGACGACAAGAAGTGAGGTAGAGCAGGTCAACTAACCTGGCGAATAGTGATGAGCAGCAAGAGGACTTCCTCAAACTGGGTGGAAGACAAGGGCCAACACCCCAAGATTACACTCTGACTTCCACACATATGCCATGACGTAACGCACATTTGCACTCCCACACATAATACACAAAAATAACTTTAAAAATGAAAAATACATTTACTACCAGGAAAAATAGCTTAGAACTTTCTTAAAAATTAAATGTAAAATCATCATAAGACTTAATCAGTTAACCATTAGTTATATACTCAAGACAATTGAAACATGTTTACACACATGTGCATCTGAATGTTCTGCCAGCATTATTCATAACAGCTCACAGCAGAAACAGCACAAATGTCCACAAACTAATGGTTGGAAAAATAAAATGAGGTACATTAATACAGTGGAATATTATTCAGTCTTTAAAATGAAATCTTGATGCATGCTACAACATGGTTGGATCTTGAAAACATCTATGTTGAAAGAATTCAGTCACAAAAGACCACATATTGCATAAGTCCAATTACATGAAATGCCCAGAATATGAGCACATATATTATAGTAGTTACTCTGGGCTGCAGGATAAGGGAGTAGTTGAAGCAAACCAAAATTGGGCAGTGGCTGCTAACAGGAATGAGGTTTCTTTTAGAAGAAAAGATGAAAATATGCTAAAATTAAGTGCCAGGAGTGGTAGCACATGCCTGTAATTGTAGCACTTGGGAGATTGAATAGGAGGGTTGTTATAAATTCAAGGTCAGTCTGATCTGCATAGTGAGTTCCAGGCTAGCCAAGGCTAGACAGAGTGAGACTCTGTCTCAAAACACAAAATAAGGAAATTTCTAAAGTTAAATAATGGTGATGGTTTCAAACTCCTATGAAAATATGTAACATATACTGAATCATACATTTTAAAAGGTAAATTTCATGGAATGTAAAACTATGTCAAACAATTTCTAAGAAGGTCCTTCCTTGTACAACATTGTCTTCCCACCTTTTATTTTAGCTATACTACTCAGTCCTTAGGAAGGAACCAAAAAGAGGTTTGATGTACACTATACAATTGTTTGGGCCAAGAAAGGTGGCAAATGAGAGAGATATACAAGGTGGATCAAAACTAACTGCACCAAGGGGGGGACTTCTGAGGGATGTAAGCACATTATGTCATTAAGGGAATAATTATTCCTCCCACCTCCTTACACATCTTTAGGTAAGGTATGGTCTCTTGACCACGTGATTGGCAGGCTCAATTGGATTAACCCTTCATTGAGAAGACCATAGTATGTCTTTGTAACCTTGTGTTTTGTGTAGCTTGGAATGCCATGTCTTCGGACATGGCCTGATATAGAACTCAGATTTTGTTTTCCTGACCAGGTGGATGTGGTTTTCCGTGAACCAGTCCTGATAATCTCACCTGCCTCCCTTTACCAGGGCAAGAGGAGTTGGGGTCCAAAGCTGATTGTGGGGAGCGGGTCCATCCTCATGGCCTCTACTCCTGCTAACCCCTGTCCAGTTACCTAGCACAGGGCACCAGGTTCCCTTTCAAACTCCATGCCACCAGGCCACTGTCCTCCCCTGCTTGTGCCCCATGTCGTAGCTTCTCCCCTGCTGTGACTCTGGCCGCAGGAGCAGGTCTGCGACTGCTTTCTGCACACAGGCCTGCATAGCCTGGAAATAAGGAAGCCTTGACACCTCCAGGCAGGTGCTTCAGGTAGTGGGGTGTAGCCAACAGGCATTCCACCTAGCTCCCCATAAGCACCTGGCAGTAGTGAGCACTACCCACCAAAATGAGTCCCCATTCATTTTTTTAAAGTTGTTTTATGATTTGTGTGTGTATGCACACTCATGTGTGTGGGAGGGGCATGTGATACATGTGCATGTGGAGGACAACTGGTGTGTCATTCCTCAACTGTCCACCTCCCTGGGGGCAGGGATTTCCCACTCTGGATTCTCCCTCTGCTATTCTTTGCTCTGCTCACCAGGAGCTTCCAGGAAACTCTCCCACCTCCGCCTGCCTCCCATCTGTCTTCCTGTCAGCACTAGCATTAGCATTCTGGAGTCAAGGGAGCATGTCACAGCTCCCAGCTTTTCTACGTGGGGTCTGGGGATTGAACTCAGCCTCTCTAGCTTGACAGACGAGCGCTTTATCCACTGAGCCATCTCCCCAGCCATATTCATTTTTAAATCACCTTTTTCTTCTTGTGCTGAACAGGCCCTCTCATTACTATTGCCTACAATCTCTTCCCAAACCAATTAGATGTATGCACACCTCTGTACAGTGCTCTGGCTTTATAGAAAAATCATACTAAAATATTTGGTTTGAATATTAGTAGTAAGTACTCAAAATCAAAATAGACCTCTAAAATGAACAATCCTGCTTTTTTTTTTTTTTTTTTTTTTTTTTTTTTTTTTTTTTGAGGTAGGGTTTCACTCTGGTCCAGGCTGAATTCTGGAATTCAGAATTCACTAAGTAGTCTCAGGGTGGCCTCAAACTCATGGTGATCCTTCTACCTCTGCCTCCCAAGTGCTAGAATTAAAGGTATGCACCACCATGCCCAGCAAGGAAATAGCCTTAACAGACTAATCTAGCATAGTTCATGGCTACACTGAGAGCAGCAGGTGAGCCATTATAAATGTAAACTTCTAATAGAAATCTAATGACATTATGATACAATAGTAGGTTATTGGGAGAATGGGGAAGGGGGAAGTGTGGGGAGCAGTTGTTATACCATGGGAAGCATTATGTCTGTAAGACTAATTAGACCCATTCACATTAATTAGGTGCATCTCACATGGCGTACACTATGTGTCTCTTGGTGTGTTTCTGTAATACATAATTTTATGAGCTTAGAGAAAGGCATTTCCATCCCAGCACAGGATTACAGGTCTCTATGGAAACAGGACCTAAAATCCCCGGTTGCCCTAGAGACAAGAGCACTTCTCACAGATGCAGTTGTCGCAAACCTTTAAAGCAAAGCTTACGCTGAGCAAGAATAGTTTAAACTCCTTTTATGACAGAAGCACCTGACAATGAACACAGGTATAAAAAAGGTGGAAGAAACTCTAAGAATGTTCATCTTCAAACAGAAACCCTCCTTGAAGAGTTGTCTGACCTGACTGTATCTGGACCAAACTGCTTAAACATCAGATGGTACCAAAAACTCATCTTCATACCAGTGCAGTGAACAGGAAACATTGCCCTGGGGAAAATGGTTAACCTTGATTACCCAAGACCCTGGAATAGGAAGGTGAGAATTACTTAAGCAAATGAATAATTGCAGCCAATCCCGTGGGAATAGAAGGAGCGTGGGAAGGTGAAAACACAGCACAACTTTGAGGCTGGGTGTGGGTGCAGGCCTGTAATCCTGGCACTGGAAGGGCTCAGGTGGGAGGATTATGAGCTTCAGGCCAGCTTGGGTCACACTGCAAGTTCCAGGCTAGTCTGATCTCCATAGCCCTACTGTCTCAAATACACATGCACACACACACACACACACACACACACACACACACACACACACACACTCATTACTGCTGCCTACAATCTCTTTCCAAACCAATTAGATGTGATGTGTGCATACCTCTGTATTACATTCTGTTTTCATAGAAGAGTCATACTAAGAAAAACTTGGTTGGGATATTAGTAACAAGTACTAGCAAACAAAATATTCCCAATAGATCATGAATTGCAGAGAAAAGAAATATTCTAAAAAGACGAAACACAGTAGAGCTCACAGCTAAGCAAGAACTCATATGCGCAAACCCTAAACTTGAAGAAATTCCCAGAGCAAATAGATACGTTAATAGATCACCATAGCTATGTAATAGATCACCATGGCTACTTGTCCCATAGCTCATAGTAAGGAACAGGAGAGTCTTTTCATAATGTTCCTGCCTTTTCCCCTGGGATAGAAAAACAAGATTTGTGGAAAGGGACTATCTTCCACTCTCCATACTACCCAAGCTTTTATTAAAAATTTATTAAAGAGAGAGAGGGGGCACACCAGGGCCTTCAGCCACTGCTAAGGAACTCCAGATGCATGTACCTCCTTCTGTGCATGTGCAACATTGTACATTCACATCACCATGTCTGGCTTACGTGGGACCTGGAGATTCGAACATGAGTTCTTAAGCTTTTCAGGCAAGTGCCTTAACTGCTAAGCCATCTCTCCAGCCCCTATGCAACCTTTTAAACAGTCTACATCCACCAAAGAACCAACATCACCTTCTCACCATGAGTTATGAGGTCTTCAGAGTCTGAACATTTGCAAGTACCAAATCTGTTCTTCGAAGAGTTTGAGAAAAGCATGGCAAGATCCAAAAAGCTTCATTTTAGGCAAACTGACCAATCTTTATTTTTGTTGGGGCTGAAGTTTTGCAGCTCTTCAAGGTGATTATCTGGTTGAGTGTTCATAGTCATGTGTGAGGAGCAGTGAGAGCATTTTCTGAGCAAGGGAGCTCCTCTGTGGGACAGACTTGAGCGACTCTCCTTCCTCACTGCACAGTCAAAAAGCAAAGCTCTCATGAGAGTTACCTGGATGCTGGCTCTTCTGAATCTACCTTTGCTCTCCGTCTCCTTTGACAACCACTGTGGAACTTTACCTCTCACTTCTGCTTTTCTGTGTCTGATGTCTATCGACCGGCCACCTGAGCATGGATCCCCTACTCTGAGTGAAGTCCTTTATAAGGTGAAGCAGAAGATGTAGGACTATTTCCTTAATAGTACTTTAAGAAAATATAAGTATTGGTTTGTGGAATTATTGTAAGTTTAGGAAGACAACTTTGGCCACAATATTGTTAGCTTCAAACACTACCTTTTAGAGAGAAATCATGTCCATTTAATGAACATTTGTCATCAAACAATGAGGATCTAGAGATGCTGCTCCCAATCTATAATGAAATATGACTTAGGTCTGTGCCATTTTCCATCTTTATTACAGATAGTCTCAGCTGCCAATTGGATAGGATTTAGGATCACCATGGGAACAAATCTCTGGATATGTCTGTGAGGAGTTTCTAGGTTAGGTTAATTGAGATGGGAAGACTCACCCTCAATGTGGGCAGCACCACCCCATGGGTTGAGGTCTTAGACTGTATAGAAAGGAGAGAGGTGGCCAGGCACAAGCATCCAGTGATCCCTGCTTCTTCACTGTTGGACTGAGCATGACCAGCCTTCTCAAGTTCCTGCTTACCATGCCTTCCCTGCCATACCACTATGGATTGTATCCATTCAAACTATAAGCAGAAATAAGCCATTTCTCCCTTAAATGGCTTTTTTTTTTTTCAGGTATTCAGTCACCACAATGAGAAAAGTAACTAATAAAGATGGCTGAAAGGATTTATTTGAGTTTTCTGTTCTGGTTTTTGACTGAGTGTCTCATGTATCCCAGGCTGGCCTCAAACTTGCTAGGTAGCTGAGGATGACCTTGAACCTCTGATCCTCCCAAGTACTGGGATTACAGGTGCATGCTATCATGCCTGGCTTAAAAGAAAATAAAAAAGAAGGAAATTTATTTATTTCTTTTATAAAACCCAGAATTAAGAAAGCCGGGAAATCCTCTACCACTTGACACACTCTAGGACACTGGAGAGGAAAGTCAAGAATTTAGAATGTGATTGTAATTTCTATATATTATTAAAGCCTATTCCTATCTCAAAAGTGAAAGCTAACATAGCTCTGCACATATTGTAGTCCTGTAAGAAAGCAATTGGAAAAGTGAAAGAATCAGGCACATAAAAGATGCTGTCACCATCGTTAATAACAGTCGTGTCTGAACTAAGGTATATCTCGGTTGGTAAAGTGCTTGCTTATCACGCACAAGACGTTGGGTTCAATCTCCAGTACCACATAATTCAGATTCAGTAGAACACAGGACTGTAATCCCAGCACTTGGACTAGAAGGAAGATCATCAGACATTCAAAGTCATCCTTCACTGCACAGAGAGTTCAAGACCAGCCTGGGATATATGAGACCTTGTCCCCAAAACAAAACAAAACAAAAATAGCACTATGTGCTAGAAACCCATTCTTGAGGGCTCCTGGATTTAACTTAGAAATTAAGACTATGAGAGGAAATAATTTTCCTGCTCCTACACAGAGAAAACACAAAAAGCACCATGAGGCTGGATGTACTCAACAAGGAAGCATTTTTGTGAGTGTATGTCAACTTTCATTCTCCCTCATCCCTCCCCCTCTCTTTGCATAGAGGTGAGGGGTGTGGTTCCTCCTAGACCTTAACTAAGTCATCATTCATTCCCAGCTCCCACTGCTTTTGCAAAAGGGGAAGCCAAATAATTGAATAAGCTGCCTGAGTTAGCCACAGGCATCAGGATGGGCAAGACAGCAGAGCCACCCTGTGAGGTCAGACCAGTCCTCTACCACACCTGCACCCTCTGTTATCAACAGGAGCACTGACTACCTTCAGTGGGAGGTCCACTTCCTTTTAGGTAATGACTTCTTAAGCATGACTGTAGGCAGGGGATTTCTTAAGGACATAACTGATTCATTTCATTGGCAAAGTTTAACAGCCCAAATAACTAAAACATTTCTTGTGAGCTGAGCATGATGAGGTCATTATTTTTATGACTATAATTCATGATGTTATAACTATAATTCATTATTTTTATAGTTCTTTTTATTCATAAAGGAGGGCTGATATTAGCTAATTTTTATACATCAAGGAAATATTATTTCAAAGAGAAATTGAATGTATCTTCCATGGAGAATGATACTGCATTGGAAGGAAGGGGGGAGCTAGAGACGGAATGTGAAGATGAGAAATTTATTGGGTTTCATATGAGAACTAACACATTGTTTTAGATTTTGATTACTGCATAGCAAATTATCACCAACTTAGAAACTTAAAAGAACATTTAACACGAGGCAACTTTTTGGTGTATGTGTGTGTATGTGCACATACTGTTGTGTGTGAATGTGCCATCGCACACATATGGAGGGCAGAGGACAACTGTGGATATAGGGGTCAATATTTGTTCACCTCTGCATAAGCAGGTTAACTGCATACAGTAGATTAGCTGGCCCATGAGCTTCCAGTACAATGTGTCTCTACCTCCCTTCTCTCTGCAGGTGAGCTGGAATTAGAGGTGCTTGCACTACCGAGTCCAGCTTTACACAGGATCTGGGTATTCGAAGTCAGTTACACTTTCATGGCAAGTGTTTTATCTACTGGGCCATCTTCCCAGTGCAGTAACATTTCAAATCTCTTTATGATACCAAGACAAATTCCAGGTTGGTATGTGTGTACTTTCTGCTCAGGGTCCTACAAGGTATAAGTTAATTGTGTCCTCACCTGGTTCTGTAGTTGGGATGAAGGCTCCTCCAGAGTCTTTGTGTTCAAGGGCTTGGTTCCCATGATGGTGCCATTGGAAGGTGGTAGTAGGAGGTAGGGTCTAGTAGGAAGGTCTGTAAATCATTGATTTTTGTAGCTAGTCACACATCAGCAGCTTGAAGGTCACTGAGGATGGAACCTCCCTCATAAACAGCTGTGAAACTAAAAACTGAAGCGGTTGGACTGTAACTTTTGCCAGACCCTGGGTGTCCTGTTCTCCACTGCTCCACCAAAACAAAACAGAAAACAGAGACTGGAGGAAGAGAGAGAGTTCTATTCAAGCCAAGATTTAGGTAAATGGGGTGAAAACTGTCTCAGATTAAAATATTTCTTATTTTTGCAAAAGGTCTCAGGAGTGCTGTGGGTCTATGAGTGGGAGAGTCCAGTGTTTGGTAGTTCTTATCCCAGATATGTTATTTGTGCTCCTTGACCAGCAGAGCTGGAAGGCACAGGCTTGATCTATTCTTTCCTTCAGTACCAGTCTTGAACCCACCTCCTGTGTTCCTGGTAGCACATTTATTTTGCAAATGAAAAACCGATGATAGGTAAAAGAAGGAAGAGGTATCATACTCTCCCCTTCTTAGAATCTGAAATATCATGTGAAAGGAAGAAAAGATCATCTAAACTTTCTATGGAGTTACTTTCATGTTGCTGGAACCAGCCACCCAACCAAAAGCAGTTGACAGGTAGGAAAGGGTTTATTCTGGTTGGGGGAAATTTCCTCATGGCAGGAAAAGGGTGGCACATCAGAGGCCAGGCATCCTTCCTTGCCCCAGCAGCTGGCAGGAAACAGCAATAGAGTAAGCTGAGTTAGCTAGCAGTTTCAAGCTAGACTAGTAAACCTCAAGGGTCACCCCCAGTGACACACCTTGTGGTGCTTTGAATCAGTTGTCCCCCATAAACTCATGCACCTGCAATCTTGATATCCAGAGGTAGTAATTGAGAGGGGGTCTTTCTGGGAGGTGTGTTGCTGGAGGTGGGCTTGGGGACGTTAGAGCCCAGTGTCCACCTTTTCAGAGCTCAGTTCTTTCTTCAGTGTTTTAATATTTTCATGGTAGAGGTTATTCACTTCCTTATTTAGAGACATTCCAACATATTTAAATTTTGTGACTTTTATAAATGGGACTGTTTCATTGATTTCTTCTTCAGTATGTTTGTCATTTGTATATAAGGCTACTGATTTTGTGTGTCAATTTTATACTCTACCAGTTTGCTAAAAATGTTTATTAGCTCTAAAAGTTTTATTCATGGAGTCTTTTGGGTCTCTTAAATACAGAATCATATCATTAGCAAATAGGCCTAATTTGACTTTTTTCTTTCCAATTTTTAATCTCCTTTGGTTTCTTTTGTCTTATTATTCTAGCTAAGATTTCAAGCACTATGTTTTCAATAGCATTAGAAAGAAATGGTACCCCTGTCTTATTCCAGAGCTTATAGAGAATGCTTCAAGTTTTTCCCCACTTAGTGTGATAGTAGCTTTAGGTTTGTTTTATGTAGCCTTTATTATGTGGAGATATAATCCCTCCATCAGAATCCCCAATGTTTTTATCATGAAGGGATGTTTTATTTTGTCAAAGGCATTTTTAGCATTTATTGAGATGATCATGTGATTTCTCTTTTTTTGTAATTTTATTTATTTTCAAGGAGAGAGAGAGCCAGAGCCTCTTGCTGCTACAAATGAACTCTGGATACGTGTGCCACTCTGTACATCTGGCTTTACATGGGCACTGGGGAATTGAACTCCAGTCAATAGGCTTTCAGGCAGGTGTCATTACACATGGAGCATCTCTCCAGCCCAGGTGATTTCTATTAAGTCTATTTATATGATGCTGGAATATACCTAACCAAGGATGTGAATGACCTCTAAAATGAAAACATAAAAACATTGAAGAAGAAATTGAAGATGGAAAGATCTCACATGCTCATGAATTAGAAGAATTAAAATCATGAAAATGTTCATCCTGCAAACAGCAATATACAGATCAATGCAATTCCAATCAAAATATACACATTCAATCAAAATTCCATTCTATAGAAAAAATGATCACAAAATTCTTACAGAAGCACCAAAGGCCTTACGTAGCCAAAAAAAAAAAAAAGAAAGAAAGAAAGAAAGAAAGAAAGAAGAAACAAAAAGAAAAGAAAAGAAAAGAAAAGAAAAGAAAAGAAAAGAAAAGAAAAGAAAAAAAAAAAAAAGTCCTCAACCTAAAGAGCACTACTAGTGGTGTCACTATAGCTGATTTCAAGATACACTAAAGAGCCAGAGTAATGTAGATGATGCAGGCAAAAGTTCTAGTAACTACCTGATCTTTGACCAAAAGCACAAGCCAAAGAAAAGATAGCATTTCCAGGGCTGGAGAGATAGTTTAGCGGTTAAGCACTTGCCTGTGAAGCCTAAGGACCCCTGTTCGAGGCTCGATTCCCCAGTACCCACATAAGCCAGATGCACAAGGTGGTGCATGCATCTGGAGTTTGTTTGCAGTGGCTGGAGGCCCTGGTGCACCCATTCTCTCTCTCTCCTCTGCCTCTTTCTATCTGTTGCTCCTAAATAAATAAATAAAAATAAACAAAAAATTTTTTAAAGATCGCATTTCCAACAAATGGTACTGGAAAAACTGGATAACTACATGTAGATGAATGAGTGTAGACCCTCTTCTCTCTCCTTGTACAAAAATGATCTCCAAATGCATGAAAGACCTCAATGTAAGGACTAAAATTTTGAAACAAATGGTGACAAACTAGGGCGAACACTCCAACATACAGATTAGGAAAAGACTAAATAAAAATAAAACCCCGGTAGCCCAGGGAATAAGACAACACTCAACCATTGTGATCTCATGAAACTAAAAAGCTAGTACTGCTAAGCAAGCCATCAACAGAGGCAATAGACAACCTGAAGAAGAAAATCTGCCAGCCATACATCTGACAGGAGTTTCATATCTAGAGCATACAAAGTACTCAAAAAAAAAAAAAAAAAATAATAATAGCAGTTAAAAAAAAATCAATCCAGTCAAAAATGGTAGAGGTAACAGAGAGTTCTCAAAGGAAGAAATACAAATGGCCAACAAATATCTAAAAAAATTTTCAACATTTTCTGCTATCAGGGAAATGCTAATTAAAACTTCTTTGGGATTCTATCACACTCAAAAATAAAATGAGGCTGATGTGTTACACATATTTTGCATGTATAACTGGTTTAACTTATTTTATTTTGATATTTAAATCCTTAATGTCTTTAAATGTTCCTAAATGTTCCTCCTTATTTGTACATGACTATGACTTAGTTATATGCTAAACAGAACTTCCAAACAGTTTTTATAGTACTGTGTATTACATCTGTTTTAAATAAGAGAACTAACCATGCATGCTTTTATGCCTTCTTAGGTGGGTGCTGTTTGTTTTGCTTTTACTTTATGTTGAAGTAAAATTGGAATAAAAATTGGGACATATATAAAAAAACTAAGATGGCAACAAATGCTGGTGAGGGTGTGGGGAAAAGGGAACCCTTATTCACTGTTGGTTGGAGTACAAACTTGTATAGCCACTGTGGATATCATTATGGAGGCTTCTCAAGAACCCCCAAAAAACTACTATCTGACCCAGTTATACCGTTCCTGGGCATATATCCCAAAGACACTATAGGTTAACTATAGAGATACTTGCTCAGCCATGTTTGTGGCTGCTCTGTTCTCAGTAGATAGGAAATGGAATCAGCCTAGCTGCCCCTGAACTGGTGAATGGATAATGAAGATGTAGTATATATACACACTGTAGTTCCACTCAGTGGTAAGAAAAGTGAAATTAAAGCGCATGCCTTTAATCCCAGCACTCGGGAGGCAGAGGTAGGAGGAAAGGCCACCCTGAGACTACATAGTTAATTTTTTCAAAAAAAAAAAAGGAAAATGAAAGAGATTTTCAGGAAAATAGACAAGTCTAGAAAAAATTATATTATATGAGGTAACCTAGGCTTAGAAAGACAAATGCTGCAAATTCCCTCTCATATGCAGATCCTAAATTGGAATATTTTCATTTTTTTATAACTGGAGGTAAGCATTGGTAGGACTGGCTAGGAAGCTAGAATGAGGCTTGGAGAGAGAAGAAGCAGGGAGGATCAGAGGAGGGGAGGGTAGACTGGCAAGTTGAGGAGCAGAATGAAGAGATTAGAAAGGTCCAGGGAAACAGGAGAAGAGAAGGGGGATGGTTACACAAAACTAAAGATGGTATGACTAAGTACTATAGAACCATACTTCTTCATTAGCTAGTTAAGCTATAGCTTTCTTAAAAGGAGAGTGGTAATTTGGGTGGAGGTACTCTGCTGGTGTAGAGAAAGCTTTCATAGGTTGTTGCTGATAAATCCCAGAGATGGATCCCCACTTCCTTGCCACACACAAACACAGTGTGAGCTGTTGGTCAGGGATGCCCATGAGGTCCCCAAAACAATGCAGGCCATTAACAAAGCACTTGATTAACCACCGAATCTAAATAGTAAGAACCTATTACTGAAGACACCACAAGCTGCAGTCTCGGGACATTGAGAGATCATGCTGGAACTGAGATGGAAGGCAGCTGGCTAGCTGTCATAGTGTTGTAAAATGCTCTGTGAGCTGCTGGGAGATAAAGGTCACCAATAGTATAGACAAGCAGTGGATTCTGCAAGTTACAAAATCAACCAAGCAGGGAAGATATACCAATCAGTGCAATCGTGGTATGTAAGTTGCAGGATTTATCAACCGCTCTCTGATTGGATATGAGTCCCATTCCTGGGGAGGGAATTCATGCTTGGTACTGAGATCCAAGTCACTTGCTGGTATCTTAGAAGGTCATTGACATTAGAAGGAAGCTTCCACTGTTCTTTGGCTAAAAGGAGAGGTTATACCCCTCAGAAAACCTTCTAGATGTATATGCTTATTTCTTTCAATCAAGGTTACTCACTCTTGGTTAGAGAGCCTGCCTTTTTTTTTTTTTTTTTTTTTTTTTTTTGGTTTTTGAGGTAGGGTCTCACTTTAGCTCAGGCTGAATTCCAGGTCAGGGTGGCCTCAAACTCACAGCGATCCTCCTACCTCTGCCTCCTGAGTGCTGGGATTAAAGGCGTGCACTAGCACGCCCGGCGAGAGCCTGCTTTTTACAGATGCAGAAAATACCAGAGAGACCCAAGATTCATCAAAATGACAAAAAGAGAAAACCAAGTAGCTAGTACTGAATGAGTCATCTCTATCCCTCCCGGCAGGGCAGGATCAATAGGAATGCCGCTCTCACCGGTAGCCAGAGAACCTTCTCCACGTAGACGGCGGCAGACACTGAGGAAACTCAATACTCATCAGAGCAGGAAGTGAGAGACGGATGAGTGCTCTCCACTAAAGAAGACTTCGAACATGACCTCCCAGGCTCAAAGAATGTTGTGAGGAGGGGGAAGAAAGAATGTAAGAGCCACAAGATGGGAAGGTATACTTTGAGATATTGTCCTCCCACAGGAGCTGACTGGTCCATCCATGACCCTATAGTGACTATTGAGACCCCACTGAGGCAGGCCCTCAGTGGAATGGGGGCAGTGGAGAAGGGACAAAAGAGGATAACCTGGTGAGAATGCAACCAATTTACATTATGTTCGTATATTAAAATTCCCAGCCAGGCATGGTGGCGCACACCTTTAATCCCAGCACTCAGGAGGCAGAGGCAGGAGGATCACCATGAGTTCGAAGCCACCCTGAGACTACATAGTTAATTCCAGGTCAGCCTGGACCACAGTGAAACCCTACCTCAAAAAAAAAATAATAAAATAAAATAAAATTCCCAATAAAAATTATATGCATATATATGTAGAACAATATTTAGGAAAATGAATATTTGGCATTAGAAATTTAATTACTTTTAATAATAATATAATCATATTTTCTTTAGTTAAGTTCTCAAACATACCTCAATTAGAAATCTAATAACCTTTTATTGGATCTTTTGATTCAGAAATACATATAAAGAAATACATATAAAATACATATATATATACACATATATATATATTCTTTATATCTCTTTTTAAATGAAAACCTAGAAAAATATAAATAGAAACACTTTTCAAGAGTTAACAAGCACCTAGAAATTATTTTGTTAAAGACAATTAAAACAGGATCAAGCCTTGGCATCTCTGCTTTCTGACATTTTCGGTGAATCTGTGTTGCTTTGTAGGTAAGCATATTAATTACTCAAGGAATACAGAAAGCCGAGGTAAGTCATTGCCTCAATGACTTTGAACTGTAGGAATAGTAAAGCCTAAAGGAGCATCCCCCCAGATGAGAGCAACTGCCCAGGAAGGAAAAGCTCTACCCTGGGAGCCAGTCTAAGCAGCAAGGACTTCTTCTGAAATCAGAACTGAAACAGTGACTTGTCAGATAAAATCTTGATTGAGATTGTTCAATTATATATATAGGCATGACTCTCAATCGAAGAGAAGCAGAAGCTGGTCATTGATAATTCATAAAATGGACAAGATATGAACCTTGAAAAATTTGTCTTGAAAGAGAAGAGCACAGCTCACTCTTTTCTTTCTCTCTTCTTTATTCATTTTATTCATTCTTTCCTTTTTCTTCCCTTCCTCCCTTCCTTCCTTCTATTCTTTCTCCTTTTTGGAAAAGCACAGAGCATTGCTATAGAGCACATTTTAAAGTCTGAACTTGCTAAGGTGAGTTGATCTGAACACTGACAAACAGGCTTGATTCTTGTTTGGGCCAGGGATTTTACAGTGTCCCAGAAGCAGTCTGTCTACATCTCTATTTCATGCTTGTCATTTTAAAAAACTTGCCACAAGTAAAATAAACCCATAAATAAATCAATAAGGTAGCACATATGATTAGCGATACCAAGTATGACATAAATGAGAAACAAGAGGAGAGTTACAAATCAGGCTGCTCCCAGCTTAGCTGAGATCTAAGTCTCACTGAACTCAATCTTTCATCATCACAAATGTCATAACATGCCCACTTCTCTTTCTCTTTCTCCTTAAAAAACCTGAGGTAGGGCCAGAGACATAGCTTAGCAACTAAGTGTGCTTCCTGTGCCAGCATGAGGGCCTGAGACTGCCCAAGTTCAAACCTCCAAACCCCACATAAAACAGCTGGTCATGGCCATGAGTGCTGGCAACCCCAGTCCCATAGGGGACTAGAGACCCAAGAATCACCAGAGCTCCTCAAGCTCCAGGATCAGTAAAACAAGATGCTGCATGGAGTAGGACACCCAATGTGCCATTCCAGCCTCCACAGGTGAGTGAGCCCTGCCACAGGTGAGCATATGGGGTACCACAAGGGCAAATACAAGTACATACACCACACACCCTGTTACACATACACACCACACATGCTACATTACACATATGCACACGTGTACCCAAGTAAATTTTTTAAATGTGAGGTAAAGAGATTTAGGTATTTTCTGCTTTCATACAAGTATACAATATATCCAGACACATTTCAAAAGAAATGACGAGCAGTCTGTGAACACAGCACTTTCCACTGAATATGTCATATAACTCTAATCACTATGAATTCAAATCAACTACCAAATACAGCCAGCAATCTTGGCTCCTCTGAAAGACCATCCGAAATGACTTTAGGAATGCCCAGTAAAATATCCAGTGATATTCACTTCACAGGAAAAGCCCCAGGACAAAGAAAAGTGACTGTAGAGTACACGGGAGCATGAGAACTATTTTAAGCTTCGATCTTTACCTGATATCAACAATAAAGCCAGAACATTTTGAGGATGTGAAGAAGCAGTACTTAGTGTGCACTACTGAAGACCTTTCTCACAATGCATCTGAAAGCTGTGGAGCCAGCAGAGAATGACATGAAAGAACCACCCTCAAAGTACACACAAAATGCCACAGAACTATTTTCACTCTGAAAAATGTAAGATAACTGTATAATTGCACTCTCAAAATATCATTGCAATATGTTTGTAAAAGTAATTTGTGTGTTTCATCTTTCCAAGTTCCAAATGGCAACACACATTTCCCAAGACTGTCATAAAAATCACATTGTTTATTTAGAACCCAAAGCTCATAATGTAGTTAGCTAAGGCAGACAGTCCACAGGAAGAGTGAATGCATGCTGTTCCCTTCAACACTGACTTCACACTCCAGGCCTGGATCCTAGCTTCTGGCTTCCCTACTCAGTAGATGAAGTGGCTCCTTAATGGCCATTCCCACAGATCCTGCCTCCTTGGCCCAACCTTCACCTCCATCTCAAATTCCTCTCCACTCTGTACATCACCCCTCCAAGTCCTGGCCTCACCCCCATGTTCCACGCCACAAAGCTTAAAACTGCTGGTGGTCATGTTTTAAAGCATCCTCCCTACCCTGTACATCCCCTATCCAGGTCCCAGCCTCATGCACATACTCCAGTATCAGAGTCACTATACATGTCTCTCCCAGACAATCTCCATATGCTTTCTAATACGACCTTCAACCTGAGGCTCTGGATCTCACCTACTCTTCTTTATCTCACTCATCAAATCTCTTTTCTTCACATTCTGCTCTATATTGAGTCATATCATGAATGTACCCCACTGGTGATGTATTGAGCCACTCTCTATTAGGCATTAGGCATGCTCAGAGGCTTGCAAGACTGAACTGCCCAGACCTTGGATTAGGTAGGACCTCATCATGAGTTCTGACCAATGAAATGTGAGCAAGAATGAGGGTGGGCAGGGTAGTTAAAAGCCCTGCTTATGATTCTTCACCTCCTTCCCCAGTTGGGGTGTCTTTGCACTATACCTGATACAGTGGCAACAGAGTACAGCAGCTGTCAGCCAGGGATCCTGAGTGACTGGGGAACAGAGCTCCTGTCCAACTCCAAGGAGAAACCTACATGCATGAGAAATAATCTTTTATTGTTTCAAGCCATGGGAATTTTGAAAGTGCTTGTTATCTCTGGTTGATATAAACTGCCCTAACTAAAACAAAAACCAAAGAGCAGTAATCACTCAAATGTTATATAATCAAGCGATCCAATATGTTTGTGTGTGTGGTGTGCATGCATGTTCATATGCATGTGATCATATGTGTGTGTGCAGGTACACATATGTATGTGCATGTAGAGGTCAGAGATTGACATTGGGTGTCTTCCTATAGCATTTCTATGTCTTCTATTTTTGTTTTGGAGACAGGGCCTCTCACTGAACCTGGAACGAAAGATTCAGCTAGACAAGCTACACAGCCAGCCCTAAGGATCTTGTCTCTACTACCCCAGCCCTGGGATTGCAGATGCACTCCGCCATATCCGGCATTTTATATGAGAGCTAGGAATCTGAACTCAGGTCTGCACGCTTACTGAGCAAGCACTTTTACCCTCTGAGCCACTGCCCCAACCCCCAAGTGATCTAATTTTGACCAGTGAAAATGCATGGGGTGAATTTTGGGGCTCAAGCAACAATCCATGTCCATTTTTAAATCCATTTTTAAAATTTAAAAAAATCAGATTTATATTATTTGTTTTAAACACATTAGAAACATTTTTCAGCATAATTCAGCATACTGACTGTCACAGACACTGGACTCTAGAAGGTGAAATTTTAAATAATACTTTGAGATATAAGATTCCTGACCAAGGATCCCAGTTATTGACCGGACATCCAACACATGTTGCTCTTACCAAGTTCAATAGGAAGAGAAAGAGGAGAGGCGTTCAAGGCTTCATTCACTGAGAACCCAGGGAAAGTATAAAGAGAGAATGGCTATAATGGTTAATGTGTCCACTTGACTGGGCCACAGGGTAGCTGGAATCTAGTTAGACATTCCTGGGCATGTCTTTGATACTGTTTTCAGAAGAAGTTAGCATCTCAACTAGAGGACTACATAAAGCATGGTACTTTCCCCAGCATGAGTGGCCTCTCCCAATCCACTGAAAGCCTAAATATAACAAAGACAGAGAGAATTTATGCTCACTTCCTGGCTGCTTGGCTACAACACTGATCCTCTGCTCTCAAACCAAGACTTACACATCAGTACCCCTGGTTCTCAAGCTTTCAGACTCAGGCTGGAACTATATCACCAGCTTCCCTGGGTCTCCATCTTCCAAACAGTGTACCACAAGACTTCTTGGCCTTTAGATTTCAAAAACTTCCTTTAGTGAGTGCTGGAAACTTCTGATGAAGGCATGTTGTTAGAATGGCACACTGACAAAGACTTCATTGTTTAGAAACCACTCACCTTGTCTCCCGTGATGAGCTTGTGAAATGTGTGTTCCCACACCTCATGACTGGCTAACACGGAATCTTAGTCACAAAGGAAGAAATGTCTTTGCCAGGGGACACAACAGTGAGTCCCTTGAACTGGAAGTAAAGACAACCCCTCCTGCTTCTGAATCAGAAGACCCATAAGGGAGTCACTGTGCTGTTTGGGTAACTAATAAGAAGACATTAGATTACTGTTCCCCAATGAAGATAAGAAAGAGTATGTCTGCATCACAGGAGGCCCCTCAGAGGACATCATTACCACACACCATGATTAAAATGTTGGTGGGAAACCACAATAAGCCAACCCAAGCAGAATGGCCAAGATCCTTAAGAAATGAAATCTTTGGTAATGTATGTGTCAGCTTTCTGTTGCTATAACAAGCTATCTGAGACAAACACCAGAAAAGAAGAATGGTTTATTTTGGTTCCGTTTCAATGGTTTCAGTCCATAGTCATTTGTCTTTGTTGCTTTGGGGCCCATGATGAGGGCCAAACCTCATGGCCAGAACAAACAGATCATGCCATGGTGGACAGAAGAAAGAGTGACAAAGGAACCAAAGAGAGAATAGGTACCAGGTCCCAAGTGTCCATGATCTCCCAGGAGTCTATCACATTAGGAACCCATCAAATGCCCCATCCATTGATGAGGTCAGAATCTTCATGGTCCAAGCAGCTCCCCAAATCCCCACATGTGGACATTGCTGCATTGGGAGCCAGGTCTTCAACACATGAGTTGGTGGGGGTGCATTTCAGGACCAAACCATAACAAGTCACTACACCAGGTAAAGAGCCAAGACTTGCTGAGTTGCTTGTTTAAGGAAAAGGAGAATACAGGATATGTTGAGGGGAAAGAAGTTGTTATAACTTCTGGCTACAACCATATAAACAACTACAGAAACAAGGGCTATCATTATGAATATTTCCTTTGTTTTATTGTAAGTATGTGTGGACTGTGTAATGCTCATGTATGTATGCCTGTATGTGTATGTACATGTGTGCATATGTTTAGCCTGTCATTTCCATTTTTCTGGAGAGCCCTAGCGAATAGGGTAATATTAGCAAGCTCAAAGGAGCTTGGCCCTCTGAAGGTGGGGGATGACAAATCATCTGGAAGTAGCAGTGAGGTATATGGGGTTGGAAGAACCAAGTCATGTCAGTTTTATTAAAGGTAAGAAAGAGAAGGTTTAAGGAATACAGACAGATAGACAGATGATAAATAGATGGGTGATAGATGATTACTAGGCTAGATGGATAGACATTAAAATATAGGAGGATTATTGATAGAGATGATACATGGGTAGATAGAGATGGAAGATAGATAGATGATAGAGATAACTAGACGATAGAATTAGACACATGCTAGGTAGATAGAAAAGAGTTGGTCAGGATTTCCAGAGAACCCAGAAAGGATTTGGAAATGAGAACGATGGAGATGAGATCAGATCTAGCATGTAAGCCAGGTCTGGTGGTTTCAATCCCAGCACTCAAAAGGATGAGACAGGAGGAGTTCCATAAGTTTGAGGCTAATCCTGGATACATGGTGAGTTTCAGGCCAACCCTGCCTCAAAAAAACAACTCCACCATAAAAACAGAAAGGAAATATTTGCTGTCATGGGGGGTTATGGGCAGGGAGAGAGGGAAATTGCTGTTGGCAGTGTGTGCAGGGTTCTGACCTGCTCTCTTTAAGGAAGAGGACAAGAGAGAGCCTCACCATCCAGATCATCAGTGCTCAACTGGACAGAGTGACCCCTCTGTGCCGCACCTTCTGGAAGACCCCATCTTCCACAAACCCCAGAATTCTGTTTTACACATGTAGACATAAAATATGTTTGTTAACCTGGATTAACTCCTTAGCAAATAGTATGAGAATGAATTCCATGGCTTTTTGTTTTTGTGTGTGGGTTTTTTTGTTTGTTGGTTTGCAGGAAGCAATTTCTGACCCTAGATCCTACTATAGTATTTCCTCTTTCCTATGAGATCACAAGTTTCTGGGCGTAACAAAATGAACTGCTATGAGTCAATTAGCTGGAGGTTTCACCTGAGCAGCGCAGTAAAGACAAAGATGTTTTCCTTTCCTGTTGTCACAATATGGAGGAGCTAGAGTGCATCACGGCCCCTTATTGTACAAATTAAACATACACACAAATACCAGATTATTTTAACTTTTTGTATACAAACAATTCCCAGTCAAACAAGTCTAGTCAAACAATAGGGTCTCACAGGCAGCAAGTCTCAGGGTGGCCTTGAACTCAAACATCCTTTCTATTTCTTAAGCACAATAATGATGAGTAAAGTATTAAAAGTCAGTACTAGCAAACAGACATAGCAGGTTTGACATATAACATATCTATGCCTTGAACAGATGTGAATAGAGAAGAGAAAAGGTCAAGAGCACTTAACAAGTCAGTGCAGATTATTATCCACACAAATGCATCGTGCAAAGTGTTTTTCAAACCTGGTAAGCACAGTCTTCATATTTTCATATCTTCATATTTTTATGACAATAATGCCATGTCACCTGAAGTACTTGATTTTAGTCATGTCACTGCCTAATTTTATTTGCTTGCTTTTGAATTTCTAATTCAGTTTCTTTCCATAAAATGGAGTTATTAGAGTAGAATTTTAAAATTATCCTTTTAAGGATTGTATTTTTATTTTCAGCATTCATTATGATGTTGTACATATTTCACGTTATGCTTGAGGTACTCACGGTTGTGATTCACAAGTACTGTTTTGAGCAAGGAGGGATAAAACAAAGGTGTTGCATGCAAAATCAATGAAATGCTTGTGTGCTTGTTCCCAAGCAACACATGTAATTAGATCATAAGAAACTCAAGTGAAACCCTAATAACTAATCAAATCCAAGGGAAGGTGCAATTGTTAACTAGGCACAGGAGATGATCTTCCCAAGTGTGCTGGTTAAGTTTGTGTCAACTTGATCTGTTTAGGAATCCACAGACATTCCTCATAAGTGGGTCTCAGAGGTTGCTTCCAGGAAGGATTAACGAAAGGATGAATCCTTCCCCCAGGGTGAGCCCTTCCCCCAGAGTGGATGGCCCCTCTCGGAGTGGGGGGCTTTATCTAAGAAGCTCTGGAAGGGCAGTATCCCTTCCTCCCACCTGGCTGCCTGTGCTGCTTGCTGCTTTCCAGCAGGGACTGAAGAGCAGCAGCCCTCCCAGATGCCTCCAGGCCTTCAGTGCTGGATTGGGACTGCTGAGGCATCCAGCTTTGCGAACTGAGCAGCTACTGGGTTCCTTGACTCTCAGGCCTGAAACCTGCTATTGCTGGACTGCTGTAAGCTAATCCAATAAATTCCCTTTTAATATAATTCATTCTATTGGTTCTGTTCCTCTAGTGAACCCTGACTAACACACCAAGTATGTTATTAACAAAAAGCAGGGGCAAAGACTAAAGTTTAGGCTGAGTCTCAAAGATTCTCCCTTCTCTCTTTAGTCAATATTTATCGAATGCTAGTATTTGATTCATGTCTGGCATCTAGTCAGGAGTACAGAGAGCCAAATCTATAACTTCTGTTGTTACCTCCACCATGCTGCTGAGACAAAGGACCCAACCAACAGCAGCTGATGATGGATGGAAAGGGATTATTTTGGCTTATAGTCTTAAGGAGACATTTATCATGGCAGGGGAAAGATGGTAAAGCAGAGACTGGGCATCACTCTTGCCACGACAACTGAGAGGAAGCAGCAAGAGTGAAGTAGCTATTTAGCACTGACAACCTGGCTACTAAACCTCAAGGCCCACCTCCCAGTAACACATCTCCTTCAGCAAGTCTCCCTCTTCCAAATTGCTATCAGCTGGGGATGAAGCATTCAAAATACATGAGGTTATGGGAGACATCTCACCCAAACCACCACAGCTTCCAAACATAGTATAATGACTTCCTGCTGATTAAACTTGTGCATGAAATAAAGCTGGGACATATCACAGAGACTCAAAGCACACTAAAAGGAGCAAAGGACGTGAAGAAACTTCCTGAACTCCAGGATCTGCCTGGACCACAGACCTGAACTCTGACACCACAGCACCACTCACAGAAGAAAACCCAGGTTAGAGCTGCCACAAATCCATGTTAACAATGGGGGAAAAAAAAACAAAACATTTTTTAAGTTGAAAAATAAAACCTGGTGAATAATTTTAATAATCCTGAAAGTAAAGCAAAATATTGCTACCAACCACATGAGGGTCATTTGGACTCTTCTGGCCTTTTGTGTTGATCAGCACAGGTGGTTGATCTGGACAAATTGGTGAAATTTAGCACACCATAGAAACAAAGCTTTGAGCATGCCTGTGAGAGAGTTTCTTGATTAGGTTGTTTGATGTAGGAAGATCCACCCTAGCTATGGGCAGCATCATTGCATGGGCTTAGATCCTGAACTGTATAAAAAGGAGGGAAAAACCCTTTGCACTGGCATTCATCTCTCTGCTTCCTGACTGCAGATGCAATGTGACCAGCTGTTTCAGTCTCACACCACCATGCTTTCCCACCCATGACGGTAACCTCAAACTGTAAGCCAAAATAACTCCTTTCTTGAAGTAGCTTTTATCAGGTATTTTGTCACAGCAGTCAGAAGAGTAACTAATACAATACCCATCCCAAAGAAGCTAAGTTTTAGAAATAAGTTCCAAATTCTTGTAGAAAATAAAGATTTTTTTGTAGGTAATATGTGATTAGAAGGAAATCCACGTTTAACTTCAATGACTGTGAAGACAATGAGGTCACCCCACTCCATGTTTATATTTGTACAGTGTTCTACAAAGAATGAAGTATCATAAGGAACCCAAAGATTTGAACAACAAGCATATTTTATAAAACTTCACGCTCCTTAGGTCATCATGTTTTCTCAAAAGAAAGAACAACCTTCTTAGACAAAAAAAAAAAAGCTACCTATTCTAATTTGGGACTTAGAAATAGGAAGTTTAGTCATCCAAGTCAAAATGAAGCAGAAGGAAAGTGTAGCAGGGAGATGTACAATACCATTAATGACAGGTACCATGAGAGCAAAGCAAAAAGAGGAGAAGTATAAGAAAATTGATTCTAGATCACTGAAAACTTGAATTTGTTTTACTGGTGGAGATTATTGCACAGGTCAGTATGAAAATACATTGCAAAAGTTGTTTTAGTGGCTATGGGGGTGGCTCAGTGAGTAAGAGCACTTGCTGTGCAAGCAGGAGGACCTGAGTCAATCCTTAGCACCCATGTAAAAAGCTGGGCATGGTTACATATGCCTCTACACTCAGTACTGAGACAGGAGATCACGGGGACTCTCAGGGCAGCCAGACTAACCAACAAATAGAGCAAACACTACAGGGTCAGTGAGAGATCCTGTCCTAAGAAAATAAGACAGAAGATGAGGAAGACACGCAATGTCTTCCTCATTACTCATGGGCACACACATGTACATTCCCACACCTTACACATAACACATTTACACACAAAAATTGGGCTGGAGAGATGGCTTAGCGGTTAAGGCATTTGCCTGCAAAGCTAAAGGATCCTGGTTCGATTCCCAGGTTCCACATAAACCAGATGCACAAGGGGGCGCATGCATCTGGAGTTTGTTTGCAGTGCCCTGGTGCACCCATTCTCCCTCTCTCTCTCTTTCTCTACCTCTTTCTCTCTCTCAAATAATTAAATAAAATATATTTTAAAAATTAAAAGAATTGTTTTCAGAACACTTCCTAAGTTTACAATGCAGTTTAGAAAATGTCAGGCATGATTAGTGTTTATCAAGCAAAGGAAATATCAGTCACCCAAACAGCTTAATGGACCAGTCAGCCAATGTGGACAGCCTCTTTCAAAGATGCTATTCATACCTCCAGTAAGAAGTACATGAGCCCCCAAGACCCAGGCCCTCAAAATACATGTGCCTGGAATATAGGGTACAACCCAGGCTTGGCCACTCTTCTCCTCCTTGTGGGAGGCCTCCGAGAGCATTGTTGAAGTTATCTTTTCATTGCTGGGACAGAACGAACATCCAGCTTCTCAGAGGAAAGGGTTTATTTCAGCTTAACTTTTAAGGAGAAGTTTCACAATGGCAGGGAAAGTGGGCAAGAACACAGCGGGGTGTCACATCATGCCGGTGGAAGTAGTCTGAGTGAGCTAGCTAGACTAATAAAGACCCATCGCCAGTGACACACCTCCTTCAGTAAGGCTTCACCTGCCAAAGCCTTCACTGGACCAGGAGCCAAATATGAGGTTTAATCATAAACTAGGCTATAGGGAACATTTTACATTCAAACAAGTATAGGCAGGCAGAAAGGAACCAACCCAGCTCCCAGCGGCCTTTCTTAGTTGACTCTTCTTGGATCTCAGCACACCATCTTCCTTTGAGAACCTGGAAGCATAGATGCCCTTGCATTTCCCTTGACTCCATGTTAAGTGAGTTTCTCACTAGCACTTAAATATGACCTCACATATCACTAGAAAAATAAGATAATCCCAAATAACACAGTCTCTAAAATCTACAGTTCTGATATTCTATAGTTTGTGATTTTTAATTTCTATGGCAAATTATAGTCACACTCACTAAACTGTAAGTTAGCATGACTGGAACAGTTGTTTATCTCAATAGCTTACTGTTAAGAAAACACAATAAGCTCTATTTCTTGAAACAATTCACCTGGCTAGGGAGATAGCTCTTAAGAGAACTAGCCACTTAAATATAAGGGCCTCTGGGGACAGAGATCTCCAAGTTTGACTCCCCAGAACCCATATAAAAAGTGAGATGTGGACTGGAGAGATGGCTTAGCCGTTAAGTGCTTGCCTATGAAGCCTAAGGACCCGGGTTCAAGGCTTGATTCCCTAGGATCCACATAAGCCGGATGCACAAGGTGGCACATGCTGGAGAGATGGCTTAGCGGTTAAGGCATTTGCCTGCAAAGCTAAAGGATCCTGGTTCGATTCCCAGGCCCCACATAAACCAGATGCACTAGGGGGCGCATGCATCTGGAGTTTGTTTGCAGTGCCCTGGTGCACCCATTCTCCCTCTCTCTCTCTTTCTCTCTCTGCCTCTTTCTCTCTCTCAAATAATTAAATAAAATATATTTTAAAAATTAAAAGAATTGTTTTCAGAACACTTCCTAAGTTTACAATACAGTTTAGAAAATGTCAGGCATGATTAGTGTTTATCAAGCAAGGAAATATCAGTCACCCAAACAGCTTAATGGACCAGTCAGCCAATGTGGACAGCCTCTTTCAAAGATGCAGAGGCTGGAGGTGCTGGTGTGCCCATTTTCTGTCTATCTGCCTCTTTCTCTCTATTTCTCTCTCTCTCTCAAATAAATAAAAATTTTTTTTAAAGTGAGATGTTGGCATTCATGTCTGTAACCCTAGTCCATGAGGGGCAGAGACCAGGAAATCACTGGGACTTGCTGATGGACAGCAGATCTGGTGAGAGAAAGATCTATCTTAAGCAATTATAGCCTAAACATGCATATGCAGAGGTGTGTTCATCTGCATATACCACACATTATACATACCACACCACACCACACATATATGCACTATACACAATCGTCATAAAATATTGGGGAGAGGGCTATGGAGATGGTTTAGTGAGCCAGGTACTTGCCAAGCAAACATGAGGACGTGAGGATTTGAGTGCCAGATACACAGCATTCGTGTAAATGTTGGATATGGTGGTATGAGCCTATAATCCTAGCAGGCAGAGACAGGTATATCTTTTGGGCAAGCTGGCTAGTTAAATGACCTGAATCTATAATTTCTAAGTTCAGCGAGAGACTTTGTCTTAATAAATAAGATGGAGAGCAATTGAGGAAGACAGCTGACATCAACCTCCAGCTCCACAAACACATTCATACAAGTGCATATGCACCCATACACATGCATATGAACACACACACCTATGCAAACAAACAAAGAAATAATGATAAAAACTTAAAATCTAAAAAATAAGATATCAGGATTTTGAGATTCCAAATTATAAAGTACCCCAAATTCTATTGAAACATCATAATATTTAAAGCAGTAAAAACAACTTGACTCAATACAAACAGGATTAAGCTAAGTGCAAACACTGCCCTAAGTCATCTTATGGAATGACTAAAATTACCAGAGAGACAAAGACAAACGAAAGAAATCAAAGATTGACCTCAGTGCCCTTTAAGATGGAAAATATTAATCTATGGCCAATAGGTTATCAAATTAGTAAATGATAGGAATAGTAATTGTGATAGTAGTGAGAAAAAATAATGATGCTGCCTTTTAAGAATAACAGTTTAGGTTAATGGACTTTTCACATTCATTCCAGTCAATAGACACATGTGTACTCATGGGTTCATTGCAGCACTATGTAAAATAATCAACAGATAGAATGAACCCAAATATTCAACAATGAATTGTAAAGAAAATGTGTTATATATTCAGAATGGAACACTATTCAGGCATATAAAATGGAGGCTATCTTGTCACTTGTGAAAACATGAATGGAACTATGGTTCATTACACCCTGGAGTGCTATCATGGGCAAGAAATCAAAAAGTCAGCAGAGGTCTCATGGTTGGAAACTATCAAACTCTAGGGTTTACAAGCATATTCTTTCTTTATATAAGCATTAAAGATTGAAGAACTTGTGCCCATAAGGTAAACATTATCCTGTCAAATGCAATTCTTACAGCTCATGAGAAAATTTTTTTTCTCTTTTGACCAAACTTCAGCCAACAAAAGTTTTATTTCTACCTCAGCACAGGTCAGGATCAAGCACTCCCTCCTCATGTTGCCCTGCACCCCAGAGAGCCCACCATATCCAGCAACATTCTGCTAAGACACCTTCCCAGCCAACCTTTCAATGAAATTGTTTTATATCTTTGCATGGGTCTAGAGCTAAAAGACCAACTATACAAAGTCACAAAGAAATAACTAAGCATGACATTTTATAATGTAGGGGAAAAAATCTTTTGTTCTTAGTCTTTTGGTACTTCTAGATAAAATAAAATTCTGTCCAATTAAATATTGCTCACAGTATTCTATTTATAATTTATTATTCTATTCACCTACTGATGGATAGATTATTTTCAATTTGAGTATAACATCACTACTGTTGTGATAGGCAGAGCCAAATATTTTTATATCTTTATTACTCTGAGGGAAATGTCTATATATCCAAACTCTTAGAAATGTATTGCTTATTACTGGATCATCCTCTGTGTACATTTGTGGATTTATGTGAACACTAGCACTATATGAGAGACTATTCCCTCAGAAACTAAGATTTTATTTTATTGTTGTTTTTAAAACCAACATGACAGGTAAAACCGATATTTCATTGTACTTTCCAATTTGAAGCTACAAACTTCTTAATCCCAATGATTGAGTGCTTTTAAATTCAAGTAAAACAAAAATGGCATGATAAACTACACTTTCATGGAAACTGGCAGCCACGCAATGAGAGCATCAAGGAACATCTTGCCATGGCAGGGAGCTGAGAGTTACCTTCCTTGGCAGAGAGGAGCTGTCACGCACACCCTTAAACAAAAGATTGACTCTAACAAGCTAAATCTCAGAGTGGAATGCCCCATGCCTTACCACCTTTCACAGAGCCAGCTAGGTTCATGAGCTATTGTTATTAGTCCTCTGCCCATTTTCCTAGGCTTTTAGAATAATTCAAGTCTCATCAGCCATACTTGGTGACAGTTTATTTTTTCATAAACCTAGGAGCAACAAATGCTTCCCCAGAAACAAAAGATTTATACAATAACAGATGTATGATTGTTTATGACTTGTATTTTCCTGGAATCTATTTTGCTTTATTATCAGATGATGCAAGGATACCCCAAGAGTTTATTGGAATCATAATTTCTAGGCTTTGGCACTGTGATTGTGAATATTGATTGCTAAGAACTGGTGCAATACAAGAGCCAAAATATACAGTCATCCATTAATAATTGGTCAATAGTTCAATAAGATAAGAGATATCATTTGTGAGATAATTTTCAAAACCATAACAGTTGCATCTTTCTTTCCCTAGCATTAGCCACATCATTTAGTGAAAAACATCTTCCGGCTATGATTTTTAATTTTGAAAACGTAAATGAAAGATGCACTCTATTGGTGCTATCAGGCTGCGCAGCATGCTGGTAAGTGAAGGTTTAAAGAAAATGGCCTTCCATGAAACAGACTGGTGGGGAAGCATTTATCACAATAGAGGCATTAAAATACCTGAAATTTACTATATTCCTCTGTCTCCATTTTGCTCCAGTCTATCACTTCATGGTAAAAAAGTAAATTCCCAAGTTGATGATTCCAAAAGCAATTACTAAGCACATAAAATTTGTATGGAAGAGAGTAGTGGGGAATATTTAGTACCCGTGGCCTGAGCAATGAGTCAAGTATGCCTAAGGCATCAGCCCCATGCTCATTTATATTCTATCAGTACCTAAATACAAATATTTTTAAATTAAAAAAATTCTTGTGGTATCCAATTCCAACTGAGAGACTCTCTCATGCTGGACAAGCATTCCACCTCTGAGCTGTACCTCTAACCCCTTAAAAATTATTCCCTAAAAGCTTCTTCTCTGCCCCATGCTCATGCAAGCAACCCTGAGTTAACTCAGAGAATCTCATACACACACACACACACAACTATATTACACAGACACACACACCACACACACAGCCACCATATTACAGACACACACATAAACATAGGAAGAGGATTAGATGGGATGAAGGAGTTTAGCGGGAGGGGAATAAGAGAGGGTAATGGGAATAAATATGATCAAAATGCATTATATACATACACGAAATTATTAAAATTAAATTTTAAAAAGCTTTTTGGTCTTACTTTAACGATGACAATATTAAAAAAGTGCCCCCAAAATGTCTAAAAATTCATCTTGCTGAGCTCAACTATGGATCAAATCCTGAGAGCTTGGCGGCCTGACCCTCTCTTCCCTGACAGCTTTTCTTTGTTCAAGATCCTTAACTGCTTCCCTTCGGGATTTTCTGAACTATTCCTTGTAGGTTGTTTTCTGTTCCTTTCTTGTGAACTCTTGAGTGTGGAAGAGGCAGTGGAGAGGGAGTGGGGAGTCAGCAGCCACATTGCTGGGGTAGTGGATACAAAGCACCCTTGAAGACAAAATTTCCTTCCTGCTGCTCCAGAAGAGATTACCAGGGTACAGACAGCCAGCCTTAATTTAAATTGTGGTCATTTGCTAAGAAGTTCATTTTACACACTCTGAAGGATCATCTCTGAATTCAGAGCCCTTAACAATCATACTAAGACCCTAGGCAGTGCTTCTTTTCCTACCTGGGAAAATCTGTGTGCAGGAGTCTAGGTGAGCAGGACCCCCAGCATCTTCAGACAGACAGACTTCCAAGTAGAAACAAGTCAATCCACACTGACCTACACTAGAACCCAAACTGTCTCTAGCTCCTATGACCACTGTGAGAAAGAGGGTGTTAAGTGTAAGATGTTTTGGCTCAGTCTAACAAAACGTTGTTTCCTTCTGTTTCTTTTTTTTTTTAATTTAATTTAATTTAATTTAATTTAATTTAATTTAAATTTTATTTTATTTTATTTTATTTTATTTTATTTTATTTTATTTTAGAGTTGGGGGGACAGGCAGATAGGGAGAAAGAGAGAATGGGCACACCAGGGCCTTCAGCAATGGCAAATGAACTCTGGACACATGCACACCTTGTGTGTGCATCTGGCTTAGGTGGGCCCTGGGGAAATCAAACCTAGGTGCTTTGGTTTTGCAGGCAAGTACCTTAACCACTAAACTATTTCTCCAGCCCCCTTCCATATTTCTTTCCACAATATGAAATTTATTTATTCAAGGGGCTGAGGAGATGACTCAGCAGGGATGGTGGTTTCATTTGAGTGACCCCCAGCTGATGACAATTTGAGAATTGGCACTCTGTTGGAAGTGTGTTGTCAGAGGCTGGATTGTGGGTGTTATAGCCAGCTTCTCCTGCCAGTGTTGGGCACACTCTCTTGCTGCTGTTGTTCACCTGATGTTGACCAGGAGGTGATGTCCACCCTCTGCTCATGTCACAGTTTCCCTGTCATCATGGAGCCTCCTCTGGAGTCTATAAGCCAAAATAACCCTTTTCTTTCCACAGCTGATCCTGGTCAAGTGTTTTCTACCAGCAACACGAAGGTGACAGCAACAGCAGGTAAGAACATTTGTTGGACAAGCCTGAGGACCTGAGTTCAATTCCCAGCACACACATTAAAAAGCCAGAAATGGAGGGAGGGGGTTCAGAGATAGGAGAATCACTGGGCTCACTGGTCAGCCAGTCTAATCAGAAAAAAAAATGGTGTGAGCTCCATGCTCAGTGAAAGAGCCAGTCTTAAGAAAATAATGTGCTAGAGTGATAGAGAGGACCCCCAAAATCCTCCTCTGGCCTCCACACCAGTGTGCATGTGGCATGCACATCTGCACACACATGTATGAACTCTACATACATACTTCACACATACTTCACACAGACACAAGACTTTATTCAGTTCTTACTCCTTGAAAGAAATGATAGACAACCCCTGAAGCAAGCTACAGCTCCTGGTCGTAAGGGGCTTGAAATCTAAGTAGGAGGGAGGAGGTGCAGTGACGAGAGGGAGAAGATGTGGTCGGTGTAGTGCACCGCGGACTGCCACCTTGCACAAGGGTATTAAGGTAGTGAGAGGAAAGAGGTCACACTGCTGGGCTCAGGAAAGAAGGTCAGACCTGCTGCCCAGGGAATTTCACTGACTGGATGCCGTGGGAAGGAATGCCGCAGATGTCCAGACGGACGTGGGAAGAGATGTCTCAGAGGTCCAAAATGACATGGTAAGGGATGCTGCAGAGGTCTAGCTGTGTTAGAACAGGGATGGGGTAGGGAAGAGGCAACCTTGACTGACCTACTCATCCAAATCACCAACCTGGAGCCTGGGTCAGCCTCAGTGGTCTGGCTTGGCCCATCTTTCTGCAGGCTGCCAAAGGTAGAGAAAGGGGGAAAGTTGTTGCAGATAGATTCAAATTGCTGGCAGAAAATACCTGATCAAGAGCAGCTTGGGGGGGGGGTGGGTATTTTGGCTTATAGACTCGAAGGGAAGCTCCATGACGACAGGGGGAAATGATGGCATGAGCAGAGGGTGGACATCGCCTCCTGGCCAACATCAGATGGACAACAGCAACAGGAGAGTATGTCAAACAGTGGCAATAGGAAGCTGGCTATAACACCCATAAACCTGCCCCCAATAACAAACTGCTTCCAGGAGGCTTTAATTCCCAAATTGCCATCAGCTGGGGATCTAACATTCAGAACACCTAAGTTTATTGGGGACACCTGAATCAAACCAACACAAAAGTGTTCTATATAGACAACCCATCTTAAGCACAGATTGAGGAATTAAACACAAAAAGAACACTGGAAAAGATCTTAAAATTGGGTACTTATCTCAGTACTATTAACCAGATGGGAATTTTTCTCCCAGGGGACATTTACTAATGTCGGGAGATATTTTATTTTGCTTGTGTATATATGTGTGTGGGCAAAGGTGTGGAGGCCAGAGGTCTGCATTAAGTGTCTTTCTCAATCACTCTCCACTTTATTTTTTGACACAGGGTCTCTCACTTAACCTGGAGGACACTGATTTAACAAAAGTAGCTAGCCAACACGTCCCAGGGATCCTCCTGTCTCCATCTCCTCAGCCCTGGGATTACAGGTACAGGCTACTTTACCTGGCTTTTACATGGGTACTGTATGGAAATAAATTTAGGTCCTCATACTTCTGTGGCATGCGCTTTACCAAATGAGCCATCTCTACAGCCCCATTTTTTTTTTTATAACTGGTAGGCGAGAAATACAAAAGAAGGAGAATATAGTGTAAGTGTGATATAGAAATATATCAATGGAGAGATAATATAGCTTCAGATTTCTACTAACTAGACCCACTCTACTAAAGAGTGATTGAAAAAAACAGCCTCAGAAAATGAAGAGCGATAACAAATTCAGAAGCTCATCAAAGACTTTTAGAACTTTAATTTCCAGGGAGAATTGCAAACCACTTAAAAGTTGAAAGTGGGGGAAAGGCTGTTACATTTTCAAAATTCTCTTTGACACTAAATATTCCAACCATGAGCAGGGTACAGCCATGGCAGGAAGCTAGAGGAAGAGAATTGAGAGCCTGCGCCACATGTGGGAGGAGGCGGAGGCCCATGCTATGACAGAGAAAGAAAGAGGAAAACCACCTAAGAGTCTTGGGAGAGGTTTAAATAAGGCACACCTGGGGTTTTGTTAAAAAGTCATGAGAGGGCTGGAGAGATGGCTTAGCTGTTAAGGCATTTGCCTGCAAAGCCAAAGGATCCTGGTTTGACTGTCCAGGACCCACATAAGCCAGATGCACATGATGGCACATGCATCTGGAGTTGGGTTGCAGTGGCTAGAGGCCCTGGCATGCCCATTCTCTCTCTCTCTCTCTCTCTCTCTCTCTGCTTCTTTCTCTCTCTCAAATAAATAAAATATATATGTGTTTTTTTAAAGGGGGGGGCTTGGCCGGGCGTGGTGGCACACGCCTTTAATCCCAGCACTTGGGAGGCAGAGGACTGCCGTGAGTTCAAGGCCACCCTGAGACTACATAGTTAATTCCAGATTATCCTGGACCAGAGTGAAACCCTACCTCGAAAAACCAAAAAAGAAAAAGGGGGCTGGAGAGATGGCCATTATACTCAGTTTCTTTAGTTATCTGTTGAAACGTGTGTGTATTTGTATGTATGTGTGTGCATATGGAGGGCAGAAGACAACCTTAGGTGTTGTTCCTCAGGAACACTGTCCAGCTTTTTCTGTGTGAGATAGGGTCTCTCATGGGCCTGGAGCTTGCCAAGTAGGTTAGGCTAGCTGCCCAGCAAGGCCCAGAGTTCTTCCTGTCTCTATATATCTCTCCAGTGCTGGGATTACAAGTGCAGGCCACCATACTCAGCATTGTTACATGGGTTCTAGGGATCCACACTCTGAGACAAGCACTTTACTGACTGAGCCATCTCCCCAACCCTTTACTATCTTTTCATAAACATTTGAGTTGCTTCTAACTCTTGACGGTTGTGGAAAATACTGCAATGAACATGTATACAGATTCATTTTCCATATCCTGCCTTCAATCTTTTGGACATGTACCCAGAAACAAGGTTGTTGGATTCTATAGTAATTTTATTTTAATTATTTGAGGAAACATATCATTTTCTGGAGCAACTTCATTATTTTTTGTTACAACCAATAGTGTACAAGGGTTCCAACTTTTTAACACCCTTGCCAACATTTGTTGTTTGATGTCTTTTTAAAGTGGCCATCCTAATAAGGTATGAGATAACTCATTGTAAGTTTAATTTGCATTTTCTAATGATTAACAGTATTGACTGTCTTTTCATTTGCATATCTTTTCAAAAAATATTTGTTCTGCTCAAAGTTTTAGCCTATTTGTTTATTTATTTGATAGATAGCGAGAGAAAGATGCAGATAAAAAAAGAGAATGGGCACACCAAGGCCCCTAGCCACTGCAAACAAACTCTGACCCATGTGCTACCTTGTGCATATGGCTTTACATGGGTAGGAGGGAATCAAACTCAGGTCCTTAAGCTTTGCAGGCAAGCACCTTAACTGCTGAGCTATCTCTCCAGCCAATTTTTTGGCTTTTTTATAAAACTTAAAAAATATATTTTATTTTTATTTATTTATTTGACAGACAGAAGGGGGGAATAGAGAGTGTGAATATGGGCACACCAGGGTCTCCAAACACTGCAAACGAACTCCAGGTGCGTGCACCACTTTGTGCATCTGGCTAATGTGGGTCCTTGGAAATCAAACCTGGGTCCTTTGGCTTTGCAGGCAAATGCCTTAACTGCTAAGTCATCCCTCCAGCCAAGTTTTTGGCTTTTTAATGGGTTATTAGGGGGCAGTTGTTGTTGAGTTATAGAAGTTCTCTATACATTCTGCATATTAATATAACCCCTTACAGTTATGATTTGAAACTATGTATTTTCATTCCATAGGTTGCCTTGACTCTGTCATTTCCTTTGCTATATAAAACTTTTAAAGTTTTCTGTAGTCCCATTTGTTCCTTTCTTGCTTGTTTTTTCTGTGCCATATTCAAGGAATCCTTACAAAATTCAATGTCACAAAGCTTTGTTCTTAGCTTTCTTTATGATTTTAAATCTTATATTTAGATCTTTAATCTATTAGAAGTTAATGTTTATGATTTGAAAGGGTCCAACTTTTTTCTTTCCATAGTTTTTGCCTGGATATTTAGTTTTTCTCACTTTTTAAAAAATACTCTTTATTATTTATTTTATTTGAGGGAGAGAGAGAAAAAAACTTTTAAAGTTTAGGGCCTCTAGTCCAAATGAATTTGTTGCCATCTTGTGCATTGCTTACATTTACTCTGGGAATTAAACCTGGGTCTTTAGGCTTTGTAGGCAAGCACCTTAACTACTAAATTCAATGTCTTTTTTTTTTTTTTTTTTTTTTTTTTTTATGATTTACATACCAAAAAAACCCCACCTGATATTTTTAGATTCTTTAATCAGTCTCCATCATATCCCCTCCTTTTAATGTTGTCTCCTAATTTGATGACATCATCTTTTCTTCTATTTTTTGGGTCTTGCAAGGTATTGTAGGCACTGCAAGATCATGGATTCGAGGCCAATTTCTGTCTGGGCAGCTGCATGTAAGAGGTCATATCCTTCCTTTGGCTCTTTTCTATCCGCCCCCTCTTTTGGTTGAGCCACTGGAGGATGTGAAAGGTGTTTCAGTGCTGGGCACTCCTCCATCCCTTCTTTCAGCACTATGTTTTTTTTGTCATCCCAGTGGTCATCACCATCTGAAAAGAGAAGAGCCAGAAGTGAGAAAGCGTTAATATGTGGACATGAACATTTAGTGTAGTGTCCCCAGGGCATGGGAATAATATATACATTTAGTCAGACATGAGCAGGCTTATACCCCCAAGGCTCATGACCTCACCTACCATAGACTTTTACTTAGGCGGGTATGTATTCCCTCCCCGAGAGAGGGCCTTCAGTCCAATTATGGAGCAGTTGGTTACCCCAAGAGTAGACACGCCACTATTGTTCAGTCATTGGGCCTGTCTAGCTTGAATATTCAGCATCCACTATTTTCACTGTTGATGGCTTCTGTTACGCTGCGTGCAGTGCAGCTTTTTCCAGCTTTCAGTTGGCTGGTCTACAGGGAGAAGGTTTTCTGCTCAGCACCAGCTTGCTTTCTCAGTGTCCTTGCCTCTCAGGCATGAGATGTCTTCAGCAATAGGGTCTTACTATCTATTTCTCTAGGGAAACCAAGGGCTTTGGCAAAAGCCTTAATGTTTTGGAGGCTACCGGGACCTCCTTGGCCAACATCTCACTGGAAGGAGTTCCATCCCAGGTACTGAAAATTTTCTAGTAACAGTCTACATCTTCTAGACGTGACCTTAATCAAAAAAGTAGTTTTACATATGTCTTATTGATAATATCTTGAGTTTAGATTGTCCCTCCCCCTGCCCTTTTTGTATGCATTCTCTTCCCATGGCCTCTCTTTTTTTTTATTGAAGAGACTGTCTTTTCCCCCTTAGTATCTTCTGAAGGTTGTTTAACCAAGCATACAAGAGTTTCTGAACTCCTTATTCTGCCTCATTGGTCTTTATAACTCTTTATGCCAGTACCATGCTGGTTAGGTTAATATTGCCTAACAATAATAATAATAAAGTGTGAGGGCTTCAACTTTGTTCTTTATCAAATTGTTTTGACTATTCAGATCCCTGAAATTCTATGTGAATTTGAGAATAGTTTTATTCTATTTATACAAAAGTCTATGAGGAGGAAACCAATAGGCTTACAGTGAACTAGCAGACCACTTTCAATCCTGAGGACATTTTAACAACTTGTCTTTCAATTCACAAGGGAATGTCCATTCATCTGCATCTTCTTTAATTTCTTCAACAATGTTTTAGAGTTTTCAGAAGGAATTAAATTCAGTTCAAGTATTTTATTCTTCTAGGTGCCATTACGGAAGGGATTGTTTTCCTAAATGCCCTTTGAATTATTTATTGTTAGTATATAGATACACAGTTGATTTTTGTATCCTGTAAAGGAAAGTTTTCTGACTTTCTTTTTAATGGTTCTTGGTAGGATTTATAGTAGTTTCTATATGGCATCTCATCTCTAATTATGTTTTCTGTGAATAGAAGGAATTTTGCTTTTTGATTTTCATTTTATTTTCTTGTCTAAGTGCTTAGGCTAGAACTTCTCATGTTATATTACATGATGGTAGTAAGTATGGCATTATTACCTTGTTCTTGATCTTAGAGAAAAATATTTTGGATACTCACCATTGAATATTAACATTTACACATATCATATTTATATAATTAATATGTGTATACATATGAGCACTAAGGAGAATCAATGAATCCTTATTTTAAATCTCCCAACAAAGAAAGATTGAGATCAAAAGGATTCCCTGAAAAATTTATTAAATAAAAAAAGCTGACAATTTTTCTCAACTTCCTCCAAAGAATTGAAGGCAAGGAATACTTTCAAACTGATTTCATAAAGCCATTTGTTGTATAGCTGTTTCCTTCTAATTGAAACATCCCCTTTTGGAAAGAGAGAAACCCATGCAACTTACATGGCTCAGGAAGTTTGTAAAGCAAGCAGGCTCAGAAAGCTATGATTCCCTAGGGGCATAAGCAGTAATAAGTGTAGGGAGAGGAGACTTATTAGGCACTCTGCCTGCAAGTTGTGCCAGGAGACACAGGGAGGCAGCTTTCATGAGTTATCACCCACATTGGGGGACCTGTTCTGTGGTGCAGCTGTCTTTCACTCACTCAGGCTCCTATAAGTAACCCCTCACCCATGCTCCTGTAAGTGACCCTCACCCATGCTCCTGTGAGTAACTCTCACCCATGCTCCTCTAAGTGACCCTCACACATCCCCCTGTAAACAACTCTAACCCAGCAGCTCCTGTAAGTAACCCTCAACCATGCTCCTGTGAGTAACCCTCACCCATACTCCTGTGAGTGACCCTCACCCATGCTCCTATGAGTGACCCTCACCCATGCTCCTATGAGTGACCCTGACCCATGCTCTTGTAAGTGACCCTCATCCATTGTCCTCTAAGTAACCCCAAGTAAACTCATTGGTTCAAAAATGCAGCTGCATTGACTCAGGTAAAATACTTCTTTCCTCTACCATAAGTAACCTATCTGGGGTGAGTCACCTGTTACTCTTATCTCCCCAGGGAAAGTTAACACACCACCAACATTACCCTGAAATCTAGACAAAATGCTGCATGAAAGCTGTAGACAATATACGTGTTTCATATTGATGCAAAACTTGTCAACTGAATTCAGCAGCACACAGAAAGACCTATATACTATAATAAAGTGGGTTTTATTTCTGGAATTTAAGGATAGTTCAACATAAGAAAAATCAGTCTATGTATTATAACATCAACAGAAGGTAGAACAAAAATTGTACATGACGCTGGGCATGGTGGTGCACGCCTTCAATCCCACCACTTGGGAGGCAGAGGTAGGAGGATTGCCATGAGTACAAGGCCACCCTGAGACTACAGAGTGAATTCCAGGTCAGCCTGAGCTAAAGTGAGACCCTACCTCAAAAAACAAACTAAATAAATAAGTAAAAATAAAAACAAATCATACATGATCATTTTAATTTGTATGTAACAATTGGAAAAATTCAACATCCTTTCATAATATACTCATGCAAGGAATTAGAACTACCTATTCATAATAAAAATATTTGAATATGCATATAGATGTGTGTATACACATATGTTTATATCTGTCAGCATATAGATGTGAATATATGTATATATTTTATATATGTGTATGTGTATACATGCATGTGAATATGTGTGGTATAGACTGTACATATACCTATGTGTATATATGTGCATGTGTGCATACATGCATGATTATATGTGCATATCTGTGTGCATATAGACACACACACAACATAATATTAGAAAATAGATGTAGACAAGATCCTCAAATCCAAGAGTCATAACATATTTGAAACCCGAGAGCCTTCACTATCTTGTGAGGTTATCAGGGGACCCTGAAGTGTAATTCCTCAACCTCATGTCACCTGTGGGATGACAAAGATGCCACTGGATTTCTTTCCAGATGTGTAAAATGATTTTTCTTGTATTATTTTTTCTGTTTTTCTTTGTTTTCTAGCTCTTTTGTGAGATATTGAGAAGGGTGAGGTAGAAAGGAACATGTGTGCAATCCTCCAACACAAAGCCACACCTCTGTTGCACCAACAGTGCTGACTTGCACACAGTATTTGTCAGAATCCTTCCTGGACTAACCTTCCATGCACTGACTATACACAGTATTTGTCAGAATCCTCTTGACTAACCTTCCAGGTACTGACTATACACTGGGCACAGTATTTGTCAGAATCCTCCTGGACTAACCTTCCATGCACTGACTACACACTGCACACAGTATTTGTCAGAATCCTCATAGATTAAACTTTCTTGTCAGAATCCTCCTGGACTAACTTTCCATGCGCTGACTACACACTGCACACATTTGTATCCTCTTTTTTCCATGAATCACACACTGAACTTAGATTAAACTTTCATGCGCTGGCTATGTATTTCAAAATGTTCCACAGAAAATTCCAAAAAAAAAAACCCAAAAAATCAAACCTCCAGTGAACCACACTGACATGCTCAGAATAGGAGTCCTCCTAACACACAGCTGCATGACGTGAACATCAAAATCCCAGATGCTCCCACACTCCCCGGAGTCTCTTTCTATTAGAGGAATATTCTCCATGTGTCTCATTTGATGTCTGAATTCATTTGTACTTTAGTGTCATTTATCAACTCACTTCACAGGTGCAATGAGTCACAAGTGGCAGTTCAGATCTCTGCTAACTGCTCCCCACTGATGAGCAATGTGCTTTCTCCTATAAGTAGAGCAAGGACATTTGGAAGAGAAGAAAATTGTTTCTGTGAGAGATATGTGCAGTTCCTCCAGCCTAAAAACAGTAGACCTGTCTCAGGAACTCTCTTTCTGGGGAGAAACCAACAAGTGCTTTCTCCCTGAAGCAAGGCACCCAACAAACTAAAGGCTGATTGCACCAAAGTTTATCTTGGTGAACCAATGAGTTTATTGGGCTTTTGACAGAGTAAGTTACTTATAGGACATGGAGACCCCAAAACGGGTGCATTAAAAGGTCTCATTCAACATGCATAACAACTTTCCCCATGGCTGGTAGGCCTGTCTGAGGGTCTTCCCATCAGCTTCTCCACTCTCCATCATATTATATTCCCATTTTCCTTACACGTAGTTATGACTGAAGTTATTATACATTTCTAGTTCTACTAATTGTATAATCTGCCCATCTCTATGTATTAGTCTATTTTCCTTTGCTGTAACAAATTGGCATAGGCCTTATTTTGTGTGTGTGTGTGTGTGTGTGAGAGAGAGAGAGAGAGAGAGAGAGAATGAGTGTTGGCATGTACATGCAACGGTGTGCATATAGAGAGCAGAGGACAATCTTGGAGTGTTGATCATGTCCTTCCACCTTATTTAAGAGAATATCTCTTGTTGTTTGACATTGGGAAGGCCATATTAGTAGTCTGCAAGCATCAGGATTCTTCTAGCTCCACCTCTCTTAGCTGCTCATTGGGATTGCAGACTTGTACACTACTGCATCAAGCTTTATATGAGGGTTCTGGGGATCTGAAAACTAGTCATTTGGTTTGCACAGCAAGTGCTTATAAACACTGAGCCATCTCCCCAGCCCAAGGCTTCATAATTTATAAAATAGGTTTATTTGGCTCACCATGTTGGAGGAAAAACTTCAAGATATAATGGTTCCATATACTTGGCCCCTGTTGAGGGCTTTGTGGCAAACGATATCACAATGGCTGGAGTTCAGAGGGAAGAGATCACATGGTGAAAGAAGATGCCAAATTTCAAAAGATTGTGAATAAGACTTATGTAAAATTACTTTTTTGAATAATGGTACATCTAGAAGCTGTAGACTGTTACTAGAAATTTTTCAGTGCCTGGGATGGGATACCTTCCAGTGAGTTGTTGGCCAAGGAGGACCCGGTAGCCTCCAAAACATTAAAGGCTATTGCCAAAGCCCTTGGTTTCCCTTGAGAAACAGATAGTAAGACCCTATTGCTGAAGACATCTCTTGCCTGAGAGGCAAGGTCACTGAGAAAGCAAGCTGGTGCTGAGCAGAAAACCTTCTCCCTGTAGACCAGCCAACTGAAAGCTGGAAAAAGCTGCACTGCATGCAGAGTATGGGAGACAGAAATCATCAGCAGTGAAAACAGTGGACGCTGAATATTCAAATTTGGCCAGATAGGCCCAAAGACTGAATGGGTACAATAGTGGCATGTCTACTCGTGGGGTAACCAACTGCTCCATAATTGGACTGAAGGCCCTCTCTATGGGAGGGAATACATACCTGGTACTGAAAAACCTAAGCAAAGTCTATGGTAGGTAAGGTCATGAGCCTTAGGGGTATAAAGCATGCTCTTGTCTAAATGTATATACTATTCCCACCAAGCTGCCCGGAAAATACTACACTTAATGCTCATATTCACATATTAATGCTACTCTCACTTCTGGTTAGAGAAGCTTCTCTTTTCAGATGGCGATGACCACTGGGATGATCCAAAAGGCAACATAGAGCTGAGAAGAAGGGATGGAGGAGTGCCCAGCACTGAAACACCTCTGTCACACCCTCCAAGGCTCAGGGATCATTGCGGAAGAGGGGGCGGATAGAATGGAAGAGCCAAAGGAAGGGTACGACTCCCTACAATGCAACTGCCCAGACAGAAATTGGCCTTGATATCCATGACCTTGCTGTGCCTAGCAATACCTCCACAAGACCCTCATAATAGAAGTAAAAGATGATGACATCAACTTAAATAAGAGACTAATGGAGAGAGGGAGGGGATATGATGGAGAGTGGAGTTCTTAAGGGGAATGGGGGAGGGAAATAATATGCACCTTTTGTATGTAAGTATATTTTGTTGTCAATAAATTAAAAAAAAAAAAGAATTCAGGCCTGGCTGGCTCTTTATATAACAATTTATTCTTGCAACACTAACTGTAGTCCTGGAAGAACTACATTATCCCTTCCTGAGGACAGCCCCTCTAATGGCCTAACCACCTCAGCTAAGGTTCCTCCACCTTTCCCCACGCTGAGCACCAATCTTCCACATGTTACCCTTCCAGGACACATTCAGACCACCTCCTCAACAAGAAGGTGAGCTCTGTGGAGACAGAGACTTCATCCAGTTCTCTGATGGGTTATCAAAATTTAATTGTCATGGAGTAGAGACTTGACAGATATTTGCTTAAAGAACAGATCATGAAAAATAATGGCTAGCTATAAGCCATATCACCAAACCCATGAAATATTTATCTAAACGTTGGCCTGCATGTTTTGTAAGTATGTACCATCTAGATTACTTGCTTTTACCTGTGTTCTTGTTTCCCTTCCTCTTCGTGCCAATTAAGACTCTCAGCAACCTACTTTTTTTGAATGGCACATCTAAAAGCTGTAGACTGTTACTAGAAAATTTTCAGTACCTGGGATAGGATACCTTCCAGTGAGTTGTTGGCCAAGGAGGTCCCGGTAGCCTCTAAAACATTAAAGGCTATTGCCAAAGCCCTTGGTTTCCCTTGAGAAACAGATAGTAAGACCCTATTGCTGAAGACATCTCTTGCCTGAGAGGCAAGGTCACTGAGAAAGCAAGCTGGTGCTGAGCAGAAAACCTTCTCCCTGTAGACCAGCCAACAGAAAACTGGAAAAAGCTGCACTGCATGCAGCCGTATGGGAGACAGAAGTCATCAGCAGTGAAAACAGTGGACACTGAATATTCAAGTTTGGCCATACAGGCCCAATGACTGAATGGGTGCAATAGTGGCATGTCTGCTCTTGGGGTAACCAACTGCTCCATAATTGGACTGAAGGCCCTCTCTATGGGAGGGAATACATACCTGATACTGAAAAACCTAAGCAAAAGTCTATGGCAGGGGAGGTCATGAGCCTTAGGAGTATAAAGCCTGCTCTTATCTGACTAAATGTATATATTATTCCCACTAAGCTGCCCTGGGGGCACTACGCTTAATGTTCATGTTCACAAATTAATGCTACTCTCACTTCTGGCTAGAGAAGCTTCTCTTTTCAGATGGCGATGACCACTGGGATGACCCAAAAAGCAACATAGTGCTGAGAAGAAGGGATGGAGGAGTTCCCAGCACTGAAAGATCTCTGTCACACCCTCCAAGGCTCAGGGCCCATTATGGAAGAGGGGGCGGATAGAATGGAAGAGCCAAAGGAAGGGTACAACTCCTTACAATGCAACTGTCCAGACAGAAATTGGCCTCAATATCCATGACCTGGCAGTGCCTAGCAATACCTTCACAAAACCCTCATAATAGAAGAAAAAGATGATGACATCAAATTAAAAGAGAGATTAATGGAGAGAGGGAAGGGATATGATGGAGATTGGAGTTGTAAAGGGGTATGGGGGCAGGGGAGGAAAATATCATGCATTTTTTGTATGTAAGTATAGAAGTTGTCAATAAAAAAATAAATAAATAAAAGACTCTCAGCTCTGGGACGCAGATACTGAGAAGTACAGGTCCCCTGAAACCTCACTGCACCCTAGACTTCTCAAGCAAGGTGGTCTCACCCACTGGGGAAACATTGCTGCCATGTCAGGAACATGTTTTGTTGTTCTAAGTGGTGGTGGAAATTGCTGTTTGTGTCTAGATGGCTGAGGCCAAGATGCTGTAAAATGTCTATTTTTTTTCTTTTTTTTTGAGAGAGAGAGAGAGAGAGAGAGAGATGGGCGCGCCAGCGGCCTCTCAACCACTGTGAATGAACTCCAGGCGCATGCGCCCCCTTGTGGGCAAGTGCGGCATTATACCCTTGCGTCACTTTTTGTGTCTGGCTAAATGTGGGACCTAGAGATTGGAATTGGTGTTCTTAAGCTTGGAAGGCAGGCACCTTAACTGCCAAGCCATCTCTCCAGCCATAAAATGCCTATTTTTAAACATTTTAAACATTTCAATACTTCCCTACTTTATCTGAGCAGCATCAAAGTAACAATGGTCAACCCAAGGGGTCAGAAGCATCCAACCATCACTTGTCTAATCCTCTTGATGCAAAATTAAGACTTTTCCTCACAGTCAGGGAGAAGTCCATTTGTTACCTTCTTCCTTCTTTCCTTCCTTCTTCTCTCTCTCTCTCTCTCTTTCATTTTTAGTGTGTGTATGTAGTGTTATATGACAAATTTCCTCTGCATTGAAAAGTGTGAACTACTAATGCCAGCTTTATCAAAAGCAGCTGGGGCCAGGCATGGTGGCACATGCCTTTAATCCCAGCACTCGGGAGGCAGAGGCAGGAGGATTGCCGTGAGTTTGAGGCCACCCTGAGACTACATAGTTAATTCTAGGTTGGCCTGGACCCTAATTCAAAAAACCAAACAAAAAAAGGCAGCTGGGTCAACTCACAAGAGAAAGTCCACCTGAGATATAGGCACTCCCTGTAGCAGCTGTATACAATAACCCACAAGAGCTCATGACTTAGCAGGGAGATGAGCGAAAACAGAGTTAAAGATCTAGAAACAATGAGCTCTGTCTAAGCAGTTTCTCTGGAGTCTCCATGCTCTGTAAGTAAGCCTTCACCTGGGGCTGAGAGAGAAGCATCCGTGGTGGTAATCCCAATATGGTGAGCCCCACTGAAGTGCTGCTATGGTCTTATACTCCTGGACAGGAACAAGGAGCTTCTGGAAGCAGCTACAGGGAAGTTATCATTCAAGGTAGGATGAGACTTCTTGGTGGTGCAGCTGCTCTGGGATCCCCATTCTGTGTAAGTAAGCCTTCACCCCAAGGCTGATAGAGAAGCATCTAAGAAGTAATTTTTTAATTATTTATTTTAGAGAGAGAGAGAGAGAGAGTGTGTGTGTGTGTGAAAGAATGGGTACACCAGGGCCTCCAGCCACTACAAACAAACTCCAGACGCATGAGCCACCTTGTGCATCTGGCTTAGGCGAGTACTGGGGAATTGAAACTGGGTTCTTGGGCTTCACAGGCAAGTGCCTTAACAGCTAAGCCATCTCGCCAGCCCCCAAGGAGTAATCTTGACACAGGAAGTCCCATCAAAGTGGCTGCTCTGGGGGTACCATGTTCCCATAAACCCCTCTACATGCTTTGTAAGTGGCCCTCAATAAATTCATTGGTTCACCAAACTGGTATTGGCGTAATCATACTTTGGTCTGCCATCTGTACTCTATTTGGGGTGAAGATGTGTGTCTGTGTCTCCTCAGGGACTGTCTGGCAACAGTGTGTGTGGTGAATACATATGTATGTGTGTTCATGGAAATTATGTGTGCAGAAGATGCACATGTATGCACCCCATGTAACACACATGAGGAGGCCAGAGAAAGACATCACATGTCTTCATCATTCTATCACCTTATTTTCTTGAGAGAGTCACTGATCCTGGATCTTGTGTTCTTTTACAGTCAGTCTGTCTGCCCAGTGAGCCCCAGCAATCTCTGTCTTTGCCTGCCTCCCATTCCCCACCCAGCACCGGGGATACAGGTGGGCATGGCCATGGCCAGATTTTTACCTGGGTACCATGGATCAAACTCTCGTCCTATTGCTTTTATCCACAGAGGCACCTCCCCAGCTCTGTCTGTCACTTTCCACTCTGCTCCCAAACCTTACAAATACTTCACAGCTGTGAGTCAAAGTTGAAGAAATATATAACCCTAAACTGCTATGGGAATGTTTGGCTGTGAAGCAAACAAGAAACAAAAACCAACTGAAACTCCTCTGGCTCCTTCAAGTTTCTCATTCTTGCTTTCCTAGCAGATGAGCTCTGCAGCTAAGGGTCCCCCTCTTTTATTAGAGGCTGTCAGAATCTTCCCTTCTCCTTCAGAAGAGGAGCCTGACCTGAACTAATGCACTGTGAAATGAGAGGGGGAGGAACAGACTCGAATGCAGATAGATCTCTTCATCCTGGTTACCCACAGTAATTTTGCAGTAGGAAAGGATAAAGATGTATCCAGAGCATTACAAGCTAATCATTCTAACACTATGAAAGGAACGTCAAGGGTCAGCTGTTAAAAGAATTATGGGAAGCAGCATTTCCAACAATGATTCTAAGAGTATTTCTCTGCCAATATGTTGTGATGGCAATAAGAAGCTCCACAGTGTCTTGGGTTGGGTTCTCCAGAAAACAGAGCTCAAGGCACAGGCTTATCCACAGCCCTTGTGTAATAATGTGCAACCCTCGACTACAGGGGTGATAAGTATGGGTGGGAAGAAGATTTGCGCAAGGAGTTGAAACTAATCAGACACCCTTAAGTGCACTGAATGGATAACTAGACCAGAGGAGAACTTTTCCTGAATGCCACTAAGTCTGGGAATAGCCTGTGAAAAGAAAAGGGGAGAGAAAACATACATGGATTTTGTTCCCATAGACCAGAGTACCACCCCGTAGGTGCAAACTCCCACATGCTCCCAGCTCACACGCATGCCCAGCCTCACTGTGGAGGCACCAGTCACCTTTGCAGGCCTTGGCAATGACTCTTGGGTAATTTGCTTTTGCCTCTTCTCACCACACATGGCAGTGAAATAAAAATTTAACTAGAAAAATTCACATTGCAATAAAATAAAAATTTAACTAGGAAAAATTCATTTTTAAAAATTTTAATTTAATTTTTAAATTATTTATTTATTTGAGAGAAAGAGGCAGAAAGATAGAAAATGGACACGCCAGGGCCTCCAGCCACTACAAATGAACTCCAGATGCATGTGTCCCCTTGTGCATCTGGCTGATGTGGGTCCTAGAAAGTCAAACTGGGATCCTTTGGCTTTGCAGGGAAATGCCTTAACCACTCAGCCATCTCTCCAGGTCTTAATTCAATTTTTGATAATTTAAGACATATATATATATATAATGTATTTTAATTATATTGATTCCTATTGCCTTCTCTTAGCCCCTTCCCACTAACCCTCTTCTTCACCTGCCTACCTTTCCTTCCTTCTTTCATTCTTTTTGTGACCTGCTGAGTTAGATTAGAGTTGCCTGCGTGAGCATGGATGAAGGATAGGTACTGGAGTGTGGGCAATGTTCAAGTGGCTATTTCACTAGAGAGCGTGACTCTCTTTCCCCAGCAACTATTAATTGCAAACAGGTCCTCAGGGAGGAGCGGGTTGCATAAGCCCCTCCTCCATGCATGATGGAATGTTGACATGCTCCATCTTATGCACACAGTCTTACCTAGCTATAGCCCCTATGTGATCCACAACTGAACTGCCAGGTAAGATGTGCCCACTGCTGCAACAGAAAAATTTTAAACTGGCAAAGGTCTGAAAAGCTACCCACTCTGACACTTCATTTTACAAAAGATGGCCTTCTGTATCTTGGAACCCAGGTCTGACATTCATGTCATTGGGTGGAATGTCGACATGTTTAGGGCACTGATTTAAAAAAAAAAAAAAACATGCTATAGTCCAGAGGAAGCATGTTTTGCTAAAGGGTGGGAAATTTGGCATAGTCTGACTTTGAGAAATGTTAACAATCACAATAAAGCAGTTTTTAGCCTTGCCAGGAGAGGGGAGATGTTCTCCGGGCTTAACCTGCATTCATTCACTTCACTTTCACAGCCCAGTGAGATGAGAGTTCTCCCATGGAGAAACATGAGTGACCCGCCTAATGCCACACATGTGGCAAGAGGAACAACCAGAATGGGAAACCAGGTCCACCATAATGTAGATAAGGCAACCAGTGTAAGATTGTCTTATTTTATGGGGAAACAGGAAGCAAATATATCTACATATATTATTGTTTACTAAATAACATGCATCTTTGGAAAGTAAATACATTTATTCTGAAATTATATCCCAGAAAGTGAAGAGCTTCCAGAGAAGAGTGCGATTTTAATTACATTGTAATTTTATAACTGTCTACTATTTAATGTCTTTGCCATGTTCATGTGTTAAATGTATGGAGTTGGCGTCCTGTCTATGAGTGGAGCTTTCAGTTCTTTGCATACACTAGCGTCCTTTCATTCAACAGTCCAGTAAGGGGATCATATTGTGACTATTACCCCTTCTTTCCAGATTCAGAGCCAAGGGACAGAGCATAAATAACCGGTCATCAAGCCCCTGCTGTGGCCATCATGCCTTCACTTTCCCCAACCCACTCTGGGGAGAAATAAAGATTTTAGGCTTATGCAGTGTAGAGACCATGCAGTCTATTCATGACTCAACTTGTTACCAGAGCAAAAATCTCAATAACCCAGCAGTTGTGCTGTGGAAGATACCTCTGACTGAAGCCAAATGGCTTCAAACTATCTGCCAGGAAGTGCTGTCCTGCCCATTCTCTGGGGGAAAGGTCCTTTTCTATATTTTGCCCTCCTTCAGGGAGAAGTAACCTTTCCCTGTCTGCTTTGTTCTCTGAGTAAAATAAAATTATATGTGGGGGTGTGTGTGGTATATGTGGTTTGTGTGCATGAGCATGCATATGCATGTGTCCCATGCACACACATGTGGAGGCCAGAGGAGAATGTCACAGATCCTCCTCTATTGCTCATCCATGTTTCCCTAAGGAATAAACCTGAAGCTGCCTTTCTTTTCTCTGTGAGACTGCCTGACCAGGTCTCCCCTCCCACAGGACTGTGTTGCAAGCATGTGTGACCATGCCCACCTTTTTACCCTTTCATGTAGGTTCTGGGGATGGAAGAGAGAGAGCAGGCCCTCTCAGGGCCTCATGCTTGCACAGTAAGAGTTCTTACCCTGCCAAGTCATCTCCCCAGCCTGAAAAGACACTGTTTGAGCTGGAATAATTAACTACAATATTAACCCTTCCTGGTGGGAGTGGGGACTAAAAGAGATGGGTCATAAGCCTTTCTAATCTGCAACTTGTATGTAGACTTACAGAACCCATAGTGTTTGGTGACCTTCAGGTAACTCCACTGGCCCATCAGGAACAGAACAAGCAAATGCAACCGTGCTGGTACCCACCTGCCATTCTTCCCATGGCTCCCTGTATACCCCCAGTGCCTGAAACCACTAGGAAAGAAAGATGGTCTCTGTTGGTGACACCCACCCCTCCTCTTTGGTTTGCTAGCTCTCCATATGAATCTTTGCCTTGTCTCAGCAACTCATGTTCAAACCACTAGCTTCATCATGGGGGAAACAGCCAACAGGGGCTCACATTTACAAACTCTGCCACTGTAGGGCAAAATCAGCCTAGATAAACACATAAATTGAATGTGGTTTGTGATTTTTTTAAATTTATTTAAGACGAAAGAAGGAAAGAAAGAAAGAAAGAAAGAAAGAAAGAAAGAGAGAGAGAGAGAGAGAAAGAAAGAAAGAAAGAAAGAAAGAAAGAAAGAAAAAGAAAGAAAGAAAGAAAGAAAGAAAGAAAGAAAGAAAGAAAGAAAGATTGATTGAATGGGTGCAGCAGTGCCTCCAGCCATTGCAAACGAACTATAGATGCATGTGCCACCTTGCAAATCTGGTTTACGTGGGTAGTGTGGGATCAAACCTGGGTCCTCAGTCTTTGCAGCCAAGTGCCTTAACCACTAAGCCATCCCTCCAGCCCCTAATTTTGTGTATTTTCTAAACTATTGTTCTTATCTATGAAGTCTTTGTTGAGCTTTGGCCAGTTGTCATTTGTGTGCATGTGGTATGTATGCTTGTGTGTATGTGTGTGGGTACACATGTGTGCAAGTGGGTATGTGCATGTGTGAGTGCATGCATATGGAGGCTAAAGGTTGATTTCAGATATCTTCCTCAATTGTTCCACACTTTATTTACTGAGAAATGGTCTGTCAGTTGAACCCGAAGCTTGCTGGTTCAGCTAGTCTAGCTTTTCAGCTTACCCCAGGGATCCTATCCATCTCCACCTCCCAAGTGTGGAATCACAGAGAGGCCATGATATCCACCCACCAGTTATTTGTGTAGTGAGGTTCCTCATGCATCTGAAGAGCCCCCACTTGTCATTTTGACATGTAATTTGAAGACTTTCCATTCTCTATGAGTCATGTTGCTTATCTCTCTTTTAACCACGGAATACAGAGCTCTGCGTTCTATTTGACTTTGAAGGTATAATGTAGAGAACAAACCTTTCTCCAAAAAAGCCAATAAATTGATACATATCACTGCTTAGTAGTTTGGGAGCTAGAGTGAGGGCTAGTTTGGTTTGGCTTGCAAGAACACTGGCAGCCCAATCAGTGAAGGATGCTGTAAATTAAGGCAAAAGCCCTACCTTGAGTCTCCCTGGAGGTGATACTGAAGGCAGCTGTTCATGCAATGTCTGCCTATCAATGTGTGGCTTGCCACAGAAAGATGCCAAACAATTCCAGTGGGGGAAATTGGTATTTTGGCAGCTTCCGATTCTCATTGCTTTTTTAAAAATCTTTTAGATTCTCATTGCTTGAAATAGCCTGGCATATGTACAAATGGAGTCGAGTGTCTCAGACAGGACTGCATCATCCATGGATGCACGACTTCCTAATGTAGGATGAAACTACATCAGTCAGATCTAGTTACTTGCCTAACAGAGATAGTGGATTTTAGTGGCAGTGGGCCCGTGACTAAATAAAATGCCATTATTTGTTTGGAAGCAAGACAACCAATAACTTGGTGGTTGTATACATGTGAGTGTGTTGGGGGAGAGAGAGGTTGAAGCTGGGTCTCCAGTTGTTCACCACTCCATTTGCAAGCACTGGGGAAATTCTCCTGCATCCACCTCCATTTTCACGATAGGGAGACTGGGCTTACTTCCAGCCTTTACATGAGGTCTGGAGACCCTAACTCAGGTACTCCTCAGCCCCATTTTTTTTAAAGCTTTGCATCCAGTTTCCACAGCAATATTCACTTAGTGCTTAGAGGCTGTAGCTCCTAGCCTACAGCAAGAAGAAAGCTGAGCAAACTGGAAATCTAATTACTTTCTTGAGTGCATCAGGGAATCGAGGTCACAGAGCCAGGCCTAAGCCCAGGATCTGGAGAGGCAAACAGGAGTACAGCTGAGATCTTTCCTCCTGAGCAGAGCTGGAGACTCGTGGGAATAGTAAAGTGGTGATGCTGATGAAACACTATTGTGTGCGTGTCCCAGAAGGCGGGTATGAAAACCCCAAAGTCTGCAACATTGGGAGGACTCCCTCCTCCCTATGCTTGAGTTTTACCTCCAGGAACCACAGCCCGTTCTCACAGTCAAAAGAGGAAGAGGATTTTTTTTTCCCTTCAGCTAAATAAATAAAAACAATACTTCATTATATTTCTTTAATTGCAGAACTCTAGTCTAAATGTCAGACATAGACTTCCTTACCTCCTCAAAATTTGACTAATGACTTGTACCCAAGGAAATTGTCCAGTTCAACCCCATAATCAACCTGACATAAAAGGAAATGCTAGTCTTCTGGTTTTACTTACACCTCCAAAGTGCTAAGACGGCTAGCATGTTTGCTGAAGGAATCATTTTTGTTAGGTTAGAAGAGCAGCATAGTGGGTATAATTCTTGATGTGCTAAAATATGAACCTTCATGCCTGCTGTCTTGCAGGTTTTGTTCTCTTTTCTCTTTCTCTGTTTTGTTTTGTCCCTCCCTGCTGGGGTTCCCTTACACCTGTAACAAAGATGGTTGGCATTGCATGGGATAATAGAAGGCTCAGATGAACACTGAGGCTACATGTGAAGTTACTGAGTCTACAACTCCAGAGTTACAACCATCATGATGGTTACTTCAAGGCAAAGAAACATATGACTTAGCGGGTTAGGCAAGTGTCTTTCTAAAGCCATAATTCAATGTAGACTTTTACTTCATGCTGTAGCCCAAGACAAAAGTTACTTATATAACCTTTATTGCTCACATTTAGCACACAGCATCTCTTCTTGTCTCCCTCCATACTGAGAAATGACTCCAGAGCCTAGAAATTGTCATATCTGTGGCCTGGGTCACTAGGTGCTCAGGGAATAGCTACCCCATGGCTCAAACTTGATTTAGGTCAACTATTTCTTTAAACACTATGCCATTAAGATGGTGGCCTTCATGCTAACAGATGCTGTCAGAGCTGGGACAAGCTGAGAGCTGAAGCTCATGGCACTTGCAGACCCTGAAGAAGGAACATGAGTATTGAAACCAACAATCTTTTCAAAATACCCCTACATGGGCTGGGAGATGGTCCAGTGAGTAAAGGTACTTGCATGTAAAGCCTACCAGCCCGGGTTTGATTCCCCAGTACTCACATAAAGCCAGATGCTCAAAGTGGCACATACCCCTTCTGGTGTTTATTTGCAGCAACAAGAGGCCCTGGTGTGCCCATAATCTCTCCCATAATCTCTCTCTCTCTCTCTCTCTCTCTCTTTCTCTCAAATAAATCAGTGTATTTTAAAAAGAAACATACATAGCACTATCATCCTCAAAACCCATATGTCTTTCTTTATAATCAGGACATCAGGAACAGGAAAACCTTGGCTTTCATTGCCCACTAACATGTTCTTCCTAATAGACGTGAGGATATTTCAGGAATATTAAAAGTGCTTTGCAACATCTATTTTTAGGGACAGACCACAACCACAGAAGTACCTTTCAGAGATCATGCATACTAAAGTCTATCTCAAGAACAAAGGCAGTCAGCTCTTACAAGATAGTGAGCTAGGTTCTGCCAAAAATCTTTCTATGGGTCTAGGGAGGTGGTTAAGTGGTTAAAGACACTTGCTCTGCAGTGTGCAGACTAGAGCTCAGATCCCCAGTGCCTATATAAAAACCAAGCAAAGTGGTGTGCCTGTCCTTTATTCCAATCTGCCTCTGGCTATGGAGAGTGGTGTCAGGAGTACCCCAAATCGAGTCTGACTTTCCCAGCAGCAAAACAAGAGAGACTGACTGTCTTAACCAAGGTGGAAAGGGCACCCCAGCATTGTCCTCTGACCTTCCCAGGCACTCAGTGACACACACAAACACTCTCACATACATACACACATGCACACAAGTTTTCTTCATGTTCCTAAGTTATATGTTGTCCTTAAGTTCAAGATTATTATTCATAGTATCTGTTTTCTTTCAGTCAGCAATTTTTTTTAACTCCACAATGAATAATGTCTGTGTAGAAGGAAGGTTGGATTTGGATTGGTTGTTTTATATGATTAGAACATGATGAAATTAGAAAATCTGCAGCTGTCTGTAACTTCACTCTCTCAGCGTCCCTTCTGCCTCATGAGTCCTCACACTGCTGGATATCTGATGTGAAGATATATTTTTAACTTTGATTTAGTGACGAATAGCTCCTGAGTTCATCCACTTTCCTCTTCCTCGTGTCTTCTCTCTCTCCTCTTTTCATTTCCTGAATTTGAGCTTTTTCTCATTCCTTGCTTCATGGCCTCTTCCTTCTTTCTTGGTTGCCATGACTGGGAACTGCTCCAATTTGGTCCTTTCTAATCAATTCAAGATTTCATTCACTTTCTTCTCCACTGTCACAATTTGTACCTGCTGCCTGTGCAAGCCAGTATGCCCCACACCAATGTAGCTATTGTCTTGAGGTTAGATCATGGTATATATGCCACACTGACATTGTTCTTCTTGCAGCCTTGAGTGCATTGGACCCTCACAAGGTGGGCATAGTCCATCCATGCCTCCTTTGGAGTGTCTTCTATCTTCTCTCCCTAACATAATTGGTTGCACCTGTGAGCCAAAGACTTTGTCCACATGAAACCAAATACCATCCGCCAGCCTTACCTGATCAGGTCTTTCTTTTCTTGTTTATCTTTGTTTGTAGACATAGTATAAGTGAGTCAAGACTGCTCTAGTGAAGCAGAATACATGCTCCTGGTGGCTGTGTCCTGAGCAGTAGTACTCACATCCCCTGAAAGTAATTTTGAAAGATATCCAGAGGTTTTTCAATCTAGGACTAGTCCCTGGAAGAAAAGAGTCTTAGCTTCCCTAAAGAGAACAGTATATCCCATCTTCCACCCCCTTTAGTCTCTGGTCTTATCAAAGGGAAGGAAGGAGAGAGAGCCAAGAAGTATATGTGAAGGTCATGTCCAGGGACACATATCACTTAAAGTAGCAGTCAGATTATTTTTACGCCCTCCCCATCCCCATCTTTCCACCAGTCAAAAGGCTCCATTATAAGAACAGTGGATGGCAGCTAAAAGAGCCACAAAACAGTTATTAGGGAAGACTGAAGACAGCAGGGAGACGCACAAGGACATCACAGGAATTTGAAGCTAGAGCCAGCATTAGAGTCGGCCTCACACTAATGGTCTCTTTCCTTCAGTTCCTTTTATCATATACCAGTCAGCACAGTCGAGAGACAAAGCTGTTGTTAGAATCAGACTCAAATCTGCCTGGTTGGGGAAGTATTGGGTAGAGAATTTAAAATTAGAAAATTAGTATGTTAAAGGTGCTCATAGAAAAAGTAATGCAAGTAATGGTGGGTAATAAAGTCATAGAGAGAAATTCTAAATAATAATCAAAAGGAAATAGAAATGAAAATAGGGGCTGGTGGAAATGTAAATGTGTTTTGTTTTGTTTTGTTCTTGAGAAGGGTCTTACTCTGTAGCCTAGGCTGGCTTGTGTCCTCCTGCCTCTGCCTCTCGTATGCTGGGATTATAGACATGTGCCATCATATCTGGCTAAAAAAAAATGTTTTTGATAGGCTACCAGTGGACTTGGACATGGCCAACAATACAATTGAAGAGCTTAAAGAAATCTCAATAAAACATTCTCAAAATGAGGTAAAAAAAAACAAATGAAAAACAAAAATATTGAACATACAATTCCAAATAAGATAGCATATGCATAATTCAAATATAAGAAGGCAAGCTAGGCATGATGGCTCATGCCTTTACTCACAGCACTCAGGAGGCTGAAGTAGGGTAGTTGCTATGAATTGGAGGCCAGCTTGGGCTACAAAGTAAGTTCCAAGTAAGCCTGAAAAATTCTGACTCAAATATAGATAAAAGGCAAGAAAAGGGCTTGAGAGATTGCTTAGTGGTTAAGGCACTTGCCTGCAAAGCCTAAGGACCAGGTTCAATTCCCCAGGACCCACGTAAGCCAGATGCACAAAGTGGTGCATACATCTGGAGTTTGCTTGCTAGAGGCCCTGGAGCACCCATTTCTCTGTTTCTCTCTCTCTCTCCCTCCCTCTTTCTCTCTGTCTCTCTCAAACAAAATATTTTTTAAAAGGCAAGGAAAGAGAAAATACTTTCCACAATTAATGATAAACACAAAATCTTATATCCAGGATCACCATGCATAGTTGGCACAAAGGAGCAGTGTACGCAGCTGTATTTTGCAGGTATGTAACAGTAGAAAATAATAATAATAAACAGCATAAAAACTGACCTATAAGGATAAAAATTACAGTGAACTTCTGTTCTAAAAACATGTGAGCAAGAACAGTGCGAATCAAATATTTAAATAATTGTGTATTCAGTGAACTAATCCTTCAATGGTATTGGAGAAATGCTTTTTTAAACAACAAACGAGGGTTATTTGTAGACAGCAAGCATGCTTCCCAAGAAACATTTTCAAAAATCTTCATAAGGAAGGAAAATAATATAAGTCAGAAACTTGAGCTAGTTAACACAAAGATCTTAGAAAATATAAATTTAACTGTAATATATAAATAAAATGAATAAATAGTGGAGAAGAAATAACTTGGTCTATACTGTCATGAAGTATGCATAAGGTAGATCATGAGGAATTAACTGGGAAGTAGTGTAGTATTTGAAAGTGGAAAGACTAGTCGTAAATATCTATATTGAAAATTCTAAAACAATTCCAACTTTTTGGTGTGTGTGTGCTTGCATGCCACAGCACATGTGTGGAGGTGAGAGGACAACATTTGGATCACTCCTTGCCTCTACCTCATTTGAGGCAAGGTCTCTTGTTCTCTGCTCCAGCCAGGCAAGCTAATTTGTAAGCTACAGAGAAATTCTGTTGTATATACCTTCCACCTTGCTGTAGCTGTGCAGGAATTAAAGAAGCCCACCACAGCTTCTGGCTTTTACATATGTTCTGGGATCTGAACTCAGGTATTCATCCTTGCACAGCAAGCACTTTATCTACTGAGCCATCTTTCCAGCCCAACTCAAATTTTTTGAAGCAGCAAAGCTGATAAATACTAAGAGAAGAGAGAAAAGAAAATCATATGAAACTCTCAATTGAAACCAAGATAGGAAAAAAAAACAGGAATAGCCACAGGGGATAAAATACAATTACATGCAGGGCAGATAGCAATCCAAGTCTATCAATATTAGTTTAAATGTGAATAATAAAAATATACCAATTACAGCTGGGAAGATAGCTCAGCAGCTAAGAGCACTTGCCTCTTAAGCATGAGCATCTCTGGGCTGGAAACTGCCAAGTTTGACTCTCCAGAACCCATGTAAAAATGCTGGGTTTGGCCAAATACATCTGAAACCCCAGTCTACAAAGAACGGAGACCAGAGAATCGTTGGGGCGCACTGACACTGATGGACAACAGCTGTATATGTACCACCATCACACACACACATACCACATATACTCTGTATGTATACACACACACACACACACCCCAATTAAAAACACAGACTAGGTTGGGCTTAAGATTTTGAAATTTTGGGGGAGTGGCTGGAGAGATGGCTTAGTGGTTAAGCACTTTGCCTGTGAAGCCTAAGGACCCCAGTTTGAGGCTCGATTCCCCAGGACCCATGTAAGCCAGATGCACAAGGTGGCACATGCATCTGGAGTTTGTTTGCAGTGGCTGGAGGCCCTGGCATGCCCATTCTGTCCCTCTCTCTGTGCTCTCTCTCTCTCTCTCTCTCTCTCTCTCTCTCTCTCTCTCTCTCTCTAATAAATAAATAAAAATAAACAAAAATTTTTAAAAAGATTTTGAAATTTTTATAGATTGCACAACCATATGAGTTTTTAGATATAACACAAAAAATCCCACAAATGAAAAAAATACCTGAATTAGACCTTTTAACAATTAATGGGGGAAGGGGCATTAGGGAGATAGCTCAGTGAGTAAAGCGCATGCTGTACAAGCATGAGCACCTGAGTCCAGATCCTAATCCCCAGCAACCCCATATAAGTCAGTCGTGATGGACTTGCCTCTGTTATCCCAGAACTGCAAAGGCAGAGAAAGGAGAATGCTTGGACTTGCTGGTTAGCTAATCTAGGTGAATCCGTGAGCTTCAGATTCAATGAGACACCCTGCCTCAAAAAAGTAACAGAGTGACCGGGTGTGGTGGCGTATGCCTTTAAACCCAGCACTTGGGAGGGAGAGTAGGAGGATCACTGTGAGTTTGAGGACAGCCTGAGACTACATAGTGATTTCTGGTCAGCCCAAGCTAGAGTATATGCATATGTGCAACACATACATGCACTTGCAAAAATAAATTAAAAATAAAATTATTTTTCTGGTCTGTAAATAACATTGTTAATAAAGAAAACCAAGCTGGGCATGGTGGAACACACCTTTAATCCCAGCACTAGGGAAGCAGAGGTAGGAGGATTGCTGTGTGTTTGAGGCCACCCTGAGATTACATAGTGATTTCTAGGTCAGTCTGGGCTACAGTGAGACCCTACCTTGAAAAACAAAAAAGTGGAGGGGAGCCAATGAAGATTAGCTTGGTATCTAACAACTCTCAGATTCACAATATCTTTAAATTTTAGTCACACCACACAACTTATGCCCATGGCCACAACAGTCTACTTATTATATCAATAGGATTCTTTTTAAAAGTATAATTTTCCTCTCATTAAAGAATTTTGTCAATAGTGTTTGTATTTTGGTTCTCACTTTCAGAGATGTTTGATAAATATATATCTCATACATAAAATTCGAAGATTTTGAGAGTCCTTGGTGAGAAAAATATTGGAATGACAGTATTATATTTTACTTTTTGCTGGCTCTGTTCTTCACCTACAAGAGGTGGTGAGCAGTACGGGATTGTTCAACACGGGGATTTAAGCAAATACTTAAAAGTGGCAACCATCAATTAGAAAGATCAGTCTAGCTGACTAAAGAATTCAACTCATCAAATATGTAGAGGGAAGCTGTGCATAAATTATTGATCTGATCAATATTGAATAAGTTATGCTCCTCACCCCCACAGAGCACTTTATTGAGTATAAAGATTTATGCTCAAGCAATGAAACACAAAATCAGATGAGTTTGAAAATAGCTGTAGATATGGTAGGAGTACAAAAGAGAGAAGAGTTAATTCCACCCACATGGAGGATAAGGAAAGGGAAGAGAAATCCATCTCACTCACAGTTATTTGTAATATGCCTTATTAATATGAATATTGATAGCACTTTATATAGTAAGCCTCTTCACTCATTAAAACAAATCCATACTAACTGTTCACCCATTAGTAATACGACAGTGACTATCAGCATCATTTGTAATAGGCAGAAGCTGAAACCAAGAAAGAGAGGCAGAGGATTTTACAATTCACTGGTTAACCTGATGTCTGAAATTTCTATCCAGCTATGGCAACATAAATAGTCCCCTCCTGCTGAAAGAAGTTGTCACAGATGGACAGCATTTCCTTGAGTTAAGGTTAGACAAAGTGGCATACTTCCCCATGCTCATAGCTAAATTATCCTTTCTGTACCTATAGCTTCATGAGACCCTATGAGTGATTTCTCTCATAAAACCATCATGCAAACGAAGCTTTCTGATTGCCAACTCAAACATGAGTTAAAGCTCAGACTAGTGAAGTGACTAGCCCGTAGCCCCATGTCTGCATGGAGCTATCTTTGGCTTGTGGCTCTGTCTGGTCTTGTGCCTCTGCTCAGCCCACACATGCACTCTGCCTCTTGTGAGCCAGTGGAGGCCTGTGGGCAGAGGAGTTCAGGGCTGAAGGGGGAGGTCACTCCCACAGACAAGCCCAATGCTGACTCCAGCCTGCATGCTAAGCAGAAAAGATGTGGCGGGAGGGGACGGGAGATGGCTTAGAGCTTAAGCACTTGCCTGTGAAGCCTAAGGACCCTGGTTCAAAGCTCAATTCCCCAGTACCCACATGAGCCAGATGCACATGGTGGCGCATGCATCTGGAGTTCGTTTGCAGTGGCTAGAGGCCCTGGTGTGCCCATTCTCTCTCCTCCTCTCTCTCACACACACACACACACACACACACTCTCTCTCTCTCTGCCTCTTTCTCTATCTGTCATTTTCAAATAAATAAATAAAAATAAACAAAAAATATGCAGAGGGGTATTTAGACAAAATATCATAAAATAACTTGGGTGCCAACATGGACTGTTCAGAAGGAATAACACTTGCCTAGAAAGTTTTGAATTCTAAGAAATATGAATCCATTATATTATAGTCACTAATGACTATAATACATTTTCCAGCCATTTGTCTGTTGATGGACATTTAGTTTCTACCTCTTGTCTATGAGACCTCAGTAAATGAAAGAAGTTATGTCATCTAACTTAGCATTGTGTTAATTTTAAATAGAAGTAATTTAAATTGTTATCAATGAAGCAATAAGTTCTGTGCTGCTCACCTTAAATATCTCTCAGTGGCTCTGACACAAATGACAGAATCATGACAGATAGCTAATAGAGAGAAGATCCTATCGTCCCCAGGAAAGTTAATGCAAATGTCAGGGCTTGATTTTTCACAAGAGAAATCTGCTCTGTGTGAAAGTCTTGCAGATGTTTAGCACCTCCATCGCTAACTTTTTCCCCCTTTGAAACAGATCGTTTCCTCCTGCACTCCGTTCTCACACTAGGTGTATGTTACAATGTCATCCATCTCCTACATTTGTCAGTTTATAACAGCTTTGCAAAAAGCATGTGAATTGCCTCCAGGCAGGTAATGAGAAATCTTTCCAACTTCCTGTGGATTTTTATATGCACTTCACAGTTCTCTATACAAAATAATTGGGAGGGGAAAATATATCTTCACTGTGCAAAACTGTTCTTTGGCTTGCTTCTTTTTCTTTATTTTTTATTTAAGCTTTATCTTCTTGGCTTTCCTATAATCATTGCATATAAAAGACAAGTTCATACCCTTATAATGCAAAATTTTGAAAATGTTTATTGCAGTTGTATAAAGGACTATCTGTTGAAGGCACATCAGGTGGAGTTTACTATCTATTTTTGGCTACAAAATCTTTCATTTAAGATTTATTCTTTTGACCAGAGAGATCAATAATGGCTGGGCAGATGGGCAGCTGCTTAGTGTTCCCAGAAGAAGAGAAACTAAATGATTAGCACATAGGTGACCCGTGGATTTTCTACCTCAATCATGTCGGCCATGGGGAAGGCCAATGTACTTCCATTTTTTTTTCTGCTGATATTAAAAATACTAAGAGGCAGTGGGGTTTTGCTGAGATGGATGGTCTCAGATTATGCCTCAGAAATACAAAGTCATTCATGAGTCTATATCTGATTACATTCTACCAGTGGAAATCTCCCTCACCTTTTACCTTTATTTTTTTAATTTTGGGAATTTTCAACCAAATATTTAAGTGAGTAGGAAACTGTTGGGCTTTGCTAGTAACAGGCTGGACCGGTGAGGAGGCTGGCCTGAACTACTGGACATGGCCTGGTGCCCTGGGCTGCGTGGTCGAAGCTGGCCCTCTCTCAGGGGTCCCTGGAGACAGTGATCACCTTCCCTATGTTGTAGGGTGTAATGAGCTGTCATCGCCCAGAATGGGCAAAACTGGCAAGGCGCTCCCCCAGACCCGAAAGGCTATGACCATTCCATAAGTCAGACTTTGCCCCCCACAGTTCCTGACCTGTGGCTAGCTGCCCAAGAGACCCTCATGTGGCTAAAGTCATGTAGCCTTTTCACCCCCACAGTTCTGAAGTCACAGCCTCCTGTTAATCTCTTCCGCCCTACCTTCCTTTATCCTTCCCCCATAGCTTTGAAGTTACTAGTCCTTCCTCTATCTAGATAACAGCCCATAAACTATGCATCCAATTGCCATACAGTGTGTACAAGCCGTCTCAACCTTCCCCAAGTGTTTATAAACCCACCCCCTTTCAATAAATGAGTGCTGTCCATCAGACAGTCTCCCGGGTGCTCATTGCCCCATCATGTGTTCGTATGTTCGAGTCACACTCATCTGCCCAGCCAGAAAGACCCTTCCAACTCGTCTCTCCCTCACCTGGGACATTGGTGGCCAACGACCCCAGGGAACGGGAATGGCACGAGACCCACAGCACGAGACCCACAGGAAATCAATAAGCTATTTGAATGACAAATAGTTTCCTTATTTTTGCATGTGTACGTGTGTTGGTATGTGGTATATGTGTTCACATATGAGGGTACACAAACACGATGTATGTGTGCAGGTGTGTGTGTGTGTGAGCGTGAGCGCGTGTAGGGTAAGGTCAATGTTGTGGGTTGTCCTTAGTCACTTTCTGCCTTATTCATTGAGGCAGGGTCTCTCACTGAATGTGGAGCTCATTGATTGTGAGACTCTAGCCTGTGGGCTCCAGGGATTCCCTGTCTCTGCCTCTGCAGCCCCGGGATTACAGGTGTACATCACCATGCCTAGCATTTTACATAGGTGCCGAGGATCTGAACTCAGGACCTCATCCTTGCAGAACAAGCACTTTTCTTTCACTGTGACATCTCCCCAGGCCACAATAACAAATATTTTCAATATATGCTCTGGTTTTCACTGTCCTTAGAACTCGCTATATACATATTTAATTTATAGATCATCAGATACTGATTTTTAAATGTCAATACCTTTTTTTCAAAAAATACTTTAAATAATAGGTATAGCTCTGGGGAGGTATATTAGGTACTATCTCAGTGCTATGACCAAGTACCTGCCAAGAAACAACTTAAGGAAGGGAAGGGTTTATTTCAGTTTACTGTTCATGGCAGGGAAGGCGTGGTGGCAGGAGCTTGAGGCAGCTGGTCACTTTTAGTGCACAGTGATGAAACAGAAAGTGATGAATGCTTGTACTCAACTCACTTTCTCCTTTTTATGCAGCCCAGAACCCCCATCCACTCCAGCACCCACATAAAAAAGCCAAATGTAGCTGTGTACCTCCAACACTGAGGAGGAGGACACAGGAGGATTTCTGAGGCTTGTTGGCTACAAGGACTAGCTGAATCAGTGAACTCTAGGTTCAGTGAGAGCCCCTGTCTTGAGAAAATGAGGAGACACCTGACATTCTCCTCTGGTCTCCATAACATGAACATGGGCACACCCCCCACATATATAAATATACTGCATACACAAAAACTAATATACAATAGAAAAAGAAAAGTTAACATTTCTAAATATGCTTAGAAAGTCAGTTAGCAGAAATTGAGGTGGGACATAGGGAAGAGGTGTTTGTCTAGTGTGATATAACATACTGTTCTTACCACTTCAGAGCAAATGGTCAAACTTTACAATGATACCAAAATCAAAAACATATCCGAAGGGAACAGTAGGCTTCTTTCTGTAGGCTACAACAGCTTTTGTTAGCATGCTTGGGAAATTGGGACATCTAAGCTACTAGCAGAGATGGAAGCTCACTTCTAGAAAGGTCTTGAAAAGAACAGTTGATGCTGGGAAATTCTAGCTGTGGACCCCACAGAAACACAGGACAAGAGTCTTCAGAATGGCAGTGCACACTTGTAATTCTAGCCTTGGGAAGACAAGACAGGAGGATTGCAAGTTCTAGGCCAGCCTGCATGATATAGTCCAGCCCTGCCCCATGCAGAAATGTGGCTGACTGCATTGAAGACGGCACAAGTACACATGTATTTCAGTTCTTTTCATCTAACATTGGGCACTATGAGACTGCTCAGTCACCCATCATGAACCAATTTTCCTCTTCTCCTTTGACTTGACCTCTCTGAGGAGAGCCCTGATTGTTCACTGCTAACTCCCCATGAGTCCCTTGATAACTCCCATTAGAAAGCTTTGAGCTAGCATTGTGTACATCAAATTGTCTTCCAAATATTTATGTGTGTGACCATAGATTAGTGCAGCACTAAGCCTTGGTCAGAGAAGTGTTTTGTGGTGGGTGGATCACTGTAGAGACTTATGACTGATCAGAATGGTCAGAATAAGTGACTGCTGAGTGCCCAGCCAGTGACATTTCTGTGTCACCTCATCTAAGACTCAGGGAACATCATGGAAGAGGGAGCAGAAAGAATTTAAAAGCTTGAGGAATTGTGTGGAGTGTTGTGGAATGCTGTCTTTCAGACATTCCATGGTTTGTAGCAGGTGAGATTGTCTGCGCAAGATTCCATCATGGACAGTAGAGGAGCTCATGAGAACCCATCTTTCCCTGGGAAGAAATTTCCAGCTGATGGTTGTTGAGGGGGAGCATTTTCCTCAGTGATATAGCCACCGGTAAGTTGCCCCTGCTCCAGTAAGTAACCCCACAGCATGCTTATTCAAGCAACCCCAAGTAAACTCAGGTGGGCACCAAAATTTCTTTTCAAGACATCAAAGTAGAAGGGGGACTAGTTAGGGGAGATTAAGAGGTTCAGCAGGAGTAGAAGGGAGACAGGGAAAGGTAATGGGCAGCAAATGTGATGCAAATACATTATAGATGTATAAACTTGCCATAAATAAATTAATTTAATTATTGTAAAACATCTTGCTAGGCATGGTGGTTTACACACGTAATCCCAGCATTTGGGAGGCAGAGACAAGAGGATCACTACAAATTTGAGACCAGCATAGTCAACATAATGAGATATATAGGTCAGCCAGGGCTACACAGTAAGACCTGATCTCAAAACAACAATAATATCATCAACAACAAAACCCTGGCCTTTTCCACCTTCCCAATAGACCTTTCTGCAATCAGGTAGGAAGAGAGCAAAAGCTTATTCTCTGGGGCTGGGGAGATGACTCAGTCGTAAGCACACTTGTCTCGCAGACATGAAGGCCTGAGAGGGCCTGAGAAGACCTAAGTTTGAGCCTCAGCTATCTTGTAAAAAGTGGCCACTTTCACCTGTGACTCCAGTGCTGATGGGGATGGAGACTAGAGAATCACTGGGGCTTAGTGGTAAGCCAGTCTGACCAAACAAGCAAACAACAACAATAACAAAAAAAGGCAGCTCTGGGTGTAGTGAGATACTCCGTCTCAAGGAAACAAGCAGAAGAGTGATAGAAGAGGATATTGATGTTTCTCTCTAGCCTCCACACATGTGCACATGCATGTAGTTACATGTGCATGTATATAAACTATACTACGCATACATACCACATGCACACATGCACACACATGCAAAAGCCCTCATTACTAAATTTTAGCATCATGGGTAAAGTTTGAGAAGAAAGATACCTCCTCATTGTCTGCCCAGGAGTGAAAATTAAAAAAAAAAATTGCCATCTTTTACAGTGGAAAAAACAGACCTTGATTTCAAGACACAGAATATAGGGAAAGATGAATTTTGTCTTAGACACCAGGCTGCATATGGGTTATTTGTGATCTATTTTCCTCAATTGTACTAATATAATAGAAAAATTGTAGACTTCAGATATATTTTAAGTTAAGCAGGTTTCTGGTGTTTAATCGCCATTTATTACATCATTTCAATAGAGAATGTGTTCCAGATTTTATTTTAAAAAACTAGAATAAATCAGGGACTTCTATTCTGAGCAAACCAGCCCTATAAAGATATCAACAAGCCCAGACACATTGTGAAATTTTATTCCTATGAATAAACCAGTTATTAAAGTTAAAGCCAGCGTGGAGCACCCGTGACTCGTCAGTACATCATCATCTTACAGCACTCTTACTAGTTAACATATTGTTATTTAGCTTTTCTCATTTAGGGCTCATCTGTTCCTCTTCATCATGAGTCCATGAAGGCAATGAACCACAGCTTTCTTTCTGTAAAAGTCTTACAGCTGTTAAGACAGTGCCTGGATTCTTTCCACTTACAGATTGATTTCTCCTTTGAAGCCTGTAACCAGTTGTTGCTATATGTGGTGCAAAGACAGAATCTCTAACAGTTCTCCTTCCAGTCTGTCTAGACTGCTGGACACATGCATGGGGATGGAGTAGATGACCTCTCTGTGTGGAACCCAGGTGCAGGCTGGATACCCCCCTCCAGACCCATATTCCCAAACTCCACAACCACACAGCTTCTGTAAACCTGAACCCAATCCACAACCAACCCATCCAGATGCCAACCAGTGGAACACAATGCCAAAGAACTAAGTGGCAGGGTGCTGCTGAGCATGGCAGCTCCAGATGTGATGATTTGAATAGATCCCTGAGGGAAGAGTAAGTCCAGTCAGGTGAGGTAGGAGGTTTCCCTGCCACAGGAATCTAGGAGTCAGCTGTGGTGACTGGGCTAGGGCCATCTTTGAGAATCTGAGCAGGCGGAAAACACACTGTCGTATCCAGGCTTCTGACAGGAGGTCTACAGGGAGTACTAACATGCCTCTGAAATTCAGTGAGGGCACATCAAAGGGAGAGTGGCAATGCCACCCTGTGTCCCTTCATCCACTGCTGAGATGTGGCATGTGAAGCAGGGCAGAAATCCCTGTATGGAGACCCAGTATGGCCATTATATGAAGGTGAACCAGTTCCAGCCATGGCTGAGATGCTGCAATGAGAAACAGTGTTACAATCCCTGCATGGAGCTATAAAGATACACTGTTGGTTTGCAATATGGACTTGAAGATGTTTTGGATATACCAGGACTGTGGAACAGCTGCCACAGAGAGATGGTTACTAAGCTCAGCCTAAGGGGAGGAATTGTATCCAGAGATTTTTGTCCCTAGTTATGGATGTTGGACTTGAACTGCAGATGTTTGATATTTATTTACCTGCTGGGTATCATTTGAATTGATCGAACCTCTTCTTGTTATGCCTTTTTGTAATGGGAATATTTACTCTGTCCCATTATGTGTTGGGAGTAATAACTTACTTTGATTTTTACAGAGATCACAGTTAAGAGACAGTCTTAAATCTCAGATGAGACTTGGGGATTTTGAACATGGTTAAATTTGGTAAAGCTTATGGAGAGCTTTGAAGTTGGACTGAATGCAGTTTGCATTGTGAGATGGACCTGAGTCTATAGGGACCAGGGGCAGAATGGGATGCTTTGAATATTAATATATGTCCCACCCAACAGCCTGAGGTATTTTTGATTAAGGTTAAGCTTGCAACTTAAATCTCCAGAAGCTTGCTGGAGGAGGTGTAGCTGGGGGGTGTGGATCTTTAAGTCCAACCCTAGGGTGTGTTCAGAGCAAGTTTGAGCTCTAGTTGTTCATATTTTCTGGATGTTTGGAGATGTCTCTGTTGGATCTATAGAAATAGGCTAAGTTCAGGCTGGAGGGATGGCTTGGCGGATAAGGCACTTGCCTGAGAAGCCTGAGGACCATGTTCAACTATCCAGATCCCACATTATCCAGACACACAAAGGTGAGGCAAGCGCAAGGTCACATATGCCCACTAGGTTGCATAGGTGTCTGGAGTTCAATTGCAATGGCTGAGGCCTTGGTGTGCCAGTTCTCTCTGCCTGTCTCTCTCTCTGTGTCTCTCTAAAAACTTAAAAATTAAAAAAAAATTTTTTTTAAGAAATAAGCTAGCTTCTTCCAACATTGATGGCATTTCCACTGGATTCTGTAAACTTAAAATAAACTCTTTCCCTTCATAAGCTGCTTCTAGTTAGATGTTTCTCTAGTTTTCTTTCTTGATTGCGTCCTTTTCTAGTTTTTGTATCACAGTAATGCTAGCTTGTAGAATGATTGTGGTAGTGTTATTTCCCTTTCTGTTTTATGAAACAGTTTGAGGAGCATTGGTGTTAGCTCTTCTTTAAAGGGTTGGTAGAATTTGGCAGTGAATCTGTACATCTCTGGGTTTTACTTTGTTGGATATTACTAATTGTTTCAGTCAGGTTTGCATTGCTTGCAGAAATCACCCAACCAAGAGCAGCTTTTGGGAAAAAGGAGTTTATTTTGGCTTACAGACTCAAGGGGAAGTTCCATGATGGCAGGAAAAATGATGACATGAGCAGAGGGTAGACATCACCTCCTCACCAACATCAAGTGGACAAAAGTAACAGGAGAGTGTGCCAAATACTGACAAGAGGAAACTGGCTCTAATACCCTAAGCCAACCCCCAACAATACACTGCCTCCAGGAGGCGTTAATTCCCAAAGCTCCATCAACTGGGAAACTAGCATTCAGAACATCTAAGTTTATGGGGGACATCTGAATCAAACCACCACATTCCGCCCTGGCCCCCATAAACTGATAACCATCCATGATGTAAAACACAACACATTCAGTTCAACTTTAAAAGTTCTCATAGTTTTTATCAATCCTAATGATGTTCAAACATTCCCATAGTCTGAGATCTTTTAAACTGAGCTATAATACCAAAAAAAAATCCCCCAACACCTACAATGGCTCAGAATAAACACACTGAAAAGATGATACTGGGCATAACAAAGAAATATTCAACCAATACAAGATTTACACAGGGCAAAGCATCAAACTCTGTAGCTCCAACTCTAACAACTCTAGTCAGTGACAAATCTCCAAGTCTGATAATTTTAACCAGCAACAAGTCTCTGGAGTTCCAATTCCACCCCTCCAGCTAGGCTACTCACAGTCCTGGAACACTTCTTCCAGGGCCAGCAGCTCCCTTAGCAGCCATCTCATAGTCCTGGCATCTCCACTGGGTCTCACTGCAACCCACAGTCCATCCTCACAGCTCCATCTGGTCTCCAAGCAGGCATCCAACAAACCTGCTACACACTTCCCATGGCCATTTCCAAAACACAAGACCATGTTGCAAATTCAATAACCCTCTTTCCTGCATTTCCTATACTCCATAATACCAGGCGAGGTGCCATTTTGTTAATCCATGGGGGAATAAAGCAGACTTTGAAGAACAAGACACTCCTTTTGTTGGGGTCCCTCCTAGGGCCAGCCCAGGTCTCTGTGGGTAGGGGGTGAGAGGCGCAGAGTTGGGAGTTGGGTGGAAGCAGGCAGAGGGCCAGCTGCTGCAAACTTGTTTATTCAAGGAAGTGTAGGGTTTTTAAGGGTTTGGCTGGCCAATCATTGTATAGAGTGGTTCCTTTCTTGTAACCAATGACAGCCTGTCTCCAGGCAGATCATCTCGCAGCAGGTTGCTTGCGGGCTTGGGGCTATAGTTGTTATCATGCCAGGCCTGTGCAAGATGCCACGTCCACAGAAGCCACTTCCTGGTTTCTCCTAGCAGGTGGCCTGGCTAGGGCCCAACCTGCACTGTGCCATACATACTAGCAGGCAGCCTGGCTAGGGCCCAACCTGCATTGTGCCATACATCCTTTTTAGCATCCAGGCCCCTTCAAATGATTGCATTCTTTTCTGTTGTTCCAATGCAGGGCAGCTGGCCCAATCTCAGTGGTTGTAATCTCTCATACAATTGCAGCTAAATGGGCAGCAGTTTTGGCCCAAAGATTTCTTTCTGTGCCATATCCCTCTGCTCACATCAGTCTGTTTCTATGTAAAGCAACCCTGCACAAGTTCTCAGGACACAGGCATAACAGAAAGTTTCTCACACAAACTGCTTCTAGCCCAGTCCAGGCAAAGCTCTTTCCCACCCTCATAAGCCAAACCTCATAGTCCATTGTTCTTACTGTATTCAGTCCTTTCACCTCTGAGCAGAATAGTCCATCAAGCTGTACTTACAGCACTCCAAGTTGTCTCTTAGGACAACGTTTCAAATCCTTTCACATTCCTCTTGAAAATCAGCTCCAAAAGGCCAAAGCCACACAGTCAGGTGTCTAGTAGCAATCCCACTTCTCTGGTACCAACATTACTATTGCAGTCAGGTTCACATTGCTGGCAGAAATTACCTGACCAAGAGCAGCTTTTGGGGGAAAAAGGGTTTATTTTGGCTTACAGACTCAAGGTGAAGCTCCATGATGACATGAACAGAGGGTAGACATCACCTCCTCGCCAACATGGGTGGACAATAGTGCCAAACACTGGCAAGGTGAAACTGGCCATAATACCCATAAGCCTGTCCCCAACAATACACTTCCTCCAGGATGTGTTAATTTCCAAATCTTCATCAGCTGGGAACCTAGCATTCAGAACAACTCAGTTTATGGGGGACACCTGAATCAAAGCACCACACTAATTTATAACATAACAATATGTTTCATAGGGCTGGTTATGTGACTCAGTGAGTTAAATACCTGCCTAACATCTAGGAAGCCCTAAGTTCAGCTCCCAGAATTGCATAAACTAGGTATGGTGGCTCATACTTGTAATCCCAGCACTTGGGAGTGGAGGCAGTAAGATTTATAATTCAGGGTCAGTCCCAGCTACTTTGCCACTTTGTCCCCAAACTACACCACATGAGGCCCTGTCTCAAAATAAGAATGGGTTTTATCATGATGTTTTCATACTTGTACCTAATATGTTTCTTTTGGGGATGGGGCGGGTTTTGAGGTAGGGTCTCACTCTATCCCAGGCTGACCTGGAATTAACTCTATAGTCTCAGGGTGGCCTCAGACTCATGGCTATCCTCCTACCTCTGCCTCCCGAATGCTGGGATTAAAGGTGTGCGCCACCATACCTGGCCATAATATATTTCTATCATATGTACCCCTCCCTCTCTTTTGCCCCTCCCACTCCTGCTGAACCTCTTATTCTTCCCAATTTGATTGTATGTGTGCGTGCGTGCAAGTGTGTGTGTGTATAACTATTTCTAGAATAGACACCATACCATGGCTGAACCGCCAAAGAAAATGTCTCTGCTTCCTCTATCAATCACTAACTACAGAGAACTTTTGATTATTGCTTCAACCTCATTGATTGGTAGAAATCTGTTCATGTTGTTTATATACTATTGGCTTAAATTTGGTAGATTATGTGTCTAAGAATTTATCCATTTCTCCTAAATTTTCCAGTTTTGAGGGGAATATAAATTTTCAAAATATTCCTTGATGATTCTCAGAATTTCAATGAAATTTACACTAGCATTCCCTCTTTTCATTGCTATATTTTAGTAAGTTGAGTCTTTTCTGTATCTTTTGCTTTGTTTAGTTAAGGGTGTGTCAATCTTGTGTGTCTTTTTGATTTTTAAAAATTTTTTATTAATTTATTTGTAAACAGAGAGAGAGAGAGAAATGGGCATGTCAGGACCTCTTGCCACTGCAAATGAACTCCTGATGCATATGCCATTTTGTGAATCTGGCTTTACATGGGTACTGGGAAATTGAGTCTCAGCTGTGAAGCTTTGCATGCAAGTACCTTTAACTGCTGAAGCCATTTATCTAGCTCTTATATGTCTTTTTAAGGAACCAAATTCTTTGATTCTACAAATTGTTCCTTTAGTCTGTACTTCATTAATTTCCGCCCTGATCTTTGTTATTTCCTCCACTCTACTGCTTTTGGGTTTGGATTGTCATTGCCATTCTATTACTTTCAGGTAAATTATTATGTTATTTTTATTTATTTACTTATTTTTATAATTTATTTTTTACTTATATTATTCTGATTTTGCATTCATAATGGTGACTACATTATCCTCCTCCCTGTCCTCCCTTTTCCAAAGGGACCCTCATCAATGGGGAATGTGGGTCATGCACTTGTGGGGGTAGTCAAGAGTTATGGGGGATAGGCCAAGTCTCTGTGCATAATGCCCCAACTTGTGGCTCTAACATTCTTTCTGGCCCCTCTTCCATGAATTTCCCTGAGCAACATTGGGGTCATTTTAGTTCTACTTCAGTGATGAGGTTTTGGGAGCCTCTGTGTCTCTGGTTATTATGTTATTTATTTAGGGTTTTTCTGATTTTGTAATCAAAGCTCTTGTGTACACACACACACACACACACACACACACACACACACACACACACACACACAATATTCCTCTTTGGATAGCCTTAGCTGTATCCCAGAGGTTTTAGTAAGTTATATTTTCATTTTCATTTGATTCTAATAATTTTTCAGTCTTGTTCCTATTTCTTCAATGACACACTTATCATTTAAGCTTATAATGTTTAGTTTCCTTTATTTGTGTAGTTATGTAGTTTTATTGATATTTGTTCTGATCTGTTAATATTTTTTATATTTGGCAAGACTTGATTTGTGGCTTAGAATGTAGTCTATTACAGAAAAGGTTCCATGGGGTGCTGAGAAGAATGTTAATTCTATATCTATTGGGTATATTTTTATATATGTGTATATAGTGTGTACATGTGGGTCTGTGTATGTACATTCCTTTGTGTGTGGGCACATGTGGATGTGGAGACCAGATAGCAATGCTAAGTGTCTTTTTATTTTTTCATACAGGGTTTCTAACTGAAACTAGAGCTCACTGATTCAGATAGACTAGCTAGCCAGTGAGCCCTAGGGATCCTCTTGCCTCACCTCCCTGGCTCTGGGATTATAGGTACATGCTGCCACACCCAGATTTTATGTATGTGCTGGGGATCCAAACTCAAGTCCTCATGCTTACATCATAAGCATTTAACCAAACTGAGCCATCACCTCTGACACTGGATATCCTGTACTTATCTGTTAAGACCAATAGATATATAGTGCAATTTAACTGAGGTCTCTGTTGGTTTTGGGTTCGGATGGCCTATCTGGAGATGAGAGTGAGTTCTTAAAATCACTATTATTGTATTGGGACCTATCTGATCTTCATGTCAGTAAGTGTTCACTTCTTTAGAGAACCAGGAGTCCAAACTTTGCCAGTATCTTTACAATTGTTTATAATTGTTATATGTCTTGATGAGTTGTCCTCTTTATTACTATGTAGTGGCTTCCCTTATCTCTTCTAACTGTAGTTTGAATTCTACATTTTATTATATCAGAAAATCTAAACCAGCTTGTCTGTGGTTTGCATTCACTTGATGGTCTTTTAATTCTCAGTCTGTGGGTGTCTTTACCAGTGAACTGTGTTTCTTGGAGACAACAGGTAATTGGATCTGCCTTCTTATATCTAGTCAGCCATTTTGTGTCTCTATTGGTAAATTGGAACCATTTATATTTAATATTATTATAGAGAGATGTTTACTAATTCCATGAATTTGGGGGGTTTTCTAGTTGGTTGGCTTAGTGTTTATTGTTTATTTTCTCCACTATTACTGTCAGAGTGTTGCTGGTTTACTGTGTTAGACAGGGTGGAATCCTTCCTCTTTCTCCTGGGTTCATCTGCTCCTTTCTTTTTTAAAAAAAATTTCTACTAACAATTTATGGCTTCTAGGTGAGGACATACTTGTTAAAAATCCTAGTGTGATGCTTCATAGCCTGAAATTTTCTCTGAAACAAAACTTGATATTTATAAGTTTAACACCAAAGCTAGGACATAGCTTCCTGTCAATATTCAAAGGTGTACAGTCAGAGTCTTTGGATGGTCCTACTCTGTGCAAGACAGGAGCAAGTGAGAGCAGAGGGAAAGTCAAGGGCTATCAATAGTTCTCTAATATCTGAGATACCTTACTAATACTGAACAAATTTTGCTTGAAGGGAAAAAGAAACCTTCTTCTTGAAAAATCATAATGTATGCAACAGACTAATTGAAAGTATAAAGCACTGAGATCATGTCACATATCTTGCTTCATCCATACTTTTTAAAAACATAATGAGAAAAATCACAAGTTTAAATATGTTCAGTGAATATTTTAATGATAAAATATTAAATGTATACTACTATTATGGTTAATGAAAGCAACATAGGATGTGCTTTTCTGCAATAAGCAAGTAAATTTCTGCCATAAGCAAGAGAAATTCAGTCAAAAGTTATTGAGAGCTGTATGAATTCAGTTGTGAAGTCATAAAAAGAATAACGAGTAGGAAACAGAAGGTGGATGAATAACAACACAGCAGCTCAGATGACAAACTCAGTAACAGTGTCATGCAGTGATGTGAGAGCCCCCAGAGCAAGTCTGACAGAGCAATTTAATACCCATGGAAGCCAGCACATTCCAGTGAGATCCTGGGGAACAATATCTCACAGGCATCCAGTTAAGTACAATTGACAGGTATATTTAATAAAGATGACAAAGTCAATGATATTGAGCCAAAATATATGGCATCTTATGCACCATGTCACAATGTGGTTGTAATGTATTCTCAGCACAGGCCTTGACACCATTCCTTCACAAAAGGCCCTAACTCATTTTTCCAGTGATTTAATGCATATTCCCTCTCACAATAGAAGCATAAATCAGCTGGCTTTTATGTCTAACATATTCATCTCCTTCCCTTTCCATCAAAGACAAAAAGGAAGCATTGGACACTGTTCTGCAGGTATAATGTGGAGACAGTTCCATTGAGCAGTTGCAAGAGCACACAAGCACAGATGAAAGTCAGGTGATAGCTTGGTGTGTCTGGGAACAAGATTTCATTGTTTGATAAGAATGTGGAAAGAGGCCAATGCAATTCTAAGATTGCTTATGCTCATGTATATTGAAGAAAACTAATTTGCAGAGGGCCAGGGAACCTGTAGTGATGTCTGCTTTGTCACAGCCTGAGGGGAGGAGTATGAGGACTGACATCTGGTGAGAATATCCTCCCATGCACAATTATCCAACCCACAATACCACGTGTGCTAAGACAAAAGCAAACAGTAGTATATTTTCACTGAATCCATACTTCTAGCAAGTGGCATACTGAGTAGCTGTTCAGATTGTTCATGTTATATTATCTCATGCCTCAAATTCAGGAATGTTCTCTCATGTGGCCATTTTGATCTTTCATCCACAGACCCACCTCTCCTCCAGCAGATATCTCATCCATTCACTTGAATTATGTCTTTACAAGTGTGACCTGACCCAAAGAACTCTTCCACCTACTCCTGCCTATCCATCATAATCTCCATTTACCTCACCCTGGCCCCATGGGCAAGGTCATATCATAGGTCTTTCAGGGTAGGAAAAATAGTGTAGAAAAAGCAGAAACTGAAGTTGGCTTCTTCCTCTAGACAGCATTAAGTCCTGGGAGACACAGTAGGAAAAATGAATGCTGACCAAGAAGTTCATGGTGTATAATGAAAACAGTAGGAATACACAAGTCATTTCTGACTGGGGAGATGATATGGAAGAAAATGATCATGTTACAAAGAGTAAGCATCTTCCTTGACTTTCTGTTGCTATGTCAGAAAAACCTGAGACTGGGTCATTTATAAAGGATAGTTTATGTAGCTCACACTTGTACAGGCTGGAAATGTAAGATTAGAAAGTCACAATGTGATAAGTGTTTATGTGGTGTCACAAGATGACAGAAAAGCAGGACAACCCATCAAATGTGAAGGAGACAGGGCTGGAGAAATGGCTTAGTGGCTAAGGCATTTGCCTGCGAAGCCAAAGGATTCTGGTTTGATTCTCCAGGACCCATATAAGCCAGATGCACAAAAGGCACATGTATCTGGAGTTCATTTGCATGGCTAGAGGTCCTGGCATGCCAATTCTCTATCTGCCTGTCTTCTCTCTCTCTCTCTCTCTCTCTCTCTCTCTCTCTCTCTCTCTCTCTCTCTCCTGGCAAATAAATAAACAAAAATAAATGTGAAGGAGACAAAAATGCCTGTACTATCTCCATTTTACAGTAACCTGCTCACATAGAAACTAAGAGAATTAGCCCACAGAGGAGAACTATGGCAATATCTCTAATAACTCCATCACATCTCACAGGCCCCTATCTCCCAGCACCAGGTTCATGGCAGCCAAATCTCAACATAACTTTTGGAGGAGAGATCACATAGAAACCATAGTTTACACTCATGTGGGTTACCACCTGTGGTAGCTTGAATGAATGTCCCTCCAATAGTTTAGTTTTATTAAAGCTTCTTGGGTTTCCAGCTGCCTGGCTAGAAAAGGTGTCACTGTGGGTGGATTGTGGGGTCCAGCCCCAAGGTGTGTTTGGGAGAGGATCTGGAATTCCAGCCTAAAGGTATGCAAAGTGCTTGAGCTCTACCTGGTGTTCCTGGAGTGTGCTTGCTTGTGGTGCTGTTGGTGGTATTTCTCTCTGTGTGGACCTATGAAAGGGAGACATTTTCTTCCACAATTATGGAACTTCCCCTGGTTCTGTAACCTTCAATAAATCCTGTTCCATAAACTGTGCCTGGTTTGGAAGTTCATCCAAGCAACATGAAGCTGACTATGACAGAATTGATATCAAGAGTGGTGTGTCTACCCACGTAGATTTTGGTCTTTTGTAACTTTTGCTTTGGGGAAATGGGCATGGACTTGGTACTTGCAACTGAAGATGCTTTCCAGAGCAGTAAGTCAAGTTTTATGGACTATTCAGGTAAGACCTTAAAAATGCTAAGTGCAGAGAGAATTGCATTTGGAGGCTTTGCTTATGAACTTTGTTAGAACTGGGCCACTGGCATAAGGGATGGCTGCATTCTTCTGCCCATGCCTGTAGAGTTTAATCAAGGTTAAACTTGTAATGGACTGATGGCTAAAGATATGGAACTGAGAAGTTTAAGATTTAAAGTTAGAAAACCTCAAGCAAGTTTAAAATTACTGGCACTGCAAGTGGTTGCTGAAACTGCTGTTGTTAAAGAAATATTACCATGATTAAGGATGGCCCAACTACTTTACACTGATATAATGGAAAGGATGCCTGAGGAAAGACTAAAGGTAAAAAATGCAAACTCTTTTGAAAGGAGTTGACTGAAAGGAAGGAACCTGCTCTTCAATGTCAAGATTTATTTCATGCCTGAATTAAGAATATAGCTGTGTCCTGCAATCCCTGGTATTGGTTTTGGAAGCATGAAAAATGCATGGAGTGTGTCATGGAGCGCACATGGTTCCAGGAGCCACTGCTGAGATGCAGCAAGTGAAACAAGTATGATGACCAGTGAAACCATTGAAAGATGGATCATGGTTTGCAGTGGAGACCCAAGGATGTTTAGATATACCAGGACTATGCAAGGGCTACCATAGTGTGCTGTTGGCCCAGGATGAAAGCTTTTCCTCCTGGCTATTCAGCCTAGCTGGAGGGGTATGATTTAAAAATCCAGAGATTGTCAGTCACTGGTTATGATATCGGACTTGAACTATAGATATTTGATGTTTGCTTGATGGTTATTGAGTTTGCATTGGTCCAGTCTCTCCATGTTATGCCTTATAGCAGTTGGAAATGTTTATTCTATGCCTTTATATGTTAAATGTATATAACTTGTTTGGATTTTACAGTACTCTCAGCTAAGAACCAACCTTAAATATCACATGAAACTTGGGACTTTGGAGCTATCTTAAGTTGATAGACTACGGGGACCTTTAAAGTAGGTCTGAATACAATTTACAATATAAGATGGTTATGAATCTATTAGGGACCAGGGGTGGAATGTGGTACTTTGAATGAATGTCCCCCAAATTTAATTTTATTAAAGCTTCTTGGATTTCCAGCTGCCTGTCTGGAAAAGGTGTCACTGTGGGAATATCCTAGGGTCCAACCCTAGGGAGTGTTTAGGGGTAGATCTGGAGTTCCAGCCAAAAGTATGCAGAGTACTTGAGCTCTGCCTGGGATTCCTAGATGTGCTTTCTTGTAATCCTAGTGGTGGACCTATAAAAGGGGGGCAGCTTCTTCCACCATGATAGAACTGAACTCCCCCCAACGGATCTATAAGCTTCAATAAATCCTTTCCTCCCATAAACTGTGCCTGGTTTGGAAATTCTTCAAGAAACATAAAGCTCTCATCTCGTTCCCTCCCATCCTTACCCTCCCTTGAGAGGGTGGGGGGGAGGACAAGGGGCGGGGATACAAATTGGGACCCAAAAGAAAAAGATACTATAAAACCCTTTACACTGAAAAACAGGCTAAAACAATGATCCTTCAGCAGGCCCGCAGAGGGAACACCCAAACCACAGGAATCTGGAGAGAGCATCATGAAGGCTAACCCTAATCTTGTCCTGCTTCTCTCTCTCTCCCCCTCTCACTCTCTCTTTCTACCTCTCCTCTCTATACTCACTTCCTCTATAATATTATCTATCCTTTTCTTCCCTCACCTTTCTAGGTGCAGACTTAAAACTCCCAATGCCAGCACAGGGTTAAACTCCACAATGAGCTCTTGATCCGAGACACCTACAAGGTCCCCCCCAAAAAAAAGACAGACTTCTGTCAGAGTTCTTGGGGACCAACCAAAGGTTAATGGTAAGACCCTACTGTCAAAGACAGCATACGTGTGTGAGACCAAACACAAAGAGACCTGGCCAGAATCTGGAAGAGGGTCAGTCTCCAGACAGTTAGCTAGTCTAGTACCAAAGCACTAGTACACGAGCAACTGGGGGAAAATGTTCGACATTGGTCCAAACATCTTGCAGACTGAGAGACCCAGTAGGTAACAACCTGACGTAATGCTCATACAAGTGCAGTAGTGGCAAACAGCCATGGCGGGTAACCAACTGCTCTTGATTTGGCTAACAGATCCACTCAGTGGAATGGAACACATTGCTGGAACTGGGAAATAAGTCAAAAACCAGGTACACAAAACGAGCTCAGTCTCCAAGTTCAAGAGACCACCAAACGTGGGCTAGAAGAAAGCTAACACATATAAAGTTCTCTCCAAAACATATATGGTCATCCCTTCTATCTCGTACTAACTTCTCTCTCCGTTGGAGAATTTGCTTATCTCTTTTCAGATGGACAACGAACCTGATGGGAGGATCAGCTAATCGCACCTCACCAGGGCCCCAGCTAAAACCATAGAACAACGCAGGGGAAGGGCAAGAATACAGTGTCCATGGCGATCACGACACCAGAAAATGGCTGAAGGAGATAAACACAGAGAACATCCAACTCCAACTAAGCCAGATATCCAGAGACACAGAGGCCCCTGTGGTAGTTTAAATATATGGCCCCCAATATATTCAATGTTTTATTACTTTATAGTTTGCATCTACAATCACCTTCCTAGAGGCAATGTCACTGGGGGCTGGTCTTAAGGTGTTAATGGTGGGTTTGATATTCCATTGTAAAAATATGCAAAGTATGCCCAGTAGGAGTTCCTGAAGTGTGCTGTGACTTTTTGGGCTGTAGTTTTGCTCTGTGTGCTGTGTAGCTGGTGGTTTGGCTTTGCTCTCTTGGCTGGTCTTGTGAGAGCAGGCTGCTTCTCCTGCCCTTATGGAACTTCCCCTGGATCTGTAAGCTTCAATAAATAAATATCCCTTCCTCCATAACTGTGCCTGGTCTGGAAGTTCATCTCAGCGAACCTAAAGCTGTCTGCTACAGCCCTCAAAACCTCATTACTGGAGCCAATCGAAAATGACCCCAATGTGGCTCAGGGAAACTCACGGAAGAGGGGGCGGAAAGATTGTTAGAGTCACAAGTTGGGGCATTAAGCACAAAGACTGAGGCCTACCCCCCAGAACTCTTGACGGCCCCCACAATGCACAATCCACATTCCCCATTGATGAGGGTCCCTTTGGAAGAGGGAGGACAGGGAGGAGGAAAATGGAACCAATACTATGAATGTAAAATCAGAATAATAGAAATTTAAAAAGAAACATAAAGCTGACTACAACACCACCTTACTAACAAATAAATATCCCAGAGAGAAAAGTATGTATTTCCTTTAGTAGCATAGAAACTGAAATTTTTAAAGTTAAAAAAATGAGATGGTATCTTTCTGTACTCATTGATGAAAATTAATTAAAACAAATACACTTTTTATTCTTCATAATTCATTATCAACATACCAGCTAAATAATATTTCACTTGCTTCCAGTTTTAATAGAACTGCAATCATGAAACAACATATGAAATAGTGTCATTAGAGATGTGCCAACTAAACTGCTCTTGGTACAAATATGATAGTCTCACTGTTGGGAACAGTGTCCTGGCAACAAACAGGACAGGTTTTACTCATTTACTGTGACATTTTAATTTTTAGCCAATATTCAACCATGCCTCTAATTTCTTCCATTTTAATAGTCATATTCAATTCAATCAAAATTATATTTTTATTTTTTTGCTAAATATATTGTTTGAAACATGGTGCTTACTTTTTGCATGTGTATGTGTGTAGTGTGTACACATGTTCATATACATGTAGGCACAGATGTATGTATAGGTAAGTGTGCATATGTCATGTACATGTTGAGGACAAAGGTTGATGTCAAATGTCTTCCTCAGTACTCTCCATCTTATTCTTTGAAACAGGTCTTTCACTGAAGCTGGAGCCCAACAATTAGGATAGAAGAGTTGGCCAGAAAACCCCAGCGATCATTCTGTCTCTGCCTCCCTGTGCTGGGATTATAGGTACAAGCCACACTCAGCTTTTATGTGGGTGCTAGGGATCCAAATTCAGGCCTTCATGCATGTACAGCAAGTGCTTTAATGACTGAGCCATCTTCCCAGCCCCAAAAGTTGATTTTCATTGATCAATTGTAATGAAAAAAATTAACAATGCATCTAATCTAAACAGTATTAAATTGTTTGAAAATACAGATCAGAATGAGCTAATCTTCCTACATGACATTTAATATTAATACAATTTATTTTAGGCTTGAAATTAATATCCAAAAGTTGATTCATTTCAACAAATTCCTATCCTTCCATTGTCCAAGCATTTCTCAATTTTAGAATACATTAAGTTCCACATGAGAAAAGGATTCTTGAGACTTTAGCATTCTGTTAATAAGTAGAACTTTATTTGGGCAAAACCCAGGGAGTGGTGGTATGGTCTTAATTAAGAGCAAGCCAGGGCAAGAGAGATGGCTTAATGGTTAAAGCACTTGCCTATGAAGCCAAAGGACCCAGGTTTGATTCTCCAGTACCCACGTAAGCCAAATGCACAAGGGGGCGCATGCATCTGGAGTTCATTTGCAGTGGCTACAATGATGCCCTGGTGCCACATTTTCTCTCTGTCAGTCTCTCTCTCTCTCTCTCTCTCTCTATTTTATTTATTATTTGCAAGCAGAGAGACAAAGTTTGAAAAAATAAAAAGAGCAAGCCACCTACAAACACCCTACATACCACAGCATTTTTCATCTCTCAACTCCCTGTGTGGAGGGAGGTGGAACCTCTGATTATCTGGATATAAAGGCCACAGAGGGACATCATATGTTAAATAAAGAATGGCATTTCATTTTACCTTATACCCACCATAACATACATATGTGTCTGAAACAAAACTTCAACTGTTATAGATATATTGCACAAATTTATTTAAGGGAATTGCTTATATATAATTTTTCCTCAAATTGCAGATTCCTCAAGGTATACAGCCACCTTCCATAGTAATTGCTGAATTCACTTGAATTTCAACCAAAAACAAATGAGTCTCTAAATAAAATAGACTCCATAATGAGGATAAACTCTTACAGCAGAAACCAAACATAGAATCTTACCTAAGTGGGCATTTACCTGCCATAGCGCCAGAAAACTCATTTTGGAATCCTAGTTGAAATCATTTCTAAAATATGCCCATATACTCTTCCTCCAGATTTAGCTCTGGGAGAACCTAATTGCATTTTCTTTGGTCACACATCTGCACAATGATCTCCCTCAAGAGACGAGAGCAGAGCTTTCTCCATCTCCCTCACCCTCTCTCCTCCACCCAGCTGACAGGCGGTGATGAAAGCCTACAGTGGAGATGAAGAGGAGCAGATGGACGGGAGTGGTATGAGTTCAGGCGAAACACAGTAATTAGTGGAGTTTTAAAGTTCTCCCCCAAGTCAACTTGTCTTCAGCATTTTCAAAACTAAAATAAAGACATCACGTTGGGTGACATTCATGCCTTGCGGGCAGTGAATTCTGATTTTGTAGAAGTGTCTTCAGATATGTAAACTGAAATGGGGTGAGATTTTTCACAGCCTAAAACTTAGAACGTGAGACATGAAAACATCAAGTCTCAATATGGGAACATTGGTTCTTTCCCCTAATCTTTCTTGTATAAATGTATAGATAGATATGTATATACATTAATCTTGGCCAAAAAAATTAACTGGCCCTGTAACCCAATACTCTCTGGGGTCTACCTAGCTTATAACTTCTTTGACAGAATAGCCTGCTATTGAGATTGTCATATTATCTAAGAGAACTTCCAACCACTTTGATATCAGTCATATGGCCTTAAATTAAGATAAAAAAACTTCATCACAAACTAAAATAGTTGCCAAGACTGCAATTTCTCATGTGTCATAAATATTAACATTTAGAAATGAAACTATTATATCTTTCTGTTAAACATATTCAATCAAATATAAATACCAGGTAGAAATGACATCTACCTTAATCCACTGGGGAAAAGGCATGAGAAAGCTCTTTAACTACTAGAACACCAAGTCTGACATTTAATATTAATGTATTTTATGTTTGAAAGTCTCTTAGTTCCAGCCATGTCATACTTCCTGTAACAAAATATAAAGTATGCATAAATTGAAATTTATTAATCTTATTTTGTGTGACTTATGATGTTCTAAGTGTTGGAATTTTTATCCCTGTATTGCATTCTAATTACATATATTGTTAGGCCATAATTGATTGGAGTAAGTAATGTCAACACATTCTACTTCATATAAAGTAAGCATTCATTGGCAATGCATCTTATGAGTAAGTCAATGGTGAGTGCACCAAAGAAGTTGCTGAATGTTCTGTAGCCAGGAACATGGTGTAGCTTGGGGCAAAGCCCTGCAGGAAGGTTCTGGATGGATGAGAAGCTGTCCTTTCCCTTATAGCAAGGATGAAAAGTGATTATGAAAGTGGAGAAGGAAAGGAGAACCTCCAAGCAGAACTATCTTCTCTTGCAGGTACATATTAAGAACTATCCATTGTAGAACAGGCGGAAGTTGATATCCTTAAAACTACCTATCCCATGTATCTTATGAAAACCCTGAATATACCAGGATGAAAAATATCTCAGTTTCAAGAAAGATGATACAGAATATGCAAGGGAAAAACATGTTAGAACTTCTATTTGAAAATATTCTGATGAAAACATGAGGAAACTACTTTCTGTGCTAGTGTTTGCTACATAGATTGATATTTTTTCCATGTGCCAGAAGCGGCCTGAGTATCTAGAGACAAGAGTGGAATTCTCACCACTTGTGCTTTTCTAGGATTTTAACATTTCTATTTACGTGGGTCATATATGTTATTTCATTTTAACTGTAAATTCACACAACTGTGTTAGAAAAGATGCTGGGGGTTGTGAATGTGGTCAAGTGGGTAAGTGTTTGCCACACAAGCGTGAGGATCCAAGTCTGGATGACGAGCATGAGTGTAAAATGCCAGACACAGCAATGCAGTGCAGTAACCCCAGAACTTAGGAGGTGGAGCAAGCAGGGCTCTGGAGGCTTCCTGGCTGGCTAGTCTAGGCAACTGAGACTGGGGGAACTGGTGCAAGACTCTGAATCAAATAATAATAATAAGAAGAAGATAGATAGTGACTGAGAACACCCAAAATCAATCTCTGGACTCCATAAATGTAAACACATTCATCCACCCACATACACATATGCATGCATACCACACACATGCACACATGCACACACACGCTAAAATAAGATATTTAAAGGGCTAGAGAGATGGCTTAGTGGTTAAGGTGCCTGCCTGCTAAGCCTAAGAACACCGGTTCCAATCTCCAGGTCCTACGTTTAGCCAGATGCAGTGACACAAGGGCGCAATGCCACACTTGCCCACAAGGGGGTGCATGCATCTGGAGTTCATTCACAGCAGCTGAAAGGCTGCTGGTGTGCCCATTCTCTATCTATCTTCCTCTTCCTCTCCCTCTCTGTCTCTCTCTGTCTCTCTCTCTCTCAAAAAAAAAAAAAAAAAAAAAAAAAAAGATACTTGAGCAGAAGCTATAGATGGTAGGTGATCCCAGTGAAGTACTCACAAGCCACTGGCAAGGACAGTAGCAGTTCACTGCCCTTGAAGCCCAAAGAATGTGCCAAGCCCCATCTCCCATCCACCTACTCCTTTCCACTACCCAGTCCAAGAGCTCATCCTGCCTTGTCAGGCTAAATGGAAAGCACCTGGACTCCTACCTTCTGTTCCATGACCCCCACCATAAACAATCTGAATGAAGCCCAGCTCTGTCCTTTCTATCCAACTAAAGCAGTCAGCATCTTGCTGGCACAGAAAACAGAACTTTGCCTTCAACCACACGCACCAAGACCACTGAAATCTGGACTCAGTTATGCTCCTCAAGCTGATCCCATCTGACATGAGTGTATCATTGTCCCCTCTTCTGGGTGGACAGTGTACACTTTCTCCTCTCTCTCCAAGCCTCCCTTCCACTCTTTCTACCCCACCCTTACTCTCATGGTCTTATTCCACTCACTGGGAAAACTAAAGTAATTAGCAGAGAAGGCACACACATCCCTAGCACCCCATTCTCACCTCTCCCATGGGGTCTTCCGCTGGCTTCTTCCATTGGATTCTCCATACTGTATTCAATGCTGGCATGACCCCATGCACTAGAGCCCATTCTTTGTCCGCTATCAGGCATGCTGCTTTCATGATTCCCCTTCCTTTCACCATCACCTCCCACACCTGCACACACAAGTCGTCCCCATCAACAGAGAAACCTTGACTTCTCATCTCTCTGCTTTTCATTTTATTTTCTGACATGTAGAGTGGGGAGAGAAAGAGAAGAGAGTGATGGGGGCACATGTATGCCATGGCACATGTGTGGAGGACAACTTCAGGTGTCATTCCTTGTCTTTCCCATCATTTGACATAGGGTCAGTAAGTGCTTTCTCCGTGGAATTATCTCCAAAATCCCTCTCCTGTCATTTTCTAAAATTTCTCTCTTTATCTTCTTCCCATACCTCTGTCCTTCCATCTTTGGTGAGCACAGGCCCTACTTTCATCTCTCGGCTATTCTTCAACCAAGACTTTCTTCCTTCTGCTTTCCCCAGTTTCCCCAGTTCCTCATCAGCAACAGGAAAAACTAGCATAAATGTGTATATGTGTGTGTGTGTGTTCCTGTAGCCCTAAGCCTGCATCAACATTCTCACACTCTTGCCTTTTTTCCACCCTGGATGAAGTCACAGCATCTATCCATCCAGACACAAACATCACAGTGTTCACGAGCCCCAGACAGAAGTTACGTACCCCTCCTTTTGGTGCTTAAGGTCTTTGCTTCTCTATTCTGCATAAAAATTATTTATCTCAGTCCTCATGAGTTATTTCCCAAAGAGCCTTAACTTGCTGTGTATATGGGTGTGTTTGTGTGGTGTGCGTTTTGGTACTGTACACCACACAGAGCACTGGCTCTTGTGTCTAACAGGCATTAAAAGATGCTTCACATGTCCACAGTGGATGCCAGTGCTGTTAAAGAGAGCAGTTACACACAACCAATTAGTTAAGCTCAGTGACCCCTTTCCCCAAACGACCAAAACAATGAAGGCAGTCTGTCAGTATTGGTGTGTGTTAGGATTACATGGAAGCTTAAAACCCCACTGACTTCTGAATCCTTTCTCTACAGATGGCAATGCAGTTGGTCTGGGAAGCAGCCTGGCATTAGGAATTTTTTTTTTAATTCCCCACAAGAATCTAATGAGTCCAAGGCTGTAGACCATGGCCTTCCACAATATAATTTGTTTGCTTTTGTCTTTAGTGTGTATTTAGTGTATGCATATGCATGTGGGCACATGTGTGTGTGAGTGTGCACATGCACATGTGTGCATGTAGAGGTCAGAAGCTGACATTAGGTGTTACCTTGTTTTTTGAGACAGGGACTCTCTCACTGAACCCAGAGCTCACAAGACAAGCTAGCCAGCAAGCCTGGGGATCCCCTCTCTCCTCTCACCAGTGTTAGGATGACAGGTGCACCCTGTCACCCACACCTGGCATTTTACATGATGCTGGGATCTTAACTCAGGACCTCATGCTTGCACAGCAAGCCCCTTACTCACTGCACCATCTCCCCACCCCATGCTTTGTGATTGTAGCAAGAATCCTGAGGATAGGACTTTAGGCCACAGGACTGTCTGGCCAATGTCCCACTGGAGACCAGAGTGGGCTTGACTTTAGAGCTCTCACTCTACTATCAAAGACACTATAACCAAAGAAAACTCACATACAGAGCTCCTGATTGCCAGGTGCTGTCCTGAACATTTTATATACATTATTTTACTTGCCCCTTATCTGATATGAGAACTATTATGAATGTCTCCATTTCATAGGTGAGAAAACAGAGGCACAGATAGGTTAGTTAATTCACTCAACAACAGAATCAAGATTCAAACCCAAATGCTATGGTTATAGGTTTCAAGTGTTTGGCTAGGAAGCTCCCCTGCCTTCCTGCTCTGTACTGAACTGTGCCCCCCCATCCGTATGTTAATTCTTCTCAACATGTTATTGTACATGGAAACAAGAGATTTGAAGACATGAGTAAATTTAAATGAGGCCATTTGGGTGGGTGTATTGTCTAGTGTCCTTATAAGAGAGAAAATCTGGGCTGGAGAGGTGACTTAGCACTTAAGACACTTGCCTGCAAAGCCAAAGGACCCAGATTTGAATCCCCAGGACCCACATAAGCAAGATGCACAAGGTGGCACATGCGTCTGGAGTTCATTTGCAGTGGCTGCAGGCCCTGGTGCACCCATTCTATCTACCTCATTCTCTCCTTCAAATAAATATAAATATTTTAAAAAGAAGAGAAAATCTGAATAAAGAACTGAGTCATGGACAAGTGTACACAGAAAAGCCCATGGAAGCACATAGAGAAGCCAGGGAGAGGGGCTTCAGAAGAAATCAAACTTGTCTTCCATTTGATCTTGCACTTATCAGCCTCCAGAACTGTAAGCAATAAGCCTCCATTGTATAAGACCCCCAGTCTCTGGTTATGTATTAGGGTAGGCTCAGCAAACTCAGGCCCCAATTTTCCCAGTCTATTTTGGGTGTTGAGTACAGAAAGCATGTGCTCAAGTGAAAACTGAATCAGCCTCCTTCCACTCCCACAGGTAGAGCTTGCAAGCATTCCAGACACCCTGACTACTGCAGCCCTCAGCCTTAAACTATGGAAAAGCTCTCTGACAGGCACCCCAACCAGACCATCTCCCATGGTTGGCCATGCCCCATATCGGTCACAAGTTTCTGGTGGGTTTCATGGCTATAGCATGTATGGGACCCATAGCTTAGTAATCAGAGCTTCCATGACATGGTTGACTTACCTTTCTCCTCCATACATCTTTCCCACTCTTGTCCTCAATATACCTCCAAATGCAGGCCAGGCTCCAAGCACACTTGAGCCACTGCAGTCCTGAGCCTCTACTCCATGACTCCCACTCTCTCCTACAAGACCCCACTCACATGCCTCTCCACATGGAGCACAGTGCAGAGCCCTCCTCCCCTCTTCTGCCTTCCCACTGCGGTATGGGGAGCCTTGCAACCATTCTATCATATCAGAACAGGGACTGCAACAATTTTTACAGGGGAACTCTCTGGGGTCAAAACACATATTTTTCCATTTTTCTGTGTTTTAAATTTTTATGAACATTGATGTAATTGAAAATCAAAAGTAAGAAGAGGTCTGTGGAGATTGCTCAGTGGTTATAGAGCTTGTAAGCCTACTGGTCTTCTTACTTTTGATTTTGAGACTAAGTCTCACTCAGTTGCCCAGGCTGACTCTGAGTTCATTCTGTAGCCCAGGCTGGCCTTGGATTTGCAATCCTCCTGCCTCAGCCTCCTAAGCCACTATGATTACAAGCTTGCATCACCAGGCCAGACATTTGTAGTGAGACAAGATTTTACAAAGCCGACCAAGATGGCACAGAACTCCCTGAATGGCCTAAGCTGGCCTTAAACTTGCAATCCTCCTTCCTCAGCATCCTGAGTGCCAGGATTGCATCCATGCACTGTACATGAAAACCTTTAATGAGAGTTGTATGTCTATTTATTGTTCAGTACTTTATACTTGAAAATAACCAAACCACCTAAAACACAGGGTATATATATATATAAACCAAATCCTTGGTAAACAGGACCCCTCCTTTCATCTTCATAAAATGTCTGCATCTATTACAGTATATATCTACCACTATTTACGGTATATATCTAGCATTATTTATGGTATATATCTACCATTATTTACAAATTTTCCCAGTGAGAAAACATAAAAAGCTCAAGCATTTTTAAAGCCTTTCTTTCCCAGAGCTGTATGGACTTCATAGGACACCGTGGATACAAGGTGTGTTCCTGCCTCAGACACTTTCATTACATCTCTGCAGCCCTACTTCATTTTACATTTAATTGATTTCAGACCATTAGAAGCTGAGAAAGGGTAATAGGATGCCTTGAAGAAGCATTTTCATACCAGATGTGGTAGTGCACACCTACAATCCTGGCACGTGGGAAACTGAGGCAGGAGCTCTTGGGTTCTAGGCCAGCCTGAGCTACACAGGAAGACCCTGTCTCAAAAACAAAAAAAGAAATATTTTACACTAGTGTTCCCCACTCTCAAAAAAACCAGATTAGCCTTTCCTAGACCATTTCCTCCAGGGAATCTGATTCCCTGTCCTGTTGTCATGCCTGCCTATAGACTCCTTGGCCTTGAATGGGCCAGCCTCAGCTGTCAGGAAGTGGTTCCTCCCTCCCCAACATCTCACCACCTGTGTTCAACTGCATCTTCTCTCTTCACTCTGAGCTATAGTAGCCATCACCTACCCTGGAAGGCAGCAGCCAGTTTCAGAGATCCAGTGTTATAACACAGATAAAAGTTCCTTAAGAGGCCCAGTTCTTCCCAGGGCCCAAGGAAAAGTGGACTACCCTTTGCTGCTAGGGACTAAGGCCACCTGAATTATGGCTTTGGGTCTCATCTACTGCATTGCCTTCCTGACTCCTCAGGCTGTATCTCAACCCCCAGCTCCAAACAATGGAATGAGTTTCTTCTCCCCTAGTGACCATTAGTAACTTCCCTTTGTGGTCAGCTTATATGCATATATGTTCTAAGATATACCCAGGATCAGAAGGCAGGGGCCATCCAAACGGGACTGGTTTGAGGTGTTTATACAGTAAGGTGAACTGTGTCCTCTAGGTGAAATTTAGGGAGAATCCCCTGTTGACCATCTTATGACTACATATGATTAAAATCAGTTGCATCATGGGAAGGGGCGTGTGCAGTACAGAATCTGTCCATCAAACTAGAGCACCATCCAAACTACACTCTTAGCAGCACACCTCTCCTTGTAAACACCCGGAAAAAAACCCAGAAAAGAAAAGCAGCTGAGGCCCCTGAGCACCTTCTCACACAGGTGGCCTGCTGCCCTCTCAGCAGTCTATCCAAGCTTACACTACTGCTTTGCTCTTGATCAAGTTTCTCACTGTTTCACATTTTTGTATGTGTGTGTGTGCATCTTTCCTGTTTCTTTGAAGAAGGTGCCAAGAACCTAAAAGCATGCAGAGATCACTGCTTACCACAATTTCTGCTTGTCTTTCTGAATTTCCCCCAAGCACTACAGGGGAATTTAAGCTTAGGAAATGGGGGGAGGGTTGTCAATTGCCAGAAATGTGCTGGCCTTTGGGAACAGAGATGGAAGGCCCAGTCTCTTGGGCACCCAGGAAGAGGGAAGAGATAACCAGAAAGAAAAGCTTTCTAATCTAGAAGTACAAAGATCAGGAGTTGAAGTCATATACAAAATATCTCTCAGTCCAGAAGAGTAAAGAGTTTGAAGGAGGGGTCAGGAAGAGACTGCTGGAAAAATGACAATGGACAGGAAGAAAGGTTATTTTGTATTCAAATGCAGCTCATCTCCTGGCCAGACACTGAGCAACTACACTAACATATACAAATCAAAGTACAAATAGAAGAGGTATAACAAATGTGAAACAATTACAGAGGAAAGAACGGCAGCATAGATTAGCACTCCTCTCTCCTTTGGTCAGAGAAGCTTCTGGGTGGAGTTGGTACTGACTACTGAGAAGAATCAAAACTCAAGAAAGTGCTGAGAAGTGACTGTTGAGTGCTCAGTGCTAACAGACATCTCTCCCACACCCTCAGAGTCTCAGGGAACATTGCAGAAGAGATGGAAAGAATGTAAGGGCCAGAGGATGGAGAGGAGGGCTTTGGAATGCTTTCTTCCAGACACAATGGAGACGTTGCATTTATGGCCTCTGTTGTGACCTACAAAAGATCTGCAAAATATAAAGGAAAAAATGATGGTGATTATATCAAAATAAAAGGACTAAGCCGGGCATGGTGGTGCACGCCTTTAATCCCAGCACTCGGGAAGGAAGCAGAGGTAGGAGGATCACCATGAGTTTCAGGCCACCCTGAGACTACATAGTGAATTCCAGGTCAGCCTGAGCTAGAGTGAGACCCTACCTCAAAAAAAAAAAAATAAAAATAAAAGTAAAATAAAATAAAATAAAAGGACTAGTTGGAAAGAAGGAGTTCAGTGGAGAGGAGATACAAGATGGGGAACAAAGGAGGGTGCTGGGAGGGGATTATGATCAGGGTACATTGTATATATGTATAGAGGCTGTCAATTTTTAAAAAGAAAAAGAAATGAAAAGAACTGGCATGTAGTAAATGCCCAATAAAAAAGAACTAAGTGGTAATTTTTGGTTTCCAGCATTATTTTTTCTTTCTGGGGTAATAAACTGACTGTAGACAGAGTGTGATGTCATCACATGGGTAGGTATTTTGTAAAATGCATCACACTGCAATATAAAAATTTGTGCTATTTCACTGCTTGTGAAGTTCATTTCAATAATACAAAGTAAATAAATAACTTTACCAAATCAAATGTATTTAGGCACTTTTTTTTTTTGAGGCAAGCCCAACAGACTAGCCTTTTTACAAAGGACCTAGAGAGTCAAACATGGGTCCTTTGGCTTCACAGGCAAGCCTTAATCACTAAGCCATCTCTCCATCCCTAGCCACATTCTTTAAAATACCTTCAAAGTACAAACAACTGAGGTATTAGTTAATGTGAGATAGAACGTGAGGTAGAACAAATATGGTGTGCCTATTGAGTGAAATACTGTGCGGTCATTTAAAAGAATAGCAACTGGGAGGGTGTATGGACTACGAAGGAGAGAACCGTCTCTCAAATTTAGCATGCATGGAAATCACAGAACACCAATTGTCAGGCTCCATGTACAGAATTACTCATTCATTCTGTTTAGATAGGAACAAAGAATTAGCATGTTTAATACTAGGGAGAGATGGTTCATTGGGCAAAGCGTTTACTATGCAAACATGAAGAACTGAGTTTGGAATCCCAGCATGCATGTAAACAGGGTATAGCAGTACACACTTGTAATATCAGCACAGGAAAGCAGAGGCAAGAATATTCCTGGGACTCGCTGGCCAGCTGGTCTAGCCAAATCAGTAAACTGCAGGTCATTGAGAGACCTCATTTCAGAACAAGATGGAGAGAATGTCTGAGGAAGACACACCAAAGTTAACTTCTGCACCCCCCCCATGTTTGCACATGTGTATGTGTACATGTTCACAGCATGTGAACATACATTACCACATACACTTATAAATACAAAGAATCTTTCATTCTAAACCATGTGAAGATTTATGATTTCATGTAAATGTCCCCCTCAAGCTGGCTGTTGAAAACTTGGTCCCTGGTCCCTGGTGGTGACTTTTTTTTTTTTTTTTTTTTTTTTTTTAGATTTCAGAAACTTTGGGGCAGGAGGCATGGCTGGCAGAGGGGGGCACTGATGGTGATCCTTTGAGAGTTATAGCTCAGTCCTACTTCTAACTAAACTCTGCTTCCTGCTATGTCAGGAAGCCTTGCTGTAAATTCCTGCTACCATGGACAGAGCCACTGCCTTAGCCACCATGCCATCCTCTCCTGTACCCTCTCAATGGTGAGCCAAAATAAACTTCTCCTTAGGTTGTTTTATCAAGTATCTGGTCACAGTGATAGTAAAGCTAATTCATACAGAAAGGATGCTAATGGACCAGCAAACACATTGTAAGAACTACTTAGAGAATTTTATCCTGGGTGTTACTTCCCCAGAATGGGCTCAGAAAAAAACTTCCTTACCTCACTTCCTCCTCTTTATCTTCATATTCTTATTCTTCTTCATCATCCTCCTGACAGAGCAGATGCTGGGCAAAGACTTGGCAGACCAACCTGGCTCACTGAAACACTCCTCTAAGAAGCCTAATCTATGGCCGGGCGTGGTGGCACACGCTTTTAATCCCAGCACTTGGGAGGCAGAGGTAGGAGGATCGCCGAGAGTTCGAGGCCACCCTCAGACTACATAGTTAATTCCAGGTCAGCCTGGACCAGAATGAGACCCTACGAACAAAACAAAACCAAAAAAAAGAAGCCTAATCTTTTTCATGGTACCAAATGGTTTTATATTTCAGAGTCCTATAATTTCCAGTTAGTACAAGCTTCTCTTTTCCCCTGTATATTCTAAAGTACAAATATATTCTTTATAACCAAAGACCTATGGCAAATACTGAATAAACAGCCTTTTCTAGGATACTACCATCCAGAAGCCTGTCACTCACTGTGATGGATTATATTGATTGACAACTTAACAGAAACTAGAATCAGCAATGAGGGAGTATGTAGGTTAGGTTAGCCTCTGTGCATGCCTGTGAGGGAAAACACGCCTTAACTGTAGACAGCATCACTCCATTGGCTGGAGTCCTGGACTATGTAAATAGGAGAGAGCTGGCAAAGCAGCAGCATTCACTGATGGCTCTCTCCTTCATTCTGGACTGAATGTGAGCAGCTGTCTCAAGCTCCTGCTGCCATGCCTTCCCTGTCAGGATAGACCATGACCTGAAACTGTGAGCTAAAATAAACCCAGCCTCCTTCAAGCTGATTTTTGTCAGAGGTTTGTCCCAACAATGAGAAGTTGACTACTACATCCTGTCAGTAACTTCTTTCTGTTCCTAGATGCAAGAATACCTCTGAGACAAAAGGACCTGCATGGAAGGTGAGGACCCCTGATGTAACTCAAACCCTCTGCCCACTCTCCTCCTAGAGCTCTCAGCATTTGCATACATGCATACACACACATATACACACACTAATTCCCTATTGTAGGGACCTCATCACAGTACTTGACACAGTGGATTTTACCTCCATCCGCATGTTTATCTACCCCACTGTATTAGTTACTTTACTTGTTGCTGTGAAAAATACCTAAAAAGAAGAGCTTAGGGTTCTAGAGAGTACCGTGTATCATGGTGGGGAAGGTATGGTGGGAGGAGTATGAATGAGGCCACTTGGTCATATTACATCCAAAGTCAGGAAACTGGCTGAACAAGAAGTGAGGCCAGGCTACAAAACTTCAAGATGCACCCCCAATGACCTCTTTCTCCAACAAGGCTCTACCTCCTGAAGGTTCCATAACCTTCCCAAATAATACCACCATCTGGGGACCAATTTTTCATACACATGACACTATGAGGGACATTTCACATGCAAGCCACAATATCCACTAAGTTGCAAACTCAATGAGGACAAAATCCGCCTTGAAACTCACCAGGTTATCTTAGTGGTCCAGCACACTGAGAACCCACAGTTCTTTCCAAAAAGATGAGAGAAGCAATATTTCAGGAAGAACTACCTGACAATGAATGGAAAATGCATTCCAAGCTTCAAATGGCATTTAGATATTTCTGATTAAGATTTATTTTCAAATGACTACTTGGAAAGAAGAAGGGATTCAGTGGAGGGAGGATTTGGGATGGAGAAAAGGGAGAGTTGTGGCCAGGGATTATGATCATGAATATTGGCTATATGTATGGAAGTTGTCAATAAAAAAGTTTTTCAAAAGATCTATTTTTAGACAGGTGTGGTGGCACACACCTATAATCCCAACACTTGGGAGGTAGGGGTAAAAGGATTGCTGTGAATTAGAGGCCAGCCTGAGATTACATAGTAAATTTCAGGTCACCTGGGGCTAGAGCAATACCCTACCTCAAAAACGAAAAACAACAACAAAAAGATCTATTTTCAAGGCTGGAGAGATGGCTCAGAAGAGCTCTTTCCATACAAGGATGAGGCCCAATGGACCTGATTTGTCCTGAGTATGATTCCCAGTGCCTACATACACAGTTGAATGGTCATGCATGCCTGTAACTCCTGTCGTGTGGGGATCCAGGTTTAGAAAGAGAGAGAGACTCCATCTCAATGAAATAAGAGGATAGCAATAGAGAACACCACCCAATGTTCCCATCAGGCCTCCACTTACATGCATATAGGACATGTGCATCTGCACACACATGCATACACTGCACCACACATAACACATTCACCTGCCAAAGAAGTGACTCTACTTTCTAGCTATTCTCTAACCTTGATTAACAAGTTTGATAAAGTATTTTATACAAGCATTAAAAATTCTAGGGCCAGAGAGATTGCTTAGCAGTTAAGCCACTTGCCTGCAAAGCCTATGGACCCAGGTTTGATTTCCCAGTATCCACATAAACCAAGTGCACATGATGGCACATGTGTCTGGAACTCATGTGCAGTGGCTAGAGATCCTGACATGCCCATTCTCTCCCTCCCTCCCTCCCTCTCTCTCTCTTTCTGTCTCATATATAAGATTTTTTAAAAATGTTTAAAAAATGCCTGAGTCTATGGGGCAATACATTCAAAGTACCACAGTATGTTTTATGAGTGTGTACTGTGTGGTGTATGTGGGGCATGTGTTCATTGCTGTGCATATGTGTGTGCAGGTATATACAGGTGTACATGGAGATGAGGGGTCAATGTTGGGTGTCTTCCTCAAGTGCTCTCCACCTTATTCTTTGAGGCAGGGTCACTCACTGAACCTAGAGCTCACTGATTCAGCTAAAATACCTGACCAGCAATCCCAAGACATCTTACCTCTACAAAGGTCTTGTACTCCAGGTGGTGCGCCACTATGCCTGACTTTTTAATTGGGTGCTAAAGATTCCAACTCAGGTCTTCAGGTTTGTGTGGCAAGCACTTTACCAACTGAGCCATTATTCCAGCCCCTAATTTTGCATGCTTCGTATTACACTTTCATTTGCTTCATACAGAGCAATTTATTTTTCCTTTTTAGTGTTTCTGACAAAGCTCAGTTCACATATATCATCATAATGAATTTTTTCTACTAAACTATTCAAGGGGTGGTCTGTGCAGGTGTGAAGAGATTATTCTCACGTCCTCTTTCAAAAATAAAGTTCTGGGGCTGGGGAAATGGCTTAGTGGTTAAGGCATTTGCCTGAGAAGCCTATGGACCCACTTAAGCCAGATGCACAAGGGGGCACATGAGTCTGGAGTTCATTTGCAGTGGCTGGAGGCCCTAGCATGCCAGTTCTCTCTCTCTCTCTCTCTCTCTCTCTCTCTCTCTGCCTCTTCCTTCTCTCTCTCAAATAAATAAAATATTCTTTAAAAAAAAATAAAGTTCTGAAAAGATCACTGGGAGGGGTGGCGTGAAAAGGCCTAAGTGAAGTCAGGAAAAGAGACTGAATAAAGGAAAGGTTGGGGGAGGATGAATCAAAATCTAAGAGAGATGAATCTATGAATAAACCATATAGAAACTTACTTTTTTGGACAATGGCACACCCAGAAGCCATTGATTGTTACTAGAAAAATTTCAGTGCCAGGGATGGGATACCTTCCAGTGAGTTGTTGGCCAGGGAGGTCCCTGATGGCCCCTCCCCAAATTAGAGTCCATTGCTCTTGATTTCCCACCAGGAATAGATGGTAAGACACTATTGCTGAAGACTCCACATGCTTGGGCTGAAAGATCACTGAGAAATCTTTTTGGAGCTGAGCTGGAAACCTCCTCCCTGTAGACCAGCTGACAGAAAGCTGGAAAAAGCTGTGCTGCATGCAGTTCAATGGGAGAAAGAGAAGTCATCAGTGGAGATAAACAACAGTGGACACTGCAAGCCTTAAGTTGGGCCGGCCAGACCAAATGGGCCAATGGTTGCAATAGTGGCAAGTCTATTATAGGGGAAACTAACCACTCTCTAATTGGACTAGAGGCCCACTCCACAGGAGAGAATACATGCCTGATACTAAAAACCTACAATGGGGGAGGTCATGAGCCCTAGGGGCATAACATCTGCTGGTGTCTGACTAAATGCATATATTATGCTCACCAAACTGCCAAGTAAGCACTTCTCTTAATGTTCATACCGATATGTTAATGCTACTCTCACTTTTGGTTAGAGAAGCTTCTCTTTTCAGATGGTGGTGACTTCTGGGATGACTCAGAAGGCACCATAGTTCTGAGAAGTGACAGAGGAGTATTCAGCACTGAAACATCTCTAACATACCTTCCAAGGCTCAGGGTCCATTGAGAAAGAGGTGGTGGAAGGAATGTAAGAGCCAAAGGAAGGGTAGGGCTGCTTATAATCCAATCTTCCAGACACAAAATGGCTTGGATATCCATGACCTTGCAGTGCCTGGCACTACCTACACAAGACCTTCATAATATAAAGAAAATATGATGACATCAAGCCACGAGTGGTAGTGCACGCCTTTTATCCCAGCACTCGGGAGGCAAACTTAGGATCGCCATGAGTTCGAGGTCACCCTGAGACAACATAGTTAATTCCAGGTAGCCTGGACCAGAGTGAGATCCTACCTTGAAAAACAAAAATCAAAACAAAAAAAGAATGATGACATCAAAATAAAAGAGAGACTAATTGAGAGGGGATATGATGGAGAGTCGAGTTACAAAGAGGAAAGTGAGGGCAAGGGAATTGTTATGGTTTATTGCCTATAATTATGAAAGTTGTCGATAAAAATAAATAAATAAAGTTCTGATTTTAGAGGTTGGTGGAATTAAGAAACAATGCTATATTTTGTTGTATATCACTTGTGTTTTGGTTTTACAAGGTCCACAGTTAAGTCTCAAATAAGACTTTGGATTTTTAAATAATGTTGGAACTGGTAAAGACTTTGAGTGCTTTTAAAATTGGACTGAATGTATTTGGATCATGAGATGGCCAGTAGTCTAGGGAGGCCAAGGGTAGAATGGTTTGGATGTGAAATGTGCCCCTCAGCTGATGTTATTGAACATTTTGTCCCCAGTTGGTGGCACAGTTTGGGAGATTTGTGGAGCCTTTAGTAGGTGGAGACTTTATGGAGAAAATGTCACTGGGTCTGGGCGCTGTGGTGTTTTAGTCCAGCCCCACGTGATGCTGTTGTGCATTCTACTTCCTCGCCACAGATGTAAAGGTGTGATGCTGCCTGTCAGCACCTGACATGCTTCTCCACCATAACAGACTTTCCCTCAAAACTGTGCTGAAATAAATCCTTTCCTTCCATAAGCTGCTCTGGTTGGGTATTATTTTTCCCAGAAACAAGAAGTTAGTGGATACAGGGGGAAAGAAGTATCATACCTTTAACTAATTCTTGACTTGAAAAATATACATATTCTTGAATGATGATTAGACTCCATGCTTACCTTACATTGCAAATACACACAGAGATAGGTATGCAGATATAAGTATACATATATATGTTACATTCACACACATATATTATATACACATACACAGAGAGAGACCATGATAAAACAAGTACATCAAGATGTAAAAAAATTTGATTTGGGCTGGAGAGTTGGCTCAGTGGCTAAAACACTTGTGAGCAAAGTCAGTGTACCCAGGTTCATTTCCCCAGTGCCCACGTAAAGCCCGATGCACAAGGTGGTTTAGTTTGCAGTGCCTAGAGGTCCTGGCATGCCCATTCTGTATCTATATTTCACACACACACACACACACACTCTCTCTCTCTCTCTCACACACACACACACACACTCTCTCTTTCTCTCTCTTTCACACACACACCCTCAAATACATAGAATATTTTAAACATATATTAATCTGTATAAGAATGTATGGGCTGGGGAGATGGATTAGCAGTTGAAGCACTTGCCTGCAAAGCCTAAGGACCCATGTTCAACTCTCCAGATCCCACATAAGCCAGATACACAAAGGTGAGGCAATTGCAAGGTCGTCATGCCCACTAAGTGGTGCAAGCATCTGGAGTTCAATTTCAGTGCTGAGGCCCTGGCACACCAATTCTCTCTGTCTCTTTCTCACTCTAAACAAAAAAAGATATAGGAGATTCATGTAGTATGATTACAACTTCTCCATTTAAAACTATACCAAAATAACATTAAACAAAAGAAAAGAGGAGGAGAAGGATTAAAAAAAAAGTTGCCTCAGACAAAGTAAAGAAAACATGGACAGAGGAGCTAGGAAGATGACTCAGTGGGTAAGAGCACATGTTGCACTAGCATTCAGGTCTGAAAGGACATGAGCCAGTAGGAGTTCAATTCCCAGCACCCTCGTAAAAAGCTGTGTGTGGCTGTGCATGCCTGTAACCCTAGTTCTGTGTGGGGAAGAGACTGGAAAATCGCTTAATCTCACTGGTCAGCCAGTTCGACAGAAGAAATGGCAACTTTAGTTTCAGTGAGAGATTCCATCTATATTTAAACTTTTTTATTGACAACTTCCATAAGTATAGATTATAAGCCATGAGAATTCCTTCCACTACCCCTATTTTCTCCCTCCCCAATCCTCTGTCCATTGAATCCATTCTCTTTCCAATTACTGAATTAAGGAAACAGAGTGGAAGAGCAACTGAGGAGGGCATCTAACATCCTCTTCTGCATGTGTGCTCATGGGGCAGGTGTATCTGCATACACACATGCACATATGCTATACATACACATATCACACCACACATACTACATATACACACCAAAAAAGTAAAAAGAAAAATGTTACATACATGTAAAATAGTGAAGCCCTGTCTCAAAAACACACACACACATATATGATGAAGAAACAGAGAAAAGATTTGCAAAGAAAAGTAATCTCAACATTTTTTTGTATTTTTTCTGAAAGAGAAAGAGTGGCAGAGAGAGAGAGAGAGAAGAAAGAGAATTAATGTGCCAGGGCCTCCATCTACTCCAGATGCATACACCACCTTGTGTTCATGTGCGACCTTATGCATTTGTACAACCTTGTGCGCCTGGCTTACATGGGATCTGGACAGTCTAACATGGGTCCTTAGGCTTTACAGACAAGCACCTTAACTGCTAAGCAATCTGCCCAGCCTTCAAAATATTTTAAGAAAGAAATAGAGGGAAATTACAGTTCCTTTGGACAACAGGCAAAATTCAATATTTTTCCAACCTCTACAGAATTATCACCTGATCAAGAGTTTTGATTGCCTCTGTCTGATGTGGCAACATGAATCTTCTTCCAATACTTGAATATACAGACACAAAAGATGACTTGTGTCTAGATGTCTGATTCTAGAAATGCCTTGCTGAGAATTAAAAATGCAGACTGCATCAAAGTATATTATGTGCATGTATGAAAATTGTCAACAAAAAAGTTTTAAAATGCAAACTAATAAAGAATAAAAGCTTGATGGAGAATAACTTTGTCTCTTTAAGGAGACACAGTAGCTCCCTTTTCAAATGGCTCTGTCCATCCTCTTAAATCCTCTTGCAACAACCCCAAAACTGTGAGTTCTACCTTGACCTTTGGCCACCTTCACAACTCCTATCAGGACTGGTCCACTAAGAAACTTGTCTGTCTGAAACCACAGCAATTCCAGAGCTGGAGTGCCCCCAAAGTGATGTGAGCACCTGAGGGATGGGTACAGGTGCCCAAGACTTTCAGACACTATTGAGCAAGCAAGCCCTGAGTTCCCTGTGTCTCCATCAAGCCTCTGGTGTTCAATGACATCCTGTCACCTCCAACCAACCAAAGAAATCAACTGAGTAGAAGAAATAACACAAACCGGGCTGGAGAGATGGCTTAGCAGTTAAGGCGTGTGCCTGTGAAGTCTAAAGACCCCGGTTCAATTCTCCAGGTCCCACGTGGCGCCTATGTCTGGAGTTTCTTTGCAGTGGCTAGAGGCCCTGGTGTGCCCATTCTCTCTTTCTCCCTTTCTCTGTCTCTAATAAATAAATAAATTAAATTAAAAATTAAAAGAAAGAGAGAAAGAACACAAGCCAAGGAACAGGGGGCCAACAGAGGTTGTGTTGATGTGGAGAGAAAGGTAGCTGGCAGCCAGGAGAGGAAAAGCCTTTGACTGGGAACCTTTTATTTAAATTCTTCTACTTAGGAATGGAAAGACTAAAGGACAAGAATCGTGACCTTCACAAACTAATCCTCCTTCCTGGGATTGCTTATTATGTTGACATCCAATAATCCCATTACAAATTGCAAGCAAGGCATCTGGGTGCAGAACCCAATCCCTCCCGAGCTCTACAGATGCCATATTCAGCCTTTTCTTTTCTTTTTTTTTTTTTTTTTTTTTTTTATTTTTGGAAAGATACACACAGAGAGACAGACAGACGGAGAGGGAGAGGGAGAGGGAGACGCAGAATGGGCAGGCCAGCAGTCTCTCAGCTGCTGCGAACGAAATCCAGATGTGTGCACCCCCTTGTGGTCAAGTGTGGCATTGCGCCCTTGCGTCACTTTGCATCTGGCTAAATGTGGGACCTGGAGATTGGAACCGGGTTCTTAGGCTTAGCAGGCAGGCGCCTTAACTGCTAAGCCATCTCTCCAGCCCTCGTCCCTTTCTTATACATATGACAGAGGGTAACTTGACTATCACATCCTCTCCTGCCCATCCTGTTTCTTTGTTCTTCCTTTTGTGTGTATGCTTGTGTGTATTTGTTTACTGGTGTATGCTTATGTTGGCATGCGTGTGTGAAGGCACTCACCTTGTGCACATGTGTGCCGAGGCCAGAGAGGTACATCAGGCGTCTCCCTCTATCATTCTTCCACCTACCTCCTTGAGACATAGTCTGGAACTGAACCTGGAGCTCCTGTATTTTGCAATCAAACTGGCTGACCAGGGAGCTCCAGTAACGTTCCTGTCTCTGCCCACTTCAGTACTGGGGTTACAGCATGCATGGCCATGCCCAGCTTTTAACATGGGTTCTGGGGATGGAACTCGGGTCCTCATGCTTGTGCAGTTCTTTTGCCCACTGAGCCCTCTCCCAGGCCCTCCATCTTGGATCTATAGGTCTAATCCAAAGAGATTTGGTGTGACAGAGACGAAGGGCTATCTGAATGCACCCGCCTTGGAAATCTTTCCATAAAGGCTCTGATGAAAGAAAGTAAAGCTCGCACATTCAGAATCTGTGGGAAGTGTCATCATGTCAAATAAGGATGGAGACCATCCAGGAATGGACACCACACAGAATTGTAAGACTGCTTCCAATCTACTCATAAGTGACTTTTGAACTACAGAAGATACATTTTTTAAAATCTCTGATAAACCTTTCTAACACTGTCAACATTAACTAAAATCTATAAATGATGAAAAAGTGTGCTGTTTAGTCAGTTTTAATGTTTTTGAAGGCAAGCTTTATGGCTCTATGAATTGCTGCTTGCATATTTATTTCAGGTTCTGAACTTTGTATCATAAAAAATAATGTTCTTTTTTTTATTTTCCAGGCTTCTGTTTATGATCAATTTGGCATTATAGACAATCCACTGGGGAGCTATCAGATATAGTTTATTTATCCCTTTGTGGATGTATGCATATTCTCAAAGTATTTTGGTACTCAATAATTTTCAGCCTAGGATTTCAACATCTTGTTGAAAGCTAGAAAGAAGAGAAGCACAAAGCTGGTGAAGGAAAATTCAGCAATGTTAACACCCAAAAGATATCCTCAAAAAAAAAAAAAAAACAGCTGGACCTCAGGCATTGACAACAATATGGAAAGGAATATAAGGACATATAAAGACAGGTGTGCTCCTTCCCACAGTGCTTGGGCACCTGCATACTGTCCACTGTGTAGAACGAGGTCCATGGGCAGCCTGAGGAATTTCTTTCATGAAACTGAGCCTTATCTGAGTTCAGGAAATAAGAAATAAAATGCATAACATCTTGTCATCATTTTTAAATGTTTATAAAGTATAAAGATATGAAAATTGCTTAGAGAAATATAATAGGATTTTTCTTCCATTTCATGGGAGAAACATTCTGTTTTTAATTTCTCCCCATCTCATAACACTATCTAATAATATTATGATTTTTTTAAAGCAAACAAAAGAATAATAGCAGGTTCCTGTTTGGTTATAGCACACTTCTGAATGAGAGACACTCTGATGAAATCTGGCACATAGGGTGACCTTGGTGCTGTCTTTTGCCTGGTGAAAATTGTCTTCAAACACTTTCATGAAATGCTTTGTTAAATCAGTATTGTTGTGGCTGAAAATCAGAAAAGGAGGGAAGAAGGGAAGAGAGAAGGATCTCTAACTGTAGGCTTGAGAAATTCCCCTACAGAGTTTTTAAGATTCATTTTGTGACTAGTTTCCCCAGAATTATTTTAAGTTCTGAATTTAAAAAAAAAATGGGATTGAACTGTGCAACACCATGAACTGTACTAAGGTCCAACGATGGTGAGATTCTAGGCATTGAGGTCTCATAGCAACTGAAGACCAACAGGCAACTCAGACCTGGCTTTTCTCAGTCACAGCACAGTGACTATGTCTTCAAGGATGTCAATAGCAGTGGAAGCTGGGTCCTCGGTGGTTTCAAGTCTTTCCACAGCCACATCACATGCCCAGACCATGACATGAGTGACAGAGACGAGGAGTGGAGGTCTTGAGGCTTTCTATAGGAGAACCCACGTAAACCAGATGCACAAGGGGGCACATGCATCTGGAGTGTGTTTGCAGAGGCTGGAGTCTCTGGCATGCCCATTCTCTCTCTGTGTGTGTCTCTCTCTCTGCCTCTTTATCTCAAATAAACAAATAAAAATAAAACTATATAAAAAGAAAAGTGAACACCTCACCACTTTATCCCTTATGTCTACTCCATTAGCTAGCAGTGCCAGTTAGGATTTACTGAGTCCCACCAAGCAACCACACACGCAGAGACAAAAGCAGTGTCCTTGGCCATGTCCAGTCTTCATCTACCTACCCTCCTCTTCTCCCTCAGTCACCCTTCCTCTTCTCTCCTCTCCCTTCACTCACCTCTCCTCACTTACAATTCTCTTCCTTACTTCCCACCCCTCCTCCACCAAGATAAAACCTGACACTCATTTCTTCAGCAGCCTTCTGAGTGCCCACAAAGTCTTCCTTCCAATTAACATAATTCCCCTGCCCCTGTTAGATCACCTCAGAGTACCTCACTTCTGACTCATACCGCTTACCTCCCTCATTCATGCATCTTACAAGAGCCATGTCTCAGCATCCTTTCCTCACCCTTGCCCTGCTCAATGACTTTCCTCATTAAGTGCCATTTGTTTACAAGAGTTCTCCAACAGTTTTCTTCAGATAGGCTAATGAATGTGTATACTCCGAGGTTCTGTCTTTTGTCCTGAGAGGTATAGGATTCTTAAATGCTGGTTCATGTCCGGTAATGAGCTGAAAATGCTTGTCAGCTTTCCTTTCTTTTCTGTAGAATTTGTTTAACTTTGAAATCTTAGTCTATTTTTCCTATGTCTCATAATTTGGGAATCTTGCCAGAACATTTCTAGGTAGAATTGTTTTTGTTTTTCATTAACTCTACCCTGGGGATGAGTGGCTTTATTTAATCTAAAGATAAGCTGTTCTTAGATTAGGGAAGTTTTCCTCTAATATATGCCGAGCAGTTGCTTTTCTTCCATCTGTTCCCTTTTTCAACCTTCTGACTCTCCTACCACTCACATATTACCATCGAGTCCGAGTGCCTCACTCCTAATTTCTCATTTTTGTATTTCATTATCCATAGTCTTTGGTCCACAATGAGTAACCACTCTGTGTTTCAGTGGTAATTTCCTTGAAGTTTTAGAAATTGTGTTTTTGTAAGTCCTGGGCTTTTATTTTTCTGTAATTAGGTCTCCTTGGGAGTTCTCTTCACACCCCAATTCTCTTCAGGCTATGGAAGCTGACCACCTGTTCCCTGCACAGGTGGCTTCATGATTACTATATCAGAATTGATATCAGGGTCAGTAGGTAGTAAGGAAAAAAAATCAAGGAGACATGTATTTAAGCTGTGACTTTACAACAAGCACACGGCTTCCACCTGGCCTACAGAACTGATGGATAGGGGCTGCGGTAACATTATTGAAGTAACACACTGCACAGTCAGTAAAAGATTTCTTCAGTTGATCTTCCTCCCACAAGTTACAGAATCCCTTTGACTAGGCTATTCCTTCCCATGGTAGTTTATTCCTCCAGCCTCCAACCTCCAAACCTCAAGCTACAGTTGCCTCTGCGGACAGCAAAATTACAGTCAGTAGGAGCCATGGCTGATTCTGTTGCATGGGCTGGGCCTAGAACAGTTTTCCTCAAGAGAGGGACAGAGAGGACATGTGTATCCTTTTCTTCCATGGAGCCATGAACAGGCCTCTCTTAGTTGGGGTAAGTGTCACAACCTGCTATTGCACATCTAAGGACGACAAGCCTGACAGGCGCTCCTGTACCCCATGAGCAGTAGATGGGGCAGCTTGCTGTTCTTGCTCTCTGTCCACGCATGGAGGCTAAATTTCTGTCATAATAAAGGGTCTTGGAAAGAGCAAGGCCAGGAGAGAGCCTGATTCCTCAGGCCCAGTGCTAGCTTGTCACCCACCAACCCACAGCAACCCTGCAGCCGGGCAACTTGAGGCAACTGACCTATCACTTGGTCCTTGACTTGTTGGGATCTAGACATTTCAGAATATCTCATTCAGCCTCTCCTTTTCACAAAACTTAAAGATGTGTGAAATATAAATAAAAATTATACATGGTCCTACCCTCATCTCAAAACTTTTTAAAGTTATTATTAAATGTGGTCATATTTTTTATTTATTGATTCCTCATTTTTTTGTTCCTTTCCCTTTATCATTTCCAAAGTCGCAAAAGCAACATAGGTCTATTAAAAGTAAAAAGCAGGGGCTGGGAAGATGGCTCAGTGGTACAGTGTTTGCTGAGCAAGCATGAGGTCGTGAGTTCAGATCCCCAGCACCCCCATAAACACGGGTTGTGGTGGTGTGTGACTATAATCCCAGAGCTGGGAATGAAGAGACAGGAGGATCCCTAATCGAGCTGAATCAATGAGCTTTGGGTTCAATAAGAAACCCTTTCTCCAAAAATAAGGTGCTTTGAGATAACCACCATGATCACATGTTGTATACAGCTTTCCATTTCAATACTTATACATTGAATGTATATATATTTTGTACCTGTTCATGTATATGCAACAAGAAATGTCTCCTATGATTTTATTCTGTTATCTATTTGTACAGCAAATACTATGTCACAAATAAATAAATTACTATATAATTTAAAATAACAGGTTTCTTTTCTCTCAACGCTAACTGTCTTCATGTCATCCAGAGGTCGAGAAATATTAAGGAACTCTTGACACATACACTTTTGTTTATTATTTGAAAGTGTCAGACAAACACAGAGAGAAAGAGGCAGACACACACACAGAGAGAGAGAGAGAGAGAGAGAGAATGGGCACGCCAGGGCCTCCAGCCTCTGCAAACGAACTCCAGATGCATGCCCCACCTTGTGCATCTGGCTTACGTGGGTACTGGGGAATTGAGCCTCAAACCAGGATCCTTAGGTTTCATAGGCAAGCACTTAACCAATAAGCCATATTTCCAGCCACCCCCACCACCACCTTTTTTTTTTTTAACCTGGAATTCACTGTGTAGTCTCAGGGTGGCCTTGAATTCATGGCGATCCTCCTACCTCTGCCTCCCTAGTGCTAGGATTAAAGACATGTGCTACCACGCCTGGCTACAACTCTGCTTCTTACAGGACATGTCCCATTGATCATTCTGCTACAAGTGGTCAGGACCTAGGTTTGACCATATTGGAAGTCCTCACCCCCAGGACAGTTCTCGGCACTCTCCTCTCACTCTCCTTTGCAGTCTCAAGGTTGTAGCTACCTTCTCACTGCTTTACAGGACTGAAGGTCAACCCCAAGCCCCACTGTGGCTTCTTTTGTTTGTGTTGAAGGCTGCTCATCTTGCTGTTTTAGGAAAGGGGTTTTATTTAAAGATTTCATTGAGGGGGGCTGGGATGATGGCATGGTGGGGAAAGTGCTTTCCACACAAGCACGAGGACCTGAGTTATAATCTCCAGCACCCATGTAAATTGCTAAAAAGTGGGGGTATGTGCCTATAACCCAGAGCTGGGGGGATGGAGGCAGGTGGATGCCCAGAACTTGCTGATCGCCTAGTCTAGCCAAATTGATGGGCTCTGGGTTCAGTAAGAGACACCGTCACAAAACAATTAGAGTGCAATAGAGGGAAAGGCCTGATATTGACCTCTGGCCTCCACATGCACATGCCCATCCACACACTTAGGTACACCCATACACACATGACTGTGCCTATATGCATGCATGCATGCACACACACGCATGTGCACACACACGCACACAGCCTTTCCTTTGGATTGTCTTGGAGTAAGCTTTGCATATATTTGAGAGTTGCACTCCATGATAATTTTCTTTGTAGCTTTTGTGATGTTTGACTTCAGCACCCTTCACTAGTCCATCTGCCCCCTCTCCACATTTGCTGGGGACTTTTGACTTTTAAGCCTGTTGCCTCATCTGTAGCATAGAGGGACTATTAGCACAGCCTCATAGGGACCTTGTGAGGCTCAGCAAGCACACACACACATCACAACTTGAATATTGTTATTTCTAGCACTCCCCTGGCTACTGTTTACCTTCATCCCAATACTTTCTTCTCCCCTGCCTGCTAACAAGCCCTTTCCTGCTGCTTAGCGCAGAGAGGACTGGAAATTAAGTAACTTTATATCCAGCATGAAACAGTTTCCAGTGTGTGGTTCAGTAGTTTAGCCTATGTAACAGGTTTCTTTTCTCTCAATGCTAACTGTCTTCATGTCATCCAGAGTGTCCTCAGCCTGGGGTTCAGCCCTAGCCATCATTAAAGCCCAGGCCCCAACTTTTTACATATATATATATTTATTAGAGACAGAGTGAGAATGGGAACACCATGGCCTCTAGTTACTGCAAACAAACTCCAGAGGCATGTGCCATCATGTGCATCTGGCTTACATGGGACCTGGAGAATCACATGGTCCTTAGGCTTTGCAGGCAGGCACCTTAACCATTAAGCCAACCTTCCAGCCCACACATACACTTCTAAAACTATCTGTGCAGGGCGTGATGGTGCACACCTTTAATCCCAGAACCTGATACTACACAGTGAATTCCAGATCAGATTAGGCTATAGCCAGGCCTTACCTTAAAAAACAAACAAAAAAATCCACCCTATATTATGTAAGATGTTAATAATGAAGGAAACTCTATAATATCCTTGTAACTTTTCAGAAATGTCAATAAAATATTGTTTAAAAAAAAGAATGCGTATGCCAGGCATGGTGGCTCACAGCACTCAGGAGGCAGAGGTAGGAGAACTGCTGTGAGTTGAGGCCAGCCTGAGACTAAAGAGTGAGTTCCAGGTTAGCCTGAACTATAATAAGCCTTTGCCTCAAAATAAGAAAAATAAATAAATAAATGTGAAGATCTAGGGAGATGGCTCAGTGATTAAAGGCATTCACTCTGAAAGCCTACCAACTGGAGTTTGGATCCCCAGCACCCACGTAAAGCCAGACACAAACTGGAGAACATAGCTGGAACCCCAGCATACCTATGGCAGTGGGAGGCAAAATCAGGAGAATCCTGAAGTTTGTGAGCCAGCTGTTCTGGCCTTCACAACAGCAAAACAACAAAGAGACCCTGTCTCAAACCAGTTGGAAGGATGGGGCCAACACCCTGAGGATGCCCTCTGACATCCACATGCATACATGGCACATGTGCACATGTGTACACACACACATACACATACATACACACACACACACACACACACACATGAATGTGAGATGAAGACTTTAAAAAATATTTTTTAAATATTTATTTTTATTTATTTATTTGAGAAAGGGGGAAGCAGGAAGAGAGAGAAGCAGATAGAGAATAGGCGCACCAGGGCCTCCAGCTGCTACAAAGGAACTCCAGACGTACACTTACATAGGTCCTGGTGAATCGAACCTAGGTCCTTTGGCTTTGTAGGCAAGCGCCTTAAGTGCTAAGCTATCTTTAGCCCCTAAAAAATATTTTTTGATTGCTCAGTATTATGGTTTTGGGTAGCGTGCATATAGCAGAGCCACTGCTCAACAAAGGAACAAGGTAAGCATTCAGGCTAGAGAGATGGCTTAGCAGTTAAGGCATTTGCCTGCCAAGCCAAAGGATCCCAGTTCAATTCTCCAGGACCACATAAGCCAGATGCACATGGGGGCGCATGCATCTGGAGTTTGTTTGCAGTGGCTGGAGGCCCTGGCATGCTCATTCTCTGTCTCTCTCTCTCTTTCACTCTACCTCTTTCTCTCTCTCAAATAAATAAAATATATTTTTTTAAAAATAAGCATTCTCTACAAGAATATGTCAGAAAGATTATTCACCCCGACCAAGTAGGCTTTATCCCAGAGATGCAGGGATGGTTCAACATATGCAAATCACTTCTAAAACCATATAAATGGTCTGAAGGACAAAAATCACATGATCCTCTCAATAGATATAGAAAAGCCATTCTATAAAATCCAACATCCTTCATGGTAAAAGTATTACAAAATCTGGGAATAGAAGGAACATATCTCAACATAATAAAATCTATTTATGACAAACCCACAGCCAACATAATACGAAATGGGGAAAAACTTGAACCTTTTCCACTAAATTCAGGAACCAGACAAGGGTGTCCACTTTCCCCACTTTTATTTAATATAGTACTGGAAGTCTTAGCTATAGCAATAAGGCAAGAGACTCTCATAAAGGGATACAAATTGGAAGGGAAGAGATCAAATTATCATTATTTCCAGATGATACAATTCTATACATAAAAGACCCTAAAAACTCTACCAGCAACTGTTAGAGCTGACAAACATTTTAGCAATGTAGCAGGATACAAAATAAACACACAGAAATCTGTAGCTTTCCTATGTACTAACAACAAACATGAAGAGGATGAAATCAAGGAATCTCTCCCATTCGCAATTGCCTCAAAATAAATAAATAAATAAAGTACCTTGGAATCAACTTAACCAAGGAAATGAAAGATCTCTACAATGAGAATGTTAAAACACTCAATTGAGAAACTGCAGAAGACACAAGGAAATGGAAAGACATCCCATGTTCTTGGATTGGAAGAATAAATATTGTGAAAATGTCAATCTTACCAAAAGCAATCTACACATTTAATGAAATCCCCATTAAAATTCTAATAGCATTCTTCCCAGAAATAGAAAAAACAATCCTAAAATTCATCTGGAAGCATAAAAAACCTCGAATAGCCAAAAACAATTTTGAGCAACAAAAATCGGGTTGGTTGTATCACCATACCTGATTTTAAGTTATATTACAAAGCCATAGTACAAAACAGCATGGTATTGGCACAAGGACAGACATGTAGATCAATGTAATAGAATAGAGGACCCAGATATTAATTCAGGCAGCTACTGCCATCTGAGATAGTGTGAATAAGACTTATATAAACCTACTTTTTTGAATAATGGCACATCTAGAAGCTGTAGACTGTTACTAGAAAATTTTCAGTGCCTGGGATGGGATACCTTCCAGTGAGTTGTTGGCCAAGGAGGTCCTGGTAGCCTCCAAAACATTAAAGGCTTTTGCCAAAGCCCTTGGTTTCCCTTGAGAAACAGTAAGACCCTATTGCTGAAGATATCTCTTGCCTGAGAGTCAAGGTCACTGAGAAAGCAAGATGGTGCTGAGCAGAAAACCTTCTCCCTGTAGACCAGCCAATTGAAAGCTGGAAAAAGCTGCACTGCATGCAGCCCTATGGGAGACAGAAGTCATCAGCAGTGAAAACAGTGGACACTGGAAGCCTCAAGTTTGGCCATACAGGCCTAATGACTGAACGGGTGCAATAGTGGCGTGTCTGCTCTTGGGGTAACCAACTGCTCCATAATTGGACTGAAGGCCCTCTCTACAGGAGGGAATACATACTTGGTACTGAAAAACCTAAGCAAAAGTCTATGGCAGGGGAGGTCATGAGCCTTAGGGGTAGAAAGCCTGCTCTTGTGTGGCTAAATGTAGATATTATTTCCACAAAACTGCCCTGAAAGCACTACACTTAATGTTCATATACTAATATTACTCTCACTTCTGGTTTGAGAAGCTTCTCTTTTCAGATGGCAATGACCACTGGGATGACCCAAAAGGCAACATAGTTCTGAGAAGAAGGGACAGAGGAGAGCCCAACACTGAAACATCTCTATCACACTGTCCAAGGCTCAGGGTCCATTGCAGAAGAAGTGGCAGATAGAATGTAAGAGCCAAAGGAAGGGTACGACGCCTTACAATGCAATTGTCCAGAAGTTGGCCTCGATATCCATGACCTCGCAATACCTTCACAAGACCCTCATAATAGGAGACAAAGATGATGACATCAAATTAAAAGAGAGACTAATGGAGAGAGGGAGGGGATATGATGGAGAGTGGTGTTCTGAAGGGAAATGGGAGGAAAAGATCATGGTTTATTGTCTGTAAGTTGTCAATTAAAACAAAAAAGCATTCTCCACACACAGGTGCTTATAACACTCTGAACATTTTACTTTTCACACTTGGTTGAAGAATGACGAACCAACTAAAGTGTTCAAATATCCAAAATTTGACATTAAAATTGCTTTTAATCAATTAATAAGAGTGGTCCTGCCATGAGAGCCACTTTCACCAAATCCACTTGCGCACATTGAAGCTAGCGGAAGTCCTTTCTGGAAGTTATGGTTACCAGCAGGCCGAGACAGCATTCATACATACTCCAGGCCACAACTCCACCTAGGAACTATGATGATTTTTAGAAGAACATGTGGTATAAGCCAAAATCCATTTCTATTTCTGAATACCCTTTGCAGGCCTCCCTCTCAGGCAGCCCCCATACCTTGCAGACTGTCCCAGGCAGCCTCCTCAGCTGAGGCATGGTCTTGCAGCAAAGGCATGCCCCTCTGTAGGGCAAGGGAGGTAGGCAACTTTTAAATAATCTCGGGAAGTGCTTTATCTTAACACCATGGTCTCAGCAGCTGGGTGTGATTCTCTTACATAGAAATTTTATATAAATATATATATATTTTAAGATTATCATTTAAGTAAATATAAATATATATATAATTGTATAAAACATGCATTTATACAAACTTCGTATCTGGATTTCAGAGTATTGAAACAGAAACATTTTTAAAATTTATTTTATTTTTTGACACTTTTATATTTTTCTTCTTTAAGTTCCTGTGAGGGTTGACCAAGGGTCAAGGATGAGTGTCTACTAAACGTTGCTGTAAACAGCAGCTAACTAAGGAGACAGGGCCACTAACATATTGTTTACAAACAGGCAGTGTTGGCGTCAAAGCCAGGTGTTCAAACAAGAGCTCCCACAGATCTTCATAGTCACGCACTCACAATAGCTGAGAGATGAAAACCATTCAAATGTCCAAACAATGAAGTGATAAATAAAATGTGATACGGGTCAGGGATGAAGCTCAGCAGTGGAACACTTGTCTAGCATGTGTGAGAACCTAGGTTCAAACCCCAGCATCGAAAAAAATAAAAATCAGCTGTTTATTTTTAGTTTTTCTGAGACAGGCATGAGTCACCATACTTTGGGGCAAAAAAAGGTTTTCACAAATAAAATAGGACTGGGGAAATAGCTCAGTTAATAATGCACTTGCTTCCCAAACACTAGAGCATGAAGACTTGAGTTAGATCCCCAGAACCCATGCACAAATGCCAGGTGTGTAATTCCAGCACTGGGGAGGCAGAAACAAGAGGTTGCTTGGGCTAGCTGGCCAGCCAATCTAGCCTAACTGGTGAGCTCCAGGCCAATAAGAGACCCTACCTCAAAAGAGGTGGACAGTGTGCCTCAGAATGACACCTGAGGTTATTCACTGGCCTCCATATACACCTGTGTGTGAGCAAACACACACACACCCCCATGTACACCAGCACATATGGAATGCACACACACATACACTAAAAAAAATAATAATCAGGGGCTGGAGGGATGGCTTAACATTTAAGGCATTTGCCTGCAAAGCTGAAGGACCCTGGTTCGATTCCCCAGGACCCACATAAGCCAGATGCACAAGGCGGCACATGCGTCTGTCTGGAGTTCGTTTACAGTGGCTGGAGGCCCTGATATGCCCATTCTGTCTCTGTCTCTGTCTCTCTCTCTCTCAAATAAATATAACTTAAAAATAAAACTTAAGAAAAGAATGAAAAAAATACCAATTATGGTCCATCCATTCCATGAAATAAAATAAAATTCAAAATGTCAAGTGTCATATGCCCCAATTGCAAAATAAAGAGGAAGAGGACAGACTGGGGGTGGTGACAGTGACCACATGAGTGAGTACAATCATGGCCTTCACCCAGTAGGATGCTCTTTGTGCCAAAAGTTATACCTGGAGCTGCACATCCTCAATTCTTAAATAAGGTCCCAGGTAAGTAGTGGAAGCGGTCGCTCCTTAGCGGAGTGATGTGCTTTGCTCCTGCGTCTGTTTGGACCCTGTCTGGGCCATAGGTCACTCTTGCCTGTGATCACTCTTGCAGTAGCAGACAGCTCTCAGGTTGCTGAGATGAACTTCCAAACCAGACACAGTTATGGAGGAAGGGATACACTTTATTGAAGCATACAGGTCCAGGGGAAGTTCCATAATGACAGAAGAATTTGGCCACCTATTAAAGGACCAAGCAGAAAAAGAGAGAAGCCCCAAACCAAAAGACCCAAAAGCCACACCACAAACAAGCACACTTCATGAACTCCAGGCACTTTGCATATCTTTAGACTGGAATTTCAAACCACCACCAGACCTTAGTTAGGGCTGAACCCTAAGATCCACCCAGTGACACCTCCTCCAGCAAGGTGGCTTGAAATCTAAGAAGCTTTAATAAAACTCCTGAATCTATTGGGGGACATTTATTCAAACTACCACACCATGTGATGCAAGCACACAAGTTTGCACATGCACACAAGATGGCACATGCATCTGAAGTTCGATTGAACTGGCTGGAGGCCCTGGCGCAATGCTGTCTATCTCTCTCTCATAAAAATAAAAAAATTTTAAAAACTTCTCTCTCTTTATAAAAAAAAAAAAAAAATCAGTCTGGAGAGACGGCTCAGCAGTTAAGGCGCTTGCCTGCAAACCTTAAGGATCCAGGTTTGGTTCCCCAGTACCCACATAAAGCCAGATACACAAGGTAGGACACATGCATCTGGGGTTCGTTTTCAGTGGCTAGAGGTAGAGGCATGCTCATTTTCTCTCTCTTTCTCTTTCTCCCCCCTTCTTCTCTCCCTCTTTCTCTCCTCAAATAAATAAGGTTTCTAAAAAGCTTTAAAAATTTAACTGTAAAATTTGGTTCTGCTATTAAATTAGGCATCCAGTTTATAGTAGACAACCTTATTAAGATACTTTTACATGGGCTGGGCAGATGGCTCAGTGGGTAAGAATGTTTGCTTAACAAGCAGGAGGACCTGAGCTTGCTCCCCAGTACCTGCATAAAAAACTGGACAAGAACACACATACTTTTAACCCCAGTGCTGAGTGGGGAAGAGACAGGAGGATCATTGAGGCTGCAATGCAGGGGCCTGCTGGTCAGCCAGTTTAACCAAAAACACCATGAACTCCACATTCAGTAAGAGACTGTCTCAAGGAAAGAAGGCAGAAGAGGACATTTGACATCCTCCTCTGGCCTCCATACCCATGTGGACACATCTGTACACATACATGCACACACACAAACCACATACTACATATACATATATATATATATATATATATATGTATACACACACAAAGATACTTTTATAGACTCAACATTAAATATTACCACTTCTACAAGATAAAAACTCAGTATCAATATTAGATGAGGTTGTCATGTGTATTGTAAGTCACAAATTTATAACCCAATGAACCAAATAATGGGTATACAATTAACAGCAGAGTCAAAAGATCTGATGAAAACCAGAGCTATTTCTGGGATCAGATGAGGGAACCACTCTAAATGTTTTTCCTAAGGACAAAGTGTGCTCCTCCATAATGGGATAAGAGCTGCTCTAAAACGAGAAGTCGATCTCACTTGGATGCGTTTTATTGGAAAACACTCACCGGGGGTCAATTTCTGCTCCAGCTGGTAGAGAGCTAGCAGACCGTGATATGTCATCACCAGGCTCTAGCCAAGGATTAATGGCTCCAAAGAACAAGATGCCTGGCTAAATCTTCCTGTAATCTTACACCCAAGTGTGACTTGACCCACCATTCCAGACCCCTTTACACACCAAGAAGCAGAAGATGGCTTTTCACAAGTCACAGAGGAACGGGGCACTTAGATAAGCCAGTACATGTTCTAAGTCACTTCTCTTGGTTAAGGCCAAGTCAGAGCACTCGTGAGACTTGCCAAAACAGAAGCTCGTGGGCTCTGGGGAGGGCAGGGTAGCAAGAGATGGAATTTGTTCTGAGTGTCACTCAGCATAAGGAAAGGCTACAATGTCCCTGGAAAGATATTGTCTCATTCTGCTACTAATTTGGCTCAAATGACCTTGAAAGGCTGAGGGATTTTGGTGACTCCCTCTGCTCCATATATAAAGAGCTCCAACAATGAGATTTCAGAATAGCCGGACGTGGTCTTCCCAAGCCAGAGCCGAGGAGGTCGGAGGGAGGCCAGGACACTTGCCCTTCTTTGCACCTTAGCAGGATATCAGTTCACCTGCAAATTCATCTTTAAGGTACAGTGCATGAGCTTATGCTGTCTGTGTGGGAGCACCTCACTCTAGTCAGCTGGGATGGCTTAGATGAGTCAATAGATTTTTGTTCATCTCTTATCTTTTCCATATTTTTTCCCCTAAATGTCAATGGTGCATGAATTTCAAGACAAAGAATGAGAAAAAGCCTGAAATCTGGATCAATCTCACTGAGTAAGGTTCTGTGAAGATTAACCAAAATAAGGCATATATCTCACGTTGATTGATGGATCACTTAATCCCAAGAAACATTCATAATAGTGCCAGGCCATAGAAGCTTCTGGTTAGGAGGATCAATCATTAATTTGAGGGTTTTGTTTTGTTTTTTAAACTTGATTGAGTGACCTGGGATTTTTAAAATGAAACTATACAATTTCCTTCAGTTTTAATTTAATAGCTGACTGTTCTGTGTTCCCTTAATAGATACAAATCCAGAAGCCCCACAAAGGCAACTTTCAACACATGTTATTTGATTGAATGAATATATAATGTAAAATTATTCTAGTACTTTTTTGTCTTTTTATAATATTCTATTTATTTATTTATTTATTTATTTATTAACAAAGAAAGAGGGAGAGAGAGAGAGAGAGAATAGGTGCGCCAGGGCCTCCAGCCACTGCAAACAAACTCCAGACACATGTGCCTCCTTGTGCATCTGGCTAACACAGGTCCTGGGGAATCGAACCTGGGTCCTTCGGCTTGCAGGCAAACACCTTAACCACTAAGCCATCTCTGCAGCCCTATTCAAGTACTTTTAAAGTGTACTTTAATCAGTTAAACAATTTTGAGAGTCACCAGTACAAACCGAGCATGGTGGCTTACTTGGGAGGAAGAGCAGGAGGATGAGGAGTTCAACACTCTCCGTAATGACACTGATATATTTTCAAAAATGTAACAAGAAAAAGAAGCTTTCTGTAGTAAAGGAAAAACACATTCAGAAAATAAAAGGAATATTTTAATCAGTAGGGCAAATTTAAGAATTTAAACATGTATTTAAGACATAATTACATTACTCATGATATGGTAAATACCATTCAAAAAAATAGGAGAAATAGAAACTAGAGTTTACCATATCGAATACCTGATTGCTGTTAGAACTTTGATATTTCTTTTTACTTACATCATATTGTATATTTTTCCTATTAGCATCAGGATGCACTAAAGTTGGCCTAGCCTGTCTACTGGGCCAGGAGATGGAGGTTTCTTTTTATGATTGAAGCATAATTCAATTGAGAATGTAGTGATTGCCTCTCTAGGAGCATTGCCCTCACTCATTTATTAATGCATCAGATGTGTTTTGAGTGCCAAATGTCTTGAGACACATTCAGGTATATTCTTCTGAGTATAAGACCCATGTTTATGTCTTTCCACTAAGAGGAAACTACATGAACAAAATAGTATTTTCTGCCCCAGAGAGACCTGGAAATTCCTCTATAGAAGAGATTATTCCAGAGAGCTGGGGAGCTGGTTCAGCAGTTAACAGCACTTGCTTACAAAGCCTTCAACCTGGTGTTCAATTACTAGGCCACCCATGTAAGGTAAGACAGGCATTCATTTGAAGTGGCAAGAGACCCTGATGTGCACACACACACGCATGCATGCATGCATGCATAAATAAATAAATAAATAAATAAATTTTAAAAGGAGAGATTCCTCCAGGTTCACCAATAACTGTGATACATAACTGAAGACAGCACTAAGGAGTTAGACAGTATAGTAAACATTTCATGACTTTGTCCTACAACAACACCTCTAGAAATTTGTGCTCAGATATACATGAGTGTGCAAGCAAATCAGAAACTCACTTTGATGGTTTTTGCAACAGATACCAACAGAAATTAATTGAAATATCTATCAATAAAGAAATGATTAAATAAGTTATGGAATAGCCATAAGCACCTTACTATGCAGCTGTGGAAAATAACATGTGCTAGTTAGAAAACATTTTAAGTAAGAAAAGCGAAATACAGAACAGTATATATACTTTGCTCCTATGTGCAAAAAATCATACCCACACACATACACATACATCCATATTGTTACTGATTTGGGGATGCCAGTTCTGTCTCAAAAACATGATGTCTCCCTTTCTAATGTTACCAGGAAAACTAGAGGAGGAGTCCATTCTTCACTGACCTCCAAGCCTAATGTCTGCAACAATATGAGGGGAACACCAGTAAGACATTGTTAATGAAGGATCATGGAGAAGTGTTGCTGGCCATAAAGAGGCAGAAGGAGCAAGGCTTATATGCTTAGCAGTATAGCCTTTAGAAGGTTTAAGAAATATTTTATCATGTGCATGTAACGTTTACCTTTTTAAAAATGGTCCTAATGGACCATCTTTATAACCTTGGTAATTCTTTGACCAAACTAGCTGATGGTTTCTAATAAGAAAGCCCGAATAAAATATGGCATGCAGTAACTTCCATGTGCATCTTCAAATATAGGGAACGAATGGCACACCAAACAAAGAAAGCAAGGAGGAAAGTGCCCTAAAATGTTCTCTGGGGCCAGGGGAAGTTAGCCACTGCTGCTTCATGTCTCCTTGTGTCTGTTCCTCTATATCATTTCCTCCTTCGCTACCCTCAGTGTCCAGGGACATCTCATTCAGTTTTCTCAGCCCTCTGAGGTCCTCTTGAATCTGTGCACTTAACCCCTGCTACGTCTCTTGGGCCCCTTCAGATTCTCAGGAAGTCAGCTGAGCTCCATTAATTAGACTCACTGGTTCCCGAAGCACCTGCTGTGGCTGAGTGGGGACGCTGGGAATGCACCAGGACTATATCCTCTCCAGAGCCACACAGATCACTGACAGGATACACTATTTTCTATAAGAGAAACAACTGTTTCTAGCAACACATGGATTTGGGGAAGTCAAAGGGGCTAGAGACCATGGTCTTCAATGAGACAGGTGGTTAATTTTCTGTTCCACACGTCACTGGGCTGGCAGAGTGAGGAAGGTAAATGAAAGACAACATTTGAGCTAAATTTTATATGTTGGACAATTTTCCTTTTTTTGTAACTGGTGAGAGAAAGGAAGAGGAAGAGAGGGACAAGAAAGATGGAGATAGAAGCGAAAAGAGGAGAGGGGAGTACATACACCAGGGAGAAGTGAGAGAGGGCCAGAGAGGGTCTATGGAGAAAGGAGGGAAAGTTCCTTGTGAGGGAGAGACTGAGTGATGTGCTGATGTGATGTGCATTCCCTCGTCTCTGCCCAGAGGTGTCCTCAACTATCATAATAGGAGTGGTTCCAGACCTCGTTAGAGCATGGCCGGGTGAGAGGGGGCAGAAAGGAGAATGGGCAGAGAGCTCTGCAACTCTTACACACAGGAAGAGAATATAACATTTTCTAGAAAACTATGATAACCTTTAGCCAAAGAGTGTTTGGATTATCCAAGTGAGTGAGGTCAGCATGGGAACATGGCAGGTTCTTTGTCTACTGGACACACTGTGAAAGCCAAAGAGCTAAGCAAGAGCCTTACCCTACAGTAGTGTTGCTGAAGTTGTTAGGGTCAGAGCCTGCACTCTGACAGGCTCTAATGAGCCAGGCTGGGACACCTGTCCTTATTAGGCCCATTAAACAAGTGTTGCTGCAAAGCAGAAAGAGATTTATTTATTGTGGCCACGTTGGTAGAAGGAACAAAGAGATGATTTCTCCGCTCCCTCCCACACACACCCGAGTCCATCTTCAAGATGCTAACATTAAATTTCAGTTTAAGTCAAAGGCCAGAAATATGAAGTTCTGGTCAAAGTGTGGCCATCATTGTCTGGCCTCCAGTCTTACGTACCAGGTGGTCTGATAAGGTGGCTGGCACCATGCCTCAACCTTTTGTTTTTCTGAGCTTGAGATTCATGGGGAAAGTCCAATTTCTTGGGGTCTGCTATTTCAATAGTCTGATAGCCAAAAGGAGGATCACAAGTGTCTCTTTAGAATACCTTCCTTCCTGCCAGGATAGTTACAGTTCTTGGGAGTCTAGCTCAAAGGACAGAAGTATGGGATCATAGCCAGATAGAAGAGCAGCCTGGCTTCTGGTCTCAACCCAACTGGGTTGGGCAAACACAGAGGCATGGCAGGATGAACTAGTGATTCCCCAAGCCCTTCGCTGCTAGAGTGAGGTAAGGAGACATCAGCCAAAACAGTCTGGATGGACCCAGTGTAAACTTGCTGTGGTTAGCTGTGGCTTGAGGAGGTGAAGACAAGGGCGAGGAAAGGCTGCACTCTGCTTCTTGTTCTTGCTGGTGTTTCATTTTAACTCTACATACATCCACGCTATCGCTAAAGCACAACTACTTGGTCCACAGAGAACTTACTAGTGCATGGGCTGAGAAAGTGGCTCAGTGGGTAAGAGCACTCACCATGCAAACATGAAGGACTGAGCTCAATACTCAGCCCCTACATAAAAAGCTGGGCATGCCTACACATGCCTGTAATTCCAGTCCTGGGGGAGGGGGAACCAGAGAATCACTGGTGCTCACTGGTCAACCAGGTTCACTGAGTGATTCCTTCTCAAAGAAGCAAGCAGAAGATAATAGAACACTCAACATTATCCTTATGGGGCATGTGCATCTGTGTACACACACATGCATACACATATACTACACACACACACACACACACACACACACACAGCAAAAACAGTTGTATTCCCAAAGCCAAGACATGTTCTGTTATTCAGTCCAGTGCTTTAAAAGGTCTGAGATTTCTTATAAACCATTAAATGTAAGATCACACATTTTTATCATTATTTTTTTATCATGTATTTTCACACATTCTGAAACACTTGGAAATTAGGCAACATTGGGGCCACACACTGCTGGCAATAGGCATCAGGAGCTGAATGGCACATCTCCTATAAAGCAACCTGCATTCTAGAATTGTCCCAGCCTTCTAAACAAGTTTAGAACTAGGGAAAGTTACAGAAAGCACAATGTTCTGGTATCTGTGGCTCAGCTTCTCTAATACGAACATTGTACCTGTTATGCCCAGATCGCGGATTCCCCAAAGACCACCAAGGAGCCGATCACATAAACAACAGCAAAGAGCTTTATTTTGGGCTTAAGCTCAGGATCCTAGACTTTCCCAATGCAGTGGGTTCATTTGAGAGCCCCCGAAGAGCAGCAAAGGGAGAATTGTATTGGGGTTTGAGCAAGGGGAGGAGGGGTTCTAACCTGGCAACTACATGATTGGCTAATTTGAACAGTAACTGTACTTGTGGGTTTCTGATTGGTCTTAGGGTTTTGGCAGGTAGGTCTAGGGGAATTTCTAATGTGACTGGCTCAGCAAGCGGCAGTTACATTTGAACATCTTTGTGTGCCCCAATTGGTGGTTCTGGCCCACATGTGGCAGTTCATGGTTTTTCCAGTAACTGCCTTATTGTTACCAGGAAACAGAAACTTAGGCCTGTAAGCAGCCCTGAACCTTGTCCTGTTGCTGTTCTGGCTCAGGTCCCTCAGTACACAGCCTCAGAACCATTGTCAAAGCTAAGAAATTAATACTGGTGCAAAGAAAATACCCTCAGACTATTCAAATTTCCTGATGGCCAAGATTAAATCCAGGAAGCCACACTTTATATAGGGTACACACACACACATATATAAAACTTCTGTGTGTGTGTGTGTGTGTGTGTATAAAATGAAGCTTCCTTGTTCTTCTCCATTCTGTGATAGTTTTTCAGTCTATCTTTTATGACCTTGGCACTTTGGCATTGTGTGTGTGTGTGTGTGTGTGTGTGTGTTTGTGTGTGTGTGTGTGTGTTACTAGGAATCAAAACATTTAAGCATGCTAGGCCAGTGATCAATCACTGGGCTGCACCTCCAACCTTGACCTTGATACACTTTTTTGTCATGTATGTGTGTGTAGTATGTATGCATTTATGTGAGCATTTTGTGTGTGTGCACATGCATGTGTGTGTGGATCTTGACATTGAGCGTCTTCCTCGGTTGCTCTGCATCTTATTCTTTGAGACAGGCAGGTTCCTTTGCTGAACTAAAGCTCATCAATTTGACTAGACTAGCTAACCAGCAAGCCCTGGGGACCCTTCTGCCCCCACTCCCCCAGCACTGGGTTACAGACATGTCCACCACACTCAGCATTTTACCTGGGTGCTGGGATCCAAACTCAGGTCCTCGTGCTTGCACAACCAGTACTTTGTCCACTGAGCCATCTCCCCAGCCCAGTACTTTTAAGAAGCAAACTTCAGACAGTTTACAAAAATGGCCCTGAATTTGAGCTTGTCTTTCTGGAGTTGGGGGAAACAAACCACAGAGGCAGTGTAACCTGTTGGATCATATCACATATGAGGGGCTCATGCAACCAACACTACTCAGACAGGGTGCTGCTTGTTTCTGTATTGTAAAGTTACTATTTCCCTCTGAGTCACCAAGTCCCCCCAGACTCAAGGGCCCTGGCTCCACCAACTGGAGAGGGGCAGTGGGTATAAAGAATATGAGCTCATATCTTAAAACCTGCACTGGAATGAATCAACTTGGGGACATGTTTTTGAGGCTGTGCTGTTATCATGCTTCCTCGAGTTTCATCTGCTCGTGTTTGTCTTTCATCAGAGGATCTGGTCTATAGCACTGCAGCTGGACTGCTCTTGTGATTTTCAATTTCCCTCATTCCTTCCTCGGTTATTCACAGGAACTCTTCTGAACGCAATAGTCATCCTTTTTCTTTCATCTGTTTGTTGATCATGGATATCAGTTTGGATTGTAACGATTGCTATGCTCTTTATTTTGTTGCTCAGTGTTTCGACCTTGGCTTTGAGGACAGACTATTGTCCTTTTGCAGTGACCTCAAGCTTCCAGCTATTTTGTAAGAACCTTCTGTGCTTTTTAGAACTATAAAGTGCTCATCCGTATAAATGGCCTTAATGGCAAATGTGAAGACCAAGTGGGGGAGGAAAGATAAGAAAATAGCAAGTTTTCTCTTGTGAAGAAATGAATATGTAATTACTTTAACGTTTTAAAAATATTTTGGGGCTGGAGAGATGGCTTAGCGGTTAAGGCGTATGCCTACAAAGCCTAAGACCCAGGTTTGATTCTCCAGGTCCCATGTAAGCCAGATGCACATGGTGGTGCATGTGTCTGTAGTTTGTTTGCAGTGGCTAAAGGCCCTGGTGTACCCATTCTTACTCTTTCTCTCGCTCCCTCTGTCTCTAATAAATAAATAAATAAAATCTTTTTAAAAAGAGTGTAAAAATATTTTTATTTGTTTATGAAAGAGAGAGGAGGAAGAGAGTGTGTGTGCATGGGTGCACCAGAGCCCCTTGCCAGTGTGAATGAACTCTAGACACATGTGCCACTTTGTGCCTCCAGCTTTATATGGGTACTAGAGAATTAAACTTGGGCCAACTGGCTTTGTAAGCAAGTACCTTTAACCACTGAGCAATCTCCTCAGGCCTACTTTTAACATTTTATTTGGAACTAATTTCAAGATATAGTGAAGTAGAAGGGAGCCTGCCTAGCACTCATGAAGCAATGGGTTCAATTCCCGTCCCTGAAAGGGGAGGGTGGGAAAAGTAGAATTTAAAAAATTGCGACATATCATTAGCCCAGACTCACATGCCATCTCCTGCTTTCTCTATCATTTGTTTTATCTACCTGATAAGCTTCTGAGCACTTCACTGTACCTGTCCTGAGAACCTAGTCGTTCTCACAGCACAGTTATCAGCTTGGAGACATTGATGAAGTTCCGGTATTTCCCATATTCCAAATTTGTCCGTGCAATATGAACTTTTGTAATATTTGAACTTTTCAGTTTTGAACAGATCATCCAAGTATGCTGATGCTTATGATCTTACTGGCCTTCATCCCTGGCATGGTACCCAGAGCCTTCCCTACAGACTGCTGTTTGATTAACTTAGAAATCAACACCACAGAGATGTGGTTCTAACAGCACAGATTGGACCTGAATGGATCCAAGCAATGTGCTTGCAAAGCATGTTACATCTAATTATAAACTGTGATGACGGACACTTGTTTGTCCTGATTTTTCCTAAGGTTGGTGACCTTTCCCCTAAATGAGTGAAGAAAGTGGTTCAAACTGTGGAAGGTGATGACAGAGCTCTGGTACCACACAGAACAGGTTCAGAGCCCAGCACCGGCCTTTACTGGTTCCAAGGTTCAAAAAAGAATTTTAAGCCGGGCGTGGTGGCGCACGCCTTTAATCTCAGCACTTGGGAGGCAGAGGTAAAAGGATCATTGTGAGTTCAAGGCCACCCTGAGACTACATAATGAATTCTAGGTCAGCCTGAACTGGAGTGAGACCCTACCTCAAAAAAAAAAAAAAAAAACAAAACAAACAAACAAACAAAAAAACCCCACAAATTTAAACCTTCTACACCTGGCCTCTTGTCTGATAAAAAGGCAAATTCCAAGACCTACTTCCCATTTAACTATTGATATCACTAAATGAGATGACTTTTAAAATAAATATTTTATTTATGTGAGAGGGAGAGGGAGAATATGGACATACCAGGGCCTCTTGCCACTTCAAACAAAGCCCAAATATATGTGCCACTCTGTACATCTGGCTTTACATGGGTACTGGGAAATTGAACCTGGGTCGTCAGGCTTTGTAAGGAAGCACCTTTCACCTTTAACTACTGAGCCATCTCCATCCCCAAATGAGATAATTCTTAAGAACAAATTAACAACTCCAAGCCAGGTGTGATGGTAAACACCTTTAACCCCAGCACTTAGAAGGCAGAAGTAGGAGGATCACTGTGAGTTTGAGGCCACTCTGAGACTACATAGTGTTCCAGGTCAGCCTTGGTTAGAGTAAGACCCTACCTTAAAAGGCCAAAAATAAATAAATAAATAAATAAATAAATAACTCCAGAGCTCAGTTCATTATGCACTGTTGATATCAGAGTTAAGTTCAAAGACTGGGCCCGGATACCCTAAGAAACTAGACTAAGCCACCTACCCTCAACTGGCCAATTCACCAAGTAAAAACCAGTGAAAAGCAAAGAGAAGAGACGTATTCAATATGGCCAATTGGGAAGAGAAATGAATAGAGTTCCAATGACACCGCTTAAGTCCATATTCGGGGTCCTGATAGGAGGCCTACGTTTAAATCAAGGGCAATAGATATGAATAACTAAATACTCTTGATCAAGTTTGGTCCTGTCTGTCATTGACCCGTCATTGTCTGGACTCAGATCTCTCCCAGCAAGGTGGCCTGCCTGACACCCTTCCCTTCTCCTAGCAGGATATTCCTGGAGAATTTTTAATTCCTTGGGGGTCTATTGTTTCGATGATGTAATAGCCAAAGGGAAGGGACAAATGTCTCTTTAGAATACTTTCATTCTGGCAGGATGTTTGGTTACACTGTCACTTCTGTGTGATGTCAGCAGACTGGGGACTGAAACTCAGCAGGTCAGGGCAAGATGTCTGTTTCACCCCTCATTAGCTCTAGAACAAAGAAGTAGTCACTTAATCTTGCAAACTCAATTTTTCATCCCAAATACAAGAAGAGGGAAACCTGCCATGATATGCTGATCAAATGGTTACACTTGGTACCATACTCAATGCAAGTGGCTAACGGGATACAGACAAGGATGATGAGCATTCACCATGGGCCAGATATTAAGTGTCCTGTTCTGTGTGCTACATTATCTCATTTAATTCTTAAAACAATGTGGTTTTTATATGAGTAAATTAAATTCAGAAAAGTTATACAGGTTTCTCAAGGTCACAAGGTCTCAAAATCAGTCTCAAAGTCCTTCATGACCTGCCATCACCTTAATTAATTTAGATAAACCCCAGAGGAAACAACAGTAATTATTGACACATGATTTAAAAGCATGCTAATTATCCAAAAGTGTATTCATATTGCCCCCAAGCAATTTTCTTTTTCCTGGTTCTTTTTCTTTTTAAATTGTGTGTGTGTGTACAATGTGTGTGACACATATGTTCATGTCTGTGAACACAGGCATATGCCTGCCATGGCACACATCTGGAGGTCAGAGGACAACCACAAGTGTCAATCCACCTTGTTTGAAACAATGTCTCTTGCTATTTGCCACTGAGAATGCCAGGCTAGCTGGCCCGTGAGTTTGGGGATTCTCCTGTCTCTGCCTCCCTTGTTCTAGTAGGCAGGCTGGGATTACATATGTTTACACGTTGGGCTCTGTGGGGGTTCTAGAATCCAAATTTGGAAGTGCAAATCAAGCACTTCACCCACTGAGCCACCTCCCCAGCCCTCCCCTGAGCTTTTGCATAAAACCATCATATACACTGTCAACAAATTCTGAGGTGACTCTGGAGGATATTTATTTTTATAAAGAAAACTGGGCTGGAGAGACGTCTTAGCGGTTAAGGAGCCTGCCTGCTAAGCCTAAGAACACCTGTTTGATTCTCCAGGTCCCACGTTTAACCAGACGCAAAGTGACGCACGGGCGCAATGCTGCACTTGCCCTCAAGTGGGCACACATGACTGGAATTCGTTCACAGTGGCTGAGAGGCCACTGGTGTGCCCATTCTCTATCTGTCCTTCTCTCTCTCTCCAAAAAAAGAAAGAAAGAAAATTATAGGAAGGGATTCAACACTTAAATTCTAGTAGCCTAGCTGGTCGCATGCCTTTAATCCCAGCACTCAAGGGGCAGAGGTAGGAGGATCAGTGTGAGTTCAAGGCTATCATGAGACCACATAGTGAATTCCAGGTCAGCCTGAGCTAGAGTGAGACCCTACCTCAAAACAAAAGAAAATCCAGTAGCCTAAGTGAATTTGAAGGGAGCGACAATAGTAAGATGTTTCTGCAAGATGATAAATTGAGGAGGAACACTTCCCCATGTTCCAACTTCTGTCTCTAGAGGTGAAGGAGGAAGAGGAGGAAACTCAAGGTCCCCTCAGAGCAGAAGGGCCAGGGCACGGGATGAGAAGAGAAATCCTGTGGTCTCAGGGCCAAGGTCAGTTGTAGGTTTTTGTTTGTTTGTTTTCGAGGTAGGGTCTCACTCTGGCCCAGGCTGGCCTGGAATTAACTATGTAGTCTCAGGGTGGCCTCGAACTCACGGCGATTCTCCTACCTCTGCCTCCCGAGAGCTGGGATTAAAGGCGTGCACCACCACGCCCGGCTTCAGTTGTAGGTTTTTTAATAACTGGACCTAGTCACTAAAGACCTAAAAGTGTTTTCACCATGTGTAGAAAAGCCCACCCAAGGGAAACTAGAGCCACAGAGGTCCCATGGTGCCTGCAGAGGCAGAATCTGCAGGGGATGGGACTGGCTTGTGTGTGTCATCCCGATGAGGGCACAGGTTACAGGGTACTAGTACCAGGAGTCAGTTTGGGTTGGTTTGTTTACTTTTTATCACGACACATATAAAAGTAGTAATAATAGTGAGCACCTTGGATACCAAGAATTGGAGACGATGAGAAAAGTTTGTCTTGATTGCAATCATGTAGAATAATCTTGATACAAATTTGATCTCGTTCTGCATTGATAAAGAAGTGATGAGTTGAGCATTTCTCCCTAAACTGGATGGGGATGCCTGCTCCTCACCTTAGCCAGCTTTCCCCATGGGCTGCGTCTTTCCGCCTGACTGACTGGATGTGGTAATAGCAACAACACAGGCTTTAGACTTAAGCAGGACCTCAAGCCCAAGGCCATCAGCGGGCAGCCTTGGGCAGTGGATCTCCTCTTCATTCTCTTTGCAGAGAAGGGAATTTCAGGTGAGATGGAAAGCACTTGAAGAAAGGAAGGAAATTCAGAGCATGCTCAGTAAAGAGCATAACAAGAGCCCAGAAATCACAGGCTGGCATCTCACCAGCCGGTGAGTGAAGGCTTATGGGCAGGTTTCATCTGAAGCCATAGAGGAGGCAGCTGGCTCCATCCTGGAATTATTTCTGCTCCTAGCAGTTTCTCCACGGCTGAGTATCGCTGGTCCTCCCGCTTTCACCTCCTGAGTGCTGGGATAACAGGTGCGCCCCAACACACCAGACTAACTTACTGTGCTGTTAAAAAAGAAATAGTTCTTCAGGCTAGAGAGCTGGCTTAGTAGTTAAGGCACCTGCTTGCGAAGCCTAAAGACCCCAGCTCCACTCCCCAGTACCCATGTAAGCCAGATGCACAAAGTGGTACAAATGTCTGGAGTTATTTGTGGTGGCTGGAGGCCCTAGCGTGCCCATTACCTCTCTCATAATTAATTACTTTTTAAATTTTTAAAAATAGTTCTTTTAGCCATGATCCTATAAAACTTTGGAAAATAAAAATATAGACACAGAGATTCCACTTGGTTTAAAAGAGCATAGGAAGCAGACTTATTCCTGAGTGCTAATCACAAAAATACCTAGAATAACATTTAGTTGAACATCCGGCCTCTAAGGTTACTTAAATTCTCTGTTCTTAAGGTTTTTTGTTTTGGTTTGGTTTTAGTTTTGGTTTTGGGTTTTGTTTGTTTGTTGTTTTGGTTTTTTCAAGGTAGGGTTTCACTCTAGCCCAGGCTGACCTGGAATTGACTATGTATTCTCAGGGTGGCCTTGAATTCACAGCAATCCTCCTACCTCTGCCTCCTGAGTGCTGGGACTAGAGTACTATGCCATCATGCCTGCCTTCTGCCATTAATTTTTAAGCCATTGGGAATGGAGGACAGCAGAGTTGAGTGTCAAGACAAGCTAGTCTTGGATCTTAGAGATGCTTAGAATTAGAGGGAACTCAAAAGACAGTGAACAGGCTCCTGTGGGAAGTCACTCCTCAATAACCCGCATATACCAGGGGACGAAATGGCAAACTGAATGAGGTAAAGACCTGAGGTTGGATTTAAAAAAAAAAATCTCACAAGAATAAAAGGGAGAAACGTGCATCAAAAATTCCTTCAGAGCTTAATCTTGGTTCTTTGACTGTGGCTCAGGAGGAGCCAGACCTTCCTACCCCAACAGATGTGCATGTCTGCACACAGCTTAGGATTCCTATTTCTGAACCTATCAAAACACTACTGATCCTTCTCCTGGAGCTCACAGCAGTGTTCTCCCAAACCCCACAGAGGGAGCAACTGGAGGGGGGCAGCACCACAGCCCTACCTGACAGTCGGTGCTTTTCCCTCTGTGGACCAGGTGCAGGTGCAGATGCAGAGAGAGCAAACAAGCCGAGCTGAGGGTTTCCATCAACTCCCCACCACCAGGGAAAACTAGACCCCTTTGATTCCTGTTTCTTTTTTTCTTATGCACTCTGTAGTCTCAGGGTGGCCCTGAACTCCTCCCTCTGCCTCCCCAGTGCTGGGATTAAAGGCATGCACACTACTCCTGGCTGACTCCTGTTTCTGGCCTTGTGTTGATATTCTCCTAAAAATGCAATTACTTCTATTTCTTGTTTCTTCTTCTTCCCTTCTTTCTTTTTAACAGACTTTCGCTCATGTAGCCCACACCGGCCTCAATCTCACTATATAGCCAAAGCTGACCTTGACCTTCTAGTCCTCTTGCCTCCACTTTCTAAGTGCTGCATTTGTACCGTACTAGAGATTGAACCTAGGGCTTGTGTCTGCTGGCCAAGTGCTCTATTAACTAAGCGATGTCTCCAGCCCTCAACTCTATTTCTTGGGGGTCCAAAGCTTCCAGTATCACCAATACGAGGCTGCTCACTGACAGCACAGAAAATGGAAGCAACGAATGTAAAACAAGTCAGTAGAAGGGGAAAGAAATGAGTGAGGACACCACATCTGGACCCCACAAGGTTCCTGTCCTCTTCTAGAAGTTGTCATAATCACAAAAGCTCAAGTTCAGGGCTCCTGGCCACACAGGCAGCTGCAAATAACCAGGAGGGCTGAGCTGACCATTAGCACAGTGACAACTTTCAATTTTATGACAGGCAGTCACTTCTAAGTGCTCAGTATCACTCAGTGAACAGGATTGTGGGGCCTGACCACAAAGAGGCCACAGATGTAACGTCCTAAGTGGCATCAGGGTGCGACTCATCACCAAGAGCTTCGCTAAGGGTGTCTGTCCAGGCTGCGGCACCAGGCCTTGGACAAATGGGAAGCTTCTTATCCCTGTCAGCTGGGACTTTGTAACCATGACAGCCCAGCAACAGAATAAATAACCCTTCAATATGGGCTGAGTCAATAAGGAGTGAAGCATGTGACATAGTATATAAATCCAAGCTGATAGGACTGTATTTAGGGGGTGGTTCAAAGGCAGTTAACATCTTTTCTGCATGTGGATAGTCTGCTTGCATGTGTGTATGTGTGTGTATGCTTGTATGCATGTAGGCATGTGTGTGTGTGTGTGTGTGTGTGTGTGTGTGTGCTTGAACACATGTGGCGGGGACAGAGGCTGATGTTGGCTATCTTCCTCTCTCTTCATTTTATTTACTGGGGCAGAATCCCTCACTGAACCCAAAGTTTGCCCATTCAGCTAGTCTACTTAATCAGCTGACCCCAATGGATCCTCTGGAATGACAGGTGAACCATCGCACCAAGCTGGCATCTATATGGGTCCTGGGGATCTGAACTCTGTACAGATTTACTCTTTGCACAGCAAGGACTTTATCCATTCAGCCATTCTCCCAGCTCTAGCACTTAACCTGTTTGATGCTGGGCAGGGGTGGGCAATAGACTATGAGTTCCCTGTGGTGGTTTGAATTGGGTATGCCCCATAAACTTATGCGTTCTAAATGCCTACTTCCAGCTGCTGGCAGTTAGGGAGGTGAAGCCTTACTGGAGGAGGTGTGCTGTTGGGGGCAGGCTTGCAGGAGTTATAAGCAGTTTCCCCTTACTGAAGTTTGGCTCACTCTCTTGCTGCCGTTTCCACCTGCTGTGGCAGAGGTGATGTCCAGCCTCTGCTCAGGCCATGCTGTCCTCAGCCATGATGGAGCTTCCCCTCAAGACTTTAAGCCAAAATAAACAACTTTCTACCCATCAGCAGGTTTTCGTCAGATGCTTTATCCCAGTAGCAAAAAGGGAACTGTAACTCTCCCTGAGGACCAACAAGTGATGCTGAGGATTGCAATGGTGGTCTGTGTAGGAGGCACTGTGCTCTGTGTCTCTACACACAGTCTCGGTCTCATGGGTACTAAAACTGTAGAAAAGATTGCAACCAACATCAAAATGGTGACAAGTCCTCCATCCTCCTTAGCTCCCTCGCCTACCTGAGCCTAGCCTGCAGGGCTACTGAGTAAGGTGGATGGGAGCTCTGCCCACATGTCCCCTCATAGGGAAGGTGAGGCATAGTGAAGACCTCCACTCCCTGCTGCTGCTGGAGTAACAGCAATGGGAGGTCTGGCCAACAACTGGGGTATTTGTGTGATTAGATGTGGATGTGGGACTGCTCAGAAGGAAGCGGGGAGGCAGCAAAGAAGTCAGATCATCCCAGGAGCTCTCCTTATACTGGAAGAGGTTTTGAAGGAAGGTGGTTTTTCTTGTTGTGGTGATCCAATACCTGACAAGAAGCAATTTAAAGGAACAAGAGTTCATTGTGGCCTATAGCTCAAGGGCTGCATTCCCTCATGGCAGAGAAGACGTGGTGGCAAGAGCATGAGGCAGCTGACCACAATTCCAAGTCAGGAAGCAGAAAGCAGCCAGGAAGTGAGACCAGGCTATAAAACCTCAAGGTCCCCCCCCAAGTGACGCACTTCATTCAATACAGACAGGTACACCTCTTAAATGATGTCATCAGCTGGGGACAAAGCATTCAAAGAGCTTATGGGAACATTTCACATTCAAACCACCACACTAAAGAAGAAAAGCAGGCTCTTTCATTTTCCAGAAAACCCATCCCGTCTCCTCTCATGTAGGAGTTCTGTATTCGTTTTTGTTGTTGTTTTGTTTTCCTTGGCTTTTCGAGGTAAGGTGTCACTCTATCCCAGGCTGACCTTGATTTCACTATATAGTCTCAAGGTGGCCTCGAACTCACGGCAATCCTCCTACCTCTGCCTCCTTAGTGCTGGGACTAAAGGCATGTGCCACCACAAGCAGCCTGAGCTCTGTATTCTTTCCTGCTCTTAAGCTCTAAAAGATACCAACTTGGTTCTTTAGGTGGGCTTTTCAATTTTCTGGAACCCCTCTTGCCACATTTTGGGCAAAAGCAATTCCTTCCTTCTCTTAAATTCTATCTATAATCTCTATAATAAAATCTTTATAAAGGTTTCTTTTTTCTTTTTTTTTTTTTTTGGTTTTATGAGGTAGGGTCTCACTCTGGTCCAGGCTGACCTGGAATTCACTGTGTAGTCACAGGGTGGCCTCCAACTCTCGGCAATCCTCCTACCTCTGCCTCCTGAGTGCTGGAATTAAAGGCATGCGCCACCAAGCCTGGCTAAAGTTTTTTTAAAAAAGAAGAAAAGCGTGAGGCTAAAGCTGCGGACAGAGCATGCACCATGTACCCAAGAGAAGTAGCACAAGCAGGAATGCCTCCCACTGCAGTCAACAAAAAGCCAATTTTTCTTTAGCCAGAATGGGGATGAACTCTTTTGAATGAACTTAAAGCAGTGCTTCAAGTTCAGTGTCATCCTCAGCTACATAGAGAGTTAAAAGCCAGCCTGGGATATATGAGATCCTGCCTCAAAAAAAAAAAAAAAAAAAAAAAAAGACAAGAATATGACTTACTGGGTAAAGCATTTGCTGTGTAAACCTGATGTCCTCAGTTCAGATCCCCAGAATCCACATACAGTTGGACACAGTGGTAAGCATCCCACGGTGAGATGGAGTCAAAAACAGGAGACTCCTGGAAGCTTGCAGAGCAACTAGTCTGACATTCACAGTAGCGCACAGGAGATGCTGCCTCTCTGATTGTGAAAGGCGAGAACTGACACCTGAAGTTGTCCTCTAACTTCCATATGCACCAGGAGACACATGCATTGGCGCACACACAGACACACACACTAAACAAACAAAAAGAAGACTGAGGCCGGGCATGGTGGTGCACGCCTTTAATCCCAGCACTTGGGAGGCAGAGGTAGGAGGATTGCCATGAGTTCGAGGCCACCCTGAGACTACATAGTTAATTCCCAGGTCAGCCTGGGCCAGAGACCCTACCTTGAAAAAACAAAAAAAAAAAAAAAAAGAAGAAGAAGAAGACTGCAGGGCAGTGCCCTTGCCTTGTTCTCATGCCTAGTAGCTTTCCTTGCTATGTCCCTTTAGGGTCCTAAGTTGATGACCCTTTCCTAAGTCCTCTGTAAGGTCACAGCTACCACACTTGGATTCCTCCATGGAAGCAGAGCCCTCCAAACTGGCGCATGGCAGATCCCTAGTCACCTACTGTCCAACTTTACTTGGGCTCACTCAGATGCAGTATGGGTATGTGGACATCTTTCTGCTCTTAGCTGTCTTGCTTCCCCCAGCTCCTAGTTCTACACATACCCAATGGGAATAAGTCCCCATCCACAGGCCAAACCCACCTTTCTGCCAGATAGAGAATTTGTGAAAGACATGAAGAGGCGACAAGGCTGCCTACCTTCCCAGACTCAGCTTTTCTTCATGACACTCTTCAGCTTAAAATGTTAGCTCTAAATTTTGAGGGAGGTAAAACTCATCTCCTTGAGTATCTTAGTTTTTTAAAAAAATATATTTTATTTTTATTTACTTATTTATTATAGACGGGGAGAGGGAGAGGGAGAATGGTGTACCAGGGCCTCTAGACACTGCAAATGAACTCCAGATGCATGCACCACCATGTGCATCTGGCCTGTGTGGGACCTGGAGAATCGAACCAGGGTCCTTAGGCTTCACATGCATGCACCTTAACTGCTAAGCCATCGCTCCAGCCCCCTTGAGTATCTTATTTAGCCAAACTACTCTTTTCTCAATATCAAATACATAATTTAAACTTTAAAAATTTAGGAGCATTTTGTAATGAAAGGATTTATCTGACTAAAACACACATGGGACTGGGGAGATGGCTCAGCATGTAAGTGTGTTTGCTGTGCAAGCATGAGGACCTGAGCTTGAGGCCCAGCACCAATGTAAAAAGCCAGGCATGCCCATGCTGAGGAGGGTGGCGACAAGATAATCACTGGGGCTCCCTAATTGGCTGTTCTAAAATGGGGAGCTCCAGGTTCAATGAGAGACTCTGTCTCAAGGAAATAAAGCAGAAGAGCAATAGAGGACACCTGGCATCTTCCTTTGGCTGACACACATATGCACACAGAGTACACGCATATGCACGCACACATGCACTAACCCCCCCCACACACACACACCAAAAAACTAAATTAAATGAAAACAAATAACACATAAGCCAAGAATTATTACATTTCACCTGCCAAAAATCGAAAGTTGTACATGTCCTCCCCTTCCTGTCACATAGGTAGTGGGGAATCAAACCTGGGTCCTTAGACTTCACAGGCAAGCACCTTAACCACTAAGCCATCTCTCCAGCCCCAACAATTTCTTTTCCAATGTCCAGTGACTATAAAGTTATTAGAATTCTTTGCAAGCAGTCCATTAACCCAGGAAAGAAAGTAAGTGGAAGGGGCTGGAGAGGTGGCTTGGAAGCTAAGGTGCTTGCCTGCAAAGCCAAAGGACCCAGGTTCAATTTCCCAGGACTGGCATGCATCTGGACTTCATTTGCAGTGGCTAGAGGCCCTGGTATGCTGATTTTTAATCTCTCTCTCTCTCATAAATAAAATATTTTTTAAAAGAGAGAAAGTAAGTGGAAGATCTGCCAATAAATGACAGGAGGTTGCACTTTGGTCAGGCAGGAAGACATACCAGTGTTCCTACAGGCTCCAGGGCACAGTCCTTGCCTAGAAAGGTCACCAAAGATAAACACATGTCTTACCCAGAAAATGCAAAAACAGTCCCATTGTCCCATTCCCCTCTCTGACCTCTTCTGAGGAGCAATTTTCATTGAGTGAGAAGTCATTTTTCTGAAAACAATCATTTGTGAAAAGTCATTAAATTAATTTAATGAAAAGCAACTGAACACCTCTTAAATGCCTGAAGACACCAAAACTAACAAAGCCAAGTCCCTCTTTTCAGAATATTTGACCCTTCTGAGTCACAACACCCAACCACTGCAGTGTCTGGCAATCACAAGCTCCTCAACAGGGACAGACTACAAAGCCATGCTTCCTCTCTCTAGGGAAGTGACTAGGCATGGCGATTGCTTTCCTGGGCTAATGGACTCTTAGCAGAAATTCTAATAAATTTCTAGTCACTGGATATTGGAAAAGAAACTGTTAACAAACAAATGTATCAGATTTTACTTTTTCACTCACAGAACCAGAGGGCACAGGCTCCCAGTGATCTTAAGTTGTGACCTCAGCAGTCAGCAATGCCTCTAAAAAAAAAAAAAAAATCAGCTTTTTTGCATGCAAAATGAGACATTAGCTCAATTTGGCCATTCCATAATGTACACATAATGCCATGTTTTAATGATAAATACATAGTGTATACTTACCACTTAAAAACTAAATTTAAAAAAAAATGTTTGAGCCAAGTGTGGTGGTACACCCATTTTTTTTTTTTTTTTTTTTTGTTTTTTTTTTTTTTTGTTTTCCTCTGCTGAGTTCTGGGTCTGACTCTAGCTCAGGCTGACCATTTTTAATCCCAGTAATTCACTCTGTAGTCTCAGAGTGGCCTTGAACTCAGGCAGCTAGATCAAAACCCTAACTAAAAAAATAAATAAATAAAAAAATAAAGTGATGGGATTACTAGGTGTGCTTCTAAGCCACCATCTGCAAGTCTGGTCACCCATTAAAAAAAAAAATTTTAATTTCCCTATTTTTATCTATTTGGGAAAAAGGCAGAGAGAGAGAAGGATCACTGGGTGTTCAGAGCCTCTGTCACTGCAAATGAACTCCAGATGCAGCCACCTGGCTTTACATGGTGTATTAGTCAGGGTTCTCTAGATCAAAACCCAGAATAACTAAAAGGGATTTAAAAAAATAAATAAATAGAGGTTGCAGGTCTCACTGAAGAAATCTAGCTGCTCAGTTCTAGGCTGGAGGCCTAGATCCGGCACTGAAGGCCTGGAGGCATCTGCAAGACGCTGTCTCAGTCCACCCTGGTCTTCAGTCCACACTGGAGACAGCAAACCAAAAAAAAAAAAAATGGGCTTTAAAGCCAGGTGGGAGAGAGAGAGCCTTTTTATCTCCTTTTTTCAAAGAGAAAGAAAAAGCCCAGGGAGCCCAGGGAAGGAATGGGTGGGTCAGGATTCTTCCTTTAGTTAATCCTTCACTGCAAATGAAAACACCAGATGAATGTGCTAAACAAACCTGGCTTAACCATCACACATGGGTACTGGGGAATCAAACCTGAGTCCTTTAGCTTTGCAGGCAGGCACCTTAACAGCCAAGTTATTTCTCCAGCTCAGGATTTTAATTTTAAATCAAATACAAAAAGGAGAAGGATGGCTCAGTGGATAAAGCCACAAATTCTATCTCCAGAGCCCATGTGAAGAGCCTGACACTAAAGCAGGTGTTTGTAATCCCAGTACACCTACAGTTAGCTACATGGGAGGTGGACACAGGAGAATCTCTCAGAAGTTTGTGACCAGCTAGCCTGGGAAACACAATGATGAACAATAACGAGAGCCCTTTCCTCAAACAAGGTGGAAGGTATGACTGTCATCTGAGGTTGTCCTCTGACTTCCACACACAACCGACCATGTGCACATGCATATATACACAACCAAAAATGAATAATTAATTAAATATAAACAGGAGGGCTGTGAAGATGGCTCAGCAGTTAAAGCCATTTGACACTTTAGCACGAGTTCTAGTCCCCAAAACCCAGAACAGTTGAGCATTGGCACATATGTCTGTACCTCATTCTGTGAGAGGTGGAGAATCGCTGGGGCTCACTTTGAGGGACAAACCCTATCTCAAGGAAACCCACAGAAGACTGATACAGAAGGGCACCCAAAGGCCTCCTCTGGTCTCTGCATTGGCACACGTGGTGTGCACATCAGCATGTCCCACACACATGCATAGAGCACACATAAATAACACATTACACATACACTTCACACATGTGCAATAAACAAGTTATTAAATAATAATAAATGAGAAAATAGTGCCTCTGTGTGCTGCTGTGTGTAACAAATGAGAATTGCCCACAGAGCACCTGGCAGATGGTGGCAATTTGGGAAATGTTCTCTATCCTTGTTTTCCCTCTCAGTCTCCTTCATTGTCCCCACCCTGACCCACATCACCCCCACAATGTATCCACCCATGCCCCAGGCAGCTCTAGCTACAGAAATGACCAGATAATTAAAAGATGAGTCCAGGACGAAGAATTAAAAATATGTATCTTGAGCCAGGCATGGGCCTTTAATCCCAGTAGTCAGAAGGCAGAGGTAGGAGGTTGCCATGAGTTTGAGGCCATCCTGAGAATACAGAGTGAATTCCAGGTCAGCTTGGGCTAGAGTGAAACCCTACCTCAAAAAACCTAAATAAATAAATAAATAAATAAATAAATAAATAAATAAATATGTATCCCTACCTTTGTAGAATATCCAAAGCTGCTGTCTCCTCCATGTTCATTCCTGCCTCAGAACATGTACACATGCTACGCCCTTCACTTGGGAAATTTTGCTGCCCTTCTGATAAAGGCATCAGATTCTATTATTATAGATATATAATAAAAGTAATATAAATACAAATTACTATACATTGTAAATATGAGGTAAAAATGTTGTTTGTTCTCCAAAACTCTCCCCCCCCCCATTTTTTCTTTTTAATTTAGTGTACAAAATGGGTTTTAGACAGGTGTGGTAACCCACACCTTTAATCTTAGCACTCAGGAAGTTGAGGTAGGAGGATTCTGTGAGTTCAAGGCCAGCATAAGACTACATAGTGAATTCCAGGTCAACCTGGGCTACAGTGAAACCCTATCTCAAAAAACCAAAACTTTAAAAAAAAAAAAAAAAAAGTGATCCCAATGATAGAAAATAAAAATGTGGGGCTGAAGAGATGGCTCAGCTGTTAAGGCACTTGCCTACAATGCCAAATGACCAGGGTTCAATTCCCCAATACCCACATAAAGCCATATGCACAAAGAAGTTGCATGCATCTGGAGTTCACTTGAAGTGGCTAGAGGCCCTGGTGCACCCATCCTCTCTCCTTGCAAATAAGAAAAATATTTTTAAATGTGGCAAAATTTTATTTTACATATAATGAGAACACTAGTCAGAGATAACAACTGATTGGAAGGAAAATTTAGGGGTTAGGGAGATGACTCAGTGGATAAAGAGCCTGCTGTGCACATATGAAGATGTGTTTTTGGGTCCCCAGCACCCATGTTAAACACCAGGCACTGTGACGTGTGTCTATAATCCCAGCTCTGAGGTGGTGGTGACAGGAGAATCCCTAAGGGCTTGATATCTAACTAATCTCATCAAATCACTGAGTTCTAGGCTCACAAGAGACCCTATGGTAGTCAAACCAGGCACAGTTATGGAGGAAGGGTTTTATTGACGTTTACAGATTCAGGGGAAAATTCATAATGGCAGAAGCTGGCCTGCTTTCACAGGTCCAAGCAGAGAGGAAAACCCACCACCAAGGCCATAGCAAGCACACTCCAGGAGCCCCATCAGAACTGAGGCACTTTACATACCTTTAGACCGGAATTCCAGGTTCACCCCCATACCTTAGGGCTGGACCCTAGGATCCACACACAGTGACACCTCCTCCAGCCAGGAGGCTGGCTAGAGATCTAAATTACAAGCTTGAATAAAACTCTTACATCTATTTTGGGAGACATCCATTCAAACTACCACAGACTCCATCTCAAAAAACACAGTAAGAGTGATTGAAGGAGATGTCAGACATGGGCCTTTGGCTTCTACACACATTCATACTCACACATTCATGTGCTCACAACATACGAACATACATACATGCATACATACATGCATACCACACACACATGCAAAAATAAACAAATTTGAAAAGCACATGCATATGAAATCAAGAATACTCAAATTTATAAATAGATGACTAAGTAGATGAAGTGGTTGAATCCACAGGTATAACATGTGCATTCTACTGGACACATGGATTTGAATGTTTCTGTTTTAGAACCATAGACTAATGAAATGGCTAGAAAACAAAGACAGAGCCTGGTGCTGGTAGATTCTGGTCATCTGAGAGAGTCAGACACTCTTTCTGTTTGTGTTCATTTCAAATTTTTCCAGAATATTTTGGACATATCCATTGTCTGCATTTGCAGTTGCAAACTACTGTCACAATGTGAGTGTGTGCTACATCTATAATCACACACAAAAAAAGTGTGTTTTCACACGTATCCAAAATCGGAGTGGCCCTACTTGCATGACTAGAATGTGCGTCTTTCATCTTGCAGGGATGAACAATCAATACACCCGCCGGGAAGTCTTCTGCTGTGAGACTTGTGAAGAGCTCAAAAGCTTCTGGGAAAAGGAGATTAGCAAGCAGACTTGTTACAGAGAACTGGAGGAAGATCGTCAGGGGAGAAGCGCCCTGAGGAAGTATGTGGACTGCTTTCCTGTCGTTATTTTCAAAGTAGATTTCTCTAGAAACATGCCAGATGTGAGGGAGGGGAATGAATTCTTTTCTTTTCACCACCCTCCGTTGTAAGAAGGTAGGTGCTGCTTATGGGAGCACAAATCTTTTAGCAGTGGAAAGAAATGGGTAGAAGGTATGATGGGCAAGGCATGCATAAGGTTCACAGGTCCCGGGGGTCCCTACATGTTCCACAGGCACACGGAGGAAAGATGGGGTTTAGTCAGAAAATTGGAACCGGGGAGATAATATAAGCCAGAACCTTTTGGGGTTCTCCCAAAGTACACAGTTTAAATAACCCCAGTGGGATTTCTGCTAGACGAGTGATTTCTAGCTCCTGGGACTGGCCCAGGGTGCTTTGGGGTTGAGGAGTGGGAGCTGAATAAGGAGAAGGTTGTGACTACAGACTTAGGAAGAGTTGGAGATCAGAGGGCCAGTCCTGAGAAGGGAATTCTCTCCCTAGGCAGGAAACTTAAAATCTCAAAACATAGAACACACGCCTGAAGAGATAGTGGTAAAGTTTGTAAAGGACTTGTCATGCAAGCATAAGGACTTGACTTTGGATCCCCAGAACTCACATAAATGCCAGTTGTGGCTGCCCATAGCTGTCATCCCAGCCCTTGGAAGGTGGAGGCAGGAGGATGAGGAGTTCTAGGTCACCTTCAGCTACATAGCCATGCATCAGCCAACATAGATGAGCATTGCATCCAAGTGACCTGGGAATCACCTGGCTGCTAATGGCCCTTTTTATTTCTTCTCTCCCTGCTTACTATCCCTACCAGCAGCAAAACCAGAGACTCTTACATGCTAAACAGTGTCAGGTTAGAGCACCTGGGGAAGAGAGGAGAGTGTCATGTGGTCCCTGCCTCTTCCTTTCCCTGGTCCTCACCTAGAAACCCATCATGAGCTCTCTACTGTATCTTGGCTCTTCTAGAAGCCGAAGGTGCTGGATTCAAAGCAAAAGAGAGCAATTCACATCAACAGTGAATCAAAACAAAGCCAAATGCCTTCTTAATTTCATAGACATTGAACAAAAACCTACTTTGCTCATACACACATGCACACACACTCTCACCTTTACAAAATTGCACACACAAAAAAAAATTCAGGTGTTTCAATTCAAAACCACTTGTTTAAACCCCTGCTGATCTGAGCAAACAGTTTGAAACAGTGTCCTCACAAAATAATCTCTACACATACAAGTACAGAGTTATGAATTGTCATAGTCCCTGGATCCCCACTCCAGACTTGTGTGGGCTCTGCTTCTCAAAGTCCACTAAACTCAAGCACACACTCAAGCACACACACACACATACACTCTATAAGGGCAAATCCAAGCCATTGTGAAATCAAGACATGTTCTAAGTAAACAGCAGAGACAAAGTCCTTGGATTTTCCTCTAGCCTCTGAGGATAACACCAATGTCATGTTCCGTTCTCCCCGCTAGCCTAAGCCTGCAAGACCTTGTGCCAAAGCTGAGTGAAGGATGTGTTGTCACATACCTGCAGGTTCCCTGGCACAGGAGACAGCTAGAACTGGGGAGAATCCATTTTCCCCTGAGGAATGATGGCTTTGGCAGAGGTCCTGGATATGAGAACACAAAGTGAAGTGGCAGCCCCACAAATTGGAAAGACCCACTCTATTTGCTTTCTGAGTGTAGTGACATGGCGAATATGGGATGGTTCCTAGAGAAGATGGGAACTGTTGGCAAACAAGCAGTGGGCAATCTGAGAAAAGTCGAGTGCAGTGCGGGCACGCGCACAGGCACAGTCGAGTGCAGTGAAGGTACGTTCACAGTCATAGCTGTGATTTGCCAGGGCTGGGCTTGATCATCAGCTAGCATTTTAGTATACTTTTAAATTTCACTCCCTTTTAAAAATATTTTTATTTATTTGTAAGCAGAGAGAGAATATGGGCATGTCAGGGCCTCTAGCCACCATAAATGAATTCCAGATGCATGCACCCTTTTGTGCATCTGGTTTTACATGGGTACTAGGGAATCAAACTCCAGTCGTTAGGTTTTGCAGGCAAGTGCCTTAACCACTGAGCCATCTCTCTAGCCCAAATTTCATTCCCTTTTATTTTCAAAAGTATCTAAGCTTCCATGACAAATTAGGTGAACATTTGAACCTGAGTGGCCAGCCTGTAGCTGTAATTGAGTAAACAGTGACTCTGACAAAAACAATGTTTTAATTCAATAAATGCAGTGGTCAGTACACTTCTTCAGAAGGTCACACGACTTCCAGCACCATGGAGACATTAAATCTGGTGAACTTGAAAGGGGAATGGGTTCTAAACCAGCCTGCATTGAACCCACTCAGCTCTCATGGCTCCAAGACCAGATAATCAACTATCAATCAGGATGCTGACAGCTTTGGGCAACAAGATACCCAACCCATAACCTGCTAGACAAATGAAATCACTATTTCAAAGTTTTTATAAGACAAAAGTTTTAGTCTATAAAGAATAAGAAGTGGGCTGGAGAGGTGACTTAGCAGTTAAGGCACCTGTCTGCTAAGCCTAAGAATGATGGTTCCAATCTCCAGGTCCCACGTTTAGCCAGGTGCAAAGTGATGCAAGGGTGGCAATGCCGCACTTGCCCACAAGGGGGTGCACACATCTGGAGTTTGTTCACAGCAGCTGAGAGGCTGCTGGCGCACCCATTCTCTATCTGTCTTCCTCTCCCTCTCTCTCTCTCTCTCTGTGTCTCTCTCCAAAAATAAATAAATAAATAAATAAATAAATAATAAGAAGTGAAAAACAAATCCACAGTAGATTTTTTCCTAATCAAAACTGAGGTGAGGGCTGGATAAAGCACTTGCCACACACACACATTTGAGGAACTAAGTTCAGATACCCTGCACTCATGTGGGCACAACAGCCTGTGTGTAATTCTAGCACTGGGGAAGTGAAGACAAGGGCACTCCATAGCTAGACAAGCTGAATCTGGGAGCTCTGGGTGTAGGAAGAGATCCTGACTCAGTAAACAAAGTGGAAAGCACTCAAGTAAGACACCCTACATTGACCTCTGTCCTCCACATGCATACACATACGTGTGCACTCTCACCCACATGTGTGCAAACACATATGCATATATACATATACACAAAATCTGAAGGAGTAGAAAAGATGGATGGTACACTAGGTGTGCCATCAGTATGGTGAAGCTTGTCATCCTGTGTCCACTGACTGAGCTCTGTACACTGACAGCTCTGCCCCATGACCAGAAACCCAGCCAGTGAGTTACAAGTCTCAAAAACACCAAGTATGGGCTGGAGAGATGGCTTAGCAGTTAAGGCATTTTCCTGTGAAGCCAAAGGACCCAGGTTTGATTCCCCAGGACCCACATAAGCCATATACACAAGGGGGCACATGCATCTGGAGTTCGCTTATAGAAGCTAAAGGCCCTGGCAAGCCTATCCTTTCTCTGTCTATAGGTCTCTCTCCCTCTTGCCTCTCTTTCTCCCTCTCTCTCAAATAAATAAAATAATTTTTTAAAAAGTACAGTTCCATCTCTTCCTGCTAGAATGGAGTTGGAGGAACAAAGTCATCATCTGTCATTTCCTACAAAAAGCACAGAAGTTAACATTGCACCATGCAGAGTTCCTTCTACTTAATTTCCTTTGAGGAGCAAGCTTAACAAAGAACACTAGCTGTGACCTTTCTTTCCTGAGCCACCACTAGGTTTGAGCAGAGGCCACATTTTCCCCAGGAGCTCCTGGCCAGTGAGTGAGCATAGCAGAGTACTTTTCCCAGGCAATTCCTGTATGAGAGTACTGCTCTAAGGAGCAAGTGTTGCTCAGGGACACCCCATCACAAGCCCCAAGCCTTCTCAATGCTGTGTTGCAGTATGGGGATCTCCCCACCCCACCATCACATCCTTCTTACTATGGATGTCAGATGTGCATGGACGTCTGAAAACTCTCCCTGTCCATTTCAGTTCCCTCCTTCATTTCCCCACAATTCCTTTCCCTAAATCTACTTCTGAGAGGACCCAAACTAAGATATATAATGTCTGCCATATGATAGAAAAAGTACAACCAGGGACTGTGGAGATAGCTCAGTGAATAAAGTACTGGCTACATAGTAGTGAGTACATGAGTTCAGATCCCCAGGCCCTCATGAAGTCAGACTCCTCAGCAATAGCATGTGCCATCCCAGCATGACTATGGTGAGAGGAGAGGTGGAGACTATAGAATCACCCAGAAACTCACAAGCCAGCCAGGCTGGTGACCACAGCACGGAACAACAGGAGAGACCCTGCCTCGGGAAAGTGGAAGGCAAAAACTGACCTGCAAAGCTATCCTCTGACCTTCACACACATGCTTGTGGCATAGTTGTCTGTACTCAACACATAAGAACACACACACACTTGTTTTGATCATGCTCCCCCCCCCATTCATCCCCTCTGCCTCCCAATGGGGACATAATGAGTATAGCTTAAGAATCTCACAGACACCAGCCTGCTTTCTAGTTAAGCCCCATACTCATCCATGAGAATACCAGTATCTAGATACTAATGACAATGCCTCAGCGATTCAGAAAAATCGAGAACAACAGAATAAACATGGCTGGGTCTGCATTTGCAAAGTGAGGCCAGTATTTCTAGGGTGAGGTAAAAGCGTTCTCCTAGCGTGTCAGCCAGCCCCGTCCCTCCTCCCATGCATCTGAATCTGTGCCCGCATGTTAAGATCATCTTTTCATTTACAGTCACTAGTGTACTGAGAACCCAAAAATAAGTGGAAGTGACCCAATGATGAAAGATATTGACCAAAAAGGAGCAGCAATCAATCTAAATATTCATAAAGCAGAATTTAAAGGTCTTTTGGGTAGATGGAGACCTGAATCCCTCACTAGTGGCAATAAATAGTGGTATGACTGCTATAAAAGTGAATAAATGGGTTATGAATCCTAGATCCCGAAACCATCTTCCTAGAATAAATGCATCATACTAAATGTGTTGATTCAGGTCCTTTAAGAGGCAGAGGCCAAGGCAAGATTATATGCATAGGAGATTTATTGAGGGAAACATCTATGCGAGAAAAACAGGAAAGAAGTTGTAGTGGGATGATAAATGTTTAACAACTGACTCTTTGGGGGGACTGTACACATGCATAAGTTTTCCATAAATCTCACTTATATAAGAACTATGCAGCAAACAACTTATAAGTAATAACACAATGTAAAATGCTCTTTATGATAAATTCCATGCAGCCAACTGATTCTCCCAGTATGCCTTTAATAGGTTTTGTAACCTCTTGTAGCTGTAGCCAACCAATTCAGGCAAGATTTGACAGAATCAGACAACAAATCAGTATTTGTTGATTATCCAATTTCACAAAGAAGTCACGTCATCATAACAGAAGCACATTCCCATGACTTTGTGATTCACAAAGTAAGAGACATGGATATGGCACACTTCTAAGGCTAGTCCACAGGATTATACTTTTCTCAATCGCTTTCTTAACTATACAAAGGGGGTCAGAGTCTATGACCATACACCTGACCTCAGCTGATCTCTGAAACTAAGCAGGGTACATGGGTGGGAGAAAGGGGATCAGCACATACTTTCTGCAAAAAAGACAAAGTAGTAAATATTGTTTGGTATGACAGGTCTGGTTTGAATCCACACACCTCTACTGTTACAATGTGAAAGCAACTATAGTACTATGTGTTCAAAATAAGTGAACAGATAAACAAGACTGCATTCTGATAAAACCTTATATAAACAGGTGAGGGGCTGGGTATATGACTCAGCAGGTAAAAGTGTTTGCTGAGCAAGCTTGAAGACATGAGTTTGAATCCCCAGCACATATATAAAATGATAGGCATGATCATGCATACCTGTAACCCCAGTACGGAGAAGGGGATGAAGACAGGAGGATGGCTAGAGCTCCCTGACCAGCTATTCTGACTAATACACAGGGAGCTCCAGGCTCAATGAGAATCTGTATCAGGGAAACAAGACAGAAGCATGAAAGAGGAGGGCACTGAGGAGGTCATCCGAAAGGGGAGGGCACTGAGGAGGTCATCCGAAAGGGGAGGGCACCGAGGAGGTCATAAGATAGAAGAGGATTCTAGATGTCTTCCTCTGGCCTCTGCACACATACACATGGGGCACATGCATGCAAACACCAAAAATAAAAATAAAAAAGTAACTGGCAGGATTTGGGCAGAGGGCCAATCCTTTGCCCAGACAACCAGCAGGCAGTAAATGAAGCCTTGCATGTTTGAGAGCATTTGTCAATTTCCATGGTGTGAATGTTCCTACCATGGTGTATTTCAAGTTCCCAGTGGTGTCAGTGAGAGGTTTTACAGTACACGCATCATACAGAAATCCACCACACAGCAATTCTGAACAGTACATGTTTCTTTTTGGAATATTCACAAGAAATAAAATATACGAGGGGACTAATAGGTGTGGGAACAAATGCACTAACCAATCACGTGTGTGGCATCTCCTCCCCAGGCTGCGAGAAGAATGGAGGCAGAGGCTGGAGAAGAGGCTGAGCATGCTGGACACCCCTGATGACAAGACAAAGCAGGCCAACCCCACAGACTGAGAACTTCCTGCCAGCAGCCAGCAAGGGCATTTTTGTAGGAGAAAAAAACTTAACACCCAAGTTATGTTGACTTCCTAAGCAGGACACTGTGTGTTTGCTTTCCCATTTGAGAAGGGATTTACATGTGGGAACTCCCCCAGTGCTAATGGAGTCTGATCTCCAGCACAATCCTCTCTGCACAGAGGACAGGGTGACAGCAGATGGGGGTGGAGGCTCCGGTTGTTTAATATAAAAAGCTTTTGGAATTAGCACCCCTGGATTTCAAAGATCCATGCAGTCCAGTGTCCTTCCACATTTTCTCAGCATTTTGAAGTCTGAATGTCCCCCCCCCCCCCGAGTTTACTAAGGGCAATGACCTTGACGGAATCTGGCTTCCCCATGTCTCTGGAAGCATCCAGAACACCCATGACTTCCTTTCCCCTTTGTTGTGCATAAATTCAACTGCCTGCGGTAATAAATCTAGTATTGTTTTTTAAAATTTAATAATATGATGTGAAGGCGAACTGAATTAATTTTTTCTCCCTGAATTTTTCCCCCCATAATCATGTTTACTCAGAAACATGCCATGAACTTAGAATTGTGTTAAATAGGCATGGTTGCTGTGCCCTCCATGTTGCTCGCCCTTCCCATTGCCTGTCCTCCATTAACGCCTTTCCCACTGGTCTCTTCAGTTCTCTAGTGGCATAACAAGAGTCAGCTCCAGCTGCCCCAGACACATTCTGGAATTTCAAGTTACTCTTGCTTAGTCTCCTCTCAGGGCACAAACACAATCACTAGACAGATCTACTATAGCATCTACAGTGAGTGGCACAGACAAGGGCTTCTTCGCCCAAGATTCCTCATGGCAAGATAAGAGCAAAGAAGCCCAGCGTGGTGGCACACGCCTTTAGTCCCATCACTCAGGAGGCAGAGGTAGGAGGATCGCCGTGAGTTCAAGGCCACCCTGAGACTACATAGTTAATTCCAGGTCAGCCTGTGCTAGAGTAAGATCCTACCTTGAAAAAACAAATCACATAAATAATAAAAAGATAAGAACAAAGTAAGGTGAAGTGGAGAGACCTGGTCAGGCAAGGCACATAGGTTAACCAGCATGACACATAGTAGGGAGGACATCTCAGCCTTCGCAAATGCCATGTGCTGTCACAATCTGTCTCCTCTGGAAAACTAAACTCTCATCTTGGCTGAGAGAGTTCCCCCAACCTCACCATGAGATCTAAACAGCCCTGTTCAGGCCCCAACTATTGATTTCAGCTGTAAACTAGTGCTGGGAAAAGCTGAGCAAAGCTCGGGAGAGGAGGCTAATCCTGAAATATAACCTGGATAAGGTCAGAGAACCATGGGGATAGACAACAGGATAGCACATCGGGTGTCAAAGGAAGCCCTCTGGTAAAGTGACATGTAAACCAGGACGTAGACATAAAAATCATTTCACTACGTAATTGCACACTAAGATATCACGTTAAACCACTTAAATGTATACAACAAATGTGAACAGGAATCACACACAGAAACAAAACGTGGGAAGGATCTTAGGCAGAACAGAGCAACAAATGTGGAGAACTGAGGTGCAGAGACACGGGGCCTGGGGGCCCAAGGGGAGAGGAAGAATAGGGATGTGCATGGCTGGAACACAGACAATGAGGAAGAAGGAAGGGGGCTCCTCTGTAGGAGAGGGGAGCAGGCCAAGGAGTCCAGCTTGATCTACAGCGCAACAGCCACTGGGCTTTAGAGGAATGATGTTGTAGTCAGGTTCACATTGCTGGTAGAAATCACCCAACCAAGAACAGCTTGTGGAAAAAAAAAAAAAAAAGAGGTTTGTTTTGGCTTACCGGCTTGAGGGGGAAGCTCCATGACGACAGGGAAAACAGTGGCATGAGCAGAGGGTGGACATCACCTCCTGGACAGCATCAGGTGGACAACAGGAACAGGAGAGTGTGCCAAACACTGGCTATAAAACCCGTAAGCCCGCCCCCAAGAATATTCTGCCTCCAGAAGGCTTTAATTTCCAATTGCCATCAGCTGGGGAGACTAGCGTTCGGCCTACCTAGGCTTATGGGAAACACCTGAATCAAACCGCCACACGTGAGCTGCTCAGATGTGCATTGTTTTCCAGATTTTCTCCTACACAAATGTGTGCATGATTTTATGTAAATCATATATGTTGATTGGCCCTCCATCACTGTAACAAAACATCTGATATAATCAACTTCAACACATGAAAGACTGGGTCACTTTATTGATGAACAGATATAATCAACTTCAGTAGTTTGGGAGATTTCATCCCAAAGTCAGTTGGTCCCATTCCTTTTGGGCCTGTGACAAGACAGCATGCCATATGGGAGCAGATAGTGAAGCAAAACTGCCCACCTCATCCTCAACCTCTTCTCCTGCCTCTGTTTACCTTCTCCTCATGTCCAGGGAGGGAGTGGACATGTGGTTTGTTCATGCATTTATCCCTATATCTGCTGGTCCACTGACATGTTTTCTTTATCATGCATATTTTTAAATTTCATTTATTTACTTATGAAAGAGAAAGAGAGAATTGACCCACCAGGGCCTCTAGTCATTGCAAACAAACTCCAGATGCATGCATCACCATGTGCATCTGGCTTACATGGGTTCTTGGGAATCAAACCTGGGTCCTTACACTTCACAGGCAAGTGTCTTAAGTGCTAAGTCATCTCTCCAGCCCATCGCATGCATATTTTTAGGAGAAGCCTATGACTTGCAAATGAGTAAAGAATAGGAAAGTAATAGAAAATGAGTGAAAACTATGAATAAGTAATTAGCCCTTCAAGCAAAAGAGAGAAAGAAGAAGGGGCTGAGAGGCCCAGTATCCCCTAATGATCTAAATCCTTCCCACTGAGACCCACCTTCTAAAACTCTACCTCCTCACAATACTGTCATAGCTCCATGACCATGCTTTTAATACACGGGCCTTCGAGAGACACTTGAGATCCAAACTATGCTTGCATGATATAATTTTTTGCAATTTCACTGCAAGTTTCACTGTAGCCCAGGCTGACCTGGAATTCACTGTGGAGTCACAGTGTAGCCTCAAACTCACAGAGATCCTCCTACATCTGACTTCCGAGTCCTGGGATTAAAGGCGTGCACTAGCATGCCCAGCCATTTTTTGCAGTGTTTTGAGGTAAGGTCTCACTCTAGCCCAGGCTAACCTGGAACCCATTTTGTAGCCCAGGCTGGCCTTGAACTCAGTGGTCCTCTTACCTCAGCCTCCTGAGTGCTGGGATTATAGGTGGAGTGACAGAGACCAACTAAAACTAGATCAGATCTTTCTTTTTATCCTTTTGTCTTTTCCTTGAAACAGGCTCACATGTAGCTCAGACTGTCCTTAAACTCTGTGTAGCTGAGAATGACCTTGAACTTCTGATCCTCCTGCCTCTACCTCACAAGAGCTGGGTTTATACCATGCCCAGTTTTATGAGGTGCTGAGAATGGAACTAACTGAGGACTTTGTGCATGTAGACAAGCACTTTATCCACTGAGCCACCTCCCCAACCCTTTATTACAAATGTTCTTATTGATCTTCTCTCCTCTGTCCTTGTTTTCTTGGCTTGCTTCCTCACTATTTTTTTTCTTTCTCTCCCATAATTAACTCCAAACCCCAGAACCTATATTAATAGCATCTTATAGTTTTCTTTACATCAACATAACCATGTACACTAAAGCTACATCTACAGGGCTGGAGGGATGGTTTAGCAGTTAAGGCATTTGCCTGCAAAAGCCAAAGGACAGAGGTTCGATTCCCCAGGACCCATGTTAGCCAGATGACCAAGGGGGCGCACGAGTCTGGAGTTCATTTGCAGTGGCTGGAGGTCCTGGTGCACCCATTCTCTCTCTCTCTCTCTCTCTCTCTCTGTCAAATAAATAAATAAATAAAAATAAAAATATATAAAAAAGCTGCATGTTAGCTGGGCGTGGTGGCACACACCTTTAATCCCAGCACTCAGGAGGCAGAGGTAGGAGGATCGCCGAGAGTTCGAGGCCACCCTGAGACTACATAGTTAATTCCAGGTCGGCCTGGACCAGAGTGAGACCCTATCTCGAAAAAAAAAAAAAAAAAAAAAAAAAAGCTGCATGTACAGAATTTGAGTGATGTGTTCTTGTGAACCTCATACAAAATAGAATCACACTATACTATTCTGCACTTGCTCTCTTCTCTCAGGATTACCACATGGAAATGCTTCCTGAGCAACTCAGCTCCAATTCACGTTATGATATAGATGTCCATGATAAAGTCCATAACGTGTGTGTGAGAGAGACAGAGAGAGAGAGCTGTATGTGGGTGCATATGTATGTGTGTGTGGAGGCCAGAGGTTGATGTCTTCCTTGGTAATCTCCACTTCATTTACTGAGGCAGGGCCCCCCACTGTAACCAAGGGCTCACCAGTTCAGCTAGTCCAACCAGCCAGCTTGTCCGTGCCTCTTGAATGTTGGAATTACAAGTGGGCCACCAAGTTCAACCAGCATTTCAGCAATTACATGGGTCCTGGATATCTGAACTATGGTCCTCATGCTTAGTAAGGCATTTTTTTCCACTGAGCCATCTCCCCAGCCCCATAGCCAACAATTTCTTGGACTGTCATACAAATTCCAAGGCTTTGCCTTTTGAAAAATATAGCAGTGAGAATTCTTATCCTTTGGTCCTTTATACTAACTAGTGGTTTTGTGCAACAAAACATATTTCCCAAGGAAGAGAAATGCAAATAAACAGTATTGGCAGGTTTTCCTTTTTTGATGTTGTTGTTTGGAATCAGTCTCACTGTAGCCCAGGCTGATATGGGACTCACTCTGTAGCCTAGGCCTGCCTCCACCTCACAGAAATCTTCCTGCCTCAGACTCTGTGGAATGCTGGCATTAAAGGAGCCCACCACCACACCCAGCTCATTTTTACTTGTGAAATGGTACTACTGTGCTTTCTAGAAAGGTTGGAAAAATTTCTACTGGAAGCAGCAGCTCGTGAGAGTGCCCTTCTCCCCACGTCACTGCTAGAAATAGGTATCACAGCTGTTTTTAGTTTTTCTAATCTGAGGGATAAAAAGTGGCAGTCCTTTGCTTCTTTAACCTCTGGTGGCTAGTGGAGGGATCTGATGTCATTGGTTTATGGATTATATTTCCTCATCTAAAAATGCTTACTCATAGCCATTGCTCTTTATTTGGTATGTGTGGTGTATGCACATGTATGTGCAGATGCATGTGCATAGATACATGTGCGGAATGCTAGAGGAAGATGTGGAGTATCCTCGTTTTTGCTCTTTTCCCTTGTTTTCTTGAGACAGTCTCTCACTGAACCGGGAGCTTGCTGTTTTCCAGTTAGACTGGCTGACCAGTGAGCCTCAGCAGTCCTCCTGTCTCTGCCCCCCTTGGCACTGGAGCTGCAGGTATGTGCAGCCATGCCCAACTTTTTTAACATATTGGGATTATTTGTTTATTTATTCATTAGAGAGAGAATGGGCACACCAGGGCCTCTAGCCACTGCAAACAAACTCCAGATGCATGCACCACCACATGCATCTGGTTTATATGGGTTCTGGGGATGGGGTTAAACCTGGGTTCTTAGGCTTCTCAGGCAAGCACCTTAACTGCTAAGCCATCTCTCCAGCCCCATGACCAGTATTTTTTTTTTTTTGAGACAGAACGAGGCAGAGAGAGAGAGAGGAAAAAAAGAGAGAGAGAGAGAATGGGCATACTAGGGCCTCCAGCCACTGCAACCAAACTCCAGGTACATGTGTATGTGGCCCCTTGTACATCTGGCTTACAGGGGTACTGGGGAATTGAACATGGGACCTTAGGCTTCACAGGCAAATGCCTTAATTGCTAGCCATCTCTCCAGCCCATTTATTTATTTATTTATTTATTTATTTATTTATTTTATTTTATTTTATTTTATTTTATTTTTCCTGAGATAGGGTCTTGCACTATCCCAGGCTGACCTGGAATTTACTATGTAGTCTCAGGGTAGCCTCAAACTCACGGTGATCCTCCTACCTCAGCCTCCCAAGTGCTGAGATTAAAGGCGTGCGCCACCACACCCGGCTATGCCCAGCTTTTTCTATGGGTGCTGGGTTGAACTCAGTCCTCATACTTACTTAGCAAGTACTCTTTCTTACCCACTCCTGGCTCCCACTGCTCATTTTGCTAAAGTTCATCTTTCAGGTCAGTGTGTATAAACCATTCAAACACTGTAACATTTCAAGCTCTGGATTGTCATTTGCATTAGAAATCTAGAGGGCAGAAAAGGTCAGATTCATTAAATACTCATTATCAAGTCTGAAAAGCTTGAAGCTATCCAGGAAAAAAAAATAGACATATTTGTCTACGTGAAAATGAAAGTCTTTTATGTGGCAAGATGTATATGAGCAGAGTGGCTTTGGCAGACTTTCAAATTTAAATGATCACTTGGCTACAGCTGGGAAAATGGATTCGAGGGGAGGTGACAGGAGATGGCTGGAGATGAATTAGGAGGTGGCTTCTGTGGTCACCGTGATAAAGGGCATGAACAAATAGAATGCACAGGTCTCACAGGTTGACTGAATGTAACAGAATGAGACATGAAGCATCGAAAACTATAACTGCTCATTTACTTTAACCAACACTTTTTGAACAGGGCCTAGAGAAAAAAGAAGATGAACCCAAAGAAGAGCTAGGCTACATGTCTTCCCAGGGATGACTGTGGGTGTGGTGCCTAGGCCCCCTGGGCTTTGGTCCCCAAGGATGCCATCATGTTTGTCCAGGAAGCTGAGATTCCCTGAGCACATATAAACCCTGGGAGCACAGGACCTGGCACACACAGTCTACCTGAGCTCAGGGCCTCCTCCATCCCTCTCTCAGCCTCCATCTGGCTTGCATCAGTCTGGGCTCATGGAAGAGGCATGGCTTACCTATGGCATTGTTTCCCAAGCTTGCTTACTAACCCCAAGAACCCAGAAAGCTGAAATTTATACACTCCTGGGCTCTACTCTGAGAGATTCTAATTCTGGTAGTCTAGTGTGAAATTCAAGAATTAAATGTTTATTTATTTTTTTAAATATTTTAATTTATTTGCAAGGAGAGAGAAAGAATGGACATTGCCACTGCAAATGAACTCCAGATACATGTACCACTTTGTGCACCTGCCTTTACATGGGTACTGGGGAATCAAACCCAGGCTGTCAGGCTTTGCAAGCAAGCCCTTAACTGTTGAGCCATCTCTCCAACCCTATGTGTGTTTTTTGGTTTTTTGTTTGTTTCATGATATATATATGCATGTATGTGTGGCTTGTATATGTACATGTGGTGTATACATGTGTGTTGCCCTGTGCACACACGTGTGAAGGCCCAGAAGGAAGATATCACCTGTCCTTCTCTATCATTCCGCCACCTTATTTCCCTAAGACAGCGTCTTTCACTGCACCTAGAGCTAGTTCCCTGTTAGCGGCTAGACTGGCTGACCAGGGAACTCCAGTGATCCTTCTGTCTCTGCCCCACTCAGCATTGAGGGCACAGGCATGTGCAGCCATGCCCCGCTTCTTAAGTGACTGCTGGGATCTCAGGTTTCACACCTGCACAGCAAGCGCCCACACCTGCTAAGCCATCTCCCCACCCTGGCGATTGTATTTTTATCAGAATGTATGGGAGACCTCAGTGCTCAGCCAGGCTTGGAAACTGGTTCCCTAGAAAGCACTGAATCTAGTGAAAGAAAAATGGAAACTGAGTCTGCTGGTCAGGCGTAAGAGGACCTGGGTGAGGCTCCGATGGGTTTGGCTTAGGACAGGCCGGGCCCACTTCAGAGAGTGTCGTAGACAGTTCCACATTGTTGGGATGAACTTCCAAACAGACACAGTTTTATGGGAGAAACGCGATTTATTTCAAGCTTACAGATCCAGGGAAAGTTTCATCAATGGCGGAAGAAGCTGGCTCCCTTTCACAGATCCAAACAGAGAGAAAAACCATCACTGGCCAGCAAACACCAGAAGCAGCAGGCAGAATCCTCCAGAGCCTCAAACCTCTAGGCACACCTTGGGGTTGGAATTCAGATCTACCCCCCTTGACACACCTGCTGTAGCAGGAGTCAGGGCTAACACTATAAGCTCAATTTTAATAAAACCCCTGGATATATGGGGTCATTCAAACTACCACAACATACAATGTGTGAGGTCAGCAGTGGAGGCTACACTAGGAAAGGCAGGAAATGGCCTCTGTGTTGTCAAGCATAGACTAGAGGAAGGGGAAAGGCGGGGTAGGTTCAGGTTGGATAAGGTGTCCCGGGAAGGCCCTTGAAATGCTACACTAAGGAGTTTGGGCGTGGCCACAAGAGCAACTGAGACTCATCAAAGGTTTCTAAGCAGGTGGTAACCTGCTAAGAGCTTGTCTTAATAACTTAATCAAACAGCCCTGGCAGCGGTGTAGAGAATGCACTCTGCAGATGTTAGGGATTGTCTTTGTTAAAACTATGATTATCCAAACAGCATTATTTGGAATATATACCCCACTGGAATCCTCCGCTCTGTCCAAGGTGAGCACAAATACATTGCAGAAACCACAAGTGGCAACTTTGCCTCACGCTCACTGCAGCTCCAGACGAACACTTTTAAAACATGCACCTTCCCTTTAACAACCTTGTGTGAAACAATGAAAAACGACAAGTTCTTACATTATTCCAGCTCAGCTGTGCAAAAAAGAAAGTGGGGGGAGGGGCATTACTGACTTTTCCACCTAGCGTTGTTGATGCTTGAGGACAAGCAACAGATGAAAGGTCTTTTTTGTGTTTGGACAGCTGAAAACACAATCCTGCATCAGCGGCAGAAAGTGTCCCTTTTCACAGAGCAATTTAATGGCAAGATTGAAAGGTACTCTCCTCTTCCAGAACACTGCACAAGCCTCCTGGCTGTTGGAGGGCCAATCAGCTGAACGCCTGTGCCCAGCGCTGGAGACACAATGGCTCACACGGGCTTGGCTGCAGGAGACATCAGAGCCTGCGGGAGAATGGGAGACTGGCGGGAGATACTGGTTAGGAAAGATTTACTGTCCTAGGCTTACTGAGGAGCTGGGCAGGACTCAGAAATCAGAGGATCATTTTCAACACAGGGCCACCTCCCCCAAACACCCAGAAAGCAAGCAGAAATACCGCTAAAGTGCAGGCAGGGCACCTAGCCAGGCCTCCCCACATGACCTTGACAAGGACAGGAGAGGGGACTTGAGCAGCTAGAAGCCCAAGGTTCCAACATAATATATTTTTCTTGAATATATACAGATTGGTAAAACAGAAAATAGAGTTGTCTCAGTCACATGAGAATCTTATGTTAGCTTTGACTATAATAAGCTTTCTTTTAAAATAATAAATTACTTGATTTTTTTCTGATTATAAAAATATGTATAGTTGGGACTCGAAATAGCTTACTGGATAAGAATGCTTGCTGCACAAGCACGAGTACCTGAATTCAATCTCTAGCATTCATGGAAAAAACCAGGAGTGAAGGGCTGGGAAGATAATTCAATGGTTAAAGGCACTTGACTACAAACAAACAGCAGTGCAATGAACATCATCATATGTATTTTTTACAAGCTTGCCCAGTTATTGGCTCAGAGAAGTCCCCTCCCCCACCCCCATGGCAGACACTGCTGGTTCCGCCTGCCCAGTGTCCAGTCCTCCCTTTCTCTCATAGCAGATTGCTGTGGGCAGAGAGGGAGTTTTCCAGCTTCCACTCACCTTTCATGTGCAGGTGCAGCCACCCCACCCCACCCCAAGGCATGTACCTAAGCCTGGGCCATGACATTCTATTGGTACCTGAGATTGACTCAGAGATGGACCCGTGACTCAACTGAGTCTAGGGTCAGGGTCTCGGCTTAGGTTGGAACCATCCAAAAAGGGAAAGCTCTTTACCCTAGATCTTCCCATAATAAAGATAATGGGGAGGGGCGCTAGAGAGATGGCTTAGCAGTTAAGGCTTTTGTCTGCAAAGCCTAAGGACCCCATTTTGATTCTCCAGGTCCCACATAAGACAGATGCACATGGTGGTGCATGCCTCTGGAGTCTGCAGTGGCTAGAGGCCCTGGTGTACCCATTCTCACTCTCCCTCTCTCCCCCCACTCCTGTCTCTAATGAATAAGTAAATAGTCTGGCGTGGTGGCACACACCTTTAATCCCAGCACTTGGGAGTCAGAGGTAGGAGGATCACCGAGAGTTCGAGGCCACCCTGAGACTACATAGTGAATTCCAGGTCAGCCTGAGCTAGAGTGAGACCCTACCTCGGAAAACCAAAATAAATAAATAAATAAATAAAGATAATGGAGGACTGGAGAGATGGCTTAGAGGTTAAGGTACTTGCCTGTGAAGCCTAAGGACTCAGGTTTAATTCCCCAGGACTCACATAAGCCAGATGCACTAGGTAGCACATGTGTCTGGAGTTTGTTTACAGTGGCTGGAGGCCCTGGCCTGCCCATTCTTTTTTTCTATCTGCCTCTCTCTCTCAAATAAGTAAAAATAAAATAAATTATTTAAAAAAAAAAAACGATAATGGGGCCAGTGTTGTAAGCCACATGGAAAAGTTGTACCTAAGAATGAAGCCATCACTCAGAAATAGAGAGAAAGACTTTATTGTAGTTATTGTGCTCAGATTTGGAACCAACAGGCATGTCCAACTCACAGTCCATGGGTCATATGCACTCCGATATAGCTATGAATATGTTCCAACTCAAAATCATAAAATCATAAACTTACTCAAGACAGTTTGAGATGACTTAATGATGTTTTTCTTTTTTGTAATTCATAGTACTTTTTAATGTGTTGTGTGTGTGAGAGAGAGAGAGTGAACGAGAGAGGGCACAGGAATACTACAGCAGTGTGTGAGGTCAGAGGACAACCTCAGGTATCAGTTCATACCATCCACTTATTGAGGCAGGGTCTTTTGCTGTGTACACCTGACTAGCTGGCCTGTGAGCTTCTGGGTATTCTCCTGTCTCCACCTCCCATCTCAAGGTCGAAGAGCTAGGATTACAGACATGTACTACCATATCCTGCTTCACACAAATTCCGGAAATCCAAACTCAGGCTATCACACTTCCGCAGCAAGCACTTTAACCTACTAACCATCTCCCCAACCCCAAGTGTGTGGTTCTTGAGCATAAACTTTATAAATGAACAGCATTGTGTCCCTATGTCACACCAAATAAACGTGTGTAAGTTCTCACCATCCATGGGCTATTGGTTGCATATCTCGGATTCAATTTTGATAAGTTTTTTTCATAAATGATTGCACTTGTGTTTCTGTCTCTTGTGATTTAAAAGTTTCTGAATAAGGGAGAGGATCACATTTCTGGAATTGGCCCCAGCACACAGGCATTTATGCTAAACTCCTTGTGATCTGACCTAGCTGTGCCTGCTCTCAGGACGCTCTTGAACATGGCCTGGTAGGGAGATAGCAGGGCTCAGCATAGAGCTGCCTGCACAGAGAAGAGACATCCACGGGTGCCCTGGCTCACTTCCTTCTGCATCTTAGGGATTAAAGACCCCATTATGTAAAATAAAGCAAGGAAGGGTTCATATACAAGTAAGTATGAAAAACTCTAGACTGAAGAAATACAGCACTAGGGAGGTGGCTCCTTGGATAAGCACTTTCCACAAGCATGACTACCTGACTTTGAATCCTGAGAACCCATGTAAAGCCAGACACTGTAATGGGTGTCCTTAGTTCCAGTGCTCCTATGGCAAGACGGGAGACAGAGACAGGAGAATCTCCCAGAAGTTTGCAGGCCATCCTGGCAATCCCATTGGTAAACAAGTGACCCTACCTTAAAGCAAAGTGGAAGGCAAGTACTGGCATTCAAGCTTGTCTGACCTTGGCACAGGTACCAATGATATGTACGCTCCAACCACCACCACCACACACATAATAACAATTGAAATACAGGCTAAATTTGATGCTGAAAGCCCCAAATCTTTAACATGTTAATATGTACCAGGACTCCCCAGAGGCCAGGCATCATCTGAGTCTTTGGAGAGTAAGGGGAGTTCAGGAAATGGCCAGCCCACAGTACACCAGGTGAGTTCTGGGCTGCTCTTCCTAGCTGGAGTCTCCAAGCAGGTCATTTAACCCCTCAGATCTAAAATTTATAAAACATCTATCTCACGGGACCATTGGGAAGATTCCTATGCCAAGTACAGGCCAAGAACCTAAAACACAGAAAGTCTCCAGTAGCTGTGAACATTTTAACCTTGACCCCATCATGCACTTTCGCATTCCTCCCTCACCTGAGGATGCTTAGCTTCCCAGCTAAGATGCAAGCTCCCTGACAGTCTACTTGTACTTGTATTGGGGCCCCATGGAGTGCAGTTGCTACTGAATTAATCACGCTCTGTTGTGCTCTGAGGTGTCAGAACACTGGCTAAGAGTAGGTGATAGCGGAAGGGTGTGGTTTAAGGGATTCAATCAGCTGGGACCCAAGCTCACCTTGACCACTAGCCTTCAGTGGCTGTAAAGGCCCACTGAGGCCCTTCACTCAAGAACTGCTCCCGGTGCGCTTGCCTGGGTGCTGAAGATACCTGTCCTACCAAGACTGCTCTTCCCAGCTGTGGCTTGTTCAGGGCTGGGCCTTGAGATAATTTGCTCCTTTGGGATTCAAAGTATTTGGGCAGTTTGGGGGGTAATAGCATGCTCCCCAAAAGTAGAAGCAAGGAATGTCTTTGAGCCTATGAGGGGGAAGAGAATCTAGATCATTCCACTTTGCTACAGGTGAGAAATGTCAGAAGGGTCTGGACTCTTCTCTCCTGGAGGAATTAAAGGAAAACTCCTAGAACTCCTTTCTTAGAAAAAATAATTACCTTCTTTCCAAGAAGGTTACACCCTTTTTGGAACATTGCGATCCCTGGGGAAATTGCACTTACTAGAATCCTGGATCACCTGCCCAGACACCTGGCATCAAGACTGGACTAACCAAACCCATAAAAGACCCAATGTGGGTCTCTCCTCATTTTCTGGGAACCCCTTCTTGCCCTCTTCTTGGACAAGAGCTCTGAATTCATTCGTTCTCTTACAGCTCTCCCTCCTAGAACTCTAAGCTGGAATAAAATCATCTTTCTAACCCTTAGCCTCTGGTCTGTGGATTTCATCTGTCAAAATTTCATCTGTCAAAATTGGGAGGCAGAGGTAGGAGAATAAAGACAGCATAGTTAATTCCAGGTCAGCCTGGACCAGAGTGTACCTTGGCGTGGTGGCACACGCCTTTAATCCCAGCACTCAGGAAGCAGAGGTAGGAGGATCACTGTGAGTTCAAGGCCATGCTGAGACTACAGAGGGAATTCCAGGTCAGCCTGAGCTAGAGTGAGACCCTACCTCAAAAAAATAAATAAAAAATTCATAAAGACAGCCGGGTATGGTGGTGCACGCCTTTAATGCCAGCACTCGGGAGGCAGAGGTAGGAGGATTGCTGTGGGTTCAAGGCCACCCTGAGACTACAATGTGAATTCCAGGTCAGCCTGTGCTAGACCAAGACCCTACCTCGAAACACACAAAAAAAAAATTCATAAAGACAAGAATCTGGAGTTCAAGGCCACTCCAGGTCACTCTAGACCAAGACCCTACCTCGAAACACACAAAAAAAAAAATTCATAAAGACAAGAATCTGGAAGGCCACTGACTCTGAGAGCTTTGTGTAGCCTTTGAGCTTCTGGGGCCCTAGCTCCTGAGTTATTGCCCACCCAAGAGTCAGGATAAAGCTTCAATGTTCTCAAAGACACTCCAAATTCCCATATAAGTATCAAAAATTGACATTCAAAATGAAGTTTTTTGTTTATTTATTTATGAGAAAGAGAGAATGGGCATGCCAGGGCTTCTAGCCACTGCAGACAAACTCCAGACGCATGCATCCCCTTGTGCATCTGGCTTACATGGGTACTGGGAAATTTAACCTGGGTCTTGGGCTTTGCAAGCAAGTGCCTTAACCACTAAAACATCTCTCCAGCACCAAAATGAGGTTTTTGATTGTAATGGTATGCACTGACATAACAGGAGTGAAGGAAAGGTTGACCATTCTGAACCTCACACACTGTCAGGAGTGGGCAGGTGGACAAGATGGTGGGCTGTTTATACTTTCTTCCTTTTCAGAAGGTCCCCTCCATCCTTAACCAAATATCTCTCTGCCTATGAATTCTGCCAAGGGCCACTTTTATTTTTCAAGGGCCACATTTTAAGCATCATTATTTTGAGGCTGGTACCAAACTATGCCACAGTTCTTCCTAGATTGAAAATTCTCATCTCTTGCTTCCTTCATGCCCCAGTATGATAAATATGTGTCTGGGATTTTAACTGCCACATGGATCCCCAGAATATATGTTCTGGCAGTTCTCCTTGCACCCAATCCCAAATGGTCATGAGAGTTTTTTAAAAATATTTTTGTTTATTTATCTGCAAGCAGATTGGGGAGAATGGGTGTGCCAGGGCCTCTTGCTGCCATAAATGAACTCCAGATGTATGAACCACTTTGTGAACTGGCTTTACGTGGGTAGTAGGGAATTGATCCCAGCCTGGCAGGCTTTGCAAGCCATACCCTTAATCACTGAGCTATTTCTCCAGCTCCAATCATGAATGAGTCTTTTGACAAAGGTCTGAATAAAGAGGTTTTCAGAATAGCATGTGGGTTATCAGAGATTATTATTATTCGTTAATTAGTGGCTCAGAATGGGAGTTTTAGGAAATGAGGGGCAAGGACAGGCGACGGAACATGGCTGCCAGCATGCAGTGATCTTTCAGCACCCTGCTGGTGCCAGCTGCAAGCACAGATCACTCAGATTGAGGTGGTTCAGGAGGGAGAAAGGTAAGAAACCAGAAGACATGGCAGATGTCATGCTGAAGACAGATGTAGGGATCTGAGCTAGGAAGAAGAGAAAGTGAGGAAAGGTGTCTGTGCAAAAAGGAAGGCAGGGGGAGGCTGCGGCAGAGTCAGAGAGAGATACACTAAGACATGGAGAAACATACACACTCTTCAGGGAAGAGGCCCAGAAAGAGGAAGAGTAAAGTAATGCAGCTGGACTTTTATGCCCATGCCCCTAGGGGTGTGGTGACCTGCCCAGGGAAGGGAGGGGCTTGTGAAGAGGTGGGCTGGTGCTAAGAGAAGGTGCTCAGGTTGGCTGGATCTCCTGTTGAGATTAGGCCTGGTGGCAAGGGAGGGAAGACAGGTAGGGAGCTCTGAGACTAACATCTTTCTCAACAATAACATCCTGGAATGTAGCCATCAGGCAAAGGGTTGATTAAATAATCTAGTCCGGTTGGTGATAGAGCTTGCTGGTAGAGTATTTATCTAGTGTAAGTTCAGGGTTGAGAAAAGAAGACTTACAGACCATCTGTTTACTGAGGCCACAGGGATCTGAACTGAAAGGAAAGAAGCTTCTAGATACCCAGCAAAGGAAGTCTGTAAGGCTTCTTGGGGAGCGGAGGAGAATCCTGCCTGGACCATGTGCGACATGAGAGTGGAAGTTGGGTACCTGCTAAACTTTTTGGAAAATAAAGCTTGGAATGCCATGTCTCTACCCAGAGTCAGAAATGGGAACTTAGACTTTCACAAAGCCTTTTGATTTGGAGGAGGCAGCTTTAACAAGGGCTTGGAGACATGGGCTGTCCATGTCCGTAACAGTGAGGATTACAAGTTATGGACCTGGGCACATTACATGTGCTGTCACAGTTCTGGAGAGTGGGAAAGAGTCAGCTTGCCTGAAATCTATTTTTTAGCATGCTTGAGGCCCTGGGTTCGACCCCCAGCACACCATAAAACTGGGCATGGTAGCACATACCTGTCAACCCAGCACTTCAGCAGTAAAGGTAGGAGAATCAGGAGTTCAAGGCCACTACAGAATGAGTTCAAGGCCAGCCTGGTCCACATGAGAACTTGTCTTTAAAATAAGTCTGATAAGTGTGTGTACATATTCATATGTTAAAGCCAACTGAGATAGAAGAGTTTTTTTAAGATTTTATTTTTATTTATTTATTGACTAGAGACAGAGGGAAGGAAAGAGAGAGAGGGAGAGTGGGAATGGGTATGCCAGGGCCTCTAGCCACTGCAAATGAACTCCAGATGCATGCGCCCCCTTGTGCATCTGGCTTATGTGGGTCCTGGAGAATCGAACCGGGGTCCTTAGGCTTCGCAGGCATGTACCTTAACCACTAAGCCATCTCTCCAGCCCAAGAGTTTTTATAATGCATTTAGTTAAGTAAAAAACAAAAGCAAATATATTTGCTATAATATTTAGTAAATAACAGATAGTACATAAATATGTGTACAGGCTGGGGAGATGGCTCAGAGGGAAAAGTACTTGTCACACAGATGTGACAACCAGAGTTCAGACCCCCAGAACCCACTTGACAGCTAGACACTGTGTGTCTGTCTTTACCGTTACCGTTACCATTCCTGGAGCCCTTGGCCACTGACGTCCTGGGTGAAGGAGGGAGGAGTTGGGAGGGAAGCTGCAGGGTCCTTCCTGAAGCAGCGGGAAGTGCGACAACAAAGACATGACGGCAATGCTGATGGACAGCACTCGTTTATTCAGAAGGGGAGTGGGTTTATAAACACTTGGGGAAGGTTGAGATGGCACATACAGACTATATGGCGATCGGATGCATAGTTTATGGGCGGTTATCTAGGTGGCAGAAGAACTTGTAACTTCAAAGCTGTGGGGGAAGGATAGGGGAAGATAAGGGCGGAAGGCTGTGACTTCAAAGACTGTGGGGGATGAGAGAGATGGTGAAAGACTACATGACTTCAGCCACATGAGGGTCTCTTGGGCAGCTAGCCACCAGGTCAGGAACTGTGGGGGGCAAAGTCTGACTTATGGAATGGCCAGAGCCTTTTGGGGTCTGGGGAGAGGGCCTCGCCAGTTCTGCCCACTCTGGGCGATGACAGCTCACTACAACCTACAATGTAGGGAAGGCCAGTCACCGTTGCCAGGGACTCCCTGACAATAGGGCCAGCTGCAACCCCACAGCCCAGGGTCCCTGGCCATGTCCAATAGTCCAGGCTTGCCTCCTCACAGGTCCAGCCCATTTCTAGCAAGGCCCAACAAGACACTGTTGTGTATCGAGTGTCTGTAATCCTAGCCCTCCTATGGCAAGATGGGGGTATGGACAGGAGAATCCAGGAAGCTCATGTGCGAGCCAGCCTGGCATATACAAACAATGAGACCCTCACTCAAGCGAGGGGAAAGGTAAGAACCAACACCAAAGTTGTCCTCTGACCCCTACACGCATGCTGTCACATGCATGCACCCAAAATCAACACAAATTTGTATGCAAGGAATTGGAAAGCAGGGATTAGGGAATCCCTGCTCAACAACATGGGCAAGAAGGTAGTTTCCACTGCTCTGTCCTCATTAGTGTCTGTCCATGTGTCTCTGTCCTTCCAGAGCAAGAAGCAAGGGTTGGGAATTTGCACTTTGATTTAAATAAATTAAATGTTCAAACAGTATCCCTGTGATTAGATGTAAGTTTGCAGCATATAGAGAAATACAGTAAACAGGAAGGGTCCTCTCCCCTAGCCCTCTCTCCTTGCCCTACCCAAATCCTCAGGCTTCCATGGTTAATCCAACAGCTGAGACCTGACTTGAGGCTTGAGTTCTAAAGACCAAAGAGCTGAGAATAGAGCCCGACTCCAGACAGCCTTAGTGCAAACCCTGGGAACAATGGTGATGACTCAAGGTCAACAGCTGAACCTTTCCATTAGCCTCACATCAAAGAAGCGTCCAGATCATGAGGGGGCATTGCCCTCCTGTATCCTTCCAAGCCCTTTCTTGTAAGACTGAGAATAAATTAGAATGCAAGAACGCTTCCATGGGGTCAGCACTGAACACTCTGATATATGCAGGGAGGGTTAGAACTACACATTGTGAGAAAGAAATGAGTTGGAGTTTAGTTATTATGATATGAATATTTCTACTCCTGTCTTTCTTTGTCAGGCATTTTCCTGCAATTCTCTTTCTATCCTTCTATTACCCACTGTCCTGTGCCATACATGAAGATGAAACACCATCATTCTTTGTCCCTGTTAACTCTTGGCCACCTGCAAGACTGTCACACAACAGAAACCTGTCTTTCTTTACCTGGGCAACTCTAAATGTTACTGAGTGGAGGGCTCAGAGAAAGCACGTTAATTTTCACGCTGATCTCCCTGTCAAGTGTCATGATTGGGAGGACCATGCCAAGTGACAGTTTCAGTGTTAAAACCTGGTTTCCAAAACAAATAAAAGAGAAGCTAATGATGTAGGTCAGTCACTAAAGTGCTTTCTTAGCATGCACAAAAACTCTGGGTTTGGTCCCCAGTAGCAATAAATTTAGTTGTGGTGGTACTTATCTATAATCCCAAGTGGAGGTAGAAGAATCAGAAGTTCAAGGTCATGCTCAGCTAGATAGCAAATCTGAGCCTGAGGCCAGCTTCAAATAAATAAAAGATTAACACAAGCTCACTTTATACCAAGTATGTGTGGCCTAATCATGTTTGTCTTTGTTTTTGCAAGATTCAATTCACAGTATTTTGAGTAAATATTTAGCAATTAGGAGTCAACAGTTACCATGCATTTGTCCAGGACTGCGCAGTGAGTTGGGAGAGTGATTAGCAGAGGAACAGAAACAGAAATTTACAAATCTGGCTTCCAAGTGTGGCTTGCAAGGACTATGACCTAAAGTCCAATATAAATAACCAGTTGTTATTTGTAGAGCCTGAGGATTAAGTGCATAGGCTTTGGAGTCAGGAGGCTCTGGAGCTAATCACAGGCCTGTCACTGAACAGGCACATCAGTTAACCTCTGTCAGCATCAGTTTCCTCGTTGCTGTGGCTTGGATAATTAATGTCCCCAAAGGCCACATGTTAAAGATATGATCTCCAGCATGGTGCTATGGGAAGGTGGTGGGATTTTTTAAAGGTGGAGTCTTGCCGGGCGTAGTGGCGCACGCCTTTAATCCCAGCACTCGGGAGGCAGAGGTAGGAGGATTGCCGTGAGTTCGAGGCTACCCTGAGACTACATAGTTAATTCCAGGTCAGCCTGGACCAGAGTGAAACCCTACCTCGAAGAGAAAAAAAAAAAAAAAAGGTGGAGTCTAGTAGAAAGTCTTTGGGTATGTTAGGGGTTTTCGATCCCCCCACACACCTTCCTTTCCCACTTTGATTCCTAGTTTTTGTTGTTTTAAATTATTTTCAATTTATTATTTTAGAGAGAGAGGGAGATAGACAGCAACAGACAGAATTGGTGCTCCAAGGCCTCAGCCACTGGAAATTGAACTCCAGACATTTGCGCCACCTAGTGGGCATGTGCAACCTTGCGCTTGCCTCACCTTTATGGTCTGGCTTACGCTGGAGGGTTAAACATGGGTCCTTAAACTTCGCAGGCAAGTGCCTTACCCACTAAGCCATCTCTTCAGCCCTGTTTGTTTGTTTTTTAAGATACGGTCTCACTTTAGCCCAGGCTGACCAGGATCTCATTCTGTAGCTCCAGGTTGGCCTTGAACTCACAGCAATCCTTCTATCTCTGCCTCCAAAATGTTGGGATTAAAGGCATGCGCCATCAACACCTGGCTTTTTTTTTTTTTTTTTTTTTTTTTTGGCTTTTGTTGTAAGTGGTTTTACTCTGTCACAAGTCACCACCATGATGCACTGCCTCACCAAAGGCCCTAAACAATGAAGCAAACTGATCTCAGACTGAAACCTCTCAAACTGAGAGTCCAAATAAACCTTTCTGTGTAGGTTATTTATCTTCTGTGTAGGTAGTTTACTATCATGGAAGAAAGCTGACTAACACAGTCACCTTCAAATGGAGCAATAAATTCTACTGCACAGGAATTCTGTTAGGACCACATGAGAAAATGTCCATGGCCTGCTTTAAAATGGAGCCCTGGTCCCTCAGCTACCTGACTTAGAAGAATTACTTGAGGACTCCTTCTTTGTTCCTCTCTCCCAGCATGCATTAATTAGACTTTCTTTCTCTGCTTTTCACCATTACTCATCTCTTTAATAGGTGTCTTGTGGTCAGGTAGGTGAGTCTAGACTCTTGGGACCACTGGAGCTAGAGATTTTGCCCTGAGCCTGTGGTAACACTCCTGTCCTTTTCTTAATGACCCAATCTTTTCTTCATTCTGACTCTTCCTGAAATTCTTTCTGTGGTATTAAGGAAGATCGCGGCTACACCTCAGTAAAGATCCCTCAGGCTGGTCATATCCAGCTCCATCTCCTGCTGTCAGCACCAAAATGAAGTCAAGAAAAACAAACCTTACCTAGGACCAGCAAGAACCCATAAGGAGTGGGGACATAACCCAGCCAGTAAAGTGCTTGCCTTGCAAGCATGAGGACCTGAGTGTGACCTCTGACCTACATTAAAAAGGGAAAGCTGACTATGTGGGTCACATAATCACAGAGCCGGGGAGGCAGAGACAGAAGGATCCCTGAGGCTCACTGACAAGCCAGTCTAGCAAGTTCCAGGCCAGTGAGAGCAGCTATCACAAAAGAAAGAGGAGGAGGAAAAAGAGAAGAAAGGAAGGGAGGGAGGGAGGGAGGGAAGGAAGGAGGGAGGGAGGAAGGGAAGAAGGGAGGGAGGGGATAGCACCTGAGGGATACACCCAAAGTTGTGCTCTGGCCTGCACGCGCACGCACACACACACACACACACTACATGCACACACATATGTATGCTTGCACATACACAGTCAAAGAATTCATAGGACACCAGAGCATACCCAAGGCATCTCCTTCCCTACCATAAACACAGCCTGTGTATCCTACAGAACAATCCAGTCGCAATGTGGTTAAACTCAGAGTTAGCACCAGACTCCACAAGTCAAAGGCAGAGCCTGTACATTTTGATTCGAGAATAGAGAACTCTGAGGCAAAGTCCTAAGAGGTAAGCCCAGGCAAGAGAATGGCAGGATCCAAAACCAAAGGAAAGAAGCTTTGGAATGTCCAATAAGGGAAGGATGGTGGTTATCAAAGTGAGCTTCAAAGTGAGGAGGGGAGCTAGCACTGGGAGGGGGGGGCGCGCATGGGATGTGTGGGACATGAGGGGAAGTTGGGCACCTGTGACCCAAACCTACCTGAACTGGTTATCTAGAGCCCCTGCTAAACTCCTTCAGGACATGACGTTTGGAATGTCCTTCTCCACTCAGGGCCAGAGGCAAACACATGGACTTTGTCCCTTTGACTGAGGGGCTTATCATACCTTAGGAAATTCTGAATAGCCTGCACCCGAGGAAGTCAAGTTTAGTCAAATTCCATAACAGTGAGGATTATAAAGTCACCATCCTGGGCACATTTAGGGTGACTGTTATAGGTGTGAAGTGACAAAGAGGACTCAGCTTGCCTAAAAATCTAACAGACCCCAGCAAGACTGTATCATGCCACATGCCAGCCATACATCTGGTGACCTTGCACTTCCAACCACCTCACTACAAATCCAGGTGGTTTTCAAGACTCCCCACATTTTGATGGTTCACTAGAATGAACCCCTGGACAGCTCTGTACTTATGAATAACAGGTTTATTATAATGGATTCACATTAGGACTAGCCAAAAGAGACACTTGGGGCAAGATGTGGGAGGGTGTGAAACTTCCCAGTACCTGTTCCTGATGAAGAAGGCATGTAACCACTCTAAGACCATGAGCATGGTAAGGACACTCCACCAGGCTCTGGTATCCAAGATTTTATTGGGCTTCCATGGTATAAGGCTCAGCGAATTACTGGTCTCTTGGTTGGTATCAGTCCCCAGCACTCCCTCCTCCTGTGGTGGCCAGACTGGCTCAAAGCCCAACTCTACTTAATGTAGCCCTCATTGTTGGTGGCTATCACCCAGTCTGAACCACCTCATTAGGAGAAAGTGGGTTGATTCATGGTACTCATGAGTAACAAAGATATCTATTCTGAAATTCCAAAGATCTAAGACTAGACAGATAGCTCACTGGTTAGAGGAGCTTGTTTGCAAAGCCTGAGAGTCTGGATTCAATTCTCTAGTACCCATGTAAAGTCAGATGCACAAAGTGGTACATGCATCTGGAGTTCATATGCAGTGGCAAGAGGCCCTGGAACACCTGTTTCTCATCATACACACACACACACACACACACAGAGAGAGAGAGAGAGAGAGAGAGAGAGAGATTACATAATCTCTCTCTCTCTCTCTTCCCTTACAAATAAATAAAAATATTTTTTTAATTCCAAAAATTTGAAGTATCTCTCCAGGAACCAAAGATAATGGCCAGTCAGATTTGGTGATTATATAACAGGCCTCCCAGGCAGACACTGAGAAACAGGGAAGTGGAAAATGAGTCATATCTTACAAACTGATCCAGGTGTAAGAGAACATTTGAACATTTGAAAAGGAACTTTAACTATCATGTTGTGTTTTCTTGAGGTCACACCAAGGTTATCTTGGTTGACTTTTATAGATGAACACATTTTCCTTGGTACCTATTACCCTCAAATCTTAGGGTGAGTCACTACTACAAACACTATCTCATATTCTTATCCACTTTGATTCCTGGGGTTTTTTGATGTCTTTTATTTTGAGACAGAGTTATGTAGCCCAGGCTGAACTATGTAGCCAAGTATGACCTTATACTTCTTCTTTTTTTTATAATTAACTTTTTTATTTTTATTTTTATTTGAGAGTGATAGACAAAGAGAGAAAGAGGCAGAGAGAGAGAGAGAGAGATTGGGTGCACCAGGGCCTCCAGCTACTGTAAACAAACTCCAGATGCATGTGCCACCATGTGCATCTGGCTTACTTGGGTACTAGGGAAATGAGCCTCAAACCAGGGTTCTTAGGCTTCACAGGCAAACATTTAACTGCTAAGCCATCTTTCCAGCCCCTGACCTTATACATCTAATTCTCCTGCCTTTACCTCCCAAGTGCTGGCAGTATGGGTCTATGTCATTATGTCCATTTCACATGGTGCTAAGGATTGAACCTAGGGTTTATGTGACTGCTAGGCAAGCTGAACAACATCCCTAACTCCTTACACACTTTAAATTTATTATAACCAGCCACTTCCACAGAGTTAAGTTTCTGATCTTGCCCCAGAATTTTGCCTGTACACTTTTGTATACTATGAGAAGACACCATCCATGTGCACAATTAAAATGCTGGCATTTGACCCAGTGAGTGTTTATTTGTTGAAGTATGTGTGACTAATGGCAGGCATTTGTTACATGCTTAGTTTCCTGGGTGGTATGTCCTATGTGCTGTTTTCTTGACATTTGACTCTTCCGTGGGGGCCTTTATACATCTTTCATCAGTGGGGAATGAAGAGACTGAGCTTAGTCCACAAAGAGACTGGAACAGTACTAGATTTTACAGAGGAACAGAGAAGGGGAGGGGAGATGCTCACAAATACAGCATCACTCCTGCCTCTGGTGGTTCTCAGTGGTTTGTGCTGTGATCTTCCAAGATCATCAAATGAAAGAGGCAGCTGTCCCAGAGATTCAAGCCTTGTCACTGGGTACACCGTTAGCTTCCATCATTCAACACCGAGTGTCTGCCCTATATGTGGCATTTCAGAGGTTCTTGAAAGACTGCCAACCTTAGCTATAAAGGACCAGGCTTGAGCACACAGATGGCTTCCCAGTTGTGTGCACTGGACTCCATGATCTCTACCACCTACGCCATGGATAGCTCAGCCAAGATTCCGTCACAAAGCCAGTGTAGTTTGTTGGGGAGCAGCCACTCAGGAGAAGAAAGTGTTTGCATCTACGGCCAGGTGGAGCAGCCCCGCCTGCTGTATAAGATAGACCGAGCATGGGTCTATTTTCCCTTGAAGATTTTGTAAGTCCTCCTGTGTCCTATGATAGACAGCCTTAGAAAATAGCACTGTACTGTGCTGAGTTGGGTAGCAGCGTCCCTAGGGATGTAGCCAAAGGTTAATACAGATCTCAGTGATCCCTGAGTGGACGCCCCATGCACAAGATCTCTCCATCCTGAATGGCAGCTGTAAACCCTAGCCAGGTCACAAATGCAGCCGTGCAAAAGAAGAATTAGGATTCATTACCCCAGCCCCCACTCTCTGTGCTTTCTGCCCCAGACGCTGGTGCCACTCACCTTCCACAGACATGGAGATATTTCATTCTTTCACCTGCCAAAGCAGTTCACAACAAGCTGCTCCCCAAATCTATACACTCTGAACTGGAGAGATGGCTCAGCCAGCAAAGCGCTTGCTGCATAAGCATGAGGATCTGAGTTCAGATCCCCAGCACCCACATAAATGCCTGGTGTGGTGGCCTGCGCCTATAATCCCAGCACTTGGGAGGCGAGACTGGAGTACGCCTGGGGCTCACTGCTAGCTAGTCTAACCCAATCTGCAAGCTCTGGGTTCAGAGAGAGACTGTCTCAATAGAAAAAGTGAAAAACAATTAAGGAGGACACACAACATCAACTTCTGGCCTCTACATATATGTGCATGCAAACCCACTATGGTGATTTAAATGTAAAATGTCCCCCATTAGCCCATGTGTTTGAACACTTAATCCCCAGTTGGTGGTGTCCTTCCAGAAGGTTTTGAAACCTTTAGGAAGTGGAGCCCTGCTGGTGAAAGTGTGTCACTGGAGGCAGGCCTTGAGATGTTACAGCTTAGCCCTGCCTACCACACTTTCTCTACTTCCTCCTGCGGATGTAACAATGTGATGCCAGCTGTGGGCTCCTACCACGCTTTCCCCACCATGATAGACTTCTCACAACTGTAAGTTGACAACAAACCCATTGCTTCCTTAAGCTGCTGCTGCTGATCAGGTCCGAGTAATGAGACGGTAACTAACATACCCACACATACACCTGTACCCACACATATAAGAACACACATAGACACATGCAAATACACACGGGATGAAAATGTACTCACTTCTTTCTCTCTCAGCCTGAATACCCCAGTCCTAATAGCAAATACCTCTCTCCTGAAGAACTCTGACACTTTCCTTACAAGGAACCATCTCCACTCCCTATCCCCCACTCTCCACCCTAGTCCAGGTGATTTTTGAAAACACAAATTATGGAAGTGTTTCATTCACCTCCCACCAGTCTCATCACAATGACCCATAACTAGGCTTCATGTGGCCTGTCCGCTGCAATTCCAGTCTTGTCTTGGTCAGCATACCATCCCTTACATCTTTACAGACTAGCCCTGCGAGTTTCCATCTTAGTTCACTAATATTTTTGCTTTCTGCTCTCTTTGTTTGCAGAGGGACTTCCCCAACCCTACTGGGCCCCTTCTTAAACTTGCAATATAAGAGGGCTAGAGAAATGGCTTAGTGGTTAAGGTGTTTGCCTGCAAAGTCAAAGGACTTCAGTTCAGTACCCCAGGACCCACGTAAGCCAGATGCACAAGGGGGCACATGCATCTAGAGTACGTTTGCAGTGGCTGGTTGCCCTGGAGTGCCCATTCTCTCTCTCTCTCTCAAATAAATAAATAAATAAAATATACTTTTTTAAAAAAATGCAATATAGCCAGGGGTGGTAGCACACGGCTTTAATCCCAACACTCGGGAGGGAGAGGTAGGAGGATCACCGAAAGTTCAAGGCCACCCTGAGACTACATAGTGAATTCCAGGTCAGCCTGGACCAGAGTGAGACCCTACCTTGAAAAACAAACAAAACAAAACAAAACAAAACAAAACAAAGGCAATATAATACACATAAGAAAATTTACCATTTTTTAAGAATATTATTTATTTATTTATTTATTTGAGAGAGAAACAGGGAGAGAGAAAATGGGCATACCAGGGCCTCCAGCCACTGCAAACAAACTCCAGATGCATGCGCCCCCTTGTGCATCTGGCTTACATGGGTCCTGGAGAATCGAACCAGGATCCTTTGGCTTTGCAGGCAAATGCCTTAACAGCTAAGCCATCTCTCCAGCCCAAATTTACCATTTAGAACAGTAAACAGTGAAGTGGCATTCACTGAACACAAACATGGAATAGTTCTCAAATCTGCAGGTCTTCCTTGCACAGGGCCATGCAGATCTTTGCTGTATTCCTGTGATATGATGATATATGTTGCTCCACCCTCTTTTTCTGACTCATTCTTCAAGTCTCAGCTCCAAAGACCATGCCTGGTCCCCTGTTACACATGCCCGTGGCTTCACGTACTTAGCACATGACGTGGTATTCCATGGTGTCTCTTGCGGTTGAAATGTGAAATGGTGGTGCTGTTTGGAGAACCTGTAGGAGGTGGAGCCTTGCTGAAGGAAGTAGTTCACTGAGGGTAGACCTTGAGGTTTTATACTCCAGCCCTATTCACCACTGTTTCCTGACCACAGATGCAATGTGCCTTCTGCTCCTCTGCCATGCCTTCCCTACCATGATGGACTGTAAACCAGAATAAACCCTTTCCTTCCTGAAGCTATTTCTTGTCAGGTATTTGGTCACAGCAATGAGTAAAATAACTAATTCAATATCAGTCACTCTCATACTTGCTATGGCTTAGAGGAATGTGGGCATATGGTGGGGGGGGGGAGCTCAGCACACTGTAGTCCATCAAGTGAGTAAATATAGAATGCAGAAGTGAGGGAGGACCACTTGCAGTGAGGACCATCCTTGTCATTAGAGTGGAGTGCAATGCAGTTCCAAATGTCTTCAATTCCAGGGCCAGGTGAGAGCTGAACTTCACCTTTGGAAAACTTAAAACCAATGGTGGAATGTCCTTGTTCTTGCCTTTTCTCAAGCACAAGAGTAGTTTTCCCATAGCTATTAACTTGTACTTGAACCTCTGACAAAAGAGGAAATCACCTGTTCACATTTTTTCAAGTTTTAAAAAAATATTTTTATTTATTTATTTGCAGAGAGAGAGAGAGGGAGAAAGAAAATGGGTTGCCAGGGCCTTTAGTAAACAAACTCCAGATGAATGCACCACTTTGTGCATCTGGCTTTATGTGGGTACTAGAGAAATGAACCTGGGTTGTTAGGCTTTGCAAGCAAGCACCTTAGCTGCTGAGCCATTTCTCCAGCCCTAATTTTTTAAATGATTTATTTATTTATATTATTCTAATTTTAGCCGGGCGTGGTGGTGCACGCCTTTAATCCCAGCACTCGGGAGGCAGAGGTAGGAGGATCGCTGAGAGTTCGAGGCCACCCTGAGACTACATAGTGAATTCCAGGTCAGCCTGAGCCAGAGTGAGACCCTACTTCGAAAAACGAAAAAAAAATTATTCTAATTTTACATTCATAATGATGACTCCATTATCCACCTGTTCATTTTTTAAATAAGGTGTCCTCTCATGCTATTTTTTTCAAAGTTTCGAATCTATGGAATCTACAATCAGACTTCTTAAAGTATTTTGTCATTTCTGTTAACTAATGCAAAGTAGAACTTCTTTTGCAGAAGACAGCCTGACCCTGTTCCATCTGCAGGGATGCTCCTTATGCCCAGTCTAGGATGGGTTGTGGGAGATGAAGGTGGATTTTCCTGGAAACTGAGATGTGACTACAGCCACAAAATTCCTGGAAAATTCAAGCACAGATGACTCAAAGACAGGCTCCAAGCCTGACACAGCAATACTTTAGGCACTGCTCCCAACTCCAGGCATCAACAATAGCAATAGCAATGGCACCCTAATTCAACAGATGAGGGGGGACCCCCAAAGATCAGGCAGATACCCAAGAGCCCTCAGTAGAGGGGCCACACGACTTCAACTATAATAACATCCAGAAGGGATATCAGCAAAGACCTCTGGTCATTCTATACCGGAAGCAGAAAGAACTGGACTGTGGCTGTAGGCCTTCCAGCACTTGGCACTTGAGTACCCTGGGTGTGTGTGTTTTGCAGCTATCTGAGAAGTGGCACCACATGAAGGTCAAGAATGTCTTGTAACATGCAAAATGCTAAGTCTCAGCTGAGTGTCCTATGCAGCTACCATCTTGAAAAGACAGCCCATCATGGTTTTTGAGATTCACAGTGGGAAAGGTAGGTTGGATGTCCTCTATACCCAATTGAAGCCTCTGCCAGGCCGAGTCCTCTGGGACTCTTCTCAATCCTGCCTGAGCCCACGCTCCTCACGGAGAATGCAATGAAGAACACAGTAATCTGTGGATTAAGGAGAGGAATGAAGTGCATAGGGTTCTCACTGCAGGGTCAGCGTGCTGAGATAACCCTTCCGGCTCTTGGCCCAGGAGGTGAGGAAAGGCTGAGAGGAGCCTGCCATGAGGTCACCATGGAAACCTCTACCCACCTGTCACTCACTACCACTACATCCAGCCTCAGCCCCTCTGAGCGGAAGATTCCAGCAACTGAAAACATCTCATAGCCCCACGCATCATGTCCCATCATCCCACAAGGTTTTCCTGATTTTGTATCTACAAATCTGCCTTTCATCACCTCTGCCACAGTTTCCCCACCACAGAACATGTCTGTGACCCTCACCTCCTCTTCCCTTGGCCTTGGCTCATTTGCTTCCAGGTCAGCTACCAAAACGCTCCTGTGAGGCTGGAGAGATGGCTCAGCAGTTAAGGTGCTTGCCTGCAAAGCCTAATGACCTGAGTCTGATTTCCCAGTACCCACACAAAGCCAGATGCACAGTGGTATATGCATCTGGAGTTCATTTACAGAGGCTGAGGCCCTGGTATACCCATTCTCTCTCTCTCTTTCTCTCTCTCTCTCTTTTCTATGTCTCTCTGCTTGCAAATAAATAACTTTAAAATATATTTTTTAAGCTGAGCCTGATGACACACACATTTAATTCCAGCATTCAGGAAACAGAGGTAGGAGGATCTCTGTGAGTTCAAGATCAGCCTGAGACTACATAGTGAATTCCAGGTCAGCCTAGGCTATAATGGGGCCATACATTGAAAAGTGTGTGTGTGTGTGTGTGTGTGTGTGTGTGTGTATTTAAACTCCGCCTGAAGTTGAGTAGGGAACTCAACCTCACACACAAAGCCATATACACTCCTTCCCAAAGTTTGGTACCTACCTTCTTATAAGGTTCCTTTAATTAAAAGATAAAAGTTCTGTAGTTGTTTCAGCTGACTTCAGTGTCTCACCTTGGACTTCATACTGTTGGGAGAAGAAAGAGTGGGGCTTCAGTGTGTATGTGTGTGACTGTTTCAGGAGTATACAGATACATGTATATGCATGTGTGTGTGGAGGCCAGAGGACCCTCTCCAAGGTCATCCTCAGGAACACTGTTTCCCATTGGCCTGAAGCCCACCAATTAGCCAGCTGGCCATCAAGCCCCAAGGATCCTCCTGTCTCTGCCTCCCAAGCACTAGGATTACAGGTGTGTTCCACCACCCCCAGTGTTTTGCATGAAGATTGAGGATCAAACTCAGGTCTTCCTGCTTGCAAGAGAAGCCTTTCACCAACTAAGCTAAGTTCCCAGCCCCTGGAGTGTTTTATGGTTATGTTCTTTTCATGTCTTTTTTAAAATCTTTATTATCATACTTTTTTATCACACATCAATTCCTGCTACAAAATTCTCTCTCCTCCCAACACAAAGATTATGCTTCTGTCTGTATTCCTTTCAATTGATGGTTTTGTTGTCAAGGCTTAACTTTGCCAGCTTAAGGATGGTTTTCACTGATGACTGCGTTTTGCCATCTGTATCTGCACATTTTTCCCTCAGGCATGTGTGTTTTGCATAATGACTTCACATGACAGACATAGCATGAAGGTGTCACAAATGTACCATGGTCAGTGATCATGGCATCCCCAGAGGCACAGGATGGCTCTGGTTGTTGAAGTATTTATTCCTGTCCTTTGATTTGCCTTTTCAGATAAAATTGATACTTTCAAAAGAGGACCAGGGGCCTGGAGAGATGGCTTAGCAGTTAAGGCACTTGCCTGCAAAGCTAAAGGAGCTAGGTTTGACTCGCCAGGACCCCATGTAAGCCAGATGCACAAGACGGCGATGTGTCTGGAATTCGTTTGTAGTGGCAGGAGGCACTGGTGCACCCATTCTCTCTCTTTCTCCCTATCTGCCTCTTCCTCTGTCTCTGTCTCTGTCTGTTTCTCTCTCTCTCTCTCAAATAAATAAAATATGTTAAAAAAAAAAAAAAAAAAAAAAGAGGACCAGGGCTGGAGAGATGGCTTAGCAGTTAAGGCGCTTGTCTCCTAAGCCTAAGAATGCTGGTTCCAATCTCCAGGTCCCACGTTTAGCCAGATGCAAAGTGACGCAAGGGCGCAATGTCACACTTGACCATGAGGGGGCACACACATCTGTATTTCATTCGCAGCAGCTAAGAGACTGCAGGCGTGCCCATCTCTATCTGTCTTCTTCCTCTCCCTTTCTCTCTCTCTGTCTCTCAAAAAAAAAAAAAAAAAAAAAAAAAGGGGGAACCAGTGATTGTAGGAAAATCTTAATAATCTTTTTGAGGAATGATTCTTAAAGGTAACCCCTCCTTTTCCAGGGGTTTGCTATGGTGTTTGAATGCAGTGTCCCCATAGCCTCGTGTGTTTGTGATTAAGCCTTATACTTAGTCTCCAGCCATTGGAGCCTTTGGGCTGGCCTTGAGGATTATTAGTCCAGCCCCACTGGCTATTCATAACTAGCTCATTCTTGCTGTTCCCTCCCTGCTTATGTGACAAGATGTGATATGTGGCGGCCTGGTCCTGCCATGATGAAGCTTCCTTTGACTCTATAAAGCTGGAAATAAACCCATTCCTTCCATACACTGCTTCTAGTATAATGTTTTGTTCCAGCAACAAGGAGGTAACTGCCACGCTTACTTCCAACAACTCTGGTTCAAACCATGTTACCATTGAAATTGTTCCTGGTCATGCACTTTGAAGGACTCACTTAAACCTACTGTTGAAATTATGGAACAGGTGAGAAAGGAGCATCGAGGAAAAATAGCACCCTGAGCTGGAAGCCACCTTGTAGCTTTCTTTAAGCCAATCTGAAACAGAAGCCATCTGGCATTTTGCTGGGAATTAAATTCCTCTTAGTACATTGGGCATTAAGCAAACAGCACTGAGGTGATTATCTATTTATGGTCATCAAGTACATGTGCTAGTGTGCCCTCCAACAACAGTGGGAGCCGACGGTGAGCTCTAGTGGCTGGCTGGGGAGGCAACTATGATTTGGGGACACTGTCCTAACCAGTTCTTTCACCATTTCATGAGTACAAACCTAACCTTAGCACTTCAAAAGCTAGTGGCCTGGAGATATTGCTCAGTTGATTAAAGTGTGTGCTGCACAAACCTGAGGACCTGAGTTTAGATGCCCAATGTCCATGTAAAACCAGGCTCAGTAGCTTCAATTTGTAATATCAAGTGCTGGAAGACAGAACAGGGGATGCCTAGCATTTGATGGCTAGTTTTTAACCAAATTGGTGTGCTCCAGGTTCAGTGAGAGACAGCCTCAAAACATAACGTGGTGGGGACTAGAGAGATGGCTCAGCAGTTAAAGGTGCTTGCTAGCAAAGCCTGACAGCTCAGGATCACAAAGTGGCACATGTCTAGAGTTCATTTGCAGTGGCAGGAGGCCCTATCATGCCTATACTTTCCCTCTCGCTCTCTCTCTCTCAAGTAAAGAAATAAAATATTTAAAAAATAAGGTGGAGAGTGACTGAGGAAGACACTACACATGTCTACCTAAGGCCTACACACGCATGCACACATGCATGTATGCATAATGACTCACCAGAGGCTACTATCATTCACAGGCTTGACAGAGCCATTTTCTTCTTCTTCTTTCTCACTTTGATGAAGGAGGGCTCAGTCATTGTTTGGTTCATTACAATAGGAAGACTTCTCACTTGACCTCATTCTTATTCTTCGTATGTTCCAAAGTCACCCTCCATGGTGATAGAAAACCTCCTCTGAATATGTAGAGATTTGAGGTTCATCTGGGACCAAGGAGAAAAAGGGTACCTAGAAAATAAGTAATATAATGTTACTTGCATTTTTTAAATTTCAATCCTAAATGTTTTCATTTAAATAATACTGTGCACATGGCTTTCAAACTGCTTTTCCAGACAAGAATGCAATGCCAATGTCCATCAGCTCAGTCATGAAGCGTCTTTCTCACACATAGCTACTGGCTGAAAGCAAGTATCACTTCCCGCTGTGCCACAAATCACACTCCTAAACTCTCTAGCTAGCTCTCATTAACTCTCAATGTTGTTTGTGGGGCAAGAGTTTCAGAGCAGCTTGGCTGCAAAGGGCTGGCTCAGGGCTAATCATGAAGCTTCAGTCTTAATGTCAGTCATGAGGCTAGGGAATGTAGCTCGCAAGGTAGGATACTTGCCTCACATGCAGAAGGTCCTGGGTTCCATCCCTAACATCACATAAAGTATGGTGGTACACAGCTGTAATCCCAGCTCTTGGGGTGTGAAAGCAGAAGGATCAGAAGTTCAAGGTCATGCCTCAGCTACACAGCGAGCTCAGGGAAGGCCTGGGACATATGAAATACTGCCTCAAGAAAAAGAAAAACGAGGGCTGGAGAGATGGCTTAGCAGTTAAGGCACTTGCCTGCAAAGCCAAAGGACCCGGGTTCAACTCCCCAGGACCCACATAAGCCAGATGCACCAGGTGGCATTTGCAGGGGCTGGAGGCCCTGACGTACCCATTCTCTCTCTATCTGCCCCCCACTCTCTCAAATAAAATAAATAAATAAATAAAATATTTTTTTAAGGGAAAAGGATTTTTTAAAAGGTCAATCATACTGAGGGGTCTGTTGGATTGTCAGGCTGGGATATGTACTTGAAGACTGCCCAGCTCGCACAGCTGCTGGATGTTTGATAAAAAGCTTCAACTCTTAGCCACCCACACTTCTCCACAAGGATGCTTGAGGGTCATCACAACATGGCAGCTCACAGAGCCAAGTTGAAGCTATATTCACCTACGTCCTAGCCTCTGAAATCATATGAATGTCACCTCCATTCATCTACTGTGAGTCACTTGGTCCAGCCCCCACTCAAAGACAGGGAAATTAAGCTTTCCTTTTCTAAGGAAGGAGTGTCAAATTGGCAGGCATGGTTTAAAACCATCTGTGGCAAAATTTTGATGCAAATCATTGTGGCGTGCCTGTTAAAACACATGCGGTCACTTTAAAGGCCCTGCTGCCTAGGGTCCATGTCCAAGTTAGCAAGACCAACCTTCTGCTGCCCAGTACAAGACCTGCACCCTGTGGCCAGGGAACAAGGTCATGTGGTTCAAGGACTTGAGTCCTGTCTAGTGCCTCCATGGTGCGGTTCTTAGCACAAAGGCTGAGGCATGTGAAATAGATCTGTCCCTCCCCTAAAAACTTATAAAAGGGACCATCTCACTTGGTACTTAGGAGTTTCTGGAATCTCTCTCTCTCTCTCTCTCTTGCCTCAGCCTCCCAAGAACCAGAATTACAGGCATGGACCACTACACCAGTGATGCCTTTTTCTCCTCTTCTACCATTCATGATGAAATATTGAGGGCTTTTTGTGCAGGTAACAACAGTCACTGTGACATCATGAATACCATGGTCACTTCATGTTGGGAAAGAGCATTCCAAAGCCCTCCTCCTCATCTCCTCTTCCTAACTGCTCCCTGAGCCCTGGAGGGCACAATGGAGATGTCTCATTTAGTGTACAGCATTCAACAGTCACTTATTCTCAGCATTTTGAGGGTTTGATTCTTCCCAGTGGTCACTGCCAACTGCAGAAAGAAACTTCTCTGTTAGCATGAAGCTAACAATTCTGAAACGTCAAGCCAAGTGACTTGTGACATGAGTAAACTGCTGTCTAACCATCACCAAGATTGACATCTAGCATGTCGGAGATGAGGAGATGGCTCAGTGGATAAGGCAGTGCTCACCACTCAAGCTAAAATATCTGAGTTCGATCCCCAGACCCACATAAAAAGCCAGAAGCAATGTAGGCTTCTGTAATCCCAGCATGCTGATGCTGACTCAGAGATAAGAGATGGAGACAGAATCTCCTAGAAGCTTGTAGTAAGGGCATCAAACAATACCAGAGGAAGAATTCAGACTAAAAAACTCTGCCTCAAAATAAACTGAACAGGCCAGGAGTTGTCAGACCTCTGACCTCCACATGGGTACAGTGACACATACACACCTGCACTCACACACATACACACATACACATGGACGTGTGCACGCTCACACAAATAAATAATTTAAAAGTCTAGCATGTTTTAAGTGCCTCAGAAAGTTCCATTATGTGAATCTCTTAATTTTCTATTTACATGATCAACACATAAAAATAAAGATAGTTTTAATTCTTCCTTTCAAATCTTTATAACTTTCATATCATTTTCTTTTTTAAAATATTTCATTCATTTATTTATTTATTTACAAACAAAGAGAGACAGGAAGAAGGAAAGAGAGAGAGAGAGAGAATGGGCATGCCAGGGTATTTAGACACTACAAAAGAACTACAGATGCATGTACCACTTTGTGCATCTAGCTTTATGTGGGCACTGGGGGATCAAACTCATATCATTAGGTTTGGCAAGAAAGTGCCTTTAAGTGCTGAGTCTTGTCTCCAGCCCTTATTTCCTTAACTGCTATCAGACCCCCAGGACAATGTTGAATAGATGTTAAGTGAAATACTCTGTCTCACTCGCAATATAGAAACATCATACTCTGCGTTTTACCATATTTATCATTGTAGTTTCTTTATAGGTAACTTTTAACAGATTGGGGAAATTCCCTTCTACTCCTGGTTGGGCAAGAGGAGTTTAGGTGGAATTGCAATTCATAGATTTTTTTTTTTTTTTGCAACTTAAACACAATCTTACACATTTTCTGGGGTGTTAACTCCAGCTGTGAGTATTTACCATAAATAACTTACCATAAATAATTTACCATAAATAAATAAATATCATGCTAGATCTACACACAGAAAAATACTGCCTAGGGGCTCATCAGGAGATGGTTCAGTAAGGTACTTGACATGCCACTATGAGCACTGACGTTCCCATCCCCCACCATCTAAATGTTGAGTGGATGTGGTAGCCACCTATAAAGCTAGCTCCCAGGAGGTGGAGACGGGGGATCCCCTGGGCAAGCTCTGGGCTCAAGTGAAAGACTCTGTCTCCATAAATAAAAAGAAGAGATCTAGGAAGACACTCAACATCAACTTCTGGCCTCCACATGCACACACATGTGCACACACAAATATACAACAACAAATAATAGAAGAAAGTAATGCCTAGACAGACTTCAAGTCCACCCTGGCTGAGCTTCAAATGTGTGATTAATTTGTCAGCTATTGGGAAATTGCCAAGATTTGTTCGGATGAAAGATTAAGTATGCATGGTGCTTAAATATCTACCTGATGTGCTGTGGAGGTAGGGACTGAGACAGAAGTAGGGAGGGAGAGGAGAGAGCAAGCCTGAGGCCCAGCAACAGCAGAATTTTCAAATGTCTCAATACCCAATTAAAGTGATAATTTTTAAAGCAAGAATGTCACTAGAAAGTACCTTCAAGTTTATTATCACATTTAGTCTTCATAGCAGCCCAGGAGGGTCATCTTGAAGCCCAAAGACATTCAGTGACTTGCCCACGATCACACAGCTTTGGAGATCTAAACTCAAGACTGATCTATAATGTGGAACATGCCATTGTTTCATTATTTCATGTTGGCAACAATTGTAAGTTTTCGCCAGTTTTTTTTTTTTTTTTTTTTTTTGGTCACTGCATATGTGTTCAATGCTTAACATAATTTTTGTTGATTCTTTTTTCATTAAATGTTTGCACATTTTATTTGAGAGACAGACAGAGAAACAGAGACAGTTAGTATGGGTGCACCAGGGCCTCTTACCACTGCAAGCAAACTTCAGATGCATGTGCTACCCTATGACAAGGAAACTTGATCTCAGACTGTCACACCCTGCAAGCAAGGGCCTTTAACCACTGACCTATCATCTCCAGCCTTCATCTTTGTTTTTGAGACAGAGTTTTGCTATGTAGCTCAAGCCAGCCTCAAACTCACAGCATCCCCCACCCCTAGTACTGGAAGTACAAACAGGCACCACCACTCCCAGTTTCATGTAACTTGAGATGTCATTTTGCCTCAAGTACATTGAAGTGTCGATGTTTCAGCACCCAGCTCTTGGTCAGGGTGTGTTTCACCAACATACAATGAACAACAAAATAAGAGACCCCACCACAAACAAGGTGGAAAGTAAAAACAGACACCCAAAGTTGTCCTCTGATTGTGGCCATGTGTGCCTGCATTCATACAAACACATACATGCATTTCCCCCCCCCAAAAAAAAAATTTAAAAAAGAAAGAGACAGATGTGGTGGCACATGCCTTTAATCCCAGCACTGGGAGGCAGAGGTAGGTGGATTGCTGTGAGTTTGAGGCCACCCTGATACTACATAGTGAATTCCAGGTCAGCCTAGGCTAGAGAAACAGACCCTGCCTCGAAAAAAAAACAAGAAAAAAAGATAGGAAAGAAAGAGAAAAGGAAAGAAAAGAAAAGAAAGAAAAGAAAAGAAAAGAAAAGAAAAGAAAAGAAAAGAAAAGAAAAGAAAAGAAAAGAAAAGAGGAGCCAGGTATGATGGCGTACACCTTTAATCTAAGCACACAATCCAAGTAAGAGGATCACCATGAGTTTGAGACTACATAGTGAATTCCAGGTCAGCCTGGGCTAGAGTGAAAAACTACCTCAAAAAGAAAGAAAGAAAGAAAGAAAGAAAGAAAGAAAGAAAGAAAGAAAGAAAGAAAGAAAGAAAGAAAGAAAGAAAGAAAGAAAGAAAGAAAGAGAGAGAGAGAGAGAGAGAGAGAGCAGGAAAGAAGGAAAGGGAAGGGAAGGCAAGCAAGGAAGGGAAGGGAAGGGAAGGGAAGGGAAGGGAAGGGAAGGGAAGGGAAGGGAAGGGAAGGGAAGGGAAGGGAAGGGAAGGGAAGGGAAGGGAAGGGAAGGGAAGGAAAGGAAAGGAAAGGAAAGGAAAGGAAAGGAAAGGAAAGGAAAGGAAAGGAAAGGAAAGGAAAGGAAAGGAAAGGAAAGGAAAGGAAAGGGTGGTAGTTTGAATATATGGCCCCCCAATATATTCAGTGTTTTATTAGTTTATAGTTTGCATCTGCATTGCTGGAGGTAATGTCACTGGGCAGATGTTAAGGTGTGATCGTGGGCTTGAGATTCCATTGTAAAGATATGCAAAGTGTGCCCAGTGTGAGTTCCTGAAGTGTGCTGTGCTGTGTGGCTGGTTGGTTTTTCTCTCTCTGCTTGGCCCTGTGAAGGCAGGCCAGCTTCTTCTGCCATTATGGAACTTCCCCTGGATCTATAAGCTTCCATAAATAATATCCCTTCCTCCATAACTGTGCCTGGTCTGGAAGTTCATCTCAGCAAATCTGAAGCTGTCTGCTACAGGAAGGGAAGGGGATGGGAGGGGAGAGGAGGGGAGGGGAGGGAAGGGAAGGAGCTATTGGTGTTTGCATAATAAATGGTGACCTGTTGGAAGACAGATTCAGGTTTCCTCCGGTTTTCTATTTGTACCAGATGAACTCAGTGAAAACATGAAAGGCATCTTTCCAGGACTGTTAATTCTGGCCTCATTTGCTATGTAAACAAGGACAGAAGGTCTCACAGCCAGAATGCCATTAACACTGGGATTCTGAACTCCCAAGTAAATCTGCCTTCTCAGTTATTTTTATTATTATTATTACTAAAAATACCGATTGGCCCATGCCATGACCATGAAAACTGACAGCAAAGAGATTTTTTCCAAAGTGGGCACTGCAGCTGTATTTTAGTTTGCCATCAGTTTCTGAAGTCCCTTTGGGAGACACCCAGGGATCTGAAGTTTGCAAAGCTTCTCTAGAGCCCTGACTACACTCAAATCTTTTGTTATTGTTTTTCTTAACCCCTTAACATGTCATGGCTACCCAAATAAAGCTGTGTGCTCTAGCTACACAGTCAGCTCCTGCCTCAAAAATAAATAAATAATCACCGGGTATGGTGACAAACGCCTTTAATCCCAGGAGGATCGCCATGAGTTTGAGGCCATCCTGAGATTACATAGTGAATTCCAGGTCAGTGAGACCCTGCCTTGAAAAAACAAAATAAATAAATAAATAAATAAATAATAAAAAGAGAGATGACTCAGCAGATTACAGAATTTGCTGTGCAAGCATGAGGAATTGAAGCACCCCCAGTGCCCACATAAAAAACCAGGCATGCCATGCATGCTGGTGACCCCAGAACTGAGGGAGCAGAAACAGGAGATCACTGAGGCTCGCTAGTCACCTAGTTTAATGGAGAAGACAGCAACACCAGATTCAGGCAGAGATCGATCTCACCTTGAGTTAATAAGGAGGAAGAGTAACATAAGAATACACCTGAGCCTGGTGTGGTGGTGCACGCCTTTAATATCAGCACTCAGGAGGCACAAGTAGGAGGATCACTGTGAGCTCGAGGCCACTTTGAAACTGCATAGTGAATTCCCCGTCAGCCTGGGCCAGAGTGAGATCCTAAATCATAAAACCAATCAAAAAAAAAATAGGGGGGCTGGAGAGATGGCTTAACAGTTAAGCCGCTTGCCTGTGAAGCCAAAGGACCCAGGTTCAATTCCCCAGTACCCACATAAACCAGCTGCACAAGGGGGCACATGCATCTGGAGTTCGTTTGCAGTGGCTAGAGGCCCTGGTGTAACCATTCTCTGTCTGTCTGTCTGTCTCTCTCTCTCTCTGTCTCTCTCTGTTTGCAAAAATAAATAAATACAATGAAGTTTAAAAAAAAGACATTTGATATCCTCCTTTGGCCTCTGCACTGGTGCTCATGGGTTGCACACATTGTACATATAGATATAGGCACCACACATGGGTACACACACACACACACACACACACACACACACACACACACACACAGAGGCACAACACATAAACCAAGAAAAAGAAAGAAGATGCTGCTGAGGAAGAAAGGTCCCACTTTCTGAACTTGTAGGAGTTCTGTGTTGTTCATTCTTTGGGGTGCCATTTTGGGTAGATAGGCCAATACCCTCATGCAATGTTTACAGCCGCACCCTGATGGCAAGATCCTGCCAGAGGACAAAAGTAGCAAGGATTATTTTATCAAGTAATGGACCCAAGACTTTCATAAAGGCTGGTGCCTGGAGTTATTTTTTCTAATTGATTGGGTTAGTTTGTCTTATGAAGTAATTACTGATTTATAGTCAAGGAGCCAGACGGGGTGGATAATGAAGAAGGCAGTTAAGCATAGACTGAGCAGCTTCTCAGTAAACATTTAGTAGGGTGGAGGGTGTGGCTGAATAGTGGTGCAGAGCAAAGCCCAGGCTTCCACTGCTCACACTACTTTTCAGCTCTTTCCCATTACTTATTGTCTGGAGCTCTTTAGTGAAAGGTTCTGTCCCTGTTCAACTCTCGCTCATCTATGATTTAATAAGTTTAGTGAAAAACACTTTCAGCCGGGCGTGGTGGTGCACGCCTTTAATCCCATCACTCGGGAGGCAGAGGTAGGAGGATTGCCGAGAGTTCGAGGCTACCCTGAGACTACATAGTGAATTCCAGGTCAGCCTGAGCTAGAGTGAGACCCTACCTCGGAAAACCAAAAAAAAAAAAAAAAAAAAACCTTCACTGAGAAAAGCTTGTTGCTATTTGAATGTCTAATTTCTCCACTGAACTCTACTTCCTTATGTCTTGAGATTGCTTTGAAGGGTCCACTACCACCCACAGCTTGAGGGCGTTCTCATCACTAAAACATTGCACTAAATGTCAGATGTTCACCCAGTGATTTATGCTCTTACTTCACAGATCTCCTTAATTGCTTTGAGCATAAATCAAGCATCACAGCCTTCAGAGGATTTCTCAGTGGTTCATTACTTGGTCATCTCTCCAGATAGAACTTCAAACGCTTCACTCAAAGCCGTGAGGTGGTGCATCTATGGGAAGGCAGTCCTCCATGGAAGGGCTCCTGGCCCCACTGAGGGTTAGGCCAGGTCAGACTTCCCGTCTTATACATATCCTCTGTCCCTTGAATAAGTGCTTCCCAGTAAGAAACTGCGCCACTCTCTCCCTCACCAGTGGAATCACAGTTACATACAAATGCTCACAGAATATCCTTCTCAACTTTGACTTTTTTTTTTTTTTTTTTGGTTTTGCAAGGTAGGGTCTCACTCTGGTCCAGGCTGACCTGGAATTAACTATGTAGTCTACATCTAACAAATGCTCACAGAATATCCTTCTCAACTTTGACTTTTTAAAATTTTTTCTTTATTTATTTATCTTGAGAGAGAGAAAATGGGTGCACTAGGGACTTCAGCCACCACAAACAAACTCTAGACATATGCATTCCATTTGTGCACAAGTGCAACATTGCACATTTATGTCACTGTATGTCCAGTTTCAAACATGAATTCTTAGGCTTAGCAGGCAAGCACCTTAACTGCTAAGCCATCTCTCCAGCCCTCAGCTTTGACTTTTAACAAGAGACATAGGCTTTATACAGGTGAACATAATTATGGAACGGCCAGTGTCACACTCCCATTGTAAGGCAAGGTCTCCCCTCTGGAGCATTTTTCCAGGAGGACACACATGGCAGTGTGTACATATACCACACACACACGCGCGTGTGGAGTCAAAGTCAGTGTGTTCCTACGGGGGGAAATTGTTCACCCACTCTGAGATAAAACAAATTTCAGAATGAACTGGTTCTTTAACAATGTGTGAACTGGGTCTAGAAAATATTACTTGTTAAAAGCTCTTGCCCTTTAAGCTAGTACCGCTGACATGCTCCATGCCAATGAAAGACCCTGTCTCAAAGGTGGATGCCACTCCTGAGGAGGACACTGGAGGTGTCCTCTGGGCTCCACAAGCAGGCAGGTAAAGGTACACATACACCACATGATCACACATGCAGCACATGATCACACATGCAAAAAAAGATAATCAAGTTTACAAAGTCACAGTGTGTTAAAATGCAAATAAATATTATAAGATCCAGAAAGACACACAGCCAGCACAAGAATTAATCTAGTTAGGTGATCATGTGAGTTGGTAGATGATCAAAGGCAAGAACAAGTACAATGAACCCCAACCCAAGAGATATGATTTGGGGACCTAACCATGAAAACCTGGCCTCAGATTTAGAAATAGAATTTGAAATTTTAATGGCAGGTATTCTGAGAATGACCAAGTGAACAGCAACAGAGTTCATTCTTAAAATTCCACTTGTGAAAAATGCCATATGTTGGGTGGGAGGGATAAGACTGAGTACAAATTCCAGCCTATCGAATGCATGAGATTGGTGTGGCAATGTCTAAGGGGGATGCCACCAAGCTATAAAATCAGGAGACATCACAAGCCATCCTTTCTTCCTTACATTCCTCTCAAGTCTTCACAAGGTTTTCCAAATTTTCCCAAAGCTCTCCTTACATACTGTAGGATTCTACTGGCTACATTTTGTGGAAGATTTTGGCATGTACACTCCTGAATGCTTGGCCTGTGGTTTTCATACCTTGTTATGTCTCTATCTACTTTGGACAATGCTGGCCTCCCAGAATGAGTTATGAAGTGTTCTCTCTGCTTGATTTTTTTGGAGCAGGTTGTAGAGAACTGATAATGATTTCTTTCTCAAATATTCATTAAAATTCACTTGTGAACCCACTTGAGCCTGGAGTTTTGGTCTATTATATCTTTCAAGAAATTAAGCCTTTCATGTAAGTCTTAAAATTTGTGGAAATGAAGTTATTCAGAATGTTTCTTTATTGTCCTTTCAATTTCCAATTAATCATTAATGATCATACTTTCATTTCAGTTTTTGTTCTTATTTTGTTTTGCTTGGCTTGGTTTGGTTTGTATTTGATTTTTAACATGAAGGCTTTAGTGCAGACTAACCTCCAACACACTCTGTAGTCAAAGATGACTTCTGATCCTCCTGCCTCTACCTCCCTAGTGCTAGGATTACAGGCATATACCAACACACCCAAATTATGTAGTGCTAGGAATGGATGCCAGGGCCTTGTGAACATTAGGCAAGTATTCTACTAACTGATTACATCTCCAGCCCTTCATTTCTGATATTAGTAATTTGTGTCTTCTTTTTTCTTAGGTTAGTCTGTATTAAGTAACTTTAAGTTTTTTTTTTATAGAAACAGAAATATGGGTGTATTTGCAAAGACACCTTCATTTGTTTTTTTATATATTTTATTTATTTATTTATTTATTTATTTATTTATTTATTTATTTACAAGGAGAAGGAGAGAGAGAGAATAGGCACACCAGGACCGCCAGCCACTGCAAATGAACTCCAGACACATGTGCCACTTTGTACATCTGGCTTGCTGTGGGTCCTGGGGAATCGAACTTAGGTTGTTAGGCTTTGCAGGTAAGTGCCTTAACCTCTGAGCCATCTCTCCAGCTCCCAATATCCTCATTTGTTGCAACCTTAGCTCCATCCTCAGTCTCCCTGAAACATGGGGCTCTGCTCTTTGAGAGGAAGGTTGCAGAATTCCATATCCTCTTTCTTCTAAACCATGGCACTGAGGCAGGTTTTCCACTACTTTCTGGTGACCTTTGTAGTTTGAACTAATGTGAAATTTGGTTTTGTGACCTTAGAAAAATCTGAAGAGGTCACACAGACATCTCACTGAGATGGGGAAGGGCAATATATCCATAAACTTTCAACACATCCAAACTTGAAAGTGAAAAGTAAAATAAATAAACAGCGCAGGAGAGAAGGTGCAATGTGGGAGAGAAAGGTAAAAAGGAAAGTGGGGATGGAACTAGCTAAGAGGGAAACATTTGAGTGTTACTTAAGGTCCCAGGAAGTTGGATTATGGATGGTCCCTTGACACAGACATAGGAGTGGGCAGAAACAAGTTGCTGCACAATCTCCAAAAAAGAAGTCATTTTCCTTTTTCCACTGAATCATACCTTTCTAAAGACAAAGCTGTGGCCCAAAGTTAGACCAGCAAGTATTTTAATGAGTTTAAACATTAGGCCCAGCAGTTAAGGTGTTTGCCTACAAAGCATAAGGACCTGGGTTTGTTGGGTGAGATGGTGCACATCTTTAATCCCAGCACTAGGAAGGCAGTGCTAGGAGGGTGCACATGAGTTCAAGGCCACCCTGAGACTACATAGTGAATTCCAGAGTGAAACCCTACAGTGAAACCCTACAAAAAAAAACCAAAACTGAATAAATAAGTAAGTTAATAAATAAATAAGGACCCAGGTTCGATTTCCCAGTACCCATGTAAAGCCAGATCCACAGTGGCATATGCATTTGGAGTTTGTTTGTAACAGCTGGAGGACCTAGTGAGCCCATTCTCTCTGTCTGTCTTCTCTATATTTCTTTCTGCTTGCAAATAAATATTTTTTAAAAATAAAGAGTTTAAACATATAGTAGTTAACATATAGGTCATAGGTTACCAATATTTATGTGGAAATGGCCATATGAATTTAAATGGAAATAACCACAGTAGTCATATGTAAGAATTTTTCTGATTTGATCGTGCTTGTTAGAATAATATAATGCATTTTACCATAATAAAACCTGAATTTATAGCTGGGTGTGGTGGCACACACCTTTGATCCCAGCACTGGGAGGTAGAGGTAGGAGGATCGCCGTGAGTTCAAGGCTACCCTGAGACTCCATGGTGAATTCCATGTCAGCCTGGGCTAGAGTGAGACCCTACATCAAAACCCCTCCCCCCAAAAAAAAACCCTGAATTTATTACTCAAAAATATGGCTGAAAATTTTGACTTCCAAATCTTAAAGTTTACACAAAGAAAAATTTTGCTATACTATCAATTTGCAACCATTAATACAGAATAACCCTCTGCATTTCAGAAAGCTTTGGTTTTGGTTTTTTTGTTTGTTTATTTGTGCATGGGTATGTGTGTGGAGTGTGCATAGATGGGTGTATTTGCATTCATGCACGTGTGTGTGTGTGTGTACATGCAGGTGAAAGCCAGAGGTTGATTTTGGATGTATTTCTTAATATCGCTGCACATAATTTATTGAGACAGGGTCTCTTATGGAACCCAGAGCTTGCCTAATCAAATAATCTAGCTAGCCACCTTGCCCCAGTGATCCCCAGCCTCCATCTCCTGAGCTCTGTCTGGGATTACAAACAAGTTTCCATGCCCACCCAGTGTTTATGTGGGTGCTGGAGATCTGAACTCTGTTCTCATTCTTGTGTGGCAGGCACTTTACCCATTATGCTATCTCTGCAGCCCTGAGTGTTCAGTTCTTCTGTAATTGTCTGGAACCAAAATACACACATAAATCTTAACTACAGGATAATGCTTCATTATATCATGCAGACTTTTATACTGTTTACAAAATGATTTAAAGATTTCATTAGCTACTCAAAAGGCCTCAGTGAACTAAATATCCTTGTTTCTGACGTGTGGAGAAAATTAAAGCCCAAAGAATGTGTGTAAAATTTCTAAGGATCACAGAAGTAGTCAGAGCCAGAATTAGAATCCCTAACCATCAAGCAATTTCTCTCCTGGAATTTCTACAGTGACATGTTTTTAATCTACCCTTTAAAACTGCTAGTAGTAAAAGGCATGTAGAATATTTCTCTACCTGGATTCAAAGAATGTGGGAGAAATTTAAAAACTTAGATGACTCCATTTACTTTAAAATAGATTTTATGAAAATAGTGAATAATAAATATGACAGGTGACAAAAAATTAAATCAAGATCTTCAAATTGACTTTTTAAAGGATGAGTGGAATGTGCCCGGCTAGCTCAGTTGGTAGAGCATGAGACTCTTAAAGCATGAGTGGATAAGTGGTGTGTATATAAGCATGTGTCTGTGTGTATTTATGTGAGTGCTTGGGTACATGTGCACATGTGTATGCAAGCATGTAGACACCAGAGGACAAGCTCAAGTGTCATGGTCAAGAACACTGTCCACGTCTTTTTGAGGCAGATCGTTCATCATTCTGAGCTCACCCATCAGGCTAGACTAGCTGAGCCAGTGAGCCCCAGGGATCTACCTGTCTCTTTGCCCCAATACTGAGATTACAGGCACATGTCACCACACCTGGCATTTTTACATATGTGCCAAAGAACCAAACTCAGGTCTTCATGCTTGCAAGGCAAACATTTTACCAACTCATCTATCTCACCAGAACCAACAGGGTAACATATGAAATGTAATTTTTTTGCAGTTAAGCACAATGAAGTTTTGAATCTGAATCATCTATATATGCAGGTTTTACTTGAGTCTGGATTTTGTCTCCCATCTTCATTTTCACAAGTAATGAAGAGTTCAACAAAGATACCCAAAAAAAGCAAAATAATATCAAAGTATGAATTATAATTTCCTTGAAAAATAACTAATAAATATATTTGGAATATCATAATGCCAACTTGCTGAGGGAAGCAATGAATGTAATTTACTACATTGGCTCAGAAATCAGGTTTCAGTGGTCACTATCATGATTGTGAGTTTAGACAACTGCTTAAAAGTAAAACACTAGCTGGGTGTGGTGGCACATGCCTTTAATCCTAGCACCCAGAACACAGAAGCAGGAGGATCGCTGTGAGTTCAAGGCCATCCTGAGACTACTACCAAGTATATTCCAGGTTAGCCTGGGCTAGTGTGAGACCTTACCCCAAAAACCAAAATAAGGGGCCTGGAGAGATGGCTTAGCAGTTAAGCGCTTCCCTGTGAAACCTAAGGACCCTGGTTCAAGACTCGATTCCCCTGGGACCCACGTAAGACAGGTGCACAAGTTGGCACATATATCTGAAGTTCGTTTGCAGTGGCTGGAGGCCCTGGCATGCTCATTCTCTCTCTATCTATCTGCCTCTTTCTCTCTCTCTCTCTCTCTCTCTCTGTCGCTTTCAAATTAATTAATTAATTAATTAAAAAAATAAAATGAAGTGAAACACTAAACATGTTGATTTGACACAGCTTGTGACTATATTCCTGTGCTATTTGTGCTAAAATATTCTGTCAGGAGATAGCGAGATGACTCAAGGTTAAAGGTACTAAGAACAAAGCCTACCACCTGGGTTCAATTCCCCAGGCACCCACAAAAAGCTGGACAAGCATTCATTCTTTAGTAGAAGCAAGACACACTGGCATGCACGCCAAAAAAAAAAAAAAAAATTAAAAGGAGGATATTTAGTGGCCTTTTACTTAAAAATAAATAATCAGTAGTCTAAAAATAATACATGTTTATATCACTATTTATTAAATAGAAGTACATACTGGATAGTAACTTTCTTTTCTAAATTTTTTAAACATTTTTATTTATTTACTTGAAACATACAGAGAGAGAAATAGTGAGAGAATGGGCATGCCAGGGCCTCTAGCCACTGCAAATGAACTCCAGATGCATGCACCACCTTGTGCATCTGGCTTTACATGGGTAGTTGGGAATTAAACCTGGGTTCATAGGCTTTGAAGGCAAGCACTTTAACTGCTGAGCAATCTCTCCAACCTGAATTATTTTTGTACTTTTTTTTAAATAACTTCCAAAAGAGAGAGTATGAGTATGCCAGGGCCTCTAGCCACTGCAAATGAAATCCAGACACATGTGCCACTTTGTGCAACTGGCTTTATTTGGATACTGGGGAGTCAAACCTGGGCTGGCAGGCTTTGCAAGCAAGTGCTTTTAACTGCTAACCCACCTCCTACCCCTGGATAGTAACATTTTATGATGGTATCTAGAATGTGATGACAAATTTATAGCACATATAAGGTCTGGTTTTCAACTTTAATGTTTTTAACACATACCCTCCTGGGGGCAGCTGTAGTCAGTTTTGCATTACTGGCAGAAAACACCCAACCAAGAGCAGCTTGTGGGAGAAAGGTTTATTTTGGCTTACAGATGGAAGCTCCATGATAGCAGGGAAAAATGATGGCATGAGCAGAGGGTGGACATCACTGCCTGGCCAACATCAAATGGACAACAGCAGCAGGAGACTGTGGCAAACACTGGCAAGGGGAAATTGGTTATAACACTTAAAAGCCTGCCCCCAAGAATACATCACCTCCATTAGGCTCCAATTCCCAAATTTCCACTGGAAATGTCCAGTGGACACCTAGCATTCAGAACACATAAGTTTATGGGAGACACCTGAAAAAAAAAACACATTCCACTTCTGGACCCTCATAAACTGATGACCATACATGATGTAAAATGCAATGTATTTGGTCCAACTTTTAAAAGTCTCCATGGTTTTATCAATCCCAATAATGTTCAAATATCCCCATACTTCAAGGACTTTTAACTGAGCCATAATACAAAAAAAAAAAAAAAAAAAAAAAACTCCTAATGACACAGGATATACATTCACACTGCAAAAGATGGCACTGGGCATAACAAAGAAAGACTGAAGTTAGATAAGATTTAAACAAACAGAGTAAACATCAAATTCTGTAACTCCAAGGCTGACAACGCTAACCAGTAACAAGTCTCCAAGTCCAATAATTCTAACCAGTGACAAGACTCTGGAGTTCCAATTTCGCCCCTCCAGCTAGGCTACTCACAGTCCTGGAAAACTTCATCCAGTGCCAGCAGCTCTCCTTGGCAGCCATCCTATAGTCCTAGCATCTCCATGGCTCATCCTCATGCCTACATTGGGCCTCCACACAGGTAATCCAACAAACCTGCTTCACACTACCCATGGCCATTTCCAAAAACAAAACTGTGTTGCAAATGCAATGACCCTCTCTTTCCTGCATTTGTTATACTCCATAGTACCACGTGGAATATCAACTTGTTAATCTAATTTGAAGAGCAGGACACTCTTTCAGCATTAAGGCCCCTTACTTTCAAGAGTCTGCATTCTTTCTGTTGCCCCTATGCAGGTCATCTGGCCTAATCCCAATGGCTGTAATCTCTCAAACAATTTCAGCTGAATGGGCAGCAGTTTGAGCTCAAAGATTTTCTTTCTTTCTGTGCTATATACTTCTGCTCACACCAGTCCATTTCTATGCAATGAAACCCTGTACAAGTTCTCAGGACACAGGTATAACAGCAAGCCTCTCATGCAAACTGCTTCTAGCCCAGTCCCTACAAAGTTCTTTCTCACCCTCATAAGCCAAACCTCACAGTCCTTAGTTCTTACTGCATTCAGGTCTTTCAGCTCTGACCAAAATAGTCCATCAAGCTGTGCTTACAGCACTGCAAGGCGTCTTTAGGCCATCGTGTGGGATCAATCAAGGTGAAAGGGCAACTGATGTCTTTTGGCCAGGGCTACACTCTGGTATTGACTGAAGGCCTCTAGCCCACTGTTCAAACCCTGACAGCCCACTCAGGCATTGGTGCAACAACCTTCTATCTATTTCTCTTTATGATCAACAAACCAGTAATGCATCAACCAGTAAAAGCCTCTAGAGCAGTCGCCAGTCTCTTAAACTTGCAGACAGGCTTACATCTGGACCTTTGGGGAATCCCCTGAGGTGCCATAGTGCCCCAGGAACATTGCCCTCTGGTCTTGGCATTTCTGGTCTTTCTCTATCATGGGAAACACTACCACCTGTCAAAAGGAATCCCAAATCAGCAGATTGAGGGCATTTCTTAAAATTAAGGGCACAAAACTCTCTTGGAAAGTGGCCAATTCATTTTGGGAAGAAGTCCTTCAAATACCCCCTTGAATGGTTTCTGGGGACCTCTATTACCCAGACACATGGACCCATATAACATATCTAGCCAGAAGATGGGAAATCCAAGAGGGGAGGCCACTCAACTATTACATCCAGGGCCAAGTTCATGTGACTACAGATGTAAGGAACAGCACCATGGCAAACCCCCAGGCTTCTGCAACATGAATCCTAATTCCATCACTTTTAACCTTTTGACATGAACCTTAGCTGTCACATCTTAAGATGGGAATAACAGTCCCATCTGATGAGGTTATTTTACATATTAAATAAGAAAAAAAAAAAGATGCAAAGTGCTGAAACGATGGAAACACAAGCAAGTGTTGATGCCTACCCCTCACGCATGTGTGTGCAGTATAAATGGTACAGATGTGTGCACACTGCTTGTACACATGTAGGTGCCAAAAGAGAACTTCTGGTGTGTTCCTCTATTGCTCATCTGCTCGTTTCCTTGGGGCAGAGTCTTTCATTGGACCCATAGCTACTGATTTCAGTCAGACTGGCTGACCAACGAGTCCATGATTCTCCCATCTCTGCCACTCACAGGAGCGGGTGGACTGGCATGTGTGGTCATGCTCATGTGTATATGTGGGTGCTTGTGTGGCAGTTTGAATGTAAATTGTCCCTCACAGCCTCTCGTGCTTATAATTAAGCCAATGATTTAGTCCCTAGCTGATGGAGCCTTTGGAAGGTGAAGCCTTCTGGAGGAGGAGTGTTGCTGGGGGTGGGCCTGGGGGTTGAGTGGCCCAGCCCACTTATGTTCAGAGTTGGCCGCACTCTCTCTGCTGAGGATGCAGAAGAATGTGAGCTGGTTTCCATGCTTTTCTCCCCCATGATGAGACTTCCCTTCAAAGCTGTAAGCATGAAAGAAACCTTTCTTCCCATAACCTGTTTCTCATTGGGCATTTTGTTCCAGCAATGAGACAGGAACTGCTACAGCCAAGGACCAAGCTCAGGGTGAATTAGACCCACCAAGGCCCTTAGGTTTCCATGTTATTCTGGTGATTATGGGGACAGTGGGACAGTCTATTTGAAGTTGAGGTTATTCTGGAGCATTGAGGCCCAGGATGTCCTTTTGTGTTCTCTCTCTGTGTCTCTCTCTTCTCTTTTCTCTCCCTAACCCTGAGACCTTGCATAACTCTCCTGCATGAAGCTCTGCTTGTTAAAAAGTGCACTGGGATGGCAGCATAGGAACCATGCCAAAACAGCTTAGGGGAGAAAAGGCCAAAAAAAAAAAAAAACCCAGCAAAATACAATCCTCTACTAAAAAGTGAGGAGTATAATACATTATCAATGGTAGCAGAGTAGGAGAGATCCAGAGCGTCCAGAGCCCACAGAAGCAGGCAGAAGCAGCTCCAGCAGTGGTGGTGATGTTCCACATGGCTGCAGCCGCCAGGCTCGGCCTGAGCAGCAGGATTTTAAAGCCAGGTGAGGGGATTCTCCAATCACACCGGCCTCCTCACAAACTCAAGAAACATGGAAGGAGGACAGCAGAGATCAACAGAGATGAAAAAGATACCATTACAACAGATACCAGAGAAATTTAAAAAATCATAGGGACATACTATAAGAATATATACTCCACTAAGTTTGAAAATCTGAAAGAAATGGATGATTTCCTTGATTTGTATGACCTATCCAAATTAAATGAAGATGAGATTAACCACTTAAATAGACCTATAACAAGTACGTAGATCCAAGCAGTTATAAAAGTCTCCCAACTAAAAACTGTCCAGGACCAGATGGATTCACTGCTGAATTTTACCGGACCTTCATGGAAGAATGAACACCAATGCTTCTTAAACTTTTCCATAAAAGAGAAGAAGAAGGAATCCTACCAAACTCCTTCTATGAAGCCAGCATCACCCTGATCCCAAAACCAGACAAACACAGAACAAAAAAGGAGAATTACAGACAAATCTTCCTCATGAACATAGATGCAAAAATTCTCAACAAAATATTGGCAAACAGAATACAAAAATATATCAGAAAGATCATTAACCCCAACCAAGTAGGCTTTATCCCAGAGATGCAGGGATGGTTCAACATATGCAAATCCATAAATGTAATACATTATATAAATGGATTGAAGGCCAAAAATCACATGATCATCTCATTAGATGCAGAAAAAACATTTGACAAAATCCAATATCACTTCATGATAAAAGTCCTACAGAGACTGGGAATAGAAGGAACATATATCAACATAATAAAGGCTATTTATGACAAATCCACAGCCAACATAATACTAAATGGAGAAAAACTTGAAGCTTTTCCACTAAAATCAGGCACAAGACAAGGGTGTCCACTGTCCCCACTTTTATTTAATATAGTACTGGAAGTCTTAGCCATAGAAATAAGGCAAGAGACACACATAAAAGGGATACAAGTTAGAAAGGAAGAGATCAAGTTATCATTATTTGCAGATGATATGATTCTATACATAACAGACCCTAAAGACTCTACCAGCAGACTGTTAGAGCTGATAAACATCCATAGCCATGTAGCAGGATACAAAATAAACACACAGAAATCAGTAGCCTTCCTATATGCTAACAAATAAACACACAGAGGATGAAATCAGAGAATCACTCCCATTCACAATTGCATAAAAAAAAAATAAAGTACCTTGGAACAAACCTAACCAGGAAGTGAAGGATCTCTACAAGGGAACTTTAAAACACTCAAATGAGAAATTGCAGAAGACACTAGGAAATGGAAAAACATCCCCTGTTCTTGGATTGGAAGAATCAATATTGTGAAAATGTCAATCTTACCAATGGCATTTTTCACGGAAATAGAAAAAACAATCCAAAAATTCATTTGGAAGCACAAAAGACCTCGGATATAAAACAATTTTGAGCAACAAAAATAAGGCTGGTGGTATCACCATACCAGATTTTAACCTATATTACAGAGCCATGGTAACAAAAACAGCATGGTACTGGCACAAAAACAGACATATAGATCAATGAAACAGAATAGAGGACCCTGATGTAAGTCCAGGTAGCTATACCCACCTGATCTTTGAAAAAAGTGCCAATAATACTCATTGGAGAAAAGACAGCCTCTTCAGCAAATGGTGCTGGGAAAACTGGATATGTATCTGTAGAAGGATGAAAATAGATCCTTATCTCTCTCCATGCACAAGAATCAAGTCCAAATGGATCAAAGACCTTAATATCAGACCTGAAACTCTGAAAATGCTAGAGGAAAAAGTAGGGGAAACCCTTCAACATATTAGTCTTGGCAAAGACATTCTGAATATAGCCCCAATCATTCAGGAAATAAAACCACAGATCAACCACTGGGACCTCATGAAATTACAAAGCTTTTGTACAGCTAAGGACACTATGAATAGAGCAAAGAGGCAACCTACAGAATGGGAGAAAATCTTTGCCAGCTATACATCTGACAGAGGGTTAATATCTAGGATATACTAAGAACTCAAAAAATTAAATAACAAGAATCAAACAACCCAATTTAAAAAATGGGCTATGGAACTAAATAGAGAGTTCTCAGAAGAAGAAATACAGATGGCATATAAATATCTAAAAAAATGTTCTACATCCCTAGTCATCAGGGAAATGCAGATTAAAATTACATTGAGATTCCATCTCACTCCTGTCACATTGGCTACCATCATGAAAACAAATGACTATAAATGCTGGTGAGGATATGGAAAAAGAGGAACCCTTCTACACTGTTGGTGGGAATGCAATCTGGTCCAGCCATTGTGGAAATCAGTGTGGAGGTTCCTGAGACAGCTAAAAATAGATCTACCATATGACCCAGCTATACCACTCCTAGGCATATATCCTAAGGACTCATCTCACTACCTTAGAGATACTTGCTCAACCATGTTTATTGCTGCTCTATGCACAATACCTAGGAAATGGAACCAGCCTAGATGTCCCTCAACTGATGACTAGATAATGAAGATGTGGCACATTTACACAATGGAGTTCTACTCAGCGGTAAAGAAAAATGAAGTTATGAAATTTGCTGGAAAATGGATGGATCTGGAAAGGATTATACTTAGTGAGGTAATACAGGCCCAGAAAGCCAAATGTCACATGTTTTCTCTCATATGTGGATCCTAGCTACAAATGATTGGACTTCTATGTAAGTAAAAATAAAACTCACATAAAAAGAATAAAAAGGGAGGAAGGGGGACTTAATAGGATGGTATTGTATATATGTAGGTAGAAGAAGAGATTGATGGGGGTGAAAAGGCCTGAGTGAGGTTAGGGGAAGAGACTGAGTAAAGGAAAGGTGAAAAGAGGGCTAATTAAAATCTAAGAGGATATAAATAAGTCATAGGGAAACCTACTTTTCTGGACAATGGAACACTCAGAAGCCATAGATTGTTACTCGAAAATTTTCAGTGCCAGATATCTTCCAATGAGTTGTTGGCTGGGGAGGTCACAGATACCCCCAAAACATTATAGGTCATTGCCAAAGTCAATGGTTTCCCACCAGAAATAGATGGTAAGACCCTATTGCTGAAGACTCCACATACTTGGGTGGCAAGGTCACTGAGAAATCCTGCTGGAACTGAGCTGAAAGCCTCTTCCATGTGGACCAGCTGACAGAAAGTTAGAAAAGGCTATGCTGCATGCAGTTCAATGGGAGAGAGAAAACACCAGTGAAGGTACTCAACAGTGAACACTGCAAGCTTTAAATTTGGCCAGCCAGGCCAAATGAGCCAATGGGTGCAATAGTGGCATGTCTGTTATGGGGGAAACCAACCACTCTCTATTTGGACTGGAGGCCCACTCCATGGGAGGGAATACATCCCTGATACTGAAAACCTATGACGGGGTAGTCATGAGCCCTAGAGGTGTAACGTCTGCTGGTGTCTGGTTAAATGGATATACTATGCTCACCAAACTGCCCAGTAAGCACTTCTCTTAATGTCCACACCCATATATTAATGGTACTCTCATTTATGGTTAGAGAAGCTTTTCTTTTCAAATGGTGGCAACCTTGGGATGACTCAGAAGGCACCATGGTGCTGAGAAGAAGGGACAGAGGAGTGCTCAACACTGAAACGTCTCAAACACACCTTCCAAGGCTCAGGGTCCATTGCAGAAGAGAGGGGCAGAAAGAATGTAAGAGCCAAAGGAAGAGTAGGACTCCTTACAACGTGCTTCTCCAGACACAAAATGGCCTGGATATCCATGACCTTCCAGTGCCTGACACTACCTACACAAGACCATCATAATAGGAGGAAAAGATCATGACATCAAACTGAAAAGAGAGACTGGTTGAGAGGGGGAGGGGATATGATGGAGAGTGAAGTTTCAAAGGGGAAAGTGGGGGGAGGGAGGGAAGTATCATGGGATATTGTCTACAATTAAAGAAGTTGTCAATAAAAAAAATTAAAAATAAAATAAAGTACACTGTTTGGGGGCAGGAGAGATGGCTTACTGGTTAAGGTGTTTGCCTGCAAAGCCAAAGGATCCCAGTTTGATTCTCCAGGACCCACGTAAGCCAGATGCACAAGGTGGCACATGCATCTGGAGTTCATTTGCAGTGGCTGGAGGCCCTAGCATGCCCATTCTCTCTCTCTTTCTCTCTCTCTCTCAAATAAATAAATAAATAAAATGTATTTTTAAAAAAGAGTACACTGTTTGGGACTAGGAGATTTCTCAGTGGTTAGGACTACTTCTTTTTTTAATAATTATTATTTTTTATTGACAACTTCTATACTTATATACAAAAAGTGCATAATATTTCCCTCCCTCCCCATTTCCCTTTAGAACTCCAATCTCCATCATATCCCCTCCCTCTCTCCATTAGTCTCTCTTTTAATTTGATGTCATCATCTTTTACTTCTATTATGAGGGTCTTGTGAAGGTATTGCTAGGCACTGCAAGGTCATGGATATCGAGGCCAATTTCTGTCTGGACAGTTGCATTGTAAGGAGTCATACCCTTCCTTTGGCTCTTACATTCTTTCCGCCCCCTCTTCCGCAATGGGCCCTGAACCTTGGGGGGTGTGACAGAGGTGTTTCAGTGTTGGGCACTCCTCCATCCCTTCTCAGCACTATGTTGCCTTTTGGGTCATCCCAGTGGTCATCGCCATCTGAAAAGAGAAGCTTCTCTAGCCAGAAGTGAGAGTAGCATTAATATGTGAATATGAACATTAAGTGTAGTGCTTTCAGGGCAGCTTGGTGGGAATAAAATATACATTTAGTAGGACTACTTCTTGCACAAGCATAAGGACCTGAGAAGACCTGAGACTGCCCAAGTTCAGTTTCCCAGCACCCACATAGGCAGCTGGACATGACCATGCACATCTGTAACTCAGTCCTACAGGGGACAGAAACTAGAGAATCTCTGGAGTTTACTGAATAGAAAAAGAGAGAGAGAGAATGCCAGCCCTAAGTTGAGTGAGAAACTCCATTTCAAAGAAACAAGAGAATGAGTGATAAGAGAATACCCAATATTCTTCTCTGGCCTGCACAGGCATACACACACAGGCACACACATGTACATACAATACATATTCACATCATACTATATACCACAAATACTCTACATACATGTACACACATGCCAATAGTAAAATAAAATAAAATATATAAATAAATTTTTTAAAAAGAGTAGCCTGGTGCCTTCTCAGTGAACCTGATATCAGCACAAGGGTGAAGGAGATAGATACTGAGGACACTCAACACCTACCAAAGCAGAGACCCAGAGGCTCATAAGAGCCACCACTGAAGTAGACTTAAAATGTACCCAATGTGGCTCAGGGAATTTTGTGGAAGAGGGACATAAAGACTGTTAGAGCTACAAATTGAGAAATTATGTACAGAGGCATTGCCTCTCCCCCATGACTGATTGCTGCCCCCACAATGCATGACCTGCAATCCCCATGGGGATAACCTGCATCCCCAAGGAGGAGGGTCCCTTCAGAAAAGGGGGAGGGATGTGTTGTTTACATACTAAGTATATCCATAATTAATAAAAATAAATTTTAGAAAAGAGTAGCCTGGCTGGAGAGATGGCTTAGTGTTTAAGATGCTTGTGTGCAAAGCCAGTGGTCCCAGGTTCAGTTCCCCAGGACCCACATAAGCCAGATACTCAAGGTGGTGCATGTGTCTGGAGTTTGTTTGCAATGGCTGGAGGCCCTGATGTGCCCATTCTTTCTCTCTCTCTCTCTCTCTCTCTCTGTCTGTCTCTCTTTATCTATCTATCTATCTCTCAAATAAAAGATAAAAATAAAATATTTTAAATATATATTTAAAATAGCCTATTTGTTGCAAATGCTAATCATGTTAAAATAATGAGCCAGGTATGGTGGCACATGCCTTTAATCTCAGCACTCAGGAGGCAGAGGTAGGAGGATCTCCGTGAGTTCAAGGCCACCCTGAGACTACATAGTGAATTCCAGGCTAGCCTGGGCTAGAGTGAGACCCTACCTCGAAAAACCAAAAAATAAATGAATAAATAAATAATGACTAGCAAGCACTAGCATGGGCTGCATACCACACAATAGCCCCTCCATGACTCTATGAGTACATCCACTGGCTTCAAGCCCACTATGACGATAGGCCTCCTAAGCACTCCAGCTGTGCTGCTAAAGATTTACAACTTTGAAAAATGGGCTGAAAGTCCCCACTAAAGGAAACAGTGCATTGTCAGGCTGCATAAAGTAAAATGTAGGGATGCTGACCACCACACTTTAAAATCCTCAACAGCTGGCTGACAGAAGCATACCTAGAAGTAATCTGCATTTAGCTCCTGAATAAGCTTTTTAATCAGAAGTAATTTGGTATGAAGCATATTGAAATGCCTTGCGTTGGCAGCGGGTGGGGCTGATTTATATGCAGCACAACACATGCAGCTTCTGCACTGGTTTACGACTCCATTTCTCCACTGCTGCTCTGATGGGCTTCTTGTCTGCTCACTTCCAGTGCTAGGAGCTAAAAGGCTCACATCTCTAGGACTGCTGGCTCATGGGTCACTGTGAGTTTTCTTTTGGTTAATAGAAGGCACAGGATACAACGTATTAAATAGGACGCAGTCTTGTAATGATATCATCACTTGTCAGCATCACGAAGCCCTCACCTAGAATGTCATTCATGACCCACATAAATATTTCCTCAACTCTAACCACTCTGAGTGCCCCTGGCTCATCTGCCACAGAGAAGCCCTAGAGTGTGAAAGGAGAATCAGCTGTCAGAGAGGGCAACATCAAAATCAGCATATGAAAGAAGGTGACAGCATTCTGTCCTCCTGACATGAACCAACTGGTACATTCATGAGCCCACAGTAGTTAGAGATCCCCCCACAAGACCAGTAAGATTCTCAGTCCATCAACATTGGCATGGAGGGTAGAGAAAGACGAAAGGAATGAGATAACAAAATGGAGTGGAGGAAGGTCTACCTTGAAGGTGGAGGGTCCTCAGGGGATGGGACAAGAGAGAGAGGACAAAAAAAAAAAAGGATAAAAGGACAAGAACAAGATCAAATTACGGTATGTTTGTCTGTTAAAGTTCTCAATTAAAAAGGCTTAGAGGTTAAGGTGCTTGTTGGCAAAGCCAAAGGACCCAGGTTCACTTCCCTAGTACCCATGTAAGGCCAGATGCCCAAGAGGGTGCATGCATCTGGAGTTCGCTTGCAGTGGCTAGAGGCCCTCGTGCACCCATTCTCTCTCTCTCTCTCTCTCCTTCTCTTTCTCTCGAATAAATAAAAAAAAAATTTTTTAAAGAGTTTTTTTTAAAAGAAAGTGATATGGACTGGAGAGATGGCTTACCAGTTAAGGCACTTGCCTGCAAAGCCAAAGGACCCAGGTTCAACACTCCAGGACCCACATAAGCCAGATGCACAAGAGGGTGCACACATCTGTAGTTCATTTACAGTGGCTGGAGGCTCTGTCACACCCATTCTTTTTTTTTCTCTCTCTCTTTCTACCTGCCTATTTCTGTATCTCTCTCTCACTAAATAAAAATTAAATTAAAAAAAGAAAGCAATAGCAGCAGAAAACTAGAAACCTTTCAGTGCTGTTTAAAATGTAACAACTGAGCATGCTCCCAAAAGGCCTGTGATACAAATGTGAGAGAGGAAGGTGTTATGTAAATTACCTATAAAGGGCCATGAGACCTTTTTCTAATATTTATTTGCTTACTTATGTATTTATTTGAGCAAGAGAGAGAGTACACAGAGAGGAAACAGGTGTGTGAGGGACTTTGGCCACTGCAAACAAACTCCAAATACATGCATAACTTGTGCATCTGGCTTTATGTGGGTATTGGGGAGCCTACCACTTTTTTTTTTTTGGTTTTCAACGTAGGGTCTCATTGTAGCCCATGCTGACTTGGAATTCACTGTGAGCAGGTCTCCTCCAGTCTTAGACCATGCTTTTTTTTTTTTTTTGAGAGAGAGAGAGAGAGAGGGGGGAGAGGAAGACAGATAGAGATGGGCACACCAGCAGCCTCTCAGCTGCTGCAAATGAAATCCAGATGCATGCGCCCCCTAGTAGTCAAGTGTGGCATTGCACCCTTGAGTCACTTTGCATCTGGCTAAACGTGGGACCTGGAGATTAGAACCACTGGAGATTGGAACCGGCATTCTTTTAGGCTTAGGAGGCAGGCGCCTTAACCGCTAAGCCATCTCTCTAGCCCCTCTTTTGGTTTTTTGAGGTAGGGTCTCACTCTAGCTCAGGCTGACCTGGAATTCACTATGTAGTCTCAGGGTGACCTTGAACTCATGGTGATCCTCCTACCTCTGCCTCTCAAGTGCTGGGATTAAAGGCATGCACCACCACACCCAGCAGACCTGTGCTTTTGACACCATGGCATGTGGAGCTCACTGAATCAGTCCCGTCTTCTCTTGATACACTAAACTCTCTTCACAAGGCAGTGTGCTAATGATTCCATCTTCATTAATTTTTAGATATACATGAGTGCTATGTGCAAGTGTGTAGCTGTATGTGTGTGCAAGTAAGTATGCATGTGTGTTTGTGGAGGCTAGGGGTTGACATGTGGTGTCTTCCTCAATTGCTTTCCACTTTATTTCTGAAACAGGGTTTCTGGTTTGAACTCAGAGCTCAATTCAGCTATTCTGGCTAGCCAGCATGCCACCAATTTCCGGTCTCCACCTCCTGAGTGCTGGGCTTATAGACAGGCTACCATGCCCACCTGGCATGTATGTGGGGGCTGAGAATTCAAACCCAGGTCCTGATGCTTTTACAGCAAGCATTTTATGCACTGAGCCATTTCCTCAGCCTTTGAATCCACTTGTAAATATCAAGCCTGGACCTCAACTCTGAGTCTAAGGCTTAGATGCCCTCCTGTGTTCTCAGCATACTCACTGAGAGGCCCTAATAGTTGAGCTGCTGGTGAAGTTTCCTGGGCCAAGCCCTCCAACATGGAACCCCCAATTTTTCTCACTTAACCCGAAACCCATCTCATGCTCCCTAACATGAATGCTACTACTGTTTGTCCAATGTGGAAGGCAGACACTATGGGGGCCCCACCATCTCTATCTTCCTCATTGCCCATATGCAATGTACTATTAATCCATCACCTGTGGATTTCACCTCTCATGACTGCCTGCATTCTGTCCACTCTGTTCACTAAAACTGTGGCTACCACCTAGTTCAAACTACAGTCTGTTCATCTCCTGCCTGGACTCCTGAAGCCTTCACTCTGACCTTCCGATCCTTCTCCACACTGGAGGAAGCACTCCCCAGTGCTGCTGGTGACGTCTCCAGTATTCGCACTCTTGTGTAACCACCTTGAGAGAGTGGGGCACATCAAGTGGCCCACTTTTATGACGAGAATATGGGGGAAATGATGTGGCCTCCCCCTGAGTGACAAAGATTGTTCTCATTCATGCTCTTGCCCTACCCACCCACCCTTCCTTTACCCTCCATACTCAGGGAGAATCAAACTGTGAAGAGTTCTATGAAGAGGCCTGGGCAAGTGAACTTGGACATGAGTCCTCCCTTAGCCTTGAGACAGCTGCTGCTCCCTCTAACACCTGGTTTTAGAGCTGTGGGCAAAACAGAGACGGGTATTAATCTATAGATTTATAGCTTTAAATAGCAAGGGCATTTTTGTTGTTGTTGTTTTTCTAGGTAGAGTTTCAATGTAGCTCAGGCTGACCTGGAATTCACTTGTAGTCTCAATCTGGCCTTGAACTCACAGCGATCCTCCCACCTCTGCCTCCCAAGTGCTGGGATTAAAAGCGTATGCCCGCCCAGCTTTTTTTTTTTTTTTTTAGCAAAGGCATTTTGACATTAATTTTCTCAGTCCGTGACATTAAAATTTTCATCTCCTACTTGCACAACCATGTTTATTGCTGCTCTATTCACCATAGCTAGGAAATGGAACCAGCCTAGATGTCCCTCCACGGATGAATGGATAATAAAGATGTGGTACATTTACACAATGGAGTTCTACTCAGTGGTAATGAAAAATGAAATTACAAAATTTGCAGGGAAATGGGTGGATCTGGAAAGGATCATACTATGTGAGGTAACCCAGGCTCAGAAAGCCAAATGTCACATGTTTTCTCTCATATGTGGATCGTAGCTACAATTGTATCGACTTCTGTGTGAACTGGAACCAAAAATAGGTACCAGAAACCAGTAAGCTGGTAAAAGGCTATAAGGGAGGGAGGAAAGGGAAGGACTTAAGTGCATGGTAATGCACATATGTAAGTAGAAGAACAGATTACAGGGAGGGGAATGGCCTAAACGAGGCCATGGGAAGAGAATGCATAAAAGAAGGGCAGGGGGAGGGTCAATCTAAATTCAAGATATTGTGAACAAGACTTATGTAAAATTACTTTTTTGAATAATGGCACATCTAGAAGCTGTAGACTGTTACTAGAAAATTTTCAGTGCCTGGGATGGGATACCTTCCAGTGAGTTGTTGGCCAAGGAGGTCCCAGTAGCCTCCAAAACATTAAAGGCTTTTGCCAAAGCCCTTGGTTTCCCTTGAGAAATAGATAGTAAGACCCTATTGCTGAAGACATTTCTTGCCTGAGAGGCAAGGTCAATGAGAAAGCAAGCTGGTGCTGAGCAGAAAACCTTCTCCCTGTAGACCAGCCAACTGAAAGCTGGAAAAAGCTGCACTACATGCAGCTGTATGGCAGACAGAAGTCATCAGCAGTGAAAACAGTGGACGCTGAATATTCAAGTTTGGCCAGACAGACCCAATGACTGAATGGGTGCAATAGTGGCATGTCTACTCTTGGGGTAACCAACTGCTCCATAATTGGACTGAAGACCCTCTCTATGGGAGGGAATACATACCTGGTACTGAAAAACCTAAGCAAAAGTCTATGATGTGTGAGGTCATGAACCTTAGGGGTATAAAGCCTGCTCTTGTCTGGCTAAATGTATATATTATTCCCACCAAGCTTCCTTGGGGGCACTACACTTCATGTTCATGTTCACATAATAACACTACTCTCACTTCTGGTTAGAGAAGCTTCTCTTTTCAGATGGCGATGACCACTGGGATGACCCAAAAGGCAACATAGTGCTGAGAAGAAGGGATGGAGGAGTGCCCAACACTGAAACACCTCTGTCATACCCTCCAAGGCTCAGGGCCCATTGCAGAAGAGAGGGCGGATAGAATGGAAGAGCCAAAGGAAGGGTATGACTTCTTACAATGCAACTGCCCAGACAGAAATTGGCCTCGATATCCATGACCTTGCAGTGCCTAGCAATACCTCCGCAAGACCCTCAAAACAGAAGGAAAAAGATGATGACATCAAATTAAAAGAGAGACTAATGGAGAGAGGGAGGGGATATGATGGAGATTGGAGTTCTAAAGTGGAATGGGAGGAGGGGAGGGAAATATCAGGTGTTTTTTGTATGTAAGTATAGAAGTTGTCAATAAAAAAATAATAATAAAAATAAAAATTTTCATCTCCTAGTATGGTGGCTGGAATCAGATGACTCCCATAAGCTCGTGTGTTTTGAGTACTTGGTCCCAGGCTGATGGCAATTTGGGAGGTGGAGGCTTGCTGGAGGAGGTGTGTGTTGGGCACAGGCTTTCGAGTGATATAGTCAGCTCCAAGCCAGAGCTCAGCTCACTCTTCTGCTGCTGTTGTCCACCTGCTGTGGCAGAGGTGATGTCCAGCCTCTGCTCATGCCATGCTTCCCCTGCCATCACGAAGCATCCCTCATACATTTCATGTGCTGAATGAGACAACAATAAGAAATATTGGTTTGTATCCTGCTACTTTATTAAATTTATTAGTTCTAATAGTATTCCTGAAGCCTATAGGTTTTTCAACAAATAGAATCACATCATCTGCAAACTGGGGTAACTGGATTGTCTTCTTGGCTTCAAATGCTTTAACAGAAGCCAAGCATGGTGGCTCACACCTATAGTCCCAGCAATAGGGAGGCAGAGATTTAAGAATTTCCATGAGTTAGAGGGTAGCTTAGGGCTACAGAGTGTGTTCCAGGCCAGTCTGGGCTAGAGTGAAACCCTACCTCAAAAAAATAAAACAGGGCTGGAAAGATGGCTTAGTGGTTAAGACACTTGCCTGCAAAGCCAAAGCACCCAGGTTCTATTCCCCAGGACCCACATAAGCCAGATGCACAAAGTAGCGCATGGCGGGGCATGGTGGTGCATGCCTTTAATCCCAGCACTCTGTGGTAGGCAGAAGTAGGAGGATCACCATGAGTTCAGGCCAGCATGAGACTACATAGTGAATTCCAGGTCAGCCTGGGCCAGAGTGAGACCTTCCTTGAAAACAACAAAAAATAAAATAAAAAATAAATAAATAAAAATAAAAAACAAAGTGGCGCATGCATCTGGAGCTATTTTGCAATGGCTGGAGGCCCTGGTGTGCCCTTTTCTCTCTCTCTCTCTCTCTCTCTCTCTCTCTCTCTCTCTCTCTCTCTCTCCTTTCTCTAACAAATAAATTTTTAAAATTAAATAAAACTTAAAAATAAGGTGGGGGAGAAATAGAACTGGCAACATCAGCAGAAGTGGATGTGGCCCAAAGGCCAAACCAGGAGCAGAGTGGGGTGGGCACAACCTTGGAATGTAATGTCTGGAGAGCGCTCAGGAGCAGAGTGGGGTGGGCACAACCTTGGAATGTAATGTCTGGAGAGCGCTCAGGAGGCTGAGATGAGTGGCCACCTGTATTGTTGGCCCTGTCTTCATCAGTGGCTGGAAATCTGACCAGGCCGACAAGAGTGCCCAGTCTGTAAAGCTGGCATCGGCGGAGAGAAAGTTGTCCTCTTTACAGGCAAGGGAGTCAGACGCCCCAGAACCCCAGATTGAAAACACCACCCTACCCCAGGGCCAGCGAGCCCCTCCTGATAGTCAGTTGGTGACACCCATACCAACACTGGGGCTTTCCATTCTACTTTGATGTGGGTCATTTCCCTTTGGTATGTTCAGAACAGTCTTCAATACCCATGAGCCTTTGTGCCAGGGGATGTAGCCTCCAGCTGGCCCCATTCCCTCTTCCTCTTCCCAACCATCTTTGTCTGCTTCTGGCTGCTGGGTGTTTGAGCTGTGTCTCCTTCCTGCCCACCTCCAGCCAGAGAAGAATCAGTACGGGGGTGGGGGTCTCTGAAGACCCTTCCCTACTTCTGGACCCGCCCCTGCACAATACCTCTATTTTTGTTGGCTAAGGCCAGCCCTGCCACTCTTCCTGAGGGAGGGCAAGGGGAGAGGGAGTGAGTGACAGTTTGCTTAGTAGGCAAGGGCTCAGTACCGCTCACTCCATACCATGATAGCACCCAGCCCTAGAAGAGGAGGACAGACTGAAGACAAATGTCCCCTTCTCCTTCCTTCCAATCTTTGTTTTCTCCTACGAATGTTGATTTCATGTTGACCCTTACCCAACTCCTCTTGATGATTTAATTATTTTTCTCTTCTTAGTGTCTTAACATGAATTCTAATGCTCCCCATTCACCTCTCACTGCCTCCTTTATTACAAATTCAATTTTTAAAAAGTGAAGTATAAATAAAATAAATAAATAAATAATGCTTTTTTGGAGATCTGGAAGAAGGCTGGCTTGGTGAGTAGTTTTCGCCTTGTGACCATGAGGAACTGTGTTTGGATTCCCAGCTCCCATATAAAAGCTGGGTGCCCAACACTGGGTTCACTGGATAGCTGGTCTAACAAGTTTAAGGAGAGATCCTATCTCAAAAACTAAGGTTAGCTGGGCTGGTGGTGCATGCTTTTAATCCCAGCAATTGAGAGGCAGAGGTAGGAGGATCACTGTGAGTTCAGGGCCACCCTGAGACTAATTCCAGGTCAGCCTGGGCTAGAGCGAGATCTTTTCTCAAAAAAAAAAAAAAAAAGAAAAGAAAAAAAGAAACTCTAAGGTGCAGGGGTCTGGGGAGATAGCTCAGAGTTGTTAAGGGTACTTGCTGCGAGGGCCTAAGACCACCCAAGTTTGATTCCCCAGAAACCAGGAGGGACAGAAACCAGAGAATTTCTATGTCTCACTGACTAAAAAATGACAGCCAAGGAAGCTATGGACTGAGGGAAAGTTCCTGTCTCAAGAAGGCAGTGGATGAACAACAGACAAGGAAACCCACAGTTTTCTCTGGTCAATACACACATGTGTACAGCCTTCATGTATCTGCACACACATGTGCATATATCATGCATAACAGGCCACACACACATAATCTACACACACACACACACACACACGCAAAAGAAATAAGGGGGAGAGTGATTGGGAAAGACAGCTGACATAAGCCTCTGGCCTCCATACACACACACACACACACACACACACACACACCAATCCCCACATGTGCACACTCATGAACAGATAGACACAAATGCATACCCCTCACACATATATGTATAATGCAAAATAAACAAAATTACTTGTTTTTCAGGGCTCAGGATGTGGCCTAATGGTAGAATGCTTACAGAGTATACGCAAGGCCCTGATACCAGCACCACACAAGACAAAAGAAAAAACTAAGTTAAAGTGTTTTTCAGATATGCAGTCATCTTAGATAGGAACCCTGCTGTAGCAGACAGCTTCAGGTTCACTGAGATGAACTTCCAGATCAGGCAGAGTTATGGAGGAAGGGATTTACTGAAGCTTACAGATCCAGGGGAAGTTCCCTAATGGCAGAAGCAGCTGGCCTGCTTTACAGGACAAAACACAGAAAGAGAAAAAGCCAAAAGCCACACAGCACAGTACACTTCAGGAACTCCAGCTAGGCACACTTTGCATATCTTTAGATTGAAATCTCAAACCCACCACCACACCTTAAGATCCGCCCAGGGACACTTCCTCCAGCCAGGTGGCTGCAGATGCAAACTACAAACTAATAAAACATTGAATTTATTGGTGGCCATCTATTCAAACTACCACACTTGGTAAGGCCATTAAATTAAAGTGGGCATAAAGAGTAGGGAGATGGCTCAGCAGCTAAGAGTGCTTGCCACACAAGCATGAGGGCCCCAGAGGCCTGAGTTTGATCCTCAGCACTCAAGCTGGGCATGACCATGCACACCTACAACCCCAGCCCTGTGGGGAGCCAAGATAAGAAAATCACTGAGGCTCTCTGGTCAGCCAGTCTTGAGAGAAAACAGCAGTTCTAGGTTTAATGGGAGACTCCATCTCAAGGAAACATTGTGCATGAGTGACAGCGGGGGACATCAAATGGTCTCCTCTGGCCTCCCCACATGTGTGCATGGGGCACACACATCTGCACAGATATATTCATCAGCCACCACACCATACAGACTGCACACACCCACATGCAAGAGTAACTAACTAATTAATTAAAGCTGGCCTACGGCTGGAGAGAAAGCTGAGCAGTTGAAGGTACTTGCTTACAAAGCCTGACAGCCCAGGTTCCATGCCCCAGTACCCATATAAAGCCAGATGCATTGCAAGTGCCCAGCTAGCTCAGTCAGTAGAGCATGAGACTCTTAAAGCCAGATGCACAAAGTGGCGCATGTGTCTGGAACTGGTTTACAATGGCACAATGCCCTGGTGTGTCTTTTTCCTCTCTTTCATTCTCATTCTCTCACTCTCTCTCCACTCCTCTCTCTGCTTGCAAGTAGATGGATAAAACATTTTTTAAGCTGGCCTAAAGGGTGTTCAAATGACCACTAGTTCCAACTGATAGAATTCTGATTTTTTTTTTTTTGTTAATTTTCTGGGTGCAATTTAATTTTCTGACAAATAATTTTCAGTTGTCTTCTCTGAGCATATATACAAGAAGTTGAAGCAGATCCGTATAAAGAGAAAATCAGAATCCTGCCGTCCAAGTTCATCACCACTCTCTCCTGATCCTCTTGAAATGCACGTGTCAGCCAATCATTTTACTGCATTGGTTTTCTACTACTGTTGAAAGAAGCGAACAGTAATCTAAACACACTTTCAAGACTGTAAACTAAGAGGCCTGCTACATGGCTGGTTCCATGTTCTGCAACTGAAAGTTGCCAGATGCTGAAAGTTCCAAACAGGTCAATACAAAGCTACATCCCATCCCCAACAGCAAAACTCATTGCCTTTGGCAGGCTTTCCACTACACCTTGTGCCACTTCCCTCCCGTTCTTCTCCATCTGTTTGGGAGCCCCACTTCAGTCTTGCTCGGCCTGGAGTCCCTGCTGCTGGGACACAGAAGGAAGCCATTCCAGAGGTACTAGAACCTTGTTAAGTCAGGTCTGAACACTGAGATTGAAAGGCCCAAGAACCAAAGTAACACCATGATAGGCTTCAGCTGCTTTGCAGGCCTCAGGTTAAACTCAGGTCAGGTTCCCAGAATGTAAGTAAAAACAAACAGTTACTGAAAAGACCATACTAACCCAAAATAACGAGCCAATTAGACAAAACTAAGCAGGTGTTATACATTCCTTGGCTTGATAAGTTTGCTTAACTTCCTCAGCTCCTGTATAACCAATCAACTTGTAACAAGTAAATTCATGGTAAATGTCAACCAATCATATTAGAAATTTCCCTTCTCTTTGCTTGAACCCAATAAAAACTTTTCCCAAACACAACTCGAGGCTCTTGCACGAATCCACTGTGTTGGTGAAGTCAAGAGACCGAGCTTAAGCCCGAAATAAAGCTCTTTGCTTTTGCACACGTGTCTGGACTCCTTGGTGGTCTCGGGGTGGGGGGGGATGAACTGGACACTACAAGATAAGCAACTGTCCTTGCTCACTATTTTTTGGCTTGTGTCTGTGCACACGTGTGTGTGATGTGTGTGGTATGTGGTGTATGCACATGATGAATGTGCCCTTACAGCGCCCCAGCACCCCCTATGCCTTCCTGTGGCAGGAAGTCATGTGCCTACCGTGGTCAAGTGAAATTTCAGAGTCCCATTCCCTTGGTCTCTTTCCCTTGGTCTTGTTTTGGGTTTTTTTGTTTTGTTTTGTTTTTTTTTTTTTTTTTTTACTATTTCTGGAGCTTGTGAATCTGAGGATTCTTCAATCGGGGGCACAGCTGCTTTATGTGATATATAGTCCTGAACTAGGGCAGTCTCAGGGCCCCTGGGACCCTCATGCTTGCATAGGAAGCACACCTAACCACTGAGCCATCTCTGCAGCCCTCCTTGCTCACTGTCAAGGAAGATCATACCTTCCATTTTTTTCCTCTACTTAGAAAACCAGACATCTTTACCTGTCAAATCAGTTTTAAAGATCTGTTCCAAGAAGGAATGAGCTAAAGGAACAAGAACTTTCGAGCTGTCAGTACTATCTCCACATGCATCCCAAGTAGGTTAAAGAACCAGTAAGCTATTTCATGTGGCTTGTACTAAACTCACTTAGTTCCTCATTCTTGTGAGTCATCAAATTGTTCTCAAGCCATTTAAGGTGTTTTGTTGTTGTTGTGGTGGTGGTGGTGGTGGTTTTTAAAATATTTTCATTTATTTATTTGCAAGCAGATAGAAACAGAGAGAATTAGTGCATCAGGGCCTCTAGCTTCTGCAATCAAACTCCATATGTGTGTGCCTCTTTGTGCCATCTGGCTTTACGTGGGTTCTGGGATTAAAGGACTCTGCTACTATGCCTGGCTGTTTGTTGTTTTTTGAGGTAAGATGTCACTGTAGTCCAAGCTGACCTGAAACTCACTCTGTAACCCCAGATGGGCCTTGAACTCACAACCATCCTCCTCCCTCAGCATCCCAAGTGCTGGACTTAAAGGCATGCACCACCACACCCACTTCTATGAAGGTGGTTTTCTTTACAGAATCCATGGGTCCCTGCTGATATGTATTGGCCACATACAGTCCTCACACTAATTGTTCCCTTAGCTGTCTGACCACACTGCAGTATCAAACCATCCAACTTCAGCATACCAATACCTACCAAAATGACACAACTGGTCTAGGCCTTTTCAAGATGTCATCTACCTACAGCAATCCAAATATAGCCTTCACTGCTTCAATGCCAGCCACATGGACAAAAATCCCAAGCTTAGTAACGGTTCTGTTGGATTTGGTCCAAAATAGACTGACAATTACCTTTTGTGTAAGCTCCACTCTTCTCCTACAACACAAATCTCACTGTCACTGTTTTCACCATTCAAAACTGATATTTAAGCGGAGCATGGTGGCACACGTCTTTAATCCCAGCACTCGAGACACAGAGGTAGGAGGATCGCCGTGAGTTCTAGGCCAGTCTGAGACTACATAGTGAATTCCAGGTCAGCCTGGACTACAGCTAGACCCTACCTCAAAACAACAACAACAACAACAACAACAAAAAAAACCTGATGTTTACAGTTGGAGAGATGGCTTAGTGGTTAAGGCACTTGCCTGCAAAGCCAAAGGAGCCAGGTTCAAATCCCCAGGACCCATGTAAGCCAGATGCACAAAATGGTGCATGCATCTGGAGTTCATTTGCAATGGAAGAGGCCCTAGAGTGCCCATTCTCTCTCTCTCTCTCTCTCTCTCTCTCCAATAAATAAATATAAATAAAATACAAAAAAAGTTTAAAAACTGATGTTTAATAGGAGGCTAGGGAGTGCTTGCTGTGCAAACATGAGGGCCTGAGTTCAATCCCTGGCACCCTGAAAATCTGCACATGGCCGCATACACCTGTAACCCACGATCTGGGAGGCAGAGACAGGAGGATCCCTAGGCTCACTGGTCAGCCAGTCTAACAGAAAAACAGAAGTTCAGTGAAAGACCCTTTCTGAAGGAAATAAGGTGGAATCCAGTGTCTTCCAGTGGCCTCTGCCTACATGTGCATGGGGCAAGTCCATGTACCTGCATACACACACATACACAAAACACACACACACACACACACTACACACATCAAAATAAACCCTCTCTCTCTTTTTTCTTTAAACATTTATTTTATTTTATTTATTTGAGGGAGAGAGAGAATGGGCAAACCAAGGCCTTCAGCCACTGCAAACCAACTCCAGGAACATGTGTTACTTTATGCATCTGGCTTACATGAATCCGGGGAAATCGAACGTGGGGCCTCTGGCTTTGCAGGCAAGTGCCTTAACCACTAATCCAACTCTCCAGCCCAAAATAAAATTTTTAGTTAGTTAGTTTGTTTGTTTGTTTGTTTATTTATTTATTTATTTATTTATTTATTTATTTATTTATTTATTTATTGGAGAGAGAGAACCTGGGTCATTGGGTTTCACAGGCAAGCACCTTAACCATTAAACTATCTCTCCAGCCCCCAAAAGTTAAATTAAAAAAAAAATTGTAAATATTTAATAAACATACCCGGATGCACTGTTTCCTTCAAGGAGGGGTTGAGTTGCTGTTCATGCTGCTTGTAGCCTCACTGCTCTCCTTGCTCTTTCTCAGAGTCAGAGTGACAATAGAAATCCTCACTTCTTGGCTTGTGACCACCCCAGACAGGCTCCTGCTGGCAGTGACATAACCCTAACTGGTGTAGCACTCAGCCGTGCCACTAGCCCACAGGACACCATCCTGGGACTTCAGGGAGCCTACAGGAGTACGTGTCTCCCCACTGTAACTACTGTCTTCTTTCGCCTTATCACAGACATAATCATCTGTTACCATGGCCACTGCCACCTCCATCCTCTTCCTTGTCTGCTGCATCTAACCACATGCAGGCACAACAGCTAAGCAAGTACTTGTCCCACAGAACTGTGAGATGATGATGGGAACTGTGCTGTGCCACTATGTAGAAAGACAGCCCAGGTTGGCCTCAAACTTGTGATTCCCTTCCTGAGTGCTGGATTACAGGTATCCTCCATTATGCTGGGCCAAGACCACTGTTTTTTTATATTTTTTATTAATTTATTTTATTATCATACAAAGAATTTGTTTTCTTTATGCTGCATTTCAATATTTTTTTCATTTTTTAACTTTGGGGGGGGGTTGTTTGTTTGTTTGGTTGGTTGGTTTGGTTTTTATGATGTAGAGTCTCACTCTAGCCCAGGCTGACCTGGAACTCATTCTGTAGTCCCAGCTGGCCTCAAACTCACAGCAGTCCTCCTACCTCTGCCTCCCAAGTGTTGAGATTGGAGGTGTGTGCCACCATGCCCGGCTCTCATTTTTTAAATTTTTATTGATACCCTCCATCCATATAGACAACATACTATGATCATAATCCCCTCCCACCATCCTGAGGCCCACAGGCGGATCCTGTCCTAGATGCCCGTTTCTTACTTTCCAGCACTGAACTGCTGACTGCAGGTTGTAATTGTGCATTTGACCTACTCCAACAAGGTCACTGGATTGTAAATTCCAAAAGAACAGGGACCGTGTGTCAGGGCTTGGGTCTGTTCGTGTCATCAGTGTGCCTCCAGTACCGGGCACAGCAAAACTCCCTAATGCAGCTTGGTGTGGTAGGATGCGCCTATCATCCCAGCACTTGTGAGGCAGAGGCAGCAAGACTGGGAGTTGGAGGCCAGCTCAGTCTACACAAATCAAAAACAAAGCAGGGCTGGAGAGATGGCTTAGTGTTTAAGGCATTTGCCTGCAAAGCCAAAGGACCTCAGTTCAATTCCTGAGGACCCACATAAGCCAGATGCACAAGGTGGCACATGCATCCAGAGTTCGTTTGCAGTGGCTAGAGGCTTTGGTGTACCCATTCTCTTTCCCTCCTCCCCCTCTCTTTCTCTCCCTCTTTCTCACTCTCTCAATTAAATAAATAAAATTTTTAAAAAGAAAAATAAAAGCACATCTCCCTACTGAGTACCTTCTAAAGAGTAAGTGGGGTGATGCCTTCAGTGACAAGGCTGCCCTGCCCATTGGGAATCTTCTGGCCTCCTCCTGCCCTGTGCTGACACCCACAATTCCTCTACAGCCAGCTCCAAAGACTGTGCTGCGCCCAGTCACACAGAGCTGTGGGAGCCACAGCAAAGCTCTTCATTCTATTCCAAATGCACTGAGCTCCCCCTGCGTGCCAGCACAGGGCTGGGTGGGGGAAGACAGTGGTTAGGCCAATAGACTGGCCCTTTGCTTCACAGAGTGTATAATCTCATGGAAGAGAGGGGCTGTAACCAAGTAATCACCCTGCTAAACACACGACAATGCTGTGTGATAAGGCAAGGTGCAGGTGTGAGGAACACATGTCACCAGAGAGCTGAGCTCTCACACAAGATCCCCATTTGAGATGACCCTAGTCTATGCCCAAAGATAACAAGCTCCACTTTTCAGACAGGCTTATGATTCAAAATCACACACTCTTCTGACCAGCTCTTGCATTTCTCACCCCACATGTCTTTCTCCTCACTTTTCGTTCTCCAACATTCACAAAGGCTGGCAACAGCTAAGCTGGCATATTGTGGGCAGGGCATGTTTTCTTCCATATACTCACCTAGCATTTTTAAAGAAGCCAGTAGAAAAGAAAATATAGTCACATACTATATAATGAGGTTTCAGTTAAAGCTAGATCACGTGAGATTTAAGGGAATGGAAAATTCCCATCACCTAGTGACATCCTAGCTGAATAATGTCAGGGCATAAAGAATTACTCACATATTCATGAGGAAACTGGTCCAAACATACCTCCCGGGCATAGGATGGTGTGGCCCAGACAACTATTTATAGTGCATAATTACTTGACAGTAACAGAAGATGGCTGTCACTGGTTTATATCCTCCCTATGCCACACTTTTATCAAGATTTCAGAGTACACTCCTCCTTACAAAACAAGTTTACTGTGAAGTAATGTGCAGCTTCATAAACCTTGCCTTCGCCTACTCTCTACTCCACTGTTGCCTCTTGTGTTTGATTTCATCTCATGTTGTTTTGCTCAATGTGGCCTATGAAAGTTGATTTTTGATTGTCAACTTGACCAGATAAGGAATCAAATAAAGAACAACCTTCTTGTGCAGGTCTGTGAGAGCATTTCCAGGAAGGACTCACAGGGAGGAAGACCTTCTCCCAGAGTGCGCAGCCCTTCCTTCCAGGCAGCCTGTGTACAAGAAGAGGTTCCAGGAAAGGGCGGTGCCTTTTGCTGGACTGCCCTGGCTACTTGCCAGTACCTGAAACTACTCTGTTGCTTCTATTCTTCCCAGACACTGGAACTCTGCTTTTTTCAGTTTTCCAATGTGGACTGAAGGCTAGTGGTTCTCTAAGAATTCTCCAGGCCCTCAGCACCAGACTGGGACTGCATCCAGCCTCATGGACTGAGCAGCTCCCAGGTTTTCAGCCTTTCTAGCATGCAGATAGCCACTGATAGACTGCCAGGCCTATCTCATGCAAGCCAATCTAATAAATCCCTTTTGTAATATGTATACATATATATTCATTCTATCAGTACTATTCCTCTAGAGAACCCTGACTAATACATGGCTCTAAAAACTACATACACACACACACACACACATATAAATACTATAACATGTAGGATAGTGTATGCATTGTGATATTGATGTAACACCCAAATCACCTAAGGATGCATTCCTCAGAACTTGCCCTGCCATTAGGAGATGCATGACTATGGAGTAAGATCCAAGCAAAATCTTTGTTTTGCAATAATGTGAAGAATATGTCCAGTGAATAACTCTAACAGCCAAAATCAGTATGATGCACTTTTTCTGTCAAATGTCAGTAAAATGGCTTTGCAAGACAGTGCCTCAAATAGCCAAAGCTGGCTTTGAATTTACTATGCATCCAAGGATGACCTTGAACTTCTGATCCTTCTGCCTCCACTTCCCCAGTGCTGGGATTATAGGCATGCAGTGCTGGGGAGTGAACCCAGAGCAACTGAGCTTCCCCAGCCAAGTTCCTCTGCTTGATGGAAACAGTAGGAAAACATTTCTCACTCCAAGGAAATAATAATAAAGATAGTTGAGCCATTATTCTGGAGGGTGTATATGTATGAAGTACCAGCTACAAAGGAAAATAAAAACAGTCCCTCTTTGATAAGCTACATTTACACCTTACTTGGACCACAGTGTCCCTCAAAGCCTAAATAAAAATGAGCAGAAATGGGGCTAGAGCAAATCAGGCTCTGGACTCAAGTGAGGACACTGTAGCAATGAATATGTGGAGGGTAATCAAAGAAGACACCCAGCATCAACGCTTGGCCTCTACATGCACACACATGCACATGTATACACACATACAGATGCACATACACACACCAAAACATGAGGAAAAACAACCCTAGAATTGCTACCTTCCAGGGAACTTTTAAAGACTGCTACCAGGAGTAATCCCCACCACCCCATGGGAGGGAAAACAAGTGTGGGAAGGGAGAAGGACATGGCAAAGAGGAGACAACTGAAAGGGAACCAAGACATTCCAGAGTGGCAAGTGTTCCTGCAGGGCTTTTGTGGCTCTGGTGTTCTCAAAGTCCTTTCCCATGGATATGCCATCAGTGATTGCCTATTCCTAACTTTTAACCTTAACATGCCAAAAACATGCCAAAAAGTATCAGAGTTCTGAGGTCAATTTTCCACAAGACCTCTCCATGCCACCCTTGCATAGGACCAACTCCCCTGTTCTATCTGACTGGGTTCTGGTAAGTTCCCAACTCATCACAGGACAGGACCAGCCCTCCAGCATATCCTGGACCAGTCCTCCTGTCTCTCTTCCACCCCCTTCTTGGATCTCACAGAGTTTGAGAGATGTTCTTATTTCCTCCATTCCCACCTCCCGTGAGTAATTCAATTCTCTGCGTCATCCAACGTGGATCATAGCATGTGGGCAAACAGCACCATCTACTGTGTCCACCGTCCTGTCTTCAGAGCCCGTGAAGTGTTACTACGCCTCCCACCAACCAGATTGACATTTGCTCTATCTCCCTGTCAATTTGACATAGAGAAATGAGAAATCGTTATGATCAAAATGCATTATGTATGTGCGTGAAAACTGTGAATTAAAAAGGTTAAAGAAATTAAATGAAATGAGAACTCAAACCCAGTGCACTGGCTCATGCCTTTAATCCTAATACCTGGGAAGCTGGACTGGGTAAATTGCCATGAGCTTGAGGTCAGCCAGAGCTAGAGTGAGATCCTGCCTCAAAAAAAGAAAGAAAGGGGAAGGAAGGAAGGAAGGAAGGAAGGAAGGAAGGAAGGAAGGAAGGAAGGAAGGAAGGAAGGAAGGAAGGAAGGAAGGAAGGAAGGAAGGAAGGAAGGAAGGAAGGGAGGAAGGAAGGAAGGAAGGAAGGAAGGAAGGAAGGAAGGAAGGAAGGAAGGGAAGAAGGAAGGAAGGGAAGAAGGGAAATGAAAATGAGAACTCTCATTCCTTTTATTCAGTGTTAAAATAAATTGTATTTATTTTCTATAAAATTGCACCTGGACTGAGGAGATGGTTCAGTGGAGAAGGTGCACACCTATAGCAAGACCGGAGGCAGAGACAGGAAAACTTCCTTGAAGCTTGCCAGCCACCTCTAGCCTGGAGATCACAGCAGTAAGCAATGAGATACCTTGCCTCAAACAAAGCAGAAAATGGGGACCAACACTCAAATTGTCCTCTCACTACCACATGTGTGCTGTGGCATATGTGCCACACTCACACACATCATACACACACATACAGAGGAACAAAGGAAGGAAGGAGGGTGGGAGGAAAGAAATTGCACCCAACTTTGGCAACATAGTTCTTCTATGTTCCCACAGTGGGTACAGGAATGGCCAGTTGTGACTGTTTTGTGCAGATACACATCTGGTGTTTTCAGGTAGCATTGGCCCAGGTGGTAGAGAAAATGCACCAGAAAGGTCACAAATGGGGCCAGGTTGTGCCCCCAAATCACTACCAGCCTCACATCAGAATACATTTTAAAGAAGACACTTTGGCCTAAAAGTGAAAAATCCACACAAAGTGGTCAAAAGGGATTTTTTTTTGAGAGAGACAGAGGGAGAGGAAGACAGAGAATGGGTGTGCCAGCAGCCTCTCAGCCACTGTGAACGAACTCCAGGTGTGTGTGCCCCCTCGTGGACAAGTGCGGTATTGCGCCTTTGCGTCATTTTGCATCTGGCTAAACATGGGACCTGGAGATTGGAACTGATGTTCTTAGGCTTAGCAGGCAGGTGCCTTAACTGCTAAACCATCTCTCCAGCCCTCAAAAAGGATTTTGATTTCAAGTACAGTTTTCTGGGCCTGCCGACATGTCAAGATGCTGCGTTCCCTTCGCTGTCTCCTCTGTGTGCTGGTTTTGTCCTCTCTCTGCCATATTTCTGAGCTTGCTGAGCACAGAGCAGGCTGGCTCTCCACATCTCACTAGGTTGCCATCATTCTGTCACAGAGAATAAAGCAAGGGAGAGCATGAGGGTTCCACAAGCTTCCCAAATCACTGAGGACCAAGTGTTCAAACTTGGCCTATGGGGAATGTTTTATATTCAAATCATCACTTCTGGGAAGCTCATCAAGGTTCCCATTGGGAGCAGTCTATGCCCAGCATGCACCAGTCTCCCAGAGGGAAAGTGAGCCTGCGGTAAGGGATCTGTGGTAAGAAAGCACATTGTTTGCACAATCTACAGACAGCGAGTTGTTCTTAGTGAGGGATAGTTTCATATTAACATAAGAAACTGTTTTACCAGTAGGTTTGTAAGCATTCTTACAAGAGCAAAGATATTCTAAGGAGAAACCAAGGAAATTGCTATCGAACAGACCCTTTAGCTATCAGACAGTTGAAACAATGGTCCCCAAGGAACTGGAGTTTCTCTAGGAGTCTCAGGCTGGGAGAAGAAATAGCCTGAAGTCCTGGTGCCAGCCAGAGGAGGAGCCTGTCTATTTCACACAGTTCTGACTTGTCAGACAGCCTTGCAGCAGAGAAGAGAGCCCAGACAATGATGGGACAATACAGCCAGACCACACTTTGAACAGGGCTACATAGATATGAATACTTCTTGCCCTCTGTTTACACCTAAACTTCAGGGCTAGGGATACAACTCAGTGATGGAACACATATTTGCTTACTGTGTATGCGACCCACCAAAGAATTAAAAAATAAATAAAAGTAGGCTGGAGAGATGGCTTAGTGGTTAAGGCGCCTGCCTGCTAAGCCTAAGAACCCGGTTCCAATCTCCAGGTCCCACGTTTAGCCAGATGCAAAGTGACACAAGGGCGCAATGCTGCACTTGCCCACAAGGGGCGCACACATCTGGATTTTGTTCACAGCAGCTGAGAGACTGTTGGCGCGCCCATTCTCTGTCTCCCTCTCCCTCACTGTCTGTCTCTCTCTGTGTCTCTTTCCAAAAACTAAAAAAAAAAATTAAAAATAAATAAAAATAAATAAATAAAAGTAAAACTAAACTTCATGTCAAGACTCAGAAGATGGACTTAGAGACCACTGGACTTCTTTCTTTGTTCCTGTTTCCTGTGTGGCCATATGCAATACCTCCCCCTCCTCTGCTTCTCACTATTACTATGTCTTTCATTGGTCTGTTGAGGACAGGTGGCTGAGCCTCACTTGTTAAGACTGCCAGGGTATGGTATGGGTTTTGACCCTGACAACTCTAGAGTGAGACCCTGCCTCAAAAAAGATCACAAAAGGGCTGGAGAGATGACTTAGTGGTTAAGGCACATGCCTGTAAAGCCTGAGGACCCAGTTCAAATCTCCACGTCCCATGTAAGCCAGATGCACATGGTGGTGCATGCGTTTGGAGTTCATTTGCTGTGGCTAGAGGCCCTGGCACATCCATTCTCTCTCTCTCTCTCTCTCTCTCTCTCTCTCTCTCTCTCTCTCTCTCTCTGTCTTTAATAAATAAATAAATAAAATTTAAAAAACAAAAACAAAAAAGAAAAAAGGGAGCTCTGGGCAAGGAGTTCTCTATGGATACCCAGAATGGTGACTTAACCTAGGAAAGAAATCTGTTGGTTAGAACAGATGGTTTGTGATGCAAGGCTGTGAGCAAAATTGGAATAGGTGATTTGTTGACACACTGCCAAAAGAAAACGAACCATTTTCTTCCATTCAACAAATTAAAATTTTATTTTCACCAGGCATGGTAGTGCATGCCTTTAATCCCAGCACTCGGGAGGCAGAGGTAGGAGGATCACTGTGAGTTCAAGGCCATCCTGAGACTACACAGTGAATTCCAGGTCAGCCTGGGCTAGAGTGAGACCCTACCTCAAAAAAATATTTATTTTCTACAAGTGCACCTTGTCACAAAATGAAAAGCACTTGTGTGCAAATGGACATAATCCCTAGGGGGTGATGAAAATGTCCTACAACTATATTGTGGGGAATGTTTAGTTATACACCTCAAAGGGGAGCCTTCATGGTATATGACTTGTACCTCCAGAAAGATATTTATTATTTTAATGGCACAGACTTATGGGGCTTGTGATAATTTGATACATGTATATAATATATAATAATCAAGTCAAGGTAGTTACCCTTTCAATCTCCTTAAGTTGTTTAGAATGTGTGTGTGCGCGTGCGCGCGCATGTGCGTCCTTGTGTCAGTGCGGGCTCATAAGTGCCACAGTGCTAGTGTGGAGGTCAGAGGACAACCTTGGGTGTTGGCCCTTGCCGTCCACATTATTTGAGGCAGGCAGAGTCTCTTGTTCACCACTGCGCTCTCCGGGCTGGCTGACCCACAAGCTTTTGGGAATTCTCCTGTCTCCACATCCCATCTCACCATGGGAGCCCTGGGATTGCGGATGCTTTGATCACAGTTGCATGCCAAGTGCTTCACCCACTGAGCCATCTTCCTCCCCTCCCCACCCCCACCCCCACTTTCTTTTCCCCTAGGATAGGGTCGTAATCTACCCCAGACTGACCAGGAACTCACTCTGTAGCTCCAGGCTAGCCTCGAACTCATAGTGATGCTCCTGCCTCAGCCTCCTGAGCGCTGGGACCAAAGACATGCAACACTATGCCCAGCCCACCCACCCAACCCCCTTTTTAAAGCTCTGATTAGTGTGTGATGAGTGCACGTGTTTATGTGGTAAGGATACACTGATCATCAGGGTCATTAACGTTTCCATCTCCTCATCATTTCTTTGTGTGTGGAGGCCTCATGCTCCTCTCTTCTAGTTATTCTTAAAGTATAAAGTGGATTGTTAGGGAGCTATAGTGGCCCCACTCTTTCACACAAACTTAAAGCTAAAAAAAAAAAAAAAAACTCTAAATTCTAATGTTCTACAGAATTTTTTTCTAGTTTTGTTACATTTATGTTAACTCTGATTTTTCTATTTCATGATGGGTCTATTGTGATTTCTTCTTATCCCAGTTACACAAAATAGAGTCTTGATCAATATTCGTTGAATGAATCAATGTGTTCTAGGCAACTAAATTAGTGTGTCAACTCAACTTGTTTTTTCCCTCATCAGTCTTATTCTTGAGCTACTGGAGAAAATAAAACATCTCTTTAAGTTTATATTTATGTTGAAGGTTTGGAATTAGGAAAAAAAAATCCCAACCCCTCTTTCCAAATGAAGAGGTTGCAGGTGTAGTCTTGGCCCCTCCATACACCCAACAACGATGCAGGCTGATATCCCAGAGTCATTCTTAACCCGTGGGAGAGAGCAAGCAGGGGGATAAAGACTACACTTATGACTGACCTGAGGAATAACATGGCATGAGAAGACATAACAAAAATAACAAGTATTCAAAAAAAAAAAAAAAAAAAAAAACCCAAAAAAAAAAGCCGGGCGTGGTGGCGCACGCCTTTAATCCCAGCACTCGGGAGGCAGAGGTAGGAGGATCGCTGAGAGTTCAAGGCCACCCTGAGACTACATAGTTAATTCCAGGTCAGCCTGGACCAGAGTGAAACCCTACCTCGAAAAACCAAAAAAAAAAAAAAAAAAACAAGTATGAATCATGGGGCAGATGAATCAGCACTTTGGCACACTTTACCTGAGCACTTTGGTTACCTGAGAGGTTTGAGAGTTCAGGACCAACCTGCACTCTATGGTAAGACCTGACTCAAAACAGAAATAAAAGTATCACCCTGTAATGACAGTAGTGATCAGAGCGTGACCAGCTCACACGTGTTGGAGCACGGCGCTCTGCTGACACCTAGTGCCTCACATGCAAATGGCAGTTGTGAACAGGAAATGGGGAGCAAAAATTTCTTTCTGTGTTTATTTTGTATCCTGCTACATTGCTAAAAGTGTTTATCAGCTCTAACAGTTTGCTGGTAGAGTCTTTAGGGTCTGTTATGTATAGAATCATATTGTCTGCAAATAATGATAATTTTATCTCTTCCCTTCCAATTTGTATCCCTTTTATGAGTGTCTCTTGCCTTATTGCTATAGCTAAGACTTCCAGTATTATATTAAATAGTAGTGGGGAAAGTGGACACCCTTGTCTTGTTCCTGAATTTAGAGGAAAAGCTTCAAGTTTTTCCCCATTTAGTATCATGTTGGCTGTAGGTTTTTCATAAATAGCTTTTATTATGTTGAGATATGTTCCTTCTATTCCCAGTTTCTGTAATACTTTCACCAGGAGGGGTGTTGGATTTTGTCAAATGCCTTTTCTGCATCTATTGAGATGACCATGTGATTTTTGTCCTTCAGACATTTATGGATTTGTGTATGTTGAACCATCCCTGAATCTCTGGGATAAAGCCTACTTAGTCAGGGTGAATAATCTTTCTGACATATTATTATATTCTGTTTGCCAGTATTGTGTTGAGAATTTTTGCATCTATGTTCATGAGGGAGATGGTCTATAAGTTTTTTTTTTTTGATCTGTCTTTGTCTGGTTTGGCTATCAGGGTGATGCTGGCTTCATAGAAGGATTTCAGTAGAATGCCTTCCTTTTCTATTTTATGGAAAAGTTTGAGAAGCATTGGTGTTAGTTCTTTCAGGAATGTCTGGTAAAATTCAGCAGTGAATCCATCTGGGCCTGGGCTTTTTTTAGTTGGGAGACTTTTTATAACTGCTTGGATCTCTGTACTTGTTACAGGTCTATTTAAATGGTTTATCTCATCTTGATTTAAATTTGGTAGGTCATATGAATCAAGGAAATCATCCATTTCTTTCAGGTTTTCAAACTTAGAGGCATATATATTCGTAAAGTATGCCCATATGATTTTCTGAATTTCTTTGGTATCTGTTGTGATGTTGCCTTTTTCATCTCTAATTTTATCAATTTTTGTCTCTTCTCTCTTTCTTTTGGTCAGATTTGCTAAGGGTTTGTCAATCTTGTTTATCCTTTCAAAGAACCAACCCTTTGTTTCATTGATTTTTTTGATTTTTTTTTTGGGAGAGGGGGTTCCATCTTGTTAATTTGAAGCATTAAATTGTTTAGTTGTGAACTCTCTAATTTCTTAATATAGGCACTTAGAGCTATAAATTTTCCTCAAAGGACTGCTTTCATTGTGTCCCAAAGGTTTTCATATGTTGTATCCTCATCATCATTTGATTCTATGAATTTCTTGATTTCCTTTTTAATTTCTTCAATGACCCATACATCATCCAATAGTGTACTGTTTAGAGTCCATGAATTTCTGTATGCTCTGTAGTTTTTCTTGTTGCTGATTTGCAGTTTAATCCCATTGTGGTCAGAGAGCACACAAGGGATTATTTCAATTTTCCTGTATTTGTTAAGATTTGATTTGTGTCCTATTATATGGTCTATTTTAGAATGTCCCATATGCTGCTGAGAAAAATGTATATTCTGCAGCATTTGGATGGAATGTTCTGTATATATCTATTAGGTCCATTTGTTCCATGATATCATTTAATGCAGATGTCTCTCTGTTTATTTTTTGTTGGGTAGACCTGTCAAGTGATGAGAGTGGGGTATTGAAGTCACCCACTACTATTGTATTAGGAGATATCTCTGACCTTAAGTCTAATAGTGTTTGTTTGATGAAATTGGGAGCCCCCGTATTGGGAGCATATATGTTTAGGATTGTGATGTCCTCCTGTTGGAGTGTTCCTATAATCAGTATAAAGTGACCTTCTTTATCTTTCCTCACTAATGTTGGTTTGAAGTCTATCCTGTCAGAAATTAGGATAGCAACCCCTACTTGTTTCCTAGGCCCATTTGCTTGAAATACCTTTTTCCAACCTTTCACCCTAAGAAGGTTTCTAAGAAGGTTTCTCCTTTTTATTTTATTTTTTTATTTTATTTTATTTTATTTTATTTTATTTTATTTTAGAGGTGAGTTTCACTCTGGTCAGGCTGAACAGATGGTACCTCTGCCTTCCGAGTGCTGGGATCCTCCTTTTAATCCAGTCTGCAAGTCTGTGTCTTTTGGTTGGGGCATTGAGGCCATTGATATTAAGAGTTATTATTGAAAGATATGTATTTATTCTCACCATTTTTCTTGTGTTGTAGTTCTTCCTGTTTTCACTTTACTCACTTGTTTTAATTGTTATTTGAGTATGGTTTATTTTTTCCTATTTCCTTCTGTGTGTGTTTTGTTTCTCTTCAGCATGAATGATTCCTGCAAGTATTTTCTGTAGAACTGGTTTAGTTACCATAAATTCCTTTAGCCTGTCTTTGTTGTGGAATGTCCTTATTTCTCCATCAATTTGGATAGATATTTCTTAAAATCTGAGAGCAGAGCGGTCCAGACCAGAGAATTTCTCAGTCTGATTGGCCATCAGCAGCCCCCCAGTGAAGGACAGACAACTCTCAAAGAAAGAAATGTTTGAGTTAATGATTAGAGATGTTCTCCCCAACCTACACACACACATACACACATACACGTGAATATAAACACATCACACACATTTAAAAAAAGTGTTAGGCTGCATGTTGGTTGATTACTTGATTGATTAGTTGTTGTTTTTTTTTTTTTTTAACAAAGTCCCAGTACTTTAACCAGACAGTCTTCATATATTTAATTGTTATTAATTATAAATGTTACTGTATAGACATACTGCACATTGGTCATATTCCCATTGAGTTATCCTCTTTTGTCCCCTCTCCCTGCCCCCATTCCAGTGAGGGCTCTCCTCAGTGGGGTTATTGGTATGCACCATGGTGTCATGAATGCACCAGTTAATCTCTTTAGGGTAGAGGAATGCCTCAGGTAAGTACATTTTCTTAATAGATGTGTGAATAAAAAGTGTCTTTTGGGCTGGAGAGATTGCTTAGTGGTTAGGGCACATGCCTGCAAAGCCTAAGGATCCAGGTTTGATTCTCCAGGTTCCACATAAACCAGATTCACATGGTGGCACATGCATCTGGAGTCCATTTGCAGTGGCTGGTGGCCCTAGCATACCCATTCTCACTCTCTCTCTCTCTCTCTCTCACACTCTCTCTGATTCTAATAAATAAATAAAACTAAAATCTTTTTATAAAAGGGGGGAGTGTCTTTTGCTGTGCACATGACTGTAGAGAAAAAAACAACCCCACTAGGTTTTCTATATGCTATCTGGCTAGCAGTCAATCTATTGGGAACATTTCAAAAACAAAACAAAGTTTCTGTTAAATGGCCTTAATTTTTATATCTTTGTTCTTATATGGGCATATTACTATGGACCATATGAAATCTAATGTTCCTAGTCAAAAAAAATTATTAAATACTGGTGATTTTATATGGATCAACTATTGCATTGGGGAATGTTAAAAATTTGAAGAAATTCTTACTTTGTGACAGGATTGAACTCAAGGTGATCCTCCCACACCTGCCTCCCAAGTGCTGGGGTTAAAGGTGTGCGCCACCATGCTCAGCTATTGTTTGTTTTTTTGTTTATAACAAAGTTGCACTCATATTCGCTCTGCCCCACCCCCATTCTAGTATCTTCCTCAGTGAGGTTACTGGTAATCATTGTGGGGTCCACCATGGGCTCTTAGAAATCTTTCCTCCCCCAATTTTGCAATGTTCCCTGAGCCTTGGTGGGCATGATAGAAATCTGGTTCCGGGTTGAGTTCTTTATAGCCTCTGGATCTCTGTTTTGATAAGGTTTGAGTGACCATAGTGTCTGTTGACATCCGTGGAACTGGTTTTCAGGCTAGCCTTGAGAGCATTACTGGAGTCACTACTTCCTCTGTAATGACAGCCGGGCGGGGCCCTGGGCAGTGGACTCACTATTCTTGATGTATTGATGTATCCTAGACCTCCCCAGTATTCTCCAACTTGATTTCTTTTCTTCTACAATTGAATTGATTTAACCTTCTATTTTATTTTGTTTTTCTGAAAAAAAAATCTGCTGTCATTCTGATATTCTAAAAGCTAACCGATGTCATAAGAATATGAAAATGTTTTCAGGGGAAAGTCAGGTTAACAATAATATGCATGTTCTTTTTTCTTCCAAAGGAATCTAAGGTCGCAAAGCAATTTAGCAGTCATCACATCAGGACCCAAGACAAGGATGAACACTGGGAAGTGAGTCTGCTCCGCAGTCATTCATGGGAGCAGAGCGCTGGTTGTGTTTGCTGAGGTTGCTGTGGTTTTTGCCTTCTCCTTTCAGCTTTCCTACAACCTATAGAAATTTTTTTGCCAGGGGCGGGGGACATCCAGATTTCTCCTTCAGCTTTCCAGATGCAACCTGACTGCCCCCAGCCAAACATGGGACCTGAGATACTTATGGAAACCTATTACAAGTCTCCAGCCCTGAGATACTTATAAACCTATTACAAGTCTACTGAATTCGCTAAGGCCTGATGTGGTAGTTTGAATAGATGGTCCCCAATATATTCAGTGTTTTATTAGTTTGTAGTTTGGATCTGCAGCCACCTGGCTGGAGGAGGTGTCATTGGGCGGATCTTAAGGTATGGTGGTGGGTTGAAATTCCCATCTAAATATATGCAAAGTGACTAGTTCCACCTGGAGTTCCTGAAGTGTGCTGTGTGGTGTGGCTTTTGGCTCTTGGCTTGTGGCTTTTCTCTATGCGTTTGGTCCTGTGAAATCAGGCCAGCTTCTTCTGCCATTATGGAACTACCCCTGGATCCATAAGCTTCAGTAAATATCCCTTCCTTCCATAACTGTGCATGGTTTGGAATTTCATCTCAGTGAACCTGAAGCTGTCTGCTACACCTGAACACTCCTGGATGTCAATTCTTTAAATAACAAAGTGCTTTAGATGACATCAGGAAAAAACTACAATTCACACAAGAATGGTTGAACCTGGCTTTTCAAGAACAGACATGCATAGAAGTCAGTTCTCCAAGTCACAGACTCAAACTGTCCTGTGCAGAAGAATATGTCCTCCCCTACGCCCTTCCCCGCCCCCACCAAGAAGTGACCCTGTGGAGAGGTACAATGACTGTCTATACCTGCACCAATGAACTCAAACTCCTCCTTCTGGTCACCTGTCAGCAAGCAGCTTTTTTGCTTCCCAGTAAATTCTTCCACTACCAACCAGTCAGGGAGGCACATCTAAACAGGCAGCTCTAGGCCTCTAGGCCTCCTTGCCAATTGCACAGTAAAACACAGTTTCTCTTTTGGCAAAAACTCAATTCCATAATACGCACAGTGGGCTGATGGTCCCTGATGGATATCGTGAGAGAAATGAATAAAAAACTTAGAATGAAAAGAGGCAGAAGTTTCCTTGACACTTTGGCCATTCCCTGTCCTGGGGAGAAAACATGCATGCTTGCTTTTTACATGATTCCATGTGCAGGACCATAAAGACCAAGAAATTAAAAAAATTCAATATCTGGTCTTCACACTGTGAAGTGGCATAGTGACCTCATAGACATCCAGGTATTCCCAAACAGGCATATGGGTTCATCAGCTTCGGTTTAGTGACACAGAAAGCAGTCTGTAGTGTGAACCAAAAATTAACCTACAGAAACAGGATCTTTTGTAGCTCAGGGTGACATGAGATTTATGTTAACCAACCATAACCTTAAACTTCTAATCCTCCTGCCTCCACTTCAAAATGATGGGATTACAGGTATTCAAAACCATGACCCATTTTATGCAATGCTAGGAATTGAACCCAGGGCTTAGTGCATGCTAGGCAATCACTCCACTAACTCACCTATACCCCCAGCCCAAAGTCCATGGTGTTTGCTTACTTGCTTGTAGTATGGACTCATGTAACTCAGGCTGGCCTCAAACTCATTATGTTCAAGATGACCTTAAACTCCTAATCCTCCTCCTTTTACTTTCCATTTTCTGGGATTACAGGCACACACTGTGGTGTCAGTAAGGTCTATGGTCTGTTCTTTTCCTAATGTCCATGCCATGCATCTTTAATGTCATGACAATGAAAGGTCATCTTGGGCTGGAGAGATGGCTTTGCTGTTAAGGCACTTGCCTGCAAAGCCTAAGGACCCAGGTTCGATTCCCCAGTACCCACATAATCCAGATGCACAAGGTGGTGCATGCTTCTGGAGTTTGTTTGCAGTGGCTAGAGGCCCTGGCATGGCCATTCTCTTTCTCTATCTGCCTCTTTCTCAATCTCTCTCTCTCTCTTTCTCTCATGTAAATAAATAAATAAATAGTCATCTTCCCCATTGTCAACCTGGCAGTACTTTGTCCTGACCTTTACTTTCCTGTTAATCAAGACAGCCATGGCATCTGCCTTGCCGGGCTGCATCTCTTGCTCTTATCACTCAACTGTGTCCATGGAGTAAGCATTGGTGAAAGCCATTTGAGGGGAGGTGGCTGGATGAGATTCCGATTCCACTTTTTCTGTCATGGAACGTTGCTGAAGCCTGGCCGGTATCATCTCCCTTAAGGAACTCAAACCAGTGCTGCGTCTGTCTCCAGGAGCTCAAGGGTGTCTGGGGAAAGTGTCCACTGCTGGCTGCTGTGGCACGTTGTAAGGACTCATGCTAGAAGTACATGCATGTTTGGGGCCAAGGCCAGGAAGGAAAGAGAAGGAAGAAATGAAATTCAAGGTGTACCTTAAAGAATAACTAGGAGTTCACCAAGGAAGGCAGGGAGAGGAAAGGATTTCTGGCACAAAGAAAAGGACACCCAGGAAGACAGAGGCCCCAGCACACAAGACCTATGCCATGAGCTCACTGGCAGCCAGATGGAGTTAAGGATCTTCTATAGAAATGGATGGAGCTGAGGTCAGAGGGCAGGAGGGGCCATGTCATGAAGAATTTCTCTGTCACTCCACGGAGTTTGGATTTGATTCTTCTGACAATGAAGCCACTGTGATATGGTTGAACAAATTATACAACGCATGTTTGACCCTGAGATAGTATCTTGCTTGCTGTTGTGGGGCAGCACTTTATAAGAAGAAGCAATTTACAATAATCTTCATTTTCCCCTTGAAATTGTGAATGTTTGCCTCATTTAGTAGGTATATTATGTATAAGCTGCATCTGATGCAAATGCAATCATGTGGCTACCTGTTCCATAAAAGGTAAGTGCCTACCATGTGAATTCATTGTAAATTAATTTAAAATTATAAACATGTTTATGTAAAAATAATTTTAAAGAAGTTGTATCTCTTGTATACATACACACTCATCTATTGGAAGTAGGAAAACATCAATAAAAAGTATGAAATTTTGAAACATTGCAGAGGAAGTGGAGAATTGAATATTAGTGCTGCTCTCACTGCCAGTCAAAGAATGTTCTCTATGAAGATGGTGGTAGATTCTGAGGTGGCTCAAAACTCATAAAGGCAGAAAATAAGAGGCAGGTGAGAGCTCAACACTAAAGGACATTTATGGGTTGGAGAGATGGCTCAGAAGTTAAAGGTGCTTGCCTGCAAAGCCTGATGGCTCAGGTTTTGTTTGCCAGTACCCAGGTAAAGCCAGATGCAAGGGGACACACCTGCAGCAGCAGGAAGACCTGGCACACCCATACTCACACTCACTCTCTCCATCTCTCTCAAGTAAATAAAATATTTTTAAAATAAATAAAGGGTACTAGAGCAATGGCTTAGCAATTAAGGCGCTTGCCTGTAAAGTCTAAGAACTCATGTTCAAATCTCCAGGTCCACGTAAACCAGATGCACAGTGATGCAGATGCACAAAATCACACATGCGCACAAGGGGGTGCACGTGTCTGGAGTTTGTTTGCAGCCACTGAAGGCCCTGGTATGCCCATTCTCTTTCGCTCTCTCTTTCAAATAAATAAACAAATAAATACAAGACAATTCTAACATGCCCTCCAAGGCACAGGGAACACTGAAGAAGAGGGGACAGAAAGAATATAGGAGCCACAGGATGGAAAGGCCTCATGTCTTCCTGACAGGAACAGAATGGTGCAATTGTGATACTGATATCCCCCACAAGACCACACTGTGCTGAGCCCATCAACATTTTGACAGGAGGAAGGAGAAGGACAAAAGGAAGGAGACAACATAACCAAAGAAGGACTGCCTTCAAAGAGGAGGGTCCTCAGTGGAAGGGGCAGGGGAGAGGGAATAAAAGAGGATTATGTGATGGGAACACAACCAAATTACAGTTGTTTATATATTAAAGTTCCCAATAAAGAAATTTTAGCTGGGTATGTTAGCACATGCCTTTAATCCCAGCACTTGGGAGGCGGAGGTAGGAGGATCACTATGAGTTTGAGGTCAGCTTGGGGCTACAGCGTGAGTACCAGGTCAGCCTGAGCTAGAGAAAGATCCTACCTCGGAAAAAAAAAATTAGATGTGCAATTTTTTTGTTTTTGTTTTTTTTAATTATATTTTTATTGACAACTTCTTTAATTGTAGACAATATCTCATGTTATTTCCAGCTGTGCAATTTTGAAACAATAAAATAATAGAATTTTAAAAATTACTCTCAGGACAGGGGAGACGGACTAGTGATTAAAGGTACTTGCTTATAAAGCCTGCCAGCCTGGGTTCAATTCCCCAGGCACACATGTTAAGCCAGATAGGTGTTCATTGGTAGCAGCAAGAGACTTTGACATGTCCATACATACACATACATACATACATACATACATACATACATACACACCTGCATGCAGGCTTACAGATTCCAGAGAAAACATCACATGGCAGAAGAAGCTGGTTCACTTCATCATACATCTATAGCATAGAGACAACAGCCAGCACCAGCAAGCTGACTCTGAACATATTAGGGCTGGACTCAAGATCAGACCCCAGTGACACATCTCCTCCAGCAGGACTCTGCCTACTGGAGACTAATCAAAAATACCTGAGACTAAAAAATAAAACCACTAATCAACCACTGGGACCTCATGAAATTAAAAGGCTTTTGTATAGCAAAGGACTCTGTGAACAGAGCAGAGAAGCAACCTCCAGAATGGGAGAAAATCTTTACCAGCTATACATATGATAGAGGATTAATATCCAGGATATACAAAGAACTCAGAAAACTGAATGGTAAGAAATCAAACAACCCAAATAAAAAATGGGCTATGGAACTAAATAGAGAGTTTGCAAAGGCAAACTATAAACAGCTAAAAAAAAAAAAAAAGTGTTCTACATCCATAGCCATCAGGGAAATACAAATTAAAACTACTTTGAGATTTCATCTCACTCCTGTCAGAATAGCTATCATCAAGAAAACAAATGACAATGAATGATGGCAAGGATGCAAAAAAAGAGGAACCCTTCTACACTGTTGGTGGGAATGTAATCTGGTCCAGCCATTGTGGAAATCAGTGTGGAGGTTCCTAAGACAGCTAAAAAGAGCTTTACCTGTGATAGAGTTATACCAGTCCTAGGCATATATTCTAAGGACCTTGATACTATCACATCCATATTTCTTGCCACTCTACTCACAATAGCTAGGAAATGGAACCAGCTTACATGTCTCTCAACTGATGAATGGATAATGAAGATGTGGTACATTTATACAATGGAGTTCTATTGAGTGGTAAAGAAAACTGAAATTTGCAGGGAAATGGATGGATACTAAGTAAGGCAACCCAGGCCCATGAAGTCAAACACTGCATGTTCCCTCACATATGTGGATCATAGCTACAAATATTTAGACTTGTATGTGAGCTGGGGTAAAAATCAGTAGCAGAGACCAGTAAGCTAGAAAAGGGCCATAGGGGAGGGAGTAGAAGAGAGGACTTAAGGGGATGGGATTGTATACATGTAAATGGATAAACAGATTGCAGGAGGTGGAATGGCCTAAATAAGGTCAGGGAAGATACTGAATAAAGGAAGGGTGCTGGAGCATTAATAAAAATCTAAGAGGGTATGAATAAGCCATATGGAAACCTACTTTTTTGGACAATGGCACACCCAGAAGCCATAAAATTGTTACTAGAAAAATTTCAGTGCCAGGGATGGGATACCTTCCAGTGAGTTGTTGGCCAGGGAGGTCCCTGATGCCACCAAAACATTACAGACCAAGGCTCTTGGTTTCCCACCAGAATAGATGGTAAGACCCGATTGCTGAAGAATACACATGCTTGGACTGCAAGGTCACTGAGAAATCAAGCTGAACTTGAGCTGAAAATCTCTTCTCTGTAGACTAGCTGACAGAAAGCTGGAAAAAGCTATGCTGCATACAGCCCTATTGGAGAGAGAAGTCATGAGTGGAGATAAACAACAGTGGACATTGCAAGCCTTAAGTGTGGCCAACCAGGCCAAATGAGCCAACGGGTGCAACAGTGTCATGTCTGTTATGGGGGAACCAACCGCTCACTAATTGGACTGGACACCCGCTCCACAGGAAGGAATATATGCCTGGTACTAAAAGCCTATGATGGGGGAGGTCATGAGCCCCAGGGGTGTAATGCCTGCTGGTGTCTGGCTAAATGTATATATTATGCTCACCAAACTGCCCAGTAAGTATCTCTCTTAATGTACATACCCATATATTAATGCTACTCTCACTTTTGGATTAGAGAAGCTTCTCTTTTCAGATGGTGGTAACCTCTGGGATGACTCAAAAGGCACCATGGTGCTGAGAAAAAGTGACAGAGGAGTGCTCAGCACTGAAACATCTCTATCACACTCTCCAAGGTTCAGGGTCCATTATGGAAGAGATGGCGGAAAGAATGTAAGAGCCAAAGGAAGGGTAGAACTCCTTACAATACACTCTTCTAGACACAAAATGGCCTGGATATCCATGACCTCACAGTGCCTGGTACTACCTAGACAAGACCATTATAATAGGAGGAAAGTATGATGACATCAAAATAAAAGAGAGACTGATTGAGAGAGGGAGGGGATGTGATGGAGAGTGGATTTGTGAAGGGGAAAGTGGGGGAGAGGAGGAAATTATCATAGTTTATTGCTTATAATTATGGAAGTTGTCAATAAATAAACAAAGTTTTTAAAAATACCTGAGATTATAGGGTCATCTGCATTTAAACCACCACAACAGATATGTCTAACGGATTTTTGGTAAGGGAACCAAAACCATTCTGTAGAGGTAAGACTGTTTTGTTTTTTGCTTTTAAGAAAAAGAAAATGGATAGCCACATGCAGAATAATGAATTATTACCTTACAGAAGAGACAAAAGTCAATTCAAAATGGATTAAAGCTGTAAGTATGAGAGCTAAAACCATAAAAGCCTAATTAAAGAGTATGCAGGGCAAAAACTCCATTGACATTGAATGTGGCAATTATTTCTGGACTTTGACCCCCAAAGCACAGGCAATAAAATTAAAAAATAGACAAGCTTATTTCATCAACATGCCTGCAATCCCAGCACTCAGGAGGCTGAAGCCAGAGAAGCTCAAGTTCAACCCCAGCAGCATCCTATCTCCAAAGACAAAGTTTTTAAATTCTGCTCTTTTTAGCTTGTATTTGGCTAATTTTTTTTTTTAATTTTTGTTTTTGAGAGCCAGGTGTGGTGGCACATGCCTTTATTTTTATAATTTTTAAGATTTTATTTTTAATTTAATTAATTTATTTATTAGAGACAGAGAGAAGGAAAGAGAGAGAAGGAGAGTGAGAATGGGCACACCAGGGCCTCTAGCCACTGGAAACGAACTCCAGATGTTGTGCATCTGGCTTATGTGGGACCTGGAGAATTGAACCAGGGTCCTTAGGCTTCACAGGCATGTGCCTTAACTGATAAGCCATCTCTACAGCCCTCAGCTAATTTTTTTTTATTCTTGTCTATGTTTTAACTTTTTTTGTGTGTGTGTGGTTTTTCGAGGTAGGGTTTCACTCTAGTCCAGGCTGACCTGGAATTAACTATGTAGTCTCAGGGTGGCCTTGAACTCACAGTGATCCTCCTACCTCTGCCTCCCGAGTGCTGGGATTAAGGGTGTGCACCACCATGCCCGGCTTTGTTTTAACTTTTTATTGACAGTTTTCATAATGTACATATGTATTTTAATCATAATCTCCTCCCATTACCTTCTGTGGTTTTCCCATCCACCCTCCACTGAATCCCTTCTTTTCCAACTAGTCCCTTTTCTATTTTGATGCCTTTTTTTTTGCCCTCCTTTCACCCTCCATGAAACAGTGTTTATGGGACAATACTGTGCAAGTCTTATGCAGGTAACAGCCACTGGAAGGTTGTTAATACAATGGTCACTTAGTGTCCAGGAGACAGCATTGCAAAGCATTCCTCCCACCCTCTGGCTCTTGCATTCTTTCTGCTCCCTCTTGTGCAATGTTTTCCAAGCCTTGAGGAATGTGAGTGAGTTGTCTCATTTAGTGCTGAGCCCTCAACAATCACTTATTCTGAGCCCCTTGATGAGCTCTTTTCTCCCCAGTAGTCATCACCCAATGCAAAAGGAAACTTCTCTCACCAGAACCGAGAGCAGTACTTATCTATGAGTATAAACATAAATATTTAGAAGGCTATGGGTATAACATATTCATTTAGCCAAACGAGAGGAGTAGCTTCCCTTCTGGGGCTTATGACCTTCCCAGGTGGACCAGTTGCTTTCTTGTTGCTGAGACTAAATACCCAACCTGCAGCAGCTTAAGAGGGAAAGGAAATCTTTTCAGCATGGCAGGAGCAGGAAGCCAGAGTCACATTGTCACATCTTCAGGGAGGAAGTAAACAGAGAGAACAGTAAGTGAGGCTGGACTACAAAACCACAAGGGGCATCCCCAGGAACATACATCCTCTAGCAAAGCTCCCTCTTCTAAAGGTTCCACATAGTTCCCAAAGAGCACCACCAACCAGAGATTACATATTCACATTTGAGTCTATGGGGGACATTTTATATTCAAACCATCATACCAACCATAGGTTTTGTTTTTTGGTTTTTGGTGGTTTTTTTTTTTTTTTTTTTTTTGGAGAGAGAGAGGGGAGGGAAAGGAAGACAGATAGAGATGGGAGCGCCAGCAGCCTCTCAGCTGCTGCGAACAAAATCCAGATGTGTGAGCCCCCTTGGGTCAAGTGCAGCATTGCGCCCTTGTGTCACTTTGCATCTGGCTAAACGTGGGACCTGGAGACTGGAACCGCTGGAGATTGGAACCAGTGTTCTTAGGCTTATGAGGCAGGCGCCTTAACCGCTAAGCCATCTCTCCAGCCCCAACCATAGGCTTTTGACTAGGATTTTGGTGTCAGGCATGAATTTCCTCCCTAGAGCAAGCCTCAAATCCAGTAACAGAGGCAGCTGGTTATCCTCGTAGCAGTCATATTGCTATTGCACCAGTGACAGCATCCTGCCTGGCTGGACACTTTTATAGCTTGTACAGTCCACTGCTAGTTAGGACTGTTGATGACTTTTTCTCCCCCAGAATCCTGTATTTCACTATCCAACAGTATGACAGCCAGCAACCAGGGAGAAGGCTTCCAGTTCAATTGCAGCTTGATTTCTCAGAATCCTGCAACTGAAGCTATGGTGATCTTCAGTAATGGGGGTTTACCATTAGTTTTAATGGGCAACCAAGAACTTGGGACATCAAGGTCAGCTAGTGTTCTGCCACTTCATCATAAGTAAAAACAAAGATGGGGGCTAAGGAAATTGCTCAGTGGATAACATGCTTGCTGCAGAAGCATAAAGATGAAAGTTCAGATCCTGTCACCTACATGAAATACCAGGCATGATGGCATGTGCTATAATCCCACTGCTAGGAAGACAGACACAAGAGGACCCCTTGGGACTTGTTGGATAGCTTGTCTAGATCAATCTGTGAGTTCCAGGTTCAGTGAGAGACCTCTCTCATAAAAACAAAGTGGAGCTGGGCATGGTGGCTCATGCCTTAAATCCCAGTACTCAGGAGGCAGAAGTAGGAGGATCTGTGAGTTCGAGACCACACCTTAAGATTACAGAGTAAATTCCAGGTCATCCAGGGCTGGAGCAAGACCCTACCTCAGAGTGAGACCCTACTTCAAAAAAAAAAGGAAAAAAAATCACAAAGCCTTGTTACTGATTTTTAGTTGCCTTTTCCTGACTTTTTTTTTTTTTTTTTTTTTGTTTTTGTTTTTCAAGGTAGGGTCTCATTCCAGCCTGGGCTGGTCTGAAACTCATGGTGATCCTTCTGCCTCTGCCTCTGCGCCACTAAGTCTGGCTTTCCTTGTTTGTTCTTTGGCTCTGGTGTTTATTTTTATGTTTTATGCAGGCAGAAGCTCTCAAAGTGACCTAATCCACCATCTTCATTAATGTCCTTTTAATTCTTTGGACATACAATAAAAACTGTTTTGAAGTGTTTGTTTGGAGCTGCAGAAATCAGAAATGGCTCAGTGGAGGGTCCTCAGTGGAATGGGGGCAAAGAGGAGGAAAATGATGCTAACAACATAGGATGTGTCCACAAGTTTTCTACTAAATTAAAAAAGCAGGGGCTAGAGAGATGGTTTAGCTGTTAAGGCCCTTGTCTGCGAAGCCTAAGGACCCATGTGCCATTCCCCAGATCCCACATAAGCCAGACGCACAAGGTGACACAAGCAGGCAAGGTCACCCATACACACAAGGAGGCACATGTGTCTGGTGTTTGATTATAATGGCTAGAGGCCCTGGTGCCCCAATTTTCTCCCTCTTTCTCTCTGTCTCTCTCTCTCTCTCTCTCTCTCTCTCACACGTGCGCATGCATAAAAAAGGCCAGTCTGTTGGCTTGCCTCAGAAAAAGGGGTGAGCTGGAGAAATAGCTTAGTGGTGCCTGTGAAGTCTAAGGACCCAGGTTTGATTCCCCAGTACCCACATAAGCCAGATGTACAAGGTGGTGCATGCATCTGGAATTCTTTGCAATGGCTAGAGGCCCTGGCATACCCAATTTCTCTCTCTCTGTTTCTTTCTCTCTCTCACTCAAATAAACAAAATAAAGCTTTTTTAATTTTTATTTTAATTCATTTATTTGAGAGCCACAGACAGAGAATTCTGACATTTACCCATCCCCCTCCAAAAAAAAAAAAAAAACAGAAAAAAAGGAAAAGAAATGGCTCAGAGGGAAAAGTGCTTATGACACAACTATGAGAACTGGAGTTCAGATCCCCTAGCACCCATGTCCATGCCACGGAAGGCAGCCCATTTGTGACCCTAGTGCTGGGTCAGCAGAAACAGTGCATGCCTAAGGCAAGCTGGCTAGCTAGACCACCCAAATTGGCAAGCTCTGGGTGCAAGTGAGAGACTCTGTCTCAGAAAACAAAAGGAAGAATGATTGAGGAAGACACCCCTATGTCAGCCTCTGGCCTCCACACACACACCTAAACACATAGGAACATGCATGCACACCACTCACACATATACATGCCCCCCCCCAAAAAAAAAAAAAAAAAAACCCTGAAGTATTTGTTTGCTAAGTTGAATATATGGACCCACTCAATATCAAAGACTGCTGGGTTGGTTTGAATGCTTAGATTTTTATTTACTGTTTATTCGTTTATGTGAATGTTTTTGTTTGTCCTGAGTTTGGACCATACTTTCCTTTGATTGTCTTATACTTCTTTTATTGAAAACTATATATTTATTTTTAAAATATTTTATTTATATTAATTATTTGAGAGAGAAAGAGGCAGAGAGAGAGAATGGGCTCATCAGGGCCTCCGACCACTGGAAACAAACTGCAGATGCATGCACCACTTGCTCATCTGGTTTACATGGGTCCTGGAGAATTGAACCTGGGTCTTTTCGCTTTGCAGGCAAGCGTCTTAACTGCTAAGCCATCTCTCCAGCCCCCAAACTGTATATTTCAAGTAAAATATTATACATTGTAGCACTCTGTATTCTCATTTTTCTGCTCGCTATTACTCATTTTTCCTTAGGTATTTGTCCAGGTCTAAACCACAGGATTCAAACCCTGGTAGTGGTCAGGTCCTGGTAACTAGGCATTTGTTTGTTTATTTGTTCTGTTTTTCAAGATAGAGCCTCGACTCTGTAACCCCGGCTGACCTGAACTCACTTCTGGAATCTCTCTGTTAAATCTGTCTCACCACTAGTTCCAACAGGAAATGTAACCTCCAGTTAGCAGACCTGTGGGTTTTCTCCACAACCCCATTTCCTGTTAAGTTGGCTGACTTCACTCACCATTCTGCCTTCGTGGAGGCTTGCCCTAAGCACCAATCAGCTAAGTGGCTGCTTCCCTGGCCACCCACATTGTGCCCACTGTCAATTTATTGCGTCTAAGTCCAAATTCATCCTTAACTGTGGCATCTGTAAAAATAGATCTGAGTCCTTTCAGTAGCTTTCCATAACCAGAGGCATGATGTTTAGGCTTCCCCAGTATAGGGCAAAGATGCCCTGCAGAGGTGGGCCAAAGCTCCTGCAGCCTGCAGCCAGCAGTTTCCCTCTCTGGTGACCTCTCAGCTCTGCAGCGGAGTGCCTCCAGGGAGATTTCTCCACTCATAGCTTCTCCTGGGGCTTAGATGGTGGGTTTTCAGAGTCCCTGCGGGTAGATTCCTATGATTTACCTGTCACTATGAATGAGAAACACAGCCAAAGATTAGTTAAATCCAGGGAAACCAGATTTCAATCAGTGACGACTGACAATTAGGGAAAGAGCAGGCTCCACCCTAATTTGTACTGAGAGCCTTTTCTTCAAGGCTGAAGGAGGAAGGGAGGAGCAGATACAGGCATCAGTCCTGTCGTGAGTGAAAAGGTGTAAAGGGTGCTCTGTGTACACGGGTGCCCTATTTGGGGGCACAGCTCTGAATTGAGGGAAGACTGGGCAAACCTGAGAGGTGGGAGAGCGAATTCTTGGTATAGCCAGCTCAGGAATGGGCTAGCCTCCTCTAGCAACAGCCTGAGGAAAACAAACGGAAGAGGAGTTCAGCTTAAGCCGTTAGTAAAGCTGCTGCATCTGCTATCAGTGCTGCTCTGATGTCACTGTGGCTGTGGCTTCCTCTGCATACAGGCACTCATTGACACTTTTACTGAACAGCCAAAAACCAGTATTACATGAACAAGGAGCACATTACATGAGCAAAGGGTAAGGAAATTTCAACTTTGGATAATCCTTAAATATTTGTTAAAGGAAAAGATATAGGGATATGACTGCTGGACTCTGCTGTTCCAGAACACACACATTCTGGTCACAAGAAGCCCTCCTGTTGCCTTCAATAGATCTGTGGGTCCTTAGTGACTGACCTCGTTGTCCTCAACGCTATGATCAGCACTTCTAAAACATGTATGTTTGTTCTGAGTTTCTCAAGAGTCCAACTAGGCCACTGAGGAAAGAGGCACAGCTTAAGGTCAACCAGCATCTCAAAACCTTGCTTGTCAATCTTGGTCATCTATGTTGTTCAGGCCAAAGGTACAGCAAGACAGGGGAAACCTAGGCACATTGCTTTAAGCGGATGGATAACAGTTGTAAGGTAAACTTTAGGGCAAGTTACAAGGAAGGAATTTAGCATCTCACAGCAATAATCTCAGAAAAGTTATTTGTAAGGTTGATAAGAAATATTCCCACAGTTCTTTCCCATAGTTCACTGCCATATTTCATTCTCATAGTTCATTCCCACAGCTTGTTCTTATAGTCTCTCCCTACTCAAGGGATCAGCCCAGCTTGTCTGCTAGCATGTTACAAAGTTGTTAGGGTCACAGCCCCCAAAAGCTAGGCTAATCTATCTATCACCAATAAGCCAATTAAAGAGACAGTAGAAAGCATAAAAAGGAGATTTACCCAATGTAGCAACAGTAAAGATAACAAATAAAGAGGTCCAGTGGCCCTAAACCCACCTTCAGGGTCATGACATGGGGTTTAGGATTAAATAGACACCAAGCAGTATGCAGAACTAAGCAGACTGGGTCAAGATATGGTTCCCTCCAATTATGTCCATCATGCTCTGGGCTCCAGTCCTCCTGAAGATGGTCTGACAAGGTAGACTGTGTGAACTCTCTTCCTGGGTGATTTTAATTATTTGGGATTTATTAGTTCAATAGTTCTATAGTCAAAGGGAGGGGTACAGGTGTCTCTTTAGCATGTGTGTGTGTGTATACACATGTGTGTGCATATGCACATGCCCTGTGTGCACATGTGTGGAAGCCAGAAGCAGGCATTGTATGTCTCCTGTATTGCTCTTCTTTTTTTTTTTTTTTTTTTCCTGAGAGAGAGTCTTTTACAGCGTTCTCTGTAGGTGCAAAGCATTGGATCCAGCATCAGTCTCCCACTGAACCATTGCTCCAGCCACCACCACCACCCCAGGAGATATTTTTAAATTTTTCATTGACAATTTCCTTACATGTGTATAATGTATTTGCATCATAATCCCCTCCTGTCATCTTATCTCTTATCCCACCTCCCCCATTCTCCTTCCAATAAACCTCCTCTTCTTTCCAACTAGGCCCTCTTCTACTTTATTTTCTCCTTCACTATCTATGACAGAATGTTGATGGGCTCAATCTTGTGCAGGCTAATCACAGTTGCTGTGAGGTCATGAATGCAAAGGCTACTACTACTTCATCCCCAGAAGATAGCATCTCAAAGCACTCCTCCCCGTCCTCTGGCTCTTACATTCTTTCTGCTCAGGCTTCTCCATGTGCCCTGAGCCTTGGAAGGCATGACACAGGGACCTCATTTAGCACCGAACATTCAACACTAACTTCTTCTCAACACTTTGACAGGTTTGAGTCTCCCCAGTAGTCATCACCCATGTCATATTGCTGGGACAAAACATGCAACCAGAAGCAGCTTATAGAAGGAAAGGGCTTATTTCTGACCTACAGCTTGCAGAGGAAGTTTCATCATAGCAGAGAAAGCATGGCAGGTACAGACAGCCCAGCATCACGTTTTCACATCAGAAGCAAGAAGTAGCAAGAACGAGCTAGCTGAGCTCAGCAAGCATGACCATGTAACATCCCAAACCCCATCATCAGTGACACACCTCCAGCTAGGTTCTACCTCTCAAAAGCTCCACAGTCTTTCCAACAGCGCCACCAACCGGGGATCAAGCATTCAAATACACGAGGCCATGAAGGATGCTTTCCATTCAAACTTCTACATGGCCTAATGTAAAAAGAAGTTTCACCAGGTGTGGTGGCACACGCCTTTAATCCCAGCCCTCTGGAGGCAGAGGTAGGAGGATTACCATGAGTTCAAGGCCACCCTGAGACTACATGGTGAATTCCAGGTCAGCTTGGGTTAGAGAGAGACCCTACCTTGAAAAAACAAACAAAAAAGTTTCTTTTTATATATTTTATTTATTTACTTATGAGTGTGTGAAAGAGTGTGTATGTGTGTATGGGCACACCAGGGCTTCTAACCACTGCAAACAAACTCCAGATGAATATGCTACTTGTACATTTGGCTTTACATGGGTACTGGGGAATCAAACCTGTGCCAGAAGTCTTTGCAAACAAGTGCCTTTAACTGCTGAGCTATCTTTCCAGCCCCCCAAAAGCTTTTTTGACCAAAGTTAGAGTAGCACTAACCTATGGCCATAAACATAAATATTTAGAGGGCAAACTTAATAGTATAGCATACACATTTAGCAAAAAAAAATAGTACTATCTTCCCTCCTAGGGCCCATGGCCTTCACAGCCATAGGGTTTTGACTAGGCCTTCAGTACCAGGAATGAATAGCTCCCCATAACAGTCATGTAGCTATTGCACAAGTGGGCACATCGTGCCTGCACAAGTGGGCACATCGTGCCTGCCTGGTCAGTTTTGCAGCTCACAGGACCAACAGCTGGTTAAGACAGTTGTTGACTTTTGTCCCCCAGAAGCCTGTGTAGCACTTTCCAGGGCTCTGACAACTATTCAGCAGGGAGGTGACTTCCAGCTCAGTTCCCGCTTCATTTCTCAGTGTCCTGCAACCAAAACATGTGGTGTTTTCAACAATAGGGTCTTACCATCAAGTTCTTGTGAGCAACCAAGATCATTGGCAATAAAGAGGGACTTTTTTTTTTTTTTTTTTTGAGGTAGAGTCCAGGTTGACCTGGAATTCACTATGTAGTCTCAGGTTGACCTCATACTCATGGTGATCCTCCTACCTCTGTTTCCCGAGGGCTGGGATTAAAGGTGTGCACCACCATGCCTGGGTAAATAGGGTCTGTTGTAAAGTAAGGACTAGCTGGGAAGGTAGTTCAGTGGCTAAAGATGCATGCTTATGAATGGAAGCACGAAATCTTGGCAAGGGATGCCCTAGGATTAAGTGCAATACCAAAAAAAAAAAAAAAAGAAAAGAAAAGAAAAAAACCAGAGGACCTCTAGTTAAGATGGTGGCATAGGAACCACGCCACAACAGCCTAGGAGAGAAAAAGCAAAAAAAGAAAAATAAAAAGCCCAGCAAAATACACTCTTCTACTAAAAAGTGAGGTGTATAGTAAATTATCAAGCACAGCAGAGAAGTAGGACAGATCCCAGAGCGTCTGGAGCCCACAGAAGCAGGCAGAAGTGGTGGCAAGTTCTACATGGCTGCAGCCACCAGGCTCTGCCTGAGCCACAGGATTTTATTTTTATTTTTAATTTTTATTTATTTGTTTAAAACCAGGTGAGAAGACAGAGAGAGAGAATGGGCATGTGGGGCCTCCATCCACTGCAAATGAACTCCAGATGGAGGCAGAGGTATGGGGAGGATCGCTTTGAGTTTGAGGCCACGCTGAGACTCCAACCCCAAGCCACAGGATTTTAAAACCAGGTGATTCGGTAGGTCAGCCTGGGCTATGAGTTTGAGGCCATGCTGAGACTACACAGACCCTAGGTCAGCCTGGGCCAGAAACCCTACCTCAAAAACCAAAAAAAAAAAAAAAAAAAAAAAGGTGAGGGGATTTTCCAATCACACCGGCCTCCTCGCAAACTCAAGAAACGTGGAAGGAGGATGGCAGAGACCAAGAGAGTGGCATGTGAGGAAGAAGAACGAATGGACCAGCAGACAGAATTCAGCCACCATCCACAGCTTCCCCTCCCCCATTGCCAGTACAAGCACCAATAAGCACCAGAGATGTGGGGAAGGGAGCTCAACTATACAGCACCCGGCATGATCAGAACAGTGACCCACAGTCCCACCTGGCCTTCCTGAGTCCACAGCATGGCAAAGAAGGACCCAAGTGGCCATGCAGCATAGCTGTGATTACAACCATTCCAAAAGGTAACTGGGATTACACCAGGTCAGTATCCACCAAATAAGCCTAGTATATAGGCTTGCATCAGAAGGGCTAATTGCACCATCCATGTCAGGGTAAATTATATGTTAAATCTGATGGATGGTCAGACCTGACATTCTAAAATAAGCTATATTTGGGGCTGCTCATTTGTTGCTTCCTGATTTATAGTGCCTTTGTTTCCTCCTCTGTCATTCATTGGGAAAGGGTCTCACTTGATCACAAGCTGACCTTGGAACCCTCCACAGACCAGAAATTTTAGCCTCCCACTTGACAAGATTAAGGGTGTGGGGCAACACACATACTTAGGGACTGTGACTTTGTTAGAGGATCTGTTTGTTATAATACCTACTTTTGCACAAATACTCTGTGCTGTATTTCATTGAATGGGTACACTGTTTAGTTAAGTTTTTAGAACTTTTCTGTATTCTGTCCCATTCAGCTTATTTGAATACTCTCATAGCAGGCAAACCCAACAACTAGGGTCACTTTTGTAGTTACTCTGGGAGTCTTAAGAGCCACACCTAGCACCTTAACCTCCTACCCTGAAGATATGTAACAACAGATTTCAAAAGAATGATTATAAACATGTTCAAAGAACTCAAAGAGGAAATCAAAGGGTTCAAAGATCTCAAAGAGGAAATCAAAGGAATCAAAGAACACACAGGAAACCAATTTAATGAAATAAGAAGGTCAATACTAGACATAAATAGAAATACTAGCAATAAAGAACACAGTCAGTGAAATAAAAAAAACTCTGTAGAAAATCTCTCTAGTAGAATGCATGAAGGAGAGAACAGAATATCTAAACTAGAAGACCAGGTGGTAGATCTAATACAGTCCAACAAAGAGAAAGACAAACTAATAGGAAGTTATGAATGGGAATTTTCAAGATACTCAGGACACTATGAAAGATCAAACATAAGAATTCAAGGTATAGTAGAAGGAGAAGAATCTCATTCCAAAGGCATAGTAGGTGTTTTCAGCAAAATCATAGAAGAAAACTTCCCCCAAATTGGGAAAGAGATGCCAATGCAGATACAGGAAGCCTTTAGAACACCAAACAGACAAAACCTGGAAAGAACCTGCCATAGTATAATTAAACTACCAAACATAAAAACCAAAGAAAATATATTGAAAGCAGCTAGAGAGAAAAAGCAAGTCACCTACAAAGGCCAGCCCATCAGAATCACAGCAGATTATTCAACACAAACTTTAAAAGCCAGAAGGGCTTGGAGTGTTGTATTCCAAGTTCTGAAAGATAAAAACTGTCAACCAAGGTTACTTTACCCTGCAAATCTATCCATTCAAATAGATGGAGAAATAAGGACATTCCACAACAAAAGCAGGCTAAAAGAATATTTGAAGACAAAACCAGGTCTACAGAAAATACTTCACAGGATTCTCCATGCTGAAGAGAAAGAAAAGCACACATATAAGGAACCTGGACAAAAACAAAGCATACTCCAATAATAGTTAATACAAGAGAGCAAAGGTAAAAACTGGATGAACTACAAAACAAGAAAAATGGCAAAAATAAATACACACCTTTCAATAATAACTCTTAATATCAATGGCTTTGAATGCCTCCAAGAAACTCACCTTTATGCAAAGGATAGACACTATCTTAGGGTGAAAGTTTGGAAAAAGCTGTTTCAAGCAAATGGGCCTAGAAAACAAGCAGGGGTTGCTATCCTAATATCTGACAGGGTAGACTTCAGACCAATGTTAGTTAGGAAAGATAAGGAAGGTCACTTTATATTAATTAAAGGAACGCTCCAACAGGAGGACATGACAATCCTAAACATATATGCACCCAACACAGGGGCTCCCAATTTCATCAAACAAATGCTATTAGAACTGTCACAGATAACACCAAACACACTTGTAGTGGGTGACTTCAACACCCCACTCTCACCAATTGACAGGTCATCCCAGCAAAAAATAAACAGAGATGCTTCTGAATTAAATGAGGTCATAGAACAAATGGGCCTAACAGATGTATATAGGACATTTCATCCAAATGCTGAAGAATACACATTCTTTTCAGCAGCACATGGAACATTCTCTAAAATAGACCATATATTAGGACACAAAACAAATCTTAACAAATACAGGAAAATTGAAATAATTTCTTGCATTCTATCTGATCACAATGGGATCAAACTGCAAATCAGTAACAAGAAAAGCTATAGAGCATATGCAAAATCGTGGAAACTAAACAATACACTACTAAATGATGAATGGGTCAATGAAGAAATCAAGAAGGGAAACAAAAAAAAAATTCATGGAGTCAAATGATAATGAGAACACAACATACCAAAACCTTTGGGACACAATGAAGGCAGTCCTAAGAGGGAAATTGGTAGCTTTAAGTGCCTATGTTAAGAAATTAAAAAGGTTGCAGGTAAACAACTTAATGCTATACCTTAAGGCCTTGGAAAAAGAAGAACAAGGCAAACCAAAAATCAGTAGACAGAAAGAAATAATAAAGATTAGGGCAGAAATTAATGAAATAGAAACCAAAAAAAAAAAAAAAATCCAAAGACTCAAAGAAACAAAGAGCTGGTTCTTTGAAAGGATAAAAAAGATTGATAACCCTTAGCAAATCTGACTAAAAGAAAGAGAGAACACACACAAATTAATAAAATCAGAGATGAAAAATGCACCATTACAACAGATACCAGAGAAATTTTTAAAATCATAGGGACATACTATAAGAACATATACTCCACTAAGTTTGAAAATCTGAAAGAAATGGATGATTTCCTTGATTTATATGACCTACCTAAATTAAATCAAGATAAGATTAACCACTTAAATAGACCTATAACAAACGTGAGATCCAAGCAGTTATAAAAAAATCTCCCATCTAAAAAAAGTCCAGTCCCAGATGGATTCACTGCTGAATTTTACTGGACCTTCATGGAAGAACTAACACCAATGCTTCTTAAATTTTTCCATAAAATAGAAGGATCCTACCAAACTTCTATGAAGCCAGCATCACCCTGATCCCAAAACCAGACAAAGATAGAACAAAAAGGAAAATTACAGTCCAATCTCCCTCATGAACATAGATGCAAAATTCTCAACAGAATTCAGCCACCATCCACAGCTTCCCCTCCCCCATTGCCAGTACAAGCACCAATAAGCACCAGAGATGTGGGAAGGGAGCTCAACTATACAGCACCCGGCATGATCAGAACAGTGACCCACAGTCCCACCTGGCCTTCCTGAGTCCACAGCATGGCAAAGAAGGACCCAAGTGGCCATGCAGCATAGCTGTGATTACAACCATTCCAAAAGGTACCTGGGATTACACCAGGTCAGTATCCACCAAATAAGCCTAGTATATAGGCTTGCATCAGAAAGGGCTAATTGCACCATCCATGTCAGGGTAAATTATATGTTAAATCTGATGGATGGTCAGACCTGACATTCTAAAATAAGCTATATTTGGAGCTGCTCATTTGTTGCTTCCTGATTTATACTGCCTTTGTTTCCTCCTCTGTCATTCATTGGGGAAGGGTCTCACTTGGTCACAAGCTGACCTTGGAACCCTCTACAGACCAGAAATTTTAGCCTCCCACTTGACAAGATTAAGGGTGTGGGGCAACACACATCCTTAGGGACTGTGACTTTGTTAGAGGATCTGTTTGTTATAATACCTACTTTTGCACAAATACTCTGTGCTGTATTTCATTGAATGGGTACACTGTTTAGTTAAGTTTTTAGAACTTTTCTGTATTCTGTCCCATTCAGCTTATTTGAATACTCTTATAGCAGGCAAACCCAACAACTAGGGTCACTTTTGTAGTTACTCTGGGAGTCTTAAGAGCCACACCTAGCACCTTAACCTCCTACCCTGAAGATATGTAACAACAGATTTCAAAAGAATGATTATAAATATGTTCAAAGAACTCAAAGAGGAAATCAAAGTGTTCAAAGATCTCAAAGAGGAAATCAAAGGAATCAAAGAACACACAGGAAACCAATTTAATGAAATAAGAAGGTCAATACTAGACATAAATAGAAATACTAGCAATAAAGAACACAGTCAGTGAAATAAAAAAAACTCTGTAGAAAATCTCTCTAGTAGAATGGATGAAGGAGAGAACAGAATATCTAAATTAGAAGACCAGGTAGCAGATCTAATACAGTCCAACAAAGAGAAAGACAAACTAATAGGAAGGTATGAATGGGAATTTTCAAGATACTCAGGACACTATGAAAGATCAAACATAAGAATTCAGGGTATAGTAGAAGGAGAAGAATCTCATTCCAAAGGCATAGTAGGTGTTTTCAGCAAAATCATAGAAGAAAACTTCCCCCAAATTGGGAAAGAGATGCCAATGCAGATACAGGAAGTCTTTAGAACACCAAACAGACAAAACCTGGAAAGAACCTGCCATAGTATAATTAAACTACCAAACATAAAAACCAAAGAAAATATATTGAAAGCAGCTAGAGAGAAAAAGCAAGTCACCTACAAAGGCCAGCCCATCAGAATCACAGCAGATTATTCAACACAAACTTTAAAAGCCAGAAGGGCTTGGAGTGTTGTATTCCAAGTTCTGAAAGATAAAAACTGTCAACCAAGGTTACTTTACCCTGCAAATCTATCCATTCAAATAGATGGAGAAATAAGGACATTCCACAACAAAAGCAGGCTAAAAGAATATTTGAAGACAAAACCAGGTCTACAGAAAATACTTCACAGGATTCTCCATGCTGAAGAGAAAGAAAAGCACACATATAAGGAACCTGGACAAAACAAAGCATACTCCAATAATAGTTAATACAAGAGAGCAAAGGTAAAAACTGGATGAACTACAAAACAAGAAAAATGGCAAAAATAAATACACACCTTTCAATAATAACTCTTAATATCAATGGCTGGAATGCCTCCAAGAAACTCACCTTTATGCAAAGGATAGACACTATCTTAGGGTGAAAGTTTGGAAAAAGCTGTTTCAAGCAAATGGGCCTAGAAAACAAGCAGGGGTCGCTATCCTAATATCTGACAGGGTAGACTTCAGACCAATGTTAGTTAGGAAAGATAAGGAAGGTCACTTTATATTAATTAAAGGAACGCTCCAACAGGAGGACATGACAATCCTAAACATATATGCACCCAACACAGGGGCTCCCAATTTCATCAAACAAATGCTATTAGAACTGTCACAGATAACACCAAACACACTTGTAGTGGGTGACTTCAACACCCCACTCTCACCAATTGACAGGTCATCCCAGCAAAAAATAAACAGAGATGCTTCTGGATTAAATGAGGTCATAGAACAAATGGGCCTAACAGATGTATATAGGACATTTCATCCAAATGCTGAAGAATACACATTCTTTTCAGCAGCACATGGAACATTCTCTAAAATAGACCATATATTAGGACACAAAGCAAATCTTAACAAATACAGGAAAATTGAAATAATTTCTTGCATTCTATCTGATCACAATGGGATCAAACTGCAAATCAGTAACAAGAAAAGCTATAGAGCATACACAAAATCGTGGAAACTAAACAATACACTACTAAATGATGAATGGGTCAATGAAGAAATCAAGAAGGGAAACAAAAAAAAAATTCATGGAGTCAAATGATAATGAGAACACAACATACCAAAACCTTTGGGACACAATGAAGGCAGTCCTAAGAGGAAAATTGGTAGCTTTAAGTGCCTATGTTAAGAAATTAAAAAGGTTGCAGGTAAACAACTTAATGCTATACCTTAAGGCCTTGGAAAAAGAAGAACAAGGCAAACCAAAAATCAGTAGACAGAAAGAAATAATAAAGATTAGGGCAGAAATTAATGAAATAGAAACCAAAAAAAAAAAAAAATCCAAAAACTCAAAGAAACAAAGAGCTGGTTCTTTGAAAGGATAAAAAAGATTGATAACCCTTAGTAAATCTGACTAAAAGAAAGAGAGAACACACACAAATTAATAAAATCAGAGATGAAAAATGCACCATTACAACAGATACCAGAGAAATTTTTAAAATCATAGGGACATACTATAAGAACATATACTCCACTAAGTTTGAAAATCTGAAAGAAATGGATGATTTCCTTGATTTATATGACCTACCTAAATTAAATCAAGATAAGATTAACCACTTAAATAGACCTATAACAAGTACGTAGATCCAAGCAGTTATAAAAAAAATCTCCCATCTAAAAAAAGTCCAGTCCCAGATGGATTCACTGCTGAATTTTACTGGACCATCATGGAAGAACTAACACCAATGCTTCTTAAATTTTTCCATAAAATAGAAGGATCCTACCAAACTCCTTCTATGAAGCCAGCATCACCCTGATCCCAAAACCAGACAAAGATAGAACAAAAAAGGAAAATTACAGTCCAATCTCCCTCATGAACATAGATGCAAAAATTCTCAAGCCAGGAGTGGTGGCGCACGCCTTTAATCCCGGCACTCGGGAGGCAGAGGTAGGAGGATAGCTGAGAGTTCGAGGCCACACTGAAACTACATAGTTAATTCCAGGTCAGCCTGGACCAAAGTGAGACCCTACCTCAAAAAAGCTACACCACATGCAGTTCAATGGGAGAGAGAAAAAAAAAACAGTGAAGATACTCAACAGTGAACACTGCAAGCTTTAAATTTGGCCAGCCAGACTAAATGATCCAATGGGTGCAATAGTGACATGTCTGTTATGGGAGAAACCAACTGCTCTCTAATTGGACTGGAGACATGCTCCATGGGAGGGAATATATCACTAATATTGAAAACCTACAATAGGGGTAGTCATGAGCCCTAAGGGTGTAATGTCTGTTGGTGTCTGGCTAAATGTATATACTATGCTCACCAAACTGCCCAGTAAGCACTTCTCTTTATGTCCACACCCATATATTAATACTACTCTCACTTTTTGTTAGAGAAGCTTGTCTTTTCAGATGGTGGCAACCTTGGGATGTCTCAAAAGGCACCATGGTGCTGAGAAGAAGGGACAGAGGAGTGCTCAGCACTGAAACATCTGAAATCCACCTTCCAAGGCTCAGGGTCCATTGCGGAAGAGGGGATGGAAAGAATGTAAGAGCCAAAGGAAGAGTAGGACTCCTTACAACATGCTCCTCCAGACACAAAATGGCCTGGATATCCATGACCTCACAGTGCCTGACACTACCTACACAAGACCATCATAATGGGAAAAGATCATGATGTCAAACCGAAAAGAGAGACTGATTGAGAGGGGGAGGGGATATGATGAAGAGTGAAGTTTCAAAGGAGAAAGTGGGGGGAGGGAGGGAAGAACCATGGGATATTTTCTACAATTAAAGAAGATGTCAAGAAAAGAAAAGAAAAGAAAAGAAAAGAAAGGAAAGGAAAGGAAAGGAAAGGAAAGGAAAAGAAAAGAAAAGAAAAGAAAAGAAAAGAAAAGAAAAGAAAAGAAAAGAAAAGAAAAGAAATAGAGATGGCAATGGCCACTGGGATGACCCAGAAGGCAACATAGTGCTGAGAAGAAGGGATGGAGGAGTGCCTAGCACTGAAATATGTCTGTCACACCCTCCAAGATTCAGAGGCCATTGCAGAAGAGGGGGCGGATAGAATGGAAGAGCCAAAGGAAGGGTACGACTCCTTAAATGCAACTGTCCAGGCAGAAATTGGCCTTGATATCCATGACCTATCAGTGCCTAGCAATACCTTCACAAGTTCCTCATAATAGAAGATAAAGATGATGACATCAAATTAAAAGAGAGAATAATGGAGAGAGGGAGGGAATGTGATGGAGACTAGAGTTCTAAAGGAGAATGGAGGAGGGGAGGGAAATATGTGTTTTTGTATGTATGTATAGAAGTTGTCAATAAAAAAATTTTTTAAAGAAAAAATAATAAAAATACACTGATTCTCATCTTTGTCCATGCTGCCAGTTTTGTAAGCCTCAGTTTCTCATATCAAAATCAAGGTGGGCAATATCAAGATATTTTAATGAGTTTTGTCTCTTTATTTAAATTCTATCTGAATGTGACATAAGAATCAAATCTCAGCTTTTATTTTGTTATGTAGGACACCTGTTTACAAGTATAGTTTTTATTTTTAAGTGTTCTACTCATATGTTTTCTTATTGGGTAAGACTTTTATTTGCTTTCAATGTATTCTAATAAATAAAACTGGCCCTAATTATAAAAAAAAAAGAAAGAAAAGAAAAGAAAAGAAAAGAAAAGAAAAGAAAGAAAAAAGCAGGCACAAAATTCCAAGATAAAGGTGTAGGGAAAAACTTTTTCCAAATAAGGCCCTAGGAGCTCAGAGAATAAAACATAGACTCAACCATTGGGATCTCGTGAAACTAAAAAGCTGTTGTACAACTAAGCAAGCCATAAACAGAGTCAACAGACAACTTACAGAATGGGTGAAAATATTTACCAGCTGTCCATATTACAGAGGTTTAATATCTAGAGTTTACAAAAAAGTCTCAAAAAAAAAACTAAGCAATTAAAAGAAAATCAATGAACCCACTTAAAAATAGGCAGGAGGCTGAACAGAGTACCCAAAGGAAAAAAAATACAAAATTCCAATAAACATCTAAAAAGATGTGCAACATCTTCAGCTATCAAGGAAATGCAAATTAAAACTACTTTGAGATTCGCTCGCTCTAGTAAGAATGACACAAATGTTGGTAAGGGTGTAGGGAAAGAGGAACCCCTACCCACTATTGGTAGGAGAGCAAATTTATACAACCACTATGAAAATCAGTATGCAGGTCCCTCAAAAATCTAAAAATAGCCAAGTTTGTGGAACCTTGGGCCAGATCTAGGTGAACCCCCACAATATGCAATTATCCAGAGTGATTGATCTCTGTGATTCCCAAAAAATACAGGCCTTTGCCGAGAGCTTGGTTTCCAGACAGAGCTAAAAGGCAAGGTCCTATTGCTGAAGACACACACTGCGCTCTCAGAACACTGACGGAGAAAGTGGGCATTGAGAGGAAAGCCAGTCCTTGCCTGGCAAAACGTCATGGCGCTGGAAAGTGCTATGAGAGCTACTGTGAGACAATGATCACAAACAGCATGAATAAGCAGGAAACCAGCTCAATAAGAAATACACACTTGTGCAATAGTGGCACACAGCCTTTGTGGGTGACCAACTGTCCTTTTGTTGGACATGAGGCCCACTCAGTGGAAGAGAACTCATAACTGGTACTTGGAACCAAGTCAGCACCCCATGGTCAGGAAAATCACATTACCCAGAGAGAAGCCCCAGTATTCCCTGTGCAAGTCAAATAGGTAGCTACATCAAAATGTCTCTCAAGCTCCTAGGCATATCCCCTTGAACCAATTGGCCAGAGAATCTGTTTTATCTTACAGATAGCAGAGAACAGTAAGGAGATCCAAGATCCCCCAATACAAGAAAAGACAGCAAATCCTCACAAGATGTGCCACCTCTACCACATTTACAGGGGTCCAGAAGAAATTGGAGTGGAAGCAGCAACACAAATATTGTTCCCAGTGCTAGCCCAACATCCACAACCAGAAAAATAATGACAAACACTGTGGTGAACCTAAACACATCATAACAGAAATACACAGGCTACAGGGAAATCAAAACAACCGCTAACACACCTGCCAAGGCTCAGGGACTGTTGCAGAAGAGAGGCAGAAAGATTGTAAGAGCCAGAAGGTCAGTAGAAACAACCTGAGGCACAGCTCCCCCCAAGACAGAGGCCCTAATTACCCCACAGAGAGCACCAATAACATACTGAAGAGGCCCCTCAGGGAAATGGAGGCAGGGAAGGGGACATACTATAACCTATGTTAAAATAGTAATTAATAAAAAGACTATAATTAAAAAATAAATAAATAAAAATAGCCAGGTGTGGCCGGGCATGGTGGTGCACACCTTTAATCCCAGCACTTGGAAGGCAGAGATAGGAGGATCACCGTGAGTTCAAGGCCACCCTGAGACTATATATAGTGAATTCCAGGTCAGCCTGGGCTGGAGCAAGACCCTACCTCAAAAAAAAAAAAAAAATAGCCAAGTGTAATGGTGCATACCTTTAATCCCAGAATTTAGGAGATAGAGGTAGGAAGATTGCTATGAGTTTGAGGCAAGCCTGGGACTACACAGTGAGTTCAGCCTGGGCTAGAGTAAGACCATGCCTTTAAACAACAACAAAAAAAAAGCCAGGTATGGTGGCACACACCTTTAATCCCAGCACTGGCGAGGCAAAGGTAGGAGAATTGCCATGAGTTCAAGGCCATCCTGAGACTACATGATGAAATTCCAGGTCAGCCTGAGGTAGAGTGAGACCCTACCTCAAAAAAACACACACACAAGAAAGAAAGAAAGAAAGAAAGAAAGAAAGAAAGAAAGAAAGAAAGAAAGAAAGAAAGAAAGAAAGAAAGGAAGGAAGAAAGAAGGAAGGAAGGAAGGAAGGAAGGAAGGAAGGAAGGAAGGAAGGAAGGAAGGAAGGAAGGAAGGGGGGAGGGAGGAGGATGGAGAAAGAAAAGAAAAGAAAAAAGAAAAGAAAAGAAAAGAAAAGAAAACCTAAAAATGGATCTACCATTTGACCCAGTTATATCATTCCTGGGTATATACCCTAAAAACTCTACTCTTTACTATAGAGATACTTGCTAGATTGACAATATCTAAGAAATAGAATCAGCCCCGATGCCAATCAACTGATGAATGAACAATGAAGACATGATACATATGCACAATAGAGATCTATTCTGCAGTAAAGGAAAATGAAATTTGCAGGAACATGGATGGGCCTGAAAAAATATATTAAGGTTACCCAGGTTCAGAAAGCGACACCCAGTGTTCTCTCTCATATTCAGATTGTATCATGGGATAGTTTGGTTTGTTAATAAGTTGTAGTAAGCATCAGTAGTAATAGTCAGAAAGCTAGAATGAGGCTTGGAGAGAGAAAGAAGCATGGAGGGTCAGGGGAGGGGAGAGCAGGCAGGCCAGTGAAGGGACAGAATACAGGAGGTGGACTGGTCTGGGAGGACAAGGATAAGGACAGCCAGATACACAAAACTAAAGATGACAGAAACCTACCTCTTTGTTAGCTAATTGAAAGATATAACTCTTGGGCTGAAGAGATTGTTCAGTGGTTAAGGGACTTGCCTGCAAAACCTAATGACCTGGGTTCAATTCCCCAGATAGACAAAGCAGCACATTTATCTAGTTTGTTTACAGTGGCTAGAGGCCCTGGTATGCTCATTCTCTGTCTCTCTCCATGCAAATAAATAAAATCTTATAAAATTTATATCTCTTAAAAATACAGAGAAAGAGAGAGAGAGAGTTTGGGCAGAAGTACCCTGCAGGGGTAGAGAAAGCTTTATCCCAAAACCATAGGCTATTGCTGGTAAATCCCAATATGAGAATTGGGACAACTCCCACAGTGAGCTCTTGGTCAGGGAGGCCCATAAAGCCCCCAAAATAATGCAGGCCATTGCCAAAGCTCTTTATTACCCACAGAACTAAATAGTAAGACCCTATTGCTGAGGACAGCACAGGCTGCAGTCTCAGGACATAAATAAGTCATGCTGGAGCTGAGATGGAAGCCATCTCCCTGCTGTATAGCTCTATGTGAGCTGGGGATAAAAGTCACCAACAGTGAAAATAAGCAGTGAATCCTGCAAGCTACTAGCCAGGCAAGTTGTACTCACAGGTACAATAACGGCACATAGGTTATAGGGGTAGTCAAGTGTTATTTGGTTGGATAGGAGACATGATCAGCAGCTGGGAATTCATGCCTAGTACTGAACACTAAGTCAGAAGCCTATGGCTTGGTAGGTCATAGACCCTGGAGGGAAGTTTCCACTATTTTTAGCTAAAAGAAGAGATTATGCCCATTGAAAAGTCTTCGTGTGTCGAGTTTTATCCCCTGTGATCCATGCTGCCTTCATTCTTGACTACGAAATCTGCTATTTACAGATGACATTGAATACAGGGAGACCCAAGATCATAATGACAAGAAAGGAAAGCCTACTGCCTAACACGAAATGAGTCATGTCTATCACACCTGCCAGGACCCAGGAGACATTACAGAGGAAGGGGCTGATTAAATAGGAGCACTGCTGTCACTGCTAGCCTGACAACCTCCTCCACTAAAGGAGACTTATAATATTCCCTCAAGGCTCAGTGAACATTGGGGAAGAGTAGAGCAGAAAGAATGTAAGAGCCACAGGGTAGGAAATTGTATTTTAAGGCATTGTCTCTCCCCCCCACCTCCCGCCACATATACATAGAGACCCTCAGTGGAATGGGGCAGGGGAGAGGAGACATAAGAGTGTAACCTGATGGGAATATGACCAATTTTCAATATGTTCATATATTAAAGTTCCAAATAACTTTTTTAAAGAGGTGGAAAGGGGCTGTGAGATACTCAGCAGTTAAAGGTGCTTTCTTGCAAAGCCTAATAGCCTGGGTTCGAATCCCAGTACCCACATAAAGCCAGATGCAAAAAGTGGCACATATATCTGGAGTTTGTTTGCAGTGGAAACTGGAACCTCCCTCTTTCTCATTCTCATGGTCTCTCTTCTTTCTTTCTTTCTTTCTTTCTTTCTTTCTTTCTTTCTTTCTGGGTGTAGTTTTTTTTGCCTTTAATCCCAGCAGGGTCTCATTCTAGCTCAGGCTGAGGAGGATCACTATGAGTCTCAAGGTGGCCTGAGACTACATAATGAATTCCAGGTCAGCCTGGGCTAAAGTGAGACCTTACTTCAAAAAAAAAATCAAAAGAAATAAGACAATAATAAAATAAAAAATAAAATGTAGTAGACAGTATAGATAGATAGATAGATAGATAGATAGATAGATAGATAGATAGATAGATATAGATAGATAATCTAAGGCTGTCCTTTGGCCTCCACATGCACATATGTCACATGGGCCACACATGCATGGTCAGCTACATAAAAAATTCAAAAGAAATAAGACATGCATAATAATTTTTTAAAAATAAAATGGGGTCCCTCCTATATATATATAGGATATATATATATATCCGCCAGGTAGGGGGTGAAAGGCACGGAGTGGCCGACACAGACTCTGGGAGTTGGGTGGAAGCAGGCAGATAGGTCAGCTGCATATTAACATTCTCGTTTATACATCATATAGGATTTTTATTTTTTATTTTTTTAGGGTTTGACTGGCCAATCGTTGTACATGGGGTGGTGGTTCCCTTCCATTGACCAATGACAGCCTGTCTCCAGGCAGATCATCTCTCCAGCAGGTTGCTTTTAGATTTGGGACATCATCTTTGTTGTCATGCCAGGCCTGTACAGGATGCATCATCCACAGAAGCCACTTTTGGTAAAAGATAGCATGTTGGGTCTGGCTGGGGCCCGACCTGCATTGTGCCCCCAAGGTTACACTAAACAAAGTCTAGAGCTCCTTGACTGGTTGTCTAAAACAAGGACTGAAAAACCTATGGCATTACCAACTGGGCATGGTGTGCTACAAAGAAAAACATATGCCCAGTCATCAAATCAAAATTAGGGGTTTTCAGGGTTTGGCTGGCCAATTGTTGTATGGGGGGTTCCACATCTTGTGATTTCAATGACAGCCTGTCTCCAGGCAGATCTGTCTGTCTTCCTCTCAGCAGGTTGCTCTCGGGTCTGGGATCTCTAGCAAAAAAAAAAATAAAAGGCCTGTACAGTAAAATGCTGAGGCTCAGCAGGTAAAGGCACTTGCTTGCAAAGCCTGATGGCCCAGGTTCGATTCCCCAGTGCCCACATAAACAGATGCACAAAGTAGCACATGCATCTGGAGTTAATTAAACAAAGTCAAGAGGTCCTTGACTTCCATTTGTCTCTGTCAAGGATTCTGAAACTCTTTCTCTCTTACCAACTGCAAATATATTTTTTTATTTTTTTATTTATTTTTGCCCAGTCATCAAAGAGAGATAGACTTGAGGGAGAGGGAGAGGTAAAATGTGCACCAGCAGCTCTCAGCAGCTGGTGAAGGAAATCCAGATGTTGCAAAGCCTGATGGCAAATTCGATCCCCAGTGCTTGCCTAAACAGATGCATCAAAGTAGCACATGGACCTGGAGTTAATTGGAAGTAGCTGGACATTGGAACCAGCATTCTTCTCTCTGTCATTCAGGCTCTCTCTAGCCCCCTTGCCAAATATCCAGCCCATAAAAATATTTAAAAAAAATAAAATGTAGCACATCATGCAAATAGCAATTTAACTTAGATTAAAAGAAAAAAACAAGAGTCATGGCTCAGTGGGTACGGTAAAGTGCTTGCCACACAAGCATGAGAACCTGAATTCATATTCCCATAAAAACCAGGAGCACAGTGCAGCAGAACATGCCTGTAGTCCCTGCACTGAGGAGGCAGAGGCAGGGCGTCCCCTGAGCTGCCAGCTCGTCTAGATGAATTAGTGAGCTCCAGGTTCAGCAAGAGACCTTGTTTCAAAGGATAACTTAAAAAGTGACTGCAAAAGACATCCACCCTCTGGCCTCCACACATGTGAGCACATAGATGCACACATACCCACACATGTACCACACACATATAAACACCCATACATTCACACACACTACATGCACGTGCAAAAAAAAAAAAATTCAAGACCTTGTAATCAATCCCTAAGGCAATTTAGAGACTTACGGTGCTTAAAATCAACAGGAGCCTGGGCCTCCTTGAAGAAAGACCCTGCTGTATTACCAAAGCTATACTGTTAATCCCAGACCTTTCCAAAGGGGTACATGGCGTTTCATCAAAGCACAACTCTGTCTTACTACTCAGCACCTCACAGAATCCCCACAGTGCCTCCTCTTGCCACGCCCTGTGAAGTGAGAACAAACGTAGTGGAAAAGGCCATGGGGGGTGGGGGGAGCCGCTAAAATCACCTCCACCAGAAAAAAAAACAGTCAAAGCAAAGCTGGCCTGGAGAAATTGCGAAGGTGAGCTCCACCGTGGATATGAAGAACGTAGATGCAATCACTACCCAGCAGCCCCAGTCAACCCACCTGTTTGGCCTGTGCAGAATAGAAGGATTTTTTTTTCTTTTGGTGTATGTGTGTGTGTGTGTGTGTGTGTGTATGTGTGTGTGTGTGTGTGTGTAGTGTGAACGTGTATGTATTGTCCATGTATTAGACACATATGTGTATGTGGGTTCTTCTAAGTGTGCATGTGCTTAAAATGTGAGTGGCAGACAGGAAAGCTGTTTGGTGCTTTTGGCAGACCCCTACAAGGGAACTGTAGTCCAAGTCCTAAGAACATTTGGGTTGCCTTCTCCTCCTCTGCAGGTAGCCCTCCTCTTCAGCTCTTGGCTTGCTATGGAGTCTCAGTAGAGACTAAATGCTTAATCGTAAACCACCTAGTTCCCTTGCCCATTATAAACTACGTTCTGTCTGACTGACTCAGCAGCCTATAAAACTGGGCTTGCACAGCAGCACTCCATTATCAAAAAGAGAGATATAGAGAACATCAGTCTGGCACATGCCCTGAAGACACAAGTAAGTTAGTTACATGAGGAAGTAGCCCAAAAGCTTATGGTTTCCATTTGGGCTCCATTACTTTCACCCAGCCCACAACTGGGTCTCGTAGGAAGTTTCCCTTGTAAGCAATTGTGTGAGAAAGAGAAAATTAGGACCTGGTTTTCAGAAGGTTCGAAAGTAGACAATTGCAACACCACAGGCCTTTTCTGGGGCATCCTTGATGTAGTCACGGAGTGAAGTCTTCCCAGGAATCAGGGCTTCAAGCAGTGGGAGGGACTGCTTAGTCATTTTGCTTACAAGGAGAAATGTAGAGACATGTGATTGTGTATGGATTCACAGACTCTGGCTGGCTGTCGAGGGACTTAAGGACCATGATTGCAAAACTGGTGACAAGCAGAAGGACAAGGTATGTGGGCAGACCTCCGAATGAGAAGAAAGAACAAAAGGAGGGAATGTGTGTTCTCTGTGAAGATTCACCAGAAGGGTCTCATTAATCAAAAGGATGGCGGCGTTCACTGTGGACTCTGATCGGCTTCCTTCCCTAGCCACTGCTGACATTCCCCAGCCATGCTGGCAAGGAAGGAAGGGCTCGGCAACATGAGCTTCTACCTCACCTGTAAGACCTGGCCACTGCCATTGCCAGGAACTCAGTCTGCCAACACGGTGACCACTGTGGTGGGATCGTTCCCTGGAGTGATCTGTTATCTATACAAGTTGGAGCATACACTATCTCTGGACACAGGCTAGTCTCTTCTTCTCCTTTCCCCTCCTCCTCCTCCTCCTCCTCCTTCTTCTCTCTCTCTCTGTGTTCATATACATATGAACACATTTGTTTGTGGGTGCATGTGTGAATGTGTATGTGGAAGCCAGAAGCTGATGTCAAGTGTCTCTTGAGTTGCTCCCATTTTGCTCACTGAGGCAGGATATCTCAGTGGAACATAGGGCTCCACCAGTTGGGCTAGTCTAGCAAGTCAGCTGGCTCCTAGAATACCCTGCCTCCACCTCCTGCGCACTGGGATTACAGGTGGACGACGACACCCACTCAGTATTGATAGGTGAGTTCTGGGGATCCAAATGCTGGTCCTCACACTTGAGTGGCAAGAGCTTTATCCAATAAGCTATCTCCTAGCCCTGCATATATGGAACACAGTATATACATACCATCATGGCACTCCATATAGACTTCAGATTATTTAACATCAAGTGAAGGTAACAGTGGGCTTATGCTATGAAATTCACTGTCCCTACCCTGTTCTCACCAGCCTGAAGCAGCTGGCTTGATGAAATATTACACCGGATTTTGCAGGCTAGGTAATAACCCCAGCAAGGCAGGGCTGAAGCAAGGCTGTCCAGAAGGCTGTATCTGCTCTGAGTCAGCATCCAATATATGATGTTGTTTCTCTCAGAGCCAGATTCACCGGGCCAGGAACCAAGGGATGGGGGCTGGGAAGATGGCTCAGAAGTTAAAGGTGCTTGCTTGGAAAGCCTGCTGACCCAGATTCAATTCCCCAGCACCCACATACAAGTGGCACATGTGTTTGGCAGTCATTTGTAGTGGCAAGAGACTCTGTTGCATGTATGTGTGTGCACACACACACACACACACACGTGCTGTGCAAATAAAAACAAATTTTAATTTTTTTTAAACCCCAAGAGTAGAAATAGGAGTGGTACCATTCTACCAGGAAGCAGTCTAGCAAAATTGTCACCTTTGGGCTGGAGAGATGGCTTAGCGGTTAAGGTACTGACCTGCAAAGCCAAAGGACCCAGATTCAATTCCCCAGGACCCACATAAGGCAGATGCACAAAGTGGCACATGCATCTGGAGTTCGTTTGCAGTGGCTGGAGGCCCTGGTGTGCCCTCATTCTCTCTCTCTCTCTTTCTCAAATAAGTACATAAATAAAAAAAATTTTTAATTGTCACCTCAGGGCTGGAGAGATGGGTTAGTGTTTAAACACTTGCCTGTGAAGCCCAAGGACCCTGGTTGGAGGCTTGATTCTCCAGGACTCACATAAGCCAGATGCACAAGGGGGCGCATGCATCTGGAGTTCGTTTGCTGTGGCTGGAGGCCCTGGTGCCCATTCTCTCTCTCTCTCTTTACCTTCCTATTTCTGTATCTCTCTCTCTAAAATAAAAAAATAAATAATAAAATATTTTTTTAAAAAAAGATGTGTACCATCATGCCCAGCATAAGTTTAAAAAAAGAAAAAGAAAAAAAATTCTCACCTTTGTCCCCCCAAATGTTATACTTTGCTGGCCTACAGGTCACAACAGTGACTCCACTGAACTATAGTTTAAAACTTCCCCTGGTAGGCAAGCCTGGTGGTTGAGGCATGTAAGTAATCCAACTACTTGGGAGGCTGAGACAGGAGGATTGCAAGGACAAGGGCAATCTCTGCTATGGAGGGAGGCCCTATCTCAGAAGGAGGGTGGGAAAGCCAGGCTTGGTGGCTTTAATCCCAGCACTCAGGAGGCAGAGGTAGGAGGACACTGAGTTCGAGGCCAGCCTGGGACTACAGAGTTCCATGTCATCCTGGGCCAGAGTGAGACCCTGCCTCAAAAGAACAAAAAAAATAGGGCTGGAGAGTTGGCTCAGCAGTTAAGGTGCTTACCAGCAAAGCCAAAGGATCCAGGTTCAGTTCCCCAGTACCCACATAAAGCCATATGCACAAGGTGGCACATGTGTCTGAAGTTTGTTGCAGTGGCTAGAGGCCTTGGCATGCCCATTCTCTCCTCTCCTCTTCTCTCTTTCTCCCTCTCTCTCATAAACGAATAAAATATTTAAAAAGAACAAAAAATAAAATAAAAATAAAAGGCGGGTGGGGGCTGTAGCTCAGTGGTAGAGTAGTGTGCCTAGCACTTATGTACCCTGGGTACAACCCCAGACTGCCAAAAACAACAAAGCCCTGCTCTTTGGCCAATTGGCTTCCTCATACTTCTGAATCAACAAGCAAAGAGACAGGAGTCATTGCTGGGGTGATCAGTGGTCAGAGCAACTGACCCTGACTACCTCGGACACTGGACTGCTGCTACTCAGTGGCCCTAAGGAAGTGTATGTCCGGAATACAGGAGATCCCTTAGGGCACTTCTTAATGTAGTAGCCACGCCTAGCATTAAAGTCCATGAAAAACTATAGCAACTCAATTTAGATAGGACAACTAATGACCCAGACCCTTCAGGAATCAAAGTTTGAGTGAGCTAACTAGCAAAGAGCCACAGGTTCTTGCTGCAGGCAAAGGAAATGCAGACTGAGGAGGAAGAAGATAGAGATAAGTATTAGGTATGACCATGTGAGCGGATGCAGAAACAGACTGTGCTTGTGATGAATACTGCTCATTATTTTGTTATGCATGTTTGTGTGTATGTGTGTATGCTTATCTTCAGCTTCTTCTCATCCTTTATCATATGTAATATGGATTAAATTCACATAATGAAGCTGGCTGTGGTGGAACACGTCTGTAATACCAGCATTTGGGAGGTAATGGCAAGAGGATTAGGGGTTCAGACTAGCTTTGCCTACATTCAGATCCTGTCTCAAAGATAAATAAGTTTACATACTGGTGTTGAAAGTACAGAATTCCAGCCAGGCATGGTGGCGCACGCCTTTAATCCCAGCACTCGGGAGGCAGAAGTAGGAGGATTGTTGTGAGTTTGCGGCCACCCTCGAACTAGAGTGAGACCCTACCTCAAAAAAAACAAAAACAAGCCGGGTGTGGTGGTGCACGCCTTTAATCCCAGCACTGGGGAGGCAGAGGTAGGAGGATCGCCGTGAGTTCGAGGCCACCCTGAGACTACATAGTGAATTCCAGGTCAGCCTGGACCAGAGTGAAACCCTACCTCGAAAAAAAAACCAAAACAAAAAAAAAAAAAAAAAAACCTATAAATTACAGAATTACAAGAAGTGTGAACATCATCTACATTTCCTCTTCTGGAAAGAGGGTTGAGCATTTTCAGTTGTATGTAGCATAGTTGCACCATGTAAGGAAGAAGTATTTCCTTGTCATTCCCTTTATCTAGAGATTAAGTGTGCTATAAGTGTAGAGACAAAAAGTCCAAAAATAAAAGCCCTACTTTACTCCCTGACAATCAGACCCTGACTACTTGGAGCCTGACCCAGTGACCCGTGATGTCTTACACAGACAATTACAGCCTGACTCCTCCTAAAGACCCCTGGCTAGCCTCACCCCAAATGGCCAGTCTTACTAAAGACAAGTGGCGTGATGAAATTTACTACCTAACGAGATAATGAACTGCCTTCCACTCATTTATTCAAATGCAACCCTGCACAAATGGCCCAGGAAACACAACCAACTGCTCCTGGTTGCTGTGAAAAGACTATTCTGACTATTCCCTTTCAAGACACAGTTCCTGCTCTTTCTCTCCCTCCCCTCCCCTTCCTTCTCTCTCCCAAAATTTCCCCACTGTGTTTTTGGTTTGTTTGTTTTGTTTTTGTTTTTTTAGTTTTTCGAGGTAGGGTCTCACTATAGCCCAGGCTGACCTGGAATTTGCTGTGTCATCTCAGGGTGGCCTCGAACTCACGGCGATTCTCCTACCTCTGCCTTTCAAATGCTGGGATTAAAGGCGTGAGCCACCACACCTGGCCTGTGTTCTTTATTAAAACTTCATGCATGAGCTGAGAGATGGCTCAGCAATTAAGGGTACTTGCTTGTAAAGTATGACAGCCCAAGTTTGATTCCCAGTACTCAAGTAATGCCAGATGCACAAAGGCATGCATCTGGATTTCATTTTTAGCAGCAGGAAGCCATGGAACACCCAAACTTATTCATTCTCTCTCTCTCAAATAAATAAAAATAATTCAGCTGGGCATGGAGATGCATGCCTTTAATCCCAACACTCAGGAGGCAGAGTTAGGGGCTGGCCATGAGTTCAAGGCCAGCCTGCGACTACATAGTGAATTCAGCCTGAGCTAGAGAACCTACCTTGAAAAACCAAAATAAATAAATAAATAAATAAATAAATAACTTTCATCCAGTTGTGGCCTGGTAAATGTCTTGGGGTCATCCTTCTGAGCACACAGTAAGGAAATGTGTGTGGATGACAGGTTGACAAAAGGTGAATTGTGCTGACTCGTTTTACGGTGCCCAGTAGTTGTTGAAGCAGCAGTCCAGATGCTGCTGTAAAGGTATTTTGTAATATGACTATCAGTTAAGCCAGGAGACCTCGATAAAGCAGGTCACCCTCACAGTGCGTGTGGACCTCACTCAATCCAGACTGCGTGTGAATCAGAACTCAACATCCACTCTAACATCTCTAGCCAACCAACTGTCCCTACACACTTCAGAGCTCCACAATCACATGAGCCAATTCCTTAATATAAACGGCTTCCTGTCTCTCTCCAGAGCCCTGTCTAGAGCCACACCCCTCTCTCAGTAGTTAAAACAAAAATAATGCAGCTGGACCCCCACTGCTGATAATACCACATGCTGCCAGCATAGAACACCAAGAAAGGTCAGGCTAGAATCCAGAAGGGGGCCAGCTCCCAGATGGTTAACCAATATAGTACTGGAAAGCACTACATGAACTGCTGGGGGATAATGGTCAATAACATCCTGAGCACACAGGGAACACTGCTATAGGAAAACAACCAGCCTGACAAGATGGACACACCTATGCAGTGGGGGCACCCAGCCTAGGTGGGTAACAAGTGGCTTTCAGATTGGCTAAGAGATCCACTCTGAGAAAAGGAACCCATAGCTGGAACTGGGAACTCAAAACCCTACAGAGACCAAGATTATGAACTCCAACAACAAGCTCCCACTAGTTTTTGGCCAAAAGAGAGGCTACACCCATCAAAACATCAAAAATTTAACAATACTTATCCCCTTTAACCTATGCTGACCTCACTCTCCATTGAAGAATCTGTTTTTCTTTTTCAGAAGGCAGCAAGAACTAAGGACAACCATAATCTATCAACAAGACAAGAAAAAATGGCTGAGGGCAGGGCATGGTGGTGCACACCTTTAATCCCAGCTCTCAGGAGGCAGAGGTAGGAGGTTCGCTGGGAGTTCGAGGCCATGGAATTTGCATGTAGCAAACCAGTAGCATAAACAACCACATCTGTTACTTACCATGTAGGGGAGACAAAGAGACTAAAATGTAAAGAAAAAGCCGGGCGTGGTGGTGCATCCTTTAATCCCAGCACTCAGGAGGCAGAAGTAGGAGGATCATGGTGAGTTCAAGGCGACCCTGAGACTACATAGTTAATTCCAGGTCAGCCTGGGCCAGAGTGGGACTCTACCTTGAAAAACCAAAATAAATTAGTAAATTAATTAATTAATTTAATTTAATAAATAAAATGTAAAGAAAAACTAACCTTTTAGTTCCTAGAGCTGCCTTTTGACTTTGTTTTGTGGTTTTGGTTTGTCCCTTTCTTTAACTTTTTATTAACAACTTCCATAAATATAGACAATAATGCCATGATCATAATCCCCTCCTACCCTACCACCCTCTCTTTCCTGGGCATGATGGTATACGCCTTTAATCCCAGCACTCAGGAGGCTTAGGTAGCAGGATTACCAACCTGGGCTACAGAGTGAGTTCCGGGTCAGCCTGAACTAGAATAAGACCCTGCCTCAAAAATGTGTGTGTGTGTGTGTGTGTGTGTGTGTGTGTGTGTGTGTGTGTGTGTGTCAGTGGTTAAAAGCACTAGCTGTGCAAGCCTGATGGCCAGAGTTCAGATCCCCAGAACCCTCATAAAAGCCAGAAACAGTGAGGCAAGCATTTGTAACCCTAGTGCACCTATAGTATGATGGGAGGCAGAGCCAAGAGAATCCACAGGCCACCTTGCCTGGTATACACTGCAGTAAATCAGAGACCCTGCTGCAAAGTGGAAGGCAAGGATCAACACCCTGAGATGGTCCTCTGACCTCCACACACGTACCATGACATGCATGTACCTATAAATGCACATACACACCATGTATTTATGGATCTGTCAAACCCCATCTTAAATATATATATACATATATATATATATATAATCTCAATGAATATCATAGAATCCTATGTATTTCTCTAAAAAGAGCAAGTTTTAGAGAAAGAATTCCATCCAAGTCCGCAGGATCACCTCAAGGCTCAATGATTCACCAAAAGGACTCCTAAGCCAGGGCAGTGTGACACTTGCAGTTAATGTTTTTTTCAGTAAAAGCATGCCAAAAAGCCAGGCGTGATGGGACACACCTTTAATCCCAGCACTTGGGTGGCAAAGATAGGAGGATTGCCATGAGTTCAAGGCCACTCTGAGACCACATAGTAAATTCCAGGTCAGCCTGGGCTGGGCTAGAATGAGACCCTTCCAGGAAAAAGCAAAAAAAAAAAAAAGCATGCTAAAGAAAGTCAAGGCTCACAGAAAGTAGTCCAGAGAGAATGAAGGCCAGCTTCCAGCAGCTCTTGCAGTGGAGTTACACAGGCACACTTAAGTGCTGCCAACTGAAGTAGCTCATCAGAGACTTGGTGGCTGCTCTCTTCAAGAGACTCTCCTCTCTCCAGCTCCTGCTTTCTGCTTTTATGATACTGGGAAGGGGTCTTGTGAATCTTGTGATGGCCTGAGCCTCCTGAGTCTTATTCGGTGGCATCAGGCTCCCAGAGGAAAGCAGGTTTTCAGCATGGAGAACATTATTGTTTAGGTGCAGCAAGCCACTCTTATCAGGTAGGGGGATAAATGCCACTGCAAAATCCAAGTTCTTAGTCCCAGCCCAGTGTCCTCCTTGCCAGCAGCCTTGCTAGCCCTCCTCCTCAGCTTATTCCCTGGGCCTTGGCCAAATTAGATAGAACTGTTACCAGTAGAACTCCACACAGCAGGATGAGACCAGCCTTCACAGCTAATCTCAGTTATGCTTCTTGGGGATTAAAACAGATCCCACTGGGATGGAAAGATGGCTTAGCCATTAAAGTGCTTGCCTACAAGCCTAAGGACTCGTGTTGACTCTCCAGGTCCCACATAAGCCAGACACACAATGACACAAGTGCACAAGGTCGCACATGTGCACAAGGGGGCACATGTGTCTGGAGTTCCATTGCAGTGGCTGGAGGCCCTGGTGTGCCATTTCTCTCACACACACTCACCCTCACATTAAAAAAAAAAAAAAAAAAGCAGTTTGTTGGGCTTGCCTTCAGGAGAAAAAAAATAAAAACAGGCCCCACTGATTATTTAGCTCTGGCTTAGAAAGCTATTGTGTGACTTTTCCTAGGGAGACAGGCAAGCAGACAGTGATTCACCCCAGATAACAGCACCAAGAACCAGACCATCGAAACGATTCCACTAAAGACTAGTTTAGGAAACTAGTAAGTTTATTAGGGTTTCCTATAGGAGCAGAAGTGAGGAGTTACATGCAAAGACCTTTGCATACTGAAAAGTCTACCCCAAATGGGTGATGACCCACAAAAACTGAATCCTTGGAGCTCCCTCCAGGACTTGCAGGTTGCTCAGTCCCCAGCAATTGTTTACCGTTTTGGTAACCTCAGGAAGGGGTCTTGTGTACCTTGTAAATATCAAACTTCCTGACTTTTCTGAGCCTGGCTGCTCAGCCCAGCGAGCAATTGACTTTCGTTCCCTCCTTCCTTTCTTTCTCTCTTCCTTTCTTCTTTGCGAACAAAGTTGGAGTTTATTAAGAGATTTTTTTTTTGGGGGGGGGGGTTCAAGGTAGGGTCTCACTCTATCCCAGGCTGACCTGGAACTCACTCTGTAGTCCCAGGCTGGCCTCAAACTCACTGTGATCCTCCTATCTCAGCCTCTCCAGTGCTGGAATTAAAGGTGTGGACCACCATGCCTGGCTATTAAGAGATTTTTGTTTTGTCTTGTTTTGTTTTGTTTTGTTTTGTTTTGTTTTGTTTTTTGTTTCTCTAGCCCAGGCTGACGTGGAATTCACTATGTAGACTCAGGCTGGCCTCAAATTCACAGTGATTTTCCTACCTCTGCCTTCTGAGTGCTGGGGTCAAAGGCATGCACAATTAAGAGACTTTTAAAAAAATTGTTTTTCTTTATAAGAGAGAAAGAATTGGCATGCTAGGGCCTCTGGCCACTGTGATCAAACTCCAGACACATATGCCATCTTGTGCACATGCGTCACCTTGAGTGCATATGTCACTTTGTGTGCATGCGCCACATCGTGTGTCTGGCTTACGTGGGTTCTGAGGAGCAGAACCTGGGTCCTTAGGCTTCACAGGCAAGTGTCTTAACTTCTAAGCCATCTCTCCAGCCCTATTAAAGAATTTTTAACATAGACTTAAGTATCTAAACTCAAAGATTAGTAGAAAGAAAGGTGCTAGGGAAAGAATAGGACATGCCCAAGTGGGCTTCACAAAGAGAGAGTTGGTATTAAGTATCTTTACAGTAGCCATATATATTGTTTTTGTTTTCTTTTGACTGACAATTTTCATACATGTGCATAATCAACTTTGGTCATAAATCCCTCCCAGTATCTATTACTTTCTCTTGCCCTTTCCTACTATTCCCCTTCCACTGAACTCCTTATTTCCAAGACTCTTCTCTTTTTGTATTTTTATTTATGACAGAGAGGGACAGAGAGAACAAAGCAGACAGAGCAAGAGAGAGAGAGAGAGAGAGAGAGAAATGGGGCACCTGAGCCTCCTGCTGCTATAAATGAACTCCAGATGCATGCACCACTTTGCACAACTGGTTTTATGTAGGTACTAGGGAATCAAACCTGGGCCATCAGACATTGCAAACAAGTGCCTTTAACCACTGAGACATCCTCCAGCCCTCACTCCTCCATTTTGCTGTCTTTTTTTTTTTAACTCCTCCACCATCTGTGACAGAATTTTGATGGGCCCAATATTGTGCCCATCTTGAGCAGGTAATGACAGATGCTGTCTGGTCATGAATGCAACAGCCACTTCACGGCCAGAAGACAGCTTTATACAGCACTCCCTCCCATCCTCTGGCTCTTAAATTTTTTCCACCTCTTCTTCCACATGGCTTTTGAGACTTGGAAGGTGTAGTAAAGATGTCTCAATTAGCACTGACCCTCAACAGTCACTTGTTCTCAGCACTTCTGAATCTCAGGGAGGAATGTTCTGATTCCAAGGCAATTGTTACACAGTTGCATGACAAAAGCTAGTCTGAAGGTTTGATTTGGATTGTTATCTTTAAAGGAACTGCAAGCAGCCAATCAGGCGCAAACAGTTTTGTTTAGGGGATAATTCACGGCTTGAGGAGTGTGTGTGGACATCTGCAAGTATCCTATATGAAAAATGAAAGGCCCACCGCCACTCCAGCTGTCTCACAGAGACACACTGTCCTTGGTCTAACTACTGTGGCTCCACTCAGTCCTTAAGGCACCAACCTTGGGTGCTGTCCGGCCCTTGGCCTGCTTGCTCCAGAATACTATAAAGTCAGGCTGGGAAGATGGCTCAGTGGATAAAGCACTTTCCAGCAAGTGTTAGGTCCTGAGTTTGGGTCTCCAGTACCCACGCTAATGTTGTGTGGGCATGAAGACCACCTGTTACCCCAGTGCTCAAAAGCTGGAGACAAGGAATCCCTAGGGCTAGCTAGCTACACTAGCCAAATAGATAAGCTTTGGGTTCCAGAGAGAGTCTGCCTCAGTCAGTAAGATAGAGAGTGATCAAGGAAGACATCTGTTGTCAACCTCTGGCCTCTACATACGTGCCACACACACACACACACACACAGAAAAGAAAAAGAAAGAACACTGCAAAGTCAATTGAGTCAGAATGTCGGTCACCCCTGACGTTTCCACTTAGTGATTTCCTATGTACCAGTCCCTCACTATCCCCTGGCCCCAAATCCCAATTTGCACTGGTCCATGGAAAGGAGCCAACGCTTTACTAAGTTCTCGCTTCCTGTGTTACAATACTTCCTGAACAGAATTGCCTTCCTGGTTTTGACTTCTGTTGAATGCTGCTTTTCTTTGACAAGAGGCAGTACTGTGAGGTGTGTGTGACCCAGCTGCAGGCTCCAGGCTGAATTTAAAACAAAGCCTGTTGCTTCAGGAGGAGGGAAAAGCTTTAAGGATCAGTTTTGACAAAGATATTATGAATCCTCCCTCCCTCCCTCCCTCTCTCCTCTGTGCCTTTTAGATATGAAATTGTGGGCTTTGTTTTGTTTCTGTTATTGCAAAATCAGTGTGTTCCATTCATCAGTCATTAACATTTTTAAAATTGTCTCCTATTTCATCAAGAAGGGTGTCCTGTGAGAAGAACAAAAACATTGTCACCGGAAAACATTTTTATGCAACTTAACTAAGAAGACATGTGTCATGTTCAGGAATTGACAGGGCAAAATCCTGAATTATGAAAAATTTCAAAATGTCCTTACATAACCTCCCAATCTTTCATATTAATGATTCACACAACAGATAGCCTAGAAAAGATTCTTTCTTTCTTTTTTAGAGACAGCTGCACTTTTAATGATCAACTTGCTTTACCAAAGGGTGTGTACCAGGAGAAAGAGGAGGAAAGTGCAGGCCTTTTAATGGTCTGTTGTTGCAAACATTAACATTCAACCGACTGCACGGAAATATTCCCAAAGCGGGGGGTCAATAGTCCAGCCTTCCAGGAATGGGCGGGGAGTTCACAGTCCCGTGATGTGCTGGTCTGAACTTGTAAGTTTGGCAGATGTCACAAGGTGGGAATGCAATTTGTTTTTGTCAGAAACCGAGTTGAATCAGAAGCCCGAGGCAGAAGCTTTCATTACAGAACAAGCCCTCTCTTGTGGACACTCTGCCTGGCCAGCATTCATAGAGTCCTCATGGTTTGATATCCACCCCCCAACACACCACCAGCATGGCCTAAAATCTGCAGTGATATGGCTTTGAGTTTTGTTTATGGAGGCCCCGGCTGCTTTGACTTGGGCACAGTTTGTGCTGAAGCTGAAATAGCCCGCAGCAAGCACTATCAGGTTCCAGGGGAGAGGCCAGTCCAGGCAGCCAGCGTCCACTAGGAATCCCCTAGCAGTCAGCAGCTTTGTTCTGCTACAGCAAAGCAACAGCCCTGGTCCAAGGCTTGGTGACAAGCCCTGGATAGCTTGCTATTTCTAGAGTCCATATAACCAACTGAAATTCTGCCCCATAGGATCTATGCCCCCAAATCACAATTTATCAGCCTCTGTGAACAAGATATGCTTTTATTGGAACTTAGTAATTCAATCTGCTTGGCAAAATTCCAGAAGTATATCTCCAACTAGAGATGACCTCTTTGTAACTGGCCTGGCAGGCAGGAAGGTGTTCTGAAGAGACATTGGACCATTTCCTTAGGCCATCAGACTATTCAAACAATGAACCCCAAGAAGCTGGGCTTTCCTCAGGCATCTCATGCTGTGAGAAAGAAAAGGCTAAACCTGGTGCCAGTCAAAGGGGAAACTTGTCTCCCACAGAGAGGGTTTTCAAGCAGTGCTGGCAATTTATAAAGGAAACTGATGCCCAGACAATGAGGGGCTAGGACCCTTGCCCAGGACTGCTTAGCTATGCATACTTTTGGGTTTCTACTTATACCCAAACCTTAGGTTAGGACCTTGAAAATGGACTTGGGGGACCAATACACCAATTAAAAACACAAGTAATAGTGACAAGCAGAGAAAAGAGATGTATTCAATGTGACCACACTGGGAAGAGGAACAAATAAACAAGTTCACTGACCTTTTTGTTTGTTTGTTTGTTTGTTTGTTTGTTTGTTTGTTTTTGGTTTTCTGAGGTAGGGTCTCACTCTAGCTCAGGCTGACCTGGAATTCACTATGTAGTCTCAGGGTGGCCTCGAACTCATGGCGATCCTCCTACCTCTGTCTCCCCAGTGTGGGGATTAAAGATGTGCACACCATGCTCGGCATCACTGACCCTTTTTAACTGAAGTCTTTCCACCCCGCCCAAAATAAATAATAAATAAAAAAGGAGGCACACCTGAGTTAAAAATTCTACAATTTTTGCTGGGCATGGTGGTGCACACCTTTAATCCCAACACTTGGGAAGCAGAAGGAGGTGGATCGCCATGAGTTCGAGGCTATCCTGAGAGACTACACAGTGAATACCAGGTCAGCCTGGGCTGAAGTGAAACCCTACCTTGAAAAACCAAAAAAAAAAAAAAAAAAATCTACAATTTTTATTTATAATTTAATGGGAGTAGTACATACCTTTAATCCTAACACATGTAGGGCTGAGGTAGGAGAATCACCATAAATTTGAGATGAGTCTGGAGCTAGAGAATGAGTTCTAGGTCAGCTTGGGCTAGAGTGTGACCCTTGCTCAAAAAAAAAAAAAAAAAAATCAATCCTAAAATTCACCTGAAAGCACAAAAAACTTGAATAGCCAAAACAATTTTGAGCAACAAAAACCAGGCTAGTGGTATCACCATACTCAATTTTAAACTATATTACAAAGCCATAGTAACAAAAACAGCATGGTACTGGCACAAAGACAGACATGTAGATCAATGGAACAGAAAAGAGGACCCAGATGTTAATCCAGGCAGCTACAGCCATCTGCTTTTTGACAAAAATGCCAAAAATATTAATTGGAGAAAAGACAGCCTCTTCAACAAGTGGTGTTGGGAAAACTAGATATCTATATGTAGAAGGATGAAAATAGATCCTTGTCTTTCTCCATGAACAAGAATCAAGTCCAAGTGGGTCAGGGACCTTAATATCAGACCTGAAACTCTGAAATTGATAGAGGAAAAGATAGGGGAAACCATTCAACATATTGGACTTGGCGAAGACTTTCTGAATATAACCCCAATTGCTCAGGAAATAAAAACACTAATCAACTACTATGATCTCATGAAATTACAAAGCTTTTGTACAGCTAAGGACACTGTGAATAGAACAAAGAGACAACCTACAAAATGGAAGAAAATCTTTCCATGCTACACATCTGACAGAGGATTAATATCCAGAATATACAAAGACCTCAAAAAACAGAACAATAAGAAATCAAACAACCCAATTAAGAAATGGGCTATGGAACTAAATAGAGAGTTCTCATCAGAAGAAATACTGATGGCATATAAACATCTTAAAAAGTGTTCTATATCCATAGCCATCAGGGAAATGCAAATTAAAACTACATCTCATTCCTGGCAGAATGGCTACCATCAAGAAAACAAATGACAATAAGTGTTAGCGAGGATGTGGAAAAAGAGGAACCCTTCTACACTGTTGGTGGGAATGTAATCTGGTCCAGCCATTGTGGAAATCAGTGTGGAGGTTCTTGAGACAGCTAAAAATAGATTTACCATATGATCCAGCTATAGTACTTCTAGGTATATATCTAATGACTCTTCTCACTACCTTAGAGATACTTGCACAACCATGTTTATTGCTGCTCTATTCACAATAGCTAGTAAATGGAACCAGCTTAGATGTCCCTCCACAGATGAATGGATAATAAAGATGTGGTACATTTACACAATGGAGTTCTATTCAGTGGTAAAGAAAAATGAAATTATGAAATGTGCAGGGAAATGGATGGATCTGGAAAGGATTATTCTAAGTGAGGTAACCCAGGCTCAGAAAGCCAAACGTCACATGTTCTCTCTCATATGTGGATCCTAGCTACCAATGTATAGACTTGTGTGTGAACTGGAACCAAAAATCAGTAGCAGAGGCCAGTAAGCTAGAAAAAGTTTATAAGGGAGGGAGGAGAGGGAATGACTTAAGGGGATGGTGTTGTATATATGTAAGTAGAACAGATTACAGGGAGGGAAAAGGCCTAAGTGAGGCCAGGCCAGGGGAAGAGAATATGTAAAAGAAAAAAAAAGATGGGGGAGGGTCAATCAAAATTCAAGATATTCTGAATAAGACATATGAAAACCTATTTTTGAAGAATGGCACATCCAGAAGCCATAAATTGTTGCTAGAAATTTTTCAGTGCCAGGGATGGGATACCTTCCAGTGAGTTGTTGGCCAGGGAGGTCCCTGTTGCCTCCAAAACATTACAAGCTATTGCCAAAGCTCTTGGTTTTCCTTGAGAAATATATGGTCAGAAGTTGTTGCTTAAGGCTTCACTTGCCTGAGTGGCAAGGTTACTGAGAAAGCAAGCTGGTGCTAAACAGAAAACCTTTTTCCTATAGACCAGCCAACTGAAAGCTGGGAAAAGCTGCACTGTGTGCAGCCCTATGGGAGACAGAAGTCATCAGCAGTGAAAACAGTGGACACTGGAAGCCTCAAGTTTGGCCAGACAGGCCAAATGACCGAATGAGTGCAATAGTGGCATGTCTGCTCTGGGGGAAACCAAATGCTCTCTAATTGGACTGAAGGCCCTCTCTATGAGAGGGAATACATGCCTGGCATTGAAAAACCTAATCAAAAGCTTATGGCAGGGGAGGTCATGAGCCTTAGGGGTCTAAAGCCTGCTCTTGTCTGTCTAAATGTAAATATTATTCCCACCAAACTGCTCTGAAAGCACTACACTTAATGTTTATATTCATGTATTAATGCTACTCTCACTTCTGGTTAGAGAAGCTTCTCTTTTCAGATGGCGATGACCACTGTGATGACCTAAAAGACAACATAGTGCTGAGAAGAAGGGACAGAGGAGTGTCCAGCATTGAAACATCTCTATCACACCCTCCAAGGCTCAGGTCCATTGTGGAAGAGGCAGAAAGAATTTAAGAGACAAAGGAAGGGTACGACTCCTTACAATGCAACAGTCCAGCCAGAAATTGTCCTCAATATCCATGACCTTGCAGTGCCTAGCAATACCTTCACAAGACCCTCATAATAGGAGAAAAAGATGATGACATCAAATTAAAAGAGAGACTAATGGAGAGAGGGAGAGGATATGATTGATGAAGAGTGGAGTTGTGAAAGGGAAAAGGGGGGAGGGGAGAGAACTATCATGGTTTATTGTCTGTAAGTATAGAAGTTGTCAATTAAAAAAGAAAAGAAAAGAGTCAAAATTCTACAGGCCAAATGACTGAAATACCAGATCCAAATTATTATGGGCTATTTTTGGTCTCTCCATTGCCCACTCTGTGTCTGGCCTAACATCCTTGTGACTCTCAAAACCTTTAAGATGTATTCTTTTTATTTATTTTTTATTTTATTTTATTTTATTTTATTTTATTTTATTTTATTTTATTTTATTTTATTTTATTTTATTTATTGGGGAGGGGGTGAACTCATGGTGATCTTCACTCTAGCCTGAGTGCTGGGACCTGGAATTCACTATGTATTCTCATTTATTTATTTATTTATTTTATTTTTTTTTGGTGATTTTCCTACCTCTGCCTCACCTGCCCAGGTGACCTGGGATTAAAGGCATGTGCCACCACGCCTGGCCTATTATTTATTTATTTATTTATTTTTATTTGAAAGAGAGAGAGAGAAAGACACAGAGTGAGGAGAGAGAGAATGGGTGCGCCAGGGTATCTAGCCACTGAAAACAAAGCCCAGATACATGCACTACCTTGTACATCTGGCTTATGTGGGTCCTGGGGAATTGAACCTGGGTGCTTTGGCTTTGCAGGCAAGCACCTTAACTGCTGAGCCATCTCTCCAGACCTAAGATGTATTCTTAACCAACTACTACTCTCCATCAACTCAAAAGCTAACAGTGTCATCAGATAGCATCTGAGGCCTACAGCAGAGGTTTCCCTGCTCTGCTATAACCCACTCAGCTCATGCTCCCACAATGGGTTAGAAAAGTGCTGGATTTAGGGCTAGGAAGATGCCTCACTGGATAAAGCACTTGCTTCACAAGTCTGAGTTCAGATTCCCAGAACCCATGTTAAAGCTGGACCTTGTGATGAGTGTCTGTGATCCCAGTACAATGATGGTGAGAAGGAAGTCTAAATTTCCAGGAACAAGGTGGAAGACAAGAACCAAACCCAAAGTTGTCCTCCAACCTCCATATATACACTGTGGTACACACACCCACACTCACACACCACAAAAAAATTAGAAAAACAATTTTTTTAATATCTTAATTTGTGGCTTTCAGGCTAGGGAGATGGCTCAGCCATTAAATGTGCTTATTTCATTTAAGACTTGCTTTTTTTCTGCTATTCTCAAACTTCATGAAACTGTTACCACATTGGAATATGGAATTTGGAGTAACCTGCATCTGTATTCCCAGGCAGGGTTCATTCATATTTGGCTCTAAAATAAACCATCTCTTATTCTCTTTGAGGTGAGTGTGGTTTTTGCTTTATTTGGGGGGATTACTTTTTGTTGTTGCTGTTTGTTTATTTGGTGTGTGTGTGTGTATTGAAGTATGTATGATATGTGATGTGTGTTGGGTAGTGTATGTACATATTTGTACAGATGCACACACACACACACACACACACACACACTGTGTGCACATGTGTGGAGGTCAGAGGATAACTTCAAATATACTTCTTTTTCCACTCATCTGCTATTTCCTTGAGACAGACACTTTCACTCAACTCAGAGCTGTAGTTTTCCTCATTTGTCTTTATTTTATTTTATCTATTTATTTGACAAAGACAAAGAGAAAGAGGCAGAGAGAGAGAGAGAGAGAGAATGGGTGCACCAGAGTCTGTAGCCTCTGCAAATGAACTCCAGACTCACACGCCACCTTGTGCATCTGGCTTTACATGGGTACTGGGGAATAGAACCCGAGTCCTTAGGCTCTGTAGGCAAGCACCTTAACCACTGAGCCATCTTTCCAGCCCTTTCACCATTTTTCCATCAGCAAGTGCAGAGATTCTCCAGTTTCTATCACCTCCCACACCCTCCACACACACAACAGGACTGGGGTTACAGATGTGCATGGCCACACCCAGCTGTTTATGTGGTTATTAGGGAATCAAACTCAGGTGGTCTCATGTTTATGCAGAACTGCTAAGCCAGCTCCCCAGCTCTGAGAGCTGTATGTGCTCACAGACACCCCCAATTCCATCATCAGGGTCCTGAAATGAGGCTTTGGTCTAAACAGAAGACAAGAAGTATTCATAAGTAAGTGGTCCTGGTGAAGGTGTGGACCCCATTGACCATCATTGTCGCAGTTCCAGTGTGTCCTCCTGGTGGCCTGACAAGTTCAGAACCGTGTAGTCTCTTCCTGGGAGACAAACTGCCCTTCTGGTTGACACCAGCCAACTTCAGCATCTCTGTCTCTTCCCCCAGAATGGGATTCCTGGGAAGTTTTACTTCTTTGAGGTCTTTCAACAGTCTGATGGCACAAGTGTCTCTCTTGAAATAAATCTTCTCTCCTATCGGGAGGATGGTGACAAGCTGACCTTGAGCTCCTTATGTAGCCTAAAATGACCTGGAACTCTCAATCCTCTTGCCTCTACCTCCCAAAGTTCTGGGATTACATGAATGTGCCATCATGCCCTTGAGTTTACTTCTGTTTGCTCACCAGCAACAACACAAAGGAGCTGTGTACCATTTGGGGTGCTGTGTTATGTTATGTTGTGAGGTGTTGTTTCAGCAGATTTCCCAATCAGAATGATCCCACTGGCATTTATGAAATTTCAAACAGAATGCTTTACATTAGTCTTTTATCATTTCTCCAGATGTAAAAGCCACTAAACACAAAATTATTTATTTAAAAATTCCCACCGGGCATGGTGGTGCACACCTTTAATCCACCCGGGAGGCAGAGATAGGAGGATTGCTGTGAATTTGAGATCAGACTGGAAGTACATAGTTCCAAGTCAGCCTGGACTTGAGAGAGAGAGAGAGAATATGTGCCACCATGCCCGGTGGGAATTTTTGTTTTTTTAAGGTCAATTTAGTATATAGAGGTCAACATTACAGATTCCACAAATGCTTGGGATAGAAAGTAGAGGTTGGAGCAGCATCAAAAATATTCATTCTCTCCCTCTCTCTCTCTCTCTCTCTCTTTCTTCCAGCCCTAAAACCTGATTTAATTCTTGTTCAAACCACCAGAGGAGCTGAAGGCAGGAGGATGAGATAGTCAAGGTCAGTCTGGGCTACATGAGACCATCTCCAAAATAAAAAAAACTCACCTTTGAGAATGTGCCTTTTCTCCTTCCACTTCGAATACAAAAACTTGAGGCAACACCTGCCCCCTAAAAGGTTTGAGGAGGTTGCTTATTTTGTATTTGTGGTACTGGGTATCAAAGCCTAGTGTATGCTACGCAAGCACTCTACCACTGAGCTACATCCTAACCATTTAAGAGAGCACCCCCTCCAAGGCTGAGGGACCTTTGTGGAAGAGGCATTGGAAAGAATGTAAGAGCCAAAAGACATGCTTTCAATACTGTCTTCCAGACACAAAATGCCCTTCATATACATGACCACACAGTGACTGCTGCTAGCCGGCACACGCCTTTAATCCCAGCAGAGGCAGAGGTAGGAGGATTGCCATGAGTTTGAGGTCAGCCTGAGACTACATAGTGAATTCCAGGTCAGTTCAGCCTGGGCTAGAGTGAGACCCTACCTCGAAAAAAAAAAAAAAGAAGGAAGGAAGGAAAGAAGGAAGGAAGAAAGAAAGAAGAAAGGAAGAGAGAAAGAAAGGAAGTTAGTAAAAGTGTTTAAAATGTTTTCCAAATATAAAGTTGCATTATTCATATTTGAAAGAAAAAAATGTATCATCCACAGTTGAAAATTTGGCTCTTCACTCTTATTTAGTTAGTTATTTGGTTTGCTTAATGCTTTGGAGAAGATAAGATGTTAGATAGGTAGATAGATAGATGAACAGATAGATGACAGATTGATGATAGATAATACATATATATGATAAAAGTTGTCGTTGTTATTTTTGTTTTTGTTCTTTAAGACAAGATCTACCCATGTAATTCGAGCCAGCCTTGAATTCTTAATTCCTCCCACCTCAGCTTCCTGTACACTGGGATTACAGCCACCCATCCAGCCACTGTAATGCAATTCCAGGATACCAACTCCATTCCCAGTGCTGTGTAGCAGCTATCTCGTTACATTACTCACTTTCATTGCCCTGATGAAAAGCAGTAACTCCCTCATTCTTGTATGTGTGTACATGTATGTATGTGCAAGTGTGTGTGGAGGCCAGAGGTCAACATATTGTATCTTCTTCAATCACCCCCACTTCATTGTCTGAGACAGGTCTCTGAGGTTACAGATTCAGGCTAGTCTAGTGAGCCTTGAGCCCCAGGGATTCTCCTAGCTCTGCTTCTCCAGCATGGAGGTTAAAGGCACATGCCACCATGAATGACTTATACAGGGTGCTGGGAATCCAAACTCAATTCCACATGCTTACACAGCAAGCACTTTGCTGACTGAGCCAACCCCTCAGCCCTCTATTGTACGCTATGACCTTGTCTATTATATACTTGTCATATAAATTGAATCATACACTAATATGACTCTGTGTCTGTCTTATTTCACTTAGCATATGTTCAAGTTCCTCTATTTTGTCATATTTTCATAACTTCACTTTTTTTTTTTTTTTTTTTTTTTTTTTTTTTTGGTTTTTCGAGGTAGAGTCTCACTCAGGCCCATCTGGCCCAGGCTGACCTGGAATTAACTACATAGTCCCAGGGTGGCCTTGAACTCATGGCGATCCTCCTACCTCTGCCTCCCAAGTGCTAGGATTAAAAGTGTGCACCACCACGCCCAGCCAACTTCACTTTTTCATGGCTGAAAAACTATTCCATTGTTATCTGTTAATCTGTTGATGATGGACACTTGGCCTGTGCCCACTTTTTGGCTACTGTGAATAATGTTACAGTGAACATCCATGTGAAAGGATCCCAGTCACTGCTTTCAGTTCTTTGGAGTATATATCTAAGAATGGAATTTCTCGGTCCCCAAGGCTGTTCTCAGCTTCAATGCTTCAGTGGAAATGTTCACTGGACCCAGAAGTTGTTCTACTCACATTTACTGTGTGGTGGTTTGATTCAGGTGTCCCCCATAAACTTAGTTGATCTGAATGCTAGGTTCCAAGCTGATGGAGATTTGGAAATTAACACCTCCTAGAAGAAGTGTATTTTGGGGGGTGGGCTTATGGGTGTTATAGCCAGTTTCCCCATGCCAGTATCTGGCAGACTCTCCTGTTGCTATTGTCCACCAGATGTTGGCCAGGGGGTGATGCCCACCCTCTCCTCATGCCATCGTTTTCCCTTGCCATCATGGAGCTTCCCCTCAAGTCTGTAAGCCAAAATAAACCCTTTTTTTCCCCAAAAGCTGCTCTTGGTCAGGTGATTTCTGCCAGCAGTGTGAACCTGACTACAACATACTGGGATGTGTTTCTTGGAAGGATGGAGGTTGTTTGGTTCACTTTGGTTTGGTACCTGGGATTAAACGTAAAGCCTCATGTGTGCTAAGTACTCACAGTCTTTCACTAATACCCAACCCCCTAAAGCTACCATAGCAAAAGAATGCAGAGGAAAGCAGACATGTGGCTCGGGAATGTAATCCCACCACTTGGGAGGGTGAGATAGAGGTATCACATGAGGCAGGCTGGACAACAGAGTGAGTTCCAAGTCAGCTTAAGCTAGGGAAAGACCCTATCTCAAAAAAAAAAAAAAAAAAAAAAAGACAATGCTGTTTTAGCAGACAGCTTCAGGTTCGCTGAGATGAACTTCCAGACCAGGCACAGTTATGGAGGAAGGGATATTATTTATTGAAGCTTACAGATCCAGGGGAAGTTCCATAATGGCAGAAGAAGCTGGCCTGCTTTTACAGGGCCAGGCAAGAGAGAGAAAGGCAAAAGCCTCACAGCACGGCACACCTCAGGAACTCCTACTGGGCACACTTTGCATATCTTTACAATGGAATCTCAAACCCACCATCACACCTTAAGATCCACCCAGAGACACTGCCTCCAGCCAAGTGGCTGCAGATGCAAACTATAAACTAATAAAACACTGAATATATTGGGGGGGCATCAATTCAAACTACCACAGCTGTTTTCCAGACACAAAGTGAGGCCATGGTATTCATGAACTCAAAGTGGCTGACAGTACCTACATAAAACCTGCACAATAGGAGGGAGAAAATGGTGACATCAAAATAGAAAGGAACTAGTTGGAAAGAAGGGATTTGGTGAGGATTCAGGAAGGGTAAAAGAGAGGGTGGTGGAAAGGGATTATGATCATGGTATGGTATATTGTCTATATGTTTGGAAGTTACCAGTAAAAAGTTGAAGGAAAAAAAAAAGAATGCAAAGGAAAACAGTAGAGGGAAAAGGCATGAAGTGTGGGACCAGAAGGACCTGTTATAAGCTTCCAAGAGTTCTCTCTCTTTTTTTTTTTTTAAATTTTGTTTTGAAGCAAGGTCTCCCTATAGCACAGGGTAACCTAGAACTCATTTTATAATTTTATTTTTGTTTAGTTATGAAAGAGGGAGAGCGAGCAAGCTGGGCGTGCTAGGGCCTCTCGCAGCTGCAAACAAACTCTAGATACAAATGTTACTTTGTGCATCTGGCTTTCTGTGTGCACTGGGGAACCAAATTGGAGCCAGCAGGTTTTGCAGAGGCAAGTGCCTTAACCACTTAGCCACCTCCCAGCTCCTCTCTGTGTTGTAATAAGGTAGAGCTGGTGCTGACCAAATGTTTGCCTGTTGTTTTGTTTTGGTTTGGGTTATTTTTTTTCATTGTTTGTTTGTTTGTTTTGCTGTTATGGCTTGAGATAGGGTCTCATGTAGCCATGCTAGCCTCAAACACTCTCTAAGGGAGTATGGTGTAAAACTTCTGGTCCACCCCTCAGGTTCCCAGGTGACAGCCTGCACTGCCACACTAAGCCCAAACTGCTCGTTGACCTCACTTAACTGTGTACTCTGTTTTGTGGCTGTGTGAGCTGGCCAACTCATGTTTCACTCCTCACCCCAGTTCATCCCAGTTTCTCCTCTATGAAATGGTAAGTCATCACTGTTGGCTATTATGAACTACAGTTCTTTGCAAAGATATTTTGGGGCTTGTTTATTTGTTTTGTTATTGTTTAACTTTTTGTTTTGCATTGCATTTGTTTTGCATTGAGTCAGAAGTCACTCTGTAGCTTAGGCTAGCCTTGACCTCATGGCAAACCTCCTACCTCAGCCTCTCAAGTACTGGGATTATAGACATGAGGCATCACCACCCCCCACACACAGGTTTTGTTTTGTTTTTTTTGTTTTTCTTTTTCAGATAAGATCTTGTGTATCGCAGGCGGGCCTCAAATTTGCTGTGTAGCTGAGATTGGCCTTGAATTCCAGTCTTCCTGTCTCTTCCTCCCAAGTGCTAGGATTATAAGTGTGTGCCACAACTGGCTTTGAAGGGATGCTTTTTAGGACATCCTGTGTCAGTCACTAACACAATGCCTGGTCCAAATTATAATGATCACCATTACATATTTTGTTAAATACTAAGTAGTGGTCTGCGTTCCCTAAAAGAACTTGAAGCAAGATCATAGCTAATAAGAAGAGAGCGAATCAAAGCCAAAGGATACTTAATCTTCACTGGGATAATGTGTAGGAGGCCTTCACATACTCTGATACACCCATTCCTGAAATTGTGACACCCAAGGCCTTGTGTGCTCTTGTCAGCTGACTGTGTGACTCATCTCGAGATACTTTCAGAGTGTCTGCATTCCAGGACACTGGCTTTTTCTGCGAAGTCAGTAGAAGCTCCACCTCAGACGCTTCCCTCCCAGGAAGCTGCTGCAAACCAAAAAGATGCTGATGGGCCAGAAGAATGGCCACTCTCCAGATCTTATGTCAGGAAGAAAATGCACTTCAGGACGGTGCTTGCATCACATACGCACACTCTTAAGGCTCCAGTTTACAAAGGACATGATTTTGTTTCCTAAGATTTCATTTATCTATCTATCTCTATTTATTTATTATGGTACTGGAGGGTGAACCCAAGGATCACATCTGCTAGCTAAGTGTTCTACCATTGCATTATATCCCCAAGCCCTCTTTATTTAGAGACAGCACCTCACCTACTTGCCTAAGCTGGCTTAAACTCGTTCTGTTGTCCATGCAGGCCTGAAGTTAAGATCCTCCTGTTTCACAATTACAGATTACACCAGGCCCAGCTTAATTACAGAAGTCCTCTATAGCATCCAGCTCTTTTAAACTTTTTATTGAAAACTTCTGTAACTACAGACAATATACCATAATCATAATCCCCTCCCATGACCCTCACTTCCCCCTCCCAAAGCCCCCTTCACTGAACACCTTCTTTCCAATTAGACTCTCTTCTGTTTTGATGTCATTATTTTTTTTCCTCCTTATTATGCAGGTCTTGTGTAGGTAGCATCAGCCACTGTGAAGTCATGAATACCATGGCCACTTTGTGTCTGGAAGACAGCAATTGTAACCAGTCCTCCCTTTCCTTTGGTGGCTACGTTCTTTCCACCACCCCTTCCACAATGATCCCTGAGCCTTGGAGGGTATGACAGCAACATCCAGCTTTTTATGCAGGTTCTGGGGATCCAAAATCTGGCCCTTAAACTTGAGTGATAAGCACTTTATCCACTAAGCCATGTCCCTAACCTCTCACTTGATGCCCAGCTTTCTTGGTTAGTGAAAAGGCATTACAGTGCCCTTCGGGAGGGGGAAATCGGTGACAGGCAGCTGCTTTGGTTCTGAGTCATTGTCAAAAGTTGTTAGATTTCACAATTGTGGTAGTTACTACTATTGCATGAAAATTAGTAGAGCCCTAGCAGTCACAACACTTCCTCTGTGAGTTTTTGTGGGTCAGGAGTCCAGGCACAGCTTGGCTCAGGGCACCCCATGAGGCTGTAATCTGGGCACTGGGTAGGCCAGGCCCCACTCAGGACAGCCAGGGAAGACTGTGTTGTTGGGCTCACATGGTCGTTGGTAGTTTCAGCTCCATGTGGGCCGAGGAGCAGACTCACATGCAGACTTCATGCAGGTCTTCCTGGCCAAGCTAGCGGGGACACGCAAAGATATGGACATGTGTTTTGAAACAGCAAAATCAGTGCTTAGAGGACAGAGTCCTTTTCATTGCCAGATAATTCATTGCCTTTGATAGCTGTTTTTGTCTCAATTTTAAAATTATTCTCTAACTTCTCAAAGGCAGGAAGTGTCCCTACACCACTTATGAAAATGAGTGCCCCTCCCCATAACTGCAACTCCCTCCCACCGAAGGCCACCATTTTTTAAATTAATTTATTTATTTATTTATTTTGGTTTTTCGAGGTAAGGTTTCACTCTAGCCCAGGCTGACCTGGAGTTCACTATGTAGTCTCAGGGTGGCCTTAAACTCCTGGCAATCCTCCTACCTCTGCCTCCCGAGTGCTGGGATTAAAGGCGTGCACCACCACACCCAGCTTCACCATTTTTTATTTTATGTACATTGTGTTGCCAGTGTTGACAGCAATGGTGCTTTTCTCAGCTCTGGTTGGACTTATCTTAGAGGTTAGAGTGCTGACCATTCAATGGTCACTAGAACTCCCCAGCCACTGACTGCCTCTCAAGGTTTTTTTAATTTACTTATTTTAACGAGATAGTATGGATGCACCAGGGCCTCTTGCCACTGCAAACGAACTCCAAATGCATGGGCCATTTCATGTGTCTGGCTTTATGTGGGTATTGGGGAACTGAACCTGAGCCACCAAGCTTTGCAAGCAAGTCTGTTTAATCTCTGGGCCATCTCTCCAGCCCTTGAGTTCTTGTCTTATGACTTGCAAAGAATTAGCATGTGTAGACACACACACAGAAAGGTAAATTAAGAAAGATTTATTTTAGGAAAATAAAGCACAAAGTAAAACAAAAAACTCACAGCTTGTAAGGGACCCTAGTGGATAGTGGATAGTCCACCTGGCTACTTGGATCATGTTTTCTTATAACCTCAGAGATGTCAATTAGGCATCCAAGTGAGAAGAGGCTCATTGGCCATGTCCAAAGACATACAGAGGCTCTTGATAGGTTGGAGAGTCAGGGAGGAGAACATAGACTTGGAAAGAGCCAGTGGGGTGGTGGGGAAGGGCATGGGGAAACTAAGGAGGAAGACCAGGAAGTTGTTCCTGATCACCGTCTTGAGTCAGTCTAGAGTTGTGTACTAGTCTCACCAGGGCAGATGAAGTTAATCTCTCATTGCTAGGATAAAACACTCAACTAAAAGCAACTGATGGGATGAAAGGGTTTTGTTTTGGCTTACAGTCTTGAGAGGAAGCTTCATGATGGTAAGGGACAGCATGGCATAAGCAGAAGCTGGACATCACCTCCACCACAATGGGAAGAAAACAGCAGCAAGAGTGTGAGACAGATTCTAGCAAAGAGGACCTGGCTGTATAACACCTCTAAGCCCACCCTCAGCAACACACCTCCTCTAGCAAGTCTCCACCTCCCAGACTGGCATCAGCTGGGAACCAAGCACATTAGTTTATGGGGGACATCTGATTCAAATTACACAGCATCTATGTTCTTTGGGGCCTGTGCCCCTACCTAACAAAAGAAGTCTACCATAATCTCTATCAATTGTGTGATGGTTAATCTCTGTTGACCTGATAGGATTTAGAATCACCATGAAAACAAACATCTTGACGTATCAGTTAGGGATTTGCTAGCTTACATTAACTGAGGTGGGAAGACCCATTCCTAACTGTGGGTGGCACTTTCCATAGGCTGGGGGTCCTGAACTGTATAAAAAGGAGAAAGCTGGGGAGATGGTTTCATGGTTAAAGGTGCTTGTTTGCAAAGCCTACCAGCTCAGGTTTGATTCCCCAGTACACACATAAAACAGATGTAGAAAAGGGTGCAATCATCTGACATTGGTTTACCATAGCAAGACAACCTGGTATGCCCACATAAACATGCAGATAGATAGATAAATAAATAAAACAACTAAATAAATATTTTGAGATAGGGTCTCACTCTAGCCCAGGCGGACCTGCAATTCACTATGTAGTCTCAGTCTGGCCTTGAATTCACAGTGATCCTTCTACCTCTGGCTCCTGAGTACTGGGATTAAAGGTATGCACCACCATACCCAGCAGAGTAAATAATTTTGGGGGGAGGGGGCTGGAGAGATGGTTTAACAGTTAAGGTATGTGCCTGTAAAGCCAAAGGATCCCAGTTCAATTCTCTAGGATCAAGCCAGATGCACAAGAGGGCGAAGCCATCTGGAGTTTGTTTGCAGAGTGGCTAGAGGCCCTGGCACACCCATTCTCTCTTTTCTCTCTCAAAAAGAAATAAATAAAATATATTAAAAATAAATAAATAAAAATTTTTTTTTGGTCTTTTTGAGGCAGGGTCTCACTCTAGACCAGGCTGACCTGGAATTCACTATGTAACAAATAATTTTTTTAAGGAGAAAGTTAGCTGAACATTCAGCATGTCATCACGTTTTCATTTCCTATCTGCTGATGTGACGATCCGATACCACCTTCCTGCCGCTGCAATGCTTCCCTGCCATGACAGACAAACCCTGTGGAACTGTCACCCAAGTTAAAGCCCTTTCCTTCTACATCCTGTTCTAGTCAGTAATTTTTTCCCGGGCAATGATAAAGTATCAGATACAAACTGCAAACTTATTTGAGAGATAATGGGCACCAGGGCCTCGTGCAACTGCAAACTAACTCCAGACACATGTGCCACTTTGTGCATTTGGCTTTATGTGGGTGCTGAGGAATTGAACCCAGGTCAGCAAGCTATGTAGGCAAGTGCCTTGACCACTGAACCATCTCCAAACTGTTTTAACAACCAGTGTAAGTGTTGACTGGTGCTACTTTGGAATGATTCCAAGACGATTATCATGGTCCCTGTGCATGAATGACATGCAAATTCATGCAGTGTGCCATATTTTTAGGTGAAAGGTGAGAACCAGCACCAGAAAGTTGTCCTTTTCTATACTTATTTATTTGTATTTTGCTATATTTAAGTGAGTGTCTTTCAATAGATAATTGCATTAGTCAACTTCTCATTGCTGGGACCAAATAACTGACAAAATCAGTTCCCTGCCCTCAAGGCCAGACATAACAGCTAGCCATTTGTGACATATTCTTAAAGGCCAGGACTCTCGGCCTCAGCCTTGCTGACTAGGCCAGTTCATTCTTTGTACTAGATATTGAAATCACCCCTAGCTTCTGTCTGCCATGTGCCAAGGGCACCCTCTTTCAGCTATGAAAATAAACAATATCTTTTGAGATTGTTCCCTGGCAGCAGGCCTAAGTCTCCTCCAGCAGAAGATGAGTGTGCCAGACTTTATGCATATATGCATACACCTGCATGTACATACCAAATACATAACTACATAATATACATATATATGATGATTATGGGTATGATTGACAAGTTGTGTGTACTAGCCAGGTGTGGTGGCATATATCTGTAATAAAAACATTCAAGAAGTGAAGGCAAGAAGATCAGAAGTGGAAAAGACCATGACATCAAACTAAAAAGAGAGACTGATTGAGAGGGGGAGGGGATATAATGGAGAGTGAAGTTTCAAAGGGGAAAGTGGGGAGACAGAGGAAATAACATGGGATATTGTCTACAATTAAAGAAGTTGTCAATAAAAAAATAATAAAACAAAATGTTAAAAAAAGATCAGAAGTTCAAGGTCATGTTCAGCTTCATAAGTAGTTCAAGCCCAGCCTGGGCTACATGAGACCTATGTCAAATAACAGCAGCAACAACAAACATCACATGTATTTAATATGCACAAAATTTTTTCATTTTACTTAAATACAGCCTTCTCTTGAGAAACCCACACCCATCTTTCTTGGGAGTGAATGAACAGCCTTTCTCTACCTCTCTTCACTTGTGGTTAAATCTATACTAAAATCTTTTTTCTTAACCAGGCATGGTGATGCACGCCTTTAATCCCAGCACTCGGGAGGCAGAGGTAGAAGTATTGCCGTGAGTTCAAGGCCACCCTGAGACTCCATAGTTAATTCCAGGTCAGCCTGAACCAGAGTGAGACCCTACCTCCAAAAACAAAAACAAAACAAAAAAAAGGTTTTTTTTTGTTTTGTTTTATCACAATTAAAAAAAAAAATCAAGCTGGGCATGGTGGCACATGCCTTTAATCCCAGCACTCAGTAGGCAAAGGTAGGAGGATTGCTGTGAGTTCAAGGCTACCCTGAGAATACAGTGTGAATTCCAGGTCAGCCTGGACTAGAGTAAGACCCTACCTCGAAAAACCAAAAAAAAATCTCCAGTCCAGAGAAGGACTGCGTTTTGGACACCTAATTTCTCACCCAGTGCTCACTCAACCTATATCAACATTTTTGTTTATATTATTTTTGGTGGACAAACCACTTATTGGTGTGGGATGCTTTGACATATATGCATAATGTGGCATGACTGAATCTAGCTAATTAACATGTCTATCACTTGCTTACTATCACTACTTTTATACTAAGATATTGAAATTTTACTTAGTCATTTTGAGATACACAATACATTGCTATTAATTATCAGCCACCCTTCTGGTAACAGATTTCAAAACTTATTTGCATGTCTTTAAGCCCAACACTTGGGAGGCAGATGTAGGAAGACTGCTGTGAGACTACATAGTGAATTCCAGGTCAGCCTAGGCTAGAGCAAGATCCTACCTCAAAAAACAAAACAAACACACACACACACACACACAAAAACCTTCATAAAATGGCCTGAATATCCATGATCTCACAGTGCCTGACACTACCTACACAAGACCATTATAATAGGAAGAAAAAATGATAACATCAAAAATAAAAGAGAGACTGACTGAAAGGAGGAGGGGATATAATGGAGAGTGGAGTTGCAAAGGGGAATATGGTGGGGGGGGAGGGAATTACCATGGTTCATTGTCTATAAGTATGGAAGTTGTCAATAAAAAAATTTTTTAAAACTTACTGGGCTGGAGAGGTGGCTTAGCAGTTAAGGCACTTGCCTGCAAAGCCAAGGGACCCAGGTTCAATTCCCCAGGACCATGTAAACCAGATGCACAAGTTGGCACATGTGTCTGGATTTCTACCTGCCTCTTTCTCCCTCCATCTCTCTCTCTCTTTCTCAAATAAATAAATATAAATTAAACATTTTTTAAAAGCCATTCTAATAAAATAAATAAATAAAAATTCTAAAAAATAACGCATTGGGCTAGAGCAATGGTTTAGTGGTGAAGGCACCTGCTTGTGAAGCCTAAGGACCCAGATTCAATTCCCCAGGACCCATGAGCCAGAGGCACAAGGTAATGCATGTGTCTGGAGTATACTTGCAGTGGCTTAGATGCCCTGACATGCCCATTTATTCTCTCTCTCTTTCTCTCTCTCCCTCTCTCTGTCTCTCTCTCTCTCAAATAAATAAGTAAAAAAAAAAAAAAAAAAAAAAAAAAAAACACTTATTGCTTCTGCCCACTAGATACTTTATGTCCCTTGACCAGCATCTCCCCATATTTCTCTCTCCTTACCCCACCCCTATCTCTGATAAACACCTTCCTATTCTATGTTCAAGCTCAATCTTTTCAGATTCTTCCTATCAGTGAATTCATGCAATACTTTTCTTTCTATACCTTGCTTTTTTCCCAGTTACCATAATGTCTTCTAGATTTATCCTTGTTATCACAAATGACATGATTTTCAGCCTCTTTTAAAGTCTGAATAGTGTTCTGCTGTGTGTGTGTACATTTTCTTTATGTGATGGACACTTGGGTTGACCCCATATCTTGGTCATTATTTATACTGCTGAAGTGAACATGGGAGTGTGGTTATCCCTTCCACAAATTAATTTTAGCTTCTATGGGTTTATACCCTATGGCGCTTTAAATAAAATATCCCCCATAGCCTCATGCGTTTTGAATACTTAGTCCCCAGCTTGGAGATGGAGGCTGCAGATATGCTTTCTGCAGAGATGGGGAGGCCTGTGGTACCCAGAAAGTGTTCACCTCCTAAAGGAGCTCTCCTTTTAAAAAGGGTTCATTCTAGCTGGGCGTGGTGGCACATGCCTTTAATCCCAGCACTAGGGAGGCACAGGTAGGAGGATCACCATGTGTTCAAGGCCACCCTGAGACTACATAGTGAATTTTCCAGGTCAGCCTGAGCTAGAGAGAAACTCTACCTCAGAAAACCAAAAAAAAAAAAAAGCGTTCATTCTAGCTGGGAGTGGTGGCGCACGCCTTTAATCCCAGCACTTGGGAGGCAGAGGTAGGTGGATTGCCGTGAGTTCGAGGCCACCCTGAGACTACAGAGTGAATTCCAGGTCAGCCTGGACCAGAGCGAGACCCTACCTCCAAAAAACAAAACAAAAAAAAAGTGTTCATTCTTGTACAGATCAACTGTCATGGGGCAGTGAGTCATATCTTGCTACAGATATAGCCTTGGTGTAAAACAATGAAGAAGCTTATTGCTCAAGAGAATATTAATTTAACTATTGGATTTGGAGTTTGGTGGGTAGGTCCTAGTTTAAAATTTGAATTTTCAATTAATTGCCCATTTGTACTTAGACTTCATATCAGTTAACTTGTTTTTAGTATCTGATTCAAGCTTCTTACTTCATCCTGTTGTTTACTTGATGGCTACATTCTGTGAGAGTGTTGGGAGCAGTTTTGGTGCACCTGAGCCAAAGAGAGCAGCTGTGTCCCTCACATGAAGGGTCTGCCTACAGGGTCACTGGTTCTCAGAAGGTCTCTCTCATCGGAGATGCCTTTGGGGCTCTGACTACAAATAGTGACTAAGCACTGTCAGGTAGAATGTCCTGTGCTGTTCTGAGGTATGAAACATTACCTGTTTGGTGAAACAACATTACATAACTGCTGTGCCTGAGTCTCTTCAATCAGTGACTCATCAGTTTCATGGAGCCATTCATCAACATCATTAGCCTGGTCACCACCAATTAGTGTTTGCGGAGCACCCACACGGAGATGACACTCTACTCAGTGCCCAGAGAGCACCAGGAAGACTAAAGGATATAGCTGCTAAAGTAAACTCATGGCACTGCACATCTGAATATGAAACACAGAGCAAACATGCCTGTCAATCCAAGCCTTTCTGAGTCACACATGGTAGAATAAACTCACTGAAACTCACCGTGAAGCTTCCTAGTGGCTGTTTGTGTTACAAAGAGGATGTGGCAGATGGCCTTCCCACGTGGAAGACGTGGACAATGTCCCCTGTCTTTTTCATGGCTCTGGAATCAGACTGTAAAGATTTGGAAAGGCAACCAGGTATGATAGTGCCTGCCTGCAATCATAGCACTCAGGAGGAGGAGGCAGAAGAATCGGCAGGAATTTAGGGATGATCCTCAGCTACATAGGAAGTATAAGGACAGCCTTGGATACATGAGACTCTGTCTCAAGAAAAGAAAATGATGGGGCCTGAGGAGATGACTCAGTGGATAAAGCACATGCCAAGCAAGCCTGAGTACCAGCCTGAGTTCGGATCACTAGCACTTCTGTAAGACTGAGAAACTCTGGCAGGCTTCTGTAAACCCAGCAAATTTACAGGAGATGGGAGGCAGAGACAGGAGAATTTCCCAAAAGCTCAAAGGCCAGCTAGCATGGCAAACACTGCTGTGAAAAGCAAGATACCTGCTTCAAATGAGGTGGAAAACAAAACCAGATACCGCCAGATTGTCCTCTGACCTCTATGCGCGCGCGCACACACACACACACACACACACACACACACTCTCTCACAAATTAGAAAGGCCTTTTTTGACCACTATACTTTCCAAATTCCTTGTAAAATGCCCCTCATCAGAGGTATTATAAAATTAGTGACCTTCAAGAGTAAAGATCTGGGTAGTTTCCCACTTACAATTCCAGATGTAATTGAGAATTCCATCAAGAAATCCTGGAGATAAGCCAGGTGTGGTGGCGCACCCCTTTAATCCCAGCACTTGGGAGGCAGAGATAGGAGGATCACCATGAGTTCAAGGCCACCCTGAGAATACAGAGTGAATTCCAGGTCAGCCTGGGCTAGAGTGAGACCCTGCCTCGAAAAACCAGAAAAAAAAAAAAAAAAAGAAATCTTGGAGAGAATCTGGAAGCCCTTGGGCTGGCTAGACTGGCTCACAAGCAGCAGCAAAACAAGAGGGACTGTGATGGTTTATACTCTAGAATCACCTGTGAAGGACTATCTAGAGTAGGTTAGCCTATGAGGAATTGTCTTGATTAGGTTGAGGTGGGAAGACCTACTTTAACTGTCTCTGCTTCTCACTGTGCTGAATGTGACCAGCCACCTTACACTCCCGCAGCCATGCCTTCCCTGCCATGATGGACTGGAACTAAGTTGAAATTAGTTGCGAGACCATACCTCAAAAAAAAAAAAAAACTATTTATTTGTTTGTTTATTCTAGAGAGAGAGAGAAATAGACAGACAGATAGAGGGAGAGTTTGGGTATGCCAGGGCCTCCTGTCGCTGAAAAGAAACTCCAGATACATGCACCACTTTGTGCATCTAGATTGATGTGGGTGCTGGGGAATTGAACTCAGGACATCAGGCTTTGCTAGCAAGCATCTTTAACTGCTGAACTATCTATCCAGCCCCCTAAACTGATTGTTGTCTGGTATTTTGTCCCAACAATGAGAAGTTGACTAATACAAAGACCCTGTTTCACAAAGAAGGTGGAAAAATAGGGCAAACACCCCAAAGTTGTCCTTCAACATCCTCATGAGGTTCATAGCACACACATACATACATACATACATACATACATACATACATACATACATACATACACACACAAACACACACACAAATTTTTAAACCTAAAAGTTAAAAAAAAAAATCCTGGAACCAAAACAATGAGATTGTCACAGGAAGATTTGTGCAATTATTTCTAGTTAATTGTCCCTAGTTAAAGACAATTTGAGGGGAGCTTTGGAGTTAAACCAAGACCATTTTCTTTTATCATTGACATTCTTCTGATTTCAAATTGCCTGCCCCTCACCATTTGATGCCTCCTCAATTCCTTCTTGTACCAAACAAACAGAGGCAGAATAGAAAGAAAAATAGGACAACAAAACTAATTCCTTTCCAGGAGCTGGGGATATAGCTCAGTTGGCAGAGTGTTTGCCTAGCATGGATGAAGCCCTGGGACCCATTCTCAGCACCGCATAAATCAGCCATGGTGGCCCACAACCTGTGATCTCAGGAGGCAGAGATAGGAGGATCAGAAGACAGACATTATCATCAGACTACATAGTGAGTTCCAGGCCAGAATGGGCTTCCTGAGAGATGTCATAATAAAAACTTAATAAAAAGAGCCAGGTGTAGTGGTCCACACCTTTAATCCCATACTCAGAAAACTGAGATAGGTGGATTGCCATGAGTTAAAGCTTGAGTCCCAGGTGAGTGAAACCCTGTTTCAATCAAACTAATATAAATAAGTAAATAAAAATTAATTAAATGGGCTGGAAAGATGGCTCAGAGGTCAAGGCACTTGCCCAGAAAACCTAATGACCTGAGTTCAACTCCTCAGTACCCATGTAAAGTCAGATGCACAAAATGGCATATGAGTCTGGAGTTTGTCTGCAACTGCTAGAGGCCCTCATGTACCCATTCTCATTCTCTCTTTCTCTCTTCTTCCATCCCTCCCCACTAACCCCTTTGTCAGGCATGGTGGTCCACGCCTTTAATGCCAGCACTCAGGGGCTGAGGCAGGAGGATAGCTGTGAGTTCAAAGCCAGCCTGAGACTACATAGTGAATTCTAGGTCAGCCAGGGATAAAGCGAGACCCTACCTAAAATAAATAAATAAATAAATAAATAAATAAATAAATAAATAAATAAATAAATAAATAATTTAACTGGGACTGGAGAAGTGGCTCAGTAGTTAAGGTACTTGCCTGCAAAGCCTAATGATTTTCAATTCCCCAGTACCCACATAAAGCCAGATGCACAAAGTGGTGCATGTATCTGGAGTTTGTTTGCAGTGGCTGGAGGCCCTGGCACACCCATTCTCTCTTCCTATCTGCCTATCTCTCTTCTCTCCTCCTTTCCCTATCTCTGCATTCAAACAAATAAATAAATAATATATTTTTAAAAACAAGTAACATACGTCAAATCTAATTTAATATGTTCTCATATGAAGGAAAAACATCTTCTCAAGGAACATACTCAAGCTTCCTACAGGACTTAAGCAGGAACACACCAGTTTATAAGCAGGTTATGTATCCTTAATGTAGGGCCAAGTGGCTTTCTGAAAACAAGATAGATTTCCTGGCGGTCCTGTAATTGGACACTGGGTACTGAAGCTTGTTATAGCAGCTACTTGACTGGAAGAGCACCAGAAGGAAGTGCTGCACCAATGGCACATATTAGAGCTTCGCCCTCGTCAGCTGTGCAATTTCCCAGAAAGCCAGCTCTCACCTCTCCCCAGGCAGTGAGATCCAGGTCTGCTCTTTCTTCCCACCACCCAGTTCGGGGCCCTTCTCAGTACCTCCTGATGCTGCAGCCGGAGAAAGAGGAGGAACAGGAGCAGGGATCCGGCACAGTGCTGAGGATAGAGACCTGTTGTCTCAGTAGGTTTCCTGTCCCCTAACCCTATTATAGACTATAGACTTGCACAGGGTTCCCATTTTTTTTTGCCTGTGTGTGTGTGTGTGTGTGTGTGTGTGTGTGTGTGTGCTTATGACTATGCATGTTCCTATGTGTGTGTATGCACATGTATGTGTGTAGGGGGGTCCAAATGCACATGTAGGCATATGCATGTGGAGGCCAGAGACTGACCTGGCATCAAGTGTCTTCCTCAGTTGCTCTCCACCTTATTTATTTTATTAGTTGTTGGCATATTATATGTGTGATGTGTGCATGTGGTGTGCAATGTGTGTGATGTATGCCCATGCATGTGCTTATACATGCGTCCCACGTGCATGTGGAGGCCAGAGGAGGATGTCAAAGGTACTCTATCCCTCTTTGGCCTTATTTCCTTGAGACAGAGTCTGAACCTAGAGCTCACTGTGTTTTCCATTAGACTGGCTTGTATGGCACAATGCAGGCCTGGCCCTAGCCAGACTGCATGGCAGAGAAACCAGGAAGTGGCTTCTGTGAATATGGCGTTCTGCAGGCCTGGCATGACAACAGCTACAGTCCCATGCTCCCGAGAAACCTGCTACAAGATGATCTGTCTGGAGACAGGCTGTCATTGGTCACAAAAAGGGGACCACCCCATACAATGATTGGCCAGTCAAACTCCCTTAAAACTCCGTGTACTTCCTCAATAAACGAGCTTGCGGCAGCTCGCTCTCTGCTGCTTCCACCCAACTCCTGGAGTCTGTGTTGTGACTCAGCGCCTCTCACCCCCAACTCGGCAGACACCCTGCCATCCCTCCTGGGCTGACCCTGGGGGGACCCCAACACTGGCTGACCAGCAAGCCCTAGAGATCCTTCTGCCTACACCCACTACTCAGCTGTGGGGTTGTATGTGTGGACAGCCATCCTGGCTATTTACATGCGTGCTGGGGATTGAACTCAGGTTGTCACACTTTCACAGCAAGTGATTTACTGACAAAGCCATCTTCCCAAAGCCAATGTTCCCCTTTCACTGAGGACTGGAAAGAAGCCATTGGGGAGAACGCCCCCCCCAAGGCTTATTGAAGCAGAACACAATGAGGTCAGAGTACTTTTTCAACCCACTTGACCAGGAGGAATCTCTGGTCCCCATTCCAGTGGACACGGACAACAGGACTACAGCCTGTAACTACTGCCCAGTGAGCCATGCAAGATGGGCGGTGAGGAGGAGGGGGGGTCAGCTGCTCCTTGTTCCCCAACCCCCCTTCCAAGGACAGAGCCTCTGTGCCCTGGTGAGAGTTAGGCCAGAGCAGGCACACAGTAATGTGCTCCTCTGCAGCAACTTGGAAGGGAACAAGCCCTTCCGATGGTAATAGAAAAAGAGCGGCAATGGGCTAGAGGGATGGCTTAACCATTAAGGCACTTGCCTGCAAAGCCAAAGGACCCAGGTTTGATTCCCCAGGAACCAAGTCAGACAGATGCACAAGGTGGTGCATGCATCTGGAGTTTGTTTGCAGTGGCTGAGACCCTAGCACATCCATTCTCTCCTCCCCAGCTTTCTCTCAAATGAATAAATAAATAAGAATAAAATAACAAAAAAAAAAAGAAAGAAAGAAAAAGGAGGCTGGAGAGATGGCTTAGTGGTTAAGGCACTTGCCTGCGAAGCCAAAGGATCCCAGTTCCATTCCCCAGTACCCACATAAGCCAGCTGCACAAGGGGGTGCGTGTGTCTGGAGTTACTTTGCAGTGGCTGGAGGCCCTGGCAGGCCCATTCTCTGTTTCTTCCCTCCTCCCCCCGCCCCCGCCCTCTCTGTTTGCAAATAAATAAATAAAAATTTTAAAAAAGAGAAAGAGTGGCAAACTGGGCATGGCACATACCTTTAATCCCAATCCCAGCATTCAGGAGGCAGAGGTAGGAGGATCACCATGAGTTTGAGGTCACCCTGAGACTACATAGTGAATTCCAGGTCAGCCTGCCTTGAAAGAGTGGCTGCTCTAGCCATTGGGTGGAAAAGATAGTCAAGAAGCTTTATAAAAAATAAAATTATGGGAGGCAGAGGTAGGAGGATCACCTTGAGTTCAAGGCCACCCTGAGACTACAAAGTGAATTCCAGGTCAGCCTGAGCTAGAGTGAGACCCTACCTCGAAAAACAAAAAATAATAAAAGAAAAGAAAAGAAAAGAAAAGAAAAGAAAAGAAAAGAAAAGAAAAGAAAAAATTAGAGGGCTGATATAAGGCTCAGTGATTAAGGAGCTTCCCTGCAAAGCCTAATGACCTGGGCTCAGTTCCTCAGTACCCATGTAAAGCCAATTGCGTAAAGTGGCACATATATCTGGAGTACATGTGCAATGGCTAGACCCTGGCCTGCCCATTCATTCACATTCTCATTCTCTCTCTCTCTCTCTTTCTATCTCTCTCTCTTTCTCTCTCTCTCTCTCTTGCAAACTAACTTAACAATATATTTTTTAAAATAAATAAAATTCTACACTGATTTTTAAAGGTGAATTTAGGGGCTGGGAAGATGGCACAACTGGACCCAAGAAGTCACTCAAGTGCCTGGTTTGTTTGCAGTGCAAGAGGCCATAATACATGTGCTATGTGTGAGCACATGTGCATGTGCATACATGCACACACACACATACAACATGCAAATAAATAAATAAAATGTGAATGTATGTGAATTTATGATGAAATCAATGATCCCACATAAATGTACAAAGGGCATGAACAATCTATTCTTGAAGAAATAAAAATAGACAATATGAAATACTACAAAACATACTAATGGGGCTGGAGAGGGATTAGAGGTTAAGGCGCTTGCCTACAAACCAAAGGACCCAGGTTCGATTCCCTAGGACCCATATAAACCAGATATGAACATAGCACATGAGTCTAAAGTTATTTGCAGTGATTAGAGGCCCTGACATGCCCATTCTCTCCTTCTCTCTCTCTCTCTCCTGCTCCCTTTCTTGCTCTCTCAAATAAGTAAATATAAAATATATTTTAAAATATAAAAAGAAATATTAATGATCAAACATGGATCTCAGAGACATTATGCTAAATGAAAGACACTGGACATAAAAGAATATATATTGGGGCTGGGAATGTGACTTAGTTGGTAGAGTGCTTGCCTTGCATGCACAAAGCCCTCAGTACCATCCTCTGTACCTCATAAACTGGGTGCAGTGGTACATGACTATATTTCCAGCACTTGGGAGGTAGATACAGGAAGGTAGGAAGTATAAGGTCAGCCTCAGCTACATAGCAAATTTGAAGCAAGCCTGGGATACATGAGACCCTGCCTCAAAATAGTAAATAAATAACAATTAAATTTAATAATCAAGGTGTCTGTTTATGTGACTTTATTTATTTATTATTTCTTAGTTGGGATTTTTTGAGACAGATTGTAAATTCAGCCCAGGACTGCTTTGAACTTGCTATGTAGCTGAGGCTGGCCTTGAACTAGGGTTATAATTTTGTTGTGTGGGCCAGGCATGGTGGTGCATGCCTTTAATCCCAGCATTTGGGAGGCAGAGGTAGAAGGACTGCCACAAGTCTGAGGCCACCCTGAGATTACATAGTGAATTCTAGGTCAGCCTGGGCTAGAGTGAAACCCTACCTCAAAAAAAAAAAAAAATAAAATAAAATAATAATAATAATAAAATAATTTTGTTGTGTATATATTATTCTTCAACAAATCTGACAGTAGTAGATTCTAAAGTCTAATAAGGGAAATTCATGTGCTTAATCCCGAAAAGGCTCCTAGAGAACATCAACTCTTCCTTTTATATTTTGATTTTTGTGGTGGTTTGATTCAGGTGTCCCCCAAAAACTTAAGTGTTCTGAATGCTAGGTTTCCAGCTGATGGAGATTTGGGAATTAATGCCTCCTGGAGGCAGTGTATTGTTGGAGATGGGTTTATAGGTACCATAGCCAGTTTACCCATGCCAGTGTTTGGCACACTCTCCTGTTCTTTTGTCTACCTAATGTTGGCCAGGAAGTGATGTCCACCCTCTGCTCATGCCATCGTTTTCCCCTGCCATGATGGAGCTTCCCCTTGAATCTGTAAGCCAAAATAAACCCTTTTTTCCCAAAAGCTGCTCTTGGTTGGGTGATTTTTACCACCAATGTGAACCTGACTACAACAGTTTTAAAGTAGTTTATTTATTTATTTATTTGAGAGACAGAAGAGAGGAAGAAGCAGAGAGAAAGAGAGAATGGGCACGCCAGGGCCTCTAGCCACTACAAACAAACTCCAGATGCATGTGCCCCCCTAGTGCATCTGCCTTACGTGGGTCCTGGGGAATAGAACTGAGGTCCTTAGGCTTCGCAGGCAAATGCCTTAACTGCTAAGCCATTTCCCAGCCCTGCAACAGTTTTATAAATGAGGAAAATGTTGCCTAGAGCAAGGAAGGTTATTATTATTCAAAATATACATCCCAGCACACAGACCTGTGTCTTCCTTTCTCTTCCTTCCTTCCTATCTCCCTCCCTTGCTCTCTCCCTTTCTCCTTCCTTCCTTCCAGAGAACTAGACCTAGCAGCCATGCAGGGTCTTGCATTGGCTTTAGTCTATGTCTGCAGAGCCTTGTCTATAGCTCTCCGTGAACTTCTTGCTCAGGTGAGATCAGGTCAGGCACCATAGGTGTCTTTGCAATTTTTCTCTTTTGCCATCTCCTTCTATCCTCCCCAGCACCTGTACCTTTAAACTGTGTTGTCACACAGACAATACTTCAATGCCTTGCAGGTGTACAGGTCTTTCATTTTATCTCCTCCTCGTCATATTCAGGAAGCGGAGCCAGCAGGAGATACATATTAAGAAACTCTTGTAAAGAATAGGTTGATGTAATTGTGGGGGCTGACTTAGGCAATGCCAAAATCTCAGGACAGGTCATCAGGAAAACCCTGCCAGGACTCTGCAGCACAGCCAAGTCCACAGGTGGATGCATTGATTTCCTTCCTCCCCGAGGAGGCCCCACTCTAACAATGATCTCTGTGTGACAAAGGAAAACACCAAGGAATAACCATGGGTGTCAAACAGAAGAGCTTGCCCAAGGTGATGCCACTTAGGACCCTGGACAATGAGCTGTGTGTGAGGCTTAGTTGACAGAATGCTTGCCTAGCATGCATGAAACCCTGGTGCCAGCACCACATAAAACCAGGCATGGTATCACTTCCCATGCCTATAACCCCAGTACTTGGATTGTGGGAGCAAGAGGCGCAGATGTTCAAGGTCATTCTTGATGAAATATAGAGAGTTTGAGGCCAGGCTAGGATAGTTAAGAACACGTCTAAGAAAAGAAAATCCTAGATAGAGACACTTGCTATTTATGACCTTTGATGGCAGATGCAGGCAGCCTTTCCCATGCATCCTGATGGCAACATTCTAATCCCGAAAAGGCACTGTAAGCTCTGATGGTGTCTCAGTCATCTTTTCATTGTCAGGGGAAAAAATGCCCAACGAAAAGCAGCTGATGGCTTCCAGTCTCAAGGGGAAGTTCCATGATGGCAGGGGAAAGCATGGCATGAGCAGAGGCTGGACATTACCTTGGCCACAGCAGGTGAAAAACAGCAACAAGAGGGTGAGCTGAGCTCTGGCAAGGAGGAGCTGGCTGTAACACCCCTAAGCCCACCATAAACAACACACCTCCTCCAGAAAGGCTTCACCTCCCAAATTACCATCAGTTGGGAACCAAGCACTGAGAACACATGAGTTGTGGGTGGAGAAATGGCTTAGTGGTTAAGGCGCTTGCCTGTAAAGCCTAAGGACCCATGTTCAACTCCCAGCTCCCCATAAGCCAGATACACAAGGTGGCGCACACATCCAGAGTTTGATTGCAGTGGCTGGAGGCCCCTGGTGCACCAATTCTCTCCCTCTCTCTCTCTTGCTCTCTCATAAAAAAAAAAAAAAAAAAAAGCCAAAAGGGGCTGGAGAGATGGCTTAATGGTGTTAAGGTGCTTGCCTGCAAAGCCAAAGGACCCAGGTTCAATTCCCAGGACCCACGTAAGCCAGATACACAAGGGGCACATACATCTGGAGTTCCTTTGCAGTGGCTGGAGGTCTTGACATGCCCATTCTCTCTCTCTCTCTCTCTCTCTCTCTCTCTCTCTCTTTCTCTCAAATAAATAAATAAAATATATTTTTTTAAAAAGGAAAAAAACATGAGTTTATGGAAGACACTTAATTCAAATCACCACATTTGTTTAGACCTCAAAGCAGCAGACCTCCAGCACCTGGGCCATCCTTGCCATCACCTCCTCTCTCTGATGCGAACCTGCAGCCTTATCCTCAAGTTCACTACCAGGACTCTCTACTGCAGAATCCTGTGTCTCAATTGTAGTTGTAGACTCTTGAAAACAGGACTGAGAGACATCTTAGCAGTTAAGGCACTTGCCTGCAAAGCCCAATGACTCAGGTTTGATTCCTCAGTACCCATGTAAAGCCAAACTGGGGAGGTAGATACAGGAAGGTAGGAAGTATAAGGTCAGCCTCAGCTACATAGCAAATTTGAAGCAAGCCTGGGATACATGAGACCCTGCCTCAAAATAGTAAATAAATAACAATTAAATTTAATAATCAAGGTGTCTGTTTATGTGACTTTATTTATTTATTATTTCTTAGTTGGGATTTTTTGAGACAGATTGTAAATTCAGCCCAGGACTGCTTTGAACTTGCTATGTAGCTGAGGCTGGCCTTGAACTAGGGTTATAATTTTGTTGTGTGGGCCAGGCATGGTGGTGCATGCCTTTAATCCCAGCATTTGGGAGGCAGAGGTAGAAGGACGGCCACAAGTCTGAGGCCACCCTGAGATTACATAGTGAATTCTAGGTCAGCCTGGGCTAGAGTGAAACCCTACCTCAAAAAAAATAAATAAAATAAAATAATAATAATAATAAAATAATTTTGTTGTGTATATATTATTCTTCAACAAATCTGACAGTAGTAGATTCTAAAGTCTAATAAGGGAAATTCATGTGCTTAATCCCAAAAAGGCTCCTAGAGAACATCAAACTCTTCCTTTTATATTTTGATTTTTGTGGTGGTTTGATTCAGGTGTCCCCCAAAAACTTAAGTGTTCTGAATGCTAGGTTTCCAGCTGATGGAGATTTGGGAATTAATGCCTCCTGGAGGCAGTGTATTGTTGGGGATGGGTTTATAGGTACCATAGCCAGTTTACCCATGCCAGTGTTTGGCACACTCTCCTGTTCTTTTGTCTACCTAATGTTGGCCAGGAAGTGATGTCCACCCTCTGCTCATGCCATCGTTTTCCCCTGCCATGATGGAGCTTCCCCTTGAATCTGTAAGCCAAAATAAACCCTTTTTTCCCAAAAGCTGCTCTTGGTTGGGTGATTTTTACCACCAATGTGAACCTGACTACAACAGTTTTAAAGTAGTTTATTTATTTATTTATTTATTTGAGAGACAGAAGAGAGGAAGAAGCAGAGAGAAAGAGAGAATGGGCACGCCAGGGCCTCTAGCCACTACAAACAAACTCCAGATGCATGTGCCCCCCTAGTGCATCTGCCTTACGTGGGTCCTGGGGAATAGAACTGAGGTCCTTAGGCTTCGCAGGCAAATGCCTTAACTGCTAAGCCATTTCCCAGCCCTGCAACAGTTTTATAAATGAGGAAAATGTTGCCTAGAGCAAGGAAGGTTATTATTATTCAAAATATACATCCCAGCACACAGACCTGTGTCTTCCTTTCTCTTCCTTCCTTCCTATCTCCCTCCCTTGCTCTCTCCCTTTCTCCTTCCTTCCTTCCAGAGAACTAGACCTAGCAGCCATGCAGGGTCTTGCATTGGCTTTAGTCTATGTCTGCAGAGCCTTGTCTATAGCTCTCCGTGAACTTCTTGCTCAGGTGAGATCAGGTCAGGCACCATAGGTGTCTTTGCAATTTTTCTCTTTTGCCATCTCCTTCTATCCTCCCCAGCACCTGTACCTTTAAACTGTGTAGTCACACAGACAATACTTCAATGCCTTGCAGGTGTACAGGTCTTTCATTTTATCTCCTCCTCGTCATATTCAGGAAGCGGAGCCAGCAGGAGATACATATTAAGAAACTCTTGTAAAGAATAGGTTGATGTAATTGTGGGGGCTGACTTAGGCAATGCCAAAATCTCAGGACAGGTCATCAGGAAAACCCTGCCAGGACTCTGCAGCACAGCCAAGTCCACAGGTGGATGCATTGATTTCCTTCCTCCCCGAGGAGGCCCCACTCTAACAATGATCTCTGTGTGACAAAGGAAAACACCAAGGAATAACCATGGGTGTCAAACAGAAGAGCTTGCCCAAGGTGATGCCACTTAGGACCCTGGACAATGAGCTGTGTGTGAGGCTTAGTTGACAGAATGCTTGCCTAGCATGCATGAAACCCTGGTGCCAGCACCACATAAAACCAGGCATGGTATCACTTCCCATGCCTATAACCCCAGTACTTGGATTGTGGGAGCAAGAGGCGCAGATGTTCAAGGTCATTCTTGATGAAATATAGAGAGTTTGAGGCCAGGCTAGGATAGTTAAGAACACGTCTAAGAAAAGAAAATCCTAGATAGAGACACTTGCTATTTATGACCTTTGATGGCAGATGCAGGCAGCCTTTCCCATGCATCCTGATGGCAACATTCTAATCCCGAAAAGGCACTGTAAGCTCTGATGGTGTCTCAGTCATCTTTTCATTGTCAGGGGAAAAAATGCCCAACGAAAAGCAGCTGATGGCTTCCAGTCTCAAGGGGAAGTTCCATGATGGCAGGGGAAAGCATGGCATGAGCAGAGGCTGGACATTACCTTGGCCACAGCAGGTGAAAAACAGCAACAAGAGGGTGAGCTGAGCTCTGGCAAGGAGGAGCTGGCTGTAACACCCCTAAGCCCACCATAAACAACACACCTCCTCCAGAAAGGCTTCACCTCCCAAATTACCATCAGTTGGGAACCAAGCACTGAGAACACATGAGTTGTGGGTGGAGAAATGGCTTAGTGGTTAAGGCGCTTGCCTGTAAAGCCTAAGGACCCATGTTCAACTCCCCAGCTCCCACGCAAGCCAGATACACAAGGTGGCGCACACATCCAGAGTTTGATTGCAGTGGCTGGAGGCCCCTGGTGCACCAATTCTCTCCCTCTCTCTCTCTTGCTCTCTCATAAAAAAAAAAAAAAAAAAAAAAAGCCAAAAGGGGCTGGAGAGATGGCTTAATGGTGTTAAGGTGCTTGCCTGCAAAGCCAAAGGACCCAGGTTCAATTCCCCAGGACCCACGTAAGCCAGATACACAAGGGGCACATACATCTGGAGTTCCTTTGCAGTGGCTGGAGGTCTTGACATGCCCATTCCCTCTCTCTCTCTCTCTCTCTCTCTCTCTCTCTGCTTCTTTCTCTCAAATAAATAAATAAAATATATTTTTTTAAAAAGGAAAAAAAACATGAGTTTATGGAAGACACTTAATTCAAATCACCACATTTGTTTAGACCTCAAAGCAGCAGACCTCCAGCACCTGGGCCATCCTTGCCATCACCTCCTCTCTCTGATGCGAACCTGCAGCCTTATCCTCAAGTTCACTACCAGGACTCTCTACTGCAGAATCCTGTGTCTCAATTGTAGTTGTAGACTCTTGAAAACAGGACTGGAGAGACATCTTAGCAGTTAAGGCACTTGCCTGCAAAGCCCAATGACTCAGGTTTGATTCCTCAGTACCCATGTAAAGCCAAACTGGTATATACATCTGGAGTTTGTTTGCAGCAGCTGGAGGCCCTGGCTTGCCCATTCTCTCTTTTGCTCTGTCTCTCTTCTCTCTATCTCTCTCTGCTTTCAAAGAAATAAATTTAAAATACAAAAACTTTTTAAAGAAAACAGAGACCAGACTCCAGGTCGTGGTGCACTGAGCAGGGGCAGAGCTAAATGACCCTGACATTTTGGGCAGAAACCCTTGAATCAGCAAGCCACATTTCATCCATGATGAAAGGCACCGGGCACCCTTGGTTGGAAAATGGCAGCCCGGTGGACTCGTTGTACATGAAGTCTGGACAAGTGGAGTTCCTTCCATTGGGGAGTTGAGATAGCTGCGCAAAAACTTCCTGCCATGGTTTGGATGGAACTTATCCCCCAAAAGTTCATATATTAAACTCTTGGTATCTGGGGAGGAGGTGATGAGAGATGGTAAATTATTAAGAGGCAGAGCCTAATGAAAAATGACTTGATTATGGGGACACTGCCCTTGGAAAGATTTAGTGTAGTTCTCACAAGATTGGGTTCGTTCCTGAAGCAGTGGGGTGTTATAGAAGAGTCTGATTTCTCCCCACTTCCTTGCTTCTTCTCTCATGCATGTGACCCCCCCTCTAAACATGACCATTTTCCTCTCCATCATGTAACAACATAGTCAGGGACACCTTCCTAGATGGCACTATGCTGCCTAGACTTAGCCTCCAGCTGTGAGCCCAAGTGCATCTCTCCTTTTATACATTATCCAGGTTTAGGTGCTTTATTTTATTTTGATTTTTTGATTTTTTTTAAGGTAGGTTATCACTCTAGCCCAGGCTAACCTGGAATTCACTATGTAGTTCCAGGCTGGCCTCAAAATCATAGTGATCCTCCTTACCTCAGCTTCCCAGGTGCTGGGATTAAAGGCATGAGCCACCATGCCTGGCTTAGGTGTTTTATTAGTAACATAAAATACCCAAGGACATCTTATCACTAAAGGACCCCAAAATAAGAAAGCTATCTGGATAGTTACATCAGTTGGGAAGAAGGGAAGGATAGCATCTATACATTATTCAAAGGAAATATTGGTTGCTACTGACTGCTCTATTTGACTATAAACCCACTGAGTACAGGAGTATGTCTGTATGGGGTCATACTGATTACTTAGCAGAGCCTGATATAGCAGGGCACAATAAAGATTTTTAAAATGAATGAGCAAGAAACCACGGTAACTGATGTGCAGCATTACACTTCCCTTATCCTAAATTCCCTGCCCTGTCATCTCAACATTTCATAATCTCTCCCCACAAGAAAGAGTGGAGACCTTTTGTAAAAGGAGAATTGGAGCTAATGACCAGCCCACGGATCTGGATATAAGCACACAGTCTACCATTTTTGTTACTCTTGTCTCAGACCTTCTCCTAGGTGTAGTAACTCAAACCTGTCCTGCTCAAGACCCTCTGCCTGAAATCTAAGCTTTTCCCAATTGGGATTGGTAATCTGTTTTATAATTACATCTCTCTTCTTAGGGAACTTTGTCACTGGTCTAGATAGGGACAAGTTTCCTATAATAAGGTTACCCAAAAAAAATGGAAGAATAAAAAAGTGTCCAAGAATCATGCAGATGAAAATGAAAGAGAACTTAGTGGGGAAAGAGGTCTGTTTCCCTGGACCTCACTATGCTAATGCTTGCCAGGAGAATTCCAGACAAATGAGAATGGTCACCACAGTAAGTCAACAGCTTCTGCTCCAGTATTAGCATACTTTGGGGTTGGATGTCATTTACCAAGGATATATAGATTTTCAAGGGAGAAATTCTGGAGATGACTGGCTATATCACCACTCATGTCATCTTATTTATTTATTTATTTGTTTTGTTTTGTTTTTTTGAGCTTTTAGCCCTGGCTGACCTGGAATTTACTATGTAGTCTCAGGGTGTCCTTGAACTCATAGTGATCCTTCTATCTCTGCCTCCTGATTGCTGGAATTAAATTTATGCACCAGAAAGCCTACCTTATTTAATTTTTAATACTCTTATGAGGTCATTGACACTACCCATATGTTACAATTAGCTTCACTTTGCTGGCAGAAAACACCTGACCAAGAGCAGATTGGGGAGTGGGGGAGAGGTTATTTTGGCTTATAGACGCGAGGGGAAGCTCCATGATGGCAGGGGAAAATGATGGCCAGCATTATGTGGACAACAGTAACAAGAGAGTGTGCCAAACACTGGCAAGAGGGAAGCTGGCTGTAACACCCATAAGCCCACCCCCAACAATCCACTGCCTCCAGGCTTTAATTCCCAAATTGCCATCAGCTGGGAACCTAACATTCAGATCACCTAAGTTTATGGGAGACACCTGAATCAAACCCACACCCATATGTTATAGTAGAGGAAGCCATGGCTTAAAGAGAGCACTGCATTTGTCCTAAATTAATGCCTGAAATGAGTCTGGAGTTGTCTGTATTCAATCATTAGCAAATGGAGTGGTGAACTGAGTCAAAGGAATATTGTTCCTTCTATTGGTACATTATTTTTCCAATGACTTTTTAATTTTTTTTCAAGGTAGGGTCTCACTCTAGTCCAGGCTGACCTGGAATTCAGTATGTAGTCTGTAGTCTCAGGGTGGCCTCGAACTCATGGTGATCTTCCTATGTCTGCCTCCCAAGTGCTGGGATTAAAGGCATGTGCCACCATACCAGGTTGACTTTTTAATTTTTTTCTTTTTCTCTCTCTCTTTTTTTCTTTCTTTTTTTTTAATTTTTATTTTATTTTTTATTTACTCATTTGAGAGAGGGAAAGAGGCAGAGAGAGTGAGAGAGAGAGAGAATGGGCAAACTCCAGATACATGTGCCACCTTGTGCATCTGGCTTATTTGGGTCCTGGGGAATCGAACCGAGGTCCTTCGGCTTTGCAGGAAGCGCCTTAACCATCTCTACCATCTCTCCAGCCCTCTTTTTTTTTTTTTTTTTGGTTTTGCAAGGTAGGGTCTCACTCTGGTCCAGGCTGACCTGGAATTAACTATGTAGTCTCAGGGTGGCCACGAACTCTCGGCGATCCTCCTACCTCTGCCTCCTGAGTGCTGGGATTAAAGGCGTGCGCCACCACGCCCGGCTTCCAGCCCTCTTTTTTTAAATTATTTTTCAAGGTAGGGTCTCAATCTAGCAGAGGCTGACCTGGGACTCACTCTAGTCCCAGGCTGGCCTCAAATCACAGTGATCCTCAAACCTGTACCACCCAAATTCTATGCCACCACATCCAGCTAAGACCAAGTTTTTAAATGTTTAGTAGGCAAAGACTGTATTCAAGATGTACATGATGCAACCTACTGTTTTAATGCTACAAAGAATTGAATATTTGCTTATTTACATTTTGCTTAATTGTAATTTCTTTCTTTCTTTCTTTCTTTCTTTCTTTCTTTTTTTTTTTTTTTTTTTTTTTTGAAAACAAGGCCTCACCCTCTGCTTTGTAGCCCACCAGGTTGGCCTGGAACTCAGGCTGACCTCAAACTCATGTAAGTCTCATGCCTCAACCTCATGGGTCGTAGGATTATAAGTGCAAACCACCATGCCAGACTTGGGAGAAAGATTTTAAAATGAAAGATTTGGGATACATTGTAAGTTTAGTCGGCAACATTTTTGTTGTTTCCAGCAAAACTTGCTGGTATCAGAGAGGCAGTAGAAAAGCCTTGGCTTGCAATCCTGAGAAGGCACCCATAGGTACCTTAGCATTACCCTGGTGGACTCCATTAGAATTCTAGATTTCATCAGGACCCCCGAAGGTGGACGTAAGGTTTCAGGGGACCCTTGCTGGCCAAGGACACTGGTTAGTTTCTGATCATGAGGTGTCTGTAAATTAAACAAGGGAGTTCTAAGCTCCCCATGGAATTTAAAGACATCTTAAGGACATGAGGAAGATACAGATTTCTGTGTTCTAGGAACAAGAGACATTTTTCATGTTTACCTGAGACCCACTAAGTTCTGGGTCACTTTCCAGGATCCTCAGAAAGTTAGTTACAGCCAAATTGACAGTGATGCCTCTCTTAGCCTAAAACCTGCCATTCAGCCGGGCGTGGTGGTGCACGCCTTTAATCCCAGCACTCGGGAGGCAGAGGTAGGAGGATCGCAGAGGTAGGAGTTTGAGGTAGGTAGGCAGAGGTAGGAGTTTGAGGCCACCCTGAGACTACATAGTTAATTCCAGGTCAGCCTGGGCCAGAGTGAGACCCTACCTTGCAAAACCAAAAAAAAAAAAAAAAAAAAAAAAAAAAAAAAACCTGCCATTCTGCAATGGCATTTTGTGGTTGTCTATCACACACTGGGAACACCCAGTCTCTGTGTTCAAGATGCTTTGGTAGGAGGATGGAATTTGTAACTTAGTTTTGCTTCTCCTCCAGTTAGAACTCAGCCATCTTTCCTAAATAATTCAATTTATCACTTAGTTTCATTTCAATCTTTGAACAAGAAGCCTTTCTCTTTTCCACTCTTCAAATGGACCTGGTGAAATTCCATTTGCTTTTCTGCAGAGCCCTGAAACCCTCACTGGACACGGCCACTGAATGTTATAAGGCAGCAACATTCTACGTGGAGTATTTGGAAGCCGAGAAAGTGTGTGATGGGGAGACAGCTATGCAGGGCCGTGGGTGTATTTGTGGAACATGAAGGTCAGATCTCAATGCAGATGCTAATTAGCTGGAGAATATCCACCCTGTGTGATCCTTGCTCTCTGGGCAGCAAACCTGGGACGTTGTCCAAGGAAACACAGGCTGAACAACCGGACTCCAAGGCTCACTACGTCACCATGCATTGGGGTTACAAAACTGGCAATCTGTGCCTTCTGCCATCATCTGATTCCTTAGACTGGGAAGGATAGGGAATTCTGTCTTTAGGAAGCACATTGAGTTTTTGGGTTGTTTTGTTTTGTTTTTGAGGTAGAGTCTTATTCTAGTTCAGGATGACTTGGATCTCACTCTGTAGTACCAGGCTATCTTCGAACTCACAACCTCCTACCTCTGCCTCCCAAGTGCTGGGATTAAAAACATGTGGCACCACACCCAGCTAGGAAGCATATTTTAAAAAGCTATTATTGTATTCTTGGATCAGAACTATGTGCTCTTCACACCTGAGTGATGTCTGTAGCCCCTGAGAACTGTGTTCTATACTTAACTTTTCATTCTTAACTTTTTGGGACAGTCTAGTATAGCTCAGCCTATTCTTGAACTCACTGTGTAGCCATAGATGACCTTGCATTTCTGATCTTCCTGCCTCCACCACTCAGTTAAGGGATTACAGACATGGATCACCAGGCCCAGTTTTATGTAGTTCTGGGAATTGACCCCCAGGGCTTCATGCATATTAAGTAAGCACTCTACCAATAGAGCTACATCCTGGCCCTGTCATTGGATCTCAGGGATTTAAGGATGAAGTTACATGTGCTAAAGACTACAGCTATAGGTCCAACTTGAAGACAATGACTTTGGACACAAACCACTAGTGTAAGCCGGGCGTGGTGGCGCACGCCTTTAATCCTAGCACTTGGGAGGCAGAGGTAGGAGGATCACCATGAGTTCAAGGCCACCCTGAGACTACATAGTTAATTCCAGGTCAGCCTGGACTACAGCAAGATTCTACCTCAAAAAAAAAAAAAAAAAAAAAAACACTAGTGTAGAGTCAGTAACTTAGTAAAACTCCAAAGCTTATTTAGGGAAGATTTCCCTGGTTTGGGTTTAGTGGGGATCATAGAGGAAATCTGAGATGCTTCATTCCATGGTCCTAGTTTCTCTTTATGACCTCAAAAATGTTTAAAGTTTATCTTTTTTTTTTTTTTTTTTTTTTTTTTTTGGTAGGGTCTCACTCTGGTCCAGGCTGACCTGGAATTACTATGTAGTCTCAGGGAGTGCCCTCAACTCTCGATTCTCCTACCTCTGCCTCCCGAGTGCTGGGATTAAAATGTTTCAAGTTTATCTTTTAACTGTTTTTAAATTTTACTTATTTGTTATTTGAGAGAAAGAGAGGGAATTGGCATGCCAGGGCCTCTAGCCACTGCAAATGAACTCCAGATGCATGCATCACCTTGTGCATATGGGTTTATGTGGGTACTGAAGAACCAAACCTGGGTCCTTAGGCTTTGCAGGCAAGAGCCTTAACTGCTGAGCCATCTCTCCAGCTCTTAAAGATTATCTCATATATTGATTTCTGGAACTGCTTAATGAATGAGACCTTTTTTAATTTTTTATTTTTTTTATTTGTATTTATTTGCAAGGAGAAAGAGAAAGAATGAATCAGTGCACCAGGGCCCTTTGCCACTACAAACTCCAGATGCATGCACCACTTTGTGCATCTGGCTTTACATGAGTAATGGGGATTTGAACCTGGGTTGTCAGAGTTTGCAAGTAAGCGCCTTAACCACTAGGCCATTTCTCCAGCCCAAACTTCACTTTTTTAATACCTGAGATTGTCCCTCAATCATGGTACCTAATTAAGAATTCACCTAATTGGGTTTTAAAAGCTGACCATGAATCCATCGTAGGAAAGGCACAGTCTTGTGTCTTCTAGTCACACCCAGGAGGCACAGGGCAGAGCACCATCCTGGACCATGGTGGGGCAGGAAGAGTCAGGCCCCAGCCCAGTCCAGGCAGCATGCCTTCTGCATGGCTCATCTGCCTCTTCCTCCCGCCAGGCTGACAGCAGATGAGTTGGCATCTGCATCAAAGTCAAGAGACTGGCCCATGGCAGTCTTGAGACTTGACTTCCTACGGCCTCAGTGATTACATTCCACTTCTCCAGGTGCCCTCAGGCTCCTGGAGCTGAGTTTGCCAGGCAAGCAATAGAGGCTGGAAGAAGGGTAGGGGGCAAAGGTCCAAACGTCCAGCTTCCTTCTTCTAAGCACTGCTGGCCTGGATTGCACTGAGGTTACTTATTTCCCCCTTCCAAGTTATAACATACTTTTACTATAGTTTTATGTGATAATATACCTTTGAAAGATATTTTAGTCTTAGTCTTCAAATATTCCTGAAAATAAATAAATAAATAAATAAATAAATAAATAAATAAATAAATAAATAAATAAAATGAGCCAGGCGTGGTGGCACACGCCTTTAATCCCAGCACTCAGGAGGCAGAGGTAGGAGGACTGCCATGAGTTCGAGGCCAGCCTGAGACTATATAGTGAAATCCAGGTTAGCTGGGGCTAGAGTGAGACCCTACCTTGAAAAATCAAAAAAAAAAAAAAAAAAAGTAAAATGAGGACTGGGGAAATGGCTTAGCAGTTAAGGCGTTTGCTTGCAAAGCCTAAGGACCCTGGTTCAATTCCCCAGGACCCACATAAGCCAGATGTGCAAGGGAGCACATGCATCTGGAGTTCATTTGCAGTGGCTAGAGGCCCTGGCATGCACATTCTCTCTTTCCCTCTATCTGCCTAATCATCTCTCTCTCCCTCTCTCTCAAATAAATAAATAAAACATTTTTAAAATAAAATAAAATGAATATGCTGGGAAATAATTTAAGCATATTAATAAGTGGAAATTTTTTTAATGTTACCAAGTATTGAACAAAGAACTAAAAACTCGCAAGATATACTTCAGAAGATACACATCTCTATAGCACTTTTTCACTTTAGGGAGGAACCTGACATGTTACCCACCTTGGTTCTACATCCCCCACTGTAATGACCACTCTTCCCTGTAAAGCACACACCTCTGACAGTAGCAGTTCTCAAAAGTAGGATCCCCAACCTGTAGCATCTCCCTCCATTGGGAACTTGTTAAAAACAAATTTGGGGCTGGAAAAATGGCTTAGCAGTTAAGGCACTTTTCTGCAAAGCCAATGGACCCAGGTTTGATTTCCCAGAACCCACATAAGCCAGATGCACAAGGGAGCACATGTATTTGTAGGTCAGTTGCAGCAGCTAGAGCCCCTGGTGTGCCCATTCCCCCACCTCTCTCTCCCCCCTCAAATAAATAATTTTTTTAATTGGGGGGGGCTGGATATAATTGCTCAGTGGTTAGGGTGCTTGCCTGAAAAGCCTAACAAGTCAGGTTCAGTTCCCCAGTACCCATGTAAAACCAGATGCACAAAGTGTCACATGCGTCTGGAGTTCCTTTGCTGCAGCTAGAGGCCTTGGCATGTCCATTCTCTCTCTGTCTGTGTCTTTTGTTTCTGTCTTTCACTTCTTACAAGTAAATAAATATTTTTTTAAAAAATTAGGGTACTATACCACCCCTCCACCAAAAAAAAAAGAAGAAGAAAAAAAATGGGAGATTAAGGAGATGGCTCAGTGGATCAAAGTGCTTGTCATTCAAGCATAAGGACTTAAGCTCAGATCCCCAATACTGACATAAAATCTGGGTATGGTGGTTCATGCTTGTAATCCCAGTGCTGGGGAAGTGGAGACAGAAGCACCTCTGGAGCTTGCTAGCTAGCTTGTCTAGCCAACAGAGTGCATTCCAGGGTCAGTGAGAGATCTTGTCACAAAGAAGAAAGTGGGAAGTGATTGAAGAACACACCCGACATGGACCTCTGGCCTCCATGCACATGCACGCATATGCATGCACACATGTATTCCCACACAAATATGAACATACATGAGCACATACATATATACTTTTTAAAAAATTGGGGGACAAGGACATGGCTCAGTGGATAGGTGCTTGCTGCATAACTCTGAGTACTTGAATTTTAATCCCCAAACCCCACATCTAAAGCCAGAAGCTGTGGCAGACTTCAGTACTCCCAGTGTGAGACAGGAGAATTTCCCAGATGCTCATAAATGGAGCAATGAATGAGAGACTCTGCCTCAAAACAAGGTGAAAGGCAAGGACCGACCCTAAAAGTTATCCTCTGACCTCCACACACACAGCATGGCACATACACACCCACACTTACACACATGAACATGTGCATACACAGACACACACCAAATAAATAAATAAAAAAAAAAAAAAAAAAAAAAACTCTGCCGGGCGTGGTGGCGCACGCCTTTAATCCCAGCAAAATTAACTTAAAAAAAAACTCTGGTCAACCATATCTCAACTCTGGAACCATATCTCAAACCTACTGACAAGAACCTCTAGTGGTGAGTTTCAGCCATCTCATTGTTCCCAAGCCCTCCAGGTGATTCTGAGCCACACGGAGGTTGGGAGGCGCTGTCACTGGGTTTGAGCAGGACAGGAGGAGCATGGGTGAAGGACTCAGCGCCTGGCCCCTCAGTGCTCTGCAGCAAAGCTCCATCTGCATTATCAGCACCATGGCCGAACCCACTCTAGCAGTGCACTCACCTCCTACACAGCCAGGTCCTCACAGATGGACACGTCCTTCCCCACAGCCATCCACGACGAGTGTGCGTGCACCTAAATGTTAGTACAGGTGTGCATGAGTGGAATCTCTCAGTACACAGACCTTCACTGTCTTTACCACAGACATAATAAAACACATATAATGAGGGAGGTGCAAATCCTTACATGAGTAATGAAATCATTTATTGACTGAGCCAAAGGCTTTTGTAATAGGGAGATTTCAAAGGCTGGACCATATAGTTCAGGAAAAGGTTGAATGATCAATACTTTGATTATAGAGATCATGAGGATAGCCAGCAATGGGAAGAGTAAAGGCAGAGAACTAGAGAGATGGCTTAGCAGTTACAGTGCTTCCCTGAAAAACCTATGTACCCAGGTTCGACTCCCCAGAACCCAGGTAAAGCTGGCCAGGTATGGTGGCACACACCTTTAATCCCAGCACTCAGGAGGCAGAGGTAGGAGGATCTCTGTGAATATAGTGAACTCCAGGTCAATTTGGGCTAGAACAAGACACACAAGGTGACATAATGCACACAAGCTCATGCACGTGCACAAGTGGCACACATATCTGGAGTTAGAGTGCAGTGGCTAGAGACTCTGATACATCAATTCTCTCGTGGTCTCTCTCTTACACACAAAATTACAAAATTAAATGTAAAAAAAAGAATAGCCAGGCATGGTAGCGTATGCCTTTAATCCCAGCACTAGGGAGGGAGAGGTAGGAAGCTCACCGTGAGTTCAAGGCCACCCTGAGACTACATAGTGAATTCCAAGTCAGCCTGGGCTACAGCAAGACCCTACCTCAAAAAAACAAAAACAAAACAAACAAAAAAAAGAGAAGAAAGGCAGAAGTAAAACCTGCCAGCATGGTAGCACATGCCTTTAATCCTACCACTCGGCAGGCAGAGGCAGGAGAATCGCCATGGGCTCCAGGCCACCCTGAGATTATATAGTGATCCTGGGCTAGAGCAAGACCTTACCTCAAAAATACCAAGAAACAAAAACAAAAAAAGAACAAAAGAAAAAAAGCTGGGTGTGGTGGCGCACGCCTTTAATCCCAGCACTCGGGAGGCAGAGGTATGAGGATCACTGTGAGTTTGAGGCCACCCTGAGAAGTCAGAGTGAATTCCAGGTCAGCCTGGTCTAGAGTGAAACCCTACCTCGAAAAACAAACAGAAAGAAAGAAAGAAAGAAAGAAAGAAGGAGGGAGGGAAGGGGAGGGAGGGGGAGGGAGGGAGGGAGGGAGGGAGGGAGGGAGGGGAGGAGGGGAAAGAGAGAGAGAAGGGAGGGAGGGAAGGAAGGAAGGAAGGAAGGAAGGAAGGAAGGAAGGAAGGAAGGAAGGAAGGAAGGAAGGAAAGAAGACAAAATAAGCTGCTGTGTGTAAAGTTCTCAACACTTAAAATACTGGGTCAAGGAGGATAGGAGAATGGCTCAGAGGATAATGTGTTTGTCATGCAAATATGAAGACCTAAGTTCAGATCCCCAGTATCCAAGTAAAATGCTAAGCATAGTAGCACATGCCTGCAATCCCAGTACTGGGAAGGCAAAGACAGGAGAATCTCTGGAGCTAGCTAGCTCTGGGTTCAATAAGAGACCTTATCTCAAAGAATTATGTTGATCCAGGCGTGTTGGCTCACGCCTTTAATTCCAGCACTCAGGAGGCAGAGGTAGGAGGATATCCATGAGTTGGAGGCCACCCTGAGACTATATAGTGAATTCCAGGTCAGCCTGTGCTAGAGTGAGACTCTTCCTTGAAAAAAAAAGAACAAAACAAAACAAAAAATTATGTTGAGAGCAATTGGAAGACTCCTGATATTTACCTTTGGTCTGCACACACACACATACAGAGAGAGAGATAGAAAGAAAGAAGTAGAGAGAAAGCTCCGTCAAACATTACATGGGAAAGTTGAAGCAGGAAATGAAGAGACATAGATTTGTGCCTAAGATGGAGCACAAATATGACCATGTGGGAAGTTCCCATGGAATTTGGAACCAGTCTTAGTCAGGACAGCCTCATCTTATGGTAAGTACAGTGTCCTCAGGCCTTTCAAGAAACGGTGGCTGAAAAAAAAGAACAAAAAAAAATTGCACTGCCTGGACCAGGCATAGAGTGTATGACTATAATCTGAGCGCTGAGGAGGTGGAAACAGTTAGGTCAGGAATGCAAGCTTATCTTCAGCCATATAGTTCAAAGCCAGTCTGGATACATGAGACCCTATTCAAGAAAGGGAGGGAGGAAGGAAAGAAGCTGATTTTGTTGTTGTTGTTGTTTATTTTTATTTATTTGAGAGCAACAGACAGACAGAGAAAGAAGCAGAGAGAGAGAGAGAATGGGCGCACCAGGGCCTCCAGCCACTGCAAACAAAGTCCAGATGCATGTGCCACCATGTGCATCTGGCTTACATGGGTATAGGAAATCAGGCCTGGAACTGGGGTCCTTCGGCTTCACAAGCAAGCGCTTAACCGCTAAGCCACCTCTCCAGCCCCTGATTTTTTTTTTTAAAGGTAGGTTTTTTCAAGGTAGGATCTCACTCTGGCCCGGGCTAACCCGAATTCACTATGCAGTCTCAGGCTGGCCTTGAACTCACGGTGATCCTCCTACCACTGCCTCCCGAACACTGGATTTAAAGGTGCGCGCCATCATGCCCGGCAGAAGCTGATTTTTCTTACCCCATGTGTGACAGGATGAATGTAATTTCCAAAGGTTAACATGTTAATTCCAGGAACCAGAAGCTGTTATCATATACAATAATGCTTTGCAAATGTGATTAAGTTAAGGAATTTGAGATTGAGAGTTTGTTTTGATTATCTGAATCCAGAGTGTCTTTGGAAGAGGGAGGCAGAGGGAGATAGGACTCAGATGAGAGACTGTAAAGTGATTCTACTATAAATTGATCAAACAAATCAGAAGTCACCCATTATAGAAAGAGACGAGAAACAGATTCTCCCACTAAGTATTTTTCAGCACAGTGACACTGGGCTTTCAGACTTCTGACCTCCATAGCTGCAAGAAAAGAAAATCCCTTAGTGTGGGGATTTGTTACAGCAAACAGAAGAAACTAAGATACAGTGTTTCTTGGTTTTTTGTTATGTTTTGTTTTATTTTAAGATAGGGTCTCAGGTATCGTAGGCTGGCCTTGAATTCACTATATAGCAAAGGCTGACTTTGAACTTCTGATTCTTCAGCCTCCACCTTCATAGTACTGTGAATACAGGTGTGGGCCACCACCAAAGCCAGTTTACATTGTTTTTTGAAAAGATCTTTCCAAAGAAGTTGTCAATTAAAAAAAATTAATTAAGGGCTGGAGAGATGGCTTTGCAGTTAAAGCGTTTGCCTGTGAAGCCTAAGGACCCCGGTTTGATTCTCCAGGTCCCATGTAAGCCAAATGCACAAGGGCGCATGCATCTGGAGTTTGTTTGTAGTGGCTGGAGGCCCTGGCATACCCATTTTCACTCTCCTCCCTCCCTTTCTTTCCCCTCTCTGTCTCTAATAAATAAAAATAAAATCTTTTAAAAAAATGAATTTAAAAATAATTAATTTAAAAAAAGAAAGAAAAAGAAAAGATCTTTTCAAACCAGGAATACCAGGCTATCTTGAACTCACAACCTCCTACCTCTGCCTCCCAAGTGCTGGGATTAAAAACATGTGGCACCACACCCAGCTAGGAAGCATATTTTAAAAAGCTATTATTGTATTCTTGGATCAGAACTATGTGCTCTTCACACCTGAGTGATGTCTGTAGCCCCTGAGAACTGTGTTCTATACTTAACTTTTCATTCTTAACTTTTTGGGACAGTCTAGTATAGCTCAGCCTATTCTTGAACTCACTGTGTAGCCATAGATGACCTTGCATTTCTGATCTTCCTGCCTCCACCACTCAGTTAAGGGATTACAGACATGGATCACCAGGCCCAGTTTTATGTAGTTCTGGGAATTGACCCCCAGGGCTTTGTGCATATTAAGTAAGCACTCTACCAATAGAGCTACATCCCGGCCCTGTCATTGGATCTCAGGGATTTAAGGATGAAGTTACATGTGCTAAAGACTTCAGCTATAGGTCCAACTTGAAGACAATGACTTTAGACACAAACCACTAGCGTAAGCCGGGCGAGGTGGCACATGCCTTTAATCCTAGCACTTGGGAGGCAGAGGTAGGAGGATCACCATGAGTTCAAGGCCACCCTGAGACTACATAGTTAATTCCAGGTCAGCCTGGACTACAGCAAGACCCTACCTCAAAAAAAAAAAAAAAAAAAACACTAGTGTAGAGTCAGTAACTTAGTAAAACTCCAAAGCTTATTTAGGGAAGATTTCCCTGGTTTGGGTTTAGTGGGGATCATAGAGGAAATCTGAGATGCTTCATTCCATGGTCCTAGTTTCTCTTTATGACCTCAAAAATGTTTAAAGTTTATATTTTTTTTTTTTTTTTTTTTATCTCACTCTGGTCCAGGCTGACCTGGAATTAACTATGTCTCAGGGTGCCTTTTCTCAGCGATTCTCCTACCTCTGCCTCCCGAGTGCTGGGATTAAAAGTGTGCACCACCATGCCCAGCTCAAGTTTATCTTTTTTTAACTGTTTTTAAATTTTACTTATTTGTTATTTGAGAAAAAGAGAGGGAATGGGCATGCAAGGGCCTCTAGCCACTGCAAATGAACTCCAGATGCATGCACCACCTTGTGCATATGGGTTTATGTGGGTACTGGAGAACCAAACCCGGGTCCTTAGGCTTTGCAGGCAAGAGCCTTAACTGCTGAGCCATCTCTCCAGCTCTTAAAGATTATCTCATATATTCATTTCTGGAACTGCTTAATGAATGAGACCTTTTTAAATTTTTTATTTTTTTATTTGTATTTATTTGCAAGGAGAAAGAGAAAGAATGAATCAGTGCACCAGGGCCCTTTGCCACTACAAACTCCAGATGCATGCACCACTTTGTGCATCTGGCTTTACATGAGTAATGGGGATTTGAACCTGGGTTGTCAGAGTTTGCAAGTAAGCGCCTTAACCACTAGGCCATTTCTCCAGCCCAAACTTCACTTTTTTAATACCTGAGATTGTCCCTCAATCATGGTACCTAATTAAGAATTCACCTAATTGGGTTTTAAAAGCTGACCATGAATCCATCGTAGGAAAGGCACAGGCTTGTGTCTTCTAGTCACACCCAGGAGGCACAGGGCAGAGCACCATCCTGGACCATGGTGGGGCAGGAAGAGTCAGGCCCCAGCCCAGTCCAGGCAGCATGCCTTCTGCATGGCTCATCTGCCTCTTCCTCCCGCCAGGCTGACAGCAGATGAGTTGGCATCTGCATCAAAGTCAAGAGACTGGCCCATGGCAGTCTTGAGACTTGACTTCCTACGGCCTCAGTGATTACATTCCACTTCTCCGGGTGCCCTCAGGCTCCTGGAGCTGAGTTTGCCAGGCAAGCAATAGAGGCTGAAAGAAGGGTAGGGGGCAAAGGTCCAAACATTCAGCTTCTTTCTTCTAAGCACTGCTGGCCTGGATTGCACTGAGGTTACTTATTTCCCCCTTCCAAGTTATAACATACTTTTACTATAGTTTTATGTGATAATATACCTTTGAAAGATATTTTAGTCTTAGTCTTCAAATATTCCTGAAAATAAATAAATAAATAAATAAAATGAGCCAGCCGTGGTGGCACACGCCTTTAATCCCAGCACTCAGGAGGCAGAGGTAGGAGGACTGCCATGAGTTCGAGGCCAGCCTGAGACTATATAGTGAAATCCAGGTTAGCTGGGGCTAGAGTGAGACCCTACCTTGAAAAAAAAAAAAAAAAAAAAAAAAAAAGTAAAATGAGGGCTGGGGAAATGGCTTAGCAGTTAAGGAGTTTGCTTGCAAAGCCTAAGGACCCTGGTTCAATTCCCCAGGACCCACATAAGCCAGATGTGCAAGGGAGCACATGCATCTGGAGTTCATTTGCAGTGGCTAGAGGCCCTGGCGTGCACATTCTCTCTTTCCCTCTATCTGCCTAATCATCTCTCTCTCCCTCTCTCTCAAATAAATAAATAAAATATTTTTAAAATAAAATAAAATTAATATGCTGGGAAATAATTTAAGCATATTAATAAGTGGAAATTTTTTTTAATGTTACCAAGTATTGAACAAAGAACTAAAAACTCGCAAAATATACTTCAGAAGATACACATCTCTATAGCACTTTTTCACTTTAGGAAGGAACCTGACATGTTACCCACCTTGGTTCTACATCCCCCACTGTAATGACCACTCTTCCCTGTAAAGCACACACCTCTGACAGTAGCAGTTCTCAAAAGTAGGATCCCCAACCTGTAGCATCTCCCTCCATTGGGAACTTGTTAAAAAAACAAATTTGGGGGCTGGAAAAATGGCTTAGCAGTTAAGGCACTTTTCTGCAAAGCCAATGGACCCAGGTTTGATTTCCCAGAACCCACATAAGCCAGATGCACAAGGGAGCACATGTATTTGTAGGTCAGTTGCAGCAGCTAGAGCCCCTGGTGTGCCCATTCCCCCACCTCTCTCCCCCCTCAAATAAATAATTTTTTTAATTGGGGGTGCTGGATATAATTGCTCAGTGGTTAGGGTGCTCACCTGAAAAGCCTAACAACTCAGGTTCAGTTCCCCAGTACCCATGTAAAGCCAGATGCACAAAGTGTCACATGCGTCTGGAGTTCCTTTGCTGCAGCTAGAGGCCTTGGCATGTCCATTCTCTCTCTGTCTGTCTCTTTTGTTTCTGCCTTTCACTTCTTACAAATAAATAAATATTTTTTTAAAAATTGGGGTACTATACCACCCCTCCACCAAAAAAAAAAAAAAAAAAAGAAAAAAAAATTGGGGGTTAAGGAGATGGCTCAGTGGATCAAAGTGCTTGTCATTCAAGCATAAGGACTTAAGCTCAGATCCCCAATACTGACATAAAATCTGGGTATGGTGGTTCATGCTTGTAATCCCAGTGCTGGGGAAGTGGAGACAGAAGCACCTCTGGAGCTTGCTGGCTAGCTTGTCTAGCCAACAGAGTGCATTCCAGGGTCAGTGAGAGATCTTGTCACAAAGAAGAAAGTGGGAAGTGATTGAAGAACACACCCGACATGGACCTCTGGCCTCCATGCACATGCACGCATATGCATGCACACATGTATTCCCACACAAATATGAACATACATGAGCACATACATATATACTTTTTTAAAAATTGGGGGGCAAGGACATGGCTCAGTGGATAAGGTGCTTGCTGCATAACTCTGAGTACTTGAGTTTTAATCCCCAAACCCCACATCTAAAGCCAGAAGCTGTGGCAGACTTCAGTAATCCCAGTGTGAGACAGGAGAATTTCCCAGATGCTCATAAATGGAGCAATGAATGAGAGACTCTGCCTCAAAACAAGGTGAAAGGCAAGGACCGACCCTAAAGTTATCCTCTGACCTCCACACACACAGCATGGCACATACACACCCACACTTACACACATGAACATGTGCATACACAGACACACACCAAATAAATAAAATTAACTTAAAAAAAAAAAAAAAAAACTCTGCCGGGCGTGGTGGCGCACGCCTTTAATCCCAGCACTTGGGAGGCAGAGGTAGGAGGATCGCCAAGAGTTCGAGGCCACCCTGAGACGACATAGTGACTTCCAGGTCAGCCTGGACCAGAGTGAGACCCTACCTCGCAAAAACCAAAAAAAAAAAACCAAAAACTCTGGAACCATATCTCAAACCTACTGACAAGAACCTCTAGTGGTGAGTTTCAGCCATCTCATTGTTCCCAAGCCCTCCAGGTGATTCTGAGCCACACGGAGGTTGGGAGGCGCTGTCACTGGGTTTGAGCAGGACAGGAGGAGCATGGGTGAAGGACTCAGCGCCTGGCCCCTCAGTGCTCTGCAGCAAAGCTCCATCTGCATCATCAGCACCATGGCCGAACCCACTCTAGCAGTGCACTCACCTCCTACACAGCCAGGTCCTCACAGATGGACACGTCCTTCCCCACAGCCATCCACGACGAGTGTGCGTGCACCTAAATGTTAGTACAGGTGTGCATGAGTGGAATCTCTCAGTACACAGACCTTCACTGTCTTTACCACAGACATAATAAAACACATATAATGAGGGAGGTGCAAATCCTTACATGAGTAATGAAATCATTTATTAACTGAGCCAAAGGCTTTTGTAATAGGGAGATTTCAAAGGCTGGACCATATAGTTCAGGAAAAGGTTGAATGATCAATACTTTGATTATAGAGATCATGAGGGTAGCCAGCAATGGGAAGAGTAAAGGCAGAGAACTAGAGAGATGGCTTAGCAGTTACAGTGCTTCCCTGAAAAACCTATGTACCCAGGTTCGACTCCCCAGAACCCAGGTAAAGCTGGCCAGGTATGGTGGCACACACCTTTAATCCCAGCACTCAGGAGGCAGAGGTAGGAGGATCTCTGTGAATATAGTGAACTCCAGGTCAATTTGGGCTAGAACAAGACACACAAGGTGACATAATGCACACAAGCTCATGCACGTGCACAAGTGGCACACATATCTGGAGTTAGAGTGCAGTGGCTAGAGACTCTGATACATCAATTCTCTCGTGGTCTCTCTCTTACACACAAAATTACAAAATTAAATGTAAAAAAAAGAATAGCCAGGCATGGTGGCATATGCCTTTAATCCCAGCACTAGGGAGGGAGAGGTAGGAAGCTCACCGTGAGTTCAAGGCCACCCTGAGACTACATAGTGAATTCCAAGTCAGCCTGGGCTACAGCAAGACCCTACTTCAAAAAAACAAAAACAAACAAAAAAAAAGAGAAGAAAGGCAGAAGTAAAACCTGCCAGCATGGTAGCACATGCCTTTAATCCTACCACTCGGCAGGCAGAGGCAGGAGAATCGCCATGAGCTCCAGGCCACCCTGAGATTATATAGTGATCCTGGGCTAGAGCAAGACCTTACCTCAAAAATACCAAGAAACAAAAACAAAAAAAGAACAAAAGAAAAAAAGCTGGGTGTGGTGGCGCACGCCTTTAATCCCAGCACTCGGGAGGCAGAGGTATGAGGATCACTGTGAGTTTGAGGCCACCCTGAGAAGTCAGAGTGAATTCCAGGTCAGCCTGGTCTAGAGTGAAACCCTACCTCGAAAAACAAACAGAAAGAAAGAAAGAAAGAAAGAAGGAAGGAAGGAAGGGAGGGAGGGAGGGAGGGAGGGAGGGAGGGAGGGAGGGAGGGGAAAAAGAGAGAGAGAAGGGAGGGAGGGAGAGAGGGAAGGAGGGAGGGAGGGAGGAAGGAAGGAAGGAAGGAAGGAAGGAAGGAAGGAAGGAAGGAAGGCAAAATAAGCTGCTGTGTGTAAAGTTCTCAACACTTAAAATACTGGGTCAAGGAGGATAGGAGAATGGCTCAGAGGATAATGTGTTTGTCATGCAAATATGAAGACCTAAGTTCAGATCCCCAGTATCCAAGTAAAATGCTAAGCATAGTAGCACATGCCTGCAATCCCAGTACTGGGAAGGCAAAGACAGGAGAATCTCTGGAGCTAGCTAGCTCTGGGTTCAATAAGAGACCTTATCTCAAAGAATTATGTTGATCCAGGCGTGTTGGCTCACGCCTTTAATTCCAGCACTCAGGAGGCAGAGGTAGGAGGATATCCATGAGTTGGAGGCCACCCTGAGACTATATAGTGAATTCCAGGTCAGCCTGTGCTAGAGTGAGACTCTTCCTTGAAAAAAAGAACAAAACAAAAACAAAAAAATTATGTTGAGAGCAATTCGGGAAGACTCCTGATATTTACCTTTGGTCTGCACACACACATACAGAGAGAGAGAGAGATAGAAAGAAAGAAGTAGAGAGAAAGCTGCGTCAAACATTACATGGGAAAGTTAAAGCAGGAAATGAAGAGACATAGATTTGTGCCTAAGATGGAGCACAAATATGACCATGTGGGAAGTTCCCATGGAATTTGGAACCAGTCTTAGTCAGGACAGCCTCATCTTATGGTAAGTACAGTGTCCTCAGGCCTTTCAAGAAACGGCGGCTGAAAAAAAAAAGAACAAAAAAATTGCACTGCCTGGACCAGGCATAGAGTGTATGACTATAATCTGAGCGCTGAGGAGGTGGAAACAGGTAGGTCAGGAATGCAAGCTTATCTTCAGCCATATAGTTCAAAGCCAGTCTGGATACATGAGACCCTATTCAAGAAAGGGAGGGAGGAAGGAAAGAAGCTGATTTTGTTGTTGTTGTTGTTTATTTTTATTTATTTGAGAGCAACAGACAGACAGAGAAAGAAGCAGAGAGAGAGAGAGAGAGAATGGGCGCACCAGGGCCTCCAGCCACTGCAAACAAAGTCCAGATGCATGTGCCACCATGTGCATCTGGCTTACATGGGTATAGGAAATCAGGCCTGGAACTGGGGTCCTTCGGCTTCACAAGCAAGCGCTTAACCGCTAAGCCACCTCTCCAGCCCCTGATTTTTTTTTTTAAAGGTAGGTTTTTTTTCAAGGTAGGATCTCACTCTGGCCCAGGCTAACCCGGAATTCACTATGCAGTCTCAGGCTGGCCTTGAACTCACGGTGATCCTCCTACCACTGCCTCCCGAACACTGGATTTAAAGGTGCGCGCCATCATGCCCGGCAGAAGCTGATTTTTCTTACCCCATGTGTGACAGGATGAATGTAATTTCCAAAGGTTAACATGTTAATTCCAGGAACCAGAAGCTGTTATCATATACAATAATGCTTTGCAAATGTGATTAAGTTAAGGAATTTGAGATTGAGAGTTTGTTTTTGATTATCTGAATCCAGAGTGTCTTTGGAAGAGGGAGGCAGAGGGAGATAGGACTCAGATGAGAGACTGTAAAGTGATTCTACTATAAATTGATCAAACAAATCAGAAGTCACCCATTATAGAAAGAGACGAGAAACAGATTCTCCCACTAAGTATTTTTCAGCACAGTGACACTGGGCTTTCAGACTTCTGACCTCCATAGCTGCAAGAAAAGAAAATCCCTTAGTGTGGGGATTTGTTACAGCAAACAGAAGAAACTAAGATACAGTGTTTCTTGGTTTTTTGTTATGTTTTGTTTTATTTTAAGATAGGGTCTCAGGTATCGTAGGCTGGCCTTGAATTCACTATATAGCAAAGGCTGACTTTGAACTTCTGATTCTTCAGCCTCCACCTTCATAGTACTGTGAATACAGGTGTGGGCCACCACCAAAGCCAGTTTACATTGTTTTTTGAAAAGATCTTTCCAAAGAAGTTGTCAATTAAAAAAAATTAATTAAGGGCTGGAGAGATGGCTTTGCAGTTAAAGCGTTTGCCTGTGAAGCCTAAGGACCCCGGTTTGATTCTCCAGGTCCCATGTAAGCCAAATGCACAAGGGGGCGCATGCATCTGGAGTTTGTTTGTAGTGGCTGGAGGCCCTGGCATACCCATTTTCACTCTCCCTCCCTCCCTTTCTTTCCCTCTCTCTGTCTCTAATAAATAAAAATAAAATCTTTTAAAAAAATGAATTTAAAAAATAATTAATTTAAAAAAAAGAAAGAAAAAAGAAAAGATCTTTTCAAACCAGGAATGCCTTTAATCCCAGCACTTGGGAGGCAGAGGTAGGAAGATCACCATGAGTTCAAGGCTACCCTGAAACTACATAGTGAATTCCAGGCAGCCTGGGCTAGAGTAAAACCCTACCAAAAAAAGAAAAAGAAAAAAAGAGTGCTCACTTCGGCAGCACATATACTAAAATTGGAACAATACAGAGAAGATTAGCATGGCCCCTGCGCAAGGATAACATGCAAATTCGTGAAGCGTTCCATATTTTTTAAAAAATTAAATTAAAAAAAAAAAAAGACCTTTTCAGAATTGAGGAAGAAGTCCTCTGGCATTGGAACCATATCATGTGCTCAGTTCACTGGGCTCCTGCTGTACAAAGGTAAAGGCGCTGGGCCACAGGTTAATTTAAATACGTCTCTCATATTTTATGTCCATTTGCTGCAAAATCAAAATTGCTATAGCTGCTGTGTGTGTGTGTGTTTTGTTTTGTTTTTGAGGCAGGTTCTCACTCTAGCCCAGGCTGATCTAGAATTCACTAAGTTGCCCACACTGGCCTCAAATCATGGCAATCCGTCTACCTCAGCCTCCCAAATGCTGGGATTATAAGCGGAGCCACCACACCTGGCTTTTATTATTCTCATTTTACATATTCACTGTGTAAATAAGCGTTCAAACCACACCAGAGGAGGACAAAGCACTTGATCCATTCTTGTCTGACATGTTTGAGGAACTAGCATAGTTTCATCTTACAGAAAAAGCAAAGCTCACGTCATAAGTGGTTTCATGTGAACATTAAATCATGATTTTCATGACTTTAACTTTTTTTGTTGTTGTTTGTTTGTTTTTGAGGAAGCATCTTGCTGTAGCCCAGCCTGATCTGGAATTCACTATGTAGTCTCAGAGTAGCCTTGAACTCACAGTGATCCTCCAGAGTGCTGGGATTACAGGCTTTACAGATGTACACCACTACACCTAGTTAATGTAGTGCTGGGGATGGAACCAGGGCTTTATGCATGCTAAATAGGCATTCTACTAATTGAACTATAGTCACAGCTTTGGATAATGAGTTTTTAAAAGTTGGAGAGCCGGGCGTGGTGGCACACACCTTTAATTCCTGCACTTGGGAGGCAGAGGTAAGAGGATCTCTTGAGTTTGAGGTCTGCTGAAGACTAATAGTGAGTTCCAGGTCAGCCTGGGCTAGAGTGAAACCCTACCTAAAAAAAAAAAAAGTTGGAGAGTCAGGCATGGTGGCATATGCCTTTTAGTCCCAGTACTTTAGAGGCAGAGATAAGAGGATGGCTGTGAGTTTAAGACCAACCTGTAACTACACAGTAAGTTCCAGATCAGCCTTTACAAAAAAAAAAAAAAGCCTGCATAGACATTTATAAGAATATACTATCTAGGCCTGGTAATGCATGCCTTTAATCCCAGTAGAAGTAGGAGGATTGCTGTGAGTTTGAGTCCAGCCCGAGACTACAGAATGAGTTCCAGGTCAGCCTGTGCTAGAGTGAGACCCTACCTCAAAAAACTAACTAAATAAATAAATATTTTTCAAGTTGGAAATTAAAATAAGTAGCTTGTGGCCCACACCTGAAATCTGAGCATAAGGTTCTTAAACTCCAAAAGCTGTGCTGGAGTCTGTGTGTGTGTGTGTGTGTGTGTGTGTGTGTGTGTGTGTGTGTGTGTGTTTTTCGAGGCAGGGTCTCACTCTAGCTCAGGCTGACCTGGAATTCACTATGTAGTCTCAGAGTGGCCTCAAACTCAAGGCGATCCTCCTACCTCTGCCTCCCGAGTGCTGGAATTAAAGGCATGCACCACCACACCCAGCTTAGTCCTTCTTTTATCAAAGAATTGGGATAAAACAAGACTGAGAAAGATAATTATTAAATCATCACATTTACTCAGGGAAGTATGAAACCAAAGGAAGGGAAATCGATACACCCACGTGGTCTGAAAACTTATGTGTTAAGTGAGCATGGGCCTGGAAGAAACATGAACAGGGCTTTACAGAGGAAAGAAGAAAGCACAGAGAGCTCCCGCCCGTGTGGGCGTAGGGGAGGCTTACCAGGACAGAAACCTGGAAGATCAGGAGAGATGATAAAGAGGGCTTACCCACCTGGTAAGGATCTACAGGTAATCTTATTGTGGTGGGCTTTACCTTCAGGCTCAGGTTAACCTCAGAGATGGCTGACTGGGCTGGCTCAAGAACAGAACAGCCATGATACCAAGTCTAAGGCTGAGTTTAACCACCCAGGATTCCTGGATCACATTTAAACCTTAATTTTAGGAAGGGGGAACTCCTTCCCAGAGAGGCACTCAGGTTGTTTATGGAAAAACAGATTAGGCAAGAGATAAAGAGAAGTCAAGATTCTTTTCTGATCTCTAGCAAAGTGCAGACTCCAAAGACAAGGTCCAAAACATTCCTGCTGTTTACTTTCGGGGCCCAGTCACCCCTAACTACTTCAAGGGGTTCAAAGCCAGCCTCAGTACATAAGTCTGTCTCAAAAAAGAAAGGAGGAAAGGAAGGAAGGAAGGAAGGAAGGAAGGAAGGAAGGAAGGAAGGAAGGAAGGAAGGAAGGCAGGAAGGGAGGGAGGAAGGGAGGAAGGGAAGAAGGGAGGAAGAAAGAGAGAGAGAGGCAAATAGCTTCATAATGCTACATTTCTGAAATACACTCTTAACAGATTATGCATGGTAGTTCTAAACAGACATCATGAGTTGAAGAGTAATTCTGTCTTACACTCTCGTTTGGTGGTCATTTTGCCTATGTTTCCTACATTTAGATATTCCTTGGTTTGGGATCCATAAAAGAACCTAGTATTTTCCCCAGTTTTCCATCCCAAGGAGCAAAGGATACACCAATCTCCAGGGCAGCTCCACCAAGGTCTGCTGCCAGTTGGTTGCTCAAGGCAAGGCTAAGGCAGAGGCAGGTTTTTCCACCCTGTGTAATCACCAGGAGCCATGGCCCAAGGGAAGCTGTAAAACCCACGTGCTAGAATAATTTAGATTGTTTGTGATAGGCCAAATAAACAAACACAATGGAGCAAGTGTACAGCGAACTCTGACCAGAAGAAGAGGAGGCATGATCATCACAGTGACCTGCTCCCAGCAGTCAGGTCTTACTCAGTGGCTGACAACTTCCTCATTGGTGCCTCTCCTTCCCACCTTGGACGGAACAGAGAACACTATTTCTAGATAGACACTTCTCCACTAGCTTCCTCTGACAGCTCCCAATCAGGGCATACCCACTCCGTCACCACTGCAAAGTGTTTCCTCCCGAGACAATGCCAAGACAGAGGGGAGGAATATGATTGCATCCTCTCCCTTCTCATGTACTGGTCGCCATTTATTCCCATGCATGAATGCTGATTGCTTTGAACACTATGAATACTTTAGGGGGGAAAACACTTTTGCATCCATCTGAGAATTTCCAGCTTTTCGTTCTTCTTCACACGAAGTGCTTCTACTTCTTCAAATGATGTAAACAAAAATCTTTTATATATTTTTAAATTTTATTTATTTATGTATTTATTAATTTACTAGAAAGAGAGAATTGGTGTGCCAGGGCATGTAGCCACTGCAGACGAACTCCAGACACATGCACCACCATGTGCATCTGTTTTACATGGGTACTGAGGAATCAAACCTGGGTCCCTAGGCTTCACAGGTAAGCTCTTTAACCGCTAAGCCATCTCTTGAGCCCTAAAATTCTTAATACGTTGATAGTTTAAAACATTTATTTAAAAAATACATTAGGGGACTTCCGGGTAAGATGGCGACATAGGATCCACGCCAAACCAGATCAGGGAGGGATTTAAGCAAAACTACACTCTTCTTCAGAAAAGAGCAGAATATTTTTTCCGGGAAACAGCGGAAAAACAGGAGACAGGCAGAATACCACTTTGGAGATTGTGGCCCGACCCACGGCAGCCTGCTCCACAGCGGCTGGAGCAGCCGCTCCAACCCGCTCCAACCCACGGTGCCAAGCCACTGCCCAGATCAACTGAGCCTCCCAAGCCTCCGCTGCAGCCACAGCCGCTGCCCAAACAAACAAAAACAAAAAAATAAATAAATAAACGGGGCACTTTCCAACCTCATCAGTCTCCTCTCAGAGCCCAGAAATCAAAGAAAAGTCTGCTGAGCTACTGAAAGAGCTACAGGCTTCCTGAACTCACCCATACCCCAACCATCAGATCCCCAGCGAATTGGCAGAAATCAGCAACTGGCAGCAGCCTGTATCACATCACCAACACTGGACCCAGCACAGCTGAGCCAAGCTCCACAGCTCAGGGAATGAGGTGGGCACTCAGCATTGGTGAGTTTGGAAGCCACACCAAAAGGTAACAAAGGCCTGCATTGGAAGTGCTAACCTCTCTTTCCAGGTCAGGGCAGGTTATGGGTTACATATTTGTGGTTGGCCTTACCATTTTTAAAATAAGCTGAATATGCGGTGTTGAATATTGCTGCTTGTAATACTTTTGCATTTAAAGGGCCTTTATCTTTTCCTTCTGTCATTATTGGGGACAGAGTCTGATTCCTAGATGACAAGATTAAGGGTGTGGAGCAAACATACCCTGAGGGATTTTGATCTTATAAGACTCTTTGTTTCAATTCCCACACTTGTATACTCTGTGCTCATGTTAACTGAATGTATATTTGGCTGAACTGAAGTTTAGAACTTGCTACTAAATTGTTCCGCCAGTCCACTACAATACTTGCTTACCAAGCAAAGTCAACAGCTAGGATTACTTCTGAGGTGGACCTGGGTACAAGTGCTACACTTGGCACCTTAAACCCATATCCTGAAAGTATATAAAGGTGGATCACCACACTTAAGAACACTGCAGATAACTAGAAAACCTAAGCATTAAATCAATCCAGCATGCAAAAGTCACTACATTATAATACAAGAAACACAAAGAATCAAGGCAAGGCAATCCCACCAAAAATTACAAATCCATCAGAATTGTTCACCAATGAGACTGTTTTAGATGAAATTCCTGACAAAGATTTCAAAGGAATGATGATATTTATACTCAAAGAAATTAAAGAAGAAATAAAAGAAGAAATGAAAGCAATCTGAGAAGAAAACAAAGGAATTAAACAAGAAAACAAACTTTTGAAAGAGAGTACAGAAAAACAGTTTAATGAAATAAAAAGGTCATTAGAGGACATGAAAAGGAAATAGAACTACTGAAGAAAAACCAGGCTGAAATCCTAGCTCTGAAGAACACAGTCAGTGAAATAAAAAACTCTGTGGAAAGTCTTACCAGTAGAATGGATGAAGGAGTGGACAGAATATCTAAACTAGAAGACCAGATGGCAGACCTATCACAGTCCAACAAAGAGAAAGACAAGCTAATAGAAAGGTATGAATGGGAACTCCAAGACATGCGGGACACTATGAAAAGAACAAACATAAGAAATCAAGGTATAGCAGAAGGGGAAAAATTTCAATCCAGAGGCTTAGTAGGTGTTTTCCACAAAATGATAGAAGAAAATTTTCCACAAATTGGGAAAGAAATACCAATGCAGATACAAGAAGCATTTAGAACACCAAACAGACAAAACCTAGAAAGATCCTCTTCTCGCCATATTATAATTAAACTACTAAATATGCAAACCAGAGAAAATATATTGAAAGCAGTTAGAGAGAAAAAGCAAATGACCTTCAAGGGGAAACCCATCAGGATCACAGCAGATTACTCAACACAAACTTTAAAAGCCAGTGGGCCTGGAGTGATGTATTCCAAGTTCTGAGAGATAAAAACTGTCAACCAAGAGTACTTTATCCTGCAAAGCTTTCTATCTAAATTGATGGAGAAATAAGGAAATTCCACAACAAAGACAGGCTAAAGGAATTTATGGCAACTAAACCAGCTCTACAGAAAATACTTGCAGGAATCATTCATGCTGAAGAAAAAGCAAAACATACACAGCAGGAAATAGGAAAAAAGAAATCATACTCAACAGTTAGAAAAAGTGACTAAAACGAAAACCAGGAAGAACTACAAAACAAGAAAAATGCAGAGATCAAATACATATCTTTAAATAATAACTCTTAATATCAATGGCCTCAATGCCCCAACCAAAAGACATAGACTTGCAGACTGGATTAAAAAGCAGGATCCTACCATCTGTTGCCTCCAGGAAACTTACCTCTCATTAAAAGATAGAAACATTCTTAGGGTGAAATATTGGAAAAAGGTATTTCAAGCAAATGGGCCTAGAAAACAAGTAGGGGTTGCTATCCTAATTTCTGACAGGATAGACTTCAAACCAACATTAGTGAGGAAAGATAAAGAAGGTCACTTTATACTGATTAAAGAAACACTCCAACAGGAGGACATCACAATCCTAAACATATATGCTCCCAACACGGGGGCCCCAAATTTCATCAAACAAACACTATTGGACTTAAGGTCAGATAACTCCTAGCACAATAGTAGTGGGTGACTTCAATACCCCGCTCTCATCACTTGACAGGTCTGCCCAACAAAAAATAAACAGAGAGACATCTGCATTAAATGATATCATGGAACAAATGGACCTAACAGATATATACAGAACATTCCATCTAAATGCTGCAGAATATACATTCTTCTCAGCAGCACATGGGACATTGTCTAAAATAGACCATATAATAGGACACAAATCAAATCTTAACAAATACAGGAAAATTGAAATAATCCCTTGTATGTTATCTGACCACAATGGGATTAAACTGCAAATCAGCAACATGAAAAACTACAGAGCATACAGAAATTCATGGAAACTAAACAGTACATTAATGAACGATGTATGGGTCATTGAAGAAATTAAAAAGGAAATAAAAAAATTCATAGAATCAAATGATGATGAGAATACAATATACCAAAACCTTTGGGACACAATGAAGGCAGTCCTATGAGAGAAATTTACAGCTCTAAGTGCCTATATTAAGAAATTAGAGAGTTCACAACTAAACAATTTAATGCTTCACCTTAAGGCCTTGGAAACAGAGGAACAAGGCAAACCAAAAATCAGTAGATGGGAAGAAATAATAAAGGTTAGGGCAGAAATTAATGAAATGGAAACCAAAAAAACAATAAAAAAATCAATGAAACAAAAAGTTGGTTCTTTGAAAGGATAAACAAGATTGACAAACCCTTAGCAAATCTGACCAAAAGAAAGAGAGAAGAGACAAAAATTGATAAAATTAGAGATGAAAAAGGCAACATCACAACAGATACCAAACAAATTCAGAAAATCATACGGATATACTTTAAGAATATATATGCCTCTAAGTTTGAAAACCTGAAAGAAATGGATTATTTCCTTGATTCATATGACCTACCAAAATTAAATCAAGATGAGATAAACCATTTAAATAGACATATAACGACCACAGAGATCCAAGCAGTTATAAAAAGTCTCCCAACTAAAAAAAGCCCAGGCCCAGATGGATTCACTGCTGAATTTTACCAGACATTCCTGGAAGATCTAACACCAATGCTTCTCAAACTTTTCCATAAAATATAAAAGGAAGGCATTCTACCAAAATCCTTCTATGAGGCCAGCATTACCCTGATAGCCAAATTGGACAAAGACAGATCTAAAAAAGAAAATTATAGACCAATCTCCCTCATGAACATAGATGCAAAAATTCTCAACAAAATACTGGCAAACAGAATACAAGAATATATCAGAAAGATTATTTACCCTGACCAAGTAGGCTTTATCCCAGAGATGCAGGGATGGGTCAACATGTGCAAATCCATAAATGTAATACACCATATAAATGGTCTGAAGGACAAAAATCACATGGTCATCTCAATAGATGCAGAAAAGGCATTTGACAAAATCCAACACCCCTTCATGGTGAAAGTATTACAGAAACTGGGAAGAGAAGGAACATATCTCAACATAATAAAAGCTATTTATGACAAACCTACAGCCAACATAATACTAAATGGAGATAAACTTGAAGCTTTTCCTCTAAATTCAGGAACAAGACAAGGGTGTCCACTTTCCCCACTACTATTTAATATAGTACTGGAAGTCTTGCCATAGCAATAAGGCACTCATAAAGGGGATACAAATCGGAAGGGAAGAGATCAAATTATCATTATTTGCAGACGATATGAATCTATACATAACAGACCCTAAAGACTGTACCAGCAAACTGTTAGAGCTGATAAACACTTTTAGCAATGTAGCAGGATACAAAATAAACACACAGAAATCAGTAGCTTTTCTATACACTAACAACAAACGTGCACAGGATGAAATCAGGGAATCTCTCCCATTCACAATTGCCTCAAAAATAAATAAATAAATAAAATACCTTGGAATAAACTTAACCAAGGAAGTGAAGGATCTCTACAATGAGAACTTTAAAAAACTAGAACGACAAATTGCAGAAGACACAAGGAAATGGAAAGACATCCCATGCTCCTGGATTGGAAGAATCAATATTGTGAAAATGTCAATCTTACCAAAAGCAATCTACACATTTAATGCGATCCCCATTAAAATCCCAATAGCATTCTTCACAGAAATAGAAAAAACAATCCTAAAATTCATCTTGAAACACAAAAAACCTCGAATAGCCAAAACAATTTTGTGCAACAAAAATCAGGCATGTGGTATAACCATACCTGATTTTAAGTTATACTACAAAGCCATAGTAACAAAAACAGCATGGTACTGGCACAAGGACATACAAGTAGATCAATTGAACAGAATAGAAGACCCAATTATTAATCCAGGCAGCTACAGCTACCTGATTTTTTACAAAAATGCCAAAAATATTCATTGGAGAAAAGATAGCCTCTTTAACAAGTGGTGCTTGGAAAACTGGACATCTGTATGTAAAAGGATAAACATAGATCCTTGTCTCTCTCCATGCACAAGAGTCAAGTCCAAATGGATCAGGGACCTTAATATCAGACCTAACACTCTGAAACTGCTAGAGGAAAAAGTAGGGGAAACTCTTCAACATATTGGAATAGGCAAGGACTTTCTGAATATAACTCCAATTGCTCAGCGAATAAAACCACTAATCAACCACTGGGACCTTATGAAATTACAAAGCTTTTGTACAGCAAAGGACACTGTGAATAGAGCAAAAAGACAACCTACAGAATGGGAGAAAATCTTTGCCAGCTATACATCTGACAGAGGATTAATATACAGAATATACGAAGAACTCAAAAAACAGAATAATAAGAATTCAAACAACCCAGTTAAAAAATGGGCTATGGAACTAAATAGAGAATTCATGGAAGATGAAATACAGATGGCATATAAACATCTAAAAAAATGTTCCACATCCTTAAGCCATCAGGGAAATGCAAATTAAAAACACTTTGAGATTCCATTTCACTCCTGTCAGAATGGCTACCATCAAGAAAACAAATGACAATAAGTGTTGGCGTGGATGCGGAAAAAGAGGAACACTTCTACACTGTTGGTGGGAATGTAATCTGGTCCAGCCATTGAGGAAATCAGTGTGGAGGTTCTTGAGACAGCTAAAAATAGACTTACCATATGATCCACCTATATCACTCCTAGGCATATATCCAGAGGACTCTTCTCACTACCTTAGAGATACTTGCACAACCATGTTTATTGCTGCTCTATTCACAATAGCTAGGAAATGGAACCAGCCTAGATGTCCCTCCACAGATGAGTGGATAATAAAGATGTGGTACATTTACACAATGGAGTTCTATTCAGTGGTAAAGAAAAATGAAATTATGAAATTTGTAGGGAAATGTATAGATCTGGAAAGGATTATACTAAGTGAGGTAACCCAGGCTCAGAAAGCCAAATGTCACATGTTCTCTCTCATATGTGGATCCGAGCTACCAATGTATAGACTTGTGTGTGAACTGGAACCAAAAATAGGTACCAGAAACCAGTAAGCTGGTAAAAGGCTATAAGGGAGGGAGGAAAGGGAAAGACTTAAGTGTATGGTAATGCACATATGTAAGTAGAAGAACTGATTACAGGGAGGGGAATGGCCTAAGCGAGGCCATGGGAAGAGAATGCATAAAAGAAGGGCAGGGGGAGGGTCAATCTAAACTCAAGATATTATGAATAAGACATATGTAAAATTACTTTTTTGAATAAGGGCATGTCTAGAAGCTGTAGACTGTTACTAGAAAATTTTCAGTACCTGGGATGGGATACCTTCCAGTGAGGTCCCGGTAGCCTCCAAAACATTAAAGGCTTTTGCCAAAGCCCTTGGTTTCCCTTGAGAAACAGATAGTAAGACCCTATTGCTGAAGACATCTCTTGCCTGAGAGGCAAGGTCATTGAGAAAGCAAGCTGGTGTGGAGCAGAAAACCTTCTTCCTGTAGACCAGCCAACTGAAAGCTGGAAAAAGCTGCACTGCACGCAGCGTATGGGAGACAGAAGCCATCAACAGTGAAAACAGTGGACGCTGAATATTCAAGCTTGGCCAGACAGGCCCAATGACTGAATGGGTAGTGGCATGTCTACTCTTGGGGTAACCAACTGCTCCATAATTGGACTGAAGGCCCTCTCTACGGGAGGGAATACATACCTGGTACTGAAAAACCTAAGTAAAAGTCTATGGTAGCTGAGGTCATGAGCCTTAGGGGTATAAGCCTGCTCTTGTCTGACTAAATGTATATATTATTCCCACCATGATGCCCTGAAAGCACTACACTTAATGTTCATATTCACATATTAACGCTACTCTCACTTCTGGTTAGAGAAGCTTCTCTTTTCAGATGGTGATGGCCACTGGGATGACCCAAAAGGCAACATAGTGCTGAGAAGAAGGGATGGAGGAGTGCCCAGCACTGAAACACCTCTGACACACCCTCCAAGGCTCAGGGACCATTGCGGAAGAGGGGGTGTATAGAATGGAAGAGCTAAAGGAAGGGTATGACCTCTTACAATGCAACTGCCCAGACAGAAATTGGCCTCGATATCCATGACCTTGCAGTGCCTAGCAATACTCCACAAGACCTTCAAAATAGAAGAAAAAGATGATGTCATCAAATTAAAAGAGAGACTAATGGAGAGAGGGAGAGGATATGATGGAGACTGGAGTTCTAAAGTGGAATGGGGGGAAGTGAGGGAAATATCAGGTGGGTTTTTTTGTATGTAAGTATAAAAGTCAATAAAAAACAATAATAAAAAAATAAAATCTATTTATTTAAAAAAAATACATTAGGGCTGGAGAAATGGCTAAGCAGTTAAGGCATTTGCCTGTGAAGCCAAACGATGCCAGTTTGATTCTCCAGGATCCCCAGTAAGTCAGATGCACGAGGGGCACAGTCATCTGGAATTTGTTTGCACTGGCTAGAGGCTCTGGAGTGCCTATTCTCTCTGTCTGCCTCTCTTCTCTCTCTCTCTCTCTGCTTGCAAATAAATAATTTTTTTAAGTAAAAAATACATTTGCACCGGTCGTGGTAGCGCACACCTTTAATCCCAACACTCAGGAGGCAGAGGTAGGAGAATCACCATGAGTTCAAGGCCACCCTGAGACTACATAAGTGAATTACAGGTCAGCCTGAGTGAGAGTGAGACCCTACCTCGAAACCCGCCCCCCCCAAAAAAAACATTAGCTAGACATGGTGACACACACCTTTAACACTTGCATTTGAGAGTAGGATCACTTTGAGTTCAATGCTGGCCTGGAGCTTTAGAGTGAGTTCCAGGTCAACTTGTGCTAGAGTGAGACCATGCCTAAAAAAAAAAAAACCAGCAACAAAATAATTTGCCAGGTGTGAGAACGCACACCTTTAGTCCCAGCACTGAGGTAGGATTATCTCTATGAGACTGATGCTAGCCTGGAGCTACAGCATAAATTCCAGGTCAGTTTGGACTGGAGTGAGACCCTGCCTGGAAAAAAAAATAATAATAATAAATAAATAAATAAATAAATAAATAAATAACACACATTTAGCCAGCGTGGTGGCATATGCCTTTAATCTCAGCACTCAGGAGACAGAGGATTATTGTGATTTCGAGGCCAACCTGAGACTACATAGTGAATTCCAGGTCAGCCTGGGCTAGAGCAAGACTTTACCTCAAAAAAAAAAAAAGCATAAAAGGGGGCTGGAAGAGATGGCTTAGCAATTAAGGTGCTGCCTACAAAGCCAAATGACCTGGGTTCATTTCTCCATTACCCACATAAAGCCAGATACACAAAATGGTGCATATATCTGGAGTTCGCAATGGCTAGAAGCCATGATATGCCCATTCTCTCCCTCTGTCTGTCTCTTTCTCTCCCCACCTCCTCTGTCTCTGCTTGCAAATAAATAAATAAATTTTAATTAAAACACAATTATTTGAATCCAGGCCTGGCAGCACATATGTGTAAGCCTAGCTACTTGGGAGGCAGAGGCTGAGAAAGGCGATCACAATTTCAATGCCAGCCTAGGCAACTTAGTGAGACTGTGTCAAATTAAAAAGAAAAAAAAAAAAGGTAGATAGATAGACAGACAAACAGACAGGAAGAAAAGATAAAAAACAGAATAAGTGGAGGTGGGAATATAACTCAGTAGTTAGAGCACGTCCCTGGTATGCATAAGACCCTGGGTTCAGTCCCTGGCAGGGGCCAGGTGTAAAAATAAACAAACATGAGCTGGAGAGATGGCTTAGCAGTTCTTTCCTGTGAAGCCTAAGGACCCCAGTTTGAGGCTCGACTCTCCAGGACCCATGTAAGCCAGATGCACAAGGGGGCACATGCATCTGGAGTTCCTTTGCAGTTGCCGGAGGGCCTGATGCCCCATCCTCTCTTTCTCTCTACCTGCCTATCTCTATATCTCTCTCTCAAATAAATAAATATTAAAAAATAAATAAAAACAAACAAACACAAATTTATGTGAGACAGGTGTGCTGACATTTCAACATCTATGGCTAGCCTGGGCTACACACAGCAAGACTGCCTCAAAATTCAAGAGAAAATAAATAGTTGCCTGTACTTCTGGAAACATTTCAATTTCTCTCTTTTTTTAAAGATTTATTTATTTATTTATTATTTATTATTTATTTATTATTTATTGGAGACACAGAGAGGGAAAGAGAGAGAGAGCGAATAGGCATGCCAGGGCCTCTAGCCACTGCAAGTGAACTCCAGACGCATGCACCATCTGTGTATCTGGCTTACATAGGACTGCAGAATAGAACCTGGGTCCTTGGGCTTCACAGGCATGCACCTTAACTGCTAAGCCATCTCTCCAGCACCTCTCTTTGTTTTATTTTATTTATTTATTTATTTTTTTTTTTTTTAGAGAGAGACACAGAAAGAGACAGAGAGGGAGAGGAAGACAGATAGAGAATGGGCGAGCCAGCAGTGAACGCCCCTTATGGTCAAGAGCAGTGTGGTAGTTTGAATATATGTCCCCCAATATATTCAGTGTTTTATTAGTTATAGTTTGCATCTGCAATCACCTTGCTAGAGGCAATGTCACTGGGGGCCAGTCTTAAGGTGTGGTAGTGGGCTTGAGATTCCATTGTAAAGATATGCAAAGTGTGCCTAGCAGGAGTTCCTGAAGTGTGCTGTGTGACTTTTGGCTGTAGTTTTGCTCTGTGTGCTGTGTGCCTGGTTGGCTTTTCTCTCTCTTGCCTGGTCCTGTGAGAGCAGGCCCCTTCCCCTGCCATTATGGAACTTCCCCTGGGTCTGTAAACTTCAATAAATAATATCCCTTCCTCCATAACTGTGCCTGGTCTGGAAGTTCATCTCAGCGAACCTGAAGCTATCTGCTACAAGCAGCATTGCGCCCTTGCGTCACTTCGCATCTGGCTAAACATGGGACCTGGAGATTGGAACCGCTGGAGATTGGAACCAGCGTTCTTAGGCTTAGGAGGCAGGCGCCTTAACCGTTAAGCCATCTCACCAGCCCTCTCTTTGGTTTTTTAATTGGATCATTAAAAAAAAAATCTATCTCCTTCAATTTAATTTTTCACTAAGAATTTACACATTGGCACTATAAGTCTATATTTATAGGAAGGAAGGGAGGACAGAACAAGTATAAGGAGAAAGAAACAAGGAATGTTTATCTTCTAAAATGTTCTTTTCTATAATGATAACTGAAAATTACAAATATTTCTCAAACTATTTTCCTTAAATCCCTATGTACACACACCAATGTATTTTTTTCACCATATAAATAATTTCTGCAAGACTGCCTCAAAATTCAAGAGAAAATAAATAATTGCCTGTACTTCTGGAAACATTTCAATTTCTCTCTTTTTAAAAGATTTATTTATTATTTATTTATTTATTATTTATTGGAGACACAAAGAGGGAAAGAGAGAGAGAGCGAATAGGCATGCCAGGGCCTCTAGCCACTGCAAGTGAACTCCAGACGCATGCACCATCTGTGTATCTGGCTTACATGGGACTGCAGAATAGAACCTGGGTCCTTGGGCTTCACAGGCATGCACCTTAACTGCTAAGCCATCTCTCCAGCACCTCTCTTTGGTTTTATTATTATTATTATTATTATCATTTATTTTTATTTTTTAGAGAGAGACACAGAGAGAGACAGAGAGGGAGAGGAAGACAGAGAATGGGCGCGCCAGCAGTGAACGAAATCCAGATGCGTGCGCCCCCTTGTGGTCAAGAGCAGTGTGGTAGTTTGAATATATGTCCCCCAATATATTCAGTGTTTTATTAGTTATAGTTTGCATCTGCAATCACCTTGCTAGAGGCAATGTCACTGGGGGCAGGTCTTAAGGTGTGGTAGTGGGCTTGAGATTCCATTGTAAAGATATGCAAAGTGTGCCTAGCAGGAGTTCCTGAAGTGTGCTGTGTGACTTTTGGCTGTAGTTTTGCTCTGTGTGCTGTGTGCCTGGTTGGCTTTTCTCTCTCTTGCCTGGTCCTGTGAGAGCAGGCCCCTTCTCCTGCCATTATGGAACTTCCCCTGGATCTGTAAACTTCAATAAATAATATCCCTTCCTCCATAACTGTGCCTGGTCTGGAAGTTCATCTCAGCAAACCTGAAGCTATCTGCTACAACAGCATTGCGCCCTTGCGTCACTTCGCATCTGGCTAAACATGGGACCTGGAGGTTGGAACCGCTGGAGATTGGAACCAGCGTTCTTAGGCTTAGGAGGTAGGCGCCTTAACCGTTAAGCCAATTCTCCAGCCCTCTCTTTGGTTTTTTAATTGGATCATTAAAAAAAAAAAATCTATCTCCTTCAATTTAATTTTTCACCAAGAATGTACACATTGGCACTATAAGTCTATATTTATAGGAAGGAAAGGAGGACAGAACAAGTAATAAGGAGAAAGAAACAAGGAATGTTTATCTTCTAAAATGTTCTTTTCTATAATGATAACTGAAAATTACAAATATTTCTCAAACTATTTTCCTTAAATCCCTATGTACACACACCAATGTATTTTTTTCACCATATAAATAATTTCTTCAAACTGCTTAACTTTGACCCTCATACTGAAAATTATTCAAGTGGATTTAATAAGTAAAAACCAGGAGAACCGCCGGGCATGGTGGCACACTCATGGGCAGAGGCAGGAGGATCACTGTAAGTTGGCGGTTACACTGAGATTACATAGTGAATTCCAGGTCAGCCTGGAATTCAAGACCCTACCTCAAAAAAACAAAACAAAACAAAACAACAAAACAAAAAAAAAAACAAGAGAATCATTTGGAGACTGCAGAAGGGGAAGGTGTCATTCACAAACAGAATGCAGAGAAAAATCAGCTTCCATCATTCTTAATCACCTAAAATATTTTTTAATTGTCATTTATTTATTTGACAGAGAGAAAGAGAGAGGGAGAGAGAAAATGAATGGGCGCACCAGGGTCTCCAGTCACTGCAAACAAACTCCAGATGCATGTGCCACCTTGTGCATCTGGCTAATGTGGGTCTGGGGAATTGAACCTGGGTCCTTTGACTTTGCAGGCAAGTGCCTTAACTGCTAAGCCATCCCTCCTGCCTGCTTTTTTTAAGGCAGACTCTCACTCCCCAGGCTTACCTGGAAGTCACTCTGTAGCTCATTGTTTGGTCTCTCTCTCTCTCTCTTTTTGGTTTTCTGAGGTAGGGTTTCACTCTAGCACAGGCTGACCTGGAATTCACTATGTAGTCTCAGGGTGGCCTCAAACTCACAGTGGGTCCTCCTACCTCTGCCTTCCCAGTGCTGGGATTAAAGGCATGCGCCACCACCCCCGGCTCTCTCTCTCTTTTAACATTTTTGTTGCTGTTGTTTTGGTTTTTTCAAGGTAGGGTCTCACTCTAGCCCAGGCTGACCTGGAACGCACTATGTAGTCTCAGGGTAGCCTCGAACTCATGGCAATCCTCTTACCTCTACCTCCCAACTGCTGGGATTAAAAGCATACACCACCATGCCAGGCTTCTTCTAACAATTTATTATATCTTGTCACACCACCGAGTAAAACAAAACAGCACATGCTGTCACTTCTAAAAGCAGTGTTTTCACTCTGCTCCTTCTTGATGGCTTAAATGGGCTGTGAGCAAAAGGCTCACTGAGTGATTTTAAAAGGACCATCTCTTTTAAATTTTTTATAAAATTTATTTGAAAGAGATAGAGAGGGAAACACACCAGATGCATGAACCACTTTGTGAAGCTGGCTTATTGTGGGTACTGAGGAATGGAACCCAGAGACTGCAGCACCTTCATCAGCTGAGCCATCTCTCCAGCCCCCATCTCTTTTTTTTTTAAGCCATGTTTTTTCTGTACATTTTTTTAAATTATTTATTTATTAGCAATAGACAGAGAGAGAAGAGGGAGACAGAGAGAGAATGGGCACACCAAGGCCTTCAGCCACTGCAAACTAATCCAGATGCATGTGCCCCCTTGCATCAGGCTTACGTGGGCCTTGGGGAATAGAGCCTCGAACGGGGTCCTTAGGCTTCATAGGCAAGCACTTAACCACTAAGCCATCTCTCCAGCCCTATTCTGTACATTTTAAAAATTAATTATTTATGTATTCACATGTGTGTGCACTGACGTGCCAGGGTCTCTTCCCACTGCAAACAAAAGCCACTCCAGAGCTTGGCTTTACTTGAGTAACTGGTGAATGGCACCCAGGACAGCAGGCTTTGCAAGCAAATGCCTTTAAGCACTGAGCCATCTTTAAATCCCCCTCTGTAAATAATTTCTAGCAGGCTGGAGAAAGGTTTGTGAGGAAAGAATCTGTGAATGGGAAAGACAGGAAAAAAGGCATTAGGAAATACAGCGTGGCCTGAGATACCCGGTTTCCCCTTAGTCCCCTTCCCCCTCAGTGTGGACCTTGGTAGCAGTAGCCTCACCTGTTAGAGCTTGCTTCTCTACCCCAAATCCCTAGATCTTTCTAAAACCCAAGAAAGCCCACCCCGACAGGAGATAAGCCATCTTCCCTCCAGCGCTGTATTTTTCCACTTGGCCCACCTCTGCTGTGGATTAAACAGAACCACTGGAGTACCCAGGCTTCCCACCCAGCAGGTTGGTTTTTTGTTTGTTTGTTTGTTTGTTTGTTTGGTTGGTTGGTTGGTTGGTTGGTTGGTTGGTTGGTTGGTTTTTTGAGGTAGGGTCTCACTTTAGCTCAGGCTGACCTGGAATTCACTCTGTAGTCTCCGGGTGGCCTCGAACTCACAGTGATCCTCCTACCTCTGCCTCCCGAGTGCTGGGATTAAAGGTGTGCGCCACTTTTTTCTAGTTTTGATATTTTCATACATGTATATAATGTATTCTGATCTTATTCTCCCCAATTATCCTCTCTTATCTCCCTCCCCCCTCATTAACCCCCTTCTTCCCCATTAATCCCATATTACTCTTATTGCCTTTGGGGTGTGGGGGAGTGCGGGCTGTTCACGTTTCACTAGCCCAGGTCGACTTGAAATTCACCCTGTAGTCCTAGGCTGACCTCGAACTAGAATTCACAGTGATCCTCCTGCCTCCCAAAGTGCTGGGCTTAAAGGCGTGCGCCATCATGCCTGGCCCTATTGCATTAAAAAACAAAAACAAACAAAAAACACTGAGTTAAATTCGGGTTCCTAGAATGATCGTGGGTGGACGGTTACAGACGGGAATGGGCAACTTACTAATGGCTACAGCACTGGTGAACCTGACAAGCTCTCCCTGGAGCTGTGGGGAACCTATGTACGCTTTTCAATCTATGGTGAAGTACCGACAGGCACAATTGAGTGCTGAAAAACACAGGGGCTGTGAGCTCAAGAGTGTGGTGGCCGTGTGCGTCCATAAGACAGCGTTTTCGCCTGCAGATTTTAACACAAAACGCAAGGAAACGCAGGATTGTGCTAAAACTACGCCGAACGGGCTGCACGCATTTTTTTCAGAACTCCAGGTCCAGTTGCATTCAAAATATCAGCGCTGGAACCCACCTTCCAGGGATGATCCCAGCCTCCTCTGCCCCGGCAAGCCACCTCTCAATCCGCAGATGCCCACCGCCCAGCACCCAGCGCGCGGACAGGTTCGGGCTCAGCCGCGTCACGCGCCGGGAGTCCGCGCGCCCGCAGGCCCCGCCCAGAGGCCGGCACAGCCAATCACAGCGCGTGCAGGCGGCGGGGCGGGGCGGCCGGCCGCAGACGTGAGGCTTTAAAGCCTGAGTCTGGGGCCGCTGGGCCAGATTCTCGGACCTCGGCGACCTGTCCTGGGTCGGGCTGGCGGAGTGCGCCTGCGCAGTTGCGGCCGCCCCAGGTGAGCGACCCCCGGCGGCCCGTGCGCGGCTGGAGCTGGGCCTGAACGAGGGAGCGACGCCACGACCCCGGGGACGGCAGCATCTGCCCGCCCGGAATGTGGAGGCTGAGCAGCGCGGTGGGAGATCCTGGGCTGGGCTTGGGTCTTATCCCCCTGGAGCCGGGTGGCGGTCACACCGCGAATCAGTCAGGGCAGCTGGACCCCCGCAAGCTGGGTCACAGTGTCCCCGGCTCCCTGCGCCGCCATAACATCCTGGGGCGGCGGCCGGCGGGTGCTGGGGGCGGGAGTTGGCGGCACGCCCCCGGGCCATCCAAGGCGGGGACCTGAGCCCTTGATCCTGCATCTCCTGGAGGAGGCCTGGCAGAAAGATTGAAGTTGAGGAAAGATGTATTGCAACCCAGCGCATCTCCTGATGTGCATGAGTCAAAAAGGAGGTGTAAGGTGGAATTCAAACTCTTGGGGACCCTGTCCCAGTACTTGGGATCCAGTTTGTCCTCATTAGTAAGGTCTTACCACCGGGGAGACATCTGTGCTGTCTAAATAACCTAGACCAACCATTTCCTTGTTTCCTACTTGTCTTTAAACTTGTCTTGAAACTTACCTAGTCTAATATATCATTGTAGTATAAATGAAAAGTGAAGTTTGCTCCAATTACTATAGTACTCGCTTGTGTGGCTGTTTTTCATGTCAGTAGCTGATTCAAAGCCTTTTTTTCACTCTGGTCCAGGCTGACCTGAAATTAACTATGTAGTCTCAGGGTGGCCTCGAACTCATCGCGATCCTCCTATTCTGCCTCCTGAGTGCTGGGATTAAAGGCGTGTGCCACCACACCCGCAAGCCCCTTTTTTTTTTTTTTTTTTTTTTTTTTTTTTTTTTTTTTTTTTTTTTGGTTTTTCGAGGTAGGGTTTCACTCTGGCCTAGGCTGACCTGGAATTAACTATGTAGTCTCAGGGTGGCCTCGAACTCACGGCAATCCTCCTACCTCTGCCTCCCAAGTGCTGGGATTAAAGGCGTGCGCCACCACGCCCAGCTCAACAAGCCCTTTTTTAAAATATATTTTTTTTTATTTATTTGAGAGAGAGAATGGGCCCGCCAGGGTCTCTAGCCACTGCAAACGAACTCCAGATCATGTGCCCCTTGTGCATCTGGCTTACGTAGGTCCTAGAGAGCCGAACTGGGATCCTTTGGCTTTGCAGGCAAACCCTTTAACTGCTAAGCTATCTCTCCAGCCCCTCAAAATCTTTTTATTTTTATTCCTGGCTTGTTTTGCTCCACCCCTATCCTAAGCTTTTTCCAAAAGCCTTGTGTTGCTGGATGTGGTGGCGCATGTCTTTAATCCCAGCACTTGGGGGAGGTAGAGGTAGGAGAGTGAGACTACATAGTGAGTTTCCGGTCAGCCTGGGATACAGTGAGACCCTACCTCAAAAAAAAAAAAAAAAAAAAAAAGTCTTTTTGATAACTGTGAAGATAATTTGAATGTTTCTACTCATGTTTGGATGGTTTTAACTTTTCAAAGAATTGGTTTGCAGCCCTGGGTGGTGAGTCATGCCTTGTAATCCCAGCACTTGAAAGGTGGAGGCTTGCCTGAAGATCAAGAGTTTAAGACCAGTCTGAGCTATGTAAGACTTGTCTTTTTATCGCTTTTTTAAAAAAAATTTTATTTTCCTTCCCTAGAATTTTGAGCCATGAATCTTTCACTCTTCCTGACTGCCCTATGCTTGGGAATAGCTTTAGCTACTCCAAAACTTGATCAAAAATTTGACTCAAAGTGGCACCAATGGAAGTCAACACACAGGAGACTCTATGGCACGGTTGGTAACTTACTGTTGGAAGTTTATAGCCAGAAAGTAACTTCTAGAAACTAGCTCTAGGTATAAGCTAGAAAGTCCCATTGAGCACGGTGTAGCAAACATCTGTGTGGCTGGGTGGGGAGAATGTCTTCCAGAAGTGTCCATCCTTCCCTGGCCACAGTGTCTCTTCACTGTGGCTGTAGGTTCACTTAGTGAGGTGGGTTGGCTTCTCAGTAGAAGTGAAAACTACCAGTTCTGTGTTTGCTTCTAGAATGAGGAGGAATGGAGAAGAGCAGTATGGGAGAAAAATATGAAAATGATTGAGCTGCACAATGGGGAATACAGTGAGGGGAAGCATGGCTTCAAACTGGGGATGAACGCCTTTGGTGACATGGTGAGTATGACACGGATTACTTCACTCTACACTTCCCTTTCCTGTATGTGTGGTGTGGGGGGTTGAGAATAATTCTAGGCTGTCCACTCTTTGAGACAGGGTCTCATTGGCCTGAAGCTCACTCATCAGAGAGCCCCAGGGACAGGCAGTCGCCCTCACACATGTCATATACGTAGGTTCTGGAGGGTTAATCTCAGGTCCTCATGCTTGGGAGACAGGCACTTCACCAACTGAGCCATTTCCCCAGCCCCCTCTTTTTTTTTTTTTTTTTTTTTTAACAACATAATCATTCACCTTTTCAACTTTCTTTACATGTCTCTGAAGACCAATGAAGAGTTCAGACAGGTGATGAATGGCTTTCAACACCACAAACACAAGAAGGGGAAAATGTTTCACGAACCTCTGTTCGGTTCTATCCCCAAATCCGTGGATTGGAGAGAAAAGGGCTATGTGACCCCTGTGAAGAATCAGGTATGACCATGACAATTCAGACCTTCCCTCTAACAGAAAAGTCATGAAGAAATTAGCTTAGGTAGATTGTGGAGTAACAGGCAGTTCACTTTGTTTTAAGCCCTATGTATTTTGCTCTGTAGACTTTTTTTTTTCTGTAGACTTCTCAGTGCTCTTGTTCATGCTATTTTTTTTTAAGTAATCAAATGTTTATGGTTTCCCAGGTGCCAGAATTAATAGATGAACAGGGCTGTATTGCCATGTCCAGCTCCTTCAGTATATTCATATGTCTGTAAGCTGTTGTCAGTCTTTGCCTTGGAAACCATCCACTTTTTTATCTCTTTTCAGGGCCAGTGTGGTTCTTGTTGGGCTTTTAGTGCAACTGGTTCCCTAGAAGGACAGATGTTCCATAAAACTGGCAAACTGGTCTCACTGAGTGAGCAGAACCTTGTGGACTGTTCTCGGCCTCAGGGCAATCAGGGCTGCAATGGTGGCTTGATGGATTTTGCATTTCAGTACATTAAGGACAACGGAGGCTTGGACTCAGAGGACTCCTATCCATATGAAGCAAGGGTAAAGTAAAGCACTTGAATTTGTTGTCATCCCAGTTCTGGTTTGGGGAAGCATAACACTTACAGAAAACAGACACAGTTTTCAGAATTCACCTTTGAGGTAGTAAAGTCTGTCTGCAATTCAGTGCTGTCATAAGTCAGCAGCCTCTGCATAGTTTTCTTGTCTTTGGCTCGCCATTCTTTTCTTTTTTTTTTTTTTTCTTTTTCTTTTCTTTCTTTCTTTTTTTTTTTTTTTTTTTTTTGTTTTTCAAGGTAGGGTCTCACTCTGGCCCAGCCTGACCTGGAATTAACTATGTAGTCTCAGAGTGGCCTCAAACGTGTCTCACCATTCTTGCCTGGAGAATATGCAAACCATTCTACATAGAACGCACATTGGACAGCTCGACCTAGGGGTCTCCCTGAAGAAATAGCTCCTAATCTATTCTTAAGTTTCAAATCAAATAATAGCATTTCACTTCCTAGGATGATTTGTGTTATTTGCTCAGTTTGGGTTCTAAATGGTAGTGATGAAGTCTCTCCCTTTCACTCTGAAGGATGCAAGCTGTAAGTACAAGCCCGAGTTTTCCGCAGCTAATGACACTGGGTATGTGGACATCCCTCAGCGGGAGAAGGCACTCATGAAGGCGGTGGCAACTGTGGGGCCCATCGCCGCTGCCATTGATGCAGGCCATCCATCCTTCCAGTTCTACAAGTCAGGTAACGGTTATTAGAAACTCAGGCACAATTGTAATGCCAGCTAACCCATTCTTTGGTAAGGAGTTTGGCCTTTTAGGATAGAGTTTTTAACAGATATTTCCAGTTGACTAGGTGTTTTCTTATAGTTACAAACTCTTAAATATATTTTTCAATTTTTTGCATGTGTATTTGTGTGTGGAGGCCAGAGGTTGACACTAGTTGTCTTTCTCAATCACTTTTCACTGCTTTTTATCTATTTGTTGTCCCCCCTTCCCCTCCCCCCCCCCCCCGGCCACCTGAGGTAGGGTCCTGCTCTAGCCCAGGCTGACCTGGAATTCACTAGGAGTCTCAGGCTGGCCGATAACTCCCAGTGATCCTTCTACCTCAGCCTCCCAAGTGCTGGGATTAAAGGCATGCGTCACCACACCCGGCTTCTGCTTTGTTTTTTGAGGCAAAGTCTCACAGTGAACTTGTAGCTTAATTTATCAGTTTAGCTACCCCCCCTGGATTCTCCTGTCTCAGTCTTCCCCATTACTGGGATTATAGGTGCACACTGCCATACCCGACTTTTTACATGAGTGTTTGGGATCTGACCCCAGGTCTTAATGCATGCTTGTGTAGCAAGCACGTTACCCATTAAGATGTCTCCCCAGCCTCCATAAATATTTTAAATTTACTTAAATATTTATATAAGTATTAGAAAGAAAACCTAATTTCCTTAACTTATACAATTGCTGGATTTGTTTTCTAAAATATTTTTACTGCTGTTAATTAGGAACCTTCTGTTTAGTATTTGGACTTGGGAATAGCAGGGGACTGTCTGATTGGTATGATGTCTAGGATATGAGTCCTAAATTACTTTGGCCTTTAAAACAAATATTTTTTGGGAAAATTTTAGTCAAAAAAATCTTGGACTTATCCAGGTGTGGTGGCTCATGCCTAACATCTCAGCCTTGGCAAGCTGAGGTACGAGGATCACTATGAATTTGATGCCAGCCTAAGCTAGAGTGGGATTTAAAGAAAGAAAATCTTGGACTATTTTTTGGCTAATCTTTCACCAGTATTTGGGACCAATAACATTGCACTGAATTGTGAGATGCCTTCCTATGCCTCCATATGACAAGGTGTTGGTCCTGTGGTACTCAGAGTCTCACCTCAGTGTTGATTTTACCCTGGCAGGCATTTACTATGATCCAGACTGCAGCAGCAAGGACTTAGATCACGGTATTCTGGTGGTTGGCTACGGCTATGATGGTTCTGATTCAAACAACAATAAATACTGGCTTGTCAAGAACAGGTACAGACTCTTATTAGGAAATTTTAAGATAAAATTTAATCCTGTTTAGGTTCACTATTTGGATTCAAGCTCAAGTCTTTCTCGCATTGAGTGATTACAGAAGTAGTCATGTTTGGTTGTAAGATTCTGCTTTAAGCTTGTTGGGGTGATGCATAAGTGTGAAACACTAAATTTCTGAAGTCTGAATATTTTCTTTTTTTTTTTCTTTTTTTTTTTTTCCTTGGTTTTTTGAGGTAGGGTCTCACTCTAGCTCAGGCTGACCTGGAATTCACTATGTACTCTCAGGGTGGCCTCGAACTCACTGTGGTCTTCCTACCTCTGCCTTCCAAGTGCTGGAATTAAAGGCGTGTACCACCACGCCCGGCCTAAACTCTATTTTCATTGAAAAACACATTTATCCCCAAAAATTTCACCTGAAAGGTGCAGGGCCTGTAGGTTGGAAGCTGCTTTCCTTTCTCTCACTTTCAGTAAGACACACAAGCAGAAACATTATCTGTTCTTCTTGGGCTTTTTATTTTCTTTTTGTTGTTCTTTTAAGGTAGGGTTGCACCCCAGCCCAGGCTGGCCTTGACTTAACAGTGATTTTTATCTCAGACTCCCAAGTGTTTGGCTTTTCTCTTGAATCTGAAAGAATGTCCAAGATTCCAGTTGTTTATGTGACTCTGTCTTGTCTTGATGCTCTGTTATTGTATTTTTAGCTCTCAGAAGCCTTAAACTTCCCGGGATTTTCACAGTTATCTTTTTTTTTTAATTTTTTATTTATTTATTTATTTATTTATTTATTTATTTATTTATTTGGTTTTTTAAAGTAGGGTCTCACCACTCTGGCCCAGGCTGACCTGGAATTAACTTTGTAGTCTCAGGGTGGCCTCGAACTCACAGCGATCCTCCTACCTCTGCCTCCCAAGTGCTGGGATTAAAGGCGTGTGCCACCACACCCGACAGTTATCTTTTTTTTTTTTTTAATTAAACTACTTTTATTTATTTGCAAGCAAAGAGAATGAGAATGGGTATGCCAGGGCCTCTTGCTGCTGCAGGTGAATTCCAGATGCATGCACAACTTTGTGCATCTGGCTTTACATGTGTACTGGGGAATCGGACCCAAGCCATTAGGCTTTGCAAGCAAGCCTTGCAAAGTATGGCCCCATAGAATAAACGCAGTTTTCTATACATTTATCTTTTAAGTGGAGTCAGGGGAGGATTGAACTCTGGTACTTAGGCTTGAGAGGTGAGCACTTTATCCCGTGAACTATCTCCCAAGTCCCTTAGTTGTGTATTTTCTGTCTAGATATGACATCCCTTAGGACAGTACCTGATGTATGTAAATGCAATGCTATTTTTAAGCATCAGCTATTAACAATACTAATATTGCCTTGCATTTCTTTTTCAAATGGAAAACCCCTTTCAGCTGGGGTCCTGAGTGGGGTGCAGATGGTTACGTGAAAATGGCCAAGGACAAGGACAACCATTGTGGAATTGCTACAGCAGCCAGCTATCCCACCGTGTGAGCAGCAGAGCCATCACAAAGGACTAGAGGGTGGCTGGACAGCAAGTCTTGATGGATTTTTATCCTTACACTGACCAAACCCTTATTGAGTAAGACAAAGTACTTGAATCATTGAGGATCCAAGTTACAATTTGAATTCTGTGACATTTTTACAAGGGTAAAATGTTACCACTACTTTGACTCTTGTTATAAACAGCTTTATAATATTGAAGACTCATTGCTTAATTCTAAGACTTGAATTTTCATTTTATAAAACGATGTATAAAGCGTTCTTTACCTTTTAAAAATAAATTTTAGTTCAGTATGTAGAGGTAGTTCTTCTGTTTGTAATGTGTTGTCTTTTTCATGTAGTCAGAAAATATGATTGGGCCTAAAGACATAATTGTGTCCATGGCACAAGAGATGGAAGATGGTGTACACCTTTAATCCCAGCACTATAGGGAAGCAGAGTTAAGAGCATCATCGTGAGTTCAGGACCAGTTTGGGCTACAGTGAGAGAGACCCTGCTTCAAAAAACAGAAAAATAGATAAAAGATGCTGCTGGTAGCCTTTTGACTTTTCTAGTTAAAAAGTACATAGATTTTATGTTCCCTTCTCTTTGCCTATGTGTACCCTATTTTACAGTTTTTATTTTTAACTTATAAAGTTATATATATTTATGAGCTATAATGAGACATTTTGATAACATTGTAGAATGATTATATTGGGATAATAAGCTTGCTGTGTTACTTCTTGTGAGAACATTAAAAACTTTGAATCTATTTTTGAAATACACAGTACATCATTAGTCATCTGACAGCCTTAGAATTTATTCAACTCTGGTTTTTCAAGGTAGGGTCTCTCTCTAGCCAAGGCTGGCCTGGAATTCGCTATGGAGTCTCAGGCTGGCCTCAAACTTACAGATATGTGCTGCTTTTCTCACTCTCATTAATGCTAGGATTATAGGCATGTGCCTCCATACCCAGTCCTAAGTCTTAAATCTAGCAGAATTTGATAAATCAGGAAGGACCAGGGTAAGCTGTTATAGAAAGTGAGTAGATGTTCAGATTCATGGATTTTCAATACTAAAATAATAGATCATTTTATTTGGCTCCAGATGATTAGACTACACAATGAAACTCCTAGTGCTAGTTACTAAAGCATCTCCCTGAGTTGCAGTGAAGACCACATTGCTACTATGTAGTTTTAGAATGCACCAGGCACAAGTAGGTTTCCAGGGCTGTTTGGTTTTTGTTCTGCCAAGTATGTGATGACATTCCACATAACTGCCCTAGGAAAACTGTTACTCAGCATTGCCTTAAAATTACATTGTGAACAGTTATATTAACAAATGTGAGGTATTTGGTAATAGATGTGTTCAGAGTCCACAAGAGATCAGGCTAGGTTATGAAAGTAGTCCTGGCTTTGGACAATCGGTAAGAAGTCACAAGTGGAGGACAGGCCAGAAGTCACTAGGCCAAACTGACTTAAAAGGAAACAAAACAGGCTAAGCATATGATTGCACAGATCCCAAGAACAAATAAAACTACATTATTGTTTTTAAAAGACAAAGGAAATATTTCAAACTTCTGTGTGAATTATGGGTGATGATTTAAATTCTGAAGAAAGCTTTTTGGTTTGGTTTGGTTTGGTTTTCTGAGGTAGGGGGCCTCAAACTCAAGACAGTCCTCCTACCTCTGGCTCCACAGTGCTGGGATTAAAAGCATACACCAACACATCCAGCTAGAATACATGTATTTTTATCATTAAAAAAAATCAGCCAGGCATGGTGGCACACGCCTTTAATCCCAGCACTCAGGAGGCAAAGGTAGGAGGATCGCTGTGAGTTTGAGGCCACCATGAGAATACAGAGTGAATTCCAAGTCAGCCTAGGCTACAGTGAGACCCTACCTTGAAAAACCAAAAAAAAAAAAAAATCAGGGCCAAAAGAAAAGGGAAGGGGCTTGAGAGATGGTTCAGCAGTTAAGGCACTTGCTTGCAAAGCCTAATGCTACAGGTTTAATTTCTCGGTACCCATGTAAAACCAGATGCACAAAGTACACATGCATCTGGAGTTCATTTGCAGGGGCTAGAGGCCCTGGTGTGCTTATTCTTTCTCTCACTCTCTTCCCCTCTCTGTCCCTCCCCCCTCTCTGCTTGCAAATAAAATATTTTTTAAAAATCATTTTAAAACCATGAAAAAATACCTGCGTCCTTAGGGCAAACATTGTGCATATGTGTGTAAAATTAAGATATATGTCTATTTCCAGTCAAATAAGGAAATGTACATGATAAGATGATAAAATGTTGAGCTATAATCCTTTATAAGGGAAATGAGAAGAGTATAGGGCCTTAAGTCCCACAAAGGCAGCCTTTGTCCACAGCATCTACCCCATTGTCTGTTTTCTGAGAAAGGGCTTCTTCATCCATATTTGCAGAGCAGTCTACTTCAGCACTGTCCACAGAATCCTGGGACACCCCCAGGCTCTAAATTGAATGAAAGTGATTAAGTGCAGTTCCTAGTCTGTCAAAGTAGAACTCTCAGATGCCTAAAATACAGTAGGCCCATTTGAAGATACTATAATTTTCAAAGACCTTTAGAATACTTAAACTAGTAAGTAGTTCCAAACCACATCATCTGAAAGCTTTTTTTTTTTTTTTTTTTTTTTTTTTTTGCAAAGATGCCAATAAACTTGAAAGCACAAACTTAGTACCAGTATTTTCTGTACTCCAGTGTCTAAGTATTCTACTTGACTTGAAATGGAAGTAAGGGAAAGAGAGAGGGCAGATTGAGCAAACCATGGTGGGCAGCTCAGGCCATCTTGTGAAAGGAGAATAAGGGTGCCACATACTTGGGAAACCCCCCTAGCAACATCTCACATGTATGCTTATGTGATTTGAAATTGTCTTTTGAAGTAGCCCTAACTGTTCTCAAATGTAGCTGAGGATAACCTTGAATTTAGGATCCTTCTAGCTTCACCTCCTGAATGCTAGGATTACAGGCATATGCCACTGTACCTAGTTTTATGCAGTACCAGGGGCAACATTCCCAGCCCGTTTTCCAAATTCCTTTATGACTGATAATGAAAGCTTAAGACACAGGACAGACTCAGTCCAAAAGAACAAATCCTAGTATGTTTCCTATACCACATGACAAGTAAACACTGAATTTCACAAATTTTCATAAACATCTCTGTTTTTAAGTATAATAAAATTATTACTGAGAGCTGATCCATGGTCTCTTTTTGGCACTACATTTGGAAACCTTCACAAATCCTGTATTAACTCATTGAAGTACCCCTTGGACATCTGGTCAGCAGCACTGTGCTGGGCTCTGGGAACACAAGTCATGATCCTCTTGAATTTTTTTTTTTTTTTTTTTTTGGTTTTTCGAGGTAGGGTCTCACTCTGGTCCAGGCTGACCTGGAATTAACTATGTAGTCTCAGGGTGGCCTCGAACTCCCGGCGATCCTCCTACCTCTGCCTCCCAAGTGCTGGGATTAAAGGTGTGTGCCACCACGCCCGGCCCTCTTGAAATTTAACATTCCCATGTTGCTAAGCCTATGCCTAACCATCTGCACCATGACCACTTGATTCATGAGCATACTGGGTGCCTGGAGGGAAAGATTGACAGGTATCTGCAGAAAGGATATTTTACTCACTTGCATATTAAAATCTGTACTTGTGAGCTGGGTGTGGTGGCGCACACCTTTAATCCCAGCACTTGGGAGGCAGAAGTGGGAGGAGTAAATTCCAGGTCAGCCTGGGCTAGAGTGAGACCCTACCTCAAAAAAAAAAAAAAAAAAAAAAAAACTTCTGTACTTGCTGGGGTCATCCTTTGGTGAAAATTCACGTGGGATGCCAATGGCTTCACACTTTTGCCTCTTCAGAGAGGTCTGCCCACATACTTTTCATTTTCACCAATTTTCCTATTGCTTCTTCCAGGTTTGTGACCAGTGAAACCCACAGACCATGAATCAATGTTAAGTCATGTCTGGCTACTTCTCTTTTCAAGTAAACTGAATTAGTTATGAATGTAAAATTAGAATAATATAAATAAAAATTAAATTATAATAAACAGCAAAGAGTTAAAAAAAAAAAACTGAATTAGGAGCACCCCCATTGGAAGGAATCCCTTTCATCACTGTTCTTGGCAGGAATATCCCAGAAAATGGAATGCAGTGTTAGGGTGCTTCACTGAGGTGACGTCTGCATGTCCAACTCCATCCTTAACAGGCCCAAGTTTCAAGTCACGTACACCCCTTCCATTTGACAGGATGCTCCTGGGCAAGTGTCAGAGCTAATGGCAGCTCAGGTCACAGGTTAACTAGATGGCACATGATAAAGTATTCACTCTCTCAAGTCCAGTAGCAAACCAAAGTTCTTTTCCCACATGCATATGTGTATGCTTACTTGTATGTGTGTGGGCACGTGTGTGCAGGTGCATGGAAGCCAGATGTCAATGTCAGGTGTCTTCATCTTATTTATTGAGACAGGTCCTCACTTGAATCCAGACTCACCGATTCAGCTTCTCTTACTAACTTTTCATTTTTCAATTGCTCCCAAGTGTATCTTGCTCTCCTTAACTAGATGGCACATGATAAAGTTCATCTCCAGTGCAAACCAAAGTTCTTTTCCCACATGCATATGTGTATGCTTACTTGTATGTGTGTGGGCACGTGTGTGCAGGTGCATGGAAGCCAGATGTCAATGTCAGGTGTCTTCATCTTATTTATTGAGACAGGTCCTCACTTGAATCCAGACTCACCGATTCAGCTTCTCTTGCTAACTTGATCAAGTGGTTATCTTGATCTCCCGAGGCCCTGGGGCTCCAAGCACAGGCTGCCACACCTCACATTTGTGCAGCTGGGGATCCTAACTCGGGTCCTTAGGTTTGTGCAACCAGCACTGTTCGGACTGAGCCATATCCCCAGCCCAAAGCTCCCCATAAAGGAAAAAAAGTTAGATATCTATATCTTAAGAGGTCTGCACTGTGGCTCCATTACTTCTTTCCACACTATTTTAAGTGCTGAGTTGTATGACCCAAGTGGCAGAGAAGTATGGATAGCAGTTTGGAACTGTTGAAAAGCCTCGCCAGCATTTATGGTCATTTGTTTTCATGATGGTAGCCAATCTGACAGGAGTGAGATGGAATCTCAAGATAGTTTTAATCTGAATTTCCCTGATAGCTAGGGATATAGAACGTTTTTTTAGATGTTTCTTCCCATCTACTGATTTTCAGTTTGCCTTGTTTTGCTTTTTCCAAGGCTTTAAGGTGTAGCATTAAGTTGTTTACTTCAGCCTTTATAGTTTCTTAACATAGGCACTTTAAGGTATAAATTTCCCTCTTAGGGGGAGGAGAGGGAAATATTATGCGTTTTTTTGTATGTAGGTATAGAAGTTGTCAAAAAAAAAAAAAGAAAAAAACATTTTCCTGTTAGGACTGCCTTCATTGTGTCCCAAAGTTTTGGTATGTTGTGTTCTGATTTTCATTTGATTCTATGAATTTTTTGATTTCCTTCTTGATTTCTTCACTGACCCATTCATCATTTAGTAGTGCATTGTTTAGTTTCCATAATTTTGTTTATGCTGTACAGCTTTTCTTGATATTGATTTGTAGTTTGATCCCACAGTGATCAGATATTTTAGATATTCTGTTCTCTCCTTCATCCATTCTACTGGTGAGATTTTCTACAGAGTTTTTTATTTGACTGTGTTTTTATTGCTAGTGTTTCTGACTAGTTTTTATTTATTATTTCTATTTCCTTATTCATGTCTTGTATTGACCTCCTTATTTCATTAAAGTGGCTTCCTGTGTGTTCTTTGATTCCTTTGATTTCCTCTTTGATTTCTGTGAACACATTTATAATCATTCTTTTGAAATCTTTCTCAGGCATTTCCTCTAAATCAGTCTCACTGGAGGTCATTTCTGATGGATTTATACTTTTTGATAGATTTATATTGTCTTGATTTTTTTTTGTTTTTTTTTATTATAATGTAGAGATTTTTGCATCTTCAATTAATTTAATGCTTGGGTTTTCTAATTACTTGCAATATTATAAGATGTACCAATCAATCTGATGTTATATATCTTCAGGGTAGGAACTTAAGGTGCTAGGTATGACTCTCAAAGTAACCACAAATGTTGAGTCTAGGTGTTGGGTTTGCCTGCTATGATAGTATTCTATTAGGCTGGGAGGAACAAAATATAGGCAAATTCTAAAATTTAACTAAACAATATACACATTCAATGAAAAACAGCACAGAGTATTTATGGAAAAATAGGTATTACGACAAACAGATCCTCTAACAAAGTCACAGTCCCTAAGGGTGTGTGTTGCTCCACACCCTTAATCCTGTCAACTGGGTGGCTGAGATTTCCGGCCTGTAGGGTTCCAAGGAACCTTGTGACTGACTGAGACCCTTCCCCAACAAAGGCCAAAAGAGGAAGCAAAGGCACTATAAATCAGGAAGCAACAAATGACAATCCAAAATGTAGCTTATTTAAGAATGGCAAATCCGGCCATCCATCAGATTTAACATATAATTTACCCCGACATGGAAGGTGCAATTAGCACTTCTGATGCAAGCCTATATACCAAGCTTATTTGGCCGGCACTGACCTGGTGTAATTCCAGTTACCTTTGGTCTCAATTATGCTACACGCCTGCTTGGGTCCCTCTTTGCTGCACTGTGGGCTCAGGTAGGTTGGCTGGGTCGGTGGGTCACTGCTCTGATTGCCTATGCCAGGTGCTGTGTAGGTGAGTTCCCTTCCCCAGGTCTCTGGTGCTTTGGCTGGTGCTTGCGCTAGTGCTATGGGGAGGGGAAGCTATGGATGGTGGCTGACGTTCTCCTGCTGGGCCTTGTGATCCTCTTCCTCACAAGCCACTCTGCTGGTCCTTACCATCCTCCCCTTTACTTTCTTGGGTTTGTGAGGAGGCTGGTGTGAGTGGAAAATCCCTTCACCTGGCTTCTCCTGTGGCTCAGGCCAAGCCTGGCAGCCGTGACTGCACAAACCTGGTGCCACTGCTGCTGGAGTCGTGTCTGCCAGCTTCTGTGGACTGTAGATGCTCTGGATCTCTCCTACTTCTCTGCTGTGGTTGATAATTTCTTTTTTTTTTTTTTTTTTTTTTTTTGGTTTTTCGAGGTAGGGTCTCACTCTGGTCCAGGCTGACCTGGAATTAACTATGTAGTCTCAGGGTGGCCTCGAACTCTCAGTGATCCTCCTACCGAGTGCTGGGATTAAAGGCGTGCGCCACCACGCCCGGCTGATAATTTCTTTTTATGTTTGTTTGTTTTTGTTTCTCGAGGTAGGGTCTCACTCTGGCCTAGGCTGACCTTGAATTCACTATGTAGTCTCAGGGTGGCCTCAAACTCACAGCAATCCTCCTACCTCTGCCTCCCAACTGCTGGAATTAAAGGCATGCATCACCATGCTTGGCTTGTGGTTGATAATTTCTTATATACACCTTCACTTTTTGAGTAGAAGAGTATATTTTGCTGTTTTTTTGTTTTTTTGCTTTTTCTCTGTAGGCTGCTTTGGCATGGTTCCTACACCACCATGTTAGCCAGAAGTCCTTTCTATCTATATCTCTCATTAAAAAATGGTTTTTAGGTCTGGAGAGATGGCTTAGCGGTTAAGGAGCCTGCCTGCTAAGCCTAAGAATGCTGGTTCCAATCTCCAGGTCCCACGTTTAGCCAGATGCAGAGACTCAAGGGCGCAATGCCGCACTTGCCCACAAGGGTGCGCACGCATCTGTATTTCATTCACAGCAGCTGAGAGACTGCTGGCGTGCCCATCTCTGTCTCCTTCTCCCTCTCTATCTATCTCTCTCTGTGTCTCTCTCCAAAAATAAATTTTAAAAAAATGTTTTTTAAAAGGTGTTGGGCCTTATGGTTGGTAATATGAAGTGACCAGATGAAATAACATGTCAACATACCCCACATCACTGGGCCCTTAGAAGTTTCTCTGAGGGAAACTCACCTCAATCTGTGTAGGATTTTTCCTACTCTCTGACACACAGTTGTCTTATGAGTAGTTACTACGAAATACTCCCTAGTTCCAATCAGCATAAAGTCATCAGTGTCAAGGACCAGCATGTCTTATAGAAGGGAAACTCTTCAGACTCTAGCTAGCTGTCATAGTGCTAGAAAGTGCTATGTAGATGTCTGGGAGAGAAAAGTTAATGGTCTTACTCAGCAGTGGATCCTGCAAGCTACACAACTGACTACCCAGGCAAAATATGGAATGACTATTACTTGGTAATCAACTTCCTTCATTGGACTTGAGGTCTGCTCCACAGGAGAGAATTCATGCCTGCTACTGAAAACTAGGGTCAAAAGCCTATGATAGGGGTTAGAGGGATGGCTTAGCAGTTAAGGCATTTTCCTACAAAGCCAAAAGACCCAGGTTCTATTCCCCAAGACCCACATTAACCAGATGCACAAGGGGTCACACATGTCTGGAGTTTGTTTGCAGTGGCTAGAGGCCCTTGTGCACCCATTCTCTCTCTCGCTCGCTCTCTCTCTCTCCTTCTCTCTCCTTCTTTCTCTCTGTCAAATAAATAAATAAATAAATAAATAAATAAATAAAATAAAATAAATAGCTGGGCATGGTGGTGCATGCCTTTAATCCCAGTACTCGGGAGGCAGAGGCAGGAGGATCACCATGAGTTCAAGGCCACCCTGAGACTACATAGTGAATTCCAAGTCAGCCTGGCCTAGAGTGAGACCCTACCTCAAAAAATCAAGAAAAAAGAAAAGTGATGAGTACTTGACATTAAAATGAGATATCTCCATCACCCCTCCCCCACCCATCCTACCCCAAAGCTCAGGGAACATTCTGGAAGAGATGGCAGAAAGAATATAAGAGCCAAGGGCTAGGAGGAGTGCTTTGGAATAGTGTCTGCCCTGGCATTCATTCTTTTTGCATTGGGGGGTGACTATTGGGGAGACTCAAAACTCATCCAAGAGCTGAATTTAAGTGACTGTTGTGAGTACTCAGCACTAAGACTTCTCACACCCTCCAAAGCTCAGGACCATTATGGAAGAGGGAATGGAAAGAATGTAAGAGCCAGAGGATGGGGAGGAGTGCTTTGGAACCCTCTTCTGGACATGAAATAGCTGTTGTTCCCTGCACAATACTGGGCTCATCAATATTCTATTATGGCTAGAGGAGGGCAAAAAGATAAATAAAAGACATCAAATAAGCCGGGCGTGGTGGCGCACGCCTTTAATCCCAGCACTTGGGAGGCAGAGGTAGGAGGATTGCCATGAGTTCGAGGCCACACCTAAGACTACATAGTGAATTCCAGGTCAGCCTGGACCAGAGTGAGACCCTACCTTGAAAACCCAAAAAAAAAAAAAAAAATACATCAAATAGAAGAGACTAGTTAGAAAGAAGGAGCCTAGTGGAAGGGGTAGAGGAGATAAGAGAAAGTAAACAGATAGAAAAATAAAGGAAAATAAGAACTCTCCAGACTAAATTATGGCAGAGCTGGCTAGCTGATATTCCCGAGGCAAGACAGTAGAAGTGCACTGCTGGCCTTGTCAGCAAAGGGCTTCTGATAGTCCTCAGTAACAAGCATCAAGAAGAAAGCATGTGGGGCTGGGGCTGTAGCTCAGTGGTAGAGCACTTGCCTAACATGTGCAAGGTCCTAAGTTTGAGCCTCAGCACTGTCACGAAAAGAAAGCTGTGTTTGCACAATTGCTAAGTGCATGGAGATACTAGGGTGTGTGTTAATTTGCTCAATGAAATCATAAATGGCGTAGCATTTGCAATTAGTGTCACCCCTGATGAAGTTTTCAATAATTTACTTTCCTTCTCCAAGATACATCTATTTCTTTCACAGAGAAAATAGGATTAGGATGGGAATGTGATTAAAGCACCACCCTGCATCCTTCAAGTCCTTGAGGGCGGTAGACGCAGTTAGGTGAGTTAGGTAAGAGCCATCACTCTTCAGGTCAGAGGAACAATACAGAGATTCCGTCAGTTACTAAGCTCGTCAATTCCAATTATGCATCCTGGAACTGGGGAGAGAACCACACTGGGCCCACTGTGGGATGGACATGTGCTAAAATTCTACCAAACAGCTCGTTCTCACTTGTGGACATCAGCTGTTGTAGTGGGCCTCCTGTGGTTTCAGAGCTGAAGTTCCAGAGTCCAGAAGTTCCTCCTCCATAGTCTGATTCAATCTTTTCCACCCAGATGCACAGTGATCTTGGTGAAGGGCCAGATATTCAGCTGGAGACATCTGTGAGGAAAGCTCGCAGTGTGGTCTTCATCAGTACAGTGAGGACAGGCCCTTGGCATTTAAGGTCTTTGTGTGTGCACACTGCTTCAAGTCTAGAATTGACCAATGGCAGTGAGTTTCTTTTATATATATATTTTTTTTTTTTTTTTTTCTTTTTGGTTTTTCGAGGTAGGGTTTCACTCTGGTCCAGGCTGACCTGGAATTAACTATGTAGTCTCAGGGTGGCCTCGAACTCTCAGTGATCCTCCTACCTCTGCCTCCCGAGTGCTGGGATTAAAGGCGTGTGCCACCATGCCTGGCTATTTATTTCTTTAAGGGGGGGCTGGAGAGATGGCTTAGCAGTTAAGTGCTTGCCTGTGAAGCCTAAAGACCCTGGTTCGAGGCTCAATTCCCTAGTACCCACATAAGCCAGATGCACATAGTGGCACATGCGTCTAGTGTTTGCAGTGGTTAGAGGCCCTGGCGTGCCCATTCTCTCTCTCTCTCCCTTTCTCTGTCTCTAAGAAGTAAATTAATAAAAAAATTTTAAAAACTTTTAAAAAGAGAAAGAGTATCCAGCTGTTAGAGCTTCTGCTAACCACTCAAGCCATCACAGTCAATTAAAGCCTGTATTTAATGGTCTCCAATCAATACATTTTGTCTAATATGACTTTATGTTTCTTTCACCATTTGTAAAAGTGCCTGCTCTTCCCATTTCCTTGCCTTCACCCTCCTACCCAGCCATACTGTAACTAGGCCAGAGACTCTGGAACTTCCTCCTGTTATGGTAATTGAGATTTAAAAGAAAGTTATCTTTCCCCATCCCTCTATGCTCAGGCTAGGTCTTGGATCTTCCAAACCCTATCTACTATCATGGTGATTTAAAATTTGTTTTATTTTTTATTTTTATTTTTTATTTATTTGAGAGCAACAGACAGACAGAGAAAGAAAGAGGCAGAGAGAGAGAGAAAGAGAGAGAGAGGGAGAGAGAATGGGTGCATCAGGGCCTCCAGCCACTGCAAATAAACTCCAGATGCATATGCCACCTTGTGCATCTGGCTTACATGGGTACTGGGGAATCAAGCCTTGAACCGGGATCCTTAGGCTTCACAGGCAAGCACTTAACCCCTAAGCCATCTCTCCAGCCCCTCATGATGATTTAATAAGCCCTGAGTCCATCTTTTTCCCTTTACATTTTTTTAAGGTAGTGTCTGTGTCTAGTTGAGGCTGATATGGAATTCATTATGTAGTTTCAGGCTGGCACCAAACTCACAGCGATCCTCCTACCTCTGCCTCCCGAGTGCTGGGATTAAAGGCATGCACAACCATGCTCAACTCCTCTACTTTGAGATGGGAATTTGGGGTGTGTTTGAGAGCATCTGAGCCTTATCTTGGCTCTTGGGTGGGCAATAACTCATGAGCTAGGGTCCCAGAAACTCAGTTGTCACACAAAACTTGCACCAAGTCAGTGGTCTTCTGGGTTCTTGTCTTAATGAATTTTTTTTAAATGTATTTTATTTATTTACTTATTTGAGAGAGAGAGAGAGAGAGAGAGCAGGAAACTGGGAGAGAATGGGTATGCCAGGGCCTCCAGCTACTCAAATGAACTCCAGATGTATGCACTCCCTTGTGCATCTGGCTTACATGGGGACTGGAGAGTTGAACCGGGATCCTTTGGCTTTGCAGGCAAATGCCTTAACTGCTAAGCCATCTCTCCAGCCCATTGTCTTAACGAATTTTGATGAATGAAACTCACATGCCAGAGGATAAGTTTAGAAAGATTTTATTATAGGGAGAGTTTATAGAGATAGAGCTTAAGACAGGGAAAGAATACAAAGCCCTTGCCCAAAGATGGGCAGGAGTGGAGTTTCTCAAATGGGAAGGTACCCTAGAGACTCAGAGTGAGGTCTTTGAAGGGAGACTACTGGTTGGGATGAACTAGTAAATTCAATCCTGATGCCCAGCTGTCTGGGATCAGGCTTTCCAGGAAAGGACAGTCTTCCCAGGAATCTCAATCCTTCAGGAAGGGTGGAACCTTCTCAGAAGGGGGTGATTATCTCTCCCAGGACAGGAGAACTCCTAGAGGGAAGAAGAGACAAGATCAGACCTTTTTGACATTTCTCCCCCTATAAGCCCCAAACATTCCTTGCTTTTATTTTCAGTGCTGTGTTGCTCCTGCAGTACCTCTTTATCTATTACTTTACAACCAACCAGCTAATCTTGTACTGGTTAGTGTACCAAAAAAAAAAAAAAAAAAAAAAAAAAAAAAAAATTCTAAGGGCTGGGAAATGACTCAGTAGATAAAATTTTCTCAATGGTGCCAGGCATGGTAGCGCACGCCTTTAATCCCAGCACTTGGGAGGCAGAGGCAGGAGGATCACCATGAGTTCAAGGCCACCCTGAGACTACCAAGTGAATTCCAGATCAGCCTGGGCTAGAGCGAGACCCTACCTTGAAAAACCAAAAAGAAAAAAAAAATGTTCCCCAACTCAAGCTGGAGTACCTAAGTTCAATGCCCAGGCATAAAAATCCAGAAGCTATGGTGTGTTTCTATAATCCTAGCACACTGATGCTGGTGAGGGGATGGGGGACAGAGATGGGAGACCTTCCTGGAAGCTCCTGGCAAGGATAGCAAAGAACAGCAGAGCAAGTAACCGTGTTTCATGTGAGGCTGACCTGACCTGAAAGTTGTCCTATGACTTCCACATGCACGTTGTGGCAAGTGCATATGAATGCACATGCACACATATGCACACATATGCACACACACACACACACAAATGAATAATAAAATTAAATTTAAAAAGGTTGTAAGATATGAAATACATGATCATCCAGAATGTCTAGCTATTTGATTGGGAGTTCCCAAATGTAATATTTCACATATCTATGTCCATGTCATATCATAGACTCATGGCGTCTCTTGCCAGCAGAAACAGAGTCATCATTTCTCTCAGATTTGATCATGCTAGAGAATTAATTCCAAAACCCCAGACATCATACCCAGAGGCATTTCTTCTCCCCCAAAATAACTGCTGCTCCCACAACATATAAATCACAACCCCATGGGGAATACCTGCAATGCCACTGAGGAGCATCCCCAATGGAATGGAGGCAGGGATGAGGGAAAAGAGGGTACCAACGCATGATGTATCCATACAAAATATGTTGTTAATAATAATAATAGGGCTGGAGAAATGGCTTAGTGGTTAAGGTGTTTGCCTGCGAAGCCAAAGGATCCCGGTTGAATTCTCCAGAACCCACATAAACCAGATGTGCGAGGGGCACGTGCATCTGGAGTTCATTTGGAGTGGCTAGAAGCCCTGGCATGCCCATTCTCTCTGTCTGCGTCTCTTCTGTCTATCTCTCTCTGCTTGCAAATAAATAAATAACTAAAATTTAAAAAACAACAATAACAAACATGAAAAACATATTAAGGATAAAAAAATTTCCATAAATAAAATTTTATATTTGATCAAAAAAAAAAAAGAGCTGGGCGTGGTGGCACACGCCTTTAATCCCAGCACTTGTGAGGCAGAGGTAGGAGGATCGTTGTGAGTTCGAGGCTACCGTGAAACTACATAGTGAATTTCAGGTCAGCCTGGGCTAGCATGAAACCCTACCTCGAAAATAAATAAATAAATAAAAGAATATATGCTTACAGAAGAGAGAGTGGGGGCTCAGAAGTTTTGAGAATCATTTTCTCTAAGGTAGTTTTATTGTCACAGAAGAAACACATAGTCCTGCCAATTAAAATATAATTTTAAAGTAAAAAAAAAAAAAATCACAAGTGCCAGGCATGGTGGCACACGCCTTTAATCCCAGCACTCGGGAGGCAGAGGTTTGAGGATTGCCATGAGTTCAAGGCCACCCTGAGACTACATAGCTAATTCCAGGTCAGCCTGGACCAGAGTGAGACCCTACCTTGAAAAAAAAAAAAAAAAAAAAAAAAAAAAGTTCCAAGGGCTGGAGAGTGGTTAAAGGCACTTGCTTGCAAAGCCTGATGACTCAGTTCGATTCCCCAGTACCTATGTAAATCCAGAAGCACAAATTGGCGCAGGCATCTGGAATTTGTTTGCAATGGTAGGGCCTTAGCATGCCCGTTCTCATTCTCTCTTTCTCTTTCTATTTACAAATAAATAGATAAAATGTTCCTAAAAGATATAAATCAGGGAGCTGGGCGTGGTGGCGCACGCCTTTAATCCCAGCACTTGGGAGGCAGAGGTAGGAGGATTGCCGTGAGTTCGAGGCCACCCTGAGACTACATAGTTAATTCCAGGGCAGCCTAGGCCAGAGTGAAACCCTACCTCGAAAAACCAAAAAAAAAAAAAAAAAAAAAAAAAAAAAAATAAATCAGGCATGGATTGGAGGTGATAAAAGGGGGAGTTTCACTGCATATTATTTCAATTAAAAAACAATAATCACCATGCAGGTTGGGGTTCTGACTCTGTGGTAGAATGTTTGTCTGGCATGTGCAAGTACCAGCACTAAAGAAAACCAACCAAACAAAACAAAAGTAATCAAACACATAAGCCATGCCTTTAGTCCCAGCTACCTGGCTGCGGTATAGCTGATCCTCAGAAAGTTAAAATAATCAATACGCATCACTCTCATAAAGTAACTGATTCAGAACTGAATAGTGTATGGTGGGAAGAAGATGATAAAGAGAGGGGGTGGGAGAAAATGAGGGTCCTTACATAACTTGACAAAGGCAGACGTGTAATCTGGGCGATTTCTCTTTCTGAGATGTGCACACTATTCAGTCAGTCCAGTCACCGAGTAAAGACTCTCCATGGGCCATTTGGTTCTAGTGTCGTGCACGCAATCTCAGCAGCACAGATCCTCGTAGGATGCTGAGTTGTTGACTGACTAATTGCTCCCAGGCAAGAGAAAGAGGGAGGGGATTTTGCTAAGGGCTAAATTGCTACCAGTCTCTGTCTGAGTGGTTTAAGGTTCTTGACATCTTACTCAAAGATTCAAAGCAGTGCACAGATAGCAATGCAGTAAGAACTTAAAATAATAAACAAACTTATTTTCTTTAAATAATTGTATTTATTTGTTTCTAAACACCCAGAGAAGGTCTTCTGTCACTGCAAATGGAAGTACAAATGCATGCGCCACTTTGTGCATCTAGCAGAATCTAGTGGGTACTGGGGAATTAAACCCAGGCCACCAGCTTTTATAAGCAAGTGACTTCAACCATTAAGCTATCTCTCCAGCCCAAGAACTCTTTATTTATTTATTTATGGTTTTATAAGCAATGAAGCAAAAGCACAAAGGGAGGGAGTATGCTGCAAGAAAAGAGTGGGCTTTTTAAATTTTTATTTTTATTTTTATTTATGTTTGGAGAGAGACATAGAGAGACAGACAGAGAGGGAGAGGGAGACAGATAGGGAATCAGATAGGGAATGGGCGCGCCAGCAGTCTCTCAGCTGCTGTGAACAAAATCCAGATGTGTGCGCCCCCTTGTGGGCAAGTGCGGCATTGCGCCCTTGTGTCACATCTGGCTAAACGTGGGACCTGGAGATTGGAACCAGATTCTAAGGCTTAGCAGGCAGGCGCCTTAACCGCTAAGCCATCTCTCCAGCCCAAGAGTGGGCTTTTTGAACTAGATTGCCCAAGGTTATGATTTGGGGCTTCTGTTTATAGTCTAGGAGGGGGAAGAGCCAGCTACTAGTAATAAAGAATAGGAAATAGTAATCAGCCAGGCAGCTGAGGGTAACAGAGCCCCCAAAGTAAACCATGTTGTCCTTGAACCCGTAAGGGAGAATCTGGGTTTTCCTTATCTCTTGCTCCTTAAAACCTGACAAGAGGATATGAATGAGATGCCAGAACATATAGCATAGGATCTGGGTTTTCTTCTTTCTTTTCTTCCTTAAAGGTATCCTCCTTCTCTCAAAACCAGGTATAAGTATGGGCATAATATGTCCATTTAGCCAAACAACTGTAGTAGCTTCTACCCTAAGGCTTATGACCTCCCCTACCCATAGTCTTTAGACTCAGTTTCAGAACCAGGCATGACTTCCCTCCCATGTAGCAGGCCTCAAATACAATCAGTGAGCAGTTGGCTTCCTCTATAACAGACATGCCACCATTGCACTAGTAGGTACGTTTGTGCTGGCTGGCCAGCTGTGTAGCTAGGGAAGTCCACCACTGGTTAAGACCATTGATGACTTTTCTCCCCCAGAGGGCTGCTTAGGTTTTTTCCAGCATTCTTTCAGCTAGTCAACAGGGAGGAGGCTTCCAGCTCCAGCTTGATTTCTCAGTGTCCTACTGCCAGAGCATGTGGACTTTGCAGCAATGGGGTCTTACCATCTGCTTCTGGTGGATAACCAAGAGCCTTGGCAATAGCCTGTATTGTTTTGGGGGTATCATGAGCCTTCCTGACCAACAACTCACTAGGAGGTATCCCACCCCGGCACTACAAGTGTTCTATAACAATGTATGGTTTCCTGGTGCAGCATTATCCACCCCACAGGGTACTTCTGCTCATTTGTAAAAATAGATTTACCTATTTGTGTTCTTATTTTGATTTATTTATTTTATTATTGTTATTATTTTATTTATTTATTTATTTTTGCTTTTTTTGAGGTAGGGTTTCACTCTAGCCCAGGCTGACCTGGAATTCACTACGTAGTCTCAGGGTAGCCTCGAACTCACGGCGATCCTCCTACCTCTGTGTATTAGTCAGGGTTCTCTAGAGGAACAGAATGGACAGAATGAATTGTATTAAAAGGGGATTTATTGGATTAGCTTACACAGTCCAGCAATAGCAGGTTGCAGGTCCGAGAGTGAAGAAACCCGGTAGCTGCTCAGTGCACGAGGCTGGAGGCCTCAGCAGTCCCAATCCGGCACTGAAGGCCTGGAGGCTTCCTGGAGAGACGCTGCTCTTCAGTCCACCCTGGTCTTCAGTCCACACTGGAGAGCAGCAACACCAAGCAGCAGGTACCAAGCAGAAAACACCAAGCAGCTAGTAGCACCGGCAGCCAGGTGGGAGAGAGAGAGCCTTTCTTCCCAGAGCTCCTTTTATCAACCAGCCCCTCCTCCAAGAGGGGCCGCCCACTCTGGGCCGCCCACTCTGGGGAAGGCTTACCCCTGGGGGCAGGATTCTTCCTTTAGTTAATCCTTCCTAGAGGCAGCCTCAGAAACACACTTATGAGGAATGTCTGTGGATTCCTAAACAAATCAAGTTGACACAAACTTAACCATCACACTCTGCCTCCCGAGTGCTGGGATTAAAGGCGTGCGCCACCATGCCTGGCTTACTTATTTATTTATTTGGTGGGAGGGCAGGTAGAAAATGGGCACACCAGGGCCTCTTGGCTCAGCAAACTAACTCCAGATATATGCCCCACTTTGTGTATTTGCCATTACATAAATACTAGGGAATAAAACCCAGACTGGCAAGCTTTGCAAGCAAGTGCCTTTAACCACAGAGCCATCTCCTCAGGCCCCATTTTGTTTTGTTCATACCTTTTATTTGTTTATTTTTATTATTATTATTATTATTATTATTATTATTAATATTGGTTTTTTTTTTTTTTTTTTGGTTTTTTGTTTTTTGTTTTTGGTTTTTTTTTTTTTTTGGTTTTTCAAGGTAGGGTCTCACTCTAGCCCAGGCTGACCTGGAATTCACTCTGTATTCTCAGGGTGGCCTTGAACTCATGGCGATCCTCCTACCCCTGCCTCCTGAGTGCTGGGATTAAAGGCATGCGCCACCATGCCCAGCATACCTTTTATTTCTTAAGTGAGATTTAAAACATTTTTGTTTCCCTCAAATTTGTAATTGCTTGCAGAAGTATTTTTTATTGTTTTTATTTTTATTTATTTATTTATTTGAGAGAGACAGACAGAGAAAGAGGGAAAGAGAGAAAGAATGGGCACACCAGGGCCTCCAGCCACTGCAAATGAACTCCAGATGCATGCACTACCTTGTGCATCTGGCTTATGTGGGTACTGGAGAATTGAGCCTCAAACTAGGATCCTTAGGCTTCACAGGCAAGCACTTAACCACCAAGCCATCTCTCCAACCTGTATTCTTTTTTTTTTTTTTTTTTTTTTTTGGTTTTTCGAGGTAGGGTCTCTCTGGTCCAGGCTGACCTGGAATTAACTATGTAGTCTCAGGGTAGCCTCGAACCCTCAGCGATCCTCCTACCTCTGCCTCCTGAGTGCTGGGATTAAAGGCGTGCGCCACCATGCCCGGCTCCAACCCGTATTCTTTTAAAAAAATATATCTTTATTCATTTATGTATGACAGAGAGAGAATGAATGAATATGGGTGTCCCAGGGCCTTTTGCCACTGCAAATGAATTCCAGATACATGTGTCACTTTGTGCATCTGGAGTTATGTAGGTTTCATGGAATCAAACTCTGGGCTGGCAAGCTTTCCAAGCAAGTGCATTTAATCACTGAGCCATTTTCCCAGCCCTGAAGTATTCTTCTGATAGTCATCTAAGTGTAATATCTAATTGATCTTGGTGTTTATTGGCTGTGCTTTCTCATGGTGATTTCATCGACTCGGCATGACTAGAGACTTTGAGCCTAGGCATCCCAGTTGTGTCTTTAACAGGCATAATTTAAGCCTAGGTGGGTATATTCATTCAGCTTCTTTAAACCCTGGTGAAAAAAAAATGGGGCACTGACTCACACTGCATTGCTATAGATGGGTGGGATGAAAGTTCAAGTCCTTCTTTACTCCACAGTCCTGGCCAAAGTGAGGCACTGAGTCACACCACCTTACTGACTCTAAGTGTGGCTGCGGGATTGTTCCCTGGACGGCTCTGCTGGCTCCAAGGTTGGGAAGAGGGTGGGGTAAACAGAAGGCTGGGTCATTCCATTTTGTTGCTATGGGGGCCAGTGGAGGGCTAGCTGTGCTCTGGTCATCAATAACACGGGAGGAATGGAACAGAATGTTAACCCCCTGTTTCTCATTTCTTTTCCTCTTTTGCATGTGTATGTGGTGCACACGTGTGGGGGTGCATGTGTACGTGGAGGCCAGAGGTTGATATCAAGTGTCTTCCTCCATCACTGTCCTCTTTATTTTCCTGAAACAGGGTCTCTCACTCGAACCTGGGGCTTGCCTGTTCAACTAGTCTAGCTAGCTAGCTAGCCCCAGGGAGTCTCTATCTCCACCTTCCCAGTCCTGAGACTACAAACAACTAGCCTGCATTTACAGAAGTGTTGGGGATCCCAGTGGTCCTCACACTTTCATGGCAAGTACTTTACAACTGAGCCATCTCCCTGGTCCCAACTCCTTGTGATGACAAGTGAAGGTGGAGGACTAGTTTCTCAAAGGTCCTTGATGACTGGAGTAGTGCCACCTAGTAGTATCTAGCTCTGCCTTGTACTGTTTTGTCAAGTTTCATTAATGCTGAGTGGGGAACGGACGGAGGCTTAGCTCTCCACCGACCCCACTGCCCTGGGGGAGAATCAGAACACTGCCTGCTTTGGGGCAGGGAGTGGAATCTCAGCTTTTCAACACTACCTGGACAAATTCAGATACTGCCACCTGCTTCTGCCAGGAGGGGCGGGGTTTAAGCCCCTGCTCAGCTCCCCTAATACCATCGCAATAAAGAATCCAAGTACTTTGCTTGCTTCTGCTGGCTGGGAGTCAGGACAGCATCCTGTTGCTGTTTGGCTGGAATAAGGCTGGTATTGTGAAAGGTTTTCTGTTGGTAGGCGTCCATCAATTCCCAGACCATTGGCTAAGAAGAACAGACTTTTCTTAGGGCTCCCTCCTCCCCCATATCTGTTGTCAGTTCTAAGTGAACAGCTTCCATAGAGCCCCATGCGTGGCACGTGAGAGGCATAGGAAGCAGTGAATTTATTACCTCATCTTCATCAAGTCTGGAGGTCTCTGTATAGCCCTTGTTCTCCATATCATTTCATAGTCCTCAGTTTATCTGTAGCTTTATTTCCAGAGTATTTTATTTATAAGAGAGGCTAGGAAGAAAGCTATTCCATCTTGGCAGAATCAGAAGTTCTTTATTTTTTATTTTATTATTTTTTTTGGTGTTTTCAAGTTAGGGTCTTATTCTATCCTAGGCTGACCTGGAACTCACTCTAGTTCTAGGCTGGTCTCGAACCTCTACCTCCCCAGTGCTGGGATTAAAGGTGTGTGTCACCATGCCTGGCTTCTTTCTGTCATCTTGGTTGCCCCTGTTACGCTTCATTTTGATTCCATCACAAGCAATTTCTCCTCAGTGTTGGGCGCTATCCTAAATGGGAGCCCTGGAAGGTGACCGCAGCAGCACAGGACAGTCTGGGTCCATTTCTTGCAGAGAGCAGATCACCTCCTTTGAGGGCTGCTGCTCTCAGCCGTCCCACCCCATCACTTTCTTTGCTTCCTCTTAAGCTGATGCTGCTCAAATTCAAGTGGTTTGTCTCCATGCCCTATATTTTAGGATTTGTTAGATAGCCCGCCACCTTTTTGTTTTACTTGTCTATTTATTTACATGTGTCCATGTGTATGTGTATATGGGAATGCTCCCACATGGCCTGTGTGTGGAGGTCACAGGACACCGGGAAGGTGTCTGTTCTCTTCTTCCACCTTCTCTGAGACAGGGACTCTTGCTGCTGCAAACAAATGCCAGGTTAGCTGGTCTGAAAGCTGAGGATTCTGCTGGCTCTGCCTTCCATTGTTGTAGGTGTATTGGAATCACAGATTCACTTTGAATCTGGCTTTTCATAAGTACTAGGAAGGATCGAACTCGGGGAGGTAGGCTTGGCAAGCAAGAGCTGTAACTGCTGAGTCATCTCCCCAGGTTTGTTCTGTTTTGTTTTGTTTTTTTAAGGCAGGGTCTTACTCTAGCCTCTCCTGACCTACTGCTTTCTCCGTAGCTCCAGGCTAGCCTTGAACTTAAGACAATCCTCCTATCTCAGCCTCCCAAGGTCTAGAATTAAAGGCATGTGCCACCATGCTTAGCCCCTTTTTGTTTTTTTCAGCATTGACCCTGGTGTTGTTAGTAGCTTCTTGGGTTTTTTTTTTTTTGTTGTTGTTGTTGTTGTTGTTTTGTTTTCCAAGGTAGGGTCTCGCTCTAGCTCAGGCTGACCTGGAATTCACTATGTAGTCTCAGGGTGGCCTCGAACTCACAGCAATCTTCCTACCTCTGCCTCCCAAGTGCTCTTCTTGGTCTTTTTTTTGTGTGTGTGGTTTTTTGGTTTTTTGAGTTAGGGTCTCACTCTAACTCAGGCTGACCTGGAATTCACTAGGTAGTCTCAGGGTGGCCTTGAACTCACTGCAATCCTCGTACCTCTGCCTCCCGAGTGCTGGGATTAAAGGCATGTGCCACCACGCCCGGCTTTTTTTTAATATGATAATTCAAAGAAATGAAGCAATCGTCTTCCCAGTAGCTTCTCTGTCTTACTAGCCTTCATTTCCTGTTGCCCATTCCTCTCAAAGCAGCAGTACTGTTCCTTCCTGGGTACAGTCACATTATTTGTGGTGATGGGTTATCCAAACCCAAAAGAGAGTTCTCATTTTGAGGCAATGACAGACTTAAGCCTTTCCTTCTATAAGTTCAGTAGCAAAGGAAAATTTAAACTCAACTTTTGGGGCCAAGAGTACCCAAGGATGATAAGTATATAGATATAATTTATTTATTTTACATGGGGTCTCATGTGGCCCAAGCTGACCTCAAATTTGCTATGTAATCAAGAATAACTTTGACCCTCCATTCATCCAGACTCTACTTTCTGAATGCTGGGATGACAAGCATGCACCACTATGCCCAGTTTTTTTTTTTTAATATTTTATTTACTTATTTACTTATTTGAGTGAGAGAAAGAAAGAGGAAGTTGGAGTAGAGAGAGAATGAGCACGCCAGGGCCTCTAGCCACTGCAAACAAACTAAAGACACATGCACCATCTTGTGCATCTGGCTTATGTGGGTCCTGGGGAATCAAACCTGGGTCCTTAGGCTTTACAGGCAAACGCCTCAACTGCTAAGCCATCTCTCCTGCCCCCACTACTACACCCGGTTTTATGCAGTGTTAGGGATTGAACCTAGGTTTTTATGCATGCTAGGCAAGCACTCTAACAACAAAACCACATATATATTTGATTTCTAATGATTGTTAAGGTTTATTTTTAATGTTTTATTGAAAACTTCCATAAGCATAGATAATATACCATGCTTATAATCCCCTCCCACCACACTCTTTCCTCCCCTCCCAAATCCCCCCCATAACCCCTTCTTCTTGCCACTTAGACTCTCTTCTGTTTTGATGTCATTGTGATGCATGTCTTGTTAAGTAGTGTCAGCCGTTGTGAGATCACGAATATCAAGGTCACTTCGTGTATAGAAGATAGCATTGTAAGCAATCATTCCCCTCCTTTGGTTCTTACATTCTTTTTCTTTTTTCTTGGGGTGGGGGGAGGGTTCAAGGTAGAGTCTAATTCTAGCCCAGGCTGACCTGGAATTCACTATGTGGCCTCAAACTCATGGTGATCCTTCTGAATTCTGGAATTAAAGGCATGCACCACCACACCCAGCTTTCTTCTTCTTACATTCTTTCTGTCACCTCTTTCACAATGATCCCTGACTTTAGCCTTGAAGGGTGTAATAGAGATGTCTCACTTAGTGCTGAACACAACACTGTCACGTCTTCTCAGCACTATCATGACTTTTGAGTCACCCCAGAGGTCACCGCCATCGAAAAAAGAAATTTCTCTAACCAAAAGTGAGAGTAACATTAACATATGGACATAAACCTAAGTGTTTAGAGGACAGTTTGGTGGTCCTAATATATCGATTTAGGTAGATAACAGTAATAGTTTCCCCCCTAGGGTTTATCACCTTCCCAGACATAGGTTTTTGACTAGGTTTTCAGTACCAGGCAGGCATTTCCTCCCAGGGGACAGGCATATCCAATCCAATCATAGAACCATTGGTTTCCTCCAAAACAGACATGCCACCACTACATCAGGTGGCACATTTGGCCTGTCTGTCCAGCTGTAAAATTATAAGGTTCACTGCTGGTTAACACTGTTGTTGACTTGGCTCCTCTCAAAGAGTGTGTGCTGCATAGCTCTTTCCAGCATCCTGACAGCTAGTCTACAGAGAGGAGGTTTCCAGTTCAGCTCCAGCTTTCTCAGTGACCCGCAGCCCCTACATGTAGAGTCTTCAGCAGTAACGTCTTACTATCTAGTTCTGGTGGGAACCAAGAGCCTTAGCAATAGTCTGCAGACTTTTGGGGGTATCAGGGGCCTCCCTGGCCAAGATTGCTGGTGACTTTTCTTTCCCAGCAGCCTGCAAAGCATTTCCGGCACTCTGATAGCTAGCCAGCAGGGAGGAGGCTGCCAGTTCAGCTCCTGCTTGATGCATATTTTCAATAAATGTTTGTTCAATGAAGGTGTATGTGGACCACTTTTCGATAAAAAAAAATATTCTTTAATCATTTCTTTAAAACATACAATGTGTCAAAGAAATAATCTCACAAATATGTAAAACATATATGAATACTATCTGCTTTATATCGCTTATAGCACTGAAAACTGAGACCTACAAACCTATCATAAAGGGTTGATTAAATAAATGATAAACTCCATAGAGCAGCGAAGGAAAGGAATGATTTGGTTCTATATGCCCCTGACAGTATTGAAGGCAAGTTGTAAATATAAATACTGACCATGTTTTTGTTTTTGGTTTTTGTTTTTCAAGGTAGGGTCTCACTCTAGCCCAGGCTGACCTGGAATTCACTATGTAGTCTCAGGGTGGCCTCAAACTCACAGCAATCCTCCTACCTCTGCCTCCCAAGTTCTGGGATTAAAGATGTGTCCAGAAACCATAGATTGTTACTAGAAAATTTTCAGTGCCACGGATGGGATACCTTCCAGTGAGTTGTTGGCCAGGAAGGTCCCTATCTCCTCCAAAACATGACAGGCTATTGCCAAGGCCCTTGGTTTATCTTGAGAAACAGATGGTAAGACCCTATTGCTGAAGATTTCACATGCCTGGGCAGCAAGGTCACTGAGAAATCAAGCTGGTGCTTAGCAGAAAACCTTCTCCCTGTAGACCAGCCAACTGAAAGCTGGAAAAAGCTATACTGCATGCAGCCGTATGGGAGACAGAAGTCATCACCAGTGAAAACAGTGGACACTGGAAGCCTCAAGCTTGGCCAGACAAGCCAAATGACCAAATGAGTGCAATAGTGGCATGTCTGCTTTGGGGGAAACCAACTACTCTCTAATTGGACTGGAGGCCCGCTCTACAGGAGGGAATACATGCCTGGTACTGAAAACCTAAACAAAAGTCTATGGCAGGGCCTGGAGAGATGGCTTAGCAGTTAAGCGCTTGCCTGTGAAGCCTAAGGACCCCAGTTCAAGGCTCAATTCCCCAGGACCCACATAAGCCAGATGCACAAGGCGGCGCATGCATCTGGAGTTCATTTGCAGTGGCTGGAGGTCCTGGCATGCCCCTTCTCTATCTATCTGCCTCTTTCTCTCTCTGTCTGTTGCTCTCAAAATAAATAAATAAACAACAACAACAAAAGAAAAAGTCTATGGCAGGCTGGGCATGGAGGGGCACGCCTTTAATCCCAGCACTCGGGAGGCAGACGTAGGAGGATGGCCATGAGAATACAGAGTGAATTTCAGGTCAGCCTGGGCTAGAGTGAGACCCTACCTCAAAAAAAAAAAAAAAAAAAAAAGGCTATGGCAGGGGAGGTCATGAGCCTTAGGGGTATAAAGCCTGCTCTTGTCTGGCTAAATGTATATATTATTCTCACCAAACTGTCCTGAAAGCACTACACTTAATGTTCATATTCACATATTAACGCTACTCTCACTTCTGGTTAGAGAAGCTTCTCTTTTCAGATGGAGATGACCACTAGGATGACCCAGAAGGCAACATAGTGCTAAGAAGAAGGGACAGAGGAGTGTCCAGCACTGAAACATCTCTGTCACACCCTCCAAAGCTCAGGGTCCATTGTGGAAGAGGTGGTAGAAAGAATGTAAGAGCCAAAGGAAGGGTACAACTCCTTACAATGCAACTGTCCAGACAGAAATTGGCCTTAATATCCATGACCTCACAGTGCCTAGCAATACCTTCACAAGACCCTCATAATATGAGAAAAAGACAATGACATCAAAATAAAAGAAAGACTAACACAGAGAGGGAGGGGATATGATGGAAAGCGGAGTTGTGAAGGGGAAAGTGGGGGAGGGGAGGGAAAGATCATGGTTTATTGTCTGTAGGTATAGAAGTTGTTAATAAAAAAATTAAGAAATAAAAGATGTGTGCCACCACGCCTCCATACTGACCATGTTTTCTTTTTATTTTATTTTATTTTTATTTATTTATTTGAAAGGGGAGATACAGAAATAGACAGGGAGAGAGAGAATGGGCATGCCAGGGCCTTCAGCCACTGTAAAAGAACTCCAGATGCATGGTTCCCCTTGTGCATCTGGCTTACGTGGGCCCTAGGGAGTCAAATCTGGGTGCTTTGGCTTTGCAGGCAAGCACCTTAACCACTAAGCCATCCCTCCAGCCCACATGTTTTTTTTTTTGTTTGTTTGTTTTGTTTTTTTGGTTTTTCGAGGTAGGGTCTCACTCTGGCTCAGGCTGACCTGGAAATCACTATGAAGTCTTGGGGTGGCCTCAAACTCTTGGTGATCCTCCTACCTCTGCCTCCCGAGTGCTGGGATTAAAGGCGTGCGCCACCACACCCGGCTATGTTTTCTTTTCTGAAAATGCATTGTTGCCGGGCGTGGTGGCGACGCCTTTAATCCCAGAACTCAGGAGGCCAAGGTAGGAGGATCGCCATGAGTTCGAGGCCACCCTGAGAATACAGAGTGAATTCCAGGTCAGCCTGGGCTAGAGTAAGACCCTACCCCCTGAAAGAAAGAAAGAGAGAGAGAAAGAGAGAGAAAGAGAGAGAGAGAGAGAGAGAGAAAGAGAGAGAGAGAGAGAGAAAGAGAGAAAGAGAGAGAGAAAGAAGGAAAGAAAAGAAAAGAGAAGAAAAGAAAAGAGAAAATGCATTGTTTGTTCTGGCATAGTCTAGAGTTCAGTATCAGTCAACAGTAGCTGAGTGCTGTGGGACAAGGGCTGGAGAGCTGAGCCCTCAGGCAGATAGGGTAAAGACTCACTGTGGGTCAGACATCAGGGCTGTGACTGCATTCTGGGGAACAAAAGGTAGTTGAAAAGCCAGGCGTGGTGGCACACACCTTTAATCCCAGCACTTGGGAGGCAGAGATAGGAGGATCGCCGAGAATTCGAGGCCACCCTGAGACTACATAGTTAATTCCAGGTCAGCCTGGACCAGAGTGAGACCTACCTCGCAAAACTAAAAAAAAAAAAAAAAAAAAAGAAGAAGGTAGTTGAAGAGAGCTTGGTGGGTACTTGAATTTTACTCATTTCTTTCTTTTTTTTTTAAAGTTTTATTATTTATTTATTTATTTATCAGAGACAGAGAAAGGGAGAGAGAGAGAAAAAAAATGGGCACACCAGGGCCTCCAGCCACTGCAAACGAACTCCAGATGCATGAGCCACCTTGTGCATCTGGCTTACGTGGGTACTGGGGAATCGAGATTCGAACCAGGGTCCTTAGGCTTCACAGGCAAGTGCTTAACCACTAAGCCATCTCTCCAGCCCTGTACTCATTTCTTGATTCTTTTTCTTCTCCTCTTCCATGAGAATAGGGTCTTTTAAAAGAATATATATATATATAATTTGCAAGCAGAGAGAATGGGTGCACCAGGGCCTCCAGCCACTGCAAATAAACTCCAGATGCATGCACCATTGTGCATTTGGCTTTACATGGGTACTGGGGAATTGAACCTGGGTCATTAGGCTTTGCAGGCAAACACCTTAACTGCTGAGCTATCTCTCCAGTCCTGAGAATAGGATTTTAAAAGAATTCTTTTTTGAGCCAGGCCTGGTGGCGCACGCCTTTAATCCCAGCACTTGGGAGGCAGAGGTAGGAGGATGGCTGTGAGTTCAAGGCCACCATGAGACTACATAATGAATTCCAGACCAGCCTGAGCTAGGGTGAGACCATACCTCAAAAAACAAAATAAATAAATATAAACAAACAAACACAAACGAATTCTTTTCACAGTTAAAATGTTACATTTAGGGGGCTGGAGAGATGGCTTAGCGGTTAAGCGCTTGCCTATGAAGCCTAAGGACCCCGGTTCAAGGCTCTATTCCCCAGGACCCATGTAAGCCAGATGCACAAGGTGGCACATGCATCTGGAGTTCATTTGCAGTGGCTGGAGGCCCTGGCACACCCATTCTCCCCCCCGCCTCTTTCTCTCTCTGTCTGTCACTCTTAAATAAATAAAAATAAACAAAAAAATTTAAAAAAAAATGTTACATTTATTTTAACATGCTTGCATTAAGTGTGGAGATGTGAAACTCATACAACAGAATATAGATAGCATATGAAAGAGGTAGCCTTGAAAAGTACTATGCTAGAGCTGCAGAAATGGCTTCAAGTCTGCTGGTGGCCAAGGTTTGATTTCCCAGTACCCATGTAAAGCTGGATGCACAGAGTGGCCATGCATCTAGAGTTCATTTGCAGGGGCAGGAAGCCCTGGCACACACATAAACAAACTATCTCTCTCAACTAAATCATCATGCTGGAGCTTGGCAATGGCTCGGTGGTAAAGGGCTTGGACTTGAGTTCCAATCTCCAGTAAGCATGTGTTGCAGTTACTGTCTCGCTGGCAAAAAATCATCCAACCAAAAGCAGCTTGTACGAGGAAAGGGTTTATTTTGGCTTACAGACTCAAGGAGAAACTCCATGATGGCAGGGGAAGATGTTATATGAGCAGGGACTGGACATCACCTCCTGGCCAACATCAGGTGGACAACAGCAGCAGGAGAGCGTGCCAAACACTGGCAAGGGGAAGCTGGCTAACACCCATAAGCCTGTCCCCAGCAAGACACCTTCTGCAGCAAGGCTCCAGTTTGCAAGTTGCTGTCAGCTGGGAACCAAGCATTCAAAACATATGAGTTTATGGGGGACACTGACTCAAACCACCACAGCATGTAAAAGCTGGGCGTGGCAGCACAGCCTTTTCATCACAGGGCTGTGGAGGCAGTGACAGGAGGATCCCTGGGGCTTGCTAGCAAGCTCATCTAGCCAAATCAATGAGCTCTAGGCTGCAGAAAGAATCATGTAGAGAGCAAGAGATAATGATACCAGGGTCCATCCACCCTTGGGCCTCCACCTGTCTGCAGGCACTGATGAACCCTCATGCCTATGAATACACAGACAGAGAGAGAGAGAGGGAGAGAGGGAGAAAAGAAGAAGAAGATGATCCTGAGGAGTGTTTAGTTTAACTCATCTGCAAATACAGTAATCTCCAAAGGATTTGGCAAAGATTTAGACTTTTATTTCTAGTCTTTTAAAATAGAAATAGATTTCCTTGTAATAAAGCTGACTTTTGAGTGAGGCACAGGGCCTCAAACCTGTAATCCCAGCACTCAGGAGGTAGCTGAGGTAGGAGGCTGGCCTAGGCTAGAGTGAGTTCCAGGTCAGGCTGGGCTAGAGTAAGAGTGTGCCTCAAAAATAAAAATAAAAAAGCTGATTTTAAGAACACACAAAGTTAAACACAAATGATGAGATTTAACCTGACAATGCATCATGATGACAAACAGAAGAGACAGAGCCCGTGCCTGAGGTGATGACTGACAGCCAGACTGGAGTCCTCACCCTGCAAACACAGGACTGCAGAATGTACATTTCTTCTGGTTTCTATTTATTACTTAAGAACAATTCATATAGAAAAGTTTTTTACAGATAGCTTTTACTCGATTAAATTAAACATGTATTGTTTTCAATGTAACATGATGATAAGGCCACAATATTATTTTTGGACAAAGCCTTTATACTGTGACTTTAACATCAATGTTACTCACTCTTTCGAAATGTAAAGTTATTTTTGTTGTTTTGGCTTTTGGAGGCAGGGTTTACACTCTAGCCCAGGCTGACTTGGAACTCCCTCTGTAACTCCAGGGTAGCCTCAAACCCACAATGATCCTCCTTCCTTTGCCTCCCAAGGGCTGGGATTAAAGGCGTGCACCACCACTCCCAAGCGTAAAGTGTTTTTTGTTTTTCTTTTCTTTTTTGCGGTAGAGTCTCACTCTAGCCCAGGCTGACCTGGAATTCACTCTGTAAGAGTGGCTTTGAACTCACAGCAATCCTCCTACCTCTGCCTCCCAAGGGCTGGGATTAAAGGTGTGTGCTACCACACCCAACTGTAAAGTGTTTTAAGTGAATTAAGGTTACAGATCTTTTTTATTTATTTAAAAAAAAATTTGTTTTGTTTTGTTTTCCAAGGCAGGGTCTCACTCTAGCTCAGGCTGACCTGGAATTTACTATGTATCCTCAGGCTGGCCTCAAACTCACAATCCTCCTACCTCTGCCTCCCAAGGGCTGGGATTAAAGGCATGTGCCAGATGCCCAACTCTCATTTAAAAAATTTTTAAAAATTTTTTAAAATTTATTTTTGGAGAGAGACACAGAGAGAGACAGACAGAGAGAGGGAGACAGAAATGGACGCACCAGCAATCTCTCATCTGCTGTGAACGAAATCCAGATGTGTGCACCCCCTTGTGGGCAAGTGAGGCATTGCGCCCTTGCATCACTTTGCATCTCGCTAAACGTGTGACCTGGAGATTGGAACCGGTGTTCTTAGGCTTAGCAGGCAGGTGGCTTAACCGCTAAGCCATCTCTCCAGCCCCCCCCCAACTCTCATTTTAATTTTTTTATTTTTATTTATTTATTTTGGTTTTTCAGGATACGGTTTCACTCTAGCTCAGGCTGACCTGGAATGCACTATGTAGTCTCAGGATGGCTTTGAACTCACGGTGATCCTCCTACCTCTGCGTCTCCAGTGCAGGGATTAAAGGCATGCGCCACCACACCCGGCTTCATTTTTAAATACTACATACACTATCACTAACATATTAAAATTATTTATACTACTTATATCTAATACCCAAAGAAAATAGAACTAATAATCACAAGTAGTGCAGCCACCCAAAGATCACAAAAGCTCTTCAGTTAGCTATCACAGCTCAGATCGGAATCCTTCCCTTGTGATCAAGTTGAATCCAATTCATTATTAAAAGTGAAGATTGTCAAGCACCTGCAAAATACCCCAATCCAATGGCCACTAGATGAGAACTGCAGAGATTAAAAAAAAAAAAAAAAAAAAACTCCAGAAGTTCTACTGAGAAAATGTCTTCTTTGCTCACAATGCCTGTACTTCTGAGGAAAGTAGTTGTGTGCTTCAGGTGTTTACAAAGCAACCCCTTGGGGGGAGGGCTATTTTCTATCCGACTTGACCAATCCTTTCTCCAGTCTATTTTTTCTTCAAGATGTGTTCGACTTCTTTCAATATAATCTTTCTCAGACTGAGAGCTGATTTCTTCTCCAATGCTGTACCTGTGTTTCAGAAGTTCTGTGAGTATCTTATCATGTCTGAGGGAGGGAGGCTGTCATAGTGAGAATTCTTGGAGCTGCTCTCTCCAGACTCCCGCTGGGCATCCAGCAGTGTTTTTTTCCATGTCAACATTATAAATAGAAACCTAGGCTGAAACAACTGTTCCCGTTCCCACTGCCACGGCACAAGTCTTCCTTGGAAGCCCTGGAGGTCCTCCTGCGGTTTTGTGAAGTGGAATCAGAGAAAGGAAGAACAGAGAAAAAGGGCTCTTACAATATTATGCCTATATGTCCCTAATTTAGTTTTAAAATTCCACAGAATGTTCTTTTACCTAACGTATACAGTGGCAGCTCTGGGAGATGCATGCTTTGCTTAGTAACCATCTTGTTTTGTGTTATACATTGCATATGTATATTTTAAATTTTTTAAATTTTATTTATTAATTTGCAGAGAGAGAAGGGGAGAGAGAGAGAGGGGAGAGAGAAAGAGAAAATGGGCACTCCAGTGTCTCCAGCCACTGCAAACAAACTCCAGATGCATGTGCCAATTTGTGCATGTGGCTTTACATGGGTACTGAGGAATCAAACTGGGGTTGTTAACCTTTTGCATGCAAGTGCCTTGAATGTGAAGCCATCTCTCTGCCACAAATTTTGTATATATTTGTGAGCAGAGAGAGAAAGAGAGTGAGTATGAGTATGCTAGGGCTTCTTGCTACTGCAAATGAAGCCCAGATGCATGTGCCACTTTGTGCATCTGGCTTTATGTGGGTACTGGGGAATTGAATGCAAGAGGGCAGGCCTTGTATACAAGCACCATTAACCACCGAGCCATCTCCTCAGACCCCTTACTGTGTGTGTGTGCTTGTTCATGTGTGTGAGTGTAGGCACACATGCACCATGGCACATGTGTGGAGGTTACAAGACAACTTTCAGTCCTTGCTCTCCATCTTATTTGAGGCAGGGTCTGTTGTCCATCTGCATTGGCCAGGTTAGCTTCCTGTCTCTGCCCCCTGCCCCCCATTTTACCATAGGCACACTATTACAGGGATTACAGATACCCCCTTCAGTGTCTGGATTTACACGGGTTCTGGGGATCCAAACTCAGGCAAGTACACATGCCCTGCAATCACTTTATCCACTGAGCCATCTCCCAGCCCTATCATGTATTTAAAAAAAATTTGGGGGGGGGAGTGGCATGAGGTTCCCTCCTTTCCTGAAATAAGCTTTGTTGACTGAAAATACTTCTATAGCCATGTTGTGGCAGTCTCTACGTATTTTTAACCTTATTTCCAAGAAATACTTATTTGTATCTATCTCCTTTTTCCTTTGGATTGAAAAATTTTCAAATGCACACAAAAAGTTGAAAATAATAAAATAAGTATTCATCTGTAGCCATGCCCTTGAGTTAAGAAAACATAACCTTTTTGTCATTTGCTTTACTTTTTTGTGAAAAAAAAATATTTAACAAAGAAAATTTCAATGTTAAATATTTCACTGTGTATGCCTTTATGAGGATAAACATTGCCCAATGTTACCCCATTTAACAGTTGAGAATAAGTGTAATATTCCTTAAAACATTTTTTTAGCAAAAGAGCGAGAGAGAGAGAGAGAGAGAGAGAGAGAGAATTGGTGCACCAGGGCCTCAACCACTGAAATTGAACTCCAGCTGTTTGCACCACCTAGTGGGCACATGCAACACTGCGCTTGCCTCACCTTTGTGTGTCTGGTTTATGTGGGATCTGGAGAGAGATTGAACATGGCAAGTGCATAAACAGCTAAGGCATCTCTCCAGCCTTCTTTTAATTTTTTGAGATAAGGTCTCACTCTATAGTCCTGTCTGGAACTCTAGACCAGATTGGACTGGAACTCTGTGATCCTTCTACCTCAGCCTTCTAAGTACCAGGATTAAAGGCATGCGCCACCACACTGGGCTGATTCCATAAATTTCTAATTGTCAGTTCACATTAATTCTCCAAATTGTAGTAGGGCTTTAGCTTAGTGGATGAGCGCTTGCCTAGCAAGTGCAAGGTCCTAAGTTCGGGCCTCAGCACTGAAAACAAAAGAATCACATCAAATTTTCTTCCGCCATTTTTCCAGTTCAAAGGTGATGGATGGCCACACTTTGTATTGGCAGCAGATTTTTTTCAATGCATAAATTTCATCTGGAAGTTGTGAAACAACTTGAATAGGTAAGTCAAGAACATCTCCCAACCAGGCGTTGAAAGATCCAGAAGTGTCCCTCCTTTTTTTTTTTTTTTTTTTTTTGGTTTTTCGAGGTAGGTTCTCACTGTGGCCCAGGCTGACCTGGAATTAACTATGTAGTCTCAGGGTGGCCTCGAGCTCTCAGCGATCCTCCTACCTCTGCCTCCCGAGGGCTGGGATTAAAGGTGTGAGCCCCGGCTTTTTTTTTTTTCAAACACAAAGTTCCTGCTTGAGAATCGAGTAATCAAGTTGCTTTTTTTTTTTTTTTTAATTTCAAGGTAGGGTCTCATTCTAGCCCAGGCTGACCTGGAATTCACTCTGTTTTCTCAGGATGGCCTCGAACCCACGGTGATCCTGCTACCTCTGCCTCCCCAGTGCTGGGATTAAAGGCATGCGCCACCTCGCCCAGAAGTTATTTTATTTATTTATTTATTTATTTATTTATTTATTTATTTATTGGTTTTTCCAGGGAGGTTCTCACTCTAGCTCAGGAAGACCTGGAATTCACTCTGTAGTCTCAGGGTGGCCTCGATCTCATGGTGATCCTCCTGCCTCTGCCTCCCTAGTGCTGGAATTAAAGGCGTGCGCCACCACGCCCGAAAGTTGTTTTTAATGCATCTGGTAGCTCATGCCTACTGTCGCCATCCTCCGTAGAAGGATTGCTATATGTTCGAGGCCAACCTGGTTTACAGTTCCATGTCCGCCTGGCAAGATTGAGAATTTGACTTAAAAAAAATTACAAACCAGCGTGGTGGCGCACGCCTTTAATCCCAGCACTCAGGAGACGGAGGTAGGAGGATCACCGTGAGTTCGAGGCCACCCTGAGAATGTGAATTCCAGGTCAGCCTGGGCTAGAATGAGACCCTACCTCGAAAAAAAAAAAAATTACAAAACTCAATCTCATGTGTTAAGTAAATGGACTATTTTGTGTTTGGCTGCACGCAGGTTAGACACGCCTCCAGGGCCGCAGAGTATATCCAAGTGGAGATTTATGGGAAATGTAGTCTGGAAGCCGGTTCCTGAGTACTTACATCTGCGCCGGCGCAGGTCTCCCTCCGGCGTCCTGCGGCGCTGCGGGCTCCCAAGAGGAGGAGGAGGAGGCTGTGCCGCGGGCCCACCGTGAGCCGTCTGCGCGCGCGGGCTGGGGCGAAGGCTGAGGACCACCAGGGACCTCCACGTGGGAGCCGGAGACCCGGAAAGCGAAAAGCGAGAGGGGAGGGCTTTGTGAGGCCGGTGGCGAACGGCCCGGAAGACCCGGGCACGTGCCCGCTGTGCCTGGGGAAGTGTGGAGGTTCTCATTTTAATAATGGCCAGCTGCTGGCCCTGTTTGCAAACTGAGGTCACCTGTGCGGGAGACAAACAGCCAAGTGCCGGTTGCTAAATCCCGATCGATTGCTGCGGTTGTGTTCACAAAGCACGTTGTTGTTTTCTTTCGATGGCTTACGTAAACCTCGCTATCTATCTCCTTGTGAGGTCAGCATGATCACCTGTTTTAAAAATAACAAGCCAGGCTGTCACCAGCTCTCACAAGCTCCCGGTGAGAGCGCCTGATTCAAGGGCAGGTGATTGGCTTCCTGTCTCACACCTGCCTAAAAAGTCGTTTTCATGGGGCAGAACAGAGACCTGTCCCCTAACACGCAGGTGTATGGTGGGAATCTCTTACCATGGAACTAGTGTTTTCTGAGAATTTTGAAAGTGTCCTGTTAGACCCCTTAGCTCAGTCAGGTTCATAGCCACTCCTGTCCTGGGAAGGCTATTTTCAGTCTTATACAGTAAATTCCAGAGGGTCAGGTTTGTGGCTCAGTTTAGTCACTGATTGTAGCTTTATAGGAAACACTTTACATTTAGACATAGGACATTCAGGTCCTGAGACCCAAGAAGAAAATTTGGGGCAGGAACAAGTCTACATAGCTAGAGGCTATTTTATTTTATATGTGTTTTTTTGATGGCCATTTGCACTCCCACTAGGAATGAGGCATTGCATCTCTCTCCTCCCCGTATGTGTGCGCGCGCGTAAGAGTGTCTCCCATAGCTCAGGCTATCCCTGAACTCCAGATCCTCCATGTCTATCTTCCAGGTGCTAGAATTACAACTATGTGTCACTACACCCAGAAAAGCTCTGCATCGTTATGAGACTGTAATAACATCATTAAAAAAAAATTGATCCTTCTCTAAACTTTAAAAAAAAAAATGATCCATTATAAGCCGGGCGTGGTGGCACACGCCTTTAATCCCAGCACTCAGGAGGCAGAGGTAGGAGGATTGCTGTGAATGCGAGGCCACCCTGAGACTGCATAGTTAATTCCAGGTCAGCTTGGACCAGAGTGAGACCCTACCTCAAAACAACAAAAAAAAAAAAAGATCGATTATGACTGTAACAGTATACCAATTTGACTTTGATTTACATTTTTCTTTTTTTAATTTATCATTTCATTTATTTGTGTGCATGGTGTCCTCTTGCTGCTGCAACTGAACACCAGATGCTTTCACCACTTTTTGTTTCTGGCCTAGGCGAATAACTGGAGAATTGAGCCCCAGGACAGCAGGCTTTGCAAGTTAAGAGCCTTTAACTGCTGAACCATCTTTCCAGCCCCTGCTTTGCATTTGTCTAATGTTTTTTTTTTTAAATATTTATTTATTTATTTATTTGAGAGAGAGAAAGAGGAGAGAAAGATAGACAGAGATAGAATGGGCACACCAGGGCCTCCAGCAACTGCAAACAAACTCCAGATGCATGCACCCCCTTGTGCATCTGGCTTACATGGGTCCTGGAGAATCGAACCAGGATCCTTTGGCTTTGCATGCAAATGCTTTAACTGCTAAGCCATCTCTCCAGCCCTTGTCTAATGTTTAATAATGAGTATCTTTTCTTTGGGGAAAGTACCTGTTTGATTTTTTTTTTCACTTTAAAAACAATTGTTTCTTGGGTGGGGAAAATAGCTCAGCAGATGAAGCCCTCACAATTCAAGCACCTGAGTTAGATCCTCAGACTCCACGTTAAAAAGCCAGAAGCCAGCCTGAAGAGATAGCTTAGCAGTTAAGGCACTTGCCTGCAAAGCTTAAGGACCCATGTTCGACTCTCCAGAGCCCACGTAAGCCAGACACAAAGGTGAGGCAAGCACAAGGTCACACATGCCCACTAGGTGGCACAAACGTCTAGAATTTGATTTCAGTGACTGAGGCCCTGGCATGCCAATTCTTTCTCTCCCTGTCTCACTAAAATTTAAGAAAAGATAAAGAAAAAGCCGGAAGCCATAGTGGACTTCTGTAAGCCTAGCAGGCTGATTGCAAGATGGGAGGTGGAGACAGGAGAATTTCCCAGAAACTCTTGCCGAGCACATGCACACACAACATCAAAGAAATCTTTCTTCTAGGACTTAAATATATCCTTTTGTGCTCTCATGTCTTTGTTTTCTCTCTCCCTCTTCTCTCCGGTCTGCAATACTCCTCTCCTCCTCTCCCCTCCCGCTCCTTCCCCACTTACATAGGGTCTCGCCATGTAGCACTGGCTTGTCCTCCTATATCAGCCTTGTGCCTGCATGTGACAGCTTCTTCATCCTCAGTAGTATCTTTCACAGAACAAAAAGCATCTAAAAGATTACCTTATTTATTCTTTGACAAGTTTACACATGACTGTACTATGTAGAGTGGATTTTTATCATACTCACCTCCATTACCCTCTCCTCCCCTCCTCCTCCTGCTAACCCCCTTCTTCCTAACTTGTCCCCTTCCTACTTTTTATGTCTTTTTTTTTTTTTTTTTTTTTGGATCCACTGAGTTTAGTCAGGTTTGCTTGCATGAGCATGGGTAGGGGTTATTCATTGGAACATGGAGAATTTATCAGTGGCTACACCACTGAAGAACATGTTCCCCTCCCCCAGCAACCATTACTGCCAGGAGCTCCTCAGGGAGGAATGGGGCCTCATGAGCCCCTCCACTGTCCATGATGGAATATTAACAGGCTCAATCTTGTGCAGGAGCCCACAGCTGCTGAGCTCATGAGAGGAGGTTTTTACCTGGATCAATTTTTAATCATCTTTTCTTTTATGAGTCTCTTTGCTCAGATTGTCATAACATAGCACAGATGGAGAACGTAAACAACAGAAAGTTATATTCTTACAGTTTGTGAGGCTGGGAATCTAGAACCAAAGCTTGACAGCCCCTGTCTTGGCTTTTGACAACTGCCTTTCTCACTGTGTCCTCACATGGCCTTTTCTCTGTACACACACACAGGGAGGGAGGGAGGGAGAGGTGGGGAAAGAGAGAGAAAGAGAGTGCTTTCTGGTGTCTCCTTTTCTTCTTATAATACAGTAGTCCATTCAGCGACATGAGGGCCTCATTTAACCTCAAAGGGCCTCTCTCCAAATAAGAGTCATATGAAGGATTAGGGTTTCCAAACATAAATTTTATGAATTCCTATAATTCAACAACTCCAATATGGTCAAGGACGTAAGCAGACTTCCTTCCTTCCCTCCCCTTCCCCCTCTTTCTCGGAAACAGAGTATTATGTTGCCCAGACAGGGTTTATACTTCCTTTGTAGATTAGGATGACTCTTGGGGAAAAAAACGAACTAAAGCAGCTGATGGCTTACACTCTTGAGGAAAAGCTTCATGACGGCAGGGCAAGCAAGGGTGCACATCACCTCTGCCCCAGCAGATGGAGAACAGCAGCAGGACAGTGAGCTGAATTCTAGCAGCGGGAGCTGGCTATCACACCCCTAAGCCCTCCCCCAGAAACACACCTCCTCCAGCAAGACTCTTGTTACAAGAGGTGTATCACTGGAGAGAGAGGTTTGAGCTCTGCTGGGCCCCTGCTTGCAGTTTTTGGGGTCTGCAACCTGGTGGCAGTTTCTTTCTCTCCTTGGACCTATGAATGGAAGTCAAGTACTTCTACCACTGATGGCACTTCCCCTGAATCTGTAAGTCTGAAATAAATCCTGTTCCTCCCATAAATGGTTTCTGGTTTGGATGTTCATCCCAGTATTGTAGAACTGACTATGGCAGAAATTTGGTATCAGAAGAGTGGGGTCTGCTGAGACGAATCTGATGATATGGATTTTTGTCTTTTGGAGCTTGTGTACTGGAGAAATGTTGATGGAATTGGTACTTGGGACCAAAGATGCTTTCCAGAAAAGGAAACCAAGTTTTATGGCTGTACTGGTAAGAGTTTGAAAATGCTAAATGCAGAGAGAATTGTGTTGGCTTGTGAACTTTCAAAGGGGATGGAAAGACAGCAAAGAACCTTATTGGAACTGGATTACTGGCATAAGGGCTGGCTGTTGATCAAGGCTGAATTTAGAAGTATGGACTGATTGATGTGCTTGGTGAAAGATATAGAACTGATGTTCACCAAACTGCCCAGTAAGCACTTCTCTTAATGTCCACACCCATATATTAATGCTACTCTCACTTTTAATTAGAGAAGCTTCTCTTTTCAGATGGTGGTAACCTTGGGATGACTCAGAAGGCACCATGGTGCTGAGAAGAAGGGACAGAGCAGTGCTCAACATCTTTAACACACCTTCCAAGACTCAGGGTCCATTGCGGAAGAGGTGGTGGAAAGAATGTAAGAGCCAAAGGAAGAGTAGGACTCCTTACAATGTGCTCCTCCAGATACAAAATGGCCTGGATATCCATGACCTCAACAGTGCCTGAAACTACCTACATAAGACCATCATAATAGGAGGAAAAGATGATGACATCAGAATTAAAAGACAGCCAGGCATGGTGGTGCACACCTTTAATCCCAGCACTCGGGAGACAGAGGTAGGAAGACTGCTGTGAGTTCGAGGCCACCCTGAGACTACACAGTGAATTCCAGGTCATCCTGAGCTAGAGTGAGACCTTGCCTCGAAAAAAAAAAAAAAATCAAAAGAGACTATTTGAGAGGGGAGGGGAGATGATGGAGAGTGGAGTTTCAAAAGGGAAAGTGAGGGGAGGGAGGGAAGTACCATGGGATATTGTCTACAATTAAGGAAGTTGTCAATAATAATAATAAAAGATATATAACTGAAAAATGTATGATTTATCACAGGAAAAATTCAAGCAAGTTTAAAATTACTGGCACAGAGGCAGGTTTTAGGTTACTGAAGCTGCTGTTGTCAAACAGATTACAACCATTAAGGTGCTCACATGCACTGAAACAATGGAAAGATGCATGAGGTGATGTCTACCCAAGAAAGAAAGAATGAATAGAAATGCAAACTCTTTTGATAGGAGATGACTAAAATGAAGAATTCTAAAAGGTAACCTGCTCTTCCTCCCTGGATTAACATGCATTTCCTCCTTGGATTAACAAAATGACTGTGTTGCTGCACACCTAGTATTGATTTTGGAGGCATGAAAAAAATGCATGGAAGTGGGTCATAAAGTGCACACTGTTCCAGGAACTGCTGCTGAGACGTGGCATGGGAAACAGGGCAATTTTTCTGTGAGGCCACTGTCCAAAGTTAATGGGAGCTTCTACTGAGATGAGACATAGGAAATAGCATATTCCCATTTTTTAAAATTATTTTATTTATTTTTGGAGAGAGACACAGAGAGAGACAGACAGAGAGGGAGAGAGAGACAGATAGAGATGGGTGCACCAGCAGTCTCTCAGCTGCTGTGAACAAAATTCAGATGCACGCGCCCCCTTGTGGTCAAGTGTGGCATTGCACCCTTGCATCACTGCATCTGGCTAAACATGGGACCTGGGGATTGGAACCAGGTTCTTAGGCTTAGCAGGCAGGCACCTTAAACGCTAAGCCATCTCTCCAGCCCGAATATTCCCATTTTTAAAGGGCAATATATGAAGCTAAAGAGGGACTGTGGTTTACAGTGGAGACCAAAGATGATTTGTATATACCAAGACTGTGCAAAGGCTATCATGGATGTTGCTGGCTCAGGTTGGAAGTTTTCCCTGGTTACTCAGCCCAGCTGAAGGGATGGAAATTGGAAATCCATAGATTGTCACCACCGGTTATGGAAGGTGGACTTGAACTACAGATGTTTGATGTTTACCTGATGGTTATTTATTTTTCATTGTCCGGTTTCTCCTTGTTATGCCTTATAATTATGAAAATGTTTACTCTGCCAATGTAGGTTGAAAGTATGTAACTTGTCTTGAATTTACAGGACTCATAGTTAAGACACAGTCTTGAATCCCAGATGAGACTTAGGATTTTAGAACAATCTTAAAGTTTGTAAACACTATTGGGACCTTTGAGGTTGGACTACATACAATTTACAATGTGGGATGGTTATAGGTCTATGGAGGCAAGGGTTGGAATGTGGTAGTTTAAATGTATGGCCCCATAGACCCAAGAATTTTATTAAAGCTTATAGCTTGGATTTCCAATTGTCTGGGTGGGGGAGGTGCTGAAGGAGAAAGAGGAGAAAGTTAGCTTCTTTCAGGCAGTTAGTTAGGGACAGAAGCCCAAGGAGGGAACAAGGATATGTTATCTGTCCATCTTGGCAAAACTGAAACTTGGGTCTGATCCCGTCTTTCCAAGATGGCTACCAGTGACATGCCCAGTGGTAACTTCCTGCTTCTTCTTCAGCTCAGCCTCCCTGGATCAGCCCCCTGAGCCCAAGAAGCAATCAGATCTTGACCCTTTCTGGGTCAGCCCCTTGAGTCCAAACCAAACAGTTTTCTGCCTACTCTCCTGAGATTGGTGACAAGCAGCACCTTGAGTGGCTATCTGAACCTTATAAAAGAGATTACCCATGTGACTCAACCTCTCTTCTTCACAGATCCCTCACCAGCTCTCTTTTCTTTTTTTGCCCTGTGACCTGGTCTGAATATCCACATGTGTCTGTCCCTCCTTCTCAGCATGGCTAGGACTAGCATGGCTTGGAAGGGAGGGGAAACTTAACCTTGGCTTGGGTATTTTTTTCTTTTTACCTTATATCTGTGTCATGCTTTGGGAGTGCCCTCTCACTTTGATCATATGTAAGAATTATCTTTGGTCTCTGAGTCCTTAACTATTACTTTTTAAAATTTTTATTAATTTGAGAAAGAAAGAAGCAGACAGAAAGAGAGTGAGTATGGGCATGACAGGGCCTTCTGCTGCTGCAAATGAATGCCAGACACATGTACCACTTTGTGCATTTGGCTTTATGTGGGTGCTGGGGGATTGAACCTGCGTTATTGGCTTTCAGGCTTGGCAAGCAAGCAAAAGCCTTTAATCACTGAGCCGTATTTTCAGCCCCTTCACTATTTCTTAGTCCTTTCTGGCCTTCTGTTTGAAGCAGCTTCTATGTTCGATCTCTCATGTGCATGTGGTGGGGGAGGAAGAACTGCCTCAGCCTTTTCCTAAATACCAACTTCCCTAATTAAACCTCACAAATTATGATTTCTCCCTAAAGAAACTCCATAATTCATAGTTTAGCCTCATTGAGCCCATTTTATCAATTCTTTGTTAAGATAGGAATAAGGACACAAAATTGGGGTTTACAAGTTTGGGGGGCCTATCCTGAACCTCCAAAGTCCTACATCAGTGTCACTGAGGGTGGATCTGAATTCCAGCCCAAAGGTATGCAGAGAGGTTTGAGCTCTGTGGGGTCCTATTGCTATGTTTTGGTGTCTGCTGGCTGGCTGGTGGTGGTTTCTCTCTTTGCTTGGATCTATGAATGGGAGCCAGCTTCTACCATTGATGAATCTGTAAGCCTGAAATAAATCCCATTCTTCCTACCAACTGTATGGTTTGGATGTTCATCCCAGCATTGTGAAACTGACTATGACAAAGTGGCACATCTGATTTAAACCACCACAGTTATGTACCACCATGCCTGGTTTATGTAGTAATCAGGATAAAACCCAAGGCCTCAGAGCCGGGCATGATGGCACATGCCTTTAATCCTAGCACTTGGGAGGCAGAGGTAGGAGGATTGCCATGAGTTCGAGGCCACCCTGAGACTACAGAGTGAATTCCAGGTCAGCCTGAGCTAGAGTGAGACCCTACCTCAGAAAAAAAAAAAAAAAAACAAAGCCTCATAAATGCAAGGCTTGCACTTTACCAATTGAACTACATCTCCAGTCCTAGATATAAGATGCTTTGTGATAAATAAATATAAATTATTGTTCTACATTTCTTGAACAGAATGAAAATTATAAACTTAAGGTCCTTCACAAATAATAAAACTATGCATGTTGAAAAGCAGGTGGCAACACCTAAGGATTGGACACAGGCAGAACAGCTTTGGATAAAGTAGGTAACCACAGTGGAAATAAGGAAACAATGAGGTTGAGGCAGGAGGATCATCAGGAGCTCAAGGACAATCTGGGCTAGAGTGAATTCAGTCTGAGATACAAATAAAATAAACATACAAACAAGAATCCCCCAAGAAAAAAATGGATAAAATGAGGGAGGGAGAGAAAAAGGAAGGGTGAGAAGGAAATGAAAGAGAAAAAAATAATATAAAATATAGAGCCAAAGGTTTGATGACTAGGAGAGCCTTACTTTTTTGAAAAAAAAAAAAAAAACAAAAAAAAACCTTTTATCAACAGCTTCCATAAATATAAGCAATATAGCATGATCATAATCCCCTCTTACCAATTCTCCATATTCTCCTTCTCAAATCTGCCCTCCATTGAATCCTTTCTTTCCAATTAGTCTCTCTTCTATTTTATTTTATTTATGTATTATTTTATTTTATTTTATTTTATTTTATTTTATTTTATTTTATTTCATTTTATTTTTGGTCTTTCAAGGTAGGGTCTCACTCTAGCTAGGGCTGACCTAGAATCACTATGTAGTCTAAAGGTAGCCTCGAATTCACAGTAATCCTCCTACCTTTGCCTCCTGAGTGCTGGGATTAAAGGCGTGTGCTACCATCCCAGCTTCTATTTTATTTTAATTTTTATTTTATTTATTAATTAGAGACACACAGAAAGAGAGGGAGAGAATGGTTGCACCAGGGTCTCCAGTCACTGCAAACAAACTCCAGATGAATGAACCACCTTGTGCATCTGGCTTATGTGGGACCTGGAGAATCAAACCTGGATCCTTAGGCTTCACAGGCAAGCGCCTTTATCACTAAGCCATCACTCCAGCCCTTCTATTTCATTTTTAAGTATTTTTATTTATTTGCAAGCAGAGAGAGATAGAAGAGATACAGACAGACAATTGGCACACCAGGGCCTTCAACCTCTGCAAATGAGCTCCAGGTACATGTGCCACCTTGTGCATCTGGCTTTATGTGGGTACTGGGGAATGAACTTGAGTCATTAGGCTTTGTAGGCAATCTCTTTAACCACTCAGCAATTTCTCCAACCATCTCTCTTCTATTTTGGTGTCATCATTTTTTTTCTTTTATTATGTTGGTCTTGTGTAGGTAACATCAGCCACTATGAGGTCATGACTATCTAGGCCACTTTGTGTCTAGAAGACAGTATTGTAAGCAATCCTCCCCTTCCTTTGGCTCTTACTTTCTTCCTGCCACTTAGTCTTCAGTGATCCCTGAGCATGGGAGGGTATAATAGAGATCTCTCCACTGTCACTTCTCAGCACTATGGTGAGTTTTGAGTCACCCCAGTGGTTACCACAATCTTAAAAGAAAGCTTCTCTCACCAAAAGTGAGAGTAGCATTAATATATGGGCATAAATTAAAAGCCAGGCGTGGTGGCGCACGCCTTTAATCCCAGCACTCGGGAGGCAGAGGTAGGAGGATCGCCGAAAGTTTGAGGCCACCCTGAGACTACATAGTTAATTCCAGGTCAGCCTGGACCAGAGTGAAACCCTATCTCGAAAAACCAATATATATATATATATATATATATATATATATGCATAAACATAAGTGTTTAGAGGGCAGTTTTGTGGGCATAATATGCCCATTTAGCCAGACAATAGTAGTAGTTCCCCCTAGGGTTTATGACCTCCCTAGCTGTTGCAGTCAGCTTCACATTGATGGACAAACACTTGACCAAAAGCATCTTACAGGAGGAAAGAATTTATTTCACGCTTACAAATTTTAGGTAAACATCATCAATGGCAGAAGGAGCTGGCTCATTTACATATATCCAAGCAGAGAGACATCATCAAACAACCGGCAAACCCCAACATCAGTAAGCACAAGCCACCACAGCTCCAACTGCTCTTTACACGTTAAGGCGGGACTCCACAATCCACCCCCAATAATATGCCCCCTGTAACAATCTCTGCCTGCTAGGGGCTCAAGTAGGAAGTTTAATCCCAAATGCCCAAGTTGGGTTGAGAATTTGGCTCAGTGGATGAGTGTTTGCCTAGCAAGAGCAAGGCCCTGGGTTCAGTCCTCAGTACCTAAAATAATAATAATAATAATAATAATAATAATAATAATAATAATGCTTGAGTCTATGGGGCCATACATTCAAACTACCATACTAGCCATAGGCTTTTGATTATATTTTCTTTCTTTTTTTTTTTTTTTTGGTTTTTGCAAGGTAGGGTCTCACTCTGGTCCAGGCTGATTGATTATATTTTCAATATCAGGCAGGAATTCTCTTTTGAAAAGCAGGCCTCTAGTCAAACCAGAGAGCAGTTAGTGTATCCCATCACAGACATGTAATTATACCAGTTAATACATTTGGAGGAGAGCTTTACATTTGAGCAACACTCATATTTACCAAGGCACCCAGTGAGTTCAATGTAATCACATAAATTCTGAGAGGATTAGAGAAATAGACATGAAGACAAGCTGAGAGCCAAAGACTTAGTTGACCTCTGAAAACTTCACTCAGCCTAGTGAGACTGATTTTTGATTTCTGCCCTCCAGAACTGTGTCACAATCAACTGTGCTGTTTAATGCTCTCAAGTGTCAGGAGATGAATAGAAATGAAGTGAAAAGAAATGGAGTGGGGCTTCTTCCTGTCCAGCCATTACACTCCAGGAGTGGAGGGCCATGGAGAAGAATTTGTTAGCAGAAATTCTGAAGGAGAGCATCAACTAAAGATAAGCATGGCCTAAAGACACTGTTAGATACTCTGATCCTAGTGTCTAATCTGATTTGGAGTTGCCACAGTGGCTCAATTCAAAGATGGAAGGACATAGACCTATTGATGACTGTGGCCCCACAGCTCAACACAGCAGAGTAGAGGAGGACAGAGAGTAGAAAATGAAGGATGCTTATGGTATCATAAGCCACTGGGACCATGAGGTGTGATGTATGATGTTTTCCATCTGCTGGGTTTGAGAAATGGAGGGACAGGCATAACTCCACAAGGAGTATATTTTTATTGACAACTTCCGTAATTATAAACAATAACCCATGGTAATTCCCTCCCTCCCCCACTTTTCCCTTTGAAACTCCACTTCCATCATACCCCTTCCCCCTCTCAATCAGTCTCTATTTTATTTTGATGTCATCATCTTTTCCTCCTATTATGATGGTCATGTGTAGGTAGTGTCAGGCACTGTGAGGTCATGGACATCCAGGCCATTTTGTGTCTGGAGGAGCTAATTGTAAAGAGTCCTGTCCTTCCTTTGGCTCTTACATTCTTTCTGCTACCTCTTTCTCAATGGACCCTGAGACTTGGAAGGTGTGATAGAGATGTTTCAGTATTGAAAACTCCTCTGTCACTTCTTCTCAGCACCATGGTACCTTCTGAGTCATCTCAAGGTCACTGCCATCTCAAGAGAAGCTTCTCTAACCAAAAATGAGAGTAACATTAATATATGGGTATGAACATTAAAATAAGTGCTTACTGGGCAGTTTGGTGAGCATAGTATATATATTGGACAGCAATAGATATTATACCCCCTAGGGCTCATGACTACACCTGTTGCAGGTTTTCAATATCAGGGACTCTACCCTCTGGAACTGTGAGCCAAGTTCAACCCTTATTCTTCCATAAGTTGCTTATGGTCAGGTGTTCTGTCCCAGCCACAAGAACATAACTGGTACATTGTCCATCTTGTCCATGAGTGTTGTAATTTATTTTAATGATCCTGAAACAGGAGGTGAAGCAGCAACTCTGCTGGAGCCAGTCTTTGCCCAGCAGAGGGGAAAACAGTAATACCGTTCCAGGCCCCAAGAGTCAATCCATAAGGCAGGTATGAGGAGCGTATGTAATATGCTTTATTAAATGAGATTCAGAGATACAATAAAGGCAGAAACATCAGACAAGCAAGAAAGCACCCATTAACATGGGTGGGAGCCCCTGAAAGTGGGAAATTCAAATGAGAGCTGGGTTCAGGGTAGGAAGGTTAAGTAATTTGAGGCTGACTCTATCTATAATTAGAATTGTCCTAAACTGATGGATGGTCTGTTGAAAGATTAGCAGTAACCTGGAGATCTTTTGAATCAGGCTATTGACCTGGGAAAGGACAAAGGACCTCAGAGAGATTAGAAGCAGCCAACCTTGACTGAGCCTGCTGAATGTTTCTGGCTGGACTCCCAGAGCCCTTGTGGACTCCTAGGGCCCTAGCCCATCCCGTCCCAGATAACCATAGACTTTGCAGAAGGGGGAATTTCTCCATTAATCCAATTATGGAAAAATTGAATTTACGTGAGCCATTATTTTATAATAGAATTGTTCTAACTGTAACAATTTTGGGGGTGTTCGTGTGTGTGTTGTATGTGTGTGCATGTATAAGTGTGGGCATATGGGCATGGAGAGGTCATAGGACAACTTTGGAAATTAGTCCCCACCTTCCACCTCATTCTGAGGCAAAGTCTTTTGTTCACTGCTCCATTTGGCAGGCTAGCTGGTCTAGAAGCTTCTGAGAAATTCTGCTGTCTCTTTCCTCCTATCTCTTTGGGCTGCTGAGATGACAGCCTGCTGCAGCTTCTGGCTTTTGCATTGGTCTAGGGATATGAACTCAGGTACTCATGCTTATATGACAAGTGCTTTGTCCACAGAGCCCCAACCCCTGTGACAATTTTAAGAGTGAAAATGGAAATTATTAATAATAACCAGCCTGTCCAGAACATACTTGGTCTTGTGCTTTTTGCTATTCACAATGCAGAGGAAGGTGACAGGCCCAAGGGGAGGTGTTACTACACATTCATTACACACATGTCAGAGTCTGGCTTTATGCCTGACATGCTCACTTCTATGGTTGATGTGTGACAAGGTAGGAGGAACAGTGAAGTAGCAGAGACAGTGCTTCATGGCAGGTCATGGTGGTTTGCACCAGGGGGGTGGTATTGGTCATGGAGAGAACAGGAAAGTCAGAAGATAGAATCTGGGGGGAAACACAGTGGAATGACAATGAAGGGGGCAACAGGCCCATGCAAGGGGTTCCAGGGTGTCTGGGAAGAGCAGCTGTCTGGGGCTGTTTACTGACAGGATTCTGGCTGTAAACAGGGATATCTTTGACTGACTTCTTCAAGCCCCAGACTGAGTCTGGGTTGTTATGATTCCAAGAAATGGCAGAATTACACATCAGTTTTGCCTTGTGGTTGTGCCCTCTCCACTGGACTCCTGGGCTACAGTATCAGAATTAGAGAAGTTTCACAATTACGTAAGTATCAGAATGACACCAAGCAGTCTGGGCCACTGTTTCCTTCCCCCTTCCTTCCTTCCTTCCTTCCTTCCTTCCTTCCTTCCTTCCTTCCTTCCTTCCTTCCTTCCTTCCCCCTCCTCCCTCCTTCCTTCCTTCCTTTCTTTCTTTCTGTATGTATGATATGTGTGTGTGTTCGTGTGTGCACATATGTGTTCATGTGTGCACATTATGTGTGCATGTGGAAGCTAGAGGTTGACAGTAGATGTCTTCCTCAGTCTTCACTTTATTCTTTTGAGGCAGGATTGCTTATTGAACTTAGACCTCATTGGCTAGATTAGCTAGCCAATGAGTGTGAGGCATTCCCAGTCTCCACCTCCTCAGTGCTGGGATTATTGGCATACACCACCACAACCACCATTTTACATGAGTGCTGGGAATACAAACTCAGGTCCTCATGCTTACATGACAAGCACATTACTGACTAAGCCATCTCCTCCGTCCATTGAGTTATGCCTTCTAACAGAAATGCCCTTGCCAGGCTGGAGGGTTAGCTTAGCAGTTAAGGCACTTGCCTGCAAAGCCAAAGAACCCACGTTCAATTCCACCAGGACCCATGTAAGCCATATGCACAAGGTGGCACATGTGTCTGGAGTTCCTTTGCAGTGGCCAAAGGCGTTGGCATGCCCATTCTCTCTCTCTCTCTCTCTCTCTCTCTCAAACAAATAAAATAGCATAGAAATGCCTTTGCCAATTCCCTTTCGCTCCAGCTCTGTCCCAGTCATGTACATATCCTGTCTGTTCATTTGATCCTGACATGATCATCACTCAAGACAGGCAGCATCTCAGGCTCCTCCTGAGACCCAGTGGAACCAACTCCGTATTATAACAGGATTTCCCAGTGGTTTCCCCCACACACAAGCTTTTCAAAGTATTCTAGATAACTTTTACCCATCCTTAAATCTTAAGCTCAAAGCTCCTGACCTACCTATACCACCTAGCCTTTACAAGGAGAGTGTCAAAGAGGGCATAGCATCTACACTCTGTGCCTGCCACGTGTGTGAGCATTTGTAGCTCATAAGTATTTCTCTTGCACTGACTATGAGCTATAGATCTGGATTTGTTATTCATCTCTTGCTACTCCACGTAGAGTGATATCAGCTCAACACAGGTTATAAACGCCTCATATTTGAGAGTCCTTACCCTGCTATAATTGCCATTGGAGGTCCTGCAGTGGGAGCACCTGGGAGGTGAGGCCATTTGGTCAGAGGATTTTCAAGTATTTTAGGTCGCAAAAGGAAGTCCAAGATGGGCATGCAACCCACACAGGAAAGAGAAAAAGAGTCTACTGCACCGGGTTTAATGTTTTTATGCCTTGCTGCCTCTTTCTATGATTCTCCCAGAGAAATTTACTATAAATAAAATATTACCCAATCCGACAACACAGAGTGTTATTAGAATACATCCTTCAAACTGAGCCTGGTGGTACATGATTGAAATGCCAGTACTTGGGAGGCGGAGGCAAGAATTCAAAGGCATCCTTGACTACATAGAAAGTTCAAGGCCAGCCTTCAATACATGAGACCCTTCAAGAAGCATCATGTGTTCTTGGTGGAGCTTCCACCGTGTCTAAAGATTCCATGGGAGATGCTGACTCTGACTTGGGTCATACTGCAGAGATGCATGCAAATGATAAACTTCTTCCCACCATTTTCTAACTAATCCTTGACTTCCTCTCAGGATTTTCAAAGAACACAGTGAGTGTCCCATAGTCAGCGACCTCCCTTTCAGTCAACTTCTGACAGTAGCCCAGGTGATTTTCCACTTGTCCCCATTTTTTAAAAATGAGACTATTATTTATCTGTGGTGGAAAGGAGAGAAGGAAGGAGAAAGAGAGAGAGGGAGAGAATGGAAGTACCAGGGCCTCTTGCTGCTACAAACGAGCTCTAGATGCATGTTCCACTTTGTGTATCTGACTTTAAGTGGGTACTAGGGAATCAAACCCTGGTGGTCAAGCTTTGCAAGCAAGCATCTTTAACCACCTAGCCATCTCCCTGGTCCCAGTAGTCTCTTAAAATAGAAAGAGGGACAGTCATGGGGACAAGAGACAAATAAGTTCTCATGCCCTTAATCCATTAAGCTTGTTAGCCACCAGAGTTCCTCTTTCTCCTTGTTAAAAATACATAAAATGTGCCTGTCTCTTAGTCCCATCACAGGAAAACCTTCCAGGCACAGGATAATGCTAGAATAGCTCTAGGGACAAACTTGTCACTTGTCTGTACCCTTTAAACCACAATGAAGAAATTTCCTTTAACATACCATCCTCATTACCAAAAAAAAAAAAAAAAAAAAAAAAAATCCAAGACAGTACAATGTCTTTTCTTTTGCTCTGCCAGTGGGCAGCTTGAATTTCCAGCAGTCAATGCTATCCCCTTTTCCTCAACCATAGTCTTTACAACTTGTGCTTCTACCTAAGAGTTCATACTGAGTTTCAGTTTTATTTTTATAGTCACTGAGACAAGTCCTCGTGCATCCACTCAGCATCATCTTGGCAGCTTGTGACAGAAAGAATGCCCTCCACACCTTGGCAGGGCTGTGGGAGGCCAGCACAAGGATAATGTGGAATGCTGCCCTCCCACATCCCTCTCAAGGGCAAGGCAATGAAGAAAAGTTCAGAGAACACAGCCCTGGTATATGTGGAAGAATCATGACTAAATTCCCTTAATCATCCAGAAGGCAGGAGTCATGGCATAAATATATACAAAAATCATGAAAATAAGATTCTTTAAGAAACCATTTGTTATTTGTTTATTTGTGTCGGCAGGTACCAAGGTCTCTGGCCACTACCAACAAATGCCAGACACTTGCACCACTTTTGTGTTTGGCTTTATGTGGGTGGCTAGAGAATTGAACCAGGTCCAGCAGGCTTTGCAATCAAGTATCTTTAACAGCTGAGCCATCTCCCCAGCCCCAGATTCTTTTTCCATGTGGAGTATGTGTGCTATCATGTGTGTGCGGTGTGGCATATGTGTGATATATACATGTGTATGTGCAGATGTGCTCCTTGCAGGCATGCAGAGGCCAAAGAAGAACGGAAGAACATCAGATGTCCTCCTTATATCCATCACGTATTTCCTTGAGATAGAGTCTCTCTGGATGCAGAGCCAGAATGACCTGGAATTCACTATGTAGTCTCAGGGTGGCCTTAAACTCATGGTGATCCTCCTACCTCTGCCTCCTGAGTGCTGGGATTAAAGGCATGTGCCACCACGCCCGGCCTTAGAGCTAGAGTTTTTGTGACCCCAGGGTCATTCTCCAGACTCTGCTCCCCACAGGACTGGGGTTACAAAAGTGTTGGACACACTCAGCTGTTTACCTGGGTCCTAGACAATTGAACTCGAGCAGTTTCAAGCCCTCTCAGGTCCTCATGCTTGCAGCAAGCACTTTTATCCACTGAGCCATCTCCCCAACCCCAAGATTCTTAAAAAAAAAAAAAAAAGAAGAAAGAAAGAAAGAAAAAGAAAGAGAGAGAGAGAGAAAGAAGGAAGGAAGGAAGGAAAGAAAGAAAGAAAGAAAGAAAGAAAGAAAGAAAGAAAGAAAGAAAGAAAGAAAGAAAAAGAGGGAAAAGAAAAAGAAATGCAAATTTTCTTACTGGCTGGTATTGTTACTGGTTTTCTCTCCTCTCTCATTATAGATATTATTGAGCTTTTCTGTTTCTTTTTGGGGTCAGTTTTGGAAATCAGGTCTTTCTGTGAGAGAATCATTTCATTTTAAGAATTTGTCTTCCTAATGAATTAGATTCCTGTCTCTCATCCCACACAAAAATCAGCTCCAAATGGACCAATGACCTTAGTGTAAAACCTGAAATTGCTAGAGGAAAGAGGAGGGGAAACACTTCACGATTCAGGCCTAGGCAAACACTTTCTGAACAGGACTCCCTGCACTCAGGAAATAATGCCAACAGGTGAGAAGTGGTACCATGGAATTAAAAGGCTTCTACACAGCAAAGGAAGAACTTAATAGAGTGAGGGGAGAAAATCTTCACTAGCTGCACATCTCCTACAGGATTAATATCTAAAATATGCAATGAACTCAAGAAAACTAAGCAGGAATCAAACAACCTAATCAGGGCTGGAGAGATGGCTTAGCAGTTAAGGTGCTTGCCTGTAAAGCCAAAGGACCCAAGTTTGATTTCCCAGGACCCACATAAGCCAGATGCACAAAGTGGCACATGCATCTGGAGTTCGTTTGCAGTGGCTGGAGATCTTGGTGCACCCTTTTTTCTCTCTCTCTCCTTCATAAATAAGTAAAAATAAAATATTTTTTAAAAAACCTAATCAATGGGCTAATGAAATGGACAACTTGGAAAAGATGAAAGATGAATGGCCCATAAACATATGAAAAAGTGTTCAACCTCACTAGCTATCAGCGAAATGCAAATTGAAACTACCTTGAGATTTTATCTCAACTAGTCAGAATAGCAGTCATTAAGAAAACAAATAAAAAATGCTAGTTAGGATAAAGGAACCCTATACACTGTGGTGGAAATAGAAACTAGTCCAGCCACTATGGAAATCAGAATGGAAGTGTTTCAACAACAACAAAAAAAATACCCTAAAAATAGACCTACTATATAAGCCAGTTATACCACTCCTGGGTGTTTGCCTCAAGGATTCCAAGTCAATGTGTCACAGAGATAATTGCACATTGATGGTTATTATATTTACAATAGCTAAATGATGGAACCAACCCAAAGGAAAAGCTAAAGAAAATGTGGTTTATGTGCACAATGGAATTTTTTAAGCAATAAAGAAAATCAAAGTTACGTCTTTTCAGGAAAATGAGTGCAAGTGGAGATAATCTTAGTAAGTAAGTGAATCCAGTCTCCTGAAGACACATACAGTATTTTTACTCACATTTGTGACTCTTAGATTTCATGTAGATACATGAAGTCATGCATGCATATACGACATGAGAGAAGAAGCAATGTGTCTAGGAGATCAAAGGGAGCTAGCAGGAGGAAGAGGAGGGAGAGAAAGAATGTGTATTGTATGAAAGTGTCCTTCTAAAGCATGGTACCATGGACAATGAATGTACCAAAAAGCATGACTTAAGAAAGGATTCAAACATTTGTCTTCCTGAGCATGGTGGCTCACACCTGTAACCTCAGTTCTGGGAAGGTTCTGGCAGAACACTGAGGAAAGCATAGGCTACATAGTGAGTTCAAGGCCAACTTGAGTTAGCTCAGAACACCCTGTCTCAAAATGATAATATCCCAATGTAATAGACAGCTTCAGGTTCTCTGAGATGAACTTCCAGACCAGGCACAGTTATGGAGGAAGGGATTTATTATAGCTTACAGATCCAGGGGATGTTCCATAATGGTAGAAGAAGCTGGCCTGTCTTCACAGGACCAAACACAGAGAGAAAAGCCAAAAGCCACATAGCACAGCATCCCTCAGGAATTCCAGCTAGGCAAACTTTGCATATCTTTAGATTGAAATCTCAAACCCACCACCACACCTTAGGGCTGGACCCTAAGATCCACCCAGTGACATTGCCTCCAGCCAGGTGGCTGCAGATGCAAACAACAAACTAATAAAACACTGAATATATTGGGGGCTATCTATTCAAACTACCACATTCTGCCCCTGGCCCCCAATAGATTTATAACCATCACACATTATAAATTGTATTCAGTCCAATTTCAAAGGTCCTCATGGTCTTGACTAACTTAAGATAGTCAGTCCTGTAAAATCAAACAAGTTAAATACTTTCAACATATAAAGGCACAGAGTAAACATTTTTAACTGGTATAAGGCATTTCAAGGAGAAACTAGAAAAGTGCAAACTCAACCACCATCAAGCAATCATCAAACTTCTGCAGTTCAAGTTCAATACTACCAAAGACTGACAATCTCCAGATTTTCCAATTCTGCCCCTCCAGCTGGGCAGAGTAGCCAGGGAAAACTTCCATCCCAGGCCAACAGTGCACTCCATGGCAGTCCTTTTGCACACTCCTGGTATGTCCAAAACATCTTCAGGTCTCCATGCAAACTACAGTCCATCTTCCAAAGGCTCTCAGCCTATCAGGGCATCACACCCTGCCTCATGCCACATCTCAGCAGCAGCTCCTGGAACCACGTGCAATTAATGACCACTCCACACATTTTTCATGCTTGCAAAACCAATACCAGGTGTGCAGGACACAGCCATATTCTTAATTCAGGGACAAAATAAATCATAACCTTGAAAATCAGGTTCCTTCTCCAGTCAACTCTTTCCAAAAGAGTTTTCATTTCTAACATTCTTTCCTCAGGCATCTTCTCCATTGTTTTAATGTAAAACAGTTGGGCCATCTTCCTTAAGATTGCTAATGTGTTTCACAATAGCAGCTCTAGCAACCTAAAACCAGTCTCAGTGCCTCTAATTTTAACTTGCATGAAGTTTTCCAACTTAAAATCTTAAAACTCTCAGTCCAATATCTTTAGCCAAGCACATCAGTCAATTACAAATTTAACCTTGATCAAACTCTCTAAGCCTGGGCAGCAGAATGCAGCCATCCCTTATGCCAGTAGTCAGTTCCAACAAAGTCCTCTGCAGTCTTACCTTCCCTTTAAAAAGCTCATAAGCCAAGCCTTGAAGTTCAATACTGTTTGCACTTAGCATTCTCAAACTCTCATCAGAATAACCCATAATACTTGGCTTACCACTCCAGAGGTGTTTTCAATTGCAAGCACCAAGCCCATGCCAGTTCCTCCAAAACAAAGGTTCCAAAAGATGAAAATCCAGCCAGGCATGGTGGCACATGTCTTTAATCCCAGCACTCAGGAGGCAGAGGTAGGAGGATCACCGTGAATCCAAGGCCACCCTGAGACTACATAGTGGTCAGCCTGGACCAGAGTGAAACCCTACCTCAAAAAAACTTAAAAAAAAAAAAAGAAATGAAAATCCACATGGTCAGGTTCATCTCACCCCACTCTTGGTACCAACTTCTTAACTTCCCCTGGATCTGTAAACTTCAATAAATCCCTTCCTCCATAACTTTGCATGGTCTGAAAGTTCATCTCAGCAAACCTGAAGCTGTCTGCTACACCCAGCCATCAGGAGGTGGATCCAGGAGGGCTGTGAGTTTGGTGCTAGACTGATTTGCACAAAGAGATACACCCTAAGACTGCATAGTGAATTCCAGGTTAGCCTGGGCTACCTACCTCAAAAAAAAAACAACAATATAATAAATAACCAAAAACACACATAGCAACACAATAATTTGTCCATATTATGTAAGTCATCTTGTTTGTGCCATACATTATTCACAATATTAAACATTTGTGAATTCTTGTATGTTTAGAAATGATGGGCTTTAACCTTTTTCTGCCTCCCTCTCCTTGAGAGGACTAGCTGAAGAACTTTCAGTTTTACTGACATTTTTTGTTGTTCAACTAGCTGACTAAGGAGCACAATGACCCTCCTCCTGCATCCAACTCCCTCAGAGCTGGAGTTACAGGCATGGACACCCTGCCAGCTCTTAAGGTGAGTGTTGGGGATCCCAACTTAGGTCCTCATGCTTGAGCAGTAAGTGCTCTGCCATCTGAGCCTCCACAGCCCACTCTGACTGATTTTACAGTGTCAGTTCTGTGCTAGGGATGTAGAGTGCTTGCCTGGTATGCAAAAAGCCCTGCATGAGATAGAGCATGGTCATGCATGCCTGTCGTCACAGCACTTGGGAGGTAAAGGCAGGAGAATCAGAAGTTTAAGGTCATCTTCCTAACTACATAGACATTCAAGACCAACCTGGGATACATGAGACCCTGTCCAAAAAAAAAAAAAAAAAAAAAAAAAAAAATCAGGCTGGTGTGGCACCAGAGGATTGCTGTGAGTTTGAGGCCAGCTTGGGACTCCATAGTGAATTCCAGGACAGCCTGGGCTAGAACGAGTCTCTACTTAGAAAACCTTTAAAAAAGGATCAGTAATTTCTGATTCTATCAATTTTTTCTGCTTTGTATTTGAAATCTGTTATTTAATCTAAAATATTTTTATTTATTTCCAAGCAAAGGGTCTCACTCTGGCCCAGGCTGACCTGGAATTAACTATGTAGTCTCAGGGTAGCCTCGAACTCACAGCAATCCTCCTACCTCTGCCTCCTGAGTGCTGGGATTAAAGGCGTGAGCCACCATGCCTGGCTTTCTTTTAGTTTCTCAAAGTAGAAACTTAGTTTATTGATTTGAGACTTTTTTATTATATGTGATAATTTGTTGCACCTCTTTAAGCACATTCCAGGGATATGTACCTACTTTTATTTCATTTTCATTCACTTCAGAGCACTTTCCAACATTTCACTGGATTTGTTCTGACTTGTGTGTTATTCAGATGGGTGCCAAGTATGTGTAAATATGCCAGCTGCATTCTGTTCTTGGTATCACTTTCATTCCATTGTGACTGATGAGCATATTTTGTATGATTTCATTCCTGTTAAACTTACTGATACAGGAACTAGAGAGATGGCTCAGTGGTTAAAGGTACTTGTTTGCAAAGCCTACAGGCCTGCTTTCAATTTCCTAGTACCTGTGTATAACCAGACACACGAAATGACACATGCATCTAGAATCCATTTGAAGTAGCAAGAAGTCCTGGTATGCCCATATTCTTCCTTTCCTTCCTTGTATCCTTTTTTTTTTCTATTCTATCTTTCTTTCCCCCTTTCTCTCTCTCTGTCTCTCTCAAATAAATATAATAAAATAACTTACAGATACATATTTAATGGCCCAGTAAGAAGTCTACCCTAAAGAATGTTCCATGTGCTATTGAAAAGCTTGGATTCGTTAGTCACATGTGGAATGTTCTATATGTAGATTTAGTTGGCAGTGTTGTGTAGGTTTTCTTGAACCTTACTGACTTTCTTTCTCTTCTTCAGGTATGGACTGTAGGAAAACGAAATCTGCATTTTCTATTATGGATTGTGTATCTCTCCTTTCAATTCTGTCAGATTTTGCTTTATGCATTTTTTGTATGTGTGTATATGTGTATGTATGATGTGTGTGAATGTATGGGTGTACATGTAGAGGACAGGGGTCAACCTCAGGGTATTGATCACCACTTCCACCTTGTTTGGAACAGGGTCTCTCTCTCTCCCTAACTCACTATGTAGTCTCAGGCTGGCCTCAAACTCACAGCAATCCTCCTATCTCTGTGGGTACTGGGAATTGAACTCAGGTAATTAGGCTTTCCAGGTAATTGCCTTAACCTCTGAGCCATCTCTCCAGCCCTCTTTTGTTTTTGGCCACGCGAATGAACAACAGACTATCTAGCTGACCTACACGCTCTGGAATTCGGACTCCACCTTGCATTGCTGTTGGCAATTTGGGATTACAGATGCGTGCTACTTGCATCAAGCTTTATGTGAGTTCTAGGGATCTAAACTTCAGCCATCAGGCTTGCACAGCAGCACTTTTAACCTCGGAGCCTTCTCCCCAACCCCTGCTTTATGTATTTTAAAGCTCCATTGTTAAGTATGCACTTATACTTGTTTTTAACCTTTCAAATGTATTATTAATATTATCACTTGGCCCCTATTTGTCTCTAGTGATATGTTTTGTTTTAAACTATGAATTTTTCAGGATTAATATGAGCACTCTGGAAATCTTTTGGTTTCTGTTTGAATGGCAGAGTTCAGGTTTAATCCTTAGCTTCTTCAGGCTTCTAGAGATGCTGAGCAGGAAAGCTTGTCAAAGAAATTCATCCAACTGCCAGTTGCTTTTAAAAAGGGCGCAGAGGTTAGTGGGAAACGCAGTCTTGAATCCTTTTATTCAGGGCGCAGTATCTTGTGCCTGAGATCCTAGGCTCCTCGTGCGCATGTGCAGCCATGGCCCCGCCTCCTCACTCGGCGTCTGGGGCCTGGCGGGAGTGGCTTGGCTAGCTGGTGTGCTGGGTCCGTGGAGGGTAGGCACCCGGGGGAGGTGGGCAGCAGGGAGGGGTGCGCTCGCGCCATAGGGGCGGACGACAGAAGGGTTCCTCCCGTCCCCCAGCATCTGTGAATGCGACCTGTGGACCCTGGGCAAGTGGAAGGCCGGTGAGGAGGGTCCCCATCCCGCGCCCTCTGGGGCCGCAGGTGCCCGGCCCAGTGGCTTCAAGAGACCCATTTATCACCATTGTGGCCAAGACGAGCGCTCTGGATCTGCAGCGAGACTCTGGAGCTAGCAAGACCGGGATCAGTTGCAGCCCCGTCACCTGTCAGCAGAGTGAGCTGGGCAAGAAGAGTCCAGTTGCTCATCTGAATATGAGGGTATTAATGACTACCTGATGGTGTTTTGAAGCTTGCATAAGTCATCATCTTGTAAAGCAAACAGCCAAATGCCAGGTACTGAGTTCTGAGTCTAGCTGCCACTTCCTATGGTTAGAAGGCACTCGGTTGTTTTTACTGGGTGACTTATGTAAACCTCACCTCACTCGTATAAGATCGCACAGCCTTCACATTACAAATAACTGGGGTTCAGATAACTAGAGCCATGTACTCAGGTCACAAGCTAGGGGTGAGAGAGGTGATTCAAGGGCAGGTGTGCTTGCTGCTAGTCTCCAGGCTTTCCGATGTCACACGCACCCGAGCAGCGTTAGTGAGTGACCTGTACCCACATGCACAGGATGTAATGGGAAGTGAATGTAGGTGGACTCCTACCATGTGTGACTTCTGGCCCGTCCTGCATTGTCACTGTTTCTCTGCTGTGAGTCTGATACAATGAAAACCAAGAGTCAGATTCTGCTCCTAAAATGCATTAATTATGCATAGGTCCTGGTTGCAGCTCTTTCAAACCATAGCCATTGTGAAGCAGGAAGGGGAGGGGGTGCATCCGTGTTCAGAAGTTTTACCTGGAAGAGAGCTGTTCTCAGACATCCCTCCAGAGCTTCAGAGCAGGACCAAGAACCTAGAAAGATTTACATAGTCAGAAGCAGCTCTTGACCCTCCTGTCCTGGAAGACCCAGAGGTGGTCCCCTCCAGAAGTCACTGCAGTCTGTTTGACCATATGAAATTTGGGACAGCTTTGAGAATAACAGGGTGAGTTGGGGATGCAGGGGACTCCACCAAGCATGGCAGGTGAACTCACAGGGTGCTGCATTTGCCCCGGTACATACACGTGCCTGGTACATACCACCCCCACCACATCACACATACTAACACACATACAGACCCTACCTCGAACAACCAAGAAAAGAAAAGAAAAGAAAAGAAAAGAAAAGAAAAGAAAAGAACAAGGGAGGAGAAACATTCAGCTAAAACAAGTAATTAAAAATCGTTGTCTTGAAACGTTTTTATCAGGCTGGAGAGACTCAGCAGTTAAGGCGCTTGCTTGCAAACCTTAATAACCTGGTTCCATTCCCCAGTGCCTAGGTAAAGCCAGATGCACATTGGCGTTTGGAGTTCATTTGTAGCAGCTGAAGGCCCTGGCACACCCATTCTCTCCCTCCCTCCCTCTCTGTCTCTCTCTCTCTCTCTCTCTCCTTGCAAATAAATAGTATATATACATGAAAAAGGGATTCTTTAAAAAATTATCTTTTTACTAGGTTATCTTTGGATTGTATATATTAAGGTAAGCAACAATATGAAGAAAAATAGATAAATGAAAGTATTTTTCTAAGTTTTAAAAACTACTTTATTTATATTATTTATTTGGCGGGGGGAGAATGGGTGCACCAGGGCCTCCAGCCACTGCAAGTGAACTCCAGACACATGAGCCACCTTGTGCATCTGGCTTACGTGGGTCCTGGGGAATCAAACCTGGGTCCTTTGATTTTGCAAGCAAATGCCTTAACCACTAAGCCATCTCTCAAGCCCCTAAGTTTTAAAAAAATATTTTATTTATGTATTTATTTGCAAGCAGAGAGAGAGAGCATGAGAATGGGTGTTCCAGGGCCTCTAGCCACTTTGTGCATCTGGCTTTATGTGGGTACTGAGAAATTGAACCCAGGCCATTAGGCTTGCAGGCAAATGCCTTAACTGCTGAGACATATCTCCAGCCCTTAAAATTTTTTTTTTATTTTGCAAGGAGAGAAAGAGAATATCTGAGTTATTTTTAATTAACAAAAAGTGATTCTTTGGTATAATTTAACTAAATTCTTCCCTGATTTCAATTTCTGCCATTAGCTAGAAGGATGTGTATTTTATTGTTGTTGTTTGTTTTTTTGTTTTTCGAAGTAGGGTCTCACTCTAATCCAGGCTGACCTGGAATTTACTATGTAGTCTCAGGCTGGCCTTGATCTCACAGCAATTCTCCTACCTCTGCCTCCCAAGTGCTGGGATTAAAGGCGTGTGCCACCACGCCTGGCTTAGATGTGTATTTTTGTTACCTCAATTTTGAAAAGTTTTCATCATTCACTAAAAATCTATCAGGTTTATGCCTCATGGTCATTCCGGAGCTGCAGGGAGGTGGTGGGACTCCTTGTATATGACTCTTCATCTGATGGCCTTTCTGAGGCCTAAAGGGCTCTGAGCCTTTAGGGTTGCTCCACAGCTGTGTCTGTAAGATTTGGGAGAATATGCTGGGCATGGTGGTGCACACGTGTAATGCCAGTGCTGGAGAGGAGGAAACAGACAGATGCCCTGTCTAGCCTACTTGACATGCTCCAGGCCAATGGGAGATGACATTATTCTTGTACACACACACACACACACACACAGATTTGGAATGTAAATCTAGGAGCTGTGAGGTGGGTTGACTTTGGACCCCATCTTCTTTTTGTCTTCCTGTCTTTTACAGTTACTCCTCAAGAGCCACAGAAAATGAACCCACCTCAGGTGAGCTTTGTATGCATTCCCTTCTTTGTAGTGTAATGCATTTATGAGTCTTAGAAGGGTCCATGCATGACTTTATTGAAAAAGGAAAACTGGAAGCCAGTCAAGTCAACCTTGAGGGAAAAGATAGGTTTTCCCTGATCTCTGAGCTTTGGTCTTTAATCTTGATTGATTGATAACCTCTGTTAGAGGAAGGGGGTTCCATCTGGTTACTAGTTTGCTAAGATTTCACGTTAGTCATGAATGTGCAGTGAAGTATACTGAACAGACTTTGTGTAGCTATTGGTGTAAACAATATCTGTTTCCTTTAATCTGTACATATCTATCTATTGGTATAGATTAATCTTACATATTCTATGGTAATATATTTTTTCTAATATTATTGGACCCTACATGCTAGTAAAAGTAGTAGATTGCTTCATGTGTGTTTCCCTAAGGCTTTTGGCTCCTGTCTCATGATGATTTTACTTCCCAGGAGCCATTGATAGTGGTTGGAGATATTTTTTAAATATATTATTTATTTATTTGAGTGAAAGAGAGAGGGAGAGAGAATAGGTACACCAGGGCCTCCAGCCACTGCAAAGGAACTCCAGACACATGTGCCACCTTGTGCATCTGGCTTATGTGGGTCCTAAGGAGTCAAACCTGGGTCCTTAGGCTTTGTAGGCAAGTGGCTTAACCACTGAGCCAGTGATTGGAGATTTGTTTTGTTTTGTTTTGTTTTTGAACCAGGACCTCACTGTAGCCCAGACTGGCCTCAAACTGGGATTAAAGATATCTGCTGCCACACTCAGCGGGAAATTTTTTTTTTTTTTTTGGAGAGAGACAGAGAGAGAGGCAGAGAGGAAGACAGATAGAGATGGTTGCACCAGCAGCCTCTCAGCTGCTGTGAATGAAATCGAGATGCGTTCACCCCCTTGTGGTCAAGTGTGGCATTGCGCCCCTTTTGCATCTGGCTAAACGTGGGACCTGGAGATTGGAACTGCTGGAGATTGGAACCAGCATTCTTAGGCTTAGGAGGCAGGTGCCTTAACCGCTAAGCCATCTCTCCAGCCTAAAGGGGGAAATGTTTTTGATTATTACAATTTTGGATGCTGCTAACATATAATGTACAGAAGTCAGGGCTAGTGCTAAGTGTATAGGATAGTCTTTCTAGAGCATTCCTCCTGGACTGGAAGTCTGGTAATGTGTACCGCCTCTCAGACTTACATGCTGTCTCTTCACTGGCTCCCCACTAGCCCCACAGAGATGTCTTGATTGTGTGTATACAGAGTGCTCAGCAGAATTCATTGAATATATATCCTGCATTTTTACCTAAAAACGTAAGGCTCCAGGTTTCCTCAATATGTTATATATTGTAATGTGTATAATTTTCAGCACTAAATAAAAAAGAAATTAGGGCTAGAGAGATTGTTTAGCGGTTAAGGCACTTGCCTGTGAAGCCTAAGGACCCAGGTTCAATTCCCCAGTACCCATGTAAGTCAGATGCACATAGTGGCACATGCATCTGGAGTTCGTTTGTAGTGGCTAGAGTCCCTGGCATGACAATTCTCACTCTCTCTCTCTCTCTCTTCTTCTTCTCTCTCTCTTACTTTCTATGTCTCTAATGAATAAATAAAAGTAAATCTTTTAAAATAAGAAATTAGTGCATTTGAAATAAAGTATGTGTTAAATTGTATGTCCTCAAATTATAAGACACAATTAGGGCCATGATAGCAATCCTTTGTAGAATTTTATTTTAATGTCTCAATGTAGTCAGAGTTAGTCTCCAAAAATATGTCCATCCCTATCCCTGATTCTAAAGCCTCAAGTTGATTTGAAATGTACTGTCAGCGAGGCGTGGTGGCACATGCCTTTAATCCCAGGCAGAGGTAGGAGGATTGCCATGAGCTTGAGGCCACCCTGGGACTACAGATTGAATTCCAGGTCAGCCTGAGCTAGAGTGACACCCTACCTCAAAAAAAAAAAAAAAAAAAAAGAAAAGAGAAAAGAGAAAAAAGAAATAGAAAGAAAGAAGGAAAGAAAGAAAGAAAGAAAGAAAGAAAGAAAGAAAGAAAGAAAGAAAGAAAGAAAGAAAGAAAGGAGGGAGGGAGGGAGGGAGGGGGAGGGAGGGAGGGAGGGAGGGAGGGGGGAGGGAGGAGGGAGGGGAGGGGGGGAGGGAGGGAAGGAAGGAAGGAAGGAAGGAAGGAAGGAGGGAACTGTCACAGGTATTAGTGTCTTTCAACAATGTGACTGTAGAACTCAGCCAGGAGGAGAGGCGACACCTGGGCCCTGCTCAGAGGACCCTGTACAGAGAGATAATGCTGGACTACCACAGCCCACCTTGTCTCCGTGGGTGAGCAGACCTGATCATATGACTTCCCTACAGTGCAATTCTGCGATTTTCCCCCTTTCTTTTCTTTCAAAATATTAATTACTTTTATTGAGGAGTACTTAAGAATCACATTGACACCTTTCAATATATAGGTCTACACAGCATGGGAAATGTATACAGTTGATGGCTATCATCAGAATCAAAACTTGGAATATTACTGTCTCCCTAGATACCTTTTCTGTCTCTACTGAAATGACGGGGTTTGCCCTTGGTTTTGTTAATATGATACATCAAATTTGTTGGTTTACATTTGTTGAATTACACTGTAGTGCCTGTGGCAAATTGCATCTGATTGTGATGAATGGTGCTTTTAATATTAAACTTGGTCTGTTTGATATTTTTCATGTTTGTATTTTTACTTATTTATTTGTAAGCAGAGGGAGAAAGAGGGAAGAGAGGGGGAAAATATGAAATAGCACATCAGGGCCTCTTATCAATTTAAACAAACTCAAGACACATGCACCACTTTGTGCATCTGGCTTTATTTACATGTGTATTGGGGAATTTAACCCAGGTTGTCAGTTTTTCCAAGCAAGTGCATTTAACCAGTGAGCCATCTCTGTAGCCCCTACTTGGTATTTTTAAAAACTTTTTATTGACATCTTCCACATGCATAGACAATATGCCAAAATCATAATCTTCTTCACAACATTCTTTGTCTTTTCCTAAATCCTCCCTCCATTGAATCTCTTCTTTCCAGTAAGTCTGTCTTCTATTTTGATGACATTTTCCCCCTTTAAAAAATTTTATTATTATTATTATTATTTAATTTATTTTTGGAGAAAGACACAGAGAGAGACAGAGAGGGAGACGGAGAGCAGTCTCTCAGCTGCCAGCAGTCTCTCAGCTGCTGTGATCACTTTGAACAAGCCAGATGTGGGTCTCCCTCTGGCCCAGGGCAAGTGCAGCATTGCACCCTTGCATCACTGAACATTTTCCCCTTTTATGCATGTCTTGTTTAAGTGTCAACCACTGTGAAGTCATAAATACCATGGCCACTTTGTATCTGGAAGACAGCATTGTAAGCAGTCCTCCCCTTCCTTTGGCTCTTGTATCCTTTCTGCCAATTCTTCCACAATGGACCCTAAACCTTGGGAGCATATGGTAGAGGTATCTCAGTGCTGAATACTCAACTGGCACTTCTTAGCACTATGAGGAATTTTAAGTCACCTCAGTGGTCACCACCATCTGAAAAGAGAAGCTTCTCTAACCAAAAGTGAGAGTAGCATTAATATATGGACATAAACATAAGTGTTTAGAGGGCATACTATATCCATTTAGCCAGAAAATAGTAGTAGTTTCCCCACTAGGGCTTATGACCTCTCCAGCCACTGCTTCTGGCTATATGTGGGTACTGGAGAAGTGAATCCAGGTCATCAGGCTTTATAGACAAGTGTCTTAACCACTGAGGAATCCCTTCAGTCCAAGTTTTGAATTTTGATGGAGTCAAACATCAATTTTTACTATTAATTGTCAACATATTTATTGTACAGGTAATAGGATTCACTGTAATTTTATTTATTTGCTTATGAGATAGTATCACTATGTAGCTAGCTGGCTTTAAACTCATATCCTCCTGCCTTAACACCCCCTCCCCCAGTGCTGGGATTACAAGGCATGCCCCACCATGCACTACCATGCCCAGCTTCACATGGTATTTCCACACACATATACACTATTCATTTACCAAGCCCATCTACTCTTCTATCATTCATCATCTTCCCCTCCCCCAGCCTCTCTTCACAGTCCTAGTTACCCCTTCCATGTTCAGGTTGACTCTTTTTTTTTTTATTATTTTTAAATTTTTAAAAATATTTATTTATTTATTTATTTGAGAGAGAGAGAGAGAGAGGAAGAGGCAGAGAAAGAGATAATGGGTGTTCCAGGGCCTCCAGCCACTACAAACAAGCTCCAGATGCATGAACCCCCTTGGGCATCTGGCTTACATGGGTCCTGGGGAATCGAACCAGGGTCCTTAGGCTTTGCAAGTGAACGCCTTAACCAGCCCAAGGTTGACTCTTTTCTAAAACTTTTTTTTTTTGTATTTTTCATTCATCAGAGAGAGAGAGAGAGAGAGAGAGAGAGACACAGAATGAGTGTGAGTATGCCAGAGCTTCCTGCCACTGCAAATGAACTCCAGACACATATGCTGCTAAGTGTATCTGGCCTACGTGGGTACTGGAGAATCAAACACGGGTCATTAGGCTTTGCAGGCAAGTGCCTTAACCTCTGAGCCATCTCTCCAACACCCCCCCCCTTTTTTCCTTTTTGCTGGTACTTTTTTTTCATAACTTTATTGCTGTGGTGTTTTGACACCCCCATAGTGCCATATGTATATGACCTTTTAAATTTTTATTTATTTGCATGTGTGTATGGGCATGCCAGGGTTTTGCTGCTGCAAAGAAACACCAGATGCTTGAGCTACTTTTGTATCTGGCTTTATGTGTGGGGCTTGGAAATTGAACCTTGGGCCAGTAGGCTTTGCCAGCAAGCACCTTTAACCACTGAACCATTTTCCCAGTCCCATGTGTTTGTGATTAATCCTCATACTTAATTCCCAGCTGGAGGAGCCTTTGGGAGATGGAACTTAGCTGGAGGAGGTGTGTTACTAGGAATGGGCTTTGAACACCCCACCATGTGTTCATAGTGTCTTTCCTGCTGATACGTGACAATGTGAGCCACCTTTCTGCTCTTCCCATGATTTCCCTCTCTCTCTGTCTCTCTCTCTCTAAAAAAATAAATAAATAAAATTAAACTTAAAATAATTTTTTATTGACAACTTCCATAATTATAGACAATAAACCATGATAATGCCCTCCCCTTCCCCACTTTCCCTTTCACAAATCCACCCTCCATGATATCCCCTCCCCTTCTCAATTAGTCTTTTTTTTAATTTTGATGTCATCATCTTTTTTCTCCTATTATACTAGTCCTGTGTAGGTTGTTCCAGGTACTGTGAGGCCATAGATATCCAGGCCATTTTGTGTCTGGAAGAGTGAATTGTAAGAAGTCCAACCCTTCCTTTGGCTCTTACATTCTTTCTGCCACCTCTTCCGCAATGGACCCTGAGCCTTGGAAGGTGTGATAGAGATGTTTTGGTGCTAAACACTCCTGTCACTTCTTGTTGGCACACACCTTTAATCCCAGCACTTGGGAGGCAGATGTAGGAGGATCGCTGTGAATTCAAGGTCTGCCCAAGACTAAAGAGCGAATTCCAGGTCAGCCTGGGCTAGAGTGAAAAACCAAAACCAAAAAAAAAAAAAAAAAAGGGAAGGGAATAAGATTGGAAGAGTTGGGTTTTTTAAAATATGACCTAGATATGTGTGCCCTACAAGAAATTAACTTCAAAAATAACTAGCAAAGGTATTGAAGATACACCATATAATATCAATCATTAGAAACTAGGATTGACTATATTAATATCAAATAAAGTAGCCTTTTGGAGCAAAGAAAACTACCAGTGACAGATAATAACTTAGTGACAAAAGTCAGTCTTCAAAAAGACATCACCATTTTAAATCCTAAATTCTGCAGCATCCCCATGGTTACGCCTCCACACCAGGAATGGACAGAACAAGTGTGCATAGCTATGTATCACTTGTGACACTTACAGGTCACCACCATACTCAACCTAACAGAGCTATTTGATCACCAAGTAATCTTTGTGCTACTCACTTAGTCACCCTACTTCCCCTTACCACCCCCAATCTCCAACCACTATTAATTTGGTAAGCTATTATTCCTTTTAATAGTTTTCAACTCCTCTTCCTCACATTCTCCTATGACACAAGTGTTAGATGTCATGTGTCCATTTCCCAGGTCTCTTAGCTTTTTTACTGTTCTATTTCAGAGTTTGTGGATTCTTTCCTGCCTTCTCCATTCTGCTATTGAACTCAGTATCCAGTGAACATTTAGTCATTTTCTTTTTTTCTTTTTTTTTTTTTGGTTTTTCGAGGTAGGGTTTCACTCTAGTCCAGGCTGACCTGGAATTAACTATGTAGTCTCAGGGTGGCCTCGAACTCTCGGCGATCCTCCTACCTCTACCTCCCAAGTGCTGGGATTAAAGGCGTGCGCCACCACGCCCGGCTTCATTTAGTCATTTTCTACCCTACGCTGTTCCCTTCTATCTCCTATATTTATTATTTATTGCTACTATTTATATCTTCTATTTCTGTGCTGAGATTTCCTCTTTTTCAATCATGCTCATATGGCTTGTTTCATATGATGACTGATTCTTAAATCCTGTCAGACAATTTCAGTGTCTGTGCCACCTCAGTGTTGGCATCTATTTTCTTCAACTCAAGTTGAAATTGTCTTAATTCTTGGTATGACAAGTAACTTGTAAAAAAAAATAGTTTATTTATTTGCAAGCAGAAAGAGACAACAGAGACAGAGAGAGACAGAGATAGAGAGAGAAAAATGGGTGCACCAGGACCTCTAGCCACTGCAAAAGAACTCCAGATGCATGCACCACTTTGTGCATCTGGCTTTAAGTGGCTACTGGGAAATTGAACTGGGGTTGTTGGGCTTTGCAGGCAAGTGCCTTATCCACTGAGCAACCTCTCCAGCCCAGTAAGTAATTCTAATTGAACCTATACTTTCTGAATGTTAGTGAGATCTTGGTTTTTTGTAAATCTTACGGAGTATAACCCTGATACCATGGTAGCAGGGGAAGAAGGCATTCCCATTTCCAGAAGATGTGTTCAGCATCCTAATTCCTTGCCCAGCCTCTGATGATAGCTCAAGAGAGGTTCATTACTGCTAAGTGATGGTGGCAGTTGAGACTCCCCAGTCAGTTTTCATGGCATTGCCCTGCATGCTAGGGTTGGGTGCTTCATGCTACCTCCCCATGTGACTTCCATCTGCACTCAGAGGAAGGAAAGTACTGGCCCCACACAGCCTTCTCTGGTGCCACTCTCCTTAGGAAACCTTTACAGCCTGCTGAGGATGGAAGTGTAGGTCCCATAATCGGCTTTCACTGAGCATGGAGTCAGGGAAGAGGTACTCGCTATGTGGTGTTCTGGTGAAATAAAAGCAGTTGGAGTGTCTGGAGAGATGGCTTAGTGGTTAAGGTGTTTGCCTGCAAAGCCAAAGGACCCTGGTTTGATTCTCCAGGACCCACGTAAGCCAGATGCACAAGGGGTGCATGCATCTGGAGTTCATTTGCAGTGGCTGAATGTCCTGGCATGCCCATTCTCTATCTATCTGTCTCTCTCTCTGCCTCTTTCTCTCAACATGTAAAGTTGGACAAAACTGCTCAGTCCTGCAAGGCTATTTCTTTCCTGAACCTTTGCGAAGTAAAACAAGCTTCAGGGCATCCTGCTTGTTTTTTCCTGCTGCCAGCTTCTCTTCCTTCTGGGGGAGGATATATTAGATCAGAGAGAAGACAAGGAACATATCATTGTAATTTCTTGCTTTGGTACCTATCCAGTGGCTGAGTTCCCTCTACCTTTTAGTGACTTATGTTTACACATAAAATGTCTATAGAGTTTTTACCAAGATGTATAAAGTACCTCTACTCAATAGTTCCATTTCTGTAGAAAATACCATTTAAATTCGTGGAAGAGGGGGCAGGAAGAGTGTTAGAGCCACAAGTTGGGTCATTATGCACAGAGACATTGTCTCTTCCCCATAACTGTTGGCTACCCCCATAATGTATGACCCACATTCCCCAAACAGGAGGGTCCCTTTGGAGGGGGGAGGACAGGGAGGAGGCTACCGAAGGCACCAACATGAATGTAAAATTAAAATAAATAAATAATTTTTTTAAAAGGTCAAATATTTGGGGCTGGGGAAATGGCTCAGTGGTTAAAGGTGTTTGTGCCACAATCCTCGGTCATTCTCCATAAACCATCCTACCTTCTTATGCTGCCGTGTTGTCATGGGACTGCCATGTATCTCCCCATAGCCAAAAGGCTTAATGGAACCAGCTCAAGTTGCTCAACTTGACCCAGGGCTAAATGGGCAGAAATGTGCTCCTGCCTGCTGTACCTGATGTTTGAGCTGGCTGCCTGGGCCTGACAGGTCTGGCCCTTTGCTCTATATGGGGCTGCTGACGCTCCATACCTGGTTGCTAAGATGATCTTAGGGTGGATGAACATTCTTTACTCTGGTATACTTTCCTGGAGGGGGGGATGTACACAGCTTACTCTGGGGGGATAACAGCCCACCACTGAGATAGGCATGTTCACTTGTACTGTTTTATAATTTCTCTCTTCCATGAACTGTTCTTAAACTTTAACGGGAGCCGGGCGTGGTGGCACACGCCTTTAATCCCAGCACTTGGGAGGCAGAGATAGGAGGATCGCCTAGAGTTCGAGGCCACCCTGAGACTACATAGTGAATTCCAGGTCAGCCTGGACCAGAGTGAGACCCTACCTCGAAAAACCAAAAAAAAAAAACTTTAATGGGCCCAGTCTGTGACAGTCCCATGTGGGTAATCTCAGCTCTTTACTCTCAAGACAGCAGTGACCATGTCCTGCCCAGAGGACAGCACTGGACAATAATGTGACAATGAAAGCCAGAAGTCTGCAGTCTTGCAGAGGGACCTCACGAGAATGTAGCTATGCTATTAGCTTGATCTTGGGGTTCCTGGCCTCCAGAACTAGGGAAAAATAATTACTATAAATAATAAGTAGTTATAATAAATATTTTATGTGAGAAATACATTTCTTTTATTTATAAGCTACTTAGTTTATCACATTTGTTATAACAGTCTACACAGTCTGCCAGGAAATAGATTAAGGCAGGGATTGCTTTTGTATATAATCTGTCAGCCTGTATTTTAACTGCAATGATAAGACCCTTTATTTTTCTGTTGCTACTGACTTGGTTGAGTTTAAATATGTAACTATGCTGATAATTTTTCCTATCAATTTTTTTTGTTGTTGTTGGCTTTTCAAGGTAGGGTCTCACTTTAGCTCAGGCTTACCTTTAAGTCACTATGTAGTCTCAGGGTGGCCTCAAACTCATGGTGATCCTCCTACATCTGCCTCCTGAGTGCTGGGATTAAAGGCGTGTGCCACCACACCCAGCTTTTCCTATCAATTTTTAAGTGAGAACTTTATTATATGAACATATTGCATATTGGTCATATTCCCATTGGGTTATACTCTTATGTTCCCTCTTCCCCACCTTGGGCTTTTAGCACCATTTTTTGAAATACATAGAATCAAATGATAATGAGAATACAACATACCAAAACCTTTGGGACACAATGAAGGCAGTCCTAAGAGGGAAAGTTATAGCTCTAAGTGCCTATATTAAGAAGTTAGAGAGTTCACAACTAAACAATTTAATGCTTCACCTTAAGGCCTTGGAAAGAGAAGAACAAGGCAAACCAAAAATCACTAGATGGGAAGAAATAATAAAGATTAGGGAAGAAATTAATGAAATAGAAACCAAAAAAAAAAAAAATCTAAAGAATCAATGAAACAAAGAGTTAGTTCTTTGAAAGGATAAACAAAATTGATAAAACCCTTAGCAAATCTGACCAAAAAACAGAGAGAAGAGACAAAAATTAATAAAATTAGAGATGAAAAAGGCAACATCACAACAGATACCAAAGAAATTCAGAAAATCATATAGACACACTTTAAGAACATATATGCCTTTAAGTTTGAAAACCTGAAAGAAATGGATGATTTCCTTGATTCATATGACCTACCAAATTTAAATCAAGATGAGATAAACTGTTTAAATAGACCTGTAACAAGTACAGAGATCCAAGCAGTTATAAAAGTCTCCCAACTAAAAAAAGCCCAGGCCCAGATGGATTCACTGCTGAATTTTACCAGACATTCCTGGAAGAACTAACAGCAATGCTTCTCAAACTGTTCCATAAAATAGAAGAGGAAGGAATTCTATGAAGCCAGCATCACCCTGATACTAAAACCGGACAAAGACAGATCAAAAAAAGAAAATTACAGACAAATCTCCCTCATGATCATAGATGCAAAAATTCTCAACCAGCGGGGTGTGGTGGTGCACGTCTTTAATCCCAGCACTTGGGAGGCAGAGGTAGGAGGGTTGCTAAGAGTTCGAGGCCACCCTGAGACTACATAGTTAATTCCAGGTTAGCCTGAACCAGAGTGAGACCCTACCTCGAAAAACCAAAAAAAAAAAAAAAACTCTCAACCAAGCCAGGCGTGGTGGTGCATGCCTGGGAGGCAGAGGTAGGAAGATCGCCCTGAGTTCAAGGCCACCCTGAGACTAATTCCAGGTCAGCCTGAGCTAGAGTGAGACTCTACCTTGAATAACCAAAAAAAAAAAAAAAATTAAAATTAAAAGAATTCTCAACCAAATACTGGCAAACAGAATATAAGAATATATCAGAAAGATTACTCACCCCTACCAATAGGCTTTATCTCAGAGATGCAGGGATGGTTCAACATACGCAAATCCATAAATGTAATACATCATATAAATGGTCTGAAGGACAAAAATCACTTGGTTATCTCAATAGATACAGAAAAAGAATTTGACAAAATCCAACATCCCTTCATGGTGAAAGTATTACAGAAACTGGGAATAGAAGGAACATATCTCAACATAATAAAAGCTATTTATGACAAACCTACAGCCAGCATAATACTAAATGGGGAACAACTTGAAGCTTTTCCTCTAAATTTAGGAACAAGACAAGGGTGTCCACTTTTCCCACTTTTATTCAGTATAGTACTGGAAGTCTTAGCTATAGCAATAAGGCAAGAGACACTCATAAAAGGGATACAAATTGGAAGGGAAGAGATCAAATTATCGTTATTTGCAGATGATATGATTCTATATATAACAGACCCTAAAGAACCTACCAGCAAACTGTTAGAGCTGATATACACTTTTAGCAATGTAGCAGGATACAAAATAAACACACAGAAATCAGTAGCTTTTCTATATACTAACAACAAACATGCAGATGATGAAATCAGGAAATCTCTCCCATTCACAATTGCCTCAAAAAAATAAAATACCTTGGAATAAACTTAACCAAGGAAGTGAAGGATCTCTACAATGAGAACTTTAAAACACTCAAGCAAGAAATTGCAGAAGACACAAGAAAATGGAAAGACATCCCATGTTCTTGGATTGGAAGAATCAATATTGTGAAAATATCAATCTTACAAAAGCAATCTACACATTTGTAGATTGTAAGGCAAATGCCTTAACCACTAAGCATTCTCTCCAGCACCCTCATCATGATTTTTTAAAAGCTTCTCTGTATCCAAACCACTCTTCTGTCTGCCCTATGCCACAAAATTCTAGATATTTTTAAATTGTCACAAAAAACTTCTCCCCCCCTAGGGCTCCCATGAAAATTCCCTGCAGCTATCTGAAAGCAGCTGCTACTGCTTCACCCTCAAGAAAGGGGCAAAAACTTGCTAGGCCAAGCTGCAGCTGGAGGACAGGAGAAGCTCTCATGAAAGCCACACAAGTGAGACCCAGTGTCTCAGAGATGGAGACCTGAGCTGAATGGAACGGAACGGAACACCTATATCCACTATTGCCACACAGGGTATGGCACTGACAAGCCAGTGACCCCGTGAGCTATGAATGAATTCACCAAGGTGGAAGTAGAGAGTTCATTAGATAGAGCTGTAGCAGGCAGGACAGCATACAGAACATACATGCACAAAGGTATTCTAAGTGTATGTTTTAAGGAGGTTGTTCCTACAGGGCAAGTGTTTTAAAGACACAGTGACCTGGTTGTACTATGTCTTACTGGGTGGGGCACCCACTGTGTTGGTTTGTTTCTGTGTAAGATGTCATGAGTTACTAGGGATCAGACTCCAGATTTCCAGGGTCTGTTTATTAAAGTGTGGAATTTTTCATAGAAGTGTAACTCTGATGAGATGACAGTCTTGCTTGGAGACAGTGGCTGCTCTGAACCTAGCCTGCTGTGAAGTAAAAGTAGCTTTGTACTGAGGTTAAAATATCTCAGGTCTGGCAAGATTGCTCAAAGGTTAAAGGCACTTTGTTTGTAAAGCCTGTTAGCCCTGGTTTGATTTTCCAGCACCCATGTACACACACACACACACACACACACACACACACACACACACACACACAAAATCATTTTAGCCAGGTGTGGTGGTACATGCCTTTAATCATACTATTCTGGAGGCTAAGATAGGAGGATAGCCTTGAGTTGAAAGCCAGCCTGGAACTATAGAGTGAGTTTCAGGTCAGCCCTGGCTATTGTGGGACTTCAGGGAAGGGGGCAGGGATGGGGAGTTCAGCAAAGCCGTCCATCCCAGAACTATATTCACTAACAAGTATGCCTAAGACTACATAGTGAATTCCAGGTCAGCCTGGGCTAGAGGGAGACCCTACCTCAAAAAACCAAAACCAATAATAATAATAACAGTGGATGTTCCATCAGTCCTCCTTGTGCACATAGGACACATTACAGGACCACAATAGATACCCAACACTGCAGTGCCAAGACTATATATGCTGTGTTTTTTTCTATATGTACCTATAGTACCTTTAATTCACAAGTTAAGCATGGTAAGAGGTTAACAATAATACTATACTATAACACAACATGAATCGGTGTGTGTATCTTAAAATATCGTATTAAACTGTATTCACCCTTCTTCTGATATGGGATGACATAGCACATCCATGATGGCATAAGGTGAGGAAGGAACAAGCATTCAGGTCATAGCAATTGCCTGTTGTAATTGTAATTGTTTTTCCGATTCACTGAAGTGGAAAGGTAAAAAAATAAAAAATAACTACACAGTGAATTCCAGGTCAGCCTGAGCTAGAGTGAGACCCTACCTCGAAAAACCAAAAAAATAAAATAAAATAAAATAAAAAATAAATAAAAAAAAAAATAAAATGAAATAAACTGTGACAGAGGGTTTGAACCAGAGGACTGAGAGCACACATTCTGGGGCAATGGGAAGTTTCTTCCCAGCTCAGAGCAGGACTTTGAAGCACAGGAGGAGGAGTGAGGAACTGGAGAATCACCCTGCATTGCAGGCTCCCAGCCCAGCAATTACAGCCTGTGGGGTCGACCGGGGGAGGGGGACCAGATACAAGCAGAGTGCTAGGAAGAGAGAGAACAGAGAAAGGAGAGAAGAAAGAGATGTTCATTATGAAAGAAAGAATAAGAGGCTGAGGAAAGATAGAAAGAGATACATAAAAATATGTGCATCTTATGTCAGGAAAGAGGCCAGAGGAGAAGATGAAAGAGCAAAATGGCCTTTTATGTCCATGCCCTTGAGGCCTGTCAGACTTTCTCAGTGAGATATGCACTTACTTATGGGGGTGCGGGTCAGGGCTCAAGGAAGAACACAGGCTGGCTAACTCACCCCAGAGCAGGCAAGACTTTTGAAGGCCTCAGTTTGGGCCAGTTGGGAGGGGGAGGGGGCTCTTAGAGTCTAACAAATTCACAACAAAAAATTTGGTGTGTGTTCTAATATCTATGGTAAGGATTAATCTTCTGGGTTTGAGGACTTAGCTCAGTGGCAAAGAGGCTTGCCTAGCAATACAAGGCCCTGGGTTTCGTTGGGCCCTGGCAATGAAAAAAATATATTGTTAAAAAGGATCCTATTGAGCTGGGCGTGGTGGCGCATGCCTTTAATCCCAGCACTTGGGAGGCAGAGGTAGGAGGATCGCCATGAGTTCGAGGCCACCCTGAGACTACATAGTGAATTTCAGGTCAGCCTGGGCTAGAGTGAGACCCTACCTTGAAAAACCAAAAAAAAAAAAAAAAAAAAAAAAAAAAGGATCCTATCAATGAAATTATGACAAAGAGTATTTATCCATGCTAGTTTTGCTATCACATCCCACACTGCCAAAGTTATGGCTACAAGTCCAGTTTGGTGAACTGGGAAGTTCTGGAAGATTAGTTGCGGAAGCATGGGTGACTCTGAGGCAGCTGTAGCACTGAAAAGCTCCCCACACCAGCAGGGATAAGGGTTCACAAAAGCTGCATCCCTGGAGTTCCTGCAGGAAAGTCTCCTTTCTGCTGGTGATTGTTTAATGCTTAGATAACTGGGGCTGTCTCCTGAGTCTTTTTAAAAAAATATTTTATTTTTATTTATTAGAGAGAGAGCGGGGGAGGGAGGGAGAAAATGGGCACATCAGGGCCTCTAGCCACTGCAAAGGAACTCCAGACACATGTGTCATCATGTGCATCTGACTTATGTGGAATCTGGAGAATCAAACCTGGGTCCTTAGGCTTTGCAGGCAAGCACCTTAACTGCTAAGCCATCTCTCCAGTCCCTCCTGAGTCTTTTAAGTTCCCCAGTCTTATAATTTCCTTAGCCTGTGAACCTTCCTTTTCCTTTTCCCTGCAGGAGTCAATGTTTCAATCAGGAGGAAATAGCTATGCAACAAAATGACAGTCCAGAGTGCTATAGATATAGTAGATAAAGATATAGATATATTTCAATACTTACATTAAAATATTTTCAATCACGTGAAATGCAGTGAACAGTCAAATAAGAATAACTGATTCCAGAATAAAAAAAGAACCAATTCCATAGGCGTGTGTGTGTGCACGCGCACACATGCAAGAGAGAGAGAGAGAGAGAGAGAGAGAGAGAAGGATTGTGTGTGTGTGACCTACATTCCCAGCCCTAGAAGTAAAGTCTAAATTTTTGGCATCTTTCCATTTTCTGATTATTATTTTTCAAGGATATCAAACTTGAAGTACTTTAACATGTCACTATAAATGAACCCTGTTAGGTCTGACAGGTCCCAATATGGAGTGACCAAGGATGGCAGGATGGCGACAGACACATAAGGAAGTGGATTATTCACATTCCTCTAGAAACCTTGAAGCCCTCTTCCCCTCCTTGCCTGCAATGCCCCCAGGTCATGGTTTCCTGCCCCCCTTATTTTGTAAATCACCTGGTCACTGTTCTGATGTCACACCCTGGCTATCTTAGATCTCCCCTAAAGAAACTTTTCTTATTCAAGCAGTTCCTTTCCTCACCTTCCCCCAACTGAAAGCCCTACAAAGCCCACTACCTGAGGAACTCAGGTTGGCTGTGCTCCTCTCTTGTGAGCCAGCCCTGGCAGCTTGTGCTTTTCTGGAATAAAGCTTTCATCTTTGCCTCAGAGTGGTTTGTGTGGTCATGGTCACTCCCGAACCTTACAAACCCAATTACCTATATAATCTCAGCAAAAGTCATGGAAACCTTCTTTAATATTGGGTATGCCCAGCACATATACAAACTTTCCTTGTTGCATTTTTCTTGAATGCAACTTCAAAGGCCAAGCGCATCATAGCAGGACCTGGATATGAGCTGCACCTGTGCAGAAGAAAGTGTTGAAAGCACAGTCCCAGCATGACACAGCATGTTAAACATGCAAGACTACATCCTCCAGAATGCACTGTGCCTGCTAGTCCTGTGTCTAGTTGGTTGTTTTTGTCTTATTTTGGAAGACCCTGGGCAGGATCCTGGTTGCTGAACTCAAGAGCTGCAGAATACATTAGGGAAGAATGCACCAGGAGCAGCTGGTATTTCTGTGAATCACACTCTAAAAAAGGTTTGAGGGCTGGAGAGATGGCTTAGCCGTTAAGCGCTTGCCTGTGAAGCCTAAGGATCCCGGTTCAAGGCTCGATTCTCCAGGACCTACGTAGGCCAGATGCACAACGGGGCACACGCATCTGGAGTTCGTTTGCAGTGGCTGGAGGCCCTGGCGTGCCTGTTCTCTTTCTCTCTACCTGCCTATTTCTGTATCTCTCCCTCTCAAATAAATAAACAAATAATGAAATATTTTTTAAAAGATTTGAGATTAAGCTATAAACTTCATATAAACATAAAGTTGCTGCTGTTATGAATTGGTTACTGAAGAGTTCATGCAAATGAAGGCTATCATAATGGAAGAATGAAGACAATTGAGTATGCTGGTAAAATTACCAGTATAGTCTAGACAATATCTGGACCTACACTGCAGTGTACTTCCCATATCCAACCCTTTCTGAACTTGAGCCCATGTCGTGAACACTATGATCTCTCTTTTTTTGGTTCATTGTTCTACTTAAGTTTATAGTCTTTCATGTATTCATCCTACCATCTACTTTTTTTTTAATAGTATTTCTTTTAAAAAAATTATTATTTTTTATTGACAACTTTTATACTTACATACAAAAAAAAAAAACCACCTGATGTTTCCCTCCCCTCCCCCCATTCCCCTTTAGAACACCAATCTCCATCATATCCCCTCCCTCTCTCCATTAGTCTCTCTTTTAATTTGATGTCATCATCTTTTTCTTCTATTTTGAGGGTCTTGCAGAGGTATTGCTAGGCACTGCAAGGTCATGGATATCGAGGCCAATTTCTGTCTGGGCAGTTGCATTGTAAGAGGTCATACCCTTCCTTTGGCTCTTCCATTCTATCCGCCCCCTCTTCCGCAATGGTCCCTGAGCCTTGGAGGGTGTAACAGAGGTGTTTCAGTGCTGGGCACTCCTCCATCCCTTCTTCTCAGCACTATGTTGCCTTTTGGGTCATCCCAGTGGTCATCACCATCTGAAAAGAGAAGCTTCTCTAACCAGAAGTGAGAGTAGCGTTAATATGTGAATTCTGAACATTAAGTGTAGTGTTTTCAGGGCAGCTTGGTTGGAATAATATATACATTTAGTCAGACAAGAGCAGGCTTTATACTCCTAAGGCCCATGACCTCACCTGCCATAGACTTTTGCTTAGGTTTTTCAGTACCAGGCATGTATTCCCTCCCATAGAGAGGGCCTTCAGTCCAATTATGGAGCAGTTGGTTACCCCAAGAGTAGACATGCCACTATTGTACCCGTTCAGTCATTGTACCCTCTACTTTTCCTTCCTGAAATAAACACCTTCTATACAACCCTAATTTCTAGGTCCTTTTTTTCTCTACCCTTATAGCTACATTTACTACATTCCAAATATAGAGAGGTTTCCTATCTCATCTGCATTATGTCAATATTATTTTGATAAGGAGTTAAATGTTCCAGTGAGTAGTAGGCCAGGGAGGTCTCTGATGTCCCCAGAACATTACAGGCCATTGCCCAGGTCCTTGGTTTCCCACCAGGAATAGATAGTAAGACCCTATTGCTGAAGACTCCTCATGCTTGGGCTGCAAGGTCACTGAGAAATCCTGCTGGAGCTGAGCTGAAAGCCTCCTCCATGTGGATGAGCTGACAGAAAGCAAGAAAAAGCCACACTGCATGCAGCTCCATGGGAGAAAGAAAATCATCACTGGAGATAAACAACAGTGGATACTGCAAGCCTTAAGTTGGGCCAGCCAGACCAAGTGAGCCAACAGGTGCAATAGTAGCATGTCTGTTATGGGGAAAACCAGCCACTCTCTAATTGGACTGGAGGCCTACTCCATGGGAGGGAATACATGCCTGATACTGAAAACCTATGACAGGGGAAGTCATGAGCCCTAGGGGTGTAACGCCTGCTGGTATCTGCCTAAATGTATATATTAAGCACTTTTCTTAATGTTCATACCCATCTATTAATGCTACTCTCACTTTTGATTCAGATGGCAGTGACCTCTGGGATGACTCAAAAACCACCATAGTGTTGAGAAGTGACAGAGGAGTGGACACTGAAACATCTCTATCACCCCTTCCAAGGCTCAGGGTACATTGTGGAAGAGGTGGCAGGAAGAATGTAAGATCCAAAGAAAGGGTAGGACTCTTTATAATACACTCTTCCAGACACAAAATGACTTGGATATCCATGACCTAGCAGTGCCTGCCACTACCTACACAAGGTTAGTATAATAGGAGAAAAGATGATGACATCAAAATAAAAGACTGATTGAGAGGAGGAAGGGATATGATGGAGAGTGGAGTTGTAAAGGGGAAAGTGCAGGGGGAAGGGAATTATCATGGTTTATTGTCTATAATTATGGAAGTTGTCCATGATTAAAATTTTTTAAATAAATAGACAGGTTCCTTATCCCATTTTCATTATGCCAGTATTATTTTTTAAAAGATTTATTTTTATTTATTTATTAGAGACAGAGAGAGAGGGAAATGGGGGGAGAGAGAAAGAGAGAATGGATGCGCCAGGGCCTCTAGCCACTGCAAATGAACTTCAGATGCATGCACCACTATGTGCATCTGGAACCTGGAGAATCAAAGCTGGGTCCTTACGCTTTGTAGACATGTGCCTTAACTGTTAAGCCATCTCTTCAGCCCTGCCAGTATTATTTTTATGAGGAGTTAAATATTCATACACACATATATTGGAATTACTTGATTTGGGGGAAATGAAAGAATAGTATAACATAAGCTATATGACTCCAAGCCCTGCCCATAAAAGATGTAAGTTCATAAGAAGTCTTCAGTTTTTCTCAATGTGGGAAGATTACAGTAGAGTTGACCTGAAAAAGAAAACTGAAGGCAAATTCTTACAGTAAGTTATAGTCATCAGTTATACAACATTGAGTACAGAGAAAGGGAACATTTTGAGAAAACCATTTAATGTGTTCACAGCTCCTGTTTGTTCTGCAAATATGATGCATGGGAAATGAACAAAGTATTTCTGAATTTATCATTGCTAATAAAAACTCTTCAACAAAAAAAGGTTACTGTGATGGATGTGAGAATTTGCCTTTCAAAATGAAATTTGAAGCCGGGCGTGGTGGCGCACGCCTTTAATCCCAGCACTTGGGAGGCAGAGGTAGGAGGATCGCCAAGAGTTCAAGGCCACCCTGAGACTACATAGTGACTTCCAGGTCAGCCTGGGCTAGAGTGAGACCCTACCTCGGAAAACAAAAAAAAAAAAAAAAAGAAATTTGAAAGAACTCAAGCTGAGAGAACGTTCACAAATATAATTTAAGCATAAAAGCCCTCAGTTAGGGGGCTGGTAGATGGATCAGCAGGTAAGGCACTTGTTAATGCCTAATGACTCAGGTTTGATTCTCCAGTACCCATATAAAGCCAGGTGCGAGTGGTGGTGCATGTATTTAGAGTTTGTTTACAATAGCTGGAGGCCCTGGCATGCCCATTCTGTCTGTGTGTTTCTCTTCGCTCTATCTTTCTCTGCTTGGAAATAAATAAATGAAAACCCCATCAGTTATAAAGAAAATCTTCTTGAACACCAAGATTTTGACCATAATAAAACTGGGAAAGACTTCTGTGACAAAGCTGAACATTGCACCTAAGAATTCTCACTCAGAAGAGAAACCCTGTGAAGTGGGTGAATGCAGGGAAAACCATGATAAGACAACTCTCTTTGACCACAGAAAAATCAGCACAGGGAAAAGCATCCCAAGAACTCAGATCTGGAGGAAGGCAGCGAGCTTAAGCTGGTTGTGAAACACTGTGAATGTAGTAACACACATGGGGATAATTTCTGCCGGTACCACACTTCATTCAACCTCTGAGAAGTGTCACAGGAGAGAATCCACTGGCAGGCACATAATGAGAGAAAACAAACTGAGAATAAATCCTCTGAATGTCTTGCAAGTAAGAAGTGTTATCAGATATCCTGAAAAAATACACCAGAGAACGCACAGTAAGATAAAACGCTATAAATGTAATGGATTGGGTAATTCTTCCAACAGAAAGGACATCTATTCAACATCAGAGAACTCACTCAGGAGAAACCATTTGAATGTAATGAATATGAAAAGGCTTTCCTACAGAAGTCACACTTCAGTACTCATCAAAGCATTCACACCGCAGAGAAAGCATATAATATAGTGAATGTGGGAAAACATTTGTCCAAAAGTCAACTCTCAGGGTTTACATAAGGGAACCCACACAGGAGAGAAAGCATACGAATGTAGGGTACGTGGGGAAACTTGTTCAACAGTTAACCTTCAGAGCCGGGCGTGGTGGCGCACACCTTTAATCCCAACACTCGGGAGACAGAGGTAGGAGGATCACCGTGAGTTCGAGGCCACCCTGAGACTACATAGTGAATTCCAGGTCAGCCTGGGCCAGAGTGAGACCCTACCTCAAAAAAACAAAAACAAAAAAAAAAAGTTAACCTTCAGAGATCATCATAGAATTCACACAGGGGAAAAATTCAATGTAATGAACATGGAAATACTTTGGTAAGGAGTCAAACCTCAGAATATCTCAAAGAACTCATAGTGGGCAGAATACTTACCAATGTAGTGAACGTGAAAAATCCTTCTGGTGAAAAGATCATCTTATTCAACATCAGAAAACTCACATAGGAGATAAACCATTTAAATATAATGAATATAAGAAAACTTTTGCCCAGACATCTATCCTCAGAGTACACCAGAGAATTGACACTGGGGAAAAATTATTTAAATATAAGGAATATGGGGAAAATTTGTGCAAAAAGCAATCCTTAGTGATTATCAAAAAATTCATATGAGGGGAAAACTTTCTAGTACAGTAAATGATGGGAAAACTTTCAGCCAGAAATCAAACCTCAGAATACATCAGAGACTTTAAAGTGGGGAGAAATCTTATGAATGCAATGAATATGGGAAATTATATAACTGTAAATATATAAAAAGAATTTATGGAGGGAGGATGTCCTATTGATATAATAGTACGAAAATCTTTCTGACTAAAGGACCATACCATTCCATACTATTGACACAAGAGGATTTTCATAGGATTAAAAAAACACCAAAATTCCATGACCTCACAGTGCCTGAAACAACCTACACAAGACCATCATAATAGGAGGAAAAAATGATGACATAAAAATGTAAAGAGAGACTGATTGAAAGGGGGCAGGGATATGATGGAGAGCAGCGTTTCAAAGGGGAAAGTGGGGGGAGGGAGGGAAGTACCATGGGATATTGTCTACAATTAAGGAAGTTGTCAATAAAAGTAAATAAATAAATAATTTTTTAAATGCTATTTTTGTGTGCAAGACAGAGAGAGGCGAACAGGCCAGAGTTTCTTGCTGCTGGAAATAAACTCTAGATACACATACCAAAAAAAAAAAAAAAAAAAACCACCAAAATAACACCTGGGGCTAGAGATATGGCTCAGCACTTAAGGCCCTTGCCTGCAAAACCTAATGACCTGGGTTTGATTCCCCAGTAACCACATAAAGCCAGATGGCACAAAGTGGCACATGCATCTGGAGTTCATTTGCAGTGGCTAGAGGCCCTGGCATACCCATACTTCTCTCTCTCTCTCTCTCTCTCTCGTGTGTGCGTGCGTGCGTGCGTGCGTGCATGCGTGTGTGTATGTATTTCTGCTTGAAAATAAATAAACAAAGGCTTTTTTTTTTTTTTTTTTTTTTTTTTTTTTGGTTTTTCGAGATAGGGTCTTAGTCTAGCTCAGGCTGACCTGGAACTCACTTTGTAGTCTCAGGGTGGCCTCGAACTCATGGTGATCCTCCTACCTCTGCCTCCTGAGAGCTGGGATTAAAGGCGTGCGACACCACGCCAGGCAAATAAAGTATTTTTTTTAAACACATGAATGTAGGGCTAGAGAGTTGGCTTAGTGGCTAAGGCATTTATTTGCAAAGCCAAAGGATCCCAGTTCAATTCTCTCAGGACCCACTTAAGCCAGGTGCACAAGGGGATTCATTTGCAATGGCTGGAGGCCCTGGTGCCCCCATTCTCTTTCTCTCTCTCTCTCTCTCTCTCTCTCTCTCTCTCTCTCTCTTCTTTCTCTCTCTCAAATAAATGAATAATTTTTTTTTAATTTTTTTTGGTTTTTCGAGGTAGGGTCTCACTCTGGTCCAGGCTGACCTGGAATTAACTATGTAGTCTCAGGGTGGCCTCGAACTCTCGGCGATCCTCCTACCTCTGCCTCCCGAGTGGTGGGATTAAAGGCATGCGCCACCATGCCCTGCTAAAATATTTTTTTAAAAAGCACTTGAATGTATATTTCTAAGAAAATATTCCTAAAAGTCAACCCTTACAGTGAAACAGAATTCACATAGGAGAAATCATATGAATATGAATGTAGAAATTTTGTTCAAATGCCCACAAGTAGGGCAAATCAAATAATTCAGGAACTTCTGTTACTTTCCAAAGACTACAGAATCTCCATCAAAATGATGTCATTCCCTATTAGCTAACTCTCATACTTCACAGAGACTGGTAATCTGTTCACAAGTAATAATGCCATTTTTCCTCAAATATAGTCACAAAATAATATAGGAAAGGGTGACTGGGGAGATAGGTTGGTGTATAAAATGCTTGCTGTGCAAGCATGAAAGCTAAAGGTCTGATTCCCAACACCCACATTTATGCTGGATTGTGAGAATGAACTCTAAGAACAAACTGTGGCAATATTTCTTATGGACCTGGCAAATAACTTTTCTGAGACTATTGCTATGAGAAGCTTTTCTGCTAAATTCCTTACTTATAACTTGCCAAAAGTTAATCTTACAACTGTGTAATCCATCTTCTTACAGCAATGTGATTATGTTTTCTCTGCCGTGGTGTACCTTTGGTCTGAATAGCACAGATGGCCATACAGGGGGACACAGGGTACATATATGTGCTCACTCATACATGTGTACACTATACATACACATCAACAGACACAAAATTAAATAAACAGATAAACACCAGTACAGTGCACTGTTGGCTACATGGCTGGATTTTTGTGTGTACCCCTGAAATGCTTCTGTCAATTCCTGGTTAATAACCACTGTTCCCAGGCTGGAAAGATGGCTTAGCAGCTAAGGCATTTGCCTGCAAACCAAAGGACCCAGGTTCGATTCCTCAGGACCCATGTTAGTCAGATGCACAAGGGGGTGCACACATCTGGAATTCATTTGCAGTAACTGGAGGCCCTGGTGCACCCATTCTCTCTCTGTCAAATAAATAAATAAATAAATAAATAAATAAATAAATATATTTAAAAAATAAATAACCACTGCTTCCCCTAAAGTGGCAGCTGCTACTCTTACCTCAAGTAAGAAAAAGGGATGCATTTATTTTGAACATCATACACATGGGATCATATAGTGTGAAATCTTTTTCAAGGAAAGAAGTCTGCTCTCTTCCACTGCTTATAACTTTTTGAAGTATAGTATTTCCATTTTATAGCTGAGCAACATTTTATTGTATGCTTATAACATGATTTATTTACTCATTTTTCCTATTGATTATTCTTTTGTGTTTTTCCAGTATGGGATTATTATGAATAAAGCCAATGGAATCTTCATTTGTCTTTTGGTATGTCCTCACTGACCTTGGGCTATATATATACATGGACTTGCTGCTTCATAGAAGAAACATACTTGTTCTGCTTTGAGAGATAATACATATGTCTTTCCAAGGTGATTGAATCAGTTTCCATATGTACCTGAATCCTGGCTCATTCTCACCATCACTTGCTACTGCCAGTAACTTTGAGTTCATCCTTCCTGGCATGACACACATGGCCCCTAACCTCAATGTTTGAGTAGACAGTGGGAAAAGGTAGGAAGTTATTTACTTGTTTGTCGTGCTGTGGTGGTTTGAATGTAGAATGTCCCCAGCTGTTCAGGAATGTTGAGGAACCTTTAGGAGGTGGGGCCTTGCTGGAACAAGTGAGTCACTGGAGACAGGCCTTGAGCTGTTACAGCCTGGCCTTGCTTTCTGTCTCCCCTTCTTCTTTACCTTCCATTTCCTCTTTCTCCTCCTTCTCTTCCTCTTCTTGTTCTTCCCCCTTTTTTTGGGGGGGGGGGTTGTTTGTTGTTTTGGTTTTTCGAGGTAGGGTTTCACTCTAGCCCAGGCTGACCTGGAATTCCCTACTAGTCTCAGAGTGGCCTTGAACTCCTGGCGTTCCTCCTACCTCTGCCTCCTGAGTGCTGGGATTAAAGGCATGCGCCACCACGCCCGGCTTGTTTGTTTGTTTTTGTTTTTGGAGATAGGGTCTCACTTTAGCCCAGGCTGACCTGGAATTCACTCTGTAGTCTCAGGGTGGCCTCGAACTCAGGTAATCCTCCTACCTCTGCCTCCCGAATGCTGGGATCAAAGGTGTGCGCCACGATGCCCGGCCTCCTCCTTCTTCTTCCTCACCCAGCCTCCTGCTCCTGACATGCCGTTACAATTACTGTCCAAAAGTGGCTGATCAAAGTTTTTGGTTTTGTTGTTGTTGTTTTAATTTAAGAGAGAGAGAGAAAGAATGGGCACACCAGCAGCCTCTCAGCCACTGTGAACGAATTCCATATGCGCACGCTCCCTCATGGGCAAGTGCGGCATTGTCCCTTGCGTCACTTTTTGCATCTGGCTAAATGTGGGACCTGGAGATTGGAACCAGTGTTCTTAGGCTACAGAGTGAGTTTTAGGTCAGCCTGGATAGAGTGAGACCCTGCCTCAAAAAACCAAAACAGGGCTGGAGAGATGGCTTAGCAGTTAAGGTGCTTGCCTGCAAAGCCAAAGGACCCAGGTTCAATTCCCCAGGACCCATATAGGCCAAGGTAGCACATGAGTCTTGAATTTGTTTGCAACAGGGCTGGAGGCCTTGGCATGCCCATTCTCTTTCTCTCTCTCTAATAAATAAATAAAATTTAAAAAGAGCTGGAAAGATGACTCAGTGGTTAAGGCACTTGCCTGCAATGCCTAATGACCCAGGCTCAGTTTCCCCAGTACCCATGTAAAGCCAGATGCACAAAGTGGTACATGCATCTAGAGTTCATTTGCAGTGGCTAGAGGGCTTGGCACACTCATTCTCTCTCCTGCCTCCTTGTAAATAAATAAAATATATTTTTAAAAAAGAAATAAAATATATTTTAAAAGGGGGGCTGGAGAGATGGCTTAGCAGTTTAAGGCATTTGCCTGCAAAGCCAAAGGATCCCGGTTTGATTCTTCAGGACCCACGTAAGCCAGATGCACAGGGAGGATCATGTGTCATTTGTAGTGGCTGAAGGCCCTGGCACACCCATTCTCTCCCTCCCTCCCTCTCTGCCTCTTTACCTCTCTCAAATAAACAAATAAAATATACTAGAAAGAAAGAAAAACAATGGGTGAGAATGGAGAGATGTTTCAGTGGGTAAAGTGCATGCTGCTAAAGCCTGTGACCCAAGTTTGGATCCAGAGAGCCCACATAAAGTCAGACGCAGTAGCACCATGTCTGCAATCCAACTCTGCCTACACAAAATGGGAGGCAGAAGCAGGAGAGTCCCCAGAAGATCACTTGCCAGCTAGTCTTCCATACACAGCAGTAAACAACAAGAAACCAAAAAAGAGAACATCTCAAATAAGACGGACAGTGAAGGCCAGTATCCAAGGTCATCCTCTGACTTCCACATATGCACTGTCACATGTGCACATGTAATACAGGCACACACATACGTGCGCGCGCACACACAGGACACTGGGTGAGCTGCTCTGATCTGACAGAAAGGACAGAAGCTACTATGGGTGATGCATGGCAGGAGAGGGCTCCAGTTGGTCCTTTTCTCTTGTTCCGTCACAGATCTGCTCATGGCCTAAGGAGAGCTGTAGGTCTCTTGGTATTCATGCAGTCATTTATTCAAAATGTATGTATCCTCCATTCCCTCAACCTTAACAAGTCACCCATGTCCAGATATCTGTACCCATGTATTAATGCACTCAAATATTTAATTATTCAAAAATAAAGTAAAATATTCTGATTGCCTGATTGATGCAAGATTTTGGAGTTCAAGAAGGGTTCCTCAAGGGTCCTGGCCCATTTTTAAAAATATTTTATTTTTATTTATTTATTTGACAGGGAAAGAGGGAGAGAGAGAGAGAGAGAATGGGAACACAAGGGCCTCCGATCACTGCAAATGAACTCCAGACACGTGCACCCCCTTGTGCATCTGGCTAACGTGGGTCCTGGGGAATGGAAACTAGGTCCTTTGGCTTTGCAGACAAAAGCCTTAACTGCTAAGCCATTCCTCTAGCCCTCCTGGCCCATTTTTAACAAATAATTGGTAAAAACGGACTCAAGGATAAATGTTGAAATATTAATTTTATTTAGGGAGAAATAACAAATTGTGGGGTTTATTTAAGGGAAATTGGGATCTAGGAAGAAGGCTAGAGAAGAGTCATAAGCACACGGGAAGTAGGAAATGCACATTCATGTGGAAAACACTACATAGTCCATGAGATTCACCTAAGAGAAATGGCTGGAGCAGAGCCATAAACACGTGGAAGAGAGAACCTAGGTGCTGATGTAGGAAGATTTAGAAGAGACACGCACAGCATCTGCTCTGAGTTTCCCCATGGAAGAAAGTTAAGAGGGCAAAGAAAAGGAATAGCACAGAGAGGGCTGGAGAGAGGGCTTAGCAGTTAAGGTGCATGCCTGTGAAGCCTAAGGACCCCAGTTCAATTCTTCAGGTCCCATGTTAGCCAGATGCACATGGTGGTGCATGCATCTGGAGTTCGTTTGCAGTGGCTAGAGGCTCTGGTGTGCCCATTCTCTCTCTCCCTCTCTCTCTCTCTCTAATAAATAAATAAAAACTAAAAACTAAAAACTAAAAAGAAGAAGAATAGCAGGGAGAAAATATCAGAGCAAAGACCAAGAAATTCAGAGAAATGAGTATCAAAGCTCATTATGCCCATAGTTGCCCTGAGTTTAGAGAAATTACACAGGTATTAGGCCCAGCGTTTAGAGGAAGCACCCATGAAGTAGATCTAGAATGTAAGGGAAATATACATGTAGTAGATTCAGAGGCCAGAGGAAAATCATCCATGTAATTGAAGTGAGAAATTACCCCAGAGACAAGCAGAAAATTACACAGGCCAAAAACAGTACTCTGCTCTCCCTCACCCAGCCAAGTTTGCGGGGGGGGGGGGGGACGAGTCTTTCCTGCATCCCTGTGACCAGGTTGAGGAGAGGTACAGAGAGTTAAGCCAGGCTGGGAACTGCCTTTATGGTTGACTGAAAAGATATCCTTTCATCAGATTCAGGTGTGTAAAGGGAAAGACCCAGTTGGTTTATAGATTCAAAGGGGCAGCTTTCAGGGCCAGCCCACCTGGATCATGAAGGCCGCCCATGTAGATAGCATGCTTAACTGTGGGCAGCAAGGGGGCTCTGCAGCTGTTGTAGATGAGTTGATCAGACAGTCATGCCATCATGGCATCAGTTCTCTCTGGGCCTCTGTTCCTAAGTGAAACTGCCTAGCTCTCTCCTATTTCTCCTTCATGATGGGCCCCATTACTTCCACTTAGATTTTCTTTACCACTTCCAATGCACACTATCCATGTATAAACTGCTAGTTCTGTGCTGCTCAACAAATCAATGACGCTTTCTTCAGATGACAGACAGACAGACAGACAGACAGACAGGAACACTGCCGTCTTTGTATTGACCACAAGAAGGTTCTCCTCCTCTACTCAGTTGCCTGGCTTTCTTCTGAACCTAAGGACCGCTGAACCAGCTGGGTTTATAAACTGAAGTTTACCAAAGTCGTTGAAAAAAGGAAAAAGAAATAAATGTCAAGATTGTGTCAACACAGTTAATCTGATTTATAGATCAGCTTTCTTGCACTTTACCACAAGATGTCCTCTGGTCCTAGGTCTGAGACTGCTGTCACTGAAGGGATCTGATGTTTAGCTCCCCACCACCCAGGAAATTCCTGATGTCCTCCATCCTGCTCTGCATGTGTCAGAGAAAACTGACACAGAGATGCATAAAGGAGACGCCCAACATTCAATTAGAATTAGAAAGTGGGGCACCAAGGAGGGACTTTGCTGAGGGAACTGACTCTGAAGCTATTAATCCTCTCTGTATTTATTCCTTAGGCTTATGTCTGCATCACAAATAACGACCTTTCCTTGATTTTATGGCATGTTGTTTTAAGATAAAGGGTTGTTTGCTAGGAAGGAATTGGGCTAAACTAACCAGAGAATGCAGCCTGTAGTTAAGACTCAACTTCCTTATCTAATTTGGGGTAGGGACAACTGCATTCTTTTATCTGCCTCAGCACACTTGCTTATGCAGCTTTTGCAGTGTACCTATCTTTGGTCAGAGGTGCCATGAACACAATAAAGCTTGCTCTCAGAAGGGTTTAGTCAGGGCAATAGTCTCCAATCCCCGACTGTATAGGAAAGCAATGACAGGATGATGGCATCCTCTTTTTAGCTTACTGCCGGGAAGATCTTTTCCAGACTAAGAATTCCGGCCCATTCTGAGGGAAGCTTCTACCCTCCCTTGAGATTTGGCCATGCCCGGCATGGCCTCCAAAGTCCCAGAATGTTCCTGGCAGCACGCCTGCTCGCAGCATGGATAGCTAGGCAGGGCCCAACTCTCCTATGCTGTCCCTGAGCTCAGCACTTCCGATTCTTATTTTCCCACTTCCTTTCTTGAAAGGATTTCCTGGATGATGCTCACGCTTCCCCTAGGGGTAAGCCCCAAGTGCAAATCTATCAGCATTTCCTGCTGTGCCTACAAGGGACCAACAGCGTCCAGTACAGCCAGCCTTGGTGTTCTGAACAGTAGGTTTCCAAGAAGTCAGCAAGTCCTCTCTGGAAGGTTTATTGTTAGAATCTGGCTGTGGTGACCTAGACACCAGGACTGTTGTCCAGGGACACCAAGTCTATTGGCCATCACTGACCATTCTTCTACCAAGTCTAAATGAGGATTTTTTTTTTTTTTTTTTTGAGGTAGGGTTTCACTCTAGCTCAGGCTGACCTGGAATTCACTATGTACTCTCAGGGTGGCCTCGAACTCATGGCGATCCTCCTACTTATGCCTCCTGAGTGCTGGGATTAAAGACATGCGCCACCATGCCCGGCTTAAGTGAAGATTTTTGATAATATATATTTTCCAAAATGAGAATGACTAACAAATAGGGAAGTATTTCTTCTCGAGAAACCACTTTTGGTTAACTTCTAAAACCAAAATGCAAATGAAGTCGCAAAATCTCTCATTTGTAATGTATACAAATATTGCCATCTAGTGGATATATCTAGGACTTCCACAAAACTATAAAATGCCTGCTGGTTGTAGATAAGTTCTTTTCCATGCCTTTTTAATCTTCTTACTTAATGAAGCACTCTGATATATATGAAATATAAAGAGAATTATGATTCATTTCTCCCAATGCATATAGATAATTCAAATAAATGTATATGCTGTTAAATTTTATTTTACTGTTGAGCTATTTCCCTTCGTGGTTTTCAATAGCAGATGCAATGTGTTGAGATTTCACTGACATGTCATGTATGGTCAGGAGGAAGAACTTAGTGTTAGGTGCTGGGGTTATAGAGAACAATGCATAGGACAGGACTTTCTTCAGAATTAACAGTAAATGATCAAGTCCACTTTGTCCATAGAATTAATATAATTTATATGGTTACTTAAAATGCTTTGGTTATAAGTAGGAGAACAGTACAGAATTGGCTAAAGTAAAAAAAGTGGAATTTGGGCTGGAGAGATGGCTTAGTGGTTAAGCGCTTGCCTGAGAAGCCTAAGGACCCCGGTTTGAGGTTAAGTTCCCCAGTACCCATGTAAGCCAGATGCACAAGGTGGCACATGCATCTGGAATTCATTTGCAATGGCTGGAGGCCCTGGTGCACCCATTCTCTCTCTGCCTCAATCTCTCTTCCTCTCTCTTCCTCTTTCTTCTCTGTCACTCTCAAATAAATAAAAATAAACAAAAATAAAATTTTAATGGAATTTGGTCTGGAGAGATGGCTTAGCGGTTAAAGCACTTTCCCATGAAGCCTAAGGACCCAGGTTCAATTCCTCAGAACCCACATAAGCCAGATGCACAAGGTGGTGCATGTGTATGGAGTTCATTTGCAGTGGCTAGAGGCCCTGGCATGCCCATTCTTTTTTTTTTTTTTTTTTTTTTTTTTGGGTTTTTGTGAGGTAGGGTCTCACTCTGGTCCAGGCTGACCTGGAATTCACTATGTAGTCTCAGGGTGGCCTTGAACTCTCGGTAATCCTCCTACCTCTGCCTCCCGAGTGCTGGGATTAAAGGCATGCGCCACCACGCCCGGCTCCATTCTTTCTCTCTGTCTTTATCTGCCTCTTCCTCTCTCTGTCTCACACACACATAAATAAATAAATAAATAAATAAATAAATAAATAAATAAATAAATAAAAAATAGTTTTTTAAAAGGCTTACTTTTAAAAGAGTGGAATTTGTTACCAGGATTTCAAAGTGACTCATGAGAGAATCCAGAGGTGGACAGACACAGTCTGGCTTCCTTAAGGAACTGGTGCAAGAGCCTCAACTGCACTGGGAATTCCTTTTCCTTCATGCACTCTTCATGGGTGCTTTTCTTCCTCAGCAGGCTGGATTGCTGTGATCCCCAGCTGTGGTGGTTAGTCCCCACTATCAACTTGACAGGATTTAGAATCATGATCTGGGCATGTTGGTGAGGGAGTTTCTAGATGAAGTGAATTGAGGTGGGAAGACCCACGCTACATGGTGTGGCTGTGCCATTCTGATCTGGATGAAAAGGAGAAAGCAAGCTGTGCGCCAGCATTCATTCCTCTCTGCCTCCTGATGGCTGGCTGAATGTGACCAGCTGCTTCATGCTCCTGCCACTATGCCTTCACCACCATGATGAACTGTAACCTTGAACTGTGAACTGAGTAAACCCTTCCTCCCTTAAGTTGCTTTTGTCAGGGCATTTGTTAGAGCAACAAGGAAAGTAAGTAATAGGCCAGGCAGTACAGCATGACAGCTCTCACAGGACAAGCGTTCATGCGCGAGCTGTTCTCAGGAGCAGCTGGGCTGAGCTTAAAAAGTAAAGCAGGAGGGCTGGAGAGATGGCTTAGCGGTTAAGGCACATGCTTACGAAGCCCAAGGACACAGGTTCAATTCTCCAGGTCCCACATAAGCCAGATGTACATGGTGACACACGCATCCAGAGTTCGTTTGCTGTGGCTAGAGGCCCTGGTGCGCCCATTCTCACTCACTGTCTCTCTCTCTCTCCCTCTCTCTACCTCTAACAAATAAATAAATAAAATTAAATCTTTAAAAAAAAGACCAAAAAAAGGTAAAGCAGGAAACTGGGATCCAGCCCAATATATCAGTTAGCATTTTGGAAGTCAGAACTAGTAGTTTCTCTCTCCTACTGCCTTGTTCCCCCTCTCTCTTTCTCTTCATTTCTCAGTTCATGAGTATTATCTAGTTGCCACACTCTCGTGATCAAATATTATTGCAACCACTATGTACAGAATAAAACCCCAGTCCTCTCATAATGCCACTGCCTCTTTCTTCACAAGAGTAACCACTATTCACTGTTAATAGCTTGTTTGCATATATATATATATATATAGCTTTGTGAGCAAGTGCCTTTAACCATGAACAATCTCCCAAGCTCAGTTAGGTTCTCAGTTAGGATTCAAGTGTAGATCATCATATTAATCAAAATAAGTCAGACTCAGAAAGACAAATACCCGCATGTTTTCTCTCACTTGTGGATCCTAGATTTTATATAGATACATACAGTTATATATGTGCATAGGGCATGAAAATAGAGGCAAAGCTGTCTAGAGAAATGACCAGGAATAGTGGGAGGGGAGGAAAGAAGAAAGGGGATGAATACAGTCAAAGTACATGATATACTTATGTGAAAATGTGGTTATGAAACCTATCAATACGTACCATGACTATACACCAAGACAAAATACAACCAATTGGCTGTGTCATTTGAAGTCCACAAAGGAGAACACGCACAATACTCTGTCTCCTTGGGCTTTCCTCTTGGCATCTACTGTTGGGCTTGTGAAGGAGATTCTAGAGGAGGGTTTTCTTGACAGCTTGGTGGTTTGCATTGGTAGCTCTACACGAGCTGTGCGGTCTCCATGCATGCTTTACACTGTGGACTCTTAGGCTGACTTGTAGCCACAAACCACATGAAGAGACTATGTCTTCATTACACCACCAAATATTAGCAGATCATTCCTAAGTGACAACAGGAATGTCCTTAGTCATACTATCTAAGGGCAACTGTATTTGGGGAGCTAAGAATGAGATTGAAATTATGGGTCAAACATGCAGGGCAAACATATATAAGGAAGAAAAAGTGATTAAAAATCTGACTGGTCTGGTGGCCTGAATATAATACCTCCCATACACTCGTGTGTTTGAACACTTGGGCCCCAGCAAAGTGATGCTACTTGGGAACGTTGTGGAACCTTTAGGAGGTGGAGCCTTGCTGGAGGAAGTGTGTCACTGAGGGTCGGCCTTGAAGTGTTATAGCCCAGCTCTGCTTGCTACTCCTTTTCTCTCTCTTTTTTTCCTTCCTTTCTCCTTCCTCCATGCTGATGTGGTGATCTGATGCAAGCTTCCTGCTCCTGCCATACTTTCTCCAGCATGATAAACTCTGCCCTACCTTCTGGAATTGTATGCCAAAATAAACTCCTTCCTTCCCTAACTTGCTTCTGGTTGGGTATTTTGTCCCAGCAATGAGAAAGTAACTGATCCATCTAGAAAATATAAGGAAACGATATGGCTCAGGGCAAATTCATAAGGAAGACAATCTTACAGGGGCTCCCTTCCCCAAATGTGGGTTCATACCTCATTGGAGCAAGTGTAGTTGATAGTTTAAAAGTTAATTGGCCCACCCAGGCTGGGTCTGCTCCACTGTCAGAAGACAGGAGAGAAACAGCCCACCGGAGTGCAGGTCAGGACACATGACAGGCAGCCGTGGCATGAGTGAACAGAGGGAATGGTGATGTGCAGGTGAGCCTTGCACAGCCCTGTACAGAATGGTGGCTCCAAGACAAACCCTCTGGGTGAGGGGAGGAGCTGGTGGATGCCCTAGGGACCTTTGGGTTCTGGTTCCCATATCAAGCAAGGAAGGCACAAGAGTATTATTGCTAGATAAGGCCATGGCTTTAGGGCACCCTAGACATGACCAGAGACAAAACTCTACCCAAGATGCCTCACACTTAAGCTGTAGGCCTGAAGAGCAGCAGCTGGTTCAGGGACCTCCCATAACGCCCTGCCAACACGCTCTACTGAAAATGCTTCACGTGGTGCTTATCACATAGGCTTAAAGGAAACCTGTCTACTGTCAGAGCATACATTGAAGGATTAATTGTGAGAATTGCTAACTTTATCACTCATTTTGTCCCTCAGGTTCAGTTATGTGCTAATGCTCCTTAGATAATGCGGTTTAATGTCTGCCTTCTGCACAGCTACACCCCTCCTACAAAATTGCTTTTTAATGATGTCTGGGAGCATTGCTCTGCTGCAATAACAATGACTAATTCACGTGGTTCTTTATAGTCAAAACGAAATTGTTTATTCACATGAAATACAACCCTGAGAGCACTCATGTTAAAGAAAACTTCTCTTGCATTGAAATGGCAATTAATTAAAGCTGTCAAAACATACAACCGCTGTGTTCTTACTTGTGCTTCCATTTGTGCTACTAGTACACTATTTATGATAAATTTAGTCACTTCTGGCAAGCAGCTTGTTCTCAGTGCTAGCCGTCAGCCTCTTATTTCCCAAAAGATAAGAAGTTCCCTTTTTCTATATAGACCAAAGGTATACTGAGATCCCTCAGCAAAGGATTTCAGTGTAAACACACCATCCCCTTTCCTGAGCATGTGAAATTGAAGACCCCCAAACAGAGAGAGAAGAGAGGAGAGAAAGAGAATAGAGAGAGAGAAAGAGTGCTTAGAGACTGTGATGGATAATCTTTAGAATCATAACAGAAACAAACTTTTTGTCTGTGAAGGGAGTTTCCGGATTAGATTAAGTGAGGTGGGGAGAGACATTCTAGACATGGGCAGCACAATTCTATGGGGTAGTGGTTCCTGGACTGTATAAAAAGGATTAAAAAAAAAAAAAAAAGCTGAGTGCCAACGTTCCCCCCTCTCTCTCTCTCTCTCTCTCTCTCTCTCTCTCTCTGCCTCCCGACTACCACCAGTGTGATGTAACCATCTGCCTCATGTTCTGCAGTGCCTCCCCCACCATGATGAACTGTATCCCTTGGAGCTGTAAGTAGAAATAAACCTTTCCTCCTTAAATTGCTTTTGTTAGTATTTGGTCACAGCAACAAGACATTAACTAATGCTCCATATTTGAACAAATCAATTGTAAAACCATTGAGAACTGGAAACCATAAACTCATTTTAACTGCATAGTAAAGAATTGTAGGGGCTGGAGAGGTGCTCAGTAGTTAAGGAACTTGTCTGCAAAATCTGATGACCTGAGATGGATTCCCCAGTACCTACATAAAGCCAGATGAACAAAATGGTACATGAGTCTGGAGTTCGTTTGCAGTGGCTAGAAGCCCTGGCACTCCCATTCTCTCTCTCTCGCTTTCTCTCTCTCTGCCACACATGGTGGCACACACCTTTAATTCCCAGCACTCAGGAGGCAGGAGATCACTGTGAGTTCAAGGCCAGCCTGACACTACATAGTAAATTCCACGTCAGCCTGGGCTAGGGGGAAACGGCCCCTCCAAAATATACATATACAACATATATATATATATATATATATATATATATATATATATGGAGAGAGAGAATTATAATTTTTATTTGGTGTGAGAATGATGAGGTACTTTATCTATGAGAAACAAACCCTGAAATGTTTACAGGTAAAATATTAAGATCCTGGAATTTGCCTCAAATTATTTCATAAAAGAAAAAAGATGACTAAAGGGGCTGAAGAGATGGCTCAGTGGTTAAAGGCACTTGCTTGCAAAGCCTGACAGCGTAGAATCAGTTCCTCAATACCTAGGTAAAGCACAAAGTATATGCATCTGGAGTTCTCAAATGTAGCAGGAGGACCTGGTGCAACCATATTCATTTTCTGTCTCTCTCTCTCTCTCTCTCAAATAAATAATTTTTTAAAAAAATAAGATTATAGGCTGGAGAGATGGTTTCATGGTTAAGGTGCATGCCTGTGAAGCGTAAGGACCCAGGTTAGATTCTCTAGGTCCCATGAAAGCCAGATGCATATAGTGGCACATGAAGCTGGAGTTTGTTTGCAGTGGCTAGAGGCCCTGGTGTGCCCATTCTCACTCACTTACTCTCTCTCTCTAATAAAATAAATAAATGAAGATTTAAAAAAAAAAAAAGATTACAGCTGGGCATGGTGGCACATGCCCTTAATCCCAGCACTCAGGAGGCAGAGGAAGGTGGATCACCTGGACTAGAGTGAGACCCTACCTCAATAAGAAGAGGAGGAGGAGGAGGAGAAGGAGAAGAAGATTATAAAAATCTGGGCATGGTAGTGCATGCCTTTAATCCCAGCACTTGGGAGAGAGAGGAAGGAGGACCGCTCAGGTCAGCCTGAGCTAGAGTGAGACCTTACCTTGCAAAAAAAAAAAAAAAAAAAGAAGAAGAAGAAGAGGAGGAGGAGGAGGAGGAGAAAGAAGGGGAAGAAGAAGAAAAAGAAGAAGAAGAAGGAGAAGGAAACTGATGACAAAAGCATGCATGAGAGAGGGTGTACAATAGTTAGATGACAACTCACTACATTGTTCTGTTGTATACTAAGTCTTTTTATTTATTTTTCTTTTCTTTTTGTGGTGCTGGGGATTGAATCCCAGGCCACACGTATATTTGAACTTAAAAAAAAAAAAAAAAAAAAAAAAAAGAACCTTGCATTTTAAAGATTTTATTTTTATTTATTTATTTTTTTGACACAGAGAGAAGGGGCGAGAGAGAGAGAGGGAATGAGAATGGGCACGCCAGGGCCTCTAGCCACTACAAACAAACTCCAGATGAATGCACCACCACGTGTATCTGGCTTACATGGGATCTGGAGAATCGAACCGGGGTCCTTAGGCTTCACAGGCAAACGCCTTAACCTCTAAGCCATCTCTCCAGCCCTTGAACTTTTTTTTTTCTTCACATTTTTCAAGGTAGGGTCTCTCTAGTCCAAGCTGACCTGGAATTTACTATGCAGTCTCAGTGTGGCCTCGAACTCACGCCAATCCTCCTTCCTCTGCTTCCCAAGTGCTGGGATTAAAGGCGTGCACCACCACGCCCAGCGTATTTGAACTTTTTATATCAGGAGTTTAAAATATTGCTGCATGGTTTTTCCTTGATTTGACAAAAGTACAATCAACTGGTTACCTTGCAATGTAGACACTTCCCATTTTTTTCTGTTAGAATAACACATTTATACATGCACATCAATTTTGCACAATTTCTAGGATAAGTTGCTGGAGGTGGAGTTTCTGAGTGAGAGGTTTTACTCGTTGCGAATGGGTTTTGTTGCCAAGGTTATCATGGCCCAGGAGGTCCAAGAGTTCTTGCACCCCTGGCCCTTTCCCAGCAGTAAGTATTCTTAGAGAATCTTAAATGGTTACTCGGAGCCAGTACAAGGTTATTGCCAAATTTCTGCTTCCCCATGGGGCTTAGGTGGAACTTAAAATGGATATGTCTCTGTATAATTACTTTTCTCTTGCTGCCACTAAATACCAGACAAAAGCAACTTAAGGAGGAAGGGTTTATTTCAGCTCACAGTTCCAGGTGGTGCATTCCACCATAGTGGGGAGAGCAAGGCCAAAGCAGCATGAGGCAGCTGGTCACACTGCATCAGCATTTAGGAAGCAGAGAGCTATGTGCTCCTGTCCAGCTCTCTTGCTCCATCTTATACAGTCCAGGGTGCAACACCACAAAATGGTGCCAATCACAGAGAGGGTGGGTCTTCCTCAACACACTCAACTAACTTAGTCTAGAAAAGTCACTCATTGAGATACCCAGTACCCAGAGATTAGTTTCCATGGTGATTCTAAATCTGATCAGATAGACAACTGTTGCAGTTACCTTTTCTTTGTTTTCTTTTGTTTTTTCCTGAGGTAGAGTCTCATTCTAGTCCAGGCTGACCTGGAATTCACTATGTAGTCTCAAGGTGGTGTCGAACTCATGGTGATTCTCCCACTTCTGCCTCCCAAGTGCTGGGTTTAAAGCATGCACCACCACGCCCCGTGCAGTTACTTTTTCTTTGCAGTCACAAAGCATCCAGCCAAAAGGAACTTGTGGAAAGAAAGGGTTTATTTTGCCTTCCAGACTCGAGGGGATGCTCCATGATGATGAAGGAGAAACAGGAGGAAGCCAGCTTCTTTTAGGCAGTTTTAGTTAGAAACTGAAATCCAAAAGAGAAAACCAGGAGATGCCACCCCATATATGCCAACCCACATTGGCACAAATGGAGCTCAGGAATTGAACTTGTGTCTGATCCAGATTCATCTACAACAGTTGCAGTGGCCCCTGCTGTCCACAGTCCAGCACGCTATGGCCTTCACTACCCAGGTAGGCTGGCCCAGAAGCTTGCCCCTTCAAATCTACAAACAAATCAGGTCTTCCCTTTGCCTACCTGAATCTGACAAAAGAATCCATTTTCAATCAACTGTAAAGGCTGTTCCCCATCTTCATTCTCTTAGTGTTCCCCCTTGCCTTACCCTGTGCTGTTTGGATACATGGGAGTCTGACTCCCTCACCCCACCACACATACACACCCAGCCTGTCTGGGTGGGGGGGAAAGACCAAAGTACTGTTTCTTGGTCTGAGTGGTTTTTCTGCCTGCCTCTACTTCAGACTTTGGAGTAAATTCTCACTTTAATTACATGTATGATTTTCCTCTGGTCTCTGAATCTAAAACATGTGCATTTCCCTTACATATCAGATCCACCACATGGGTGCTTTTTGTAACTCTAGGCCTACTGCTGTGTAACTTCTCTAAACTCTGCTAATCATGAGTGCAACTCTCTTTACTACTCATTTCTCCCCTAAATTTCTTGGTCTCTGTTCTGTTATTTTCTCTCTACTATTTTTCCTTAAGCCACCACCATTTCCCCTTTTAACTTTCTTCTATGGGGAAACTCAAGGTGGATGCTATGGGTCTTCCTTCTAAATCTCCTTACATAAGCACCTAGCCACTGCAAACTAATTCCAGATGCATGTGCCACCATGTGCATCTGGCTTACGTGGGTACTGGGGAATTGAACCTGGGTCCTTAGGCTTTGCCAACAAGTGCCTTACTGCTAAGTCATCTCTCCAGCCCCAATATAGTTTTAACTTTCCCCTTTTATGAGTGAAGTTGAACATCTTATATGTGTAACTTACATTTTCTTTTCTGGAAATTGTTCTATCCTTTCTTCTGTCCGGTTATGAGCCTTGTGTATTTCTTTTTTTTTTTTTTTTTTTTTGGTTTTTCGAGGTAGGGTCTCACTGGCCCAGGCTGACCTGGAATTAACTATGTAGTCTCAGGGTGGCCTTGAACTCACGGCGATTCTCCTACCTCTGCCTCCCGAGTGCTGGGATTAAAGGCGTGTGCCACCACGCCCGGCCAGAGCCTTGTGTATTTCTAGCATGGAATTAAATTCTAGTAAGTTAAAAAAAAAAAAAATCAGTGTCATACATTTCAGTTTTAAAATTCCACTTGATTCTTCCTCACAGTTTCCGTTTCTTTGCCATGAGTTTATGTCTTTTTCATTTCTTTTTTTGTCTGTTTGTTTTTCGAGGTAGGGTCTCACTCTAGCCCAGGCTGATCTGGAATTCACTATGTAGTCTCAGGGTGGCCTTGAACTCCTGGCGATCCTCCTACCTCTGCCTCCCGAGTGCTGGGATTAAAGGTGTGTGCCACCACGCCCGGCGATGTACCACTTTTTAAGCCTGGCTTTACATGAGTGGGTACTGCTGATTGAACCCAGGCAATCAGGATTTGCAAGAAAGTATCTTTAACCTCTAAGCCAATAAACTAGTCCCTTGTTTATTTTTTTTATTTAAAAATATTTTATAATAGGAGGAAAAGATCAATAATAGGAGGAAAAGATCATAACATCAAACTGAAAAGAGAGACTAATTGAGAGGGGGAGGGGATATGATGGAGAGTAAAGTTTCAAAGGGGAAAGTGAGGGGAGGGAGGGAAATAACATGGGATATTGTCTACAATTAAAGAAGTTGTCAATAAAAATTTTTTTAAAAGAAAAAATATTTTATTTGCCTGGAGGTGTTGTCACATGCCCTTTAATCCCATGAGTTCGAGGCCACCCTGAGACTACATAGTGAATTCCAGGTCAGCCTGGGCTAGAACAAGACCTTACCTCAAATTTTTTTTTTATCTATTTGAGAGAGAGAAAAAAATGCAGGGAAAGAGAGAGAAAGAGCAAGAGAATGAATGGATGTGTCAGGGCCTCTAGTCACTGCAAACAAACTCTAGACTCATGCACCACCTTATATAACTGGCTTACACGGGTCCTGGGGAATCGAACTTTGGTCCTTTGGCTTTGCAGGCAAGTTCCTTAACCGCTAAGCCATCTCTTCAGCCCTTTAAAATTTTTTTAAAATTTAATTTATTTATTAGAGAGAAAAGGAGACAGAGAGAGAGAGAGAGAGAGAATGGGCTTACCAGGGCCCCAGCCACTGCAAATGAACTTCAGATACATGCACCACCTTGTGCATCAGGCTTACATGGGTCCTTAGACTTCACAGCCAAGTGCCTTAACCACTAATCAATCTCTCCAGCCCCCTTGTTTATTTTTGAGACAGGGTCTCTCTATGTAGCCCTAGCTAAACCTGGTACTCTCATTATGTAGCCAAAGCTGGGCTTGAGCTTGTGGCAATCCACCTGCCTCCCAAATGCTTAAGATTGAGCCACTATGCTAGTTCGTGTTGTATTTTAACTCATTGCAGTTGTTAATCTTTTTGGTTCTAAAACTATAACAGTGATGGTGCACGCCTTTAATCCCAGCACTCTGGAGGCTGGAATAGGAGGATCGCTGTGAGTTCGAGGCCAGCCTGAGACTACATAGTGAATTCCAGGTCAGCCTGGTATACAGTGAGACTCTACCTCAAAACAAAACGTAACAAACAAACGAACAAACAAAAACTAACAAATTTTGTCATTCAGTGTCTGCAAATTGGTTCCTGTCCTTTTGCCTCAGATAATGCTAGCGCCCTGGAGTTACATGATGTTGCAGGCTCACTTTGCACACTTTGTGACAAGACTTATGATTAGACATGTGTGATGGTGTGAATCAGATGTCCCCCATACACTCATGTGTTCTTAATGTTTGGTCTTTAGCTGGGAGAAATTTGGGAGGTGAAATCTTGCTAAAGGAAGTGTATTTCTGGGGGAGGGGGGCTTAGCAGTATTATAGACAGCTCCCAATGAGTCAGAACTCAGGTCATTCTCTTGCTGTTTACCACCTGCTGTGGCAGACCTAATGTCCAGCCTCTGATCATATCATACTTTCCCCTGTCATCATGAAGTTTCCTCTGGAGACTATAAGCCAAAATAAATCATTTCCTCCCATCAGCTGCTTTTTGGTCAGGTGCTTTGCCCCAAAGAGCCCTAGCTTTTGTTTTGTTTTGCATTTAAAAAAATTATTTATGTATTTATTTATTAGAGAGAGAAAGAGGTAGATATATAGAGAGAATGGCCATGCCAGAACCTCCAGGCACTGTAAACAAACTCCAGATGCATGCACCGCTTTGTGCATCTGGCTTACGTGGGTACAGGGCAATCAAACCTGGGTCCTTAGGCTGCAGGCAAGTGCTTTAACTGCTAAGCCATCTCTCCAGCCCCCTGTTTTGCCTTTTTTTTTTTTTTTTCAATACTGGGGATAGAACCCAGTAACAAAGTGGTAGGCAATGCTAAGCTAGCATACTCCCAGTAAACTGTATTCCAAGCGCCCCTCCGCCACACACACACACACACACACACACACACACACACACACCATGCTCAGTTATTTTGAGACAGGAGCTCACTAAAATTCTAATCTCAAACTCACAATCGTTCTGCCTCAGCCTACTAAGTGCCAAGATTACAGTTGTGTGGCACCACACCTGGAGTGGAGCACTGGTTTCTCCAGGAGATGTGGCACTTAGAAAACTTGGTCTGGGCTCCTGGCTCATGTTGCTTTGAGTTTCTTTAGTGACAAAACTAGGGATTACATGCTTTTGGGAGAAAAAAATAAGTTTAAACCAGGCATGGTGTGCACACATTTAATCCAATTACTCCAGAGGCTGAGGTAGGAGGATCATATGAGTTTGAGGTCATCCTGGAACATACAGTGAGTTCCAAGTCAGCCTAGACTACAGTGAGACCTTGCTTTTAAAAAATTAAGTTTGCCAGGCGTAGTGGTGCACGCCTTTAATCCCAGCACTCGGGAGGCAGAGGTAGGAGGATCACCGTGAGTTTGAGGCCACCCTGAGACTACATAGTGAATTCTAGGTCAGCCTGAGCTAGAGACTCTACCTCGGAAAACCAAAAAAAAAAAAAAAAAAAAATTAAGTTTAATAATACCAAAACCACAGGAAATTAATAAAATAGACTTCACTAAAGCTTAACAATTGAGTTCTGCAACAGATATTGTAGAATGAAAAGATAAGATTGGTAGTTCTCAACACTCAACAGTAAGGGGCTAGGGAAATGGCTCAGTGGATAAAGTACTTGCCCCATAACTCTGAGTACCAGAGTTCATATCTCTAGACCCCCACATAAAAGCTGTAACCCCAGCCGGGTGTGGTGGCGCACGCCTTTAATCCCAGCACTCGGGAGGCAGAGGTAGGAGGATCGCCGAGAGTTCGAGGCCAGCCTGAGACTACATAGTTAATTCCAGGTCAGCCTGGACTAGAGTGAAACCCTACCGAAAAAAAAAAAAAAAAAAAAAAAAAAAAAAAGCTGTAACCCCAGTGTGTCTACAGAAAGGAGCAAGACAGAGACAGAAGATAATGGAAGGTTGAAAATGGAGCAGTGAACATCAAGAGATCCTGCCTCAGATGAGGTGGAAGGCAAGGACTGACACAAAAATTTTTCTCTCACCTCCAAACACACGCCATGATATGTTTGTGCCTGCACACACACACACACTAAATAGATAAATAAATTAATTAAAAAATAAAACTCAACAGTAAGAAAATGAGAACCATAATTTAAAATAGGCAAAATGGGGGCTAGAGTGTGACTGTGCATGCCTGTAATCCCAGTACTGAGGGGCATGGGCATGGAGACAGAGAAACACCAGGGCTCACCTGTCAACCGGTCTAATTGAAAACTGGTAAGCTTCAGTTTCAACAAGAGACTTGATCTCAGGGAAATAAGGTAAAAGAGCAATAGAGGAGGACACCCAATATGTCCTGTATCTTCTACAAGTGTGCACACACATGCACATCTGCAACATACATCTCTCTCTTTCTCTCTCTCTCTTTCTCTCTCTCCCTCTCCCCACCTCTCTCCCTCTCTCCCCCCTCTCTCTCTCTCTCACACACACACACATACACACACAATGGACAGAACCATAATTCTAGTACTTAGGAGGCAGAGGCAGGAGGATTGCCATAAATTTAAGGCTGCCCTGGGCTGCCTAACAAATTGCAAGCCAGGGTTAGACAGTGAGACCCTAACTCAAAAGAGTAACAAAATATTAGCACACACAAAGTAGATGGCAATATCCTTTTGAAAAAATACTAGAAAACTGAATTCCAATATTAAAAGGATCCATACACCATTATGAAGTGAAATATGAAGTTTCTCTGTGGTATAAGGATGGGTCAACATTTGAAAATAACTTAATGTGATACATTAATAGAATAAGATATGAAAATCATGTGACAATATGTTTTAGTTACTTTCTCATTGTTGTGACCAAATACCGGAACAGAAATAGCTTAATAAAGGAAAAGCTTATTTCAGCTTAAGAGTTCAAGGTTACAGTCCACCATGGGGGAGCATGACGGCAGGAACAGGAAGCAGCTGGCCACACTGTGTCCGCAATCAGAAAGCAGGGATCGATGAATGCTGCTCAGCCAGCTTCCTCCTTTTTACCCAGTTCTGGACCCCAGCCCATGGACTGATGGCTTCCATAGTTAGAATACCTTTAGGGCTAGAGAGGTCTTCAGCGGTTAAGGCACTTAAGGCACAACAAAGCTTAATAACCCGGTTCAGTTCCTTAGTACCCACATAAAGCCAGATGCACAAGGTGGCACATGCACCTGGAGTTCATTTGCAGCAACTGAAGGAGGCCCTAACGTGCCCATTCTCTCTGTCTCTCTTCTCTCTATCTCTCTGTGCTTGAAAATAAATAAAATATATATAACACATTTAACCTCAATTAACCTAATCCACAAAATCCCTCACAGACATGCCCATAGTTTTGTTTCCATGGTGTTAATGAATCCCATCAAGTTGACAACTAGAAACTAACCACCACACCTCATCAATACATGCATAAAATGGATTTGATTAAAATTTAACAACTTTTCATGATAAAACACTCAACAAAATAGCAATGGAAGGAAACTATTTTAATATAATAAAAGCCACCTATGAAATAGTCAAGCTAATAATCCTATTTAAGGCTGAAAAGCTGAAAGCTTTTCTCTAAGATTATACTCATTCTTACTATTTCTATTCAATATAATCCCAGCCAATGCAATTAGAAAAAAAAAAAAAGACTTTCAAATCACAAAGAGGTAACATTATCCCTGTTTATAGACAATATAATCTAATTTTTAGTAAGCCCTAAGATTCTTTTATAAAAGCCTTTTAGAACTAATAAACAAGCTGGGTGTGGTTGCACATGATTATAATCTCAGAATTTGAGAGGTAAACATAGGAGATTCAGGAGTCCAAAGTCACCTTCCTCCACTACATAGTGAGTTTGAGGCTAGCCTGAGCTATGTGAAACACTGTCTCAAAACAACAACAAAAAGGGGCTGGAGAGATGGCTTAGCAGTTAAGGCGCCTGCCTGCTAAGCCTAAGAACACCCGTTCCAATGTCCAGGTCCCACGTTTAGCCAGATGCAAAGTGACGCAAGGGTGCAATGCCACACTTGCCAACAAGGGGACACATACATCTGGAGTTCGTTCACAGCGGCTGAGAGGCTGTTGGCGCGCCCATTCTCTCTCTCTGCCTCTCCTCCTCTCCCCATCTCTCTGTCCAAAAAAATAAAATAAAATAAAGGAACTAATGAACTGAAAGACCCAGGCCAGAGTAGCACCATGACAGGCCTCAGTCACTCTGTAGGCCACAGGGGCGAGTTCCCAAAATCAAGGGAAGAACAAGCAGTACCGGGAAAACCATAAACTTGCTGTGTGAGCATGACTCAACATTCTTACTGCATTCTTACTGTCCTGGGCTGGATGGCCCAATAAGATCCACCGTCTCAGAGTTTTGTAAATGTCAGCCAATCAAATGAATGTAACCATGTGCGCCAACCTGTTCAAATGTAACCGCCGTTTGCTAAGCCAATTAAGTTTGAAATTCCCCTAGACCTAGCCGGCCAAAATCCTAACACCAATCAAGAACCCCCAAGTACAGTTAATGTTCAAATTAGCCAATAATGTGGTTGCGTGGGTGATAGTCCTCTCCCCCTTGCTCAAACCTCAATAAAAAGCCCGCCATTCTGATTTTCTGGGCTCTTGCTAGAATCCACTGTGTTGGTGAAGGCAAGAGACCGAGCTTAAGCCCGAGTAAAAGCTCTTTGCGTTTTCATACGTGTTTGGTCTTCCTTGGTGGTCACTGGGGGCGCCGTGAACTGGGCATAACAGAACAAATGCAGTAAAGTAACAGAATACGACTTTAGCATACCACCTCTCAACATCAAAACGCTGAAGACCAACCTCCCCACACATCAACCTTTGGGGACAAGCCATAGCAGCTTCACAGGGAAAATGGCACATCACTATGAGCCCCTAATAAAGGGTGGATGTGTAGCTGAAATACATACATTAACTGATGCAACAATGGAAGATGTAATCACCCTTGTTCAAAGGCTTTCAACCAGCTGAGTTCATCTCCAATTTCATTCTTATTTTTCCATTGATAATGTCATCTTTAAAAAAACTGATCACTCACTACTTACTTGCTGTGGTAGTTTGAATAGATGGACCCCAATATATTCAGTGTTTTATTAGTTTGTAGTTTGCATCTGTAGCCACCTGGTTGGAGGCAATGTCTTTGGACAGATCTTCAGGTGTGGTGGGTTTAAGATTTCAATCTAAAGATATGCAAAGTGTGCCTAGCTGGAGTTTCTGAGGTGTGCTGGGCTATGTGTGTGTTTGGTGCTGTGAAAGCAGGCCAGCTTGTTTTGCCATTATGGAATTTCCCTTGGATCTGTAAGCTTCAATAAACATCCCTTCCTCCATAACTGTGCCTGGTCTGGAAGTTCATCTCAGTGAACCTGAAGCTGTCTGCTACAATTGCTTTGTAATGGTCTTTTCCATTTATTTACCAAAGTCCATTTTATCCAAATAATCAACTTAAATCTATCGTGGATATTTAATTCCTTTGCCAGAGATTGCTTTAGGGAAGAACTGGTCAATCCAAAGCCAATTTAGATCAATGAGGAGGTGTGCTTTGAGCTCTGGGAATGAAGGCATTCTGAGTCTCTACATTTGACCTGAGCTAGGAAGTGCTTGATGCTGCAAGGCCATCTTAGAATTGTTCAGGAATTCAGCTTAAGAGCAATGCCAACCAAAGAGGGTGGAGTCAAGAGAATACCTGAGGAGAGCATCCCTTAAAACTTGGCTACCTCTGACTTGCCTCTTATGTTAGATAATAAAAATCCTGCCGGGTGTGATGGTGCACGTCTTTAATCCCAGCACTCGGGAGGCAGAGGTAGGAGGATCGCTGTGAGTTTGAGGCCACCCTGAGACTCCATAGTGCATTCCAGGTCAGCCTGGGCCAGAGTGAGACCCTACCTCGAAAAACCAAACCAAACCAAACCAAACCAAAACAAAAAAAAAAAACAAAAAAAAAAAAATACATATCACACAAAACAATTTAAGTTAAAATTGCCTGTTAGTTGAATCCAAAAGCATCATAATTGATAGAGGTGTTCAGTAAGTTTTCTCTTTTATGATAGCATTTAAAATATTTATGATTTTTTTTTTTTTTTTTTTTTTTTTTTTCGAGGTAGGGTCTCACTCTGGCCCTGGCTGACCTGGAATTAACTATGTAGTCTCAGGGTGGCCTTGAACTCACAGCAATCCTCCTACCTCTGCCTCCCAAGTGCTGGGATTAAAGGCGTGCGCCACCATGCCCGGCATGAAATATTTATGATTTTTTAATTTAATGATTTTTATTATTTATTATTATTATTATTATTTTGGTTTTTTGAGGTATGGTCTCACTCTAGCCTAGGATGACCTGGAATTCACTATGTAGTCTCAGGGCTGCCTTGAACTCACAGTGATCCTCCCACTTCTGCCTCCCAAGTGCTGGGATTAAAGACGTGCTCCACGAAGCCCGGTTTTATTGATTGATTTATTTATTTTTTTAATAAAAAGGTTGTACTCTTATATCCTCTCTCCCAATTTTGCTGAGGGTCTTCTTTGATGGGGTTATTGGTATTTGTTGTGGGGACCAAGAGGCCTCTGTCCATCTCTGGGGGGAGGGAGGCAAGATAGGTGCCTCAGGCTATTCCTATTCCCACCCTCCCCGCCCCCCAAAGCTCTTACAAACTCTCCACCCCCTCTACCAAAATGTTCCCTGAGCCTTGGGGTTCGGGAAGGGGTGGGCAGGGCAGGCAGGGATCTAGTTTAGTGTTGCTTTCTCTGTAGCCTCTGGATCTCTGTTTTGGTGAGGTTTGAGTGATCACAGTATCTGTTGCTATTTCCCTGGAACTGGTTTTCAGGGTCACTGTGAGAGCGGTACTCATGTTACCACTTCCTCTGCAGTGACTCTAGGCAGATGAGGTAGAAGTGAGTCACTTCATGGCATAAGGTCCGCTCTCTTCTTGATGAATTGATGCATCCCTGTTCTCTCCAGTATTCTCCTCCAGCTGTAAGACAGAGCAGATTCTCCAATTTGCCCCCACAGGAGCTGTCAGGGAACCTGCACCCATCTGCTCCACACTAGCACACTGCTGTGGAATCCACTAAGTAACTTTATTTCATTTTGGTTATTTAAAAAATATTTTTATGGCCGGGCGTGGTGGCGCACACCTTTAATCCCAGCACTTGGGAGGCAGAGGTAGGAGGATCACCGTGAGTTCGAGGCCACCCTGAGACTACATAGTTAATTCCAGGTCAGCCTGGACCAGAGTGAAACCCTACCTCGAAAAACAAATAAATAAAAAATTAATAAATAAAAAATAAAATAAAAAATATTTTTATTTTTAATTTATTTGAGAGAGAGAGAGAAAAGAAAGAGGCAGATACATAGAGAGAGATTGGGCATGCCAGGGCCTCCAGCCTCTGCAAATGAACTCCAGACGCATGTGTGTATCTGGCTTACGTGGGTCCTGGGGAATTGAACCCTTTGTCTTTGCAGGCAAGTGCCTTAACTGCTAAGCCATCTCTCCAGCCCTGTTGTTGCTTTTGATAGGTCTACCTAGATGTTTATTTACTTCACTTTAATCCCTTTTTGAAGGTTAGTTTGTCATAAAAAAAAAAAAAGTAATGTGTTTCATTATGGCATTGCTTCTGATTCATCCCATTGTCCTCTCCAATCTCCCTATCTCCCCTGCCCCCCCTTGCTGTTTTTTTTAAAGCTTTCATTTATTTGTAAGGGGGGGGGGAGTGTGTGTGTGTGTGTGTGTGTGTGTGTGTTTGTACTTGGGTTTCTTGCCACTGCAAATGCATGCCAGATACTTCTGTCAGTTTTTCTGTCTGACTTTGCTTGGGTGCTAGGGAACAAAATCCAGGCCAGAAGACCTTGTAAGCAAGATCCTTTAACTACTGAGCCATCTCCCCAGCCCCATGTTATTTTATTTTATTTTATTTATTTGAGAGAGAGAGAGGGAGAAAGAGGCAGATAGAGAGAGAATGGGCCTCAAGCCACAGCAAATGAACTCCAGACACATGCATCACCTTGTGCATCTGGTGTACATGGGTCCTGGGGAGTTGAACCTGAGCACTTTGGCCTTGCAGGCAAATGCCTTAACTACTAAGCCATCTCTCCAGCCCAGCCCTGTGTTTTATGAGGCAGGGTGTCACTCTAACCCAGGCTAACCATGAACTCATGGTGATTCTATCTCAGCCTCCCAAGTACTGGGATTAAAGGCATGTACCAACATGCTCAGATTTCAGTAACTTTATTAATATCTCGAAATTACTTATTGTCCTTCATCACTATGATTTATTTTCCTCTATCTCTCTAATTAGATTGTATGAGTCATGCCCTGAACTTTTGATAATTATATCAATCTTACTAATTTTTAACCCAATGCTTGGCATGTTGGAAGTTATTAGATATTTTTTGTTTGTTTGTTTGTTTTTCAAGGTAGGGTCTCAGTCTAGCTCAGGCTGACCTGGAATTCACTATGTAGTCTCAGGGTGGCCTTGAAGTCACAGCGATCCTCCTACCTCTGCCTCCCGAGTCCTGGGATTAAAGGCATGCACGCCACCAACCCCTGCTCTATTAGTAAATATTTGATGACTGTGTGAATGATTTTTCCCTGCTGTATCCTGAATGCACAGGTTAAGGAACTTACAAGAAACATGGCTACCTTCTCATTGCTGGAACAAAGCACTCGCCCAAAAGCAGCTGATGGGAGAAAACATTTTTATTTTGGCTTCCAGTCTCAAGAGGAAGCTTCATGGTGGCAGGGCATGAGCAGAGGCTGGCCATCACCTCTGCCACAGCAGGTGGAAAACAGCAGCAGGAGGGTGAGGTGACTAACACTGGCAAGCTAGGAGCTAATACACCCTCCAGATCCACCACCAGCAACACACCTCCCAAACTGCTAACAGCTGGGCTCAAGCATTCAGAAGACATGAGTTTATAGGGGACGCCCAATCCAAACCGCCACGCTCTGTCGTTCTTTGATCTACATAAAAGGCTGACAGGGCTCACATTGATTAATGAATCCCTCTGACCTGGGTTACCTCCTTTGGGAGCTGCTTGACTTGTAGGAAAACCAGAGCTCATTAGTGACAGCAGCAGAGATGAGAGACTATCATTAGGACACTGTTTTCAGACGGAGGCACACTGTAGAACTGAGCAAGGTGTGTGGCTTGTATTAGCATACCAGAGACACTGTGGTGGAGAAAGAAAAAATAATGAAAGGCTGCGATAAAGGGGGAGAACAGATTTTAAATAGCCAAGTGTGGTGGTGCACGCTTTTAATCCCAGCACTCAGGAGGCAGAAGTAGGAGGATCACCGTGAGTTCGAGCCCACCCTGAGACTATAGAGTGAATTCCAGGTCAGCCTGAGCTAGAGTGAGACCCTACCTTGAAAAAAAAAAAGGAGGAAAAAAAGATAAAAGGAAAAAAAGTTCACTAATGAGCATTTATTCCGCACAGTTTTTATAAGAAAATCTTTTTTTATTTATTTGTTTGAGAGCGACAGAGAGAGAGAAGGAGAGAATGGGCATTCCAGGGCCTCCAGCCACTGCAAAAGAACTCCAGATGCATGTGCCACCTTGCGTCTGGCTTACATGAGTACTGGAGAATCGAGCCTCAAACAGGGGTCCTTAGGCTTCACAGGCAAGCGCTTAACCACTAAGCCATCTCTCTAACCCTTATTCCATACGTTTTTGCACGTGTGTGGGAGGGGGTAGTATATGTGGTATGATATGTGTGTATGTACAGTGTATACACATATGTATGTGCATACATGCATGGACATCATGTGCATGCAGGAGGCCAGAGGAGCACATGCAGTGTCCCTCTCTATCACTCATCCATGTACTTCCTTAAGATGGAGTCGTCACTGAGCCCAGAGCTGCTGTTTTTAGTCAGACTGGTTGGCCAATGAGCCCCAGTGACAATCCTGTCTCCACTTCTCACAGGACTGGGTTACAGTCATGTGTGGCCATGCCCAGCTGTTTCTATAAGTGTTGGAGAATCAAACTTGGGCCCTCTTAGGACCTCATGCTTGTGTAGCATCTGTTCTTACCTGCTGGACCATCTCCCCTGCCCCTTACATACTTTCTATGTACCAGGTTCTAAGACTCTAGAGATATGAACAAGACACAGACCTCATTTTTAGGGAGCCTACAGCCTAAATAAGAAACACATATGTGGAAGTTTGAATAGATGGCCCCCAATATATTCAGTGTTTTATTAGTTTGTAGTTTGCATCTGCAGCCACCTGGCTGGAGGCAGTGTCACTGGGTGGATCTTAAGGTGTGGTGTTGGGTTTGAGATTCCATTGTAAAGATATGCAAAGTGTGCCTAGCTGGAGTTCCTGAGGTGTGCTGTGCTGTGTGGCTTTTGGCTTTTGTTTTCTCTCTCTGCTTGGACCTGTGAAGGCAGGCCAGCTTTTTCTGCCATTATGGAACTTCCCCTGGATCTGTAAGCTTTAATAAATATCCCTTCCTCCATAACCGTGCCTGGTCTGGAAGTTCATCTCAGTGAACCTGAAGCTGTCTGCTACAACATATTATTCATAACTGTAACAAGTGCTTCAAAAACATGAAAGCAGCCGGGCGTTGGTGGTGCACCCTTTAATACCAGCACTCGGGAGGCAGAGGTAGAAGGATTGCTGTGATTTCAAGGCCACCCTGAAACTACATAGTTAATTCCAGGTCAGCCTGGGCCAGAGTGAGACCCTACCTCGAAAAACCAAAAAAAAAAAAAAAAAAAAAAAAAAAAAAGAAAGCAGCATGCCAATAATCAAAGGTCAGGAGGTCAGGGCTCTCTAAGTGGGCCAGAATGTTCAATGCACTAATAGCACACCCATGCTTTCAGTCTACCCATTGACCAGGACTCGGGCACAGAACAGCGTCTGCCATAGCTGGGGTACTTGGATAAGGCATAGGAAGGTTCAGCTGTGCTCTTGGGTCATTGTCTTCAGGCCTCTGAGAGGAGCATGTAAGAGACGGGAATCAGCCTTGCTGCTCTGGACAGCATGAAACTGTGGTTAGAGCCAGTGGTCAGTGAAAAAAGCCAAAGAAATATGGGCATGTTAGATGAAGATCATCTCCAGAGTAATCTACTAAAGAAAGCCGGTTGAATGTTCTCTGGGAGCCTTGGCCATCTCCCATTTTACTTATAGTTCTCAAGAATAACTGTGGGATGAGGTTGGTCAAAATTAAAGAGTTGAGTTGTAGGTGGTGGCTGGAGAGATGGCTTAGCAGTTAAGGCATTTGCCTACAAAGCCAAAGGATCCCAGTTCGATTCTCCAGGAACAACGAAAGCCAGATGCAAGGGTGGGGAGGGGTAGCATGAGTCTGGAGTTCGTTTGCAGTGGTTGGAGGCCCTGGTGTGCCCATTCTCTCTCTCAAATAAATAAATTTTATATATATATATATATATATTTTTTTTTTAAGAGTTGGGTTGGGGAGATGGCTCAGTAGTTAAGGCACTTGTTTTGCAAGGCCTGATGGTCTTGGATTTGATTCCCCAGAACCCACATAAAGCTGGATACACAAAATGGTGCCTGTATCTAGAGTTCATTTGCAGTGGCAGGAGGCCCTGGCACACCCATACTATCTTCTCTCTCTCTCTCTCTCTCTCTCTGCCTCTTTCTTTGTGTCTCTCTCTTTCTCTCAAATAATTATTTTAAACTAAAGAATCATGAATAAGCCACATGGAAACCTACTTTCTTTGTTAGCTACTTTAAATATTTATAAGTTAGGGCTGGGGAGATGACTCAGCAATTAAAGATTCAAGATCCTTGCTTGCACAGTCTGCTGGCCTGGGTTCAATTCCCCATTGCCCAAGTGGAACATGCATCTGGAGTTTGCAATGGCAAGAGGCCCTGGTGCACCCATATTCCTTCTCACTCTAACTCTCTCAAATAAATAAAAATACTTAAAAATATGGATGTATATAAGTTTAAAAAAGAAAGAGGGGATTGAGAGATGATGGCTTAGCAGTTAAGATGCTTGCCTGCAAAGCCAAAGGACCCAGGTTCAAGTCCCCACTACTTGTGTAAGCCAGATGCATAAGGTAGTATGTGTATCTGGAGTTCTTTGGTTTGCAGTGGCTGGATGCCCTGGCATACCCATTCTCTCTCTCCCTCTCTCAAATAAATAAATAAAAATAAAAAAGAAAGAGTTTGGGCATAGTATGTACTCTCTCATTTGCGATTTCTAACTGGGAACAGCTGGAGATGAATGCAAATGGTAATAAACACAGGAATATGGACATAAAACTAGAATGAAACCAAGAGACAGAGGAAATAGGAAAAGAGGAGAGGAGAGGAGCAGTTACTTGACAGGTTAGGGAAGGGACATACTCTAGGGAGTGGGGAGGACTTGGAGGGGGAGGGTGGGCAGAGAATTACACAAAAGTTAAGACAATATGAATCAGTTCCATAGAAACTCTCATTTTGACTAGTATTCTATAAGATATAACTACCAAGTTTGATTCCCCAGTACCCACATAAAGCCAGATGCACAAAGTGGCACATGCATCTGGAGTTTGTTTGCAAACAAACTTCTATTTTCTTGAGAATAACTAAATAAAATACCTTTTAAGAGTATAACCTTGGCTGAAGAGATGACTTAGCAGTTAAGGCACTTGCCTGCAAAGCCAAATAACCCAGGTTCAAATCCCCCGGACCCATGTAAGCCAGATGCACAAGGTGGTGCATGCATTTAGAGTTCATATGCAGCAGCTAAAAGCCCTGGCACACGCATTCTCTCTATATATCTGCCTCTTTCTATCTCTCTCAAATAAATAAAATAAAAAAAGTAAAAATGAAAACAGAAATTAACTTTAAAAAGAATATAAACTATTATGTATGATATATAATTAAATTATTTTTAAAAGGGGGGCTGGAGAGATGGCTAAGTGGTAAGGTACTTTCCTGCAAAATTTAATGACCTTGGCCGGGCGTGGTGGCGCATGCCTTTAATCCCAGCACTTGGGAGGCAGAGGTAGGAGGATCGCTGAGAGTTCGAGGCCACCCTGGGACTACATAGTTAATTCCAGGTCAGCCTGGACCAGAGTGAGACCCTACCTCGCAAAACCAAAAAAAAAAACAAAAACAAAAACAAAAAAAAAACGTAATGACCTAGGTTTGAGTCCCCGATACCCACATAAAGCCAGATGCACAGAGTGGTGCATGCATTTGGAGTTTGTTTGCAGTGGCAGGAGGCCCTGGCATGCTCATTCTCTCCCCCCACTTCCCATCCTTGGAAATAAATAAATAATCAATTATCTTTTTAAAAAGAAAGAGTTTTGGCAGAAGCACCATGCAGGGGTGTAAATGCTATGCTCAGAGCCATAGGTTGTTACAGAAAAAATTTAGTGCCAGGGTTGGGAGACACCCAAGAGTTCTTGGTCAGGGAGGTCACCAAAGTCCCCAAAACAATAAAGGCTATGGTCAAGGCACTTGCTTGCCCACTAGAACTATACAGTATTCCCTTTTGCTGAAGACACCACCTGATTCGATTGCAGAACACTGAGAAATCAAGCTAGAATCAAGTTGGAAGCGTCTTCCCTACTCACTAATGGTCATAGTGCTGGAAAGTGCTATGCAGCCTCCTGAAGGAGAGAAGCCTTAGTGCTCATAACTAACAGTAGACCCTGCAAGATAAACAACTGGCGACCCAGGTGATGCACCTACTAGTGCAATAATGGCATCTCTGTTATGGAGTAACCAGTTGTTCTCTAACTGGAGCTGAGGCTGGCTCCACAGGAGGGAGTTTATGCCTGATACTAAAAACCTAGTCAAAAGCCTATGGCTAGAAAGGTCACAAACACTAGGAGTGAAGTTAACACTGTTGTTTGGCTACATGGATATATTACACCCACCAAACTACCCAATAAATACTTATCCTTATGCCTCTATATTAGTGCTGCTCTCGCCTTTGGTTAAAGAAGTTTCTTTTTTCAGGTGGTGGTGACTGCTGAGGAAACTCAGATATAGTCAAAATGCTAAGAAGAAGTGACAGTGGAGTGTTTAGCACTGAGACAGCTCTATCACACTGACCAAGGCTCAGGATGTGGCAGAAAGACTGTAAGGGACAAAGGAAGGGGAGGAGTGCTTTCTCCCAGACACAAAGTGATCACTATATTCCTGACCTCACAGCAGCTGTCATTATCTGCACAAGACCTGCATAGTATTGATCCATCAACAGGTTGTCATGGAGGACAGAGGAGGGCATAAATAAATAAATAAATAAATAAATAAATAAATAAATAAATAAATAAATGGGACATCAATATAATAGAGGGAATAGTAGGAAAGAAGGGGGATTCAGTGAGGGATGGGGGAGAAAGAAAAAGAAACATTGTGTAAGATTATGTAAACTTTTAATCAAATTTTGGGACTGGAGAGAATGCTCAGTGTTTAAAGGCTCTTGCAAAATCTACAGCCTGGGTTCAATTACCCAGTACCCACTTAAAACCACATGCCAAAGTGGAACATGCATCTGGAGTTCATTTGCAATGTCAAGAGACCCTGGTGCTCCCATACTCCCATGTATATGTATATGTATATGTATATGTATATGTATATGTATTATATATATATGTGATTATGTGTATATGTGTGTGTGTGTGTGTATATATATATATATATATATATATATATATATATATATATATATATATATATATATATATATATACATATATATACACATATACATATATATGTATGGAGAGAGAGAAAGCCAGAGACAGAGAGATCAATCACTGCAATAAAAATCCAGATGTTTGGCGTGGCCGGGGCGGGAGGCCGGGCGGGTGGGCGCTCACTGGGGCAAGGCGGGCCCCCTGGGCGGCAGGCAGCCGGTGGAGCCTCATGGGAGGATTCGGCTCCTGAGCAGCGCGGTGGTGGCGGCATAGCCTCGCCAAAGCAGCCTAGGGGGAGAAATAAGGCGAAAAACCACACAATACACTCTTCTACAAAAAAGTGAAGGCGTATAAGGAATTATCAACCACAGCAGAGAAGCAGGAGAGACCCAGAGCTTCTAGCAACCACAGAAGCTGCCAGAATTGGCTCTCACCACGGCCCCAGTCCCGGTCTCTGGGAAGGACTAGGGGGCCCCACCCTGCCTGAGCCGCAGAAGCAGGTGAAGGGATTTTCCACTCACACCAGCCTCTGCGCAAAGTCAAAAACCAGAGGAAGACAGCAGGCACCAGCTGAACAGCTCCAGGACAACTTCAGGCACCCTCTGCAGCCTCCCTTCCCCCAACTGCCCCTGGAGACCTGGGGAAGGGAACCCAGGCACACAGCATCCAGCACAGCCTATCAGGGCAGCGGACCCACCAGCCAGCCTAGTAGAGCCCATCGCACAACAAAGAGGGACCCAAGTAGGCACCCAGCATAGGTGAGACTGAAGCCATCCCAAATTTACACCTGGTCAGTACCTGCCCCAAAGCCTGGCATATAGGCCTGCACTGAAATGCTAGTCTCACCTTCCATGTCAGCGCATGTTATGTGTTAGTTTGATTAATGGGAGACTTTGTCATTTTAAAATAAGCTGCATTTTGGGGTTGTCCTTTGTTGCTTCCTGATTTATAGTGCCTTTGTCTTCTGTCATTCTTGGGGGCAGGGTCTTCTGGACCTGGAACCCTTTACAGACCCGAAATCTCAGCCTTCCAGCTGACAGGATTAAGGGCGTGGGTAGTACATGCCCTTAGGGACTTGGGCTGTGTTAGATGATCTGTTTGTCTTAATGCCCACTCTTAATATACTCCATGTTGCTTTTGACTGAGTGTGTATATTGCTCAGTTGAATTTTAAAATTTGCCTGCATTTTGCTCCACCCAGCCTACTAGAATACTTGGATAGTAGGCAAACCCAACACCTAGGGTCACTTATGCCGTTACTCAGAGTAATAGAAGAGCCACACCTGGCACCCTAAGTTCCTACCCTGAAGACATACAACGTCAGATTTACATGTCTAAGAATACTGCAGATAATTAGAAAATCCAAACATCAAATTAACCCAAGATGCGAAAATCTCTACATTATAGTACAAGAAACACAAAAAATCAAAACAATATAATTCCACCAAAAATTATAAATCCATCAGAAATGAACTCCAGTGAGACTGACTTAGGTGAAATATCTGACAAAGATTTCAGAAGAATGCTTATAACTATGCTCAAAGAACTCAGAGATGAACTCAAAGAAGTGAGAGAAGAACTCAAAGAAGCGAGAGAAGAGTTCAAAGAGGAAGTCCGACTCTGGAAGGAGGGCCCAGGGAACCATCTTAATGAAGTGACAAGGCTAATACAAGACATGCGTAAGGAAATAGGAATAGTGAAGAAAAACCAAGCAGATATACTAGCAGTGAAAAACACAGGTTTCTCTCTAGTCACCAGTCCATGCAGGAGGAACCAGGGTTTGAGGATGAATGCTCACCATGACAGTGACAGGTTAATGTGGCCAGACGGCAGCTGCCTGGTGGATGAGTCCTTAGCAGCCCCCCAAGAGAAAGAAGCCTGGCTTCCTCGGGTCTTCATAGCCTCACACATCCCATCAGCCTCAGGACTGAAGATCTTCCACTGGACTATGCCCCTCAGCCAGCAAATGTGCAGTTTCCTCCCGTGTTGCCACTCCCTGAAGACCTCAAAGCCTCCTGCTTCCAGAGTGCAAGTAAACGGAACCACGAGTCCTTCATTGTTGCAGACAGATTCGCAAACAGTGGCGTGGGCTTCAGCAGTAGCTCTCATTCTCCAGCACCCGAGAAAGTGACTCTTCTCGTGGATGGCACACGTTTTGTTGTAAACCCACAGATTTTCACTGCTCACACGGATACTATGTTGGGAAGGATGTTTGGACCTGGAAGAAAGTACAACTTCACGAGGCCCAACGAGAAGGGAGAATATGAGATTGCAGAGGGAATTAGTGCCACGGTGTTTTGCACGGTGCTGGATTATTACAAAATTGGTGTCATCAATTGTCCTGATGGCATCTCTATCCCAAACCTGAGAGACACCTGCAACTATCTCTGCATTAACTTCAACTTCAACACTATCCGGTGTTAAGACCTCAGTGCTTTGCTGCACGAGCTGTCAAACGATGGTGCTCACAAGCAGTTTGACCACTACCTCAAAGAACTCATTCTGCCCATCATGATGGGCTGTGCCAAGAAAGAGGGGCGAGAGTGCCACATCGTCGTGCTGACCGATGAGGATTCTGTACACTGGGATGAAGACCACCCCCCCCACCCATGGGGGAAGAATATTCCCAAATTCTTTATAGCTCCAAGCTCTACAGATTCTTCAAATATATTGAAAACCGAGATGTTGCTAAAACAGTATTGAAGAAGCTGGGCCTGAAAAACATTCGAATTGGGATTGAAAGTTACCCTACCTGTAAATCAAAAATTAAGCGAAGACCTGGTGGTCAGTCAGAGGTTATCTACAATTATGCCCAGTGCCCCTTTATCCAGATGTCGTGGGAAAAGGAAGAAGGAAAGAGTTGCCATGTGGATTTCCAGTGTGTTCGCAGCAAATCCCTCACCAACCTGGTAGCTGCTGGAGAGGATGTGTTGGAAGACCAAGAGATACTGATGTACCACCCGCTGCAGGTGGACGAGCTGGACCGGCTCAATGCCCCACTCTCTCAGATGGCTTCGAGCGACTTCCAGGATCAGGGCGGCTGGGTTGGCTTCTTGCTGGAGCTCTGCTCTGTGGGATGTCCCAGCCAGGTGTCCTGTCCTCTGTGGTCTCTGGCCCTGAGGAGATGCCTCTCCTATCTATTCCTTCCCCCCATACCTATGAACATACCACATCTTCTGTTCTGTGTGAGGCTGATGGGTTTGTAGCAAAGGGACCAAACTTAAAAGGAGACAGTGTGTCTGCTAAAGCAGGCATTGGTGAGATGTATATGGAGTGTCATTCCCAGGGTCTCTGCACCCACACGGCTTCCTTGAAAAATGAGGCTCATGTTCAGAACGCCCAAAAGAAATTGTTTATGAATGCAAGGAACAATCAAAGCTACACAAATCGGGTTCTTGGCAGGCATAATGGTGACACCCCAGTATTGTGAAACCCTTTAGCTTCAAGGTTTAGGAACCTAAACAAACTGAAGATGCGTGTGGAATGACACAGTGCAAATCGAAGAACCTCCCCAGCTTGGGTCACTGGCTTCCCCAGGCCTGGATTCTGTGCGTGTGGCCGGAGAGCTGAGGTGGGCTTTTCAGTGTGCAACAGATATTTCTCAGAAGTGCTCAGCATGTTAAGATGCAAGAGCTCCACGGAGAAGGCATTTGGTGAACTGAGAGGGGACAAACCTGCAGAGATTCTGTCTGGTGGAGGATTTTCCCTGTGTGTTCTCATGCAGCGAAGTTTTGGGAGAATCAGTCCATTCAGGTATTGAAACAACCTCTTAGCTGCTTGTACCTGGTTAACAAAAAAGTATTAATGTCATCTCCAAAGAAAAGGACAAATTGAAGGGAAGTGGGGTCTGGGCCTCATAAAAAAATACAGATGTTTGTGCCACTTAGTGGCCATGCGTGACCTTGCACTTGCCTCAGTTTTGTGCATCTGGCTAAGGTGGTATCTGGAGAGTAGAACATGGGTCCTTAAGCTTTGCAGGCAAGTGTCTTAACCACTAAGCCATCTCTCCAGCCCAATGAAAATATTTTTAAATAAAGGATTTTTTTTTTTTTTTTTGGTTTTTCGAGGTAGGGTCTCACTCTGGTCCAGGCTGACCTGGAATTAACTATGTTTTCTCAGGGTGGCCTCGAACTCTCAGCGATCCTCCTACCTCTGCCTCCCGAGTGCTGGGATTAAAGGCGTGCACCACCACGCCCGGCAAAATTAAGTTTTTTATTTTAATAAAAACTAATAAAATGATACATCAAGGTACATATGTTTTAATTTTAAAATATTTATTTGAGAGAAAGAGTATGGGCACACCAGGGCCTCTTGCCACTGCAAACAATCTCCAAATACATAAGCTACTTTGTACATCTGGCCCTAATGGGTGCTAAGGAATCAAATCCAGGCCAGCAGGCATTACAAACAAGCACCTTTAACTGCTGAGCCATCTCCTCAGCCCTCAAAATATATTTTTAATTTTTATTTTGGGTTATCGAGGTATGGTCTTGCTCTAGCCCAGGTTGACCTGAAATTCACTATGTAGTCTCAGGCTAGCCTCGAACTCGCAATGATCCTTCTACCTCTGCCTCCCGAGTCCTGGGATTAAAGGTGTGTGCCACCATGCCTGGCAGAGAAAGATAATGGGTGCACCAGGGCATCTAGCCACTGCAAATGAACTCCAGGTGCATGTGCCACTTTGTGCATCTGGCTGTATGTGGGTACTGAGGAATCAAACTCGGGTCATTAGGCTTTGCAGGCAGCCATCTCTTCAGTCCCATTTATAATATTTTTATTTATTTATTTTTTATTTATTTGCAAGCAGAAAAAGGGAATCAAAGATAACGTGTGCACCAGGGCCTCTTGCCCCACAAACTCCAGATGCATGAACCACTTTGTGTGTCTGGCTTTCCCTGGGTAGTGGGTAATCAAACTAGGACTAGCAGGCTTTGCAAACAACATCTTTAGCTGCTGAACCATGTCTCCAACCCTGTCAAAGTATATTTTTCATAAGAGAACAGCTGTGGAATATACTGGGACTGTAGTATCTTGAGAAGGGAAGGGACTGGCCAGAATCATGTGGGCTCTGTTCCCAAATCCCTAGAAACAGAGTATCTAGAGGCTGTGGAGAAGACTGTGGGTAAGGTGTTTGCCACACAAGCATGAGGACCCGAGGTCAGATCCCCAGAACCCAAGTAAGATGCTGGATGGGTTTTGTGAACCACCTACCTCTTGGAAGGTAGAGACAGAAGGATCCCCCGGGCTTGCTGGCTACCTAGTCTAGCTGAACAGGTGAGTTCTAGATTGTGTGATCCTAATGCATCTAAGATAATGGGAGGTGAAGCCTGAAGAACCCGAAGTTTGTGGGCCAGCTAGGCTGACTTTGGAGTCTGGTAGCAGTTGAAGAGATCCTGTCTCTAAGAAGCACAGACACCTACCTCCAAGTTGTCCTGACCAACACATGTGCCCATACACACAAATAATTTTCTTATATTTTTATTTATTTTTTTGCAAGCAGAGAGAGAGAGAGGGAGGGAGGGAAGGCAGGAGAATGAAGGGGCATGCCAGGGCTCCCAGCCACTGCAAACAAACTCCAGAAGTATGTGTCCCTTTGTGCATCTGGCTCTATGTGGGTACTGGGGAATTGAACTCTGGTCAGTAGGCTTTGCAGGCAAACACCTTAACTACTGAGCCATCTCTTTAGCCCCACAAATAATTTTTAATTACTATTTTTACCAATGCAAAAATATTCATATTGAGCTGGGCATGGTGGCACACGCCTTTAATCCCAGCACTCGGGAGGCAGAGGTAGGAGGACCGCCATGAGTTGGAGGCCACTCTGAGACTACATAGTTAATTTCAGGTCAGCCTGGACCAGAGTGAGACCCTACCTGGAAAAACCAAAAAAAAAAAAAAAAAGTTCATATTTTCATAAGGGTGTGAATAACAGGAGTGACTAATGCAAGGTTATCTAACTAACATATTATGATAACCTGATAGAGTATAAGTAAATGTCAGAATCTGGGTGGTGTATAAAGGAGGGCTCACTATAAAATTATTTCAACTCTCTGCAGGGCATGGCTGTGCATGTCTTTAATCCTAGCTCTCAGAAGGCAGAGGTAGGAGGTTTGAGGCTTCAAGGCCAGCCTGGGACTACAGAATGAATTCCAGGTCAGCCTGCGCTACAGTAAACCCTACCTTGAAAAACCAAAATATTCAACTCTTTTATGCTCCAAATTTTTTGTGGTAAGCCCTGTGTGGTGGCTCATGCCTTTCATCCCAACACTCAGGAGACTGAGGTAGGAGGATTGCTGTGAGTTGGAGGCCAGTCTGGGCTACAAGGGTGAGTCAGCCTGTATCAGCCTGTGCTACTGTGAGTCCCTGCTTCCCAAGGTATTTCCTTTTCATGATAAAATGTTGGAAATTTTTAATTGAACACTAATATTAAAAAAAAAAAAAAACAACCCTGACCCTAGGAGAAGGGTTGGTTAAAAATGGAGCAAAAGGGTGCTGTGGAAATGGCTCAGTAGTTAAGGCACTTGCCTCAAAGCCTAACGACCCAGGTTTGATTTCCCCAGTACCCACTTAAAGCCACATGCACAAAGTGGCACACGCATCTGGAGTTCGTTTGTGGCAGCTGGATGCCCTGGCGTGTCTCTCTCTCTCTTTTCTCTCTCCCTCTGCTTGCAAATTAATGAATAAAGAATGTTTTTAAGGGCTGGAGTGGTGGCTTAGTGGTTAGGGTTCATGCCTGCAAAGACTTAAGACCCAGGTTCAATTCTCCAGGTCCCACATAAGCCAGGTGCACATGGTGGCATATGCATCTGGAGTTCGTTTGCAGTGGCTAGAGGTCTTGGCGTGCCAATTCTCTCTCTCTATCCCTCTCTGTGTGTCTCTAATAAATAAGTAAATAAATAAGCTTGGTTGAAACATGTCTTTAAAAGTGGAGCAAAAGGCAAAGCAGTTTATTAGATGGTAGTTTATAGTAGTTTATTAGATGGTAGGTATACTAGTCCTGCGTAAGAAATCCGTTTTCATTTGTTTCATTTGCTCAGTGGCTGTTTTGTCGAGTAGGTCTAACGCTGATCCAGGTAGCTACGAGTGGACAGGAGTGGCGGGGGGGGGGCCTTTCTTCACCAAAACCCCTCAGTAGTCGTCTCGCTCCCCTGTACAGCAGAGCGCGAAAGCATGAGTGCGTTACGCAGTAGGGAAGCTTGGTGAGCGCGCAGCTCGGCAGAAAGGAACGGGCTGACCTCACCACCCCCGGGGCTTCCGACCTCGGCCATCCAATGCCATCCAACGCCAGCCAGGCTCCAAGGACACTCTACAGAGCCCACGACGCAAGCGGACTGCTCCAAGTCTGGTCCCCTGACCTCCACCCTCAGTCCTGAGCGCACGCAGGGCATCCTGCGGTTCAGCCCCGCCCAGTCCCCTAAGGCTCCGCCCCATCCAACATGGCCCCTCCCACACCGCGGCTCCTTCCCTCCAGCCCCGCCCTCCCGCCCTCGAGGCCCCGCCCCTCCCAGCGTGGCCACGCCCCTTGCTCTCTTGGTCCTCAACCCGGCGCCCCACCCGTTTGGGCGGCCGCGGATCCGGCGCTAGCGGACTCGGGCTGTGATGGCCGCGCCGGTGACCCGGCAGGTCAGCGGCTCCTCCCCGGCCCTGACCCCGGCCTCCGCGGGCCCGGAACACTGGCAGCGCCTGGCGGCCGCGGTGGCGGAGCTCCCGGTGCTGGACGCGGCGAGCAGGCTGGTGCCGTTCGGCGCGCTGTTCGCCGAGCGGCGGGCCGTGGTGGTGTTCGTGCGGGTGAGCGCGGCGGGCGCGGGACCGGGAGGGACGCGGCCGGAAGAAGGTCGGCGGGGCCTGGCCCTCCACCCGCGGGGCGCATCCGAGACGTGGACGCGCGGCGATGAATCTCGTCCCTTCTAGATCCTGAAGGTGCCATGTTGTTAACTTGCCCCCACCCCGTTGTATTTCAGCATTTCCTGTGTTACATTTGCAAAGAATACGTGGAAGATCTGGCTAAAATCCCCAAGAGTTTCCTGCAAGTAAGTTTCCCGAGAGTGGGCAGCAGGGTCCTGATGCAGCATAGCCTTGGGAGGGTCGCTTGTCATGGGTCTGGGAGCCTTCCCTCACAAAGTGTCCTGCTGGCACATCTCTTCTGCCCAGGAGACCCTCTGGATCTGTTTCAGTGTCTATTCTGTCCTGATTTATTCCCATCCGTGAAAGTACTGAATTGTAATGATTTTGATGTTACATGGCAACCTTGTATTTACAAATGTATTGTATTTACATGGTAATGCCCAAGAACCAAGGCTGGAAGTTACTGATAATATGTAATATGTAAAGGGATGCCTTTATTTAGTCACACTCCAAATAGTTGTTCATTATAGGGAAATGCTAATACATCTTAAAGGTGCCATTTGTGCTTGTTAATAAGCTACAGGTTCCACGCTCCCTACTGATTTTCTTCTAGTATAGATAGGTTTGGCTCCAGATGAGCTTTGTGAGCAAAGGCATTTGACATTTGTAAAACTAAGATCTAGTTCAGCAAACTTTTGTTGGCTAGTTTGTGGGGCCGGGGGAAATGGTCTGTTCAACCTGTCCTTTTATTCTTTAGTTTTTAAGGCAATATTTTAATGCTTTTTTAAATTGTAGAGTGATTGCATCAAGCTGTTAACATATTCAGCATATGACATTTTTCATTATTGTTATTAATTTTTTGACTAGCATACAAAGGATGGGTTTCATTGTGACATTTTCATGCACGTGGTATTATACTTTGTTTATATTCACCACACTCCTCTCTTGCTGATTTCCTTCCTCCTTAAAATAGTCCCTTTTTTTGCTTTAAAAATGTATTTTTAGGTTTATTTGCAAGCAGAGAGAGACAGTGAGAGAAAGATAAAAAAAAAAAAAAAAAAAAGGCTGGAGAGATGGCTTAGCAGTTAAGGCACTTGCTGGCAAAGCCAAAAGATCTAGGTTCAATTCCCCAGTACCCACATAAAGCCAGTTGCACAAGGTGGTGTATGAGTTGTTTTGCTGTGGCTAGAGACCCTGGCATGCCCAATCTCTCTCAAATAAATAAAATATTTTTTAAAAAAGAAAGAGGGCTGGGTGTGGTGCCAGGTGCCTTTAATCCCAGCACTTGGGAGGCAAAGGTAGAAGGATGGCTGTGAATTCAAGGCCAGCCTAAGACTCCATAGTGAATACTAGGTTAGCATGGGCTAGAGTGAGACCTTACCTTGGGGACGGGGGAACAGTACTTTTGGGCTGGAGAGATGGCTTAGCAATTAAGGCACTTGCCTGCTTGAGCCTAAGGACCCATGTTTGACTCCCCAGATCACACATAAGTCAGACATGCAAGGTAACACATGCACAAGGTTGCACATGTACACAAGGTGGCACACGTGGCTGAAGTTGACAGTGGGAGGAGTCCTGGCATGCCCATTATCCTTGCCCCCTACCTCTTTCAAATAAATAAATAATTTTTTTTTAATTTTTAAAAAAAAGGCCTCAATGCACCACTTTGTGCTTCTGGTTTTACCTAGATACTGGGGAATTAAACCCTGGCCATCAGGCTGTACAAGCAAGCACCTTTAACTACTGAGCCACCTTCTACTTTCTTGACACTATATTCCATTACCCTGTCATTCCTTTCTCCATCTAGATCTCTTCCTCCTGTCTTACAGTCCCCTTTTTGCCTGTATGTCCTACATATGTATGTGTATGAATTGAAATTGGATTCTGCATATAAGAGAAAGCATGCAGTATTTTCCTGAGTCAGGCTTATTTTGCTTTACAGAACGCTCTTCAGTTCTACCTATTTTCCTGCAGATGTCATAACTTCCTTCTTTTCACCTCTGGATCAAATTCCATTGTGTATGTCTATTGCATTTTCTTTATCCACTCATCTACTGACCTGACAGCTGGGCTGGTTTTATATCTCAGCTGTTGTGAATAGTGTAGCAACAAACACTACACACACATACTTTAAAAAAACATTTGAAGTCTCTTTCAATACTTTTGAAATATATACTACATTATTAACTATGGTCATCACACTGTGCAGTAGGTTCTTACATAATTCCTCGTGTCTTAACTGAACCTGTACCCTTTGAGCAACTCTACATTCTGCATTCCTCTCCCCAGCCTCTGGTATCCACTGTTCTGTTCTGTACTTCTATGAATTCTATGTATATTATAAGTGAGATCATGTAATATTTGTCATTCTGTCCCTGGTGTATTTCACTTAGCTGGTTTATCATGTTTTCACAAATGACAAAATAAATCTGTTTTCATGGTTGACTATATTCCATTGGGAACCATGCTTTTCTTTAGCCATTCAAACACTTAGGGGCCCTTGGGTTGCTTCTGTGTCTCAGCTGTTGTGAATTGTACTGCAGTAAACATGGGAATGCAAGCTTCTCCTTGGTATTCTGACCATGGTGATTTCATTTCCTTTGGACATAGATCCAGTACTGGGATTGCCAGGTCATATGGAATAGTTTTGTTTTTAATTTTTTTTTTTTTTTAGGAACCTCTACTGTTTTCATAATGGCTATACTAATATATATTCCCATCAACAGTGTAGAAGGTTCTCTTTTCTCCATATCTTTTTGTTGTTGTTTTGTTTTTTGAGGTAGGGTCTCGCTCTAGCCCAGACTGACCTGAATTCACTCTGTATTCTCAGGGTGGCCTGCAACTCACGGTGATCTTCCTACCTCTGCCTCCCAAATACTGGGATGAAAGGCACTTCGCCTGGCTTCTTTTCTGCATATCTTCACAAACACTTGCCTCTCTTATCTTTTAGATCAATAGCCATTTCTACTTGCATAGTGACATTTCATAGTTGTTTTAATTTACTTTCCCCTGATCTGAGTTATTAGTGTTGAGCATTTTATCATATAGCTGTTGGCCATTGATCTGCCTTTTTTTTTTTTTTTTTTTGGTGTTTCAAGGTAGGGTCTCACTCTAGCTCAGGCTGACCTGGCATTCACTTTGTAGTCTCAAGGTGGCCTTGAACTCACAGCGATCCTCCTACCTCTGCCTTCTGTGCTGGTATTAAAGGTGTGCGCCAACACGCCCAGCTTGGTATGTCTTTTAAGATATTTCTCTTTGTGATCTTTGCCCATTTGTTTTTCAGTGCCAGGTATCACATTCCAGCTAGAATGCATGCTAGGCAAGCGTTCTACCACTGAGCCATATCTATAGTCCACCTTTGTTGCTTCTTTAAATTGGGTTATTTTTCACTATGAAGTTTTTTGAGTTCAGTGCATTTTATGTATTTTATTTTATCTTAATTATTTATTTATTTATTTATTTGCAAGCAGAGAGAGAGAGAGATAGAAGAGAGGCAAACAGAGGGAGAATGGGTGTGCCGGGGCCTCTAGCCACTGCAAACAAAATCCAGATGCATGCGCCACTTTGTTCATCTGGCTTATGTGGGTTCTGGGGAATCGAACTGGGATCCTTTGGCTTCACAGACAAACACCTTAGCTGCTAAGCCATCTCTCCAGCCCTGCATTTTATGTATGTTAATCTAACATGTACAATTTGCATATATTTCCTTTAACCCATAGGTCACATCTTTGTTGTTTCCTTGGTTATACAGAAGCATTTTAACTCTAGACAATCTTTGTGTATTTTTTGCTTGATTGCCAAATTTTAGGGAAGCTATCCAAGAAATCATTGTGTGTGTGTGTGTATAAATTTATTTTATTTGTTTGAGAGAGAAAGAGGCAGACAGAGAAAGAATGGGCACACTAGGACCTCTAGCCGCTGCAAATGCATGTGCCCCTTTGCGCAGCTGGCTTACGTGGGTCCTGGAGAATTGAACCAGGGTCCTTAGGCTTCACATGCAAATGCCTTAACCACTAAGCCATTTCCCCAGCCCATGTGTTTTTATATTTTTAAAAATTCTTTATTATCTATTTGAGAGAGAGGCAGACAGAGAGAAAATGGGTATGCTATAGGGCCTCCAGCCACTGCAGACGAACTCCAGACACATGTGCCACCCTGTGTATCTGGTTTTACATGGGTGCTGGGGAATCAAATCCAGGTCAGCCACGCACCTTAATCACTGAGCCATTTCTCCAACCACCCCCCCCCCATGAAATCATTGCTTTAAAGAAATGTTGTAGTCAGGCATGGTGGCACATGCCTTTAATCCCAGTACTTGGGAGGCAGAGATAGAAGGATTGCTGTGAGTTCGAGGCCACCCTGAGACTACATAGTTAATTCCAGGTCAGCCTTCAGCCTGGGCCAGAGTAAGACCCTACCTCAAAGAACCAAAAAAATAAAAAACAAGGAATGTTGTAAAGCCTTTTTCTTTTTTCTTAAGTTTTCTTCTAGCACTTTAAAGTTTTAGAGCTTAAGTTTAATTCTTGAAATTCTTATGCAGCAAAAAAATACATATATATCAATCATCTGGCCAGGTGTGGTGGCGCATGCCTTTAATCCCAGCACTTGGGAGGCAAAGGTAAGAGAATCGCCGAGAGTTCAAGGCTACCCTGAGACTCCATAATGAATTCCAGGTCAGCCTGAGCTAGACTAAGACCCTACCTCGGATACAAAAAAAAAAAATCATCTGAATCAATCACATATCTTACTATATATATATATATCTTTGCTTTGACTCATCATTTTGTTATTTTCCATTTGTCTAGAAGTCTGTAGGTAGCATTAGACTCTTTTTTAAAATTTTTATTTATTTGAGAGAGAGGCAGGGAGAGGGAATGGGTGCACTAGGGCCTCTAGCCACTACAAACAAACTCCACATGCATGTGTCACACTGTGCATCTGGCTTACGTGGGTACTGGGGAATCAAACCGGGGTTTTTATGCTTTGCAAGCAAGCACCTTAACCTCTAAGCCACCTCTCCAGCCCCAGAATAAGAATCGTTTGTTGCATTAGGAGAAAGTGTATAACATGTAATTTCTAATAATGCATACATGTCCTTTTTTTCTCCTAAAGGAAGCAAATGTCACCCTTATAGTAATTGGACAGTCTTCTTACCATCACATTGAGGTAAATATCTAGCAAATTGGGGAGCAAACATGTTAGATCTGTTTCAGATATATAAATTTATTAGTTGAGCCAGAGTATAGGTGAAATTGGCTGAAGTTAGAGTGCCATTACTTTGCTCTTATTTATTCTAATAAAGATTTCAATTATTCTCCCTTTAGCCTTTCTGCAAACTGACTGGATATTCTCATGAAATCTATGTTGATCCTGGAAGAGAAATTTATAAAAGATTGGGAATGAAAAGAGGTGAAGAAATTGTCTCCTCAGGTAAGATGTAACATGCCTGAAGAAAAAGACATAACACTGTGTGTGTTTTCACACGTGTGCATATATGCATAGGGAAGTTGTAGTAGTTACTTTTGTCATTATTGTGACAAAGTACTTGCAGAAGCAGCTTAAAGAAGGAAGGCTTTTATTTTGGCTCACAGTTTGAGTGGACACCATTTGCCATGATGGAGAAGGCATGGCATCAGGAGCACAAGGTGACCGTCACACTGCATGTATAGTCAGAGAGTGGAGAGAGGTGAACATCAGTGTTTAGTTTCTTCTTTTCCTTTTTCTTTAGCCTGGGACCCTAGCTAATGGGTGGTGATGCCTACATTCAGGGTCATCTTACTACTTCAGTTAAATCTCTCTGGAAATAGCTTTGCAGACAAGCCCAGAAAATTTGTCTTTTAAGTGATTGTAAATCCTGTGAAGATTTACCAACACAAGTCTCCCCCTTTGTCAATTTGATACCCAAATGTATCATTTTAAATGGTAACATTCCACCCCTGGCCTCTATAGGCTTATGGTTGTCTTATAATAGAAAATACATTCATACCAACTGCAAAAGTCCAGAGTCTCTTCTGAGATTCAGGCAGTCTCTTAACTGTGAGCCTCTGTAAATTCTTTTTCTTTTAAATTTATTTTATGAGTGTGTGTGTGTGAGAGAGAATTGGCTTTCCAGGGCCTCTAGCCACTGCAGTTGGACTACAAATGCATGTGCTACCTTGTGCACACACATCACCTTGTGTGTCTGGCTTTCACAGGTTCTGGGGAGTTGAACTTGGGTCCTTAGGCTTCACAGGCAAGTGCCTTAACCACTTAAGCAATCTTTTCAGCCCTTGTAAACTCTTTAAAAAGATACATACTTGGGCCTGGAGAGATGGCTTAGCACTTAAGTGCTTGCCTGTGAAGCCTAAGGACCCTGGTTTGAGGTTTGATTTCCCCAGGACCCACATAAGCCAGATGCACAAGGTGACATACTTCTGCAGTTCATTTGAGTGGCTGGAGGCCCTGGCATGCCCATTCTCTCTGTATCTATCTGCCTCTTTCTCTCTCTCTGTCTCTCACTACCAAACAAATAAATAAACAAAAAATTTTAAAGAAAGATAAATACTTGTACTATATAGTGGTACAGAGCAAACATTCCCATTTCAAAAGGGAGGAATGTGGGGAAAGCAAGAAAAAAACAAAACCCAATCAAACTCTGCAGCTGCACATCTGGCATCCAGTTCTGCTGTCTATAGCACATGTAACCTCTCTCCATCCCTGCAGTTTTCCTCAGTGGACATCCCACAGTTCTGGCACCCTCAACATCCTGGGGCCTCCATTGCAACTTGGGCTTCACTTTCACAGCTTCATTCAGTAGCCCCTTGGCCTACTTGTAGGTGCTTGTACTCTGCCTCACATTGTCTGGCTTTAGCAGCTTTGGAGAACTTTGGTTTTGTTACCTCTGCCTCCCAAGTGCTGGGATTAAAGGCATGTGCCACCATGCCCAGCAGTCTAATCAGTCATTTTCAACAAATACTGCTATTGAGCTCTCATCTGTGTCACCCACTGTGTCACATGCTACTTGGAAAGAGAGAAGGGGATAAAGGTGTCGCCTCCCAGAGATGCCAGAGAGCAGAGGAGCCTGTGCTGGGAGAGGTGGAGTAGGAATCATGCCTGTGTCAGGCATGGAAAGGGGGAGACTGGAGAGGTGAAGTCCCAGCACGCTGAAAGGAGCTAGCTGGTGAAGTGAAGGAGGTGAGCAACACTCTATGCAAAGAGCAGATAGACAGAGGCCTGGGCAAATGTGGCTCGCTGGGAAAGTGCAGGTCCCTTCTTCCACTTGAAGCCCAGGAGCCAGGGCAGGCATTGGTGTGAGCCAACAGGTTGGGCCAATTTGATTCTCAGTGAGTTCAAGTTTCATACCAGAGATTGGATCTATTCTGAAGGCAGAAGGGGAGGCATACAAGTTGTTTGGGGCCAGCACAGTGAAGCAGTCACATAGCCTCTGTGAAGGAGAAATAAGACCTTCCAAACCAGAGCCAGCACTTGTGACAAAAAAGTTATAATAATCAAGCCAGGTGTGGTAGTGCACACCTTTAATCTCAGTACTTGGGAGGATGGCTGTGAGTTTGAGGCTACCCAGAGACTACATAATGAATTCCGGGTCAGCCTGAGCTAGAGTGAGACCCTACCTCGAATTAATTAATAATAATAATAACCAGCTAGAAGGAAAGGGAGGCCTCATGGAGACTAATCTGAGCTGCTTGTGAGGCAGATTGCTATGTCCTCTCACCACTGGTTTGAAAGAAGGTAACCTAAACTTTATTAAAATTGATGCGAGCTAGCAATTGTTCTTGCCCCTCTCTTTAGTGTAGGGACTATCAGCCGTTCAGATTGTAAACCATACTCTTTGGTTCACTGTTTGCATGTGCTGCAACAGTCCTGCATGTGTAAGGTGTGTTCAACATTTAACACTATAGATGCAAACTGTGAGTGTCACTTTAGTAACACCTCATTCGTTGGCACAGCAAAGATACTGAATGCAAAGAAAACAGTTGCCTGTGCAATATTCTCTCTAGTAAACTAATCAATGTTGAGTGACTGCCTGAGTTCTGAGTCATGCAAGAAAATTAACTGAACTTAAGGGGTTTATGAGAACCCCAAATGATAGCGAGTCACAAGCACAGGGTAAACCATCTGGGCCTTCTGACCAGTATCTGACTTGGGGGCCAGGCTTGAAAATAGCCCTCCGCCTGTGGAGCTGACACTGTCTTCAGGTAGTGTCATGATTCAACTGAATTAGGGAATACCCCGCTGGTTGTCACTACAGAATGGATTGCTGGCTTGACATGTGGAGAAACAACCCACATCTGTGATGTCAGCCCTGAGCTGCATTGGGAGATGGCAGTAGGAGAAGCTAAGTTTGAGTCAGTTTTTTTTTTTGTTGTTGTTTTATGAGTGAGAGAGAAAATCAATGAGTGGGCAAACAAGGGTATCTTGCTACTGCAAACGAACTCTAGCTACATGGGCTACTTTGTGCATATGGCTTTATGTGGATACTGGGGAATTGAATCCAGGCTGTCAGGCATTGTAAGCAAGTGCCTTTAACTGCTGAGTCATCTCCATAGCTCCAAATCAGGTTTTTTTTTTTTTTTAAAATACAGTCATCAAAATGAAAGTAATAAAAGCAAGACATAAATATGGCAAGGATAGGTGAAAAATTAATTCACTATGGAGTCCTAGGGTGGCCTTGAACTCATGGTGATCCACCTACCTCTGCCTCCCGAGTGCTGGGATTAAAGGTGTGCGCCTCCACGCCTGGCAATAGAATGTAGAACACTACTTCTTTAGGGCAGTTGTTCTCAACTCAGACATGTGTCATTGTCCAGAGACATGCTCAATTGTCATACTGGGTGAACAGTGCTATTGGCAGTGAGTGGGTATAGAAGGCAAAGATGTTACTAAGGGGCTTACATTGATGTAGACAAAGGATTTTCTGGGCCAGAAAAGGTTAAGAAGCCATTGTTTGGAGGACAAAGAAACAGGTGCAGATCTGATGCTGTGCTATACGTTGATGAGTATGGAAAGTGAGATGTAGCCTAATAAAGGTGGTTTTCTGAATATGCTCAGATAATATTAATATCTTACTGGGATATAAAGCAATAATGCCTAAAGAAGTTCTCACTCTTTCAGGACAGAGCCCCCATATAAAATCAAACCTGCTCTTGGGAAGCCTGCAGAGCCTGTGGCGGGCAGTGACGGGCCCTCTTTTTGATTTCCAAGGTGACCCAGCTCAGCAAGGTGGAACTCTCATTTTGGGTCCAGGTGAGCATCAAGGCCCAGGTTATATTCTTGTGCTTTCTACAAGTTCATAGGTCATAGCTTTTACAAGTCCAAAGACTGCTCACTCTCATCAGAAGACAGGCACCATATGAAAGTAGGAAACCTGACTTAGAAGCATGTCATACTTCAGTAAGGGACAACCTGACCTAGTAACGGTGTCATACCGAGGCTTCTATGTCTTGATGTCTGAGTTTGATGAGTTTCTCATCTTTCTGTGCCTGAGCATGATAGGGACTTGGGACAGAAAAGTTAGCTGTCAGCCGCTGATTGGTACAGATTATGCTCATTAAGGTCAGCTAAGAAGGGCATGGTGGTTTAATCCCAGCACTTGGGAGGCAGAGGTAGGAGGATCACCGTGAGTTCCAGAGCACCCTAAGACTCCATAGTGAGTTCCAGGTCAGCCTGGGCTAGAGTGAGACCCTACCGAAAAAAAAAAAAAAAAAAAAAAAATGAAAAAAGAAAAAGAAGGTCAGCTGGAGCAGGGTGTGGTGACACATGCCTTTAGTCCCAGCACTCAGGATGCTAAAGTGGGGTGATCACCATGAGTTTGAAGTCAACAAGAGGCTACAGCGTGAGTTCCAGGTCACCCTGTGTTAGAGTGATACCCTACCTTGAAACAACCAAACGAAGAAGCTCAGGAGAGACTGAGGGTGTTATCTCAGTAGGAGAGTACACGCTAGCATACATGAGGCGCTGGGTTCAGTACCCAGCACCAAAACAAATGAAGGTATAAACAGCTTGGTGGTTTTCTCATTGCTAAAAGAAAAATGGCTGAAGTGACTAAAGTGGGGAAGAGTTGGTTTGGGCTCACAGTTTGAGGATACCATTAAGCCTGGTAAGGAAGGCAACATGTAGTGTGGCATGAGGCTGCTTGCTCACATCGCATTAGACCAGGAGGCAGAGAGCAATGAATGCTGGTGCTCAACTCTCGTCTCCTTTTTCTGTTTTTATTCAGTTCACGACCCCAACCCATAGAGTGGTGCTGCCCTCATTGTGGGTGGGTCTTTCTGCCTTAGCTAATTCTCTGTGGAAACACCCTGGGGTTCCTGAAAAGATGTGCCTCATGAATGCCCAAGACAGTTCTTTGTTCATTTTCGACATGGTCTCACTGTGTAGCCCAGGCTGGGCTAGAACTTACTATGGAACTCAGGTTGCACTAGAACTCATGTAGATCCTCCTGCCTCAGCCTCCTGGGTGCTGGGATTATAGGTTTGAGCCATCATACTTGGCTCAGTCCTAGGTATTGAATTCAGGGTGACATTCAAAATTAACCATAAACATCACCAGCACTTTCTTTTTGCCAATAAAGAATCTTTCTAGTTATTTTATTTATACTTAACAAAAGTAAGAGACTTGCCTAATGTCAGAAAGCAAGTCTGTGCCAGGGACAGCTCATTCAGTGGAAGTGCTGGGCATCACATTCTAGTAATGACTACATTGATTTTCTCGGCTGCTGAGATGCCCCAGGCTTCTCTGCTGCGTGTGAGAGCTGACTCTGTCATGTTCAAGTTCTGCAAGAGCTCCAAACAACACTTATGGCAAGACCAAAAAGTCACTGTGGCATAGGATCCCTTTTCTTGGTTCTTCTTCTTCTTTACAATTGAGGCTGCTAGTGAGCATACCTGCCAAGTTAGAAAACTAGCGCTTCCACAAATTCTAGATTTCCAGAAGGCAGGCTCAGGAGAAAGATTCTGACTGCTGTCATATTTTGCAGCTGACACACTAGCTACCATCTTTTTCTCTCTTTCACAGAATTAGATTTGTTTAAAAAGAATCCCTTATTTGAATTTTTTTTTTGTGGCGGGGGGGGTGTTCGAGGTAGGGTATCACTCTAGCCCAGGCTGACCTGGAATTCACTATGTAGTCTCAGGTAGGAGGGAATTTTTTGAAGCCAGTGATTTATTCCATTACTACATATGTTTAGGAGACAGATGTGATTTTCCAGCTTGGTATCTAAGTTAGTTCAACAGTCTGCCTGTCTGACAGGACTTATTATATAATGATATTTAATAAAATCTATAATTTAAGAATCCTTCTCCCTTGGATCTCATCGACTGTTAAGTAACCATATCCTGTCATGCTTTATTGCCAGAATGCAAAATTATTACAGCATTACATAGAGAATATAATGTACTCCAAGTAATTAATTTCTCCCTCTGAACTAATTAAAAGTAGAACGCTTCCTTTATTCTAGTAAGCAGTAAGTCCAGTGACTAATACCCAAGTGTTCTTGTTCTCTTCTAGGTAACAGCATCCATTTTATACACCGTGATAGGAATAGGTTGGATCACAAGCCCATAAACTCTGTGTTACAGCTTGTAGGAGTTCAGCACGTGAACTTCACAAGCAGACCTTCCGTTATCCATGTGTGACTCGACACAGAATCTGCCTCTTGTCCTGGAAATGTGTCTTCACTGCACGGTGTCACAGCTTTGTTCAGTGTCTCACCTGCTGGCTCTTCCCAGCCTTTGAGGTGTAACGAACACAGAAAGAGTACCTGGTGACTTGCATGCTGCGAGGCTGCAGTTGTCAAAATTGTGATACACATTTAAATATCTTTTTGTCTCTGTGTGTGAGCACATGTATGTGTGTAGGAGTATGTGCACATTGTACATGTGTGTAGGCTAGAAGCTGGTATTGGATGCCTTCTTCAGTCACTCTCTACCTTATTTTAACAGAACAGAATCTCCCCAGTTATGAACCCAGATCTCACCAGTTTGGCTAGCATATCTAGCCAATTTGATCCAGGGATCCACCTGTCTCTGCCTCCCAAGTGCTGGGATTACAGGTTGTACACTGCCATGCCCAGTATTTACATGGGTTCTGGGATCTGAACTCAGGTCCTAGTGTTTACATGGCAAATGCTTTTACTGACTGAACCATCTTCCCAGCCTCTAACGTTTATGAATTTTTATGGCTTTTGAAGTTTTCTACCAAATAATTATAGAAAACATTTTAAAATTTATGACATGATGAATATCATTTTCTATTATAATAAATCTATTCAATAAAAGATTTTTTGGCAATTCAAGTATATAAAGGGAAGGGAAGGTCAGATATGATGGTGCATAGCTATAATCTTAGACTTACCTCGAAGCGGGAGGCCAGTTTGAGCTCCACACAGTGAGACCTTGCCCCAGAAAAACAATTAGTCATCAAACAGTGAAAGAGAGGGATGTATGAAGGGAAAGGAAAAGCCACTCAAGACTATTTTATTCAGTTAAAGGAAAAAAATCAAGCTGGGTGTGGTGGCGCATGCCTTTAATCCCAGCACTCGGGAGGCAGAGGTAGGAGGATTGCCATGAGTTCAAGGCCACCCTGAGACTACATAGTGAATTCCAGGTCAGCCTGAGCTAGAGTGAGACCCTACCTCGGAAAAAGAAAAGAAAAGAAAAGAAAAAACAAATTTTGAGGGGTAACCACTTTTTGAAAATTTGAAAATATTTTTGTAAGCCTGGTATGGTGGCACACACCCTTAATCCCAGCACTCAGGAGGCAGAGGTAGGAGGATCACTGTGAGTTCGAGGCCACCCTGAGACTACATAGTGAATTCCAGGTTAGCCTGGGTAGAGTGAGACTTTACCTCGAAAAACCAAAAAAAAAAATTTTATATGTGTGCTTAGAAAAGAGGAAATAATACACCCTAATATCACCAGTAGGTGTGTCTGTGCAGGGTGATGCCAGGTGTTTTTGCTTTCCCAAACTTCACAGTATTTTACTTGTTCTCTAGTAAGCCTGACTGATTTGTTTGACCAGGATAGTCTTGAAAGGGTAGACACCCACCTACAGAACTCTCCCACAAGGGAGCAGAGTGCCCAGGTTGAGCCCTCACTGTGATTGTGCTAATGAAACCTCAAACCTCTCACAGCTACTGGCCCAGAGCCCCTGCTTACTACAGACCCAGTTCACTGGGAGTTATTGATGGAGTGAGGAGGGTCTTGTTTTTTTGTTTGTTTGTTTTGAAAGTTCTCATGCCTTTCATGGTGTGGTGGTGCACACCTTTAAACCCAGCACTTGGGAGGCAGAGGTATGAGGATATCTGAGAGTTCGAGTCCAGCCTGGGACTACAGAGTTCCAGATCAGCCGAGGCTAGAGTGAGACCCTACCTTGAAAAAAGGAAAAGGAAAAAGTTCTTATTCAGGCTGGAGAGATGGCTTAGCAGTTAAGGTGCTTGCCTACAAAGTCTAAGGACCCAGATTCATTTCCCCAGTACCTATGTAAGACAGATGCACAGATGCCGCATGCATCTGGAGTTCATTTGCTAGAGGCCCTGGCATGCCCTTTCTCTTTACCTGCCTCTCTCAGATGAGTAATGAATTTTTTTTAAAGTTCCCATGCATATAGAGTACATAATCTAATCACTGAGTTACATCATCTAGCCCTGACCATATTTTTAAATTATTTTTTAAACCATTTTTATTTATTTATTTGCAAGCAGAAAGAGACGAGAGAATAGGTGTGCCAGTGCAAACAACCTCCACATGCATGCTCCACTTTGTGCACTTAGCTTTACATGAGTTTTGGGGGATCGAACCTGGGTTGTTAGGCTTTACAGGCAAGTGCCTTAACCACTAAGCCATCTTTCCAGCACTTTTTTTTGTTGTTGTTTTCGAGGTAGGGTCTCACTCTGGTCCAGGCTGACCTGCAATTCACAATGTATTCTCAGGGTGGCCTCGAACTCATGGCAATCCTGCTACCTCTGCCTCCCCAGTGCTGGGATTAAAGGCATGCGCCACCACACTGGGCTCTTATTTGTATTTTTAATTAGAATATAAAGTAGTAGGTTTCATTTGTCATTTTCATATATAATTTGTTTTGTTGATCGTCCTCTCCCCCATCCCCTTGTCCCCCTGTGCTTCTACCCCTGAAATTCATGTTATATCCCATGTGTTCTGTTAGCCTCCCCTCTTGTGACCAAATTTATTTTAAATAATTAAAATGGACTCCTAGTATATACAAAGGACTTTTAAATTTTAAAAACTTTTTAACTTGTGTCTAGTCTGGTATTTGGGCCATGACCCATGCCTGTTATCCCAGCACTCAGGAGGCAGAGACAGCAGAAGTATTCTTTGGAGACCAGCATGGGCTATATAGTGAAACAGTGTCTCAAGAGAAAACAAAACAAAAAACGTACACTGTGGCTTGGATGGACATTCCTAGACAGCACTTTTTCTTGCCTTCTAGTTGCTTTTTTAGAGAACTGTTGTCATATTGGACTTTTCTAGGATCTTATTCTTTTAGGAAATGTCTCAGATAATCCTGATAAAAAGTATCACAGAATCAAAATATTGGTAATTATTAGCAACTGCAATACTGCTATGAACTTAAAATACTTATATAAAAGCACATGAAGTCACAGAACTATATCTTTAATGTATTTTCATCAGTGTATACACAGTCACATTTTTAGTCAATAAAATGAAAAATTTCAGAACAAACTATTTTGTGCTATTTTTATTTGTGATTTTGTTGTTGTTTTTCAGGCTCAAGCTCTCACTGTGTAGCAGGCTGGCCTTGAGCTCTCAATCCTCCTGCCTCCCTTCCCAAGTGCAAGGATTATAAGTGTCACCACACCTCCTGCACTATTTTAACATAAAAGAGAGATTACGGAGATCCCTTTGCCAGCTTTACCCAAAATTTATATAATGGCAAGTGTCCACATTTTTCTAGATGAATAAATGCTCTTCATGTGCCTTCGCAGCTACATAAGAATAGCACAGGTGCCAGGCGTGGTGGCGTACGCTTTTAATCCCAGCACTCAGGAGGCAGAGGTAGAAGGATTGCCATGAGTTCAAGGCCACCCTGAGACTACATAGTGAATTCCAGGTCAGCCTGAGCTAGAGTGAGACCCTACCTCGAAAAAAAATGAAAAAAAAAAATAGCACAGGTGAGTTGCAAAGGAATGTATTTAATACCAGATTATAGCTGGACTTGGTAGCGTGTTCCTGTAGTTGAGATACTTGGGAGGTTGAGGCCCCAGGATCACGGGAGCCAGGAACTCAGGACCAGCACCGTGTATACATACACTGTGAACTGTATGAGCATACCTGCAAATACAGTCATATGCCAGACTTGACATCCTGAAACACCTCCCTGTGAAATAGAGAAATAGCACCTAACACAATATAGTGCTGAGCCTGGGGAGATGGCTTATTTAAGAGTGCTCGCTACTTAAGCATGAGGGCCTCCTGGGTGGGAGATATCTAAGTTGATGCCCAGAAACCATGTCAAAAAAGAAAGAAAGGAGCCGGGCATGATGGCACATGCCTTTAATCCCAGTATTTGGTAAGCAAAGGTAGGAGAATCGCTGTGAATTTGAGGCCACCTTGAGACTACATAGTGAATTCCAGGTCAGCCTAGGCTAGTGCAAGACTACCTCCAAAAAAACAACAAAAAGCATGGCCATGCACTTCCATTACCCCAGTCTGTGCGGTGGGGGTCGCCGGAGAGGGGAAGGGGGATGGAGACAGGAAAATCACTGGTGCTTGCTAATCAAAAACCAGCAGTCCAGGGGGGTCTAGAAAAATGACTAAATAGTTAAAGGCACCTGCTTGCAAGGTCTGCTGGCATGGGCTCAACTCCAACCACCCACATGAGCCAGGTGCAAAAAGCATCTGGTTCATTTGCTGCCCCAAGAGGGTTGGTGTTCCTGTGCTCCCCACAACATGCATGCATGTATGCACACACACAAATAGATAAATGGCAGCTCTGGGTTGAGAATAATACCTTGTCTCAAGGACATACAGGGCTGAGCAATAGAAAAGGCCAGCACTTGGGAGGCAGAGGTAGAATCACTGAGAGTGGGAGGTCAGCCTAGAACTACAGATTGAGTTCCAGGTTAGCCTGGACTAGAGTGAGACCTACCTTGGGAAAAAAAGGGTTAAAGCCAGGAGCAGTGGTACATGCCTGTAGCCCCTGCTACTCAAGAAGATTAAACCCACAAGTTGAAGACCAGCCTGGGCAACAGCAGACCCTGTCTCACACAAGAAAAGTCAGACTGGTCTTTCAGTGATAGAGTGCTTGTCTAGCATGTGTGAAGCCCTGGGTTTGAGCCTCGGTACTATAAAAAGAAATTATGTTCCGGTTTTAGGGATTGATGATGTAGCTCAGTGGTTCCATCCCTATCCGTTTTTAAGGGCAGGGGAGAGAGGCTGGAGATGTGGCTCAGCAGTTAGAAGAGCTTGCTTGCAAAACCTAATGACCTGGGTTCAATTTCCCAGTACCCATGCAAAGCCAGATATAAAAGTGATGCATGCATCTGGAGTTCATTTATAGTGGCAGAAGGCCCTAGTGTGCTAATTTCCCCACCCCTCCCTGTTTGCCAATAAATAAAAATGTTTTGTTTAGAGCTGGACATGGTGGCACACACCTTTAGTCCCAGTACTTTGGAGGCAGATGTAGGAGGATCACCGTGAGTTTGAGGCCAGCCTGGGACTACAGAGTGAGTTCCAGGTCAGTCTAAATTAGAGTAAGAGCTGGGCATGGTGGCACATGCCTTTAATCCCAGCACTTGGGAGGCAGAGGTAGGAGGATCACCACAAGTTCAAGGCCACCCTGAGACTACATAGATAATTCCAGGTCAGCCTGAGCTAGAGTGAAACCCTACCTTGAAAAACAAAACAAAAATAAATAAATAAATTAATTAGAGTAAGATCCTACTTGGAAAAACAAACAAAAAATTATTGTTAAAAAAAAAAAGGAAAGGAGAAAGAAAGGGAAGAAAAAATGGGCTGGGGAGATGGCTGTTAAGGCACTTGCTATACATGAGTTCAGATCCCCAGCACTCACATATAGGACATGTTAATCCCAGCATTAGGGAGGTAGAGACAAGAGGATCCCTGGGGTAAACTGGCTAGCTGGACTAGCCAAATTGGTGAGTTCTGGACTCATTGAAAGACCCTGTCTCAAAAAATAAGGTAGAGGGAGTGGGAAGATGGCTTAGCAGTTAAAGGTGCTTGCTTACAAAACCTGCCAGTAGGAGTTTAATTCCCAGTCCTTCCATGTAAGCCAGATGCAAAAAAAAGGTACAAGATCCGGTGTTCATCTGAAGCACCAAGAAGCCCTGGCACACTTGCTCATGACACACACACACACACACACACACACAAATATAAAAATTTTAAAAGTTAAGGGGGAGAGCAATCAAGGAAGGATAGCCAACATCAACCTCTGGCTTCCATGTGCACATGCACACCTGCATTCACACGTACATATACACCATACACCTATACCTGCAAAAAAAGAAAAAACAGCTGGGCATGGTGGCTCATGTCTTTAATCCCAGCACTTGAGTGGCAGAGGTTGGAGGATTGCTGTGAGTTAGAGGCCACCCTGAGATTACATAGTGAATTCCAGGTCAGCCTGGGCTAGAGTGATAGTGCAGGCTGGCCTTGAACTCACAGCAATCCACCTCAGCCTCCCTAGCGCTGGGGTTAAAGGTGTGAGCTTGGCTAGGAACTAGCCTAGCTTTTTGGTTTTCCATGTACAGTTTTTGTTTGTGTGCTATATGTTTAGGTTTCTCTAAGTAAGAAATCTTGAATGAAGTTATTCAAGAAATGGTGTGCAAAAAAAAAAAAAAAAACCTGTAAAGTTTTAGTAAACTTGAAAACAAGCCTTATAAATAAGAAATAAAATTGAGCTCTTAAAGAAAGGGGGAGCCAGGCGTGGTGGCGCACACCTTTAATCCCAGCACTCGGGAGGCAGAGGTAGGAGGATTGCTGTGAGTTCGAGGCCATCCTGAGACTACATAGTGAGTTCCAGGTCAGCCTGGGCTAGAGTGAGACCCTACCTCGGAAAACCAAAAAAGAAAAGAAAAGAAAGAAAAGGAAAAGAAGAGAGAAAAGAGAAAAGAAAAGCAAGGGGGAAAACCAAGACAAATACAGACCACTGAGGACTGAATTAGAACACAGTATCTGGTTTTATTATCAGATACCTTTGCTTTGCAGCATCTCAGTTCACAGAAAGAGTTGTATTGGAACACCTAATTGTTTTTGGTTTTTCGAGGTAGGGTCTCACTCTAGCTCGGGCTGACCTGGAATTCACTATGCAGTCTCAGGGTGGCCCCGAACTCACAGCAATCCTCCTACTTCTGCCTCCTAAATGCTGACATTAAAGGCGTGCGCCACCATGTCCCACCAACTCCTAGTCTTAATTGGGAGGATGGTGTAGCCTGGTGGCTCCGGACCCGCCGTGCGCTGCCGCGAGTGAGCGCAGCACAGCCGCAGAGGGCCAGCCTGGTCCAGCCTGGCCCGGTGCAGCTGACGAGAATAATGATCACCATCAACTCTCTGGAGAACCTGAAGCTGTACATCAGCAGCCAGCCTCCGCTGGTGGTCTTCATGATCAGTGTCAGTGCCATGGCCATAGCCTTCCTGACCCTGGGCTACTTCTTCAAAATCAAGATCAAGTCACCAGAAATGGCAGAGGATTGGAATACATTTCTGCTACGGTTTAATAATTTGGACTTGTGTGTATTGGAAAACGAAACACGGAAGTACCTTTCCAATGACACCACCACCCCAGAAAGCACCATGACCAGCGGGCAGGTCAGAGGGTCCACCCAGGTTCCCCAGACCCTGGAGAAATCAGGCCCTGTTAACATCTCAATGGCAAATTACCCTGACCCTTGACCCTCTCAAGCCCTTTAGAGGGTACTCTCGCAATGTCACTCACCTGTACTCTCCCATCCTAGGACATCAGACTGGACTGTCAGGCAGACAAGCTCACGAGGAGATAAATATCACCTTTACCTTGCCTGCTGCATGGGGCTCTGATGACTGTGTTCTCCATGGTCACTGTGAGCAGGTGGAGTTCACAGCCTGCATGACCCTCACAGCCACCCCTGGCGTCTTCCCCGTCACTGTACAGCCACTGCACTGTGTTCCTGACACATACAGCAATGCCACACTGGTACAAGATCTTCACAACCGCCAGAGATGCCAACACAAAGTATGCTCAAGACTACAATCCTTTCTGGTGTTATAAGGGGGCCATCGGAAACGTGTACCATGCACTAAATCCCAAGCTCACCGTTATTGTTCCAGATGATGACCATTCATTAATAAATTTGCATCTCATGCACACCAGTTACTTCCTCTTCGTGATGGTGATAACGATGTTTTGTATGCTGTTATCAAAGGCAGGCCCAGCAAATTACATCAGAGCAATCCTGAATTTTGTCCTGAGAAGGTGGCTTTGGCTGAAGCCTAATCCTACAGCTCCATTTTTCTGAGACTGAGAACCATGATCGTTGCCTGCTAAGCCAGCCAGGGCCTGATCACTCTGTGAATACACGATCTTGCAATGTTGGGTTATTCTAGCCAAAGACATTTCAAGTGCCTGTAACTGATTTGTACATATTTATAAAAATTGATATGGAAACTGGTCCATTGATGCACGTGCTTTGGCCTGGGTGCAGCCTGAGCCCATCACCCTCATCATCCTCACTGGGGGCCTGTGGACTTGGGATCTTTCCATGTAGTGCTGGGGGAATTTGTGGATCTTGCTGGAACAAAGCACCTCGTGTTTGTACCAAGGTCACACGTGCGTCTCATGGGTGGGTGAGGTTGGTTGTGGCTCCTTTCTGGCCCATATGTGCAATGTTTGCCACAGTCTGCACCTTTGATAGTATACTGCATTTCAGAAGCCACAAATCCATTTTGTGGATTCCATGCGTCTGTGGCTTAATAATCATAGTAATGACAGTAATACCTTTTTCTTCATTTTGCTTGCAAGGAAACATACTATCTTGAGTATTTTTATTTTTTTAAGAAAAAATTAAATAGTCACATTTTAATATTCCCCTAAAAAAAAAAGGAAAAAAGATGTGAATTCTACATGAGAAATGCATGAATGGGAAAAATAAAAGGGCAGGAGTAAAGTGGTCCATGATTTTGCCACATCAAAACTGGAAACTTTCAGAAGAATTGTGTAAGTGGCTAATTTATTTAACAAGAGTCATTTTATATAAATTATGGCTGAAGCAAAGGAACTCTGAATGGAAGCAAACAGCAATATGTGGAAATGTCACAGCTGAGGTAGTTATGCTCTTAATACAGAAAAATGGATCTGAAATACCCTCCATGTAGGAAATGCATCAGGCACGTCAGTTACCTGTAGATACAAAATCATCTCAGTTTGAAACACCATCTACAGAGAAGGCAATTTTTAAGACATTTAGCTATAAAATGTAACTTTGGAGGTCACTGATAATGTTATTTAAAATGAAAAATCAGGCCAGTCATGGTAACCCCTGCACTTGGCAGGCTGAGGTAGGAAGATGGTCATGAGTTTCAGGACAGCATGAGGTCCCAAGTTCAGATCCCCGAACCCTTATAAATCTGGACACAAATAGTATGTATCTATAATCCCAACATTCCTAAGGCAAGATAGGAGGTGGACAATCCCTGGAAGTTCACAGGCCAGCAGTGAACAACAAAGAGACCCTATCTCAAACAAGGTGATCCTCAAAGTTGTCCTCTGACCTCCACGTGTGCGCCAAGGCACGTGTGCACTTGCACATGCATGCACACACACAAAATCTGGAAGATAAAAGCCATGGTGAAGATAATATTTATCTCTATATATGTGTGCATGTGTTCATGTGTGTGAGTTTGGGCATGCACATGCCACGGCATGCAAGTGGAGGTCAGAGGGTCATTTTGCAGTGTCAGTCTTCAGCTTCCACCACATTTGGAGTCAGGGTTTCTCTTTCTCATTGTTCATTGTTGTTCACTGGTGCACTTTTAAAAAATATTATTTATTTATTTATTTATTTATTTGATAGAGGCAGAGAGAGAAAGAGAGAATGGGCGCGCCAGGGCATCCAGCCACCGCAAACAAACTCCAGATGCATTTGCCCCCTTGTGCATTTGTCTTATGTGGGTCCTGGAGAACTGAACTGGGATCCTTTGGCTTTGCAGGCAAACACCTTAACCACTAAGCCATCTTTCCAGTCCCCATTGCTGCACTCTTGAGACTAGCTTGTCCTATCTCACTGTCACATGCTGGGATTGTGGAAGCCTGCCACAGCTTGTTTTTTTTTTTTTTTTTCCCGAGGTAGGGCTTCACTCTGGTCAGGCTGACCTGGAATTCACTATGTAGTCTCAGGGTGGCCTCGAACTCATGGCGCTCCTCCTACCTCTGCCTCCTGAGTGCTGGGATTAAAGGCGTGTGCCACCATGCCTGGCTGCCACAGCTCTTGATTGCTACCTGGGGCCTTGGGAATCTGAACTTGGATACTCATACTTGAGCAGCAAGTACTTTATCCACTGAGCCATCTTCCTAGACCAAAGACACTATTTTTTTTTTTTTTGAGGTAGGGTCTCACTGTAGCCCAGGGTGACCTGGAACTCACTTGGTAGTTTCAGGATGACCTCAAATTCACAGTGATCCTCCTCCTCTGCCTCCCAAGTGCTGGGATTAAAGACATGTGCCACCTTACCCAGCCAAGATACTGTTTTATACTGATTATTGGTTATTATAAACCGATTATTATACTGAGAAGTTTGACCCCCTGCCCCCAAAAAAATCTGACAATAACAAGCATAGAGGATGTAGGACCCTAGGGATCTGTGTGTACTGCCGGGGATGAATCAGCTGGAAAAACAATTTGGAAAGCAATTTGGCAAATCCCAGTGAAAATGACCATGTTTACATCTCCAGAGTCAGCCTCACATAGAAGCAGATGAAATGCACAAGAAAGCCACCTGCAGCACTGTCTCACTGCCATCAATGCAGCTGGAGGCATGCTAAACACTCACAGGAAAACAGATGACGACACGGTGGTTGCATTTATGCAATCAAATAATATGTACACCCAGGAAAAACAAACCAAAACTGTGCGTGTCAGAGAGGCTGAGTCGTACAGAGAAGATCCCAGCAAACAGCAGTGCAGGGGGGAAAATCCCATTTTATGTGAAGTCTACATTATTTGTGTATTTTTTTAATTTTTATTTCTTTCTTTATTTATTTATTTTTTTTTTTTTTTTTTTTTTTTTTTTTTGAGGTAGGGTCTCACTCTGGCCTACGCTGACCTGGAATTAACTATGTAGTCTCAGGGTGGCCTCTAACTCACGGCAATCCTCCTTACCTCTGCCTCCCAAGTGCTGGGATTAAAGGCGTGCGCCACCATGCCCGGCCTTATTTATTTATTTATTTATTTATTTATTTATTTATTTGAGAGAGAAGAGAAAGAGAGACAGATAGAGAGAGAATGGGCATGCCAGGGCCTCCAGTCACTGCAAACGAACTCCAGATGCGTGTACCACCTTGTGCATCTGGCTTTTGTGGGTCCTGGGGAATGGAACCTAGGTCCTTTGGCTTTTCAGGCAAAAGCCTTAACTGCTAAGCCATTTCTCCAGCACATTGTGTAGTGTTTTAAAGAGAAGAGGCTAGGTGTAGTGGTTCACAGCTGTAATTCCGGCATTGGGAAGGCTGAGGTAGGAGACCACTGTGAGGCCAGCCTTGGCTACAAAGTGAGGTCCAGGTCATTCTGGGCCAGAGTGTGATGCTATTGCCTCAAAACCAACCAACCAACAAACAAAAAACACAGAAAGATGAGCTGGGCATGGTGGCGCCTGCCTTTAATCACAGCACTCAGGAGGCAGAGGTAGGAGGATTACCATGAGTTCAAGGCCACCCTGAGACTATGTAGTGAATTTCGGTCAGCCTGAGCTAGAGTGAGATTCTACCTCAAGAAAGAAAGAAAGAAAAAAAGAAAGAAAGAAAGAAAGAGAGAGAGAAGGAGAGAAGGAGAGAAACAGGGAGGGAAGGAGGGAAGGAGGGAGGGAGGGAGAGAAAAACAAAACAGAAAGAAAGACAGTGGCACCTAAATATTGTGAGTCTCCTTGGGGATGAAGACCGAAGTCTTTGGGCTTTGGCTGAGTTGACAGCATAGTGTGTACACAAATATCTGTCGTGGCAGGCTCTCACTGTAGTCCAGGCTGACTTGGAACTCACTCTGTAAGTCCCAGGCTGGCCACCAACTCCCAATACTCCTCCTACCTCTGCCTCCCAAATTCTGGGATTAAAAGCATGTACCATCATGTCGGACTAAAAATATTTTTTTAAAGATAGTGCCAAAACCCAATATTCCTTTTTTTCTTTCCCTTCTCCCTTTAAGTTTGTTTGTGTGTATGTGTGTTTTTACTTTAAAAAAATTTATTTGACAGAGAAAGAGGCAGAGAGAAGAGAATGGGCATGCTAGGGCCTCACCCACTTCAAACAAACTCCAGAAGCATGTGCCACCTTGTACATCTGGCTTACATGGGTCCTGGGGAATCAAACCTGGGTCCTTAGGTTTTGCAGGCAAGTGCTTTAAGCGCTAAGCCATTTCTCCATCCCCTTCTTTCTCCCTCTCTTTGTGTATGAATATATATAGGTTTACGTGTGTATGTCCGGGCACATATGGGCCACAGCATACATATGGAGATCAGAGGACAATCTTGAGGTGCTACGTCATTCATTGTTGGTTGAGATAGTCTCTTGTTTTGCTGCTCCAAATGCCACAAGATTAGGAGAAGCAAGGCAGCTTTTTCCTGATAGGTATTTAGCTAAAGACTAGCCCACAGAAACATGGATACTGCCGTGCCTGCCTTGGTAGGATTAAAATTTGGGTCTGATCCAGTCTCATCCAAGATGGCTGAAAAAAACCCAACAACCTCGTAAGCCCTCCTTAGCAACACCTTCCAGTTTCTTCCTCAGTTTCCACAGGTTGGGCCTTTCCTGAGTCCTGAGCTGATAACGAGGCTTTTTCTTAATAGATGTCTGGTTCAGGTAAATGGGCTTGAAATGTGTGTGGAAGTGCCTTCTCCCTTCTGCTCTTCTGTCATTCCTCTCTTCTTCCCTTGCCCCAAAGCACGTAAGAGCAATTCTCCCAGTCTTATCTCCCCAGGCTGGGAACAAAAAGAACTTCCTTTGGCTTTCCTGCTTTGCTTTCCCTCTTCTCTTAACTCTTCCTAACATAAATCTCATAATTTACCCTTCTCCAAGTCCACATTTCCAATTTGGTGATAACATGGACAAGGACCCGAAGTTGGGACTCCTGGGTCTGGGGAGCTCCTGCATCTTCATGGAGATCTGATTATTCTTCCCAAGGCTCCAATCTTGCACCTTTTTTTTTTTCTTTTTTTTTTTTGCGGGAGGGTCTTGCTCTAGCCAGACTGACCTGGAATTCACTCTATAGTCCCAGGCTGTCCTCTAACTCTCAATGATCCTCCTACCTCTGCCTCCCAAGTGCTGGGATTAAAGACGTGCACCACCATGTCTGGCAAATCCTGCATCATCTTAACCACTGAGCAGCTGCCCAGCCCTAGGACCTGTTTTGTGTTTGGTGCCAGATTTGAAGGACAACTAAGGCAGCATGTTGGTCTTAAATCATTCCACATATACATGAAGATGGCTGAGAGAATATCACAGCACCAAAGAGTGGCTCAGTTGGTAGAGTGCTTGTCTAACATGCACAAAGTCCAGTGTTCAATCCCCAGCACCACATAAACCAAGTGTGATGGCACATACCTGAAACCCCAGCACTCAGGAGGTGGAAGCAAAAAGAACAGAAGTTCATTCTCAAATCCTGTCTCCAAAAAAAAGAAAAAAGAAAAGGAAGAAAGAAAAGAAAAGAAAGGAAAAGATAAAAGAAAAGGAAAGAAAAGAGATACAAAAGAGGACAATAGCAGTTGTTACAGGTCCTCATTATTGAGCCCACTCACATCTCCGAGTTCTTATTCAGAAAGTGGATCTTTTTCTTTCTTTTTTAAAAAATATTTTTGGGTAGCCGGGCATGGTGGCGCACGCCTTTAATCCCAGCACTCGGGAGGCAGAGGTAGGAGGATCGCTGAGAGTTCGAGGCCACCCTGAGACTACATAGTTAATTCCAGGTCAGCCTGGACCAGAGTGAGACCCTACCTCGAAAAAACCAAAAAAAAAAAAAAAAAAAAAAAAAAAAAAAAAAAAATTTGGGCTGGAGAGATGGCTTAGCGGTTAAGACACTTGCCTGCAAAGCCAAAGGACCCAGGTTCAACTCCCCAAGACCCACGTAAGCCAGATGCACAAGGTGGCACATGCATCTGGAGTTTGTTTGCAGCAGCCAGAGGCCCTGACATGCCCATTCTCTCTATCTCTCTGCCTCTTTCTCCCTCCCTCTCTTTCTCAAATAAATAAATAAAATATTTTTAAAAGATTTTGTTTATTTATTTCTTTGAGAGAGAGAAAGAGGCAGACAGAGAATGGTTGTGCTAGGGCCTTATTTATTTGAGAGAGAGAGAGAGAGAGAGAGAGAGAGGCAGAGAATGGGCATACCAGGGCTTCTAGCCACTGCAAATAAACTCCAGATGCATGTACCACCTTGTATATCTGTCTTTTAAATTTTTTTTGTTTTGTTTGTTTATTTATTTATTTGAGAATGACAGACAGATAAAGAAAGAGGCAGATAGAGAGAATGGGTGCGCCAGGGTCTCCAGCCACTGCAAATGAACTCCAGATGCATGCACCACCTTGTGCATCTGGCTTATGTGGGTCCTGGGGAATCAAGCCTTGAACTGGGGTCCTTAGGCTTCACAGGCAAGCACTTAACTGCTAAGCCATCTCTCTAGGCCTCTACCTTGTATATCTGGAGTGACGTGGGTGCTGGGGAATCAAACCCTGATCCTCAGGGTTTGCAGGCAAGCACCTTAACCACTGAGCCATCTCTCCAGCCCACATCTTTTTCTTTTTTCCTTTTCTTTGGATGCTGGCTGACATGCTGAGCATGTAAGTTCTGACACACTGTGGCTTTTTCACCCCTTTCTTAATAAATCTCTTGTTCTACGAGAGAGCAAAAGAGGGGGGACACAGTAAATGATAAATGACAAGCATCCTTCTGTGTGCTGCAGTCTTACAGGAGTTTGACAGTCTTGGAGGATCAGTCAATTGAAGTGCTCAGAGGTCTGTGTGGAAGGTTTAAAAGATCTCACAGAAACTGCAAGCGTAATTAGCCCTATTCATCATGGTGAAGTAGTTGACTAAAGCGCTTATGGAAGGAATACTTGTTTCTAGAAAATTATTTTAAATATTATGCCAATCTTCTCACAATGCTATTTTTAAAAAATAGGTAGGTAGTGAGAATGTTTTAAAGGTTTCTAAAGTGATCATTGGAGAACACTGTTGTTTAACTCCCCTCAAAGAGCAGCTTGTAAGTGCTGACATTTCCAGACTTAACTCATAAGGACTTAAAATGCCATATATGAGCCAGGTGTGGTGGCACATTCCTTTAATCCCAGCACTTGGGAGGCAGAGGTAGGAGGATTGCTGTGAGTTCAAGGCCACTCTGAGACTACATAGTGAATCCCAGGTCAGCCTGAGCTAGAGTGAGACCCTACCTTGAAAAAAAAAAAAAAAAAAAAAAAAAAAAAGCCATATATGAATGTATTTGCCGACTAGATGTAAATAAAAAATAGCTTCTTATTTCCAAGCAGCGTGCATCCATGTCTCACAAATACAACATTCTTCCCTCATTCTGCCTAAATCCCTGGGCTTTCCACTCCATTTTTCTAGATGGAAAGCCCAGATTTTGATAATTTGCTGCTCATGTTTACACTGGCAAGTCTGAGACCCTTCTGTGAATTAGGTGTTTGCTACCCCAAAGGAAAATGAAGCAAAGAATTTAATCCCAGCACTCAGGAGGCAGAGGTAGGAGGATCGCCAAAATAAATAAATAAATAAAATAAAAATAAACAAATGAAGCAAAGGAAATGCTTAGGGAGAGAACTGAGTATGGGAACAGGCCTGTGATCTCAGATACTGGGAGGATAAGGTAGGGACATTGCACATTCAAAACTAGCCTGGGCACTTAGTGAGACCCTGTCTCAAAATAGAGAAAAAGAAGCCGGCGTGGTGGCGCACACCTTTAATCCCAGCACTCGGGAGGCAGAGGTAGGAGGATCACCATGAGTCTGAGGCCACCCTGAGACTACATAGTGAATTCCAGGTCAGTCTGAGCTAAAGTGAGACTCTACCTCAAGAAAAAACAAAACAAAAAAAAAAAAAATAGAGAGAAAAAGGGCAGGGAGGGTAACTCAGTGGTTGAGCACTTGCCTTCATATGCTTGAGGCTAGGGATTTACACAAACACACACATCTGAAGAAGTTATCTGTGTATGTTATGTTTTGGGGCAATTAGAAGACAGCTTCAGAGACATCCTAGAAGGAAAACTGTAACTAACTACATATAACTGAATACCTCTCTGCTACTTTTCAAGAGAGAAAATGCATCATTTCCCTAGGCTGGGGAATTATACAGTCTAATATTGACTTAGAATCCCTAGGCCTTCAATGTGACCACATGTAGCTCTATTAAAACTTATAAAAGTAGGGGAATAACCGGGTGTGGTGGCACACGCCTTTAATCCCAGCACTCGGGAGGCAGAGGTAGGAGGATCACCGTGAGTTCAAGGCCACCCTGAGAATACAGTTACTTCCAGGTCAGCCTGAGGCAGAGTGACATCCTACCTCGAAAAATCAAAAAGAAAAAAAGTAGGGGAGCTGGAGAAGATGGTCTAGCAGTTAAGGCATTTGCCAGTTAACCAGTTAAGGACCCTGGTTCGATTCCCCAGGACCCACGAAAGCCAGATACACAAGGTGGCACATGCATCTGGAGTTCGTTTGTAGTTGCTGGATGCCCTGGCTTGCCCAGTCTCTCTCTCAACCTCTCTCTCTCTGTCAAATAAATAAATAATATATATATATATTAAAAATTATAAAAGTAGTCGGGCGTGGTGGCGCACGCCTTTAATCCCAGCACTTGGGAGGCAGAGGTAGGAGGATTGCTGTGAGTTCTAGGCCACCCTGAGCCTGCATAGTGAATTCCAGGTCAGCCTGGACTAGAGTGAAACCCTACCTCAAAAAAAAAAAAAAAAAATATATATATATATATATATATGGATAGGGATATAGCTCACTGGTAAAGCATTTGGCTAAACATTTGAAAGATTCTGGGTTCAGTCCCCAGAGCACTGAATATATCTGTATATATATTGGTTTTTTATTTCAAGTTTATTTTGTCCTAAGATAGAAAAATAACAGACCATATGTACAGAATATATGTAGTATAGTGTATGTACATATGTGTGTGTGCATGTGTGTGTGTGCATATGCTTGTACATAATAAATTATGCCTAGCAAACACTTTATAAGGAAGATATTGGTAATTTGGAGTCACAAATGAGATGAGGGCTTTTTCTTTCTTCTTCTTCTTTTTTTTTTTTTTTGGTTTTTCAAAGTACAGTCTAGCTCTAGCCCAGCTGACCTGAAATTCACTATGTAGTGTCAGGGTGGCCTTCTTGAACTCATGTTGATCTTCCTCCTGAGTGTTGGCATTAAAGGCATGTGCCACCAGGCCCGGCTTAGATGAGATTTTTCTGAGGAGTACTGATGTGTGTGTGTATGTGTGCACTTGTTTGAGACAGTGAGTGCTGGCGCACTTGTGGAGGTGAGAGGACAACCCAGGGTGTTGGTCCTCTCCTTCCACCCTGTCCGAGGCAGGGTCTCTTGCTCTTCACCCAGGATTCTCTTGTTTCTGCCCCTCATTTTGCAGTAGGAGGACTGGGATTACAGACAGTCATTCTACTGTGACTGGCTTTACGTGGGGTCTGGGATCCAAACAGGTGCTCATGTTTGCACAGCATACACTGTATCCACTGAGCCATCCTGTCAGCCCCGGGCATGAGCGTCTTTAGTAGACATTAATGTCTACTGCTTTCTGCTTTCTGAAGTTTAAACTGTGCAGATGACTTACCTATATATATATTTTTTGAACAGATTTGTTGGCGTGGAGAGACGGCTCAGTGGTTAGGTGCTTGCCTACAAAACCTCATGACCTTGGTCTTTTTGTTTTTATTTATTTATATTTTTGAGAGAGAGACAGAACAAAGGAGAAAGAGAGAGAGAGAGAGAGAGAGAGAGAGAAATGCCAGATGAGTGCACCCCTTGTGGACATGTGTGACATTGCATGCTTGCATCACTTTTTTGTCTAGCATGGGGCCTGGAGATTCAAACAAGCGTTCTTAGGCTTCACAGGCAAGCGCCTCAACCACTAAGCCATCTTTCCAGCCTGCCTATACTTTTTTGGTGTGAATGTGTATAGTATGTGTGATGTGTATGTTGTGCATGTGGTGTGTACATGTGTGTGTATACATGAAAGCCAGCAAACATCAGGTGCCCTCCTCCATTGTTCTTTCACCTTATTGTCTTTTTCTGTTATTATTATTATTATTTTTTTTGCAAGGTAGGGTCTCATTCTGGTCCAGGCTGACCTGGAATTAACTATGTAGTCTCAGGGTGGCCTCGAACTCTCGGCAATCCTCCTACCTCTGCCTCCCGAGTGCTGGGATTAAATCTGTTATTTTATTTTATTTTTTTTTTGAGGCAAGGTCTCACTCTAACCCAGACTGACCTGAAACTCACTCTGTAGGCCCATGCTAGCCTCAAACTCATGGTGATCCTTCTACCTCAGGCTCCCAAGTGCTAGGACTAAAGACACGAGCCACCATGCCTGGCTCCCACCTTGTATCCTTGAGACAGAGTCTCTCACTGAACCTGGCGCTCCCTGTTTTTCATTTAGTCTGGCTGACTAGGGTGTCCCAATGATCCTCCTGTTTTTGCCCCCACTCAGCACTTGGGTTGCAGACACGTTTGACTATGCCCAGGTTTTTAGATGGGTACTGGGATCAAAGTCGGGTCCTCATGCTTGCACACTATATTCATTACTTTACTCACTGCTGAGACAAAATCCCCTGCTGGAAGCAATTTAGGGAAGGAAAGGGTTTATTCTGGCTTCCAGTTTTAAGGGGATGCATTTCATCATGGTGAAGGCAGGGCAGTAGGAGCAGGGCTGGTCACATCATAGTCATAGGAAGGAGGGAGCCATGAATGCTCGTGCTCAGCCAGCTGTCCTTTTTACCCAGTCCAGGACCCCAGCCCAAGGAATGGTGCCACCTATAGTTAAGATGGGCCCTCCATTTAAATCAACCTAATGTACACAAGCCCAGGCAGATGTGGCCAGAGGCTTGTTTCCTAGGTGATTCTAGGTCCTCCTCAAGTTGACAATTCACGTAAACCATCTCACATAGCAAGCGCTCTTACCCACCGAGGCCCCAGACACTTTTATATATGAGTAATAAAAAGCCTAATGGGGGCTGGAGAGATGGCTTAGTGGTTAAGGCACTTGCCTGCAAAGCCAAAGGACCCAAGTTCGACTCCCCAGGACCCACGTAAGCCAGATGCAGAAGACGATGCACACATCTGGAGTTCGTTTGCAGTGGCTGGAGGCCCTGGGGTGCCCATTCTCTCTCTCTCTACCTGCTTATTTATCTCTCTCTCTCAAATAAATAAAAATAAAATATATATTTTAAAAAAGCCTAATGTTCACTGCATTACAACCTCCTGTATGCTACTTGATACTGACTACAGAAGATTCAACTAAAGTGCAGTGCTCCCATGAGCACGACTGACCTCAGAGCTTTCAAGTTCTCACCTTAGCCATCTCCTGCATTCCTAGCTCAGATTGATGAGGGAAGTGTAAATTAAAAGAAGCTGTTTTTGTTTATTTTAAAAATGTTTTTATTTTATTTATTTGCCAGTAGAGAGAGGTAAAGAGAAACAGAGAATGGGCACACCAGGGCCTCTAACCTCTGCAGAAGAACTCCAGATGCATGCACCACTTTGTGCACCTGACTTTATGTGAGCATTGGGGAATTGAACCCAGGTTGTTAAGTTTTGTAGGCAAGCACCTTAACAGCTGAGCCTTTTCTCCATCCCTGTGTTTTTGTTTTTAAATATTATTTATTTGAGATGAGGGGAAGGGGGGGGCGGAGAGAGAAGAAACATGCCAGGTCCTCTTGCCACTGCAAACAACTCCAGATGCATGTGCCACTTTGTGTCTTTAGGTGGGTACTGGAGAATTGAACTTGGGCCTGCAGGCTTTGCAAGTAAGTACCTTTAACCACTGAGCCACCTCTCCAGCCCTGAGAAATGTTAATTAAAGCAGTGAGAGGCTATGTTTCTCCCTTGGAGAGGAGGGAAGGAGGATGTGCTGTGTGAGTCCTGCCCAGGATGGGTTCCGAGGAGGTCAGGGAAGCACCCACAAAGGCTTTTTTTTTTTTGGTTTTTCAAGGTAGGGTCTCACTCTAGCCCAAGCTGACCTGGAATTCACTATGTAGTCTCAAGGTGGCCTCAAACTCACAGCGATTCTCCTACTTCTCCCTCCCAAGTGCTGGGATTAAAGGCGTGCGTCACCACGTCTAGCTGCTAATTCTTGACTTAGTCATGGCAGAGAGTAGGAACCAGCCACAGGGAAGAGGATGTGAAGGTGTTCTGGAAGATGCACAGCGTGGGTGAAAGCTGGCATGTGAAGGGGCAGTGGCAACTTTGGAGGCTCAAACTGGGAGGGCATGTGGCTGACACACACAGGGCAGGAGAGGACATGCTGTACTGTGGGGTGGGAGGCTGGCCTGCTTCTCAACACCATTGCCCCTGAAAGGAAGAAAGCCTGCCTGGGGAAAGGGTGAGCTACAGGGCTGGGGTGAGAAAAGGAATTAAACATGAAACAGGGCTGGCATGTAGCTCAGGAGCAGAGCACTGCTTAGCATGTGCGAAGCCTGGGTTCCATCCCCAGCATCAAGCAAACAAAACCCCAAGAAACCTGGAACATGCTGAGACCAGAGAGCATTAAAATAAAATGATGGGGACATAAAATCAGTGTGATACAGTCCCCACTAGTCAAATCTCGGATAATTTGAGCATCAAAATAAGAACAGCAAAGGATTAGAACTCATCGTGTAAAACAAGAATTAAATCGTCCATCCACATACATAATTACATGGCAATCTCTCTGTGGAAGGATAATAAATGCAGAAAATGCTATAACCATTATCATAACAACTGGTCCAGAATCATCACTGTGCTAATCAGTGTTCAGGAGTTTGTGGTCTTTACAGTATCTCTCCATAAAGGGTCATTTCAGAGGAAAGAATGACAGTGTTGCAGAGATAAAATGGGTAAACACTACCTTAATGGATTCAGCCTTTGAAGCTCACAAATTGTTCAGAATGGGAAAAGCTGTTGTCACAGGCTTCCTAATCTAATGAAGATGCACTATCACTATGGAGAATTCCTGAAGAGAATCCTTAGAAAATTTAGGATTGCTTACTGTGATGGTGGTGGGGGGGGGGGGGCAGAGAGGAGAGATTGCTATAAAGGGTAAAGGGTGCTCTCTGGACACTTAGTGAAACCTGGGCCTCCTGCTGCAGTAAACGAACTCTAGACACATTATGTGGGTACTGGGAATTAGCTGTCAGGCTTAGCAAGCAAGTGCCTTTAACTGCTGAGCCATCTCTCTAGCCCCCAAGGAGTTTCCTGAATTTAACAACTGAATTACAATTATGTGGTTATTATGTAAGCGTGTCTTTGCTCCTAGAGGTTATGCTTAGACCTTAAATCCCAGCACTCGTGAGGCCAAGGTAGGAGGATCACTGTGAGTTCTAGATCATTCTGTGCTAGACTGGGGGAGGGGGGGTGGAACACACAGGCTGTACTGTCAGATGGCTCAGTAATTAAATGCTTCTTTATAAATTAATTTGCCCACAGATGTGAAATATCTGAACCAAAACAACAGAAACTAAAAACAAGCAAGGAATGATCGCACTCACAAATGTTTAGAGTCAGGTAGACTTGCTAAATGACCAGGGGTATCTTAACCGCGGAAGGGAAAACACTTGAATTGCCCTTTGAAGGCCTAAGAGCAGCTGATTTACAAGCTAAACACATCTCTCTCTTTTTTTTTTTAAGTTTATTTATTTATTTGAGAGAGAAAGAGAAAGAGACAGAGAGGGGGAGTGGCTCGCTAGGGCCTCCAGCCACTGCAAATGAACTCTAGATGCATGCACCCCCTTATGTATCTGGCTTATGTGGGTCCTAGAGAATCGAACCCGGATCCTTTGGCTTTGCAGGCAAATGCCTTAATCACTAAACCATCTCTCTAGCACCATATAAGTTAAACACATCTTTATTTTAGCTTGGCAACTAGATTAATCGAAAAGCATATGAAAGGTTTTTTTTTTTTTTTTTTTTTTAGTGGTGGAGTGTTTTTTGGTTGTTGGTGTGTGTGTGTGTGTGTGTGTGTGTGTACACGTGCATGCCCCAAGAGCTCTACCACTGAGATTAACCTCCAGCCTCCAAAGCATAAGTTAAAAAAGAAAATCTAATATAAAATAGAGCAAAAACTAATGAACATAACAATGTGAAAATACAGGATGTGAATTCATGTTGTAGAAGCCAGGGTTCAACATTGTGTCACCTGATTTTTTTTTTTTTTTTTTTTTTTTTTTTTTTTTTTTTTCAAGGAAGGGTCTATGTCTAGCCCAAGCTGACTTAGAATTCACTATGTAGTCTCAGGCTGGCATCGAACTCATAGTGATCCTCTGCCTCCTGAGTGCTAGGATTAAAGGTGTGTACCACCACACTCTGGAGAAAGAGAGGGATATTGAGAGAGAGAGAGAGAGAAGAGAAGAGACACACCAGGGCCTCTAGCCACTGCAATCAAACTCCAGACGCATGTGCCACTTTGTACATCTGGCTTTATCTAGGTACTGGGGAATCAAACTTGGGTCATTAGGCTTTGCAGGTAAGCACCTTAACCACTGGGCCATTTCTCCAGCCCCTACCAGATTATTCACTACCTTATTCTTTGAGACTAGGTCTCTCACTGGACTAGAGCTTAATGATTTAGCTAGCTAGTCGGGCTCCAGGGATCCTCCCGTCTCTGCTTCCCCAGAGCTGGGATTAGACATGCGTCACCATACCTGGCATTTTTATGTAAGTGCTAAGATTCTGAATTCAGGTTCTGCTGCTTGCATGGCACTTTACCCACTGAGCCATCTCTCCAGCCCCAATTCACTTTGTAAAAAGTTGATAAGCAGAAAAAAGAGTTTTAGACAGTACACACATTGGGAATAGAAACAGATAAAAGGGTCCAGTGACCCTTCAAGATACTGACATAAACTTGATGTTTAAATAGAGGAAGAACTGTGGCAGAGGGCAAGAGGTATGCATAAGAAAGCAGACCCTGAGCTGGCGAGATGGCTCAGTGGTTAAGGCACTTGCCTGCAAAGCCTAAGGACCAAGATCCAATTCTCCAATACCCACGTAAAGTCAGAAGCACAAGGTAGCACATGCATCTGGAGTTTGTTTACAGTGGCAAGAGGCCCTGGCGTGCCCATTCTCTCCCTCTGACCCTTTCTCTTGCTCATAAATAAAATAAATTAAATTAAAGAGAAAAAGAAGCCAGGTGTGGTGGCACATGCATTTAGTCCCAGCATTCAGGAGGCAGAGATAGGAGGATCACTGTGAGTTTGAGGCCACCATGAGACTATATAGTGAATTCCAGGTCAGCCTTTGCTGAGCAAGATTCTACCTTGAAAAAAAAAAAAAATGAAAAAAGAAAAGAAAGCAGACCCTTTCAGAATGAATAAGGAAGAGAACAACTGAGGAAGACACCAGACATTGACCTCTGGCCACACATGCACATGTATGAATATGCATAACCACATGCACACCATACACAGACACATGTAAAAAAACAGAGGGAGGCCAGGTATGGTGGCACAGGCCTTTAATCACAGCACTCAGGAGGCAGAGGTAGGAGGATCACTGTGAGTTTGAGGCCAGCCTGAGACTAAACAGTGAATTCCAGATCAGCCTGGGCTAGAATGAGCATGAGATCCTACCTTGAAAAACCAAAAAATAAAATAAAGTGAAAACAAAAACAGAGGGAAGAAATAGAAATATAGAGACCCCAAGTCAGCCTGCCTGTCTGTGTTCTGGGCGTTTGTCCCTCTTGCCTTCCCTCTCCCTCTGGAGAATAGTAGGTGGACTGGAGAACAAGGTGGAGCTAGCAGTTCCTCTTATGGAGGGGTGTGAACAAAAGAACAGAGAAATCACACAATGTAGTTCAGCTGCAGCTAGTTATCTTCTAACACCAGAATGGTCTGTTTTTTCTTAAATGGGTACCTTTCAATTACTTCCGTGAGTATAAGGGGGGAGAGTTAGACAAGGTTGTCTTTCTTGTTCTGCCATAGCTGGCAAGAGAAATGTGTATACTGAGGGTAAAGAAGGCTGTTAGCTACCTCAGATTACCTGATTATCTCAGTGGATCATGATGGTGAGGGTGAGGCATGCTCTGTTCTGTTGCTGCTGGGTCCTCTTAGAGGAGGCCTGATGAGGTTGGCCTAGTTGTTGGATCCTAACGCAGTCAGTTTGGATCTGTGGCAATTTCTGCAGAGTCCAAGAGACATCTCCAAGCCTCAGGTGACTAAGAGGAGCAAGACTCTGCCAGAAGAGCTGGTCCAACTCGGTCAGGAGAAAAGAGCCAGTGGGAAACTTAAGAAGCCAAGAAATTGTGCCAAGGATGTGTCTGAAAGGCTGGGGATGTGGCTCAGTGGGTAGTGTTTGCCTAGCATCCTTGAAGCCCTGATATTAACCCCAGCACCACATAAACTAGTTGTGGTGGTGCACATCTGTAATCTCAGCACTCAGAAAGTAGTGACAGGAGGATCAGAAGTTCAAGGTTACCTTCAGGTACATAGCAAGTTTGAGGCCAGCAAAATGTGTCTATGATAGAAAATGAAAGCTACAGCAAGGGGAGGGGGTCAGAAGCAGGAGAGTGGTCACAGAGGGCTGACCCAGCAAAGCATGTTTATGTGGGCATGGAGCTTCTTAGTCCATTTTGTGTTGATGTAAGAGGATACCGGATGCTGGGTGCTTTTTTTTTTTTTAAAGATATTTTTATTTTTTTATTTGCAAACAGAAAGAGAAGAGGGACAGACTGAGATAATGGGTGCACGAAGGCCTCCAGCTGCTGCAAACGGACTCCAGATGCATGTATCGCTTTATGCATCTGGCTTTATGTGGGTACTAGGGAATCAAACTCAGATCCTTAGGCTTTGCAGTCAAGCTCCTTAACCACTGAGCCATCTCTCCAGCCCCTGATTACTTTTTACATTTATTTATTTATAGTAGGGTCTCACTATGTAGTCTCAGGGTGGCCTTGAACTCACAGTGTTCCTTCTACCTCTGCCTCCCTGCCTCTTGGATTAAAGGCATGCGCCACCACGCCCGGCTCTTTTTAAAAATAAATATAAATAGCTGGGCGTGGTGGCGCATGCCTTTAACCCCAGCACTTGGGAGGCAGAGGTAGGATGATTGCCATGAGTTCGAGGCCACCCTGAAACTACATAGTGAATTCCAGGTCAGCCTGAGCTAGAGTGAGACCTTACCTCGGAAAACCAAAAAATAAAAATAAATAAATAAATAAATAAAAAGAGGTTTAGGCCAGCACTCAGGAGGCGGAGGTAGGATGATTGCTGGTGAGTTCGAGGCCACCCTGAGACTACAGAGTTAATTCCAGGTCAGCCTGGACCAAAGTGAGACCCTACCTCGAAAAACAAACAAACAAAAAAGAGGTTTAGGCTGGGTAAATGGCTCAGAGGTTAAAGGCCCAAGTTCGATTCTCCAGTGCCCATGTAAAGCTAGACACAAAAAGTGGTGCATGCATCTGTAGTTTGCTTGCAGTGGCAAGAGACCCTGGTGCGCCCTTACACACACACACACACACACACACACACACACACACACACACACAGAATAATTTGGGAAAGAGTCAAATGGATCAGAAATTTAAGGCTAACTTTGGCTAACTTGCAAGTTCAAAACTAGCCTGGGCCACATGAGGTTCTCTCAAATGAAACAAACAAAACAAAAGCATAGCATCAGTATCTACTTACTCCTGAAGAGGATCTCATGGTAGATAACATAACAGAGCTGAGTAGGAGTGTGTGCAAGAAGTAAGTAGTGAATGCAGAAGAGAGATTAGGGGGAGATGCTAATCTCCCTTATAATAAGTTGTTCTCTTAGACACAAATCCAGTTGCTGGACACCTGTGTTGATTCCTTCAGAAGGACCTAATCACCTTCCACTAAGCACTAAATGGGTGTCTTCTGGGTCTTCTATACTAACACAGGGTCCTGGGATCCACTCTGAGTCAGAATTTGACCTTACAATCTTGTGTGATTGGCTAAACTATACCCCACACTAGACTCCAAGCCTCCAGTGTATGACATGTCTCCTTTGGAAACATGTTCGATTCATATCCAGGTCAGGCATGTGGTTTTGTAAAAGGCTGGTTGTATTTGTAACTTGTTTTGGACACTGGTTACACAGGTGTGCATAACTGCAAAACCCATTCAACTAACACCTACTATGTTAGCTTTCTATTACTGTAACAGGCCCCTGAGATAATAACTTAAAAAGAGGAAAGGACGCCAGGTGTGGTGGTGCACACCTTTAATCCCAGCACTCGGGAGGCAGAGGTAGGAGGTATTACAGTGAGTTCAAGGCCACCCTGAGACTACATAGTGAATTCCAGGTCAGCCTGAGCTAGAGTGAGACCCTACCTCAAAAAAAAAAAAAAAAAAAAAAAAAAAAAAAAAGAGGAAAGGAAGCTGGGCTTGGTGGCACACATCTTTAATCCTAGCACTTGGGAGACAGAGGTAGGAGGATGGCCATGAGTTCGAGGCCACTCTGAGACTACGTAGTGAATTCCAGGTTAGCCTGAGCCTGAGCTAGAGTGAAACCCTACCTCGGAAAACCAAAAAAAAAAAAAAAAAGAGGAAAGTATTTGGACTCACATCAGAGGTTTGAGTCCAGGTTGGTTTATTGCTTTGGGTTAGAGAATGTTAAGCTGCTCAGCCAGGAATTGAGAGAGAAAGAACGGCACATCCCACAGTTCCCTGAGGCCTGATTCCAATGGCCTAGAACCCCCTACTAGACTCCACTTCTTCAAGTTCCTACCACATCCTAAGTGCTAAGCTGGAGACGAGGCCTTTGGGGGATCCTCAACATCCCTGTGTAGAATTTTTGCTTTCATTGTATGTTAATCAGACTTCAATTTTTTGTTTTGTTTTTCAAGGTAGGGTCTCACTCTAGCTCAGGCTAAGCTGGAATTCACTATGTAGTCTCAGGGTAGCCTCGAACTCATGGTGATCCTTCTACTTCTGCCTCCTGAATGCTGGGATTAAAGGCGTGCACCACCACACCCGGCTCAGACTTCAATTTTTAAAATTTGATTTAAATTTTTATTTATTTATTTATTTATTTGTGTGTGTGTGTGTGTGTGTGTGTATGTGCGTGCGTGCGTGTGTGGGCATGCCAGGGGTTCTTGCTGATGATACAAAGAACACATTTTAGAAATGACTCTGGGGACTGGAGAGATGGCTTAGTGGTTAAGACACACGCCTACAAAGCCTAAGGACCCTGGTTCGATTCACCAGGTCCCATGTAAGTCAAATGTTCAAGGGGGCACATGCGTCTGGAGTTCATTTGCAGTGGCTGGAGGCCCTAGCGTGCCCATTCTCATGCTCCCTCTCTCTTTTTCCCTCTCTCTGTCTCTAATGAATAAATAAATAAATATATAAATAAATATAAAATCTTTAAAAAAAGAAATTAAATAGAAATGAGTCTGACTGCACAGTGCCCAGCATGGTGGTACTCGTCTTAAATTCCAGCACTTAGGAGGCAGAAGTAGGAGGATTGCTGTGAGTTTGAGGCCAGCCTGGGACTACAGAAGGAATTCCAGGTTAGCCTAGGCTGCAGTGAGACCCTACCTCGAAAAACAAAAAACAGCCTGGTGGTGGCACACTCCTTTAATCCTAGCACCTGGGAGGTAGAGGTAGGAGGATCACCATGAGTTCAAGTCCACCCTGAGACTACATAGTGAATTCCAAGTCAGCCTGAACTAGAGTGAGACCCTACCTCAAAATAAACAAAATTGTGTGTGTGTGTCCCACCCAGGATAGATGAGACCCCAAACAAGTGTGTCCCTGGAGTTCTGTGTGCTTGCAGGAAGCTCCACAGGAGTACCCTCTGTCCCAGCAGTGGTTTTCTGCTTGTGGGAGGGGGTGGGCTGGGGATGGGTGTTACCTGGATGTCTGCCCCTTCCCACCATGTCTCCAAGAGGGAATGTTTCAATCCATAGGAAAAAAAAATACTGTAAGAAAACATTAAATACTAGGTGGCCTCAACAGGTTTCAGTTTGTTTCATTTATGTCTGTTCTCCAGCTGCTTGGAGGCCCAGGATCAAGGCCAAAGAACCAGATGGCTGCTTTCTTGTTGTGTCTTCTTTCTTACTTCTGTGTGTGGTATATGCACATGCATTGCCCATGCAGGTCCCCTTGTGCCCACCTGCAATGGCTGGAGCAGAGCATCAGGCATCCTGCTCCATGGCTCTTCTGCCCATTCGTATTTGAGTCAAAGTCTCTCACTGATCCTGAAACTTGCCTTTCCTCATGCGCTCAGGGGATTCTTGGGCTTCTGGTCCCCTATGGGACTGGGGTTACAGATAGACATGGCCATGCCCAACTGTTTACCTAAGTCCTTGGAATCCTGAGGTTCGAATTCAAGCAGTTTCTCAAGCCTCCTCAGACCCTCATATTTGTAAGGGAAGTGCTCTTAACCACTGAACAATTTCCAGTCCATCTCTTCCACTTCTGATAAAGAACTAATTTCATTATGAGAACTCTTTTCACATGACCTAATGTTAATACTCCCCCACAGCTTCATCTCCAAATACTATGGACACATGTCAAAGATTCAACATAGGAATTTGAAGAGAGGACACAACCCAGTGCATTACCCTACAGGTTCACCTACATATTCTCATCAGTATTATAATCCACAGCCCAAATATTAACAGCAGTTCTCAAACATCACGAAATATCCAGACCATGGTCATCCTTAGCTACATAATACAAACTTCAATGTCTTTCTCCAAAGATCAGTGGGGATGGGGGAGTAGCTCATTGGTAAAGCACTTACCTAGCATAAGAAAGGTGCTGAGCTTGATTCCCAGAACTAAAAAGAAAACAATGGAGCCACCACGCCCTTAATCCCAGCACTTGGGAGGATCACTATGAGTTTGAGGCCACCCTGAGACTACATAGTGAATTCCAGGTCAGCCTGGGCTAGAGTGAGACCCTACCTCGAAAAAACTAACTAACTAAATAAATAAAAATTTGAAAAATTTAAAAAAAGAAAAAGAAAACAATGGATTTTACATTAAATATATACATACAACAATATGCATAGAGTTATTTGACAAGTAATGAACAGGCATCATGCACAAAGGTTGGAAGACAGTATGCATAATATATTAAAAAAAACTCTCACAAATTAAAAATAACATGAAAAGGGGCCTGGGGAGATGGCTCAGCAGTTAAAGATGCTTGCAAAGCATGCTGACCTAGGTTTGATTCCCCAGTACTCACATAGAGCCAGACACACAAAGTGGGGCATACATCTAGAGTTCATTTGCAGTGGTGAGAGGCCTGGAACCCTCAGACTCTCTCTCTGGCAAATAAATAAAAAATTTTAAATGACAAACATAAAGAAAAGAAATTCCTAGAAAAAAGGTTAACTTCCCATGAGAACTTTATAATATGCTCACTTTCCCTTGTGATCAGGGAGCTGCAAATGAAAGTAACATGGACAGGACTTTTATCTCCAACGTAAAAATATTAATGCAGCCAGGCATGGTAGTATATGCTTTTAATCCCAGCACTTGGGAGACAGAGGTGAAAGGACTGCTGTGAGTTCGAGGCCAGCCTGAGACTACAGAGTGAATTCCAGTCAGCCTGGGGCTACAGTGAGACCCTACCTTGAAAAAGGAAAAAAGGGGGCTGGAGAGATGGCTTAGTGGCTAAGCGCTTGCCTGTGAAGCCTAAGGACTCCGGTTTGAGGCTCGATTCCCCAGTACCCACATAAGCCAGATGCACAAGGTGGCACATGCATCTGGAGTTTGTTTGCAGTGGCTGGAGGCCCTGGTGCGCCCATCTCTCTCTCTCTCTCTCTCTCTGCCTGTCGCCCTAAATAAATAAATATAAATAAAAACAAAAAAATTAAAAAAAAAAAAAAAAAAACTCAAAAAACTAACATGATATCCTGGGTTTAATACCCAGAACCACTCACACGCACACACACACACATATACACAGTAATATATATATACATAAATACACACACACAAATTGGAGATGAAACTTTTAACACATAGGCCTTTAGGGGACATTTCAAATCTAAACTATAGCATCACAGTGAAGATTTTTAAAATTTTTTATTATTATTTATAAACAGAGAGACAGAGAACACAAGGGCCTCTTGCTGCTGCAGTTGAGTTCAGATGCCTGCACCTGGGGAATTGATTCCAGGCCAGCAGGCTTTGCAAGCAAGCACCTTTGACCTCTGAGTCATCTCCCGCATCCCCAGAAAAGTTAATCCAACATCCTGGCAAGTGTAGAACAGGTTTCCCAACCAAATGCATTCAGGGATCCTCAGCATTAGAATGAGAAGACCACCTACCAGGAGCTTTGCATGTAGCCTCAGCTTGTGAAAATGGCTGGATAAATCCTTAGTCGTTCTCTATTTACAGTTATTTTTTTTAGAGTGTGTATGTCTGTGCATGTGTTTGTGTATGTGCATGTTGTTGTATGTGGTGGTATGTGCATGTGTGTGGAGGCTAGAGGAAAATGTTAGGTGTTATCTTCACAAATGCAGTCCACCTATTTGAGACAGGGTCTCTCTCGGGCTAAGAGCTCATCTACTAGGCTATAGTATGTGGCCAGTGAACACCAGGGATTCTCCTGTCTCTGTCTCCCATGTGCTAGGATTATAGGTCTGTACTACCACGCTCAGTCAGCACTTTTATGCTGGTTCTGAGAATTGAACACAGGTCCTCAAACTTGGAAGGGAAAAACTCTACCAACTGAGCTACCTCCCCAGCCCCTGTGTATATGGTTCTAATAGAACTTTAGTCTCAGCAACAGGAAAGACTTCAGATTAATGCTGGAGTTATCATAGTCTCCAATGAGCCATAACCAGACCTTCATTTTCCATTTGCCTGCTGCCTGAGCTTTGATGGAAATTTGATCTTATACAAATTATCTTTATATAATTCACTGACACTAAAATTTACATTATTTGAAATTAACAACATATATCCATTCACCAATTTCTAGTAATTTTCATGTGATATTTCAAGTGTTTAGAATATGACTGATTGTGGTCAACTTGGCAGGAGTTAGAATCACCATGGAAACAAATCTCTGGGAATGTCTGTAAGGGAGTTTGTAGATTAAATTAGGTGGAAGGACGCACCCTAACTGTGGGCAGCAGCATCTCAAGGTCTAGGATCCCAGATTGAATAAAAAGGAGAAAGCAAGCTGAATATCAGATTCATCACCCTCTGCTTCCTGACTGTCATCAGCTCCCTCAGGCTCACCTTCCCTGCCATGATAGACTGTATCCTTAAACTGTAAGTCATGAGCTCGCCCCTTCTTCCCTCCCCTCCCTCTCCCTTCCCTTCTTCCTATTTGATCACAGCAATGAGAAGGTAACTAACACAGTAACTTACCTGAAGTATCCATTCAGGCCAATGTTTCATATGTACTTTCTTTCAGGGTGAATTTCTGTAGAAAAGAGGAACTTTTCTTTCCCAGTTCTAGAATAGGAATATTTTAGAAAACTTCCTTTTGTTCTTTTCTTGCTCTTCAGATTACAGCCCATAAAGTTGACAATCAAAACCAGAAGCATGTGTTCCCAAGGCAAACCTCTCAGGGAAGTTAGCCTTGAGACTTTAGCTTCTCATCCCAGTTTGGCAACAGAGACTTATCTCTGTCTTCTGTCCTTATTGTCAAAGGATGGCCTTAGACCAACTATTGTTCAAAATGTTTTTAAGCTCCACAATTCTATGATCAAAGATCAGACAATGATCAAACTACCCAAGCAAGCAAACTCAAGTACCTTTTGTCAGGTTCAGAGTTTGTGAGTGTCTTGGGCCCAGGGTCTTATTTAACACCAAGGTAGACTGGTATTATCTGAAGTTATAAGGGAGGAAGACTGAGACATTTTCTAGGTTCCAAGACTTTATTATAAATAGGGGAGATGGAGGAGAGAGAGAAAACACCAAGGAGAGGAAAGGAGAGATAGAGAGGAAAAGGGTACTGTGACTACTGGAAAGTAAAGGCAAGAATGTTTCTGAGCCTTTAGTGGAGAATCTGGTTCATTATTTTGTTAGAGATCAGACATGTCAGAGGGTCTGGCCTTTCTTATCTCCTTTTGCCTGAAGGAGTTCCTGCTCTAGATTTCTTTTCCCTTCAACTCAAGACCTTCCCTAGATCTCTTCTTCCCTAAAGGAGTTCCCTTTTCCAGAACAGTTCCCTCTCCTAGATTCCTGCAAGGATAAACCTTATCTCAGGGCTGGAGAGATGCTGCGGTGATTAAAAGCGCTTGCTTGGAAAGCCTGCCAGCCTGGGTGCAATCCTCTAATACCAATGTAAAACTAGATACACAAAGTAGTGCATGCATCTGGACTTGGTTTGCAGGGGCAAGAGGACTTGGCACACAAATTCTCTCTCTCTCTCCCTCTCATAAAACAAACAAAAAAATTGATCCAATGGGGGAAAATCTGGCGTGGGGCTGATCAGTTCTAGCCTCATCCAGAACCTAGGAAAGATCCCACTCTGGGTCTCTAAGTGTGCTTTTATATTTTCCAGAACTTACTCTTGCAAGAGCTCTGAATTCCTGCTTTCTCTGGGCTTTCTCATTTCTGGGAATTCTGCTTCTACCTTCTCCTGGGCAGGAGCTCTGTACTTTTTCCTCTTTCCTTTTGTTCTCTAAAAGACTCTAAAATCTGGGTCTCTAGAGGGTCTTTCCCATTTCTGGCAATCTTGCTTTTGCCTTCTCTTGAGCAAGGCACTCTCTATATTCTTTCCTCTTTCCTTTTCTTAAGCCCCTAAACTCTATATAATCTCTATAATAAGACCTCTCTAAACTTACCTTCTGGTTTGTGAATTTCAATTCTTTGAATTCATAGGACACCAAGTCAGTGGAAGTTTTGTGTGACGATGACAGCCCAGCTGCCGAACTCCTGGGTTAAAGCCCTACCAAGAGCAGAGAAAGGATTCAGCACTCTCAAAGACACCTCACATTCCCATCTCATTTTTGTGCATTGGCCAGGAACATGGCTCCCTTTCACTAAATTCTTGTAGCAAAAGGGGGATGGGAGCCGGGCATGGTGGCCCACGCCTTTAATCCCAGCACTCGGGAGGCAGAGGTAGGAAAGGAAGGAGGATCTCCGTGAGTTCGAGGCCACCCTGAGACTACATAGTTAATTCCAGGTCAGCCTGGGCCAGAGTGAAACCCTACCTCAAAAAAAAACAAAACAAGGCTGGAGAGATGGCTTAGCGGTTAAACGCTTGCCTGTGAAGCCTAAGGACCCCGGTTCAAGGCTCAATTCTCCAGGACCCACATAAGCCAGGTGCACAAGGGGGAGCATGCATCTGGAGTCGTTTGCAGTGGCTGGAGGCCCTGGCGCTCCCATTCTCTCTCTCTCTACCTGCCTATTTCTGTATCTCTATCTCTAATAAATAAATAAATAAAACAAATAAATTAAAAAAATTAAAACAACAAAAACAAAACAAAATAATAAAGGGGGGATGGGAATGCATGCACCTGGAGCAGGGAAACCAAAAGTGCAAATGAGGACTAGGGGAGGGTTTTATAATGAGAGGAGAGAAACTTCCCTGAGAGGGTGTGTGGGTGGTGTGCAGGTGTGGGCTGGGAGGTGGAGAGGCGGCTCCCCTCCTCTTAGCCCAGAGATATCCTCAATTACCATACCAGGAGGCAATCCCAGAGTCCCAGGCCTAACATGGCCATGTGGTAAGGGAGACAGTGGGATGGGTAGAGAGCAGAGCCTAGATGACCAATTTACTGAAGAAAGGAAGTAGATTATTCAAAGGAAGTATCACATACAACAAATAACAGCTATTTCCTGCCATTATCTAAACATGACCTGAAAACATAGAGGGCTTGAGACTTTCTGCGCTTAACACATTGATTTCCTGTTCTCAAGAATGGAAGATGTCTGCATAATTCTGGTGGCATAAGCCTTGTTTCTCTTGTCCTCTTCTTCCTCCCTCCCTTCCTTTCTTTCTCCCTTCCTCCCTCCCTTGCTTTTTTTGCATATGTGTGTGTGCATGTGTGGTGTTCCTGCATACTGTGCATATGTGGGGACATGTATGTGTGTGTATGTAGACAAGAGTTTGACCTTGGGTGCCTCCCTTTTTAAAGAAGAAATATTTTAGCTGGGTGTGGTGGCACACACCTTTAATCCCAGCACTTGGGAGGCAGAGGTAGGCGGATAGTTTCTGTGAGTTCAAGGTCACCCTGAGACTACATAGTGAATTCCAGGTCAACCTGGGCTAGAGTGAGACTCTACCTCAGAAAAAAAAAGAAAGAAAGAAAAATTATTTTTATTTATTTGCAAGCAGAGAGAATGAGAGGAGAGGGAAAGAATGGGTGTGCTAGGGCCTTTTGCCACTGCAAAGGAACCCCAGATAAATGTGCCACTCTATGCATCTCACTTTACATGGGCACTGGGGAATCGAACCCAGGGTGTCAGGCTTTGTAAGTAAGTGCCTTTAATAGCTGAGCCATCTCTCCAGCCCTCCTTTTTGTTCTTTTAACTTTTTATTGACAACCTCCATACATGTACACAATGTAACTCTGATCATAATCCTCTGATCCTCCTCCTTTGTCACCACTTCCCATCTCCCCTCCACTGAATCTCTTCTTTCCAACTAGTCCCTCTCCTATTTTGATGTCATTTCCTTCTCTCATATTATGCAGGTCTTGTGGGGTAGTGACTGCCACTGTTAGGTCATAAAGGCAACTGCTACTCTTTATCTGGAAGACAAAACAAATTACACACACGAACACAAGAAAATAACTCAGTGTGGTGGCAATGGGGGTCCCTACCTGTAATCCCAGCAGTAGGGACACAGAAGCCATTCTGAGGACAACCTGGGCTACATAGGGAGTTCCAGGCCAGCTTGGGCCACATAGTGAGGCACAAAGAATAACAAAATAAATTTCATAGGATGGTTTGATTTCTGTAATTTTAGGGAGCCACTGGAACAAATTTTATGTCATTCCAAGCAAGACTATTTTAAAATTTCACATAATTTGGGATGAAAGGTCTCTTCTTTCAGGTCGACACAAGACTTGTGACCTCCAAGGTTTCAGCTTACCAAGAGTCATTCACACACTTCACAGGCTCCCAACTATCTGGCTTATTTATATTTTGCTACTGCTACAAACATGCAGACCATTTTTTTAAAAAAAAGTATTTATTTATTTATTTTGAGGTAGAGTCTCACTCTAGTCCAGGCTAACCTGAAATTCACTACCTAGTCTCAGGGTGGCCTTGAACTCAAGGCGATCCTCCTAGCTCTGCCTCCCAAGTGCTGGGATTAAAGTTATGTGCCATTTTATTTTGTTTTAGTTTAGTTTATTTTAGTTTTTTTTTTTTTGAAGTAGGGTCTCACTCTAGTCCAGGCTGACCTAGAATTCACTATGTAGTCTCAGGGGTCCTCGAACTCATGGTGATCCTCCTACCTCTGCTTCCCCAGTGCTGGGATTAAAGGCCTGCGCCATCACGACAGGGTGCTGAGCATTTTTAATGGGAGGCCATCACTGATTTCTTTAGAGGAAACACAGAAAGAATGGACGTGAAACCTAGCTTTAGAAAATGTTTCTGATCAACAGCCCCAGGCTAAGTCAGGCTGCCCCACACCCACTCCTTTCCATTGCTAAATAGCAATGTTTAAGGGAGAGGCTTGCAACAATAGATGTCTAATAGCCCCTGGGGAGGAATTCCGTGGATTTGCATTTCTGAGTGGTTTCCCAGGGGATGGGGCTCTGGTTCTTCCTCTTGGAGACCCTTGCTTCTCCTGCTGAAGGAGGAGTAGCTTGTAGGTGTAGAATCTGAGGCTAGGGACGCCACAGATTGCTTCCAACACTCCCTTTTAGACGCTGCCATGGAGAGTTAAAGGCCATTCAAAATGGCAGCTGTGGTCAAGTTCCAGAATAACTAGAGACGTTTTAACCGAGTAGAAGGGGACGTATCCCTTAAATTTGTAGAAGTCCACGGACTACATTTGCCGCTTTATAATCTAATGGAACCCGTGTACAGCAGCTACGCACAGCCACCATGCAAAGTTACCGAGCAATGGTTCGCGATCTGAGGTGAGACTCAAGCCATCAGGGTGCATCCTTTTTCCCGGCGGTGCACCCCTTTAATCCCAGCACCCGGGAGCCTGAGACAGGAGCATCTTCCTAAGTTCGAGGCCGGCCTGGGCTACAGCGTTGAGTTCCTGGTCAGCTGGGACTAGAGTGAGACCCTACCTCGAAAACAACAGAAAAAGAAGTCCTGGCGTGTTCTTTTTGAGCACTGGGCATAGGTCGAGAAATATTGCTGATGTGAGTAGTTCTTCCTAAGTTCTGAAATCAACTCTGCCTTAAGTCTGTGAAAAGTTTAGTCAGTCCATACTTTTATTTTCTTTCGCCCAAGCCGGCAGCCTGGGCAAGTTTCCCACATGGCGCGAATTACAAGAAAAAAACCTAGAGATACTTAAAAAAATAACGTGCCAGAGACCTGGAGTTCAGTGACGAGGGTAGGGCTATTTAGGGGCTCGGTGACTCCCCAAAGGAAGTAGGAAACTGGGGTGTTGACACCGGAGGACACAGGACATAAAAGTTGGGGACCCGGCCCAGGGGGTCGCTAGCACACTTTATCTCTGATTGGTAGACCCGTTCAGACTTTTCTTTATGGCGTCACCGAGTACCTGCCTGTAGGAAGGCCCCGTGCCCGTGACGTCACGCCCCGCTGACCAATGACAGCCCCGATCCCGCGGGCCCCGAGGAGGGTTGTGGGCCCTCTTTTTTTTTTTTTTTTTTTTTTTTTCTTTCTTTTTTTTTTTTTTTTTTTTTTTGTGAATGAAGCTCCACGGAACAGCCCTCCTGGGGGTCCCCGGGAGCCGCGGCCCGCTGTGCTCCGGCGCCTCGGCAGCAGCGTGGGCGGCCGCGGTGGGTGCGCTGAGCCCGGGCGGCCCGAAACGGTCGCCTGGGCCGCGCCGGCGGGCTGCGGGGCTCCCGGGAGCGGGCTGGGGGCGCGCGCGGCGGCAGGAGGCGCTGTCGCCAGGACTACGACGCGGGGCCCGCGGTGGGCGGCGGCGTGGGCCGGGGCCCTGCTCGGCGGCCGCACGCTCGGCGGGGGCAGCCAGGCGGCCGCGCGGGGCCATGGTCGTGGTCCCCTGACGGGCCGCGGCCGCCTCCATGAAGCGGAAGAGCGAACGGCGCTCGAGTTGGGCCGCCGCGCCCCCCTGCCTGCGGCGCAGCCCGTCCACCGCGCCCGGCGCCAAGAAGAGCCGCAGCTCCACCTCGCAGGACGCGCAGCGCCTGGACCAGGACGACCTGTACCTGGACATCACCGGTGAGCCGGCGCGCCACGGGCACCTGCGGGGCTGCAAGGGGGCGGACGACACGCCTCCACCCCCAGCCTGCCCGGGAGCCCCGAGCACCACACCCCCTTCAGGACCCGGGCTCCCCGAGGGCACCCCCTCCCCGCCTTCACTACCGGCGTCGGCCGTAACTTTATCCGTGGTGCACCTTCCTCCTCCAGCACGACGGGCCGAGGGTCACCTTTCAGGGACACTTCTACCCTCGGGCTTTCTTTGACTTCTGCCGGCCCCTTGGCCTCGCGGCCGCTGCTCACGAGAGTCCGTGCCTCTGAGCAGTCCCCGAGGGTTCCCCGAGGTCGCTGCGCTGCGCAAGGGTTGAATCCCGGCTGCTCGGCAGAAATGAGGTCCCGCCTGCGGCCACGTGCCCGCCCCGGCGCGGAAGCTGGAGTCCCCCGTGCTGTCCGCAATGCCCTTTCCCTCCCCAGCGTGCTCTCCTAAACCTCCTTAGGGATCCCTGCTCTCCCTCCCGGGCTTCCAGAAGGAAGGTGTCACGTTCATGGCATTTGAACCACTCAGCGTGCTGAATGCCCAGAAGTTGTCACTTTTGAGAAATTCCAGCCAGCCAGAGCAGGTAGAAAAGGCAACCTTCGGTAGCGATTTTCTTACTGCTGCGTCTACAATTCTTGAACACCAAACAAATCCAAATTGGCAGCCACTGGGTTTGCCAGGTTGACACCTCAGCGAGCGAATGTATTTTGTGTGATAATGTGTGGAAACGCCTCGTCCATTGCATAGTTGTTGGCCGGGGTGGTGGGACTGTTGTTTTGTTTTGTTTACTGTAGTGGATTGTGTCAACCTCCGAATGTGGGGGTTTGGAAACAATTTCCTGTCCCTTAGCCTTTGGTAAACTAGATGGGCTGGAATGGTGAAATCATTCACTTAAAGAAGAGTTTAGACAAACAGAAATTTAATGGAAAGTATATTCTAGATTGATAGATAGCTGATAATTAAGGTCCATTTTTAAAGGAAGGAGGGTAGGGTTTCTGGGCACTTGAAGAAGGAAGGGAAGGGGTTACCTTAAGTACATTCTGGGACCGACACTTGTCCAGGTCCAAGGTCTGAGGGTGGTCCTGCAGAAGGTGACAAAAGCTTGCCCAGGCTGAAAAACCAGGTCCTTCCAAGGAATGGTGGTGCTAGTGAGGGTCAGCACATTTCTTCTGCACTTTGCTCTTGCTCCTTACAAAGACCTTTGCAAGTAATGCACTTACGTGACACAGCACTCTCAATTCTGCAGGTACACATAAGTATAGAGAGAAATGTTGGTCTCAAAGCCACAAAGGTGTCCTCTAGATGCAAGCAATGTTGCCAGTTTCTTGTGACTCTTTTCAGAAATAGAATGAAGATGCATACATGTCTCTGTTCTCAACAAACCTGTGCAGTTTTACATGTTGTTCTGTACCAGTATTTCTCAGCAGAGTGCTGTTGTATATTGGGGAATCCCAAACTGCCTCGTTGGATTTTAATTAATGCTTAGAACCAAGTCTATGTGGCTTAAAAGGATAAAAGATAAATGGGTTTGGATGCATATACAGATTTGAATGTTTTATGATTTTAGAAAGCTGTTGATGAAAATTTAGTTGGTTGTTTTCAATAAGAAAAATGGTTTGTAGAGCTGGAACCAAGGGCCTTGCACATGCTAGGCAGGCTGTCTATGGCAGAGTCACACCCCCCAAAAGAAGACTTGGACAGCAAATCATTGGAGTAAATCCTCCTTCCATGAACTTAAAATGTGAACAGACAAGCCTTCATGAGGCAGTGGTCAACTGAGTTAACCATAGGAAATGTCAACAAACTACTGAGAGTTGCTGCATTATGTAGAGTCAAATACTGGTGGATTACCAGCCCTGGTAATGGAATGAATCCACCTTTAGTGGAAGATACTATCCCCTGGGGATCCAGGGTTGCTACTTGTCAGTATTGGTATTGGATTCTTGGGGAAAAATGACACTAAAACTGCTTTGCCCTGACACCCACTAAGTAGCCCAGGTTAACCTTGAACTCATGACCTTCCTGCAATCTTCTAAACTCTGGGATTACAGGAGTCAACTTCTGTCCCAAGTTTAAAGTAGTTTTGGATGCAGAGTTTGGGTTACATTTTACTTTAGTGTTCGGGGGAGGTGAGGCTTGAGGCCTTGGAGTGGCAGTTGGTCCCTTCATCCCCAAATTGGTTTAACTTCACTCACTGTTTCCTTAATTAAAAAGTAGTCAATTTTTTTCTTATTTGTATTTTATTATTTCGTTGCAATGTGTCGAGGGCTGAGTTTAAATGGATCTCAGTGAGGGAACTGCTCTGGTATGTACGAAACCCCAACCCAGATAGTCACTAAACATTACCAAATGTGACACACACACACACACACACACACACACACAGAGCTAACCTATCTCTCCTTGTTCTTTTTGGTTCCTGCCTTCACTTTTCTGTGCTATATTCACAGTTGATGTTCTCTTTTGAACTGCTTGGTGCCATTACATTGTTTGGCAGAATCATGATTTATTTAGTGGTGATATTGAGCATTTGAGGATGTGCTAGTTTCTGTTGCAAATGACTGCATACATGTGAGATTGTATTATAAGCCTTGAACCCTTAGCTCAGTCTCTCCTCCGAGTACTGATTATAGATGTAAGCCCCCATTCCTGGCTGAGTTTTTCCATGAAAGTTCTTTCAGCTCCTTTGGATATAATATGTAGGAGTGGGGTCGGATTGTTGGGGCACATGGGATTTCTGTGTTTTTCGTTTTGAGATCTGCCAGGCTCTTTTTCAGAGTGGCTGCACTACCAGCATCCCCACCCATTACATGCCAAGTTCACAGTCTTCGTCAACACTTGTCACTGGATTGAGGAGGTTCTCTCTGTTTTTTTTTTTTTTTTGAGGTATGGTCTCTGTAGCCCAGGCTGATCTGGAATTCACTGTGTAGTCTCAGGCTGGCTTGAACTCAGCCATCCTCCCACTTCAAGTCTCCTGAGTGCTGGGATTAAAGGCATGTGCCACCACACCCAGCATGGAGGGTTCTTTCTTATTTTTATTTTTTGTTCTTTTCAAGGTAAGGTCTCACTGTAACCCAGGCTGACCTGGAACTCACTCTGGCCTCCAGTCACCTCTGCCTCCTGAGTGCTGGGATTAAAGCTATCACTCCAGGCTGGGAGGGTTTTTCTGTAGCAGAACTGATTTGTAAAAATTGATGCATATTGTTCCACTTACCCATTCTGCCCCCTTCAATTCATGATTTTTTAAAATATATTTATTTATTTATTTATTTATTTATTTGACAGAGAAAGAACGGGAGAAAGAGAGGCAGAATGGGTACGCCAGGGCCTCCAGCCACTGAAAACGAACTCCAGACACATGCGCCCCCTTGTGCATTTTGCTAAAGTGGGTCCTGGGGAATCAAACCTGGGTCCTTTGGCTTTGCAGGCAAATGCCTTAACCGCTAAGCCATCCCTCCAGCCTGATTTTTTTTTTTTTTTTTGAAGACAGTTTCATGTAGCCCAAGCTGGCCTTAAATTCCACTTGGTAGTTGAGAATGACCTTGAATTTATGATCATTCTGCCTCCTCATGAGTGCTAATACTTGTGCCATCATTCCTGGTTTTATGCTGTGCTGAGGGTCAAACCCAGAGCTTTGTGCATGCTAGGTAAGCACTCTACCAACTAACATGTATCCTTGGCCCCCAGCTTTTTTAAACTATAGCCTCCCCTGACTTCTTTGTGTGTATTTTGTTTTGTTTTGCTTTTTATTTATTTATTTATTTATTTATTTATTTATTTAATTTTATTTATTTAACAGAGAAAGAGGGAGAGAGAGAGAGAATGGGCACACCAGGGCCTCCAGCCATTGCAAATGAACTCCAGGTGCATGTGCCACTATGTGCATTTGGCTTACGTGGGTCCTGGGGAATCAAACCTAGGTCCCTTGGCTTTGCAGGCAAATGCCTTAACTGCTAAGTCATTCCTCTAAGCCCTTGTTTTGCTTTTTGAAGCAGGGTCTCAACTCTAGCCTAAAATGACCTAGAATTTAATCTGTAGCCCAGGCTGGCCTCAAACTCATGGTAATCCTCCTACTTTAGCCTTGTAAGTGCTAGGATTAAAGGGGTATGACACCACACTCAGCTTTATCACAGCCCATTTAATCTGTAAATTGAATTTTTGTAGATATTAAGATATGTCTCTGGGTGTGGTGGCGCATGCCTTTAATCCCAGCACTTGGGAGGCAGAGGTAGGAGGATCCCGGAGAGTTTGAGGCCACCCTGAAATTATGTAGTGAATTCCAGGTCAGCCTGAGCTAGTGTGAGACCCTACCTCAGAAAACCAAATAAAGAAAAAAGATATTTCATGTGTGTGCATTTAATACAGGATGTTTAATGCCTAGTTTTCTCTTCTTGTTCCTTTGTATATATGTGCTTATATGTGTGTGGGTGCATGTATGTGTGTAGTGCACATGTGTGCATGTGGAGGCCAGAGGTTAAGGTCAGATGTCTTATTTTCCACTTTGCTTACTGAGAGGTAGGGTTTCTCACTTGAACCCAGACTTTGCTGATTTGGTTAGTCTAGCCTAGTCAGCTGACCCCAGGGATGCCCCCCTGTTGGTCCACCTCCTAAGCACTTACATTGGTCCTTTCAGTTGTGTGTGTGGTCCTTGGCAAGTGCTATATTTACTGAGCCATCTCCCCGGTCCTAATACCTATTTTCCTATTGTGATCACTGGTCTATTGTTTAGGGTCTGGCTGGCTGCACTGCTGTACTGAGGATTTACTCTTATCACCAGATAATTAACAGGGGCTTAATTCCCACCCCAACCCAATTGGAAACTCTTGTTGCTGCATCTGTTTCATGGTTTAAAAGAAACTATTATCATTATTATTTTACTTGAGCTGTATTCCTGGTGCTCCATGAAAGCAAAAGATGAGCAGACAGGTAAATGGTAACACTAATGCTACAGAGATACTGAGTAAAGATACTAGGAGCTATTACTAGTCAGAGATACAAGAGAGAAAGTGAGGAGGATTTTTCAAGTAGATTTAGAACTATGCAAGGTGAGAGAAATTCTAAGAGGAGAAAGAATGTTGAACACAGGCAGGAATTTGATTTTCTTTTTGGTGCCAAAAGTTTAAATCTCTTTTGGATTTTCACATGCCTTAAATAGATGTTCATATCCCTCCATTAGATGACAATGCAACTTTCCTTTTCTTTGTTAATAATATGACAACATTCTTTTTTTAAATTGGGAGCTTTAAGATATGAACATATAGTAATTTGATCATGTTCCCATCCCTTTATCCTCTTTTGTCTGCTCTCCCCTGTCCCCATCTTTGAAGACCCTCTTTCAAGGCAGCTGTATGACAACATTCTTTAAAGACTTACTTGTGTTGCATCATCTCACTGATCATTTGGAGGATTTTTTTTTTTTTTTGGTTTTTTGAGGTAGGGTTTCACTCTGGTCCAGGCTGACCTGGAATTCACTGTGTAGTCTCAGGGTGGCCTCAAACTCTCAGCGATCCTCCTACCTCTGCCTCCCGAGTGCTGGGATTAAAGGCGTGCGCCACCACGCCCGGCTCAGGATTTTTTTTTTAAGCTTACAAAGATCTTATTACAGAGATTAAGAGAATAAGGCAGAACTCCTGCAAATCAGGAGGGGGTCCCCAGAAATAGGAAAACCCCTCATTTGTAGAATTTAGTAGCTGGTAAAGAATTTTAATTTATTTCAGCATTTTATCTTTAAATTATTTATTTGTACGTTTGTAGGAGGATCATGCCAGGGCCTCTTGCTGCCTCTTGCCACTTTTTGCATCTGGCTTACATGGGTGGCTTTGGAATTGAAACTGGGCTTTAGGCTTTGCAAGCAAGTGCCTTTAACTGCTGAGCCATCTTTGTAACCCCCTTAAATTTGTAATTAGTAAAGAAACTTCATAATAAGTATTATTGACTGAAAGATTCTGGGTATTTTATTTTATTGTTATTTTTAAGATGTTCTCTTGTAGCCCAAGGCTGGCCTCACATTCCCTCTGTACTGAGGATGACCTTGGTCCTGTGATCTTGCTGTGGATGGATTCCAGCTAGTGCTAAGCAAGCACTCTACCAACATAGCTCCGTCTCCACTCTCTGTTTTAAATTTCTTTATTCTCTTCCTCTTTTGGAGATTCCCAGTGTTTATCCCGAGTTAGCTTTTAAAGTGTGCAGATTCCAACAATAAATAATTTTCTTGGAGACACTGCAGCCACTGTCAGGATTGTCACTGTCACGCACTAACTGGTGTAATGGTAGCAGAGCCTCACTCATGACAAGGAAGCTGCACACTCACTGCTCCCCCCCCTTTTAGGATGTTTAAAATTCACAGCAGACTTCATTATATAGGAAAAATCTGTTCATTAATTCAAGAAGTATTAATTGAATGCTTACTACGTAAAATACTCATGAATATTCATTGTTTGCAGTGATAGAAGTATATTTGTCTGGACAGCAGGGGAACTCTGTTACATAGAACACTGAGCCAAGGACAAAATTCATTTTCATCAAGTTTCATGCTGTAGTTAAACTATACTGAGCTTCAGCAATTAAAATCCATCAGAAGATGTAGTATTCGTTCATCTTCCTGCCTGACTCGTCTCTGTACTTTTAAATTCACGCATCATATGAGTTTGCTGTCTTGATTTATGTGTTTGTTGAGTTCTTCAGCCTTCTGCTTCTGATGGCTCATGCTCATTATTTGCTCTTAAATCTTATGACTTGGGTATTGCAATACCCCATATAGGCAAAAAAAAAAAAAAAAAAATCAAGTTTCAAATGTTAGTTCCTTCATGAACACAGAAGGGTTGAGCATAGTTGTGTTGTGGAAATGATGCTAATACCCTAGAGCCAGAGCACATTGTCATTGCTCTGCTTTTTGGAATGGAGACAGATTTCTGTGATTCCTCGGGTTTTAGGAGATCTGAACAAAAACCACATTGTGGGCTTTTACGATGTAGAGGATGAGGTACTTACAAAGGACATCTCTTGAAAATTCGTAGTGTCTCTGGGATTCTGAGCTGATAGAACAGGTGCTTTTCTTTGTTTTTTCCAGGTAGGGTCTCACTCTAGCTCAGGCTGACCTGGAACCCACTAGATAGTCATGGGGTGGCCTCAAACTCACGGCAATCCTCCTACCTCTGCCTCCTGAGTGCTGGGATTAAAGGCGTGAGCCATCACGCCCGGCAGAACAGGTGTTTTTTTTTTTTTTGTGTGTGTGTGTGTGTGGGTGTTTATGTGCGGGCGTGTATATGTGCACAGGGATGTGTTTTAAGAATTTTCAGGTCATTTAAAGATAATGCCAAGTGTCAGAGATGAGTACTTTAGCCGTATTGGTGGTTTCTGTCTGGCAAAGCCATAGCTACCTGAAGTTTACTCTTTCTAGTAGAAGAAAACAGCTATGCAAAGTGAGACATAAATTACTAGGTTTACTGAACATCTACTAGCTCACCTTTTGCTACTTAGGTAGATATATTATGTTTGTATAGGCACTTGTAAAGTTGAAATTAGGGAGATGAAAATTACCTAGTGAATTGGGACAGATGAGTAACAAGTAATTGAGGTTCTCCAGAGCTGATGCTTCTCTGCAAGTTGATCATCATTACAGCCCACATTTCAGTTGTTATTTGGTCATTCAGCAATGCATAATGAATAACACCATCAGGAATGGGTGTCTCTGCTCTGTGCAGTTTATTTTTTGTGTTAACTGAGAAAGTAGGACTTGAAGGGTAAGGGAAGATTAGAAGGTAGAGAGTACCTGTGCAGTGGTTGAAATCTGTGGGCAGAAAAACATTTTTGAAAAAAATGTTATTTTATTTATTTCATTTATTTTAAAATTTATTGTTTTTATTTCTTATTAGAGACAGAGAAAGGGAGGGAGGGAGGGAGACAGAGAGAGAGAGAGGGGGAATGGGCACGCCAGAGCCTCTAGCCACTGTAAATGAACTCCAGATGCATGTGCCATTATGTGCATCTGGCTTACGTGGGTATTGGGGAATAGAGCCTTGAACTGGGGTCCTTAGGCTTCACAGTCTACTGCTTAACTGCTAATCCATCTCTTCAGCCCTATATATATGTTTTTTTTTTACAATTTCAAACCTGTAAATAATATAGTTTGATTAGATTCATTCCTCACTACCTATTTTATCCCCCTCCCAAGTAATCACCTTCCAGCCTCCATGTCTGTGTGTGTGTGTGTATGTGTGTGTTTTCAAGGCAGGGTTTCACTCTAGCCCAGGCTGACCTGGAACCTACTCTGTAGCTCCAAGCTGGCCTTGAACTCTTAAAGGCATGTGTCACCATATCTGGCTTCACTGATGAGTTTGTAGGTTGCTGACTATGAGTTGCAGCTAAGATAGGGGTGTCCTCTCAAATGTAGAGGTCCCTGAAAGAGCCACAAGTAGAGAAGTTTATAGAAATAAATTATGAGATTCCTTATTGAGCAGGAAGGACAGTGTTCAGAATGATGAATTCAAGCATGACCATGCCCACTAACTCCAATTTAAAATATGATGAGCTCAGAAAGGGTTGGCCCTTGGATTACCTCCTACTGATCAACATGGCTTTTCTCTTCCCTTCCCTTTCTGGGATTTTCAAGGTAGGGTCTCACTCTGGCCCAGGCTGACCTGGAATTCACTATGTAGTCTCAGGGTGGCCTTGAACTCTCTGGGATCCTCCTACCTCTGCCTCCCAAGTGCTGAGATTAAATGCATGTGCCACATGGCCTTTCTTAGTTTGTCTTCTTTACAAAACAAACAAAATCACCTTTCAAGTGCCCTTCCACACTTAATGGGTAACCAGAGACACAAGTTACATGGAGGGATGGGGACTTAGATATAAATTGAAAAGTATGTCTATTTTAATTTTTAATTTTTGGGTGTTTGTATGTGTGTGGGCAACATGGGGCCATGCATGTGTGAGAGTGTGCATGTGTATGTGTAGGCCAGAGGAGGACCTTGGGTATTATCCTTCCCATCTGCCTCCTTTTGTGACAGAGTCTGTCACTGGCCTTGCTGATTAAACTAGACTATTAGCTAGCAATCCCTAGGCATCTGTCTCCTCAGTGCTGGGATTATAGGCATGAGCCACCATGTCTGGCATTTACGTGGGTACTGGGGCTCAAACTCAGGTCCCCATAGTTTTGAGGCAAGCACTTGGCCACTGAGCCATCTTTCTAATCCCTGTCTTTTGCAGTTCTCCTACCTCAGCCTCCCAAGTGCTAGAACTAAAGGTGGGCACCACCATACCTGGTGAAGTTTTTTTTCTGTTTGTTTGTTTTTTGCCCAGGCTGACCAGGAATTTACTATGTAGTCTCAGGCTGGCCTCAAACCCATGGCAATCCTACTTTTGCCTCCCTAGTGCTGGCATTAAAGGTGTGTGCCACTATGCCCACCTCTTTTCTCTCTCTTTCTTCTTCTTTTTTTTTTTTTTTTTTTTTAAATTTTTAAGTTTTTCAAGGTAGGGTCTCACTCTAGCCCAGGCTGACCTAGAATTCACTATGTTGTCTCAGAGTGGCCTTGAGCTGATGGCAATCCTCTTACCTCTGCCTCCCAAGTGCTGGGATTAAAGTCATCTATTTCCTGGTCTGGCTTTTTTTTTTTTTTTTTTTTTTCCAAGGTAGGGTCTCACTCTAGCTCAGGCTGATCTGGAATTCACTCTAGTCTCAGGGTGGCCTTGAACTCATGGTGATCCTCCCACCTCTGCCTCCCAGAGTGCTGGGATTAAAGGCTTGTACCACCACGCCCAGCCCTTTTCTTTATTTTATTTTATTTTATTTTATTTTATTTTATTTTAATTTATTTATTTGAGAGAGAGGTGGAGAATGAAAGAGGGAGAATGGGCACTCCAAGGCCTCTTGCTGCCGCAAATGAACTACAGATGCATGTGCCACCTTGTGCATCTGGTTTATGTTAGTCCTTTGGCTTTGCAAGCAAGTGCCTTATCTATTAAGTCATCTCTCCAGCTCTTCCACTTTTTTTCTTTTTTCAAGGTAGGGTCTCACTCTAGCCCAGGCTGACCTGGAATTCACTATGTAGTCTCAGGGTGGCCTCGAAGTCTTGGTGATCCTCCTACCTCTGCCTCCCGAGTGCTGGGATTAAAGGCGTGTGCCACCACGCCTGGCTGCTCTTTTTTTTTAAGTTAACAGTTCTTTCTTCTACTTTCTAGACATCTCTGGAAATGCTAACTTGAGTTTGGGAAACAAGCAGGTGTTCATCTATTCTGCTTTGGGGCAAGCTGGTGCTAGGGATCAATCCCAGGCCTCATGTATGCTAGGTAAGCGCTGTTATCACTGAACTGCAACCCTAGTCCCTATTATATTCTAGTTTGAAAAGTAAAAATATTCCAATTCATTTTGATTTTCAAGTTTCTCAAAGAAAGGCAATTAGCAAAAGAACAAATCTGAATGGTCCCACACATATATATTTCATTTATCCTCTTGATCTTTTTTATACAGCACTCTTAATTCTTAGCATCACTTATATCCCATGGGAGGAGTTCTCTAAGAGAATGCTTGATTCTAGTTCAGACATCTGGTACCAGTATCTTTGAGTCTGTAGTTGCATATCAGTGACTTCCTTCCTCAGGTGGTTCACTGTTATACCGTTTGAATCCAGCTGACAGTGTACTTTTTACAAAAGAAAAACATCTTGTTCTTGATGTCAATGGGATTTGTTGTTCCTTCAAGTCCTCATTTGAAAGTAAAATCACTTTCTTGGCACTGCTGAGCAGTTTATGACATTGATCTTTTTATAACCAATCCATAATGCTATAATATCGTTTATGCATTCTAAATTCTGCACACTCTTCTATTTTAGGACCATCTCAGCTGAATCATTCTCTGGGTTTTGTTCATTTATATGAATTATGTTGTGGAATTAAGCGATGTGTCCATTCAGCACGTATTCATTGAGCAACTTCTGTGATTAGGGCATTGGGCCAAGTGGTAATGAGGAAGGGGCAGGGATGTGAAGATTCATAGCAGTTGCCCCTTTTCGCTGAACACTGAGAGGCATAGGTTCTTTTGTTGTTGTTTTGTTTTCTGAGGCAGGATCTCATTCTAGCCCAAGCTGACCTGGAACTCATGGTGATTCTCCTACCTTCACTTCCCAAGTGCTGGATTTATAGGCATGAGCCACCATGCCTGGTTAAGGAATAGGTCCTTAATTACAGTCACTTCAGTGGACTTAGTCGTGTGTTCTCTCTGTAAAGTGTCAGCTGGAGACAAGTCTGTGTTAGAAATGGCACTTGATCATTCATGTACAATGTGAATTTTCTCAGTATCTGGGGAAAATGTCCTGTTGTCTGGTGTCTTGTGTACACTCGCACACAGATACGTTTTACCTTCAAAAGCAACAGCTTCATTGTGTTTTATAACTACTATCTATTCTATACATAATATATACAAATGTATATAGTTAATATATTAAATCCTAACTCTACTAGAACAGAACCAAAGTGAAAAAGTCTTCATTTCAGTTTTTTCTCTAATTTGAATGTCAAAGTAGTCCAGAGGATGAAAATTTAAAATGAGATTCCTTGTTTATTCTTTGTAAGAAGTAATTATAGCACACTTTTTTAAAAAAATACTTCATCTTTTAACCTGAGCTTTTAATTATTATTTTTTATTATTTTTTTGGAGAGAGACACAGAGAGAGAGAGGGGGAGAGGAAGACAGAGATGGGAGCGCCAGCAGTGTCTCAGCTGCTGTGAACGAAATCCAGATGTGTGTGCCCCCTTGTGGTCAAGTGCAGCATTGTGCCTTGTGTCACTTTGCATCTGGCTAAACGTGGGACCTGGAGATTGGAACCGCTGGAGATTGGAACCAGTGTTCTTAGGCTTAGGAGGCAGGCGCCTTAACCCCTAAGCCATCTCTCCAGCCCAAACCTGAGCTTTTAAATTGATGACTGACTAAAGATTAAGTTGCTAAGTATTATAGGAATGAGATTTGGTGTGTGTGACTTGAGCTGAAAAACATTCTGATCAGATTCGCGTACGGATGCTGAGGAAGTAGTGCTTTGACATGAGCGGATAACAGAATTCAAATTAGGGTTTTCACTTTATGGAAGATGTTCTCAAATTGCTCTCAGAGTTTGTTATTATAATCCTGTCTAGATAGCTTGTGGGAACTTCCTCCTGCAAAAAACTAAGCATCTTAACATGCATTGCTTTCTTTCCCTTTTTCCTTTCCTTGTCAAAAAAGCTTAGTTTAGCTAACGAAGGCAGCTAAGGCTGGGATTTTGACTTCACTATTAATGTGTTCTAATTTTAAATCATTGTGACTGCAAGGGCTTAAAGCACAAATTCCATCAAGATACATTTGAGCTCACTGTATATATAATCTCATCTGTGCAGTAGCTGCTGTAGGAACTGGGGTAGAGACTTCAGACATAAACCCTAATGCACCCACCTGGGCAAGACAGGGTGTGACCTGGCTCTGCTAATTGTACTACATGGAGAGGCTTGTTTGTAAATGTCACATGGACTCAAAGGTGCATGCCTCTGAGTGAGCTGGGTTTTACAGATTTTCTCATTTCATCTCAGGAACTAGCAGGAGCTGATCCTGATCACAGTCATATATCAGCTGCTGGCTTCCTCCTTACAAAATTCTTGCCATCCTAGAAGAGGAATGCAGGGCCTCCCACATGCTGGGCAAACACTCTACTACTGAGTGATACCCCATCCCTTTTTATTTTTGGTTGGTCATGTGTATGTGAGTGTGGTGTATGCATGTGTATGTGTGTACACATGTGTGTGGAGGCCAGAGGTCGATGTCTCGTGTCTTCCTCAATCACTGTCCATCTTATTTCTTTGAGACAGGGTCTCTAGCTGAACCTAGAGCCTACTCATTTGGCTAGACTAGCTAGCCAGTGAGCCCTAGGGATTCCCTGTCTCTGCCTCCACAGCCCTGGGATTACAGGCTCACACTACCAAGCCAGGCATTTTATTTGGGTGCTGGGGATCTGAACTCAAGTCCTTATGCTTGCACACCAAGCACTTTACCTATTAAGCCATCTATCCAGTTCCACTTATTGCCCATTTTAGATTTTTATTTTGAGATAGGATCTCACCAAGTTGTATAGTCTGCCCAGTCTTGGGTCCCTCTTGCTGGGACACAGGGGCCAGCCTCCATGCCTGGCTGTTTTCCCCTTGGCAGCACCACTATGCCTGGCTGTTTTCCCCTTGGCAGCACCACTGTCCTTCTTGTGGCATTTGGGGCTAGATGGTGACTGCTGGGTTTGGCGGATGGTCTCTACCTACTTCAGCTTGAGAGAGTGGCTGCTTCTACTCCCCAGACCAGACCACAGTGCCTACTCAGCCACTAGCAAGTACTGTGGCATGGTCAATCTGAATTAAATAACAGCTTTGCTTCAAAAATAGTGTGTAATGAAATCCCTCTTACTGGAGAGAGCAGGAAAAGGAAACTACACCTCAAAGCATCCTTTATTAGGATCTATTTAGATTGTTTTTATTAAATAAAATTTTAAGCCTTAAATTTGTGGATTCAGGAGGCAAACATTTCCAACCACCAAGATAAAGGGATCTTTTCCTTACTCTTCTTCCCCTTTCCCTTCCCCCACTTTCTCTGTCATGGTCTTATGTGGTCCAGACTAGTCTTGGATTCAATGTGTAGCTGACCTTGAGCTTCTGATCTGGCTCCACCTCCCGAGCCCTGGTATTCCAGTTGTACACCACCCACTTGGGTTATGTGATGTTGGGGATCAAACCCAGGGCTAGGCAAAATGAGCTATATCCCATACTTATTTTTCTTCCCCATTTCCACACCCCCTTTCTTTTATCCTTTCCTCCTTTCCTTTTTCCATTCCTTCCTTCCTTTACTTCTAATGAACCCAGAGCCTCAACCATTGAGCTGTGGGATATTCTTTTTTTTTTTTAATTTATTTTTTTATTTATTTGAGATTGAGGAAGAGGCAGATATATATACAGAGAATGGGCACTTCAGGGCCTTCAGCTACTGCAAATAAATTCCAGACACATGTGCCACATTGTGCATCTGGCTACTGGGGAATCAATCCTAGGTCCTTTGGCTTTGCAGGCAAGTGCCTTAACTGCTAAGCCATCTCTCCAGCCCTGTGGGGTAGTTTGAAAGGTAACTAGTACATTTAGATAGATAGATCTTCACTTCTTTCCTTCCTTCCTTCTTTCTTTCTTTCCTTCTCGCTTTTCTTCCTTCTTTCTTTCCCTCCTTCCTTCCATATTTTGAGACAGGACATCACAGTTTGTAGCACAGACTGGCCTCAGAATTACACTTGGCATGGTTGAGCAAAGTTTCTCTCTCTCTCTCTTTTAAATATTTCGAGGTAGGGTTTCGCTCTAGCTCAGGCTGACCTGGAATTCACTATGTAGTCTCAGGTGGCCTTGAACTCATGGCAATCCCCTACCTCTGCCTCCCAAGTATTGGGATTAAAGGCATGCACCACCACGCCTCACTCTGCAAAGTTTTCTCTTGATGGAGAATTGTTAGAGCCAGTGGGGAAAGACTAGGCTAGATGTTGAAAATACAAGCTTACCTCAGTGAAGAGCCTCAGCTCTTTAAGGAAATGTGTGAGGAAACGGAAAGATTTGCACTGCAGTTAAGGACTTGGAAGCTGTTTTCATGAAAGGCTTTATAAACATCACTGGTGGGGAGGTTTGATTAGCAGTTGTGTGGAGAACATCTTGAAGAATGATGGGTAGTGGCAGATCCTGACTTTGGAGAATGTGATGTGACTGGAAGAGCTGAGCCCTTGCCAGAGGACAATGCCAGGAATGGATCTCCATGGAGACCTTGTGGATTCTGATTCAGTTCAAGTTCCATTTCCAGGCACTCTTTGTTCTCAGCTAAATGGAGTGGTTTGTGTGTGTGTGTGAAAGAGAGAGAGTTCAACCACTTTCAATTTTTTATTTCTAACAGAGCTAGTTAACAAGTGTTAGGCATTCTTGGGATGGTTGCAAGCTAAATACATCCACAGGTTTAATTGCTCAAGAGTTTGTGTACAGTTCTCTGGTATGAAGCGTTGCACAGATAGGAAGCAGGGAAAACCACAGATCATAGGATGCAATGTGACAGAGTGTTGCTTTTCGTATGTGCCACTTTGATTCCTTTCTCCAGATGAGTAGTCTTACATGACACCTTTTTCTTTCCTTTGGAAAGAATAATTAATTCTATTATTCTTAGACTTGTTATTGCTCATCCTCTAAGAGGTAGGATTTAACAGCTCTCACCTGGGGTCGGGATTCAATAATTGAAGACTTGACTCTGGAAGCATTAGAATTAAACTTTCTTCAGTGAATTGAGTATCTGTTAGCCGCTTAGAACTCGTGGCTGAACAGTGCTGCTCATCTTACCCCCTTTGAGCCTGTCCCCTGTACTTGGGTGCAGTTACTGTTCTGGGTTCATAACACATTCACCCTTGGCCTATGTGTCACAGATTAATTAATGGTGTCTTAAGTTCTCACAGTTCTCGGTGATACTGCCTGGACACCACTTGGAAAGAAATAACAAAACCATCTAAAATAATTTATAAATATTTTCACCACTAGGGTTTTCAGTTCATTGGTTTAAGTCAGGGAGCAAGAAAGGGAGTACAAGGATCACAAGTTCAAGGTCAGCCTGGGCTCCACAGTGAGTTCAAGGTCAGCCCAGACAACCTGATGAGACCTTGTCTCAAAATGAAAAGGAGAAAGGGTGCTGGGGATATAGCTCAGTGGTGCTTAGCATGCACGAGGCCCTAGGTACAATCTCCAGTACTGCGAGAGTAATAGAGAAGTAGTCTTCCAGTTGCATATGCATTGCTTTTCCTTACAATCTGAACAGTTAATATTAATTTCATGTTAATTATTTGATGGATACACTCATTGATTTTATATCATTATTTGTGTTTATGTGTGTACACACATGTTCTTGTGTGACAGCTCGTGTGTATATGCCATAGCATGCGTATGGAGGTCATAGGACAACTTTCAGGTCAGCCCTTGCCTGTCTACCTTACTTGAGGCAGGGTTTTTTGCTCTGGATTCTCATTCTGTTTTTTTGCTGGGCTCACATTGTGCTTCCAAGAAATGATGTCTTCCCATCTCCTCACCAGCATCAGCATGCTGGAATTACTGAAGCTTGTCATGGCTTCTGGATTTTTACATAGGATCTGGGCGTCAAATTCAGGTGTTCTAGCCTGAGCTGCCCCTTGTCTGGTGAACCATCTCACTAGCCCCATCATTGATTTAAAAAAAAATTTTTTTTTTGTTTGATTATATTTATTTATTTGAGAATGACAGACAGAGAGAGAGAATGAGTACACCAGAGCCTCCAGCCACTGCAAACGAACTCCAGGTGCATGTGCCACCTTCTGCATCTTGGCTTACGTGGGTACTGGGAATCGAGCCTCCAACCGTGGTCTTTAGGCTTCACAGGCAAGCGCTTAACTGCTAAGCCATCTCTCCAGCCCCTGATTTTTTTTTTTAACTCAAAAGTTTGCCAGCCACAAACTGCTTCTAAGAAAACACTTAAAACTCCACTACTCTTTTGAGAAACACTTCTTTTCAGCCCAAAGACTACTGGAACTGAAGCCACAAGTTTGCCAGGAGGCCTTGTGCTAGTCTCCACCACTCCAGACAACCTGCCACAGCCTTGGAAGACATTACTCCAAGGAAAGCCTCTGTGAGTTCTTTTTTTTTTTTTTTTTTTTTCCTTTGGTTTTTCCAGGTAGGGTCTCACTCTGGTCTCACTCTGGAATTAACTATGTAGTCTCAGTCTCAGGATGACCTTGATCCTCCTACCTCTGCCTCCTGAGTGCTAGGATTAAAGGCGTGCACCACCACCTGGCTTAGCTTTTCTTGTTTTCAGATGTAGCCCACTAGACCTTGTCTCCTACAGTTTTATCATCATCATCATCATCATTATTAATATTATTATTTCTTTGTGTGTGTGTGTGTGTGTGTGTGTTGTATGGTGTATGTGTGTGTGTGTGTACCAGAGGAGGATGTTGAGAGTCCTTTAACACTCTTCTGTACTGTTTTCCTGAGACAGTATCACAGTGAAACTGGAGCTTTTGGTTAAGCTGGCTGACAGGAAGCCTTAGCAGTCCTCCTGTCTCCACCCTCCCTTAGCACTGGGGTTACAGCCAAGTGTAACCACCCCCAGATTTATGTGGGTGCTGGGGATGGAACTCAGGTAACTTATGCTTGTGCAGCAAACACTGTGACCCACTGAGCCATCTCCCCAGCCCCCAGAGGTGTGACTTTTTAATAAAAATTTTGAAACAGGATCTCACTCTAGCCTAGGCTGTCCTGGAACTCACTCTGTAGCCTACCACAGTGGCCTTGAACTCATAGCTATGTTTATGCCTCAGCCTCTTGAGTGCTAGGACTAATGGCATATACCACCACACCTGGCTCTTCCCCAAATACTTTTTTAAAAAAAATAATTAATTAATTAATTAATTTAAGTTTTATTATTTGAGAGAGTCAGCAAGAGACAGAGAGAGAGAGAGAGAGAGAGAGAGAGAGAGAGAGAGAGAGAGAGAGAGAGAGAGAACACGCCAGGGCCTCCAGTCACTGCAAATGAACTCCAGACGCATGCACCATTTGGCTTACATGGGTCCTGGGGAATTGAACCAGAGTCCTTTGCCTTTGCAGGCAAATGCCTTAACTGCTAAGCCATCTCACCAGCATCCCTCCCTTTTTTTTCAAGGTAGGATCTTGCTGTTTAGCCCAGGTTGACCTGGAATTCACTATGTAGTTTCAGGATGGCCTCAAACTCACAACAATCCACCTACCTTTGCCTCCTGAGTGGATTAAAGGTGTGTGCCATCACACCTGGCTCCCAAAGTATTTACTAATATTATTTTTATGTTCTAGGATACCACATTGCATTAAATGATTTATTTATAAAAATTTTATTTATTTGAGAGAAAGAGATCAAGAGAGAATGGGCACATCAGGGCCTTTGGCCACTGTAAACGAACTCCAGACACGTGCACCACCATGTGCATCTGGTTTATGTGTGTCCTGGGGACTCGAACCTGGGTCCTTTGGCTTTGCAGGCAAACGCCTTAACTGCTAAGCCATCTTTCCAACCCTCAGTTATTGTTTACTTATTTATTTTTTTGGTTTTTAAGGTAGGGTCTCACTCTAGCCCAGGCTGACCTGGATTTCACTGTGTAGTCTCAGGTTGATCTAGAACTCATGGCAATCCTCCTACTTCTGCCTCCCAAGTGCTGGGATTAAAGGCGTGCCTTCAGTTACTTTGAACTGAAAGCTACCTTATTCCACATATAGTCCTTCATTTTGTTGTTCTCAATACTATATTTTATTTTAAAATATAATGGAAGTAACTTATTTTAAGTACTTTTAAGAAAGGAAATGTGCTGCTAGTTGTAGTTATAAGTCCTTATTAGAGAGTATTGCATAACTTCAGAGGTATCTGAATGTGAAAACAATGTACATTTTAGTATTGATGGAGTTTGATTCATCTTGGAGGTTTTTAATGCAAAACCCAGCTTTCATTTCAAAGGGAATAAGAGATCATTTATTCTGAGTTAAATATAAGTGACTATGGTCCGGGAACACAGATTCAGGTTGCCCTGAGTGACATTCCTTCATGGAAGTGGTTACATGAACTTTTGTAGTCACAGCACAAAGACAGTCACAAATCAATGCATTTGCCATATACACTGGTGAGGACATCAGCCAGGCTAGGCTGGCTTACAGCCAAGCAGGGAAATAAATCTCTGTTACCTGTCCCAGATCCTATCTGATGACATTTTTTAGCCTTTGGGTTGATGGAAGTTAATGGTCTGTTAAGTTAATACATTCCAAAGGTTTTACCTGGTAATTGAAAGGATGTTAGATCAGATATAGAGGTGGCTGAGGGGACTGGCCTAGCCCAAGGTAACATGGCTCTGGCTCTGCAGCATTCCAGCTTCCCACAGTCGATGATCATCAGTCTGCAGAATCTTCATCAGAAATGTGGCTTTTTTCTTTTGAACTTAGTTCACAGCCAAAAATGATGTCATGGCTACCTCATGGCTTTTTTTTTTTTTGGAGAGAGAGACAGAGAGGGAGACAGAGAATGGGTGCACCAGCAGCCTCTCAGGTGCTGTGAATGAACTCCATATGCATGTGTCCCCTTGTGGGCAAGTGCAGCATTGCGCCCTTGCGTCACTTTGCATCTGGCTGAACGTGGGACCTGGAGATGGAACCTGTGTTCTTAGGCTTAGCAGGTAGGCCTTAACCACTAAGCCATCTCTCCAGCCTTGGCGTTTTTTTTTTTTTTAATTTGTTTTGTTTTGATGTGGTTTTTCTTTTTTTTTTAATTATTATTTTTTTTATTGACAACCACCACACCTGGCTTGATGATTCTTAAGACAATTAAAAGTAAAATTGCTGCAGGCTGGGGAGATGGCTTAGCTGTTAAGGTGCTTGCCTGCAAAGCCAAAGGACCCAGGTTCAATTCCCCAGGACCCACGTAAGCCAAATGCATAAGGTGGCATATACATCTGGAGTTTGTTTGCAGCAGCTGAAGGAAGGCCCTTGGCTCGCCCATTCTCTCTCTCTCTCTATATATATCTGCCTTTCTCTCTCCCTCTCTCAGATGAATAAAAATAAATTAAAAAAATTTTTTAAAAATTACCACATGATCAAACAATTCCATTTGGGTATATCAAATACAGGATCTCAAAGATGAAAGATGAAAAAGTTAGGGAGATCAGTTATATATAAAACAGTGTGTATATAGTTTAAACTCTTAAAATGATAAGGAGAGTATGTTTTATGTGTTTCTGAGTACAATTTAAAAATCCTTGTCACATCTATTTTACATGAAGTCTCCCTGTTGGGCATCAAACCCAGGGCCTCACATTTGCTAGGCAAGCAAGTGCTCTACCATGGAGCCAACCACATCCCCAGTCCTGCAGAATCATCTCAGTGTTGTCTGTGTAGGGATTCTCTTGTGGGTTGTATTGGCTGTCTGAGGATCAAGATTCAGTGGATAAATGTTTGCCATACAAGTGTGAAGACCTGAGATCAGGTCCCTAGAACTCACATAAAATTGGATGTGTTAATGTGCATTTGTAATCCCTGCATACCTACAGCAAGATGGGAGGCGGAGACAGGAAGATCCCTGGAAGCTTGTGGGCCAGCCAATATGGCTGGCATTGATAGTAGTGAACAGGAGACTGAGCCTCAAACAATGTAGAAGGTAAGGACAGGCACCTGAAGTTGTCCTTTGACCTCCACATGTGTGCCCTGGCATGCATGTGCACTAATACTTGTACATACAAACACACACATCATAAACAAATATTCATTTTAACATATTCAGGTTTCAAGCCGGGCGTGGTGGTGCACACCTTTAATCCCAGCACTCGGGAGGCAGAGGTAGGAGGATTGCCATGAGTTCAAGGCCACCCTGAGACTACATAGTGAATTCCAGGTCAGCCTGCGCTAGAGCGAGACCTTACCTCAAAATAAATAAATAAATAAACTAAAAAAATAAAATAAAAAAATAAAAAAATAAAATAAAATAAAATACTCAGGTTTCAGAAAATGTTTATTTTTTTTTAAGTCTCCCCCCCATTAGATAGAGTGTGTGTATGAGAGTATGAGCACCCCAGGGCCTCTTACCACTGCAAATAAACATAATGCATGTGCTACTTTGTGTGTCTGGCTTTACATGGGTACTGGGGAATCGAACCCCAGGTTGGCAGACTTTGTAAGCAAATGCCTTTGACTGCTGAGCCATGTCCCCCCATCAGAGGATGTTTTACTTGTGACTTAGGCATATAACTGTTCCTGACAAACAGAAGGTTTCTTTAGGAAGGAAACAGTATTTGAGTTTAGAATTATTTAAGATAATTCAGCATATCATTAATTATGAATAGAATGTCTGAACATTCAATTAAAAAAACTGATGAAAATATATTTACCAGGTGCTTATTTTAATCAAAATAAAGTGACCTTTTTTTATCTTTCCTAACTAATGTTGGTTTGAATCCTGTCCTGTCAAATATTAGGATAGCAATACCTGCTTATTTTCTAGACCCATTTGCTTGCCATTTTCCATCTTTTCACACTAAGATACTGTCTGTCTTTTGTGGAGAAGTGAGTTTCTTGGAGACAACAAACAGAAGGATCTTGCCTTTTAATCTAGTCTGCAAGCCTGTGTCTTTTTGTTGGGGCATTGAGGTCATTGATAAAGAGAGTTATTATCTATATAATATCTATTTGTTATTTGAGCATGAGAAAGAACTGGTGCACCAGGTCCTCTAGCCACTGCAAACAAACTCCAGACACATGTGCCACCTTGTACATCTGGCTTATGTGGGTCCTGGAGAATCGAAGCTGGGTCCTTTGGCTTTGCAGGCAAGAACTTTAACTGCTAAGCCATCTCTCCAGTAGAAAAGTTATTATTGAAAGGTGTGTATTTATTCTTGTCATTCTTCTTGCTTTGTAGTGATTCCTGTTTTTCTTTTACTCTCTTGTATTAACTGTTATTTGAATATGGTTTATTTTCTCCTGCTTTTTCATTATTTTGGCTTTTCTATTTCTATCTATTTCTATGCAATGCAACCCTGCACAAATTCTCAGGACACAGTCATAACAGCAAGCCTCTGACACAAACTGCTTCTAGCCCAGTCCAGGCAAAGCTCTTTCTCACTCTCATAAGCCAAACTTCATAGTCCATAGTTCTTACTGCATTCAGGTCTGAGTCTGACCAGAATAGTCCATCAAGCTGTATTTACAGCAGTGCAAAGTGTCTCTTAGACCAAGGTTTCAAGTCCTTTGACATTCCTCTTGAAAATCAGTTCCAAAAGGCCAAAGCCACACAGTCAGGTGTCCAGCAGCAAATGACACAACTCTTTGGAACCAACACTTGGGTTTTCTAATTATCTGCTATATCTTAAATGTGCATATTAGAAGTTATATATCTTCAGGGTAGGAGCCTAAGGTGCCAGGTGTGGCTCTTAAATTACTCCCAGAGTAATAGCAGAAGTGACCCTAGGTGTTGGATTTGCCTGCTATGCAGATATTCTAGTAGGCTGAGTTGACCAAAATACAGGCGAATTCTAAAATCCAACTGAGCAGTACACACACTCAATCAAAACCAGCACAGAGTGTTTATGTAAGAGTGGGGATTAAAACAAACAGATAATCTAACAAAGCCAAAGTCCCTAATGGTGTGTGTTGACTCATACCCTTAATCCTGTTGACTGGGATTCCTGGTTTATAATGGGTTCCAGGTCAGCCTGGGTCCCAGTGAGATTATGCCCCCAAGAAAGACAGAAGAAAAAGACAAAAAGGCACTATAAATCAGGAACTATCAAAAGCAACAAAAGTCAACCCCAAAACACAGCTTATTTAAGAATGGCAAGGCTGGGGGCTGGAGAGATGGCTTAGTGCCCGTGAAGCCTAAGGGCCCAGGTTCGATTTTCCAGGTCCCATGTAAGCCAGATACACATGGTGGCACATGCATCTGGGGTTTGTTTGCAGTAGCTAGAGGCCCTGGCCTACCCATTCTCTTTCTTTCTCTCTCTCCCCCTCTGTCTTAAATAAATAAATACAAATAAGAATCTTTAAAATAAAAAAAAAAAGAATAGCAAGGCCAACCAAAAGTACAGCAATCACATCTAACACATAACCTTCCCTGACATGGAAGGTGTGATTAGCACTTCCAGTGCAGGCCTATATACCTAGCTTTGAAGTAGATATTGACCCAGTGTAAGTAGGCACTGTTACCTTTTAGGATTGTTTCCAGACTCACCTATGCTAAGTGCCTACCTGGTTCCTTTGTTGTGCTGTGGGTTCGGCTTGGCTGCTTGGGTTAGTATATGGGCTGTGCTGGATGCTGTGTGGCTGAGATCCATTGGAGTTGGCAGTTCTGCAGTATTTCCAGGTGCTGGCAGTTAGGAGAGGGGAGACTAGAGAGGGCCTGAAGTTGTTCAGTTGGTCCCTGTGTCTTCTCCTTCAGGTTTCTTGACTTTGCCAGGGTGGTGTGAGTGGAGAATCTCTTTGCCATGATTCTGCTTCTACTGGTTCAGCCGGGCGGGGTGCATAGCTCTTCCCAGTGAAGTGCTTGAATCAATTCTGGCTGGTTGTTTGGTTGCTAGAAGCTCTGGGTTTCTCTGCTGGGGTTAATAATTCTTTACACACCTCACTTTTCAGTAGAAGAGTGTATTTTGCTGTTTTTCTGCCTCCCCCACCCCCCAGGCTGCTTTGGTGTGGCTACTGTGCTGCCAGCTTAACTGGAAGTCCCCTCAGGTGCTTATTTTAACAGAAATTTTAGTTTCTATGATTTTTTTTTTCACCAGAAAGACTCACTCCTTTCAGGCATGGTTTTTCTGTTATAATGATCTGAATAATACTACCCAATCAAAAGCTACCCCATAGTTCCAAGCTAAATATCACTGTTAGGAAATGAAGACTAAGTAAATTTAGTATTGACATTAAAATTCCTTTGCTTTTAAACTTCCTGCCCTTTTCATAGGAAAAAGCAGTGTTAAAAACTTTTGAATTTAAAGCAGCCTTTGGCTTCCTGCCTCCTGCAGTGCTGATGAGGCCTGCACATGGCAGGAACTAAGGGGGGCCTGGGAGAATCTGTTTTAGAATGACCTGTAAGTAAAGGTAGGAGGAGTGCCTGCTGTGCTGAACCTTCCTGTACAGCCTGCTGGGTTAATGGAGGCTTGTGGCTGAATCCTACCTTCTGGCTTTGTGGTCCCCCAAAGTGTTTCCTGTGGTGTTGCAGCCCCCACAAGAAGCAAAACTTTGTGGAAAGCTCACATAAAGCATCTCTTCGTACCATGTGTGTTTCATTGGGTTGTCTCCTGCCCCATGTGTTTTTGGAAAGAAATTTTGAAAGCCTTATCACATAAAATATGCAGTTTTGTGTGGATCACTTTCCACCAGGCTTCCATTGAAGAAGTCACACTGGGAGAGAAATAGAAGCTGGGGGTGGGGCTTAGTTGATAAATTGCTTGCCTAGCAAACAAGAAATCCGGGGGTTCCATTCCCAGCATGCAATAAATCAGGTGCAGTAACTCACACCTGTTACCCCAGCATTCCAGAGATGGAGGCAGGAGGATGGGGACATGGAGAAGGAGGGAGGGAGAGGACAGCTCCTCCACCTAGATTAACTCCATGTTCTGTACATTCAAAACTGTGTTTTACTAGGTCTCAAAAACCGAGTCACTTTTCCTCTTTTGGCACTTGGTTCCATCTGTGAGGCAAGGGTTGTGATGCATCATCAGACAAGCGGAAACACGAGCTGGCACTTGTCAAGTGCCAAGGCCAGGATGGACTTAGTCAAGCAAGGAGTTTCCTTGCCTCCACGTTTTTCTGTCCCTGTTCCATTCATTCATTTATTTGGTCATTAAACAGGCTTTGGCTGAGTACCTCTTGTGTGCCAGGCACCATGCCAGGTTGGGTAGGTTTCAGCCAGATCAGTGTTACGACTCCCACCACCAACAGCTCCCAGAGTGATAGAAAAGCTGGGGCTTCTTGCTTTGCCTCACTGACATTGAAGCTGGTCTCTGGCTCCTACTTGTCAGAACCTAGAGATGAGAACGTAGGCACCTGTTGCCTCTAAATTGGCTGGCTGTCAGAGCTGTCACTGCCATGGGTCTGGGCAGAGCAGGCACAGGCACCAGCTCTACAGAGGACTGGGCTGGGCAGGGACCAGATGGTCATGTGACATGGTCAGCAGAGCCACGGTTCCTCCCAATTCTTTTTATTTTATTTAATTTTTTGTTTTTCTTTTTAAAAATTATTTATTTGTTTGTTTATTTATTTGAGGGGGAGAGGCAGAGAGAGAGAGTGGGCACACCAGGGCTACCAGCCACTGCAAACAAACTCCAGGTGCGTGCGCCCCCTTGTGCATCTGGTTTATGTGGGTCCTGGGGAATTGAACCTGGGTCCTTAGGCTTTGCAGGCAAACGCCTTAAGTGTTAAGCCATTTCCCCAGCCCTGTTTTTGTTTTTCGAGATAGGGTCTTACTGTAGCTCAGGCTGATCTGGAATTCACTCTGTATTCTCAGGTTAGCCTCCAACTCATGGCAAACCTACTACCTCTGCCTCCCCAGTGCTGGGCTTAAAGGCCTGCACCACAATGCCCAGCTTTATTTTATTTTTATTTGCAAGAAGAGAGAGATAGAGAGAGAGAGAGAGAGAAAGAGAGAGAATATGGGTGCGCCAGGGCCTCTTGCCACTACAAACAAACTCCAGACACATGTTCCACTTGTGTTTTTGGCCTTACTTGTATACTGGGGAAATCAAACCCAGATCACAGGCTTTGCAAGCAAGCACGTTAACCACTGAGCTATCTTTCCAGCCCTGTTCCTAATTTGTTGTTTGTTTTTCAAGGTAGGGTCTCACTCTAGTTCAGGCTGACCTGGAATTCACTATGTAGTCTCAGGGGGGCCTCGAACTCACGGTGATCCTCTTACCTCTGCCTCCAGAGTGCCTGTTCCTCCTAATTCTTAACTCCATTTATCTTTCCTCTTTTTTTTAAACATATTTGTTTGTTTATTTATTTGAGAGAGAGAGAGGAAAAGGCAGATAGAAAGAGAATGGGTGTGTCAAGGCCTCCAGCTGCTGCAAACAAACCCCATTCACATGTGCCACCTTGTGCATCTGGCTTACATGGGTCCTGTAGAATTTGAATTGGGGTCCTTTGCCTTTGTAGGCAAGCGCCTTAACCACTAAGTCATCTCTCCAGCCCCCATTTATCTTTTAAATAATGTGGTTGACAATACAAAGGAGTGCTGCTAATCCTATTGAAAGATGATTGATGCTGCCCATGGTAGCTCAGTTTTGATTCCTGAGCTGGGAGACTGAGGTAGGAGGATTGCTGTGAGTTTGGAGCCAGCCTGGGTTACAGGGTAAGTTGCAGGTCAGCCTAGGCTATGTGAGATGTTGCCTCAAAAAAAAAAAAAAAAAAAAGATGATTGGGAAGGGCTGAGGGTGTTGCTCAGTGGTAAAGTCCTTGCTGAGCTCAAAGCCCTTGCTTAGTTCCCTCTACCAAAGGGGAAAAAAAAGGAAAAAGCTCTATGTATATGAGGTTACCTGTAGGATCTGAGTAGCTGTGTGTGTGTGTGTTATGTATATATGTGTGCAGATACATGTGCCTTGTGAACAATAATTCTCCTGTTTATCCCCCTCAGGGCTGTTGTTACAGGCATGTGTAACCATGTCTGGCTTTATTTATTTATTTTTATTTATTTATTTATTTGCAAATAGGGAGAGAGAAGAGAAACCAACAAAGAGAATGAGCATACTAGGGCCTCTAGCTGCTGCAAGCAGACTCCAGATGCATGTGCCACTTTGTGCATCTGGCTTTGTGTGGGTACTGGGGAATTGAATTCTGGTCATTAGGTTTTGTAGGCAAGTGCTTTTAGCATGGATGCTGGGGATCAAACTTAGGCCCTCATGCTTGGGCAACAAGTGTTCTTGCCTGCTGAGCTATCTCCTTAGTCCCTACAATTTTTTTTTTTTTTTGTTGTTGTTGTTTGGAGCAAATGGTCTTTTGACTGAAGAAGGATATAAATATTATTTGAAGAGTCTTCAGTTTTTTTCTTTTCTACTAGCCATGCTGTGTTTGTGCTTGGGTATGTATGTGCCACAGCATGTGTGTGGAGGACAGAGACAACCTTATGGTGTTGGTTTCTCCTTTCACCTTGCTTGAGGTAAGCTTTAGGATTCTCCTTGGCTCTATCTCTCATTGCTATAAGTGTGTTTGGATGATAGAGTCATTCACTAATTGTGTCTGGTTTAATGTAGGTTCTGGATATCTGAATACCACTTGCAGGCTTGCTCAGTAAACACTTTTAACTACTGAGCCGTTTCTTCGACCCCTGCACTGTGTTTTCTGGTAGGTCTTGTTTGTTTCTGAGACAGTGCACATAGCCCAGGCTTGCCTTGAACTCACTGTGTAGCCAAGGATGAACTTAAACTTCTCATCTTCCTATTTCACCTCCTGAGTATTGGGATTACAGGTATGGGCCACAACACCCAGTTAATGTGGTACTAGGGATCAAACCCAGGGCTTTGTGCGTGCCTCCATACTGTACCAGGATCGTTGATATTACTTTTTAAAAAAATTTTATTTATTTATTTATTTGCAAGCAGAGAGAGAGAGAGAGAGAGAGAGAGAAGAGAAGAGGTAGACAGAGAGAGAATGGGCACGCCAGGGCCTCTGGCCACTGCAAATGAACTCCAGATGCATGTGCCTCTTGTGCATCTGGCTTAAAGTGGGTCCTGGAGAATTGAACCAGGTTCCTTTGGCTTCGCAGGCAAACGCCTTAACCGGTAAGTCATTTCTCTAGCCCGATAGTTGATATTATCTCATTCACTATTTTTGGTGTCATGTGAGTATACAACTTCCCCTCTACTAGCTATTTTCATAGTTATTCTCTGTGCGCGACAACATTAGAACTTATTCTAACTTTGTGCCTTCAGCCTCTCCGTAACCTGTCCCCACACCTTTGCCAGGTTCTAGTGATCATTATTCTAGTTTGCTACTTCTCTTCTTCCTGTGCCTACATGGGTACCACGTACCAGGTCTTCCACTTCTATCCATATTGATTCAAATTACGGAATTCCAGTTTTAAGACTAACTACTGTTCCATTGCATGTATGTATTTTCTTCATCCTTGATGCCATTCCAAATCTTGACTTGTCAATGTGGCTACAATAAACCTGCAGGTGCAGATGTCTTCAATGTTCTGATTTGCATATGTACCCAGTGGTGGGATTGCTGCATCACATGGTAATTTCTAGTTTTCTGAGGCACTTCTGTACTGTTGCACATACTGGCTGCACTGGTTTACATTCCTGCCGCAGCGTATGAGGTCCCTCCTTTCCTGAATTAATGGAACATTGTACTATTTTATGTTTCCATTAGCAATGTTGGGATGGTCTGGTTGCCCATCATCTTCTCCAAGTGCTGTTGCATTGTGATTTCAATTTGTAGTTCCCTGATTTTGAATGCTTTTTTTTTTCATGAGTCTATAGACCATAAAATGCAGATCTGTTATGTCAGGAAAGAAAAACACCCATCAAATTCATCAAATTGCTTTTTTTTTTTTTTTTTTTTTTTTTTTTTTTTTTTGGTTTTTCGAGGTAGGGTCTCACTCCGACCCAGGCTGACCTGGAATTCACTATGTAGTCTCAGGGTGGCCTCGAACTCATGGCGATCCTCCTACCTCTGCCTCCCGAGTGCTGGGATTAAAGGCGTGTGCCACCACGCCCAGCTGCTTTTTTTTTTTTTTTTTTAATTACTATTTATGAGAGAGAGAATGAGCATGCTAGGACTTTTAGCCACTGCAAACCAATTCCAGATGCATGCGCCACCTTGTGCTTCGGGATTTACATGGGTACTTGGGAATTGAACCTGGGTCCTTAGGCTTTGCAGGCAAGTGCTTTAACTGTGGAGCCATTTCTCCAGCTGTCATAATGCTTTTGAAAATACTTATTTAAATTTATTTGTTTGCAAAGAGAGAGGAGACACAGGTGTGTGTGTGTGGGGAAGAATATGGGTGCACCAGGGCCTCCACTGCAAATGAACTCCAGATGCATCCACCACTTTGTGCATCTGGCTTTATGTGGGTACTGAGTAATTGAACTCAGGTAGTTAGGCTTTGCAGGTCTCCTCATAATGCTTTTTAAATCTGAGTTTTTTGTTTGTTTTTTTCGAGGTAGGGTTTCACTCTAGCCCAAGTTGACCTGGAATTCACTCTGTAGTCCGAAGGTAGCCTCGAACTCACGGCAATCCTCCTACCTCTGCCTCCCAAGTGCTGGAACTAAAGGCGTGCACCACCACGCCCAGCTACTAAATCTGTGTATTTCTAAGGAAGGATTATTAGAGTGACATGTCCTAACTACTGTTATGACAGACCTTAAATATTGGAGATAAAATATTATAAACAGGCCGGGCATGGTGGCACATGCCTTTAATCTCAGCACTTGGGGGCAGAGGTAGGAGGATCACTGTGAGTTTGAGGCCAGCCTGGGACTACAGAATGAGATCCAGATCAGCCTGGGCTAGTGTAAGTCCCTACCTCATAAAAACAAAACAAAAAATAATATAAATAGGAGCTCGGAAGCTGGGGTTCAAGGTACTTGCTTGCAAGCCTGCCAACCTCCTGTTGATCCTGCTCAGCACCCACATAAAGCCAGCAGGCCTCTGTTAAACCCAGTGTACCTACAGCAGTGGGAGGCAGAGCTAGGAAAACCCCGACACTCTAGGGCCAGCTAGTCTGGCCCATGCATGTACCCGCAAAAGAAGAGAGCCTATCTCAAGAGAAGGTGGGAGGAGCGGATGGACACTTGAGGTTTTCCTCTGAGCTTAATACACATACTGTGGCATGTGTGCACCCATCCAACCCACATTAAATAAATAAATACAAATATATCCTTCTGATAAGAACAGACCCAGTTTCCTAACATATGGGTTGTTGCCCCATGTGGGGGGGTTCACAGAAAAATTGGCAACAGTACAAAGCTTGTGAATGCACTGAGACTAAAACTCAACTCAGAATCAAATGATTGGTGAAACTGGCAGTGCTCACCTGTGGCTGTGTGCCTCATCACTGCAGCCCTGGCTATGAACACACTCAGGGTCTGTACGAACTAGGCAAGTACTCTACCACTGAGTGACACACCCAACCCAGAGCATTAGTTCTTCAAGGAGGTTTGTTTGTTTGTTTGTTTGTTTGTTTGTTTGTTTATATATTTATTTATTTTCATGAGAGAAAAGAGGGAAAAAGAGTGACTGTGGGCACTTCAGGGCTTCTTGCCACTGTAAAAACTCCAAACGCACATGCCACTTTGTTCAGCTGTATGTGGGTACTGGAGAATTAAACTCCAACCTGTAGGCTTTGCAAGCAAGTGCCTTTAAGCATTGAGCCATCTCCCCAACCCCAGAGGATAACTGTTAATGGCTCCCTTTTATGTAACCTGGTAAGAAGAGAATGGGCATGCCAGTGCATCTAGCTGCTGCAAACAAACTCCAGATGCAATTATCACCTTGTACATCTGGCTTTACATAGTTACTGGGGAATCAAACCTGGATTGCTAGGCCTTGCAGGGAAAGTCCTTAACTGTTGAGCTCTCCAGCTCCATTGGGCTATTTTATGTTACCTTATAGGTTCTTTTGGCAGGGGGGTTCATTAGCAAAGTGAACTAGGTGCTTCAAAATTTATGGAAAGTTTGAAAGAAAATGGCTTGGGTTAGAGAGTGGTAAACTGGCCTATAGATCAATCCTGCCCTTGCCACCTGTTCCCATAAGTAAATTTGCCTTTTATTTGTTGTGATAATTAACCCTTTATTTTGGTTTTCTCTTAGGTTTCTCATAGCTTTTGCCTTTAGGAGTTCAGTTTTATGTTATGCTTTAAAACCCCCCATCTTAAATTGTAAAATTATTTGTTACCATTTTGTAGTTACCCAACAGTTTCTGAAACATTGTTGTACTTGCAGCTTGTTTTATGTAGTATGTGAAATTAGAACCTCCCTTTCTTTTCACACATAGATATTTGTCCCTTATGGAATAAGGCTCTTCTTGTCACTGAACTGAAATTGCAGTTTTCCTAAGTACTAACTGTTCATATATGTCTGGGCCTAGATCTTATTTATTGCTTGGCAGAAATCATATTGTTTTATTTCTAGATTTATATTAGGAACCATCAGTAAAACTGGGATTTAGAAACCTCCCCTCAGTCCAGCCTGTGTCAGCTTCTGTTCAGCTCCAAGGTGCCCCTCAAAGCTTTGCAGGCTAGACACTTTGCTTCTTAGTGGCTGGGTCTCCTGGAAAATGTAACCCATAAAAATACCATGCTCAGAGGCTGTGATGAGCTGGCCCTAAGCTTTGTGTAGGTGCTGGCTGTTGTCTTACAGTGTTGCTTTCAGCTTAGTTCTTTTGTGAGCAAACTTTTCCCCTGCAGCTGGTGTGTATGGTCCTATCTCTCAAGGACAGACAGTGTATAGAGACACTCTGGCCTGTTTTTTGTCACTCGTGGAGTGTGAATTCTTTCAACGTTTCCCATGGTGAGCTCACGAAGACTAAGTTATCATTCCTCTGGGGAAGTCCTATACTTACTGGACCTGTGACATCAGTCCAGGTTAGAGGGACATAGAGGGCATGTGTGTTTGGTCCAAGCAAAGTTCTCTAAATCTTCTTTGTTAACAAGTAGATGCAGCAGCACCCCCCTTTTGTGAGGGAATCTATTCTAAGACCCTTATTGGATGCCTGAAAACCTCAGTAGTATGGAACCCTGCAGAGGTACTGTTTGTTCCTGAGTATACATGCTTATGACAAAGTTTAATTTATAAATTAGGTGTAGTAAGAGATTCATAATAGCTACTAATAGGTCAGTGATCACAGTGTCCTCATAACAGGTTCATGAATGTGGTACTTTCAGATCTTAATTGCCCATTGTGCTATGCTAATGTTTTGGGATCATGGTTAACTGAAAGCTTAGAAAATGAAACTGGCTGAGGAGTGACTGTTCCGCTGTATTATAATTGCTACTCATCTCCCACCCATTTTCCCATTGGTTTAGAACACAATTGCTATCTGTTTCATGATGAATTATCAAGTATCTGCACTTATGATACAGGAAAAGTCTCTCTCTCTCTCTCTCTCTCTATATATATATATATATATATATAATTTATTTTATTTTATTTTTATTTTTTGGTTTTTGAAGTAGAGTCTCACTCTAGTCCAGGCTGACCTGGAATTTACTATGTAGTCTCAGGGTGGCCTTGAACTCACAGTGATCCTCCTACCTCTGCCTCCCGAGTGCTGTCCTACCTCTGCCTCCCGAGTGCTGGGATTAAAGGCATGCGCCACCATGCCCAGCTTATATTTTTTATTTATGAGAGAGAGAGAATTGGCATGCCAGGGCCTTAGCCACTGCAAACGAACCCTAGACGCGTGTGCCACCTTGTGCACATGTGCTACCTGTGTGCATGCATCACCTTGTGCATATGACTTACATGGGTTCTGTTGTACCTGGGTCCTTAGGCTTCACAGGCAAGTGCCTTAACCGCTAAGCTACCTCTCCAGCTCCACAAATATTTTTAAAGGCATGCTACCAACCAGAGGCTCAAAAGTCAAATTGTAACTACAGAACTCAAGAAGCTGAGGCAGGAGAATTTGAGTCCCAGGCCAGCTTGGGCCTCTTAGGGGAGATCCTGTCCTCAAACAAAACAGGTCAAATCAGATTTGCAAGTAAATTAGGCTCAGAGTAGATTTGATGCTGGGATTAAATCCAAGATCTGAGCATGCTGAACTGAGCTAGCCTCAGCCTACACTGAGCATGCGTGCTTCTACTGAGCTATTTCTCCAGCCTACACTGAGCATGTTCTGAATTATCCCCAGCCTACATTGAGCATGCATGGTGCTTCCACAGAACTATCCCCAGCTTACATTTGATTTGATTTTTTTGTTTCTAGTCAGTATATAAATTAGTGGGTTTTGTTATGGCATTTACATACTTGCTCACTGTTGAATTGTGCTTATATTCACCATTACCCCTTTTGTCATCCCTCTTTTGGCCCCTTAGTCCCATGTGGTCCCTTTCTACATTCATCACACATACATACACACATGTATATGTAATCTCGATTCTGCATATGAGAGAAAAACTCCCACATAAGACTCGTGGTGTTTTAGATACACACACGTGAATGGTGGTTCACAATCTATTTTTCCAGTCTTTGAAGTCTTGCAGATGTCAGTCAAAGTGGACTTTCTGTGGTCCTTTATGGAGGTTGTCTCAGTGTCTGCTCTTACACACAGGTAGTGTGCATGAGTGCATTTGCCCACAGTCTTTGCAGTGTCATGGTCATCACACTCCTTAAGGCTTTTCCAGTGTGAGGTAGAACTAGTACTCATGGCAGGCATTTCTGTTGCTTTGCATTAACTAACTGAATTTGGGTATCTTCTTGGTGAATTTAAAATATTCTTTCCAGTTTTATCTCTTAGTTTGTATTTAGTGCCATGAAAACCATTTAGAATGGTGTCAGTTTAGTTTGATGGCATTTGGACTTTTTGTTACTGACAAAAGTCTTCTGGTGAAAGTAGGAAAGATATTTTCTTCTCTCTCTGTCCATTCTCTCTGTCTCTTGAGCATGCTGCTCCATCCGAAATTCTAGAATAAGGTTAAAGCGTGTGAAAGTTTTTCTTTTGAGGTAGCAATGGTGTATGTATTGTACTTAGTGTCATTTTGGGAAAAGGTTTGCTTTTTTTTTTCATATTTCTCTAAGGCAAAGAAAGGTCATTGACAAAGTTTCAAACTACTACTTAATGCTTTTCTATAGGAAACTTGAAAACACACAGGAGGGGAGTTGGTAAGAAGTCCACAGCCCCAGCCAGCACCATACTTTACAACAAAGTTGGGATCACACTGATAGGGTCTATTAACTTGTTTTCCTTGAGATTTAGATATGAACATAGGCTTAGAACATAGGTTTCAATGTTACCAGGAAGAGTGTCAGAATATTACTGTTGAATCATTTCAGTACCTTGAAAAGACCTTATGGTCGAGGGGTAAGCTTACCTTTAAAGCTCCCCAGGCCTGTGGCCTTTCTGGGAGGCTCGGCAGGTCCCGGCTGCACGCTCGGCGCGGGCAGCGCGGCGGCAGCGCCCCCTGGCGGCAGCGGGACAGGCGGCCCAGGGTGGCGCCAGGCTGGGCTGCGCCGGTGCCCGTGGGTCCTGCCTGCCGCCCGCCTGGTGCTACGCAGTCTCTGCGGTCGGTAGTATCCTCAGCCGGAGGAGGGCCTCGCTGCCCACGCGCGTTCCCGCCCCGCGGCTGAGGACCGGTGGCGCGCAGACGGCCAGCCCCGGGGATGCTGCGCACCGCGGGGCCCGGTGCGGGACTGTGCCGCGGGGAGGTCTGAACTTCCGGGGTTGGCTCACCCCCCGTACTTGCACCGGTGCCTGGGCGCGGCCCTTTAAACTTCCCTAGTTTGGAAACTTCGGGGGTGTGGTCGCCGCGCCGGCTGTCCTCGACCCTCCGGTCTTCCTCGCCCGGGCTTCCCGATGCTTCGGAGTCATGAACCGGGAGGGCGTGGAGACCCCTCGGGTGGCCGAGGTGATCAAAGGTGAGTGCAGGAGAGCTCTGGGTTCGCGCCTGGACACCCCTGGGGCACCGGCCGAAGGGCATCTGGAAGCCCTGACTTTGGGGACTTGAGGCTGTAGCTGGCTCACAGGCGTGGGTGGCCATCCCTGTTTGGGGTGCTGTGCCGTTGGTTTGTGACCTGCGTCCTTACAACTCAGGCTTGGTAGTGAGCCAGCAGAAATCTCTGTGCTGGGGGATCAAAGGTCGGTTGTGGTTGGAAAGGAATAGTCCTGTCACCACTGGTACGTTTGCGGCTGCAAGACATTTTTTGTTGAATTTACAAGGAAATAAATGCAGTGGTTACATGAGCTGAATTGCAGATGGAAAAAAGAGAGTTTAAATTACCGTTTGGGGAAGGATGCCCCGGCTGGCGTTTTTCCCACTTAACACTCATGAGCCGAGAGTAATGCATGTTCTGATTTTGCCACACTCTGAGTGAAAGTATTCTGGCAGGACTAGTGTTACTGTTAGATGCTGTTTCGTGAAGGATTTTTAAGCAGTCTTTTTTTCTACAGGATGGGGGGATGTAGAGGTGGAGCCTGTGGACATGACTGCCCTATTGGTACACCTCACGGCAGCTTGAATGCATTTATGCCATACAGTCTCTTCTCAGCCTCATCATGCAGAGACAGTCATTTGTCTTAATTGTGAGAAAACCAAAGCAGTGATTCCAAATTAAAAGTGATCCCTGAGAGAGGTGGATAAACACATCATTTCTTGTGTGCATAGTTCATAGTTCATCAGTATTTGGGGAAGCATTTTTTTCTCTTCACTGAGTTTAACGAAATACTTTTCAGGATGTCCTATAAACTTGATATAAGGTTAATGGCTAATAGTTAAGTGCATGCTGCTGTTTCCTGGAGCTTCTGAGGCCCAAGAAAGCAGTGCCTTCAGAAATGAAACTGTATGGCCACATGAAATGTCACCTTCGCTTTGAAACTTAGACTTAAGGCAATTTCTCCTTTAAAAAATTGGCTCATTTTATTATCCACAAGAATATTCTGAAATTACCCATGCTGCGTTTACCATCTGAGATGTGCATGGGGGGAGGTACCAAAAAAACTTTGTGGTCATCTGAAATGAGGTGCATCAGGGCATAGGAAACTTTCTAAGATCTTGAAGGAAGAAGGTACATTGCAATTTTTCCATTTCAGATCGCCTTTGTTTTGCCATTCTGTACAGCAGACCAAAGAGTGCATCAAACGAACATTATTTCAGCATAGACAATGAACTTGAATATGAGAAGTAAGTATTGCTTTTTAAGACTGTGTCTCCTTTTGCTTTTGTAATATTTATGTATTTATTTGTAAGCAGAGAGAAAGATAGAAGAGAGCCTGAGAAAATGGGTGTGCCAGGGCCTCTAGCCACTGAAAACAAACTCCAGATGCATGTGCTACTTTGTGCGTCTGGCTTTATGTGGATATTGGAAAATTGAACGTGGGTCATTAGGCTTTGCAGTCAAGAGCCTTAACTGCTGAGCCATCTCTCCAGCCCCTGGTTTTCTGAAAACTCTCCAGGTATATGTAGATAAGTAGCCTTGGAAAATTACAAAAGTCTGGTGCGTGTCCTTTGCAAGACCTTCTTTTCAAACCCTTGGTAATAAAATAGATCTTTTGGGACAAAAGGAACCTTCCTATATTTAAGCATTTATACTTGGTATTCTAATAGTTTATACCACAATATACTGAAATGTAAGCATGTACCAAGATGCTGTTTTGCTAGTAGAAAATACATGTGCAAGAAATGCTTTCTTCATTAAGGTAAATTGAGGTTAGATTTAGGCTTTACCACTTTGGTGTGCTGTTGGGGAGGACCCCAGGGCCTCATGCAGGCTAGGCTAAGCTTTCTTTCCCATTGAGGTACATAACCCAGCCCACCTACTGTTTGTTTAAATAGGTATTGCATACCAGACTATTTTTCTCCTGTTTTTTTAAACTTTTTTTTGGACAGTTTTCCTACATATTCATAATGTATTTTGATCCTAGTCCCTTCCCATTACCCCCTTTTGTCCATTCTTCCCCATCACCCCATAATACTTCTTTTTAAAATTTTATTTATTTATCTGCAAGCAGAGAGATAATACAGGAAGAGACACACTAAGGCCTCTAGCCACTGCAAACGAACTCCAGATTTGGACATCACTTTGTGTATCTACTTTTATATGGATATTGGAATTGAACCCAGGTCATTAGGCTTTGCAGGCAAATGTCTTAACTGCTGAGCCATTTTTCCAGTCCCCAGAATATTTATATTACTGGTATACTTTTGAATTATATGGTCTATATTAATTTGGTGTGATAGATGCTTTCTTGCCATAATTTGATCTTATAGAACTCACAACAGCATTATATTCAGGACATCTAAAGATATATACATTTTTATTTTCCATTTTTTAAAGCTTCTACGCAGATTTTGGACCACTCAACCTGGCAATGGTTTACAGATATTGCTGCAAGATAAATAAGAAGCTCAAGGTAAATTCTTGAACCCAAGGTCTGACTTAACCATTCTTAGGTCAACCCTAGGGGAAGGAAAGGAATCTTTTAGAACATGTTTGTTTGTTTATTTAAGAGAGAAAGAGGCAGAGAGAGAGAGAGAGAGAAAGAGAGGCATGCAGGGCCTCTAGCCACTGTAAATGAACTCCAGATGCATGTGCCCTCTTGTGCATCTGGCACATGTGGGTACTAGGGAATCAAACCAGGGTTCTTAGGCTTCACCGGCAAACATTTTAACTGCTAAGCCATCTCTCCAGCCCAGAACATGTTTTTTTTTTTTTTTTTTTTTTTTTCAAATTCAAAAACATTTTGAAAGAGGGCTTTCTCTTAAGAAAAATGCAGTTTCAGGCGTATTGGTGCCTGCCTCAAACCTGAACACTCAGAACTCTGACACAGGAGTTTAATTATGGCCAGCCTGGGCTAAACATAGCAAGCCCCTGGCTCAAAACAAAACAAAATCCCCACAAAATAAAAGCAGTTGACTACTGAAATGGATTTTTAGCGTGTCTTGAAAATAGTAAAAGTATTGCCAGCTGTGGTGGCGTACATCTGTAACCCATGCACTCTGGTGAGAATTGCTGTGTGAGTTTAAGGCCTAGACTACATAGTGAGTTCCTGTCTAAAAAAAAGGTCTTGTTTTTCACTGAGTGGTATTTAAGACACACACATGATATTTGCTTTATAAAGTCACACACTCTATATATGTTTCTGGAGAACATCCTGGGTTTTTGTTTGGCTTTTGAGACAGAGTCCACTGTGTATCCCAGGCTGGCTTGGAACTTGTGATGCTCTTGTGTCTATCTCCAAAGGGCGTTACCACTTCTGGCTTCTGTTTCCTGTGGAACTGGTTACTTTTGGGTCATCTGATTCTGGTTTGGTCTGATGACAAAAGTCAAAGTGGGAGCTTAGTTAGTTACCTAAGTCTCTTATCTGACCTGATAGGAACTGAAGCCAAAGACAAATTCTTCCTTGCTTTGGCCATTGTTCATCCTGCCCTTGTTCTGCGGAGAGTGCCACCAGCCAAGTAGTAAAATGTGACTCTTTCCTCCCTGTGCCCTGTTTACACTTATGACTGAGGAAGCACAGCACCAAGGACCCACAGCATGTCCTTATGGCTGAGAAGGTTTTTTTTTTTTTTTTTTTTTTTTTTTTGGTTTTTCGAGGTAGGGTCTCACTCTGGTCCAGGTTGACCTGGAATTAACTATGTAGGCTCAGGGTAGCCTTGAACTCACGGCGATCCTCCCGCCTCTGCCTCCCAAGTGCTGGGATTAAAGGCGTGCACCACCACTCCTGGCTGCACTGAGAGTTTTTTTTTTTTTTTTTTTTTTTTTTTTTGGTTTTTGAGGTAAGGTCTCACTCTAGCCCAGGCTGACCTGGAATTCACTCTGTATTCTCAGGGTGGCCTCGAACTCATGGCGATCCTCCTACCTCTGCCTCCAGAGTGCTGGGATTAAAGGCGTGCGCCACCACGCCTGGTGCACTGAGAGTTTTAAAGTATGTTTCTGTTGGTTCGAACAGACTCCATTCCTTTATTTGTAAACTTTGAACTACTCATCAAGCACCCTAAGAAGTATTTATGTGCCATTATAAATTGTCAAGTAGAAAATACTACTTTGGAAGCAGGAAACTTTAAAAAAAGCTACTCAGTGGACTACCTATCAGACAACTGTACAAAAAAAGTTCACTTTAAGTTTAATTTACTGAAATTAAAAATTTATGGGTAAAGGAGATATTTTTCCCCTTTGAGCATCAACTGTATTCAGGATACATTTTCACAGAGATGAGAGTTCCCTTCCTGGGCCCTCTTAACTAAGAATGCAAACATTCAAGACCTGTGCATTTGGGTCCCCTCCCCCTTTTCCACTTGCCTGTGGCAGTCTTGCTTCCCACAGGGCCAGGAAGCTAAAAATAATTTCCAACTTTGTTTCTTTTGTTTAATTTTGAAAGTGAGTCCGTGGGTGAGTCCTTTGTATGTGTGAGCATGCGCACATACATGCATCTCTGGCCTCGCTTGCTATAGACTTTTTCTTTGGTCAACCAAAAATGTATCCCTTCCTTTTAAATAACTTACTGGGCCAACTGATAGTGTGTGGACCATGCAACCTGACTAGAACACAACTGCTGATTCAGCTAGCAGTGGTGACAAGTATGCCGAAAGTCTGAAGAGGCATGTCCTGTGTGCGGTGCCAGTGGCTGATTGGGTTTTGTTTTTGTTTTGTAATCAACTTGCTTCTCTTACTGCATGTAAGCCACCCAAGGAAAATGTGTACAAATTCATTGCGGAGACATGTTATCATGCAACCAGCAAAGCGTGGACCAACACGCCAAGCAGTCCGTGCTCGCTCATGGTCGGGCAGACCATGCCCTGTGCACCCGCGTGCGTCCCATACGCATGGAGCTGCTCAGCTTAGGCGAGCTGTTTGATCTCCTGCCCCTTTTAGTTCTCATTTCCATCTTTTTTTATTTAGCTTTGTGTTGAAATATAAAATACAGGTCATGGGTGCAGCTTGGTGGATTTTCACAGATTCAGTGGTCATGCCCGTGGGAGAGCCCCTGGAGCAGCCCTGAGGCCCCTTGTGCTGCTTCAGTTGCTCACCCCTCCCCCACGACTCACTCTCCTGACTCTTCACAGCACACATTATTTTTACTCTGTTCTATATATCCTTTTAATTTAATTGTTTTTGGATTTGATGTCTTTAAAAACTATATTTACTTTTCCCTTTTTTTTTTTATTTTTTATTTTTATTTATTAGCAACAGAGAGAGAGAGAGAGAGAGAGAGAGAGAGAGAGAATGAGAATGAGTATGCCAGGGCTTCCAGCCACTGCAAACGAACTCCAGATGCATGCACCACTTTATGCATCTGGCTTACATGGGTACTGGGGAATTGAGTCTCAAACCGGGGTCCTTAGGCTTCATAGGCAAGCGCTTAACTGCTAAGCCATCTCTCTAGCCCTATTTATTTATGAGAGAGAATGAGTATGGGTGTGTCAGTGCCTCCTACTGTTGCAAATTAATTCCAGACCTATGAGCCACTTTGTGTGTCTGGATTTATGTGGATACTGGGGAACCAAAGCCAGGTCATCAGGCTTTGCAAGCAAACGTCTTTAACCACTGAGCCATCTCTCTAGCCCTGGAATAGATTTCTTTTTTTTTTTTTTTTTAAATATTTTATTATTTATTTATTTATTTGTCATCAGGCTAGAGAGAGAAAGAGAATGGGTGCGCCAGGGCCTCCAGTCTTTAACCACTGAGCCATCTCCGGGTCTAGGCCAGGCTGGAAGCCATCTCTCCAGCCCTTTCTTAAAAAAAAAAATAGCAAGTAGTAGGAAAAAGAAAGCTTTCTCCTCCATTTCCAGCTTTCATCTTTCATAGGCACTTATGATTTGTTGTTAATTTGGACACTGGGGCATTTCTTTTTTTGTTGTTGTTAATAGAAACATTTTGGTTTTTATTTTATACAGAACAATCTGAAGTCTATATCATGACTTAACAATTACCCAGGGGTTTACAGTGTGTCCATCTCAACATCAGGTTCTGGGGTTTGGGTTCCACACAAATACAGGCAAGACTTTTTGGGAGGAGGGGCACAGCAGGAGTGTATTTCAATCCTTTCTCAAAGAAAAGGCAATAGAGCATTCTGAGTCACTGAAAATCTGGGCAAATTGGGTTGCTAAAATAAACACTGTACTGTGACCTCTTATAGAAGGGGCAAGAGAAAGACATTGATAAATAAGAGATTTTTTTTTTTCTGGTATGAGATGAGAATGGGAGATTTACTATTTTGAATGTCCCCAGCCCTAGGACCATATCCAATTTTGAATCATTTCTCTGTTCAAAAAGAAATGCTAGAACCCCTGGGACCAGAGCATGAAGGGGCTGGTTATTCCTGAGCCCCTGTCCTATGTGCCATAGCATAGTAACAGAGGAGAAAACAAGGTCAAGGTAGTGGCTTATGTTCCATGGAAAGAAAAGGCCTAGTTCACATTAAGTACTGATAAAGCCAAATGACTGGGAAGACCACAGGTCACACATTCCTGCTGAAAGAGCACCCAACAGAGACCAACAGGGTGAGACCCAGGGCATCCTCAGCTTGAGGCACAGCAGGTGTAAAGTCTGGAGGTTTAAAGATAGTTGGAAACTGAACACTCCTAGACTTTAATTTTAATGGGAGAATTTTTTAAAAAAGAAATAAAAAAATCAAATGCCAGTCACAATAAATGCCATGCCTTTGTGGCAACCTGGTAGCATAAAAAATTGCCAAAGCATGCCCAGCTAACCAACAGGTCTTGCCAGGAGGTGCTTCTGTGCATGTTTGAGGGCTGTGGGGACTGGCAGAACTGACAACCCAACATGACTGCTATGGGAACAAGGGGCACAGTCCTGGTGTACTGATCTGGAGGGACGTGCAGAGTGGAAGCAGAAGCTTCAGCATACTACAGTGTCTCTGGAACCTGCTTAGGCTAAGGACAGAGGAGCCAGACTCACTCTAGAGGTGGGGTGGCCAAATCTAATCCATACCACATGCCCTAGTCCTGGTCATCCTACAGCTCATACCAGGCAGGAAAAGGGGAGCTGGTTAGGGAAGAAGGGGGTCATTTCATCTTTGAAAGTCTTAATTTATATTTTAACTTCAAAACATTTTCAGTGCCTCAGATAAAATTTAATCTGAAATCTTTAAAGGCCCCCTGAAACAAAAAAGTATACTTTATTTTTAAATTTCCTCTTTTTCTTGTAGTTGGTTTTCCCCCAAAATCTCATTCTACCCTGACTTAGAGTCCACAAACTTCATCAGACCATCTGTGCTCATGGACTTGGGCATTTCTAGAGGGAAGCCCAGGGCTCGGCTCCAGATGAGTTGTGCCAGCACACCCAGTGCCCGGGACACCCCAAACAAGACTGTGTAGTAATTCATCTCCGTCATGCCATAGTACTGGAGCAGTACTCCACTGTGAGCATCTACATTGGGCCAAGGATTCTTAGCCTTTCCTTGCTCTAATAGGATATTGGGCACAATCTTGTAAAGTTGAGCAACCAGCTTAAGCAGGGGGTCATTAGGCAGGTGTTTCAGAGCGAACTCCTGCTGACATGAATACCGTGGATCTGTCTTCCTTAGTACTGCATGGCCATAGCCTGGGACAACCCGTCCTGAGTTAAGTGTATTCCAGATGTAGTCTCATAACTTTTCATCTGACACATCTTTACCAACTTCTTTCTGTAGTTGTGTTAGCCAGACAAGTACTTCCTGATTTGCAAGTCCATGTAGAGGGCCTGCTAAGCCATTCATAGCTGCTGCAAAGGACAGATAAGGGTCTGAAAGGGCACTGCCCACCAAGTGACTGGTATGGGCACTTACATTGCCACCTTCATGGTCACTGTGGATGGTGAGGTACAAACGCATGAGCTCAGTGAACTGGCCATCAGTATAGCCTAACATGTTGGTGAAATTGTGGGACCAGTCCAACTTTGAGTCAATGGCCCCAATACTGCTTCCTTCCGGTAAAGATTCCGGTAGATCTTTGCTGCAACACATGGTAGCTTGGCAATCAGGTCCATACAGTCTTCATAAATCAACTCCCAGTACTTGGTTCGGTGGACACCCTCAGCATATGCCCGGGCAGAGTTACTTCCACTGTTGAGGGCTGTAATGGCTGCACTGAACTGAACATGGGGTGTAGGTTGTTAGGAAAGTTGTCCAACATGGTGACCACATGAGAAGGCAGAGCTGCTCTTTTTGCCCACTCCTGTGAGAGCCAAGATACCTGTTCCTCTGTTGGTAGCTGACCAGTTACCAGCAGCCAAAATAAACCTTCAGGCAGGGGTTCTTCTCCACCCTTAGCCTTGGGCAGCAGCTTCTGACATTCAGGTATACTATGACCACGGAAACGGATGCCCTCATCAGGATCAAGAACTGAAGTTTCATATACCAGTCCCTTCATGCCTCTCATGCCACCATACATCATGTCCACGGTGATTTGGCCCACCACTGTCTTGCCATGTTGCTGCTTGAAGGCCTTAATTCTGGCCTGCTCTTTAGGTATCAGGTTGGCCAGCAGATCTTTCAAATTCGTGGAAGAAGCACTGGCATGGCGGGCAGCAAGAACAAGGCAGGATGCATTCGACGGCGGTGCGAGCCCAGGGTCCTCCTGGGGCATTTCTTGAGTTTCCTGTGTCACCACTTGTGGACTGTGTTCTGATCTTCTCTTTCTTCAGGACAGCAGCACTGTTGAGGAAAACCGCTTTGCTGTTAGTGATAAGAGCTCTTGGTTTGTCTGCTCCCCACCCCAGGCCTTTTTGAAATGACCACATCTATCCCCCTTTCTCCTTTTTATCTATCTATCTATCTATCTATCTATCTATCTATCTATCTATCTATGGTTTTTCGAGGTATGGTCTCACTCTAGCTCAGGCTGACCTGGAATTCAATATGTGGTCTCAGGGTGGCCTTGAACTCTTGGCAATTCCTCTGTCTCTGTGCCACCATGCCCGGCTACTCCTTTTTACTTTTTTTGTTTTTTTTTTTTCAAGGTAGGGTCTCACTCTAGTCCAGGCTGACCTGGAATTCACTATGTAGTCTCAGGGTAGCCTCAAACTCATGGTGATCCTCCTGCCTCTGCCTCCCAAGTGCTGGGATTAAAGGCATGCGCCACCACACCCGGCTTTTAATTTTAAATTTATTCTAATTTCAGCATATGTTTTATTGGAAGGTATTTCTGGGGTGCTAAAAGTCTTTACATTGTGACTGCTTATCTGTTGTGAGATTTAGAATTTATCAGAAAGTAAAATTTTAAGAAACATGAAATGGAAAAGAAACTAACAATAATTTATTTTTATGCAGTCCATTACAATGTTAAGGAAGAAAATTATTCATTTTACTGGCTCTGATCAGAGAAAACAAGCAAACGCTGCTTTCCTTGTTGGATGTTATATGGTAAGTACTTAATTAGTTTCCTCAAATATCACTGAGAATGTGCGCCACCACAGTTCTTTAAATTTAAGGTTGGAATTTTGAAGTCACTTTTGTAAGGTAATGTCCTGTTTTATTTCCACAGGGACATGTTTTTTTAAAGATTCATCAATCCAGGGAGACTTCTGCTTTGAAGGGCATTGTGGGGGAGGTCTCTGTCCATACTCAGTTTTGCTATAAACTTAAAGTATTTGTGGGGAGGGGGATTTTGTGTGTGTGTGTGTGTGTGTGTGTGTGTATGTGTGCGTGCACGTACATGCATTCATGTGGAGGTCAGAGGATGACCTCAGGTGTCAGTCTTTACCTTTCACCTTGTTTGATACAGGGTTTTTCTCTCTCTCTCTCTTTTTTACTTTTTATTGCCAGCTTCTATAAGTATAGACAATAAACCATGATGACTCCCATTCTCCCACCCCCATTCTCCCCTCGCAAATCCGCCCTTCATTGGATCCCTTCTTCTTTCCAACTAAAGACAGGGTCTCTTGTTTGCTAATGTGTTTGTCAGGCTAACTGGCACACAAGCTTCCAGAGAGTCTTCTGTCTCTACTTCCTGACTTGCTATAAGAGTTGATATAGAAGTTTGTGCTATTGAACTTAAGTCCTCATGCTTGTAGAGCAAACACTTTATCCACTAAGCCATCTCCCAGCCCTAAAAATACTCTTTAAAAGAGTCTGTTAAGAAAGTTGGGCACACACCTTTCATCGCAGCACTCCTGGAGGCAGAGGTAGGAGGATCGCCAGGAGCTCAAGGCCACCCTGAGACTACATAGTGAATTCCAGGTCAGCCTGAGCTGGAGTGAGACCCTCCCTCAAAAAGCAACAACAACAAAAAAATCTGTTAAGAAAAAATTGATATACTTTGGCCCTAAGATTAGCAAGAAATGCTGCCAAAGCTGCCTGTATTAATTACTGGTCCACTGAGAGAGTTATAAAGTCACCTCGCTAGGTCAGGTCCAAATAGACTTAACAAAACCAGCAGGGGATGGGGAGATGGCTTAGCAGTTGAAGACACTAGGTTACACAGCCTTCTTGTGTGGATTCAGTTTCTGAGCCACCCACATGGAGCCAGACAAACATTTGTTTGCAGAACCAAGAGACTCTGGCATGCTCATAACACACACACACACACACACACACACACACACACACACAAATACAATTTTTTTAATTTTAAAAAATTTTTATTTATTTGTTTGCAAGCAGAGATAGACAGAGAGAGAGAGAGAGAGAGAGAGAGAGAGAGAGAGAGAGAGAATGGACATGCCAGGACTTTCTAGACACTGCAAATGAATTCTAGATGCATGTGCCCATTGTGCATCTGGCTTACATGGGTCCAGGGGAATCAAACCTGGGTCCTTTGGCTTTGCAGACAAATGCCTTAACCACTAAGCCATTTCTCCAGCCCAAATAAAAATTTTACAACAAGCAAACAAACAAAAAAAGGCCACAAAGTGAATCCCTCGAGGGAAGCATGATCTATAATTTGATTATAGGCAGTTTTAAAAATCCTCTAACTCAGGTCATTTTCACTGTTATCAAAAGATCCAGCAAAGATGTGACAAGTCATTGCTATAGGAGAGTAGGTAGCATTCTGTGCAGGGTACATCATACACCAATAGCAAGTAAGTTTAGAAAAGCTAGCATTTGCATAAGTTATGAATTCCATTTTATTAGTTAAATTACGTTGGAAGATCCTCATTTGTTTATTTTTATGATGCTGGGGTCAAACCCAGGACTTGATACATACTGTCCAAATGTTCTTTCATTGAACCATACACCAACCAAAGATCTGGATTTTCAAAGGGTCAGATTATCTAACTCTTAGTGGGTTTGTATGCAGAAAGATCATGAAATCAAGGTCATCCTGTGGACAATGTAGCTAGTTCAAGGCCGCCCATATCTTAAAAAAAAAAAAAAAATTACAGACTTGGGCTGGAGAGGTGGCTTAGTGAGTGGCTAAGGGGCTAGCCTGCAAAGCCAAAGGACCCAGGTTCAATTCCCCAGGACCCACATTAGCAAGATGCACAAGATGGCACATGCTTCTGGAGTTCATTTCCAGCAGCTGAACGCCCTGGTGCACCCATGCTCTCTTTCTCTGCCTCTTTCTCTCTCAAATAAAGAAAATAAATTAATGTTTTTAAAAAGACAGATTAAAAAAATTCTTTATCTGGAGTGTTTTTTATCTCAGGCGATGTTTCTTGTGATGGCAATCAAGATCCTTTAGAGAGAGAAAGAAGGAAGAAAGGAGACAAAGAAAGAGGAAAAGGTTTATATAGGTCTCCAAGAAAGAAAGAGTATGGAAAAGTGTGTCCTTTGACCAGGTCATTTGGTCCTATTACTTAGCTAGTCAACTGGGGAGAGAAAGGGATTTTAGCCAGAATTCTCAGGGTGAATCATTAATGGGATAATAGCAGAAGTCCCAAGCCTTCTTTGGAGGTATTATTACCTTACATTCCCCTCAACAACAGGGCTCAGAAAAGGGAGTTCCCTCTAGGTTGATCACTTGTCCATCATCAGATAACTGCTTCTGCAAGATGGAGAACTTGGATGTGACTGGGTGGAAACTCACGATTTTCTTAAAAACACAAAGAGGATAATTTTGTAAATAGGAAATATTACAGTTCTTATTTGGTGGTTCTGAGGATTAAATCCATGGCCTCGGTCACACTAAGCATTGTGTTCTACGAAGAGACACCCTAGCCCACTGTTGCTGTTTTTCTAGTGAGAAAAATAAACCCTGGTCAGGTTCATGGACAAATTATTGACATACTTCTTCCCAGTTGGGCCTGCCTTTGACTTTGTTTACGGCTGTTTCTGGCACACAGAACCTTATTTTTGTCTAGTTAATGAATATCTCTTTAGAAGCCCTAGGATTTGACACTTTCAGGTCGGTACTGATTTGCTTGGTCAGGGACAGGCCAGGGTAAACTTTGCCTTTGGCTATGCACTGAGTTATCGCTTTGCCAACTTGTAGGAGGGCTAGAGCTTGTGGATGTGACAAGTGCCTTTGCAGCAATGACAGCCTAGCTGAAGGGGAGGGGCGGTGAAAGAAAAAATTCCAAGAAAAGAAACTGAATAATAGTAGCAGAGGAGTGTTCATGATAATATAGATACTTCAGAAGCTCAAACATGAAAGTAAACGAGGCTTGGAGCAGGTAGAAGTCAATTAAATCCTCTTAGTAAGTCCTATAGAGATAAGTCACAGTTCCCTTTGCATTAGTCTGCAGGTTTGATGACTCTTTCTGGAGTTGTTAGGAATGCTGGAGAGTGATCTATTTAGACTGGTAATGTTCTAACAAAAGCAAAAACAATCTGGAGGAAGAATTTTCCAGGCTAGGTTTCACACTTTAGCATGCAAGAGGCCCTAGGTTCCATCTCTAGCAGTGCAGGAAAAAAGGGGAAAAAACCCAAATAAACTGTTTACTTACCTGTTCCTTAAAAATATGGGCTTCTGAAAGGAATCATCTTTTGTATGTGAAAAGATTTAATACTGGGTGGAGAGGGGATGTGAGATAACCCTTTGAAACTCAGGAGTCATGAACAATACTTATTTTTTATCTTAAAGCAAGAGGCAAGGTTTCACAAAAGCCCACCCTCTGTTCATTCTCATATCCAGTGGCCTGTGTATTAGGAAGTGGGATGAGCACCATGGCTGTTCGCTAGTCTTTAGCATGCTTTCCAGCATTGTACTTTAAGTAAAGGCCGAAACATGGCTTTACTGGTTCAGCTGTCTTAATGGTAGAGTCTCTGGTAACAAATTAGAGCAAAGCTAGAAGTCTTGTATCACTGTCAGTGAGTTGAGAGATGAATAAAGTCTGATGTGTTGTTTCATGGACCAGTAAGTGTCCTCCTTTGTGATGTCAGTGACTGCTGCTGAGTCAGAGTTTTAGGTGGTACTCTCTCTGTCATCTCAAAATCAAGGTGAAATTTTAATTGAATAGTAATTTTTTAATTATTATTTTTTTATTGACAACTTTTATACTTACATACAAAAAAAAACACCTGATATTTTCCTCCCCTCCCCCCAGTCCACTTTAGAACTCCAATCTCCATCATATCCCCTCCCTCTCTCCATTAGTCTCTCTTTAATTTGATGTCATCATTTTTTTTTCTTCTATTTTGAGGGTCTTGTGGAGGTATTGCTAGGCACTGCAAGGTCATGGATATCAAGGCCAATTTCTGTCTGGACAGTTGCATTGTAAGGAGTTGTACCCTTCCTTTGGCTCTTCCATTCTATCTGCCCCCTCTTCTGCAATGGTCCCTGAGCCTTGGAGGGTGTGACAGAGGTGTTTCAGTGCTGGGCACTCCTCCGTTCCTTCTTCTCAGCACTATGTTGCCTTTTGGGTCATCCCAGTGGTCATCGCCATGTGAAAAGAGAAGCTTCTCTAACCAGAAGTGAGAGTAGCGTTAATATGTGAATATGAGCATTAAGTGTAGTATTTTCAGGGCAGCTTGATGGGAATAATATATACATTTAGTCAGACAAGAGCAGGCTTTATACCCCTAAGGCTCATGACCTCACCTACCATAGACTTTTGCTTAGGTTTTTCAATACCAGGTATGTATTCCCTCCAGTAGAGAGGGCCTTCAGTCCAATTATGGAGCAGTTGGTTACCCCAAAAGTAGACATGCCACTATTGCACCCATTCAGTCATTGGGCCTGTCTGGCCAAACTTGAATATTCAGTGTCCACTGTTTTCACTGCTGATGACTTCTGTCTCCCATACACTACATGCAGTGCAGCTTTTTCCAGCTTTCAGTTGGCTGGTCTACAGGGAGAAGGTTTTCTGCTCAGCACCAGCTTGCTTTCTCAGTGACCTTGCCTCTCAGGCAAGAGATGTCTTCAGCAATAGGGTCTTACTATCTGTTTTTCAAGGGAAACCAAGGGCTTTGGCAAAAGCCTTTAATGTTTTGGAGGCTACCAGGACCTCCTTGGCCAACAACTCACTGGAAGGTATCCCATCCCAGGCACTGTAAATTTTCTAGTAACAGTCTACAGCTTCTAGATGTGCCATTATTCAAAAAAAATAATTCTACATAAGTCTTATTCACAATATCTTGAGTTTAGATTGACCCTCCCCCTGCCCTTCTTTTATGCATTCTCTTCCCATGGCCTCGATTAGGCCATTCCCCTCCCTGTAATCTGTTCTTCTACTTACATGTGTGCAATACCATACACTTAAGTCCTTCCCTTTCCTCCCTCCCTTATAGCCTTGGACCAGCTTACTGGTTTCTGGTACCTATTATTGGTTCCAGTTCACACACAAGTCTATACATTTGTAGCTAGGATCCACATATGAGAGAGAACATGTGATGTTTGGCTTTCTGAGCCTGGGTTACCTCACTTAGTATAATCCTTTCCAGATCCATCCATTTCCTTGCAAATTTCATAATTTCATTTTTCTTTACTGCTGAGTAGAACTCCATTGTGTAAATGTACCACACCTTTATTATCCATTCATCTGTGGAGGGACATCTAGGCTGGTTCCATTTCCTAGCTATTGTGAATAGAGCAGCAATAAACATGGTTGTGCAAGTATCTCTAAGGTAGTGAGAAGAGTCCTCTGGATATATGCCTAGGAGTGCTATAGCTGGATCATATGGTAAATCTATTTCTAGCTGTCTCAAGAACCTCCACACTGATTTCCACAATGGCTGGATCAGACTACATTCCCACCAACAGTGTAGAAGTGTTCCTCTTTTTCTGCATCCACGCCAACACTTATTGTCATTTGTTTTCTTGATGGTAGCCATTCTGACAGGAGTGAAATGGAATCTCAAAGTGGTTTTTTTTTTTTTTTTTTTTTTGGTTTTTGCAAGGTAGGGTCTCACTCTGGTCCAGGCTGACCTGGAATTAACTATGTAGTCTCAGGGTGGCCTCGAACTCTCGGTGATCCTCCTACCTCTGCCTCCCGAGTGCTGGGATTAAAGGCATGCGCCACCACGCCCGCCTCTCAAAGTGGTTTTAATTTGCATTTCCCTGATGGCTAAGGATGTGGAACACTTTTTTAGATGTTTATATGCCATCTGTATTTCATCTTCTATGAATTCTCTATTTAGTTCCATAGCCCATTTTTTAACTGGGTTGTTTGAATTCTTATTATTCTGTTTTTTGAGTTCTTTGTATATTCTGGATATTAATCCTCTGTCAGATGTATAGCTGGCAAAGATTTTCTCCCATTCTGTAGGTTGTCTTTTTGCTCTATTCACAGTGTCCTTTGCTGTACAAAAGCTTTGTAATTTCATAAGGTCCCAGTGGTTGATTAGTAGTTTTATTCCCTGAGCAATTGGAGTTATATTCAGAAAGTCCTTGCCTATGCCAATATATTGAAGGGTTTCCCCTACCTTTTCCTCCAACAGTTTCAGAGTTTTAGGTCTGATATTAAGGTCCCTGATCCATTTGGACTTGACTCTTGTGCATGGAGGGAGACAAGGATCTATGTTTATCCTTTCACATACAGATGTTCAGTTTTCCCAGCACCACTTGTTAAAGAGGCTATCTTTTCTCCAATTAATATTTTTGGCATTTTTGTCAAAAATCAGGTGGCTGTAGCTGCCTGGATTAATATTTGGGTCTTCTGTTCTGTTCCATTGATCTACCTTTCTGTCCTTGTGCCAGTACTGTGCTGTTTTTGTTACTATGGCTTTGTAATATAACTTAAAATCGGGTATAGTTATACCACCTGCCTGATTTTTGTTGCGCAAAATTGTTTTGGCTATTCGAGGTTTTTTGTGTTTCCGGATGAATTTTAGGATTGTTTTTTCTATTTCTGTGAAGAATGCTATTGGGATTTTAATGGGGGCCACATTAAATGTGTAGATTGCTTTTGGTAAGATTGACATTTTCACAATATTGATTCTTCCAATCCAGGAGCATGGGATGTCTTTCCATTTCCTTGTGTCTTCTTCAATTTGTTGCTCGATTTTTTTAAAGTTCTCATTGTAGAGATCCTTCACTTCCTTGGTTAAGTTTATTCCAAGGTATTTTATTTTTTTTGAGGCAATTGTGAATGGTAGAGATTCCCTGATTTCATCCTCTGCACGTTTGTTGTTAGTGTATAGAAATGCTACTGATTTCTGTGTGTTTATTTTGTATCCTGCTACATTGCTAAAAGTGTTTATCAGATCTAACAGTTTGCTGGTAGAGTCTTTAGGGTCTGTTATGTATAGAATCATGTCATCTGCAAATAATGATTATTTGATCTCTTCCCTTCCAATTTGTATCCCTTTTATGAGTGTCTCTTGCCTTATTGCTATAGCTAAGACTTCCAGTACTATATTAAATAGTAGTGGGGAAAGTGGACACCCTTGTCTTGTTCCTGAATTTAGAGGAAAAGCTTCAAGTTTTTCCCCATTTAGTATTATGTTGGCTGTAGGTTTGTCATAAATAGCTTTCATTATGTTGAGATATGTTACTTCTATTCCCAGTTTCTGTAATACTTTCACCATGAAGGGGTGTTGGATTTTGTCAAATGCTTTTTCTGCATTTATTGAGATGACCATGTGATTTTTGCCCTTTAGACCGTTTATATGGTGTATTACATTTATGGATTTGCGTATATTGAACCATCCCTGCATCTCTGGGATAAAGCCTACTTGGTCAGGGTGAATAATCTTTCTGATACATTCTTGTATTCTGTTTGCCAGGATTTTGTTGAGAATTTTTGCATCCATGTTCATGAGGGAGATTGGTCTATAATTTTCTTTTTTTGATCTTTCTTTGTCCGGTTTGGGTATCAGGCTGGCTTCATAGAAGGATTTTGGTAGAATTCCTTCCTTTTCTATTTTATGGAAACGTTTGAGAAGCATTGGTGTTAGATCTTCCAGGAATGTCTGGTAAAATTCAGCAGTGAATCCATCTGGGCCTGGGCTTTTTTCAGTTGGGAGACTTTTTATAACTGCTGGATCTCTGTGGTTGTTATAGGTCTATTTAAATGGTTTATCTCATCTTGATTTAATTTTGGTCAGTCATATGAATCAAGGAAATCATCCATTCCTTTCAGGTTGTCAAACTTAGAGGCATACATATTCCTTTTTTTTTTTTTTTGTTTTGTTTTTCGAGGTAGCGTCTTACTATGGTCCAGCCTGACCTGGAATTAACTATGTAGTCTCAGGGTGGCCTCGAATTCTCCGCGATCCTCCTGCCTCTGCCTCCCAAGTGCTGGGATTAAAGGCATGCACCACCACGCCCGGCTACATACATATTCTTAAAGTATGTCCATATGATTTTCTGAATTTCTTTGGTATCTGTTGTGATGTTGCCTTTTTCATCTCTAATTTTATCAATTTTTGTCTCTTCTCTCTTTCTTTTGGTCAGATTTGCTAAGGGTTTGTCAATCTTGTTTATCCTTTCAAAGAACCAACCCTTTGTTTCATTGATTTTTTTTTTGATTGTTTTTTTGGTTTCCTGTTCATTAATTTCTGCCCTAGCCATTATTATTTCTTCCCATCTACTGAGTTTTGGTTTGCCTTGTTCTTCTCTTTCTAAGGCCTTAAGGTGAAGCATTAAATTGTTTAGTTGTGAACTCTCTAATTTCTTAATATAGGCACTTAGAGCTATAAATTTCCCTCTTAGGACTGCCTTCATTGTGTCCCAAAGGTTTTGGTATATTGTATTCTCATCACCATTTGATTCTATGAATTTCTTGATTTCCTTTTTAATTTCTTCAATGACCCATACATCATTCAATAATGTACTGTTTAGTCTCCATGAATTTCTGTATGCTCTGTAGTTTTTCTTGTTGCTGATTTGCAGTTTAATCCCATTGTGGTCAGGTAGCATAAAAGGGATTATTTCAATTTTCCTGTATTTGTTAAGATTTGATTTGTGTCCAATTATATGGTCTATTTTAGAGAATGTCCCATGTGCTGCTGAGAATCATGTATATTCTGCAGCATTTGGATGGAATATTCTGTATATATCTGTTAGGTCCATTTGTTCCATGATATCATTTAATGCAGATGTCTCTCTGTTTATTTTTTGCTGGGTAGACCTGTCAAGTGATGAGAGTGGGATATTGAAGTCACCCACTACTATTGTGTTAGGAGATATCTCTGACCTTAAGTCCGATACTGTTTGTTTGATGAAATTGGGAGCCCCCTTGTTGGGAGCATATATGTTTAGGATTGTGATGTCCTCCTGTTGGAGTGTTCCTTTAATTAGTATAAAGTGACCTGCTTTATCTTTCCTCACTAATGTTGGTTTGAAGTCTATCCTGTCAGAAATTAGGATAGCAACCCCTTCTTGTTTCCTAGGCCCATTTGCTTGAAATACCTTTTTCCAGCCTTTCACCCTAAGAATGTTTCTATCTTTTAATGAGAGGTGAGTTTCCTGGAGGCAACAGATGGTAGGATCCTGCTTTTTAATCCAGTCTGCAAGTCTATGTCTTTTGGTTGGGGCATTGAGGCCATTGATATTAAGAGTTATTATTGAAAGATATGTATTTGATCTATCCATTTTTCTTGTGTTGTAGTTCTTCCTGGTTTTCATTTTACTCACTTGTTTTAACTGTTATTTGAATATGATTTCTTTTTTTTCCTATTTCCTGCTGTGTGTTTTGCTTTCTCTTCAGCATGAATGATTCCTGCAAGTATTTTCTATAGAGCTGGATTAGTTGTCATAAATTCCTTTAGCCTTTCTTTGTTGTGAAATGTCCTTATTTCTCCATCAATTTGGATAGATAGCTTTGCAGGATAAAGTAATCTTGGTTGACAGTTTTTATCTTTCAGAACTTGGAATACATCACTCTAGGCCCTTCTGGCTTTTAAAGTTTGTGTTGAGTAATCTGCTGTGATCCTGATGGGTTTCCCCTTGAAGGTCATTTGCTTTTTCTCTCTAACTGCTTTCAATATATTTTCTTTGGTTTGCGTATTTAGTAGTTTAATTATAACATGCCGAGAAGAGGATCTTTCTAGGTTTTGTCTGTTTGGTGTTCTAAATGCTTCTTGTATCTACATTGGCATTTCTTTCCCAATTTGGGGAAATTTTTCTTCTATGATTTTTGTGGAAAACACCTACTAAGCCTCTGGATTGAAATTTTTCCCCTTCTGCTATACCTTGAATTTTTATGTTTTATCTTTTCATAGTGTCCCGCATGTCTTGGAATTCCCATTTATACCCTTCTATTAGCTTGTCTTTCTCTTTGTTGGGCTGTGATAGGTCTGCCATCTGTTCTTCTAGTTTAGATATTCTGTCCTCTCCTTCATCCATTCTACTGGTAAGACTTTCCACAGAGTTTTTTATTTCACTGACTGTGTTCTTCAGAGCTAGGATTTCAGCCTGGTTTTTCTTCAGTAGTTCTATTTCCTTATTCATGTCCTATAATGACCTTTTTATTTCATTAAACTGTTTTTCTGTAATCTCTTTAAAAAGTTTGTTTCTTCTTTAATTCCTTTGTTTTCTTCTCGGATTGCTTTCATTTCTTCTTTTATTTCTTCTTTCATTTCTTTGAGTATAGATATCATCATTCTTTTGAAATCTGTCAGGAATTTCATCTAAAACAGACTCATTGGTAAACAATTCTGATGGATTTGTAATTTTTGGTTGGATTGCATTGTCTTGATTCTTTGTTTCTTGTATTATAATGTAGTGACTTTTGCATCCTGGATTTATTTGATGCTTAGGTTTTCTATTTATCTGCAGTGTTCTTAGGTGTGGTGATCCACCTTTATATACTTTCAGGGTATGGGTTTAAGGTGCCAAGTGTAGCACTTTTACCCAGGTCCAACCTCAGAAGTAATCCTAGCTGTTGAATTTGCTTGTTAAGCAAGTATTGTAGTGGACTGGTGGAACAATTTAGTAGCAAGTTCTAAAACTTAAATTGAGCAAAATACACATTCAATTAACATGAGCACAGAGAATACAAGTGTGGGAATTGAGACAAACAGTCTTATAAGGTCCAAATCCCTAAGGGTGTGTTTGCACCACACCGTTAATCCTGTCAGCTAGGAATCAGACCCTGTCCCCAATAATGACAGAAGCAAAAGATAAAGGCCCTTTAAGTTCAAAAGTATTACAGGCAGCAATATTCAACACCTCATATTCAGCTTATTTGAAAATGGTAAGGCCAACCACAAATATGCAACCCATAACCTGCTCTGACCTGGAAAGAGAGGTTAGCACTTCCAGTGCAGGCCTTTGTTACCTTTTGGTGTGGCTTCCAAACTCACCAATGCTGAGTGCCCACCTCATTCCCTGAGCTGTGTAGCTTGGCTCAGCTGTGCTTGGTCCAGTGTTGGTGATGTGGTACAGAGCTGTCACTAGTTGCTGAATTCTGCCAATTCACTGGGGATCTGATGGTTGGGGGATGGGCGAGTTCAGGAAGCCTGTAGTAGCTCACAGTGTTCTCCTGTATCTCTTTCAGTAACTCAGCAGACTTTTCTTCGATTTCTGGGCTCTGAGAGGAGACTGATGAGGTTGGAAAGTCCCCCGTATTTTTTTTGTTGTTATTGTCGTTTGTTTGGGTGGTGGCTGAAAAGTAATTTTTTTTTACAACAAATTCTTGAGGGCTGGAGAGATGGCTTGGTGGTTAAGGGCTTGCCTGTGAAGCCTAAGGAACCCAGGTTGAGGCTCGATTCCCCAGGACCCACAAGGTGGCGCATGCGTCTGGAGGTCATTTGTAGTGGCTGGAGACCCTGGAGTGCCCATTTTCTATCTGCCTCTCTCTCTGTCTATTGCTCCAAAATAAATAAATAAAAATAAACAAAATAAAAAAGAACATTTTGAAAACAAATGTTTAAAATGTTTTGTCTTATACAATGTGATATCAGGGCTGGAGAGATAGCTTAGCGGTTAAACGCTTGCCTATGAATCCTAAGGACTCTGGTTCGAGGCTTGATTCTCCAGGACCCACATAAGCCAGATGCACCAGTGGCATGCATCTGGAGTTTGTTTGCAGTGGCTGGAGGCCCTGGTGTACCCATTCATTCTCTCTCTCTACCTGCTTATTTCTCTCAAATAAATAAATAAATAAATAATTGAAAAAAGTGATCTCATGCACAAAAACTCTATTTGAGGCAAGGTGTGGTGGTGCACGCCTTTAATCTCAGCACTTGGGAGACTGAGATAGGAGGATTTTTGTGAATTTGAGGCTAGCTTGAGACTACATAGTGAATTCTAGGTTAGCATGGGCTAGAGCAAAACCCTACCCTGAAAAACAAACAGAAAACTATTTGTGTTGCTTCCCTGAAAAATTTAATGGACTAGAAAGATGGATCAGCAGTTACATGCACTTGCCCCTTAAGCATGAGGTCCTGAGACCACTCAAGTTCAGTTTCCTGGCACCTGTGTGAAAAGCCTAGTCACATGTATCTGTAACTCTAGTCTGCCAGGGTGGGCAGGGGACGGACCTGAGAATCCCTTGGGCTTGCTGCTAACTTGGAACAACAGCAGATCCAGGTTGAGAGAGAGACTGTCTCAAACAAGTATAGAAACACACCACATGTACTCTACACACATGTGTGCAAAAAATGTTAGAAAAATTTTCTATAGAAACAGGACATGCTCACGTGTATATATGAAACACACACATATGATTGTTGCCTGTGCTGTTTTCTGTTGGTGATCTGTTCTTTCATTTCTATATATATTTTATCATCTCTATATCTAGATTTTTAATTTTTATTTATTTATTTATTTTTTATTATTTATATTTTTGGAGAGAGACAGAGAGAGGGAGACAGATAGAGAATGGGCGCGCCAGCAGCCTCTCCGCTGCTGTGAATGAACTCCAGATGTATGCGTGCCCTTGTGGCCAAGTATGGCATTGCACCCTTGCATCACTTTGCATCTGTCTAAACGTGGGACCTGGAGATTGGAACCGGGTTCTTAGGCTTAGCAAGCAGGCACCTTAACCACTAAGCCATCTCTCCAGCCCTATATCTAAATTTTATTTGTATCTCCTGTTACTCCAAAATGTCCAAATTAACTAATCCAGGACCACATGCATTAGGTGTTGGTGCCTATAATTCCTTCACTCTTTTTGCTACATGTGTATGTGTGTGTGTGTGTGTGCGTGTTTATGAGCACATTTGTGAATGTGCTTGCACATGTGTGCTTATGAGGCTGAAGGTTGAGATCTGCTTCCTTCCTTGATAACTCTTTTTTTTTTTTTTTTGATTTTTCATGGTAGGGTCTCACTCTAGCCTAGGCTGACCTGGAATTCACTACGTAGTCCTGGGCTGGCCTTGGACTCACAGCAATCCTCTTTCCTCTGCCTCCCAAGTGCTGGGAGCTCTCTTTATTTTACTGAAGCAGAGGCTCTCACTTGAGACCAGAGCTCACCAGCTCCTCTAACTAGACTACTCACCCTGAGATTACAAAGTGACCACCACACACCAGCATGTACTTTGATGCTGGGTGACTGTTCTCTGGTGCTCGCCAAGTGTTTTATCCACTGAGCCCCGTCATCCCTAGTCCCCCTCTCTTTAACATGACATGGTATCTTTTTGATAGCTTTGGTTTACCAAAGTGGTCAGGTGTGTCTTATAGATTGTCCCCCTTTGAAGTTCTGAACTTTCTTCCTTGGTATCTTTTGACTGTGACTGTATTTCTTATAAACTAGAAGTCCTACCTGAAAGGTTTTGCAGTAGTAGAGTAAATATTGCATGACCTTAGAAAACACAATACTTAAATCACCACTAATGGTGCTACATTGTCAGGTCCTTCCAAGGCACAGTTTTCTCCTTGTGATTTATAAGTGTCATTTTGGCACTGTTCATATGTACGGTTTCCTATCAACCATTTGTGCATGAGAAAGAGAGAGGGAGGGGGAGAGAGACAGAGGAAGGAAGGGAGGGAGGGAGGGAGGGAGGAAGGAAGGAAGGAAGGAAGGAAGGAAGGAAGGAAGGAAGGAAGGAAGGAAGGAAGGGAGGGAGGGAAGGAAGAAAGGAAGGAAGGAGGGAGGGAATAGGAACTTGGCTGTGTCATTCAGGCTGGCCTCCACACTCTTGATCCTCCTGCCTCAGCCTCCTGACAGTTGGGGATTACAGGTGTGGACCCTAAGACTCTGCCTCAATCATATATCATGCATTGCTGTTTTTGTTACTAGACCACATTAGTGATGGTGGTCCCATACGATTATATCACTTAATGACATCATAAGATATTTTTGTTTTTAAGTATATCCTATGATTGTTGCATGCCTATGAAATCACCTAAAGATGCAGGTATGTTCTCAGAATATGTCTCCTTTAGTAAGCATGATACTCTGTGCTTGACCAAATCAATTTTATTAGAGTTCTGGTCTTGTGGTTCTTTTTTTAAAATTATTTCATTCATCTTTTATCATCTGCCTTTCTTCTTTTTTTTTTCTTCTTCTTTTTTTTTTTTTTTTTTTGTTTTTCGAGGTAGGTTCTCACTCTTGCTTGGGCTGACCTGGAATTCACTATGTGGTCTCAGGGTGGCCTCGAACTCATGGTGATACTCCTACCTCTGCCTCCCGAGTGCTGGGATTAAAGGTGTGTGCACCACGCCCGGCATCATCTGCCTTTCTTTTGTGTGAGTTGAGTTTTCCTTCATTCCTTTCGGGGCACTTTTGTTACCTCAAAACCAAATTTCCTAAGGAAAAGGCAAATAGTAGTTTTCCTTTAACTGCTGGCTTTGAAAATAGTGTTTTGTTTTAGTAGCTACAAAACAAGTAAATTTTTTTGCATGTGTGTATGTGTAGTAAATGTGGTGTGATGTGATTTGAGTGCAGTGTGTGCATATGTGCATTCTGATGTGCAAACCCAGTACACAGATGTGTAGAGGTCAGAGGCGAACTTTTGTCCTGTCAGTCATTCTCACATTTCCATGAGACAGACTCTCTACCTCAGCTAGTGAGTCCCAGTGATTCTGTGGTCTCCATCCCTCACCGGACTGGGATTCCATATGTGTGTGGCCACACAGTTTTCTCATGGGGGCTGAGGAATCCAATTCAGTCTCAGGCCCTCATGTTTAAGTGGTAAGCAAGCCCCTACAACAGGTATTTTATACCTGTTTTAAGATAATTTCAGTAAAAGGGGCTCACTGGGCTTGGAGCACACTCACTCACCACACATTTGAAAATGTGCAGCTGCTTTGCATTCATGTTTACCAACATCTTGTTAGCATTGGGAAGTAGGGATATTTACTAAGTAAGTGTACATCGCTGCCTGAGGGCATTCCAAGTCTTTTTGGATATGGTAACCATTAAAATAAAGAACTGAGCCTGGCGTGGTGGCTCACACCTTTAATCCCAGCACTTGGGAGGCAGAAGTAGGAGTTCGAGGCCACTCTGAGACTACATAATGAGTTTCAGGTCAGCCTGGGCTAGAGTGAAACCCTACCTCGAAAAACCAAAAAATAAGATAAAATAAAATAAAATAAAATAAAATAAAATAAAATAAAATAAAGAACTGATAATTCAAAAGTCAGGGCTTTCAAAATCAATCATTAACATAAATTTATCATCTTTATTAACCTTAAAGCACGATTAAATATACAGCAGTTCACTCTTGAAATAATTGTTGGATTAGATGGCGCAGTGGGTAAAGTGCTTTCCATGCAAGTATGAGTACCTGAGTTCAGGTCCCCAGAGCCCTTGTAAAACCTGGAAGCCACAGAGGAGTGTCTGTAATCAAAATGTGCCTGTGGTGATAAGGGAGGCAGACAGGAGAATCTTCCAGAAGCTCATGGACCGGCTAGCCTGGCAAACACAGCAGTGAAAAATGAGAAACCTTGCTTCAAACAAGGTAGAAGGCAAGAACTGACACCCGAGATTATACTGTGACTTTCATATGTGTGCTGTGGCAAAAGTGTGCTTACACATATGTACACACACATCATATTCAAACATACCAAGAAAACAGAAAAATTGTTACTTTATCTTTACATTTTTTTCTATGTGTACTTTATGATGGAAGTAGTATGTTAGTATAGTAGTGTAAACATTAACAATTTCTATTTGCAAAAAAAAATACAGTATGCTCAGTGGTAGAGAAGATGGTTATCATGAAGGAGTCCCTGGGTTCAGTCACTAGCACCCCTTAAAAACAAAAACCCATTATTTGAAAGCAGCTACTGTACAGTGGATGGGTTTGATGGCATATGTTTGTATTGAGCTGGCTTCTAATTTCAAATTTCAGGTAGTATAAGATTCAGGCAATTTCTTCCTGTCATTCTCCTTTTCCTGGTTCTTCTTGCTCTTTCACACATTAATTCTGCTTTTAAAATTAAAAACAAAGTATCTTTCGGTCTTATTATCAACTTTGGTTACATCCTACATTTAACAAGATTTATGTACTTCTGCAAATCTTTAGTAATCATCTCCTCCTTGGGTTACAGACACGTCTGAGGGCAAGCCTTCTAATGCTTTCTCTGTGTGTGGAAATAAATGTGAAGCATTTTGAGTCTAAAATTCATGACACAGCAAACAGTTGGCATGTACTTGCAACTTTGCTCTCTAGTGGTTAATAAATTACTTTAGTAGAGCTAATTGTGGTAACATGGAGGTTCTCTGGCCAAAATTTATCACTCTTTTTTTATTTTAAGCAGTTTTTATAGGCTTTAGAAGAGCTTACCTTGTAAACACTTATATGGAAAATTACGATGCTAATTAAATTCCAAGAATATATTAACTCAGCAGTCTGTGAGTTGAATCCTAAATCACATTGAATTTGAGATTGGCCCAGCACTTATAAGAATTCAGGGGGGGCTGGAGAGATGGCTTAGCGGTTAAGCGCTTGCCCGTGAAGCCTAAGGACCCCAGTTCAAGGCTCGATTCTCCAGGACCCACGTAAGCCAGATGGACAAGGGGGCGCACGCATCTGGAGTTCGTTTGCAGTGGCTGGAGGCCCTGGCGCGCCTATTCTCTCTTTCTCTCTCTACCTGCCTATTTCTGTATCTCTCTCTCTCAAATAAATAAATAAAATATTAAAAAAAAAAAAAGAATTCAGGGACTTCGTTTGTTGTTTAATGATCTTTTGAACCTGTGATCAATGCTGGATTAAGGTGATTTCATGCTGAGGGGAGTAGGTGGTGTAGCAGGTGGCTTAGACAAGTCGTGGGTCATTTTCCAGTTGAGCAAACAGCTTAGGTGGGGCAACCAAGACCAGAGGGTAGAACCTGGTAGGATGGCCACAACTCTGTAAACAGCCATCGCCCAGGCTAACCCCCTCCTGGCTGTTTGTGAAAGGCAGGGCAAACAGCAGCTAGGCAACTGTAAATATAGCAGCCAGGCCCAGAGGCAGAGGCTGCCCAGCGCCTCTGTGCTCCAGGGGTGGAGGCAGCTGTCCTTTGCAGCTGACTCCCGAGGCTCACTTCCTTTCCATCCCAGTGAGCACCCTGACATTTGAGGAGGCCAGGATGCTGCTCAGTGATGCTCATTTTGGGAACAGGCAAGGAGAATTGGCCATCTGATCACGTATGAGCCTTGAGTGCAGATCTGTTGAGATTTCTAGAATCTTGGAGGCCATCCCTGCTTCTGTCCTTGTTTAGATAGTGTGATTTTTCATCTATAAATAAGAGCTGAGCAGTGTTCCAGTTACCAGCAGTGCGACCTTAGATGAGCGGTTAATACCACAGTTTGGAAAGGACCAACCTGCAAGGTTCATGTAACTCACAGGATTTTAAATAGTTGTAGCCCCCCCACACATGTTCAAAAATTAGGAGATCATGTGCCTAGTGAGGTAGCTCAGTTTATAGAGTGTTTGAATAGTATGTGTACCAGGCCCTGGGTTGAGTTCCCAGCACCATGTAAAACTCAGCTGGTAGATCATGCCTGAAATCCCAGCACTTAGGGGGAAGAGGCAGGAGGAACAGATGTTTAAGATCATCCTGGCCTACATAGCTAGTTGGAGGCCAGTCCCTGGGATACCTGTCTCAAAAATACATACATACATATCATTAAAAATGTCATGGTTTCTTTTGCTTTGTCTTTAAAAATGTTCCTTACTAGTCAAAGCTGTGCATCCCATTTGCTTGTACACCCGGAACAGCCTCATTTTTTTGTACCTGGCCTTGACAGAGAAGCATTTTCTGCTGTGGGTTGGTAGTTTCCTTTTGTCTAAATTAAAGATCATTATACTAGCCTATTCATGCTTATAGATAAAAGTAATTTGGAAAGCTAAACCTACTAACTAGCATGTACAGCCAGCTGATGTTTGTTTTATTTTGAGACAGGGTTGAACTGTGTAGCCTAGGCTGACCATGGCCTCTTGACTCAGTCTGTTGAGTGCTAGGATTAAATCATGTGCCACCATGCCCAGCTCCCATCTGATTTTATTTATTTATTTATTTATTTATTTATTTGTTTGTTTATTTATTTGTTTGTTTATTTATTTTTTTGTTTTTCCTGGATAGGGTCTCACTCTAGCCCAGGCTGACCTGGAACTCACTATGTAGTCTCAGGTGGCCTCGAACTCACCACGATCCTCCGAGCTCTGCCTCCCGAGTGCTGGGATTAAAGGCATGTGCCACCATGCCCAGCTATCCATCTGATTATTTTTAAAAAGAGATTTGAGAATATTTTTCTTGCAGGTATTTGATAGGAGCCATGAAAATGGTCTTATTTATTTATAATTATTTGTGTGTTTGTGCATATGTGTGTGCACAGACCTGTGTATCAGGGCACATATGTGGGAGTCACAGGCTAGGAACTCCATCTCCCATCTTACCAGTGTCAGTATGTTGGGATTACAAAAGCTGCCATGACTCCCAGCCTGGGTATCAAACTTGGGTACTTCAATGTGAGCTGCAAGTGCTTTATCCACTGAGCCATCTCTCTATCACTGTTTTTTTTTTTTTTTTTTAAAGAAAAGGCTGTGCTCTTAGACCCTTCACTCCCATCCCAAGTCTGCTGAGGGTCTTCTTTGGTGGGGTTATTGATATTTATTGTAAGGACTAAGAGGCCTCAGTTAGTTTCTGCTGGGTTGGGAACTGTTTTTTTTTTCCCCCTCACTTTGTAGCCCAGGCTGGCCTTGAACTCATGGTGATTCACCTGCCTCAGCCTTAGGAATAAGCCATTATACCTGGCTTGATTTTACTACCTTTGCCATATGAAATTGTTTATTATGTATATATTCTTCCTCTTTTTGCCTTTTAACAGTTGAATATGAGCTTGTTTTGGTTTCATGAGCATTCTGTGTTTAATTTGGTGAGGGAGAGGTTTTCTTTTTTTTTTTTTTTTTTTTTTTTTTAGCTCAGTCAAATTCTTGGCATAGGAGAGACATGTGGCATCTGGCTGACATGTGAAAATAGTTAGGCGAGTTTGTAAATGCTGCAAACATTGTGACATTTCTCCATAAAGAGTATTTGAAAATAGTTGATGGCTTCTCTGTGCGTTGGTTGCTGGGGTTTAAAGTCTCTTGTTGTTCTTCACTCTGTGATGAATGGTATCGTGTTTGGTTTTCAGACTGTGTCAGAACCTCTCTTAAGTGTGTAGCTAAAACTTCAAAGTGCTTATAAGAACAGAAATAAGAAACATATGTCTAATTGGGATTTTGGTGCTTGAGGCCTGGCTTGCCAGAATCAAAACCATAAATGATCAGAGTCTGGAACATGCAGACAGTGACCTAGAAAATGGGGGGATTGCTGGGAGACAGCTCAGCTATTAAAGGCACTTGCTTGCAAAGCCTGCCAGCCCGGGTTCAATTCCCCAATGCCCACATAAAGCCAGACAGACATTTGATTGCAGTGTCAAGAGATCCTTGCATACCCACACATAGGTGCAAATAAATGAATATTTTTTAAACTTTTAAAATATATTTTATTTCTATTTATTTATTAGAGAGAGAGAATGGGCACGCCAGGGCCTCTAGCCACTGCAAATGAACTCCAGATGCATGTGCCACCATATGCATTTGGCTTACATGGGTATTGGGGAATCAAATGGATCCTTAGGCTTTGCAGGCAGTTGCCTTAACTGCTAAGCCATCTCTCCAGCCCTAAATGAATAATTAAAATTTTTCTTTATTTATTTGAGAGAGACAGAGAAGGGAGAAGAAAGAGAAATGGGCAGGGTAAGGCTTCTTACAAGGTCTGAACAAAAAATGTCAAATGAATGCACCTTTAACCTCTAAGCCATCTCTCCAGACCCTAAATGAATTAAAAAAGAAAGAAAGAAAGAAAGAAGGAAGGAAGGAAGGAAGGAAGGAAGGAAGGAAGGAAGGAAGGAAGGAAGGAAAAAGAAAGAAAGAAGGAAGGAAGGAAAGAAGGAAGGAAAGAAAGAAAATAAATCCAGGTGGTGGGAAGTCCTAGAAGTGGAGATATATATATATTTTTTTTTTTTTTTGAGGTAATATCTCAGTCTAGCTCAGGCTGACCTGGGATTCACTATGTAGTCTCAGGGTGGCCTTGAACTCAAGGGGATCCTCCTACCTCTGCCTCCCGAGTGCTGGGGTTAAAGACATGCACTGCCACGCCTGGCTCATTTTTTGTTAAGAGAGACAGTCTCACTTGTTATGTAAGATGGCCTTGAACTCCTTGGATTAAACAACCCTTTTGCCTTATCTCCTGAGTAGCTGAGCCATTGTTTTACTGATTAAAAGCAAGACCTTGGGCCTGGTAACATGTTTAGTGTATAAGCATCAGGACCTGTGCTTGGGTTCCCAGTTGTGATGTTAAATGCTAGGTAGTGGTGAGTGCATGTAACCTCAGCATGGGGGAGTTAGAGATATGAGCTAGGTTTGATGGCTAGCTGGTCTAGCCAAACCAGTTTTAGTGAGAGAACCGCAGCTCAAGGAAAAAGGTGAAGAGTGACTGAGGAAAGCATCCTAAGTTAACTTCTGGTCTCCACAGTGCATGTGCATCTCACGTGCATGCATGCACACACACACCTACCACACATATAAAAAAGGGACCTTACACCATGACTTTGAAAACACTACACTATTTCTGCGATGTTTAATTCTTCTGTGAGATTGCTGTTTGCTCCTTCAGAGAAAGTCATCATCTCTGAGAGAGGCAAGGCCTTATGGGTGCTTGTGAAACCACAACTCTGCACTTCATTAACTGAGGTGCTCATTTCCTTGCTCACTGCTGTACTGCCCACTGCTGCCAGTCACCCAAATCTTGGTGACTTTAAAGCACAGTCACATTCTCTTGCCTAGTTCCAGGAGCAGGAACTGGGTGGGTCAGGTTCTGGTTCTCTGGAGAGCCCTCCTGAGGTGGCTTACTCACATTCCAGGCAGGTCAGTGTTGAATGTTGGCAGGAGCCATCAGTCCCACTATGAGGGCTGGCAAGGATTCTCTCTCCGCCATTAGGATCCAAGAGAAAGCCAGGTCTTCTGTGACCTAGCCTCAGAGTCATTTTGCCATTTCTATGATATCCCTTGGTTACACATAGGAGCTCCTGTTGCTGTGAGAGAGGACGAGATGAGTGTGGAAATGCCAGAAGATTCTTTGGAGCTGGCTGTCACAGCTGTTTAATCTCTCTCTTGGTCTTCATCTGTTGCTTCCTGGCTTGAAGTAGCACTGTGGAATTAGAATGAACATGAACATTCTGTGTATGTAGCTTCTGATGAAAATAGTTAGTTTTAGAAATGCCTGTGTCCAACTTGCCAGGAACACAGTGATAAATTATAAAATTGTATTGATTTAGAGTTTGCTGATTTGAGGATTTGTGTTAATGTAGGAATCATTTAATAGGGTTAAGTACCAAATTTAGAATAATTGCATTTGGGAAGATATTTTTCCGACTCTCCTTTTTCTTTGTCTCTGTTTTTTGCATGTGTCTGTGTGTGTGTAGTGTGCATGTGTGTATAGTATGCATACATGTGTGTAGTGTGCATGCATATGTGTATAATGATATGCATGTGTGTGTGTGTGGTATGATGTGCATGTAGAGGCCAGAATTTGACTTTGGGTATCTTTCTCAGTTACTCTCCATCTTGTTTGTTTTTTGAGACACGATCTCTTTCTGAACCTAGAGAGCTCACTAATTCCGCTAGACAAGCTAGCCAGCAAGCTCCAGAGATCTTCCTGTCCACACCTCCCCAGTGTTGGGATTACAGGTGTGTGGCACCATGCCCAGCATTTTACATGGGCGGGGTTAGGCTCAAGGTCCTCATCATATACATCCATCTCCCTGGCCCTTGGAAAGGTCTTCTGAATCAGAAAGATGAGCGGGTATAAAAACAAAAGTTACAAATGCTAGCAAATATTTCTTTGGTAGTTATATGTGTAGATTTAGACTAAATTTGTTCAGCTTATCTCATTGTGCTTTACACATTTTTAAATTTTTATTTATTTATTTGAGAGAGAATGGGCATGCCAGGGCCTCCAGCTACTGCTAATGAATTCCATACATGTGCATACTTGTGCATCTGGCTTACGTGGGTCCTGGGGAATCAAACCTATGTCCACTGGCTTTGCAGGCAAGTGCCTTAACAGCTAAGCCATCTCTCCAGCTCTCATTGTTATTATGTTATTGATTTCTGAACAGTTGTTCCCCAACTGGATTTAAAAAAATATATTTATTTATTATGTGTGTGATTGAGAGAGAGAGAGAGAGAATAGACACACCAAGGCCTATAGCCACGGCAAACAAACTCAGGATACATGTGCCACCTTGTGCATCTGCCTTACATGAGTACTAGGGAATTGAACCTGAGTCCTTAGGCTTTGCTGGTAAGTGCCTTAACCACTAAGCCATTTCTCCAGCCCCTCAACTGGATTTTAAAACTGTAGCTTCCATGGTTAAGAAGTTAGGTTTTGGAGCTGGGTATGGTGGTACATGCCTTTAATTCTAGAAATTGGGTGGCAGAGGCAGGATAATCACTGTGAATTTGAGGCCAGCCAGGGACTACAGAGTGAATTCAGGTCAGCCTGGATTAGAGTGAAACTTTACCTTAAAAAAAAAAAAGATTTTAGGTTTTGGGCTTGGGTGGAGAGCTGGCTCAGTAGTTAAAGGTGCTTGTGTGCAAGCCTGATGGTGTGGGTTTGATTCTTTAGTGCCCAGGTAAATCTGGATGCCCAAAATGGTGCATGTATCTAGATTTTGTTTGCAGTAGCAGGAGGTGTTACACCTATGCTCACACACACACACTCACTCTCTCTCTCTCTCTCTCAAATATTATTTATTTGCAACCAGAGAGAGAGAGAGAGAGACAGAGAGAGAGAGAGAGAGAGAGAGAGAGAGAGAGAGAGAGAGAATGGATGTATCAGAGCATCTATCCCCTGCAAATGAACTCCACATGCATGCACCACATTGTGTACCTTGCTTTACATGGGTGCTGAGGAATCAGTCTTGGGTCACTGGCTTTTCAGGTAAGTGCCTTTACTGCTGAGCCATCTTTCCAGCCCCAAATAAAAATATTTCATAAAAATAAAGAATGGGGCGGCTGGAGAGATGGCTTAGCACTGAAGGCATTTGTCTACAAAGTAAAGAACCCAGGTTCAGTTCCCCAGTACCTATGTAAATCCAGATGCACAATGTAGTGCATGTATCTGAAGTTCATTTGCAGTGGCTAGAGGCCCTGGAGCGCCCATTCTCTTTCTATCTCTATCTGCCCCTCTCCCTGTTCCCCTTTAAATAAATAAATAATTTTTATTTTATCTTATGTGCTTATTTATTTGAGAGAGAAAGAGGCAGAGAGAGAGAGAGAGAGAGAGAGAGAGAGAGAGAGACAGAGACAGAGAATAGGTACTCCAGGGCCTCTAGTCACTGCAAACTCCAGATGCATGCACCACCTTGTGCATCTGGCTTACATGGGTACTGGAGACTCTAGGCTTCTCAGACAAGTGCCTTAACCACTAAGCAACCTCTCCAGCCCATAAATACTTAAAAAACAAAAAGAATGGGGAGCTGGAGAGATGGCCTAGCGGTTAAGGCGCCTGCCTGCTAAGCCTAAGAACACCTGTTCCGATTCTCCAGGTCCCACGTTTAGCCAGACACAACGACACAATGGTGTAAGGCCTGTTCTCTCCCTCCCTCTCTCCTTTTCTCTCTGCCCCTGGGCATGGTGACACATACCTTTAATCCCAGCACTCTGGAGACTGAGGAGGAGGATCATTGTGAGTTAAAGGCCAGCCTGAGACCACATAGCAAATTGTAGGTCAGCTGAGCTAGAGAGTGCACATTGAAAAACCAAAAATAAAATAAAATGAATAAACAAATTTAAAGAAAGAATTTAGGATTTTTTCTTCCTATAGGAAAAAAAAATGTTGCATTGATCATTGAATTGAGCTTGTGTTCCAAGACTTAACTCAGTTATTTAATAAGTTGAAGGCTATTTTTGTTTTGGATGTTATGAGGAAATTATGCCATGTTAGTGATTAAAGAAATCAAAAAGTCATGGTCTGAATAGTAAGAATTATCTTAAATTGGAATCTAAGGAAAAAACTTACAGTTTGAAAGAAGGTCCTGGAGACTTAGGAAACCTCTAAAAGTGGTTTCTCTGGCTCTCATTTCATTTGTTTATTTAAATTGTGTGTGTGTGTGTGTGTGTGCGCGCGCGCATGCATACATACATAGAAGGAATCAAACCCTGTTCTCACCCTCAGTGACTTTAAGATAATGTTTAGTTTTATCTCTGTTCAGGAGCTAATTCATCTGTAGACTGAAGCTCTTCTAACACTATAGAATCCAGTGTTCTATTTTTCATAGCCATTCTGTTTATTGTAGCTCTCAAGGTTTCTCATGCATGCAGGTGTTTTATAGCACAATGTCTGACATAAACAGCAAAGTTTCAGTGAAAATAGTAGCTATGATTGTTACTCTTGTTACCTGAAAACAACAGGCATTTTATTTATTTTTAATTATTATTATTATTATTTGCTTTTTCAAGGTCGGGTCTCACTCTAGCTCAGGCTGACCTGGAATTCACTATGTAGTCTCAGGGTGGCCTCAAACTCATGGTGATCCTCCTACCTCTGCCTCCTGAGTGCTGGGATTAAATGCATGCACCACCATGCCCTACTCCTTTTTTTTTTTTTTTTTTTTTAAATGGAGAAAGGGATATTTATTGAAGCTTACAGATCCAGGGGAAGTTCCATAATGGCAAAAGAAGCTGGCCTGCCTTTACAGGACCAAACACAGAGAAAAAGCCCCCTACTTCTTATTTTTTATATAGGCAGCTGTGGAGTTGTGAGAGTGAAAGCCCATGTGAAAGAAATTGGTCATTTCCCCCTCCATCCATTAGTGTACCCTGTGGAGACACCATAAGACTTCCCTGGATGGGCAGCATCATCAAGACTTCTACTATGATGTTCTGTTCCCACATTCCCATGAGAGGCCTCCTGTATCTCAAGGACAGGAGCACTGGGCTGTTGCTGTGGCTTTGATCTTGAGTGTCCCCTGGGCCCATGTGTTACAAGCTTGCTCCCCAGCCTGTGCTGCTGTGTCGGGCAAGAGGAGCTGAGTCATTCAGATGGTGTTCTTGAGGAGCATGTTAGGACCCCAGTCCCTCCCTTCCTCTTGCTCTTTTTGCTTCCTCTGCCATTTGCTCCTGCCATGATGTTCCACCTCACTATAGGCCCAGAGCAGCAGGACCCTTTGACTTGATGGACTAAAATTTCCAAACCTTCTTCCATAGTAGGTGATTGCTCAGGTATTTTGTCATAGTCATGGAAAGCTGACCAATACAGTTGCAAATTGGAGCCAGCCTTGACCCAGATTTATATCCCCTCCCAACCATGACTTTTTGAAAGCACAGCTCCACAGTCTCCACAGTCTCCCATGCTATAATCAAAAATATATATCCTTTAGGAGACCATAGGAAATTGGCATTTATGAGTTGGAGAAGCTTTTCTGTAAAAGTACATAATCTATAGTTGGTTTTCCACTATTTGCACTGACATTTAAGTAAAGCAGAACACCAGTGCTAAAGCCCCAGCCCTGACCATTTACCTGTACCGTGGCAGCCAGGAGATCTGACACCTGAAGCAGTAACAAGGCCATTGTGTTGAGTAAGCATAATGAGAGCTAGATTTTTTCCCCCTTTTCTTTTTTTTCTTTTTTGCAGGTAGGGTCTTGCTCTAGCCCAGGCTGACCTAGAATTCACTATGTAGTCTCAGGGTGGCCTCAAACTCATGGCAATCCTCCTACCTCTGCCTCCCAAGTGCTGGGATTAAAGGCATGCTCCACCATACTTGGTAAGACCTAGATTTTTGTTTTTGTTGCTGTTATCGTTTTGTCTTTTGAGGTTGGGTTTCACTCTAGCCCAGGCTGCCCTAAATTTTTGTCTGTGTAAATTAAACCAGATAGCCAGTATAGTGGGGGCATTGTCCACTTTTAGCTTTCAGTAGTAATGAGGCAGCAAATTTAATGTTTAGCTCAGTACTGTAGCCCACCCCCTTCAAAGCACATGTTGCTGAATATGTTTCAGGGTCACTTTTCTCCTGTCCAATTATGTCTAGCTTTTTTTTTCCCAATAAATTTTTTTAATAATTATTTTTTTATTTCCAATAAAAATTTTAAAATATTTTATTTATTTATTATTTGAGAGGGAGGGAGGGAGAGAGAGAGAGAGAGAGAGAGAGAGAGAGAGAGAGAGAATGGGCGCTCCAGGGCCTCCAACCACTGCAAATGAACTCCAGACACATGTGCCCCCTTATGCATCTGGCCTACATGGGTCCTGGAGAATCAAACCGGGATCCTTTGGCTTTGCAGGCAAGTGCCTTAACCACTAAGCCATCTCTCCAGCTCCCCTATGTCTTGCTTTTTTTGCCTGTAAGCAAAGGGCTTGTGGTATGAAGTGGTGGTGGCATAGTGGTCAGGGTTTTTAAAGTTGGTATTGGTTTTAAGAGTATGTTTTTGAAATGGCTCTGCTAGGAAGGAAGTCTGGAAATAGCATGGAGAAAAGTGTTTCCTGAAATGGTCTGGTGTTAGCTTTCCATTACTGAACCAAGTACCTGTGTGGAGGAGAGCTTCACTTTGGTCAGAGTTCTGGAGCTTCCTGCCCATGGTCAGTTGGCCTTTTGGCTTTTGGATCTGTGTTGAGGTGACAACATAGCACACCACAGTGAGGAGCCGGGTGAAGAACAAGCTGCTCACCTCACAGCGTTGGGGAAGCTAGATGACACGGAGTGTCTCAGGGTCTCCTGCAAGGGTGCACCCTCAGGGCCATACACCCTTCCACCACTTTCCTTACAGAGCCAAGCTGAGGACCTAGCCTTCAATATATGGGTCTGAGGAACACCCCAGATCCAGGTTAAGCAACTGAGAAGTCTTAGGAAGAGATAGGACACTTTGGAGACTAGAACAAATGAGAGAAATACAAGAAATTGGCTACATTTAAAATATATATGTATAATTTTCATGAGGTAATTTATTTTCTAAATAAATAGCAACAAAATAGCCATCTGATGAGTTTAATGCTTAAAAGATCTAAGTGTAGGGCTGGAGAGAGAGTTTGGTGAATAAAGCACTTGCTGTATAAGTGTGAAGACTTGAGTTTGGATCTGCAGAACTCAAGTAAAGCCAGACATGGTAGTGGGCATCTGTAATTCCAGCATACCTAGTGTGGACGGAGAGGTGGAGAAAGGAGAATTACCTGCAAGCTTACTGTTCAGTTAGCCTGGTGAATGCAGTGGTAAACAACAAAACCAGTACCCTGACCCAGACTAGGTAAAAGGCAAGGACTGACTCCTGAAGTTGTCTTCTGACCTCCACACACACCATGTATCCTCCCTCCGAAAGACATGTAAGCGTAGAATAATAAATGTGCAAATACGTTTTGTGAATATCTTGTTGAGTGAGACTGTAGATGATATTCTGGTGATTGGCACATTTTTAAATGAAGTAATATTGTATTGGAAAAATTGATATCAGATAAGATTTTTTACCAGATTTCTTTACTTTTGGAATTGATTGTTCTTTTGTTAGACTTTTGCCACTGTGTATATAAATGTTTGCATGTTCTATTAATTAGCATGTTAGTTACTTTCCTCATGGTTGTAACCAAATACCTGACAAGAACCTAAGAGAAGAAGAATTTATGTTGGTTGACAGTTTAAGAGGCTACAGTCCATCATGGCGGGGAAGGCAGGGCTGAATTCATGGCTGCAGGAGTGTCTACTTCCTCCCTGGTAACATGACAAAGTGACTATGGCTCCCTGCTCTAGCCATGCCGCTCCAACCATAATTGACTTCTCCTGAAAGTATAAGCTCAAAATAAACCCTTTCTTTCTGCTTGTGGTCAGGAATTTGTCCCAGCAATAAAGAAGTAACTGATACAATATGACTAATTTTAAGCTCTGCACATTTAAAAGGTTCTTGCTTTTCAACATAATTGCTCATAATCCAGTGATGTGTTTATGTCTATATCATTTTTATGAACTATTTTAATATTTCTAACTATCATAGGTATTTTGGGTTCCACAAGTAAATAGCCCATCAGAGTCCATATATACTGTTTGAACCAGGAATTAAAATGATACAAGACAAGGCATTCTTTTTAAAGTTGTGTGTGTGTGCGCGTGTGCATGCCTGCCAGGGTTTCCTGCCGCAAATAAATGTCAGACACGTGTCACTTTGTTTGGGTCCAAATTTCTGTGGGTGCTGGTGAATCAAACTTCAGGATTGCAGGCTTTTCGAGCAAATGCCCTCAATCACTAAGCCATATTTTGGCCTCAGCATTCTTCTTTTTAAAAAATTTGGGCTCAGGAGATGATTCAGCAATTTAAAGGCAGTTGCTTTCAAAGCCTGCTGGCCTAGGTTTGATTCTCCAGTACCCACATAAAGCCAGATACACAAAGTGGCACATGCATCTGGAGTTTGTTTACAGTGGTAAAAGTCCCTGTTGTACCCATATACTTTCTGTCTCTCTTACACATAAATGAAAATATTTCAAGAAAATGATTTACTTGTATGTTTGTGTAGGGCCTCATGCCATTGTGAATGAACACCAAATGTCTGTTCCACTTTCTGCACCCAGCTTATGTTGGTAGTTTGGGAATTGAACCCCAGCCAGCAGGCTTGCAAGCAAGGTCCTTTAACCACTGTGCCTTGTTCCTAGTGCCAAGACAGGCATTCTTCACTTCAGAATGCTTTAAGTTTGGTTGTAGAAATATTTCTCATATGTAATGGTAAGTATCAGAGATAAGTTTGCAATAAAACTTTTGATGTTTTTTCTTTTTTTTTTTAACATTATGCATTGGTTCTGGGGGTCAAACCCAAGACCTTATGCATAACTAAGCACTTACTGATGAACTGCACCCCCAGCCTAATGACTGCATTTTTTGGGGTGTATATGTAGCATGTGAATATATGCACATATGCTGTGTGCAGATGGCTGGACCCCATTCACACATGTGCAGGGGCCAGGGGAGGACTTTAGGTGCCCTCCTCTATCACTCTTCTACCTTATTTCTTGGAGACACAGTATCTCACTAAACCTGGAGCTCACCAATATTCTCTCAAGCTAGCTGACCCGTGAGCCCCAACAATCATCCTGTCTTTGCCCCCCATCTCCCCTGCCCTGGAGTGATAGGTGAGCATGACCACGCCTGCTCCCTTTTTATTTGGGTGCTGTGGATTGAGCTCAGGTTCCATGCTTGCACAGCAAGAGCTCTTACTCACTGAGCCATCTCCTCAGTGGGTGCATCCTGTGTACCATGGTGCGCATGTGGAGGTCAGAAGACCGCTTCTGGTCAGTCCTCACCTTTCCACTTTGTCTGAGGTAGCATTGCTCGCTCTCCCTCCTTCCCTACCTCTGTCTACCTCCCATTTCGCAGCCATTTTGCTGGGATTACTGAAGCCTGCCATGGCTCCCAGTTTTTCACATGGGGCATGGGAATCACACTTGGGTGCTCAGGCTTGAGCAGTGAGTGTTTTATCCACTGAGCCATCTCCCCAGCCCTTCAGTATTATAAAGTGTATCTCACAAGATAAGTTTTGGAATTCAGTCTAATTTTGGTAGTGCTGTATGTCTAATTTAACACATGTGTGTCCACTACATATGAACTGACAGTTCCCTGCAAACAATTTGGGGGGAGGGGCGTGACTTGTTTAGAGATGCTGGTGAAACTTGACAATTCTCAAGTTTCTAGAACAAACATACCACTTTTAAGGAGGAGGAGAGAACTAGAATAGTAAAATATTTCAGTACCACTAGAAATAATAAAAAAAACATTAGAACACTATAAACCATTGAGAGAAAAAGGCAGTAGGCCATAATTTTAAAAAATATTTTATTTATTTGCAAGCAGAAAGAGATAGAGGGAGAGAGAGACAGAGAGAGGAGAAAGAATGGTCGTTCCAGGACCTCTAGCCGCTGCAAACAAACCCCAGACACATGTGTCACTTTGTATGTCTGGCTTTACGTGGGTAATGGGGAATCGAACCTGGATTGTTAGTATTTGCAGGCAAGCACCTTAACCGCCGATCTATCTCTCCAGTCCCAGAGGTTTTTTTTTTTTTTTTTTTTTTTTTTTTTGTGGTTTTGCGAGGTAGGGTCTCACTCTGGTCCAGGCTGACCTGGAATTAACTATGTAGTCTCAGGGTGGCCTCGAACTCTTGGCGATCCTCCTACCTCTGCCTCCCGAGTGCTGGGATTAAAGGCGTGTGTCACCACGCCTGGCAGAAATTTTATATATAGTCAAACAGTAAATGTCAATGACAGAGTAAAAAAAAATTTTAGAAATGCAAGGAATACCATCCATGAGCAATGAATGATAGAAGAGATACTTCAACGTTTTCTGCCAGCTGAAAATGGAAGCATATAGTTTCATAGGAAATTTACACAGTACCATAAATGTTTAACCCCAAATGGAAAGAGCCAGTCAGAATTGTTTTGAGGGCTCAGTGGCATGCATGAGATCCTGGGTTCAGTCCTCAGTGTGATGCACAAAAGGAGAAGAAGAAAAATAGAAATCATCACCCCACCCCACTGCAGTCTCCATCTCCACTGTGTCCTTGTCACTTGAGAGGATGTTCCGGAAGAAGGTGGGGTGAAAGTCTGAGTCACTAACATAGTGACTTGGAAAGTCTGCTTTTAAAGTGTTGTACTACAAGATTGGGGTGATGACTCCATTGATAAAGCTCTGGCCATGCAAGCATGAGTTTAAAGGCCCAGACCCCACATAAAAAGCCAGAAGCTGTGTGTGGCAGTCTTCTGTAACCCCAACATGCTGACCACAAGATGGGAGGCAGAGACAGGAGAATTTCCTGAAGCTCCTGGACCAGCTAGCTTGGTGACCACAGCCGTGAACAACAATGAGAAAATCTCCATCTCAAATAAGGTGGAAGGTGAAGGCTGACACCCAAAGTTTTCCTCTGACCTTCACATGTGCCATGGTACCCACGTGCCTGCATTCATATATGTTAACTCACGTGTGTATATGTATGTGTGTAAATAGATATGTATACACACACACATCAAAAACTGGCTATACTTACTAGTTCAGAAGGTTGATCTGAAGGGTTGTTGGCGGATGTAAGCAAACAGGATTTCACTACTGAGTGACTCAGGATTCTTGGGGAAAGCTGGGACTTCTGTTCAGCTGACTGGCTAAAATGTGTGCCAGAATGCTTCACAATGACAGCACTGTATCTTCATTGAGAAGTAACATGTCTTCTCTTTTCAAATGCAGGTTATATATTTGGGCAGAACTCCAGAAGACGCATATAGATTATTAATAGTGGGAGACACTACATATATTCCATTCAGGTAAATATGAGAATGATGTGACAGATTTAGTTCATCAGATGCTTCTCAGAAATATCTTGGTGGAAGTTTCTGAAAAAAAGATGTGGCAGGGCTGGAGAGATGGCTTAGCGGCTAAGGCGACTGCCTGCTAAGCCTAAGAACGCTGGTTCCAATGTCGAGCGGTTCCAATCTCCAAGTCCCACGTTTAGCCAGATGCAAAGTGAGGCAAGGGCGCAATGCCACACTTGCCCACAAGGGGGCGCACGCATCTGGATTTCGTTCACAGCAGCTGAGAGACTGCTGGCGCGCCCATCTCTGTCTCCCTCTCCCTCTCTGTCTCTTTCTCAAAAAATAAATAAAAAATAATTAAAAAAAAAAAGATGTGGCAGATAGGCATGTTAGGCCGTACAAGTGACATTGTAGCTATTGTTCTTGACAGTGGCACCGGGCATGCTGTCACGGGGCTCTCTTGTCCATCACAAGGTGTTCTACAGCATCCCTGGCCTGTGTTCTAGATGACTGGGGTTCCCCCATGTGCACTTCAATGATCTGAACCCCAAATGTCTCCTGATATGGCCAGTTATCTCTGGAAGTGGCAAGCGATATAGTGAAGAGCCATGTCTCCCTCTGAGCACTGCCCTCACTCTGGTGAGAATCCAGGACTCTCACAGGCTCTGACCAAAATGAAGCAGGGAGTTCCCAGTTATCAGGAGATAATATCAATATTCTGTCAGTTTCTGGGACAGTAGCTGACCCTGTTTTTCCAGGAACACAGCCAGCGGAGGTTGGGGGTGTGGGTATGAATGTAGAACCACCAGAAGCAAAACCTGTCAGGCAGCCGTGCTGTGGGGGTGGTAGCAGCAGTGTCACTCCATAAGAGGTTAGAGCCTCGCCTCTCCTGCCATGAGACTGTCTTAAAAGTGTTGGTAGGGGGCTTATTTTCATTCTTTGTGTAAAATAATGTTATTTGTTTTATATCTTATTGATAACTTCATACCTTGTTGATAATTGCACCTCCTTTCACAGTTAGTTCATCATTCTGTGTATCCCTCATTATTATTATTTAGGAAGGTGACTGTTTGAGAAGGTTGTGGCTATGCCTTCAAAAATGTGAGGTGGGCCAGAGAAATGGCTCAGCTGGTAAATTGCTTACTGTGAGCACAGGAATCAGAGTTTGGATCCAAAGAGCCCATGTAAAATAGTAGGCATGTGGTGCGCACCTGCAGTCTTAGCACTGGGGAGGTGGAGGTAGAAGGATTCCCTAGGGTTCACTGACTAATGAAGACTCTATCCTTATTGGTAAGTTCTAGGTTAAATGAGAGATCAGTCTCCAAAACTGAGATGGAGAGTGATAGAAGAAAACACCCACTGTTGACCTCTGGCCTCCATATGCATGTGCACACACATGCATCCTTACCCACCTTCACTTGTATACACACACATACATGCACCAAAATTGAAAAAATCCAAAATGTAACCTTATGAATCTGATGCCATTTGAATAAAGTTTGGGATGAGTCCCCTAACCATGTACAGATAGCCTGTGGCACCCTCTGTGGCCATATTCCATGAAACCAAGGTTTGTTGGGATGGTTTGCAGAGCTCAGTGATGGACTGGACTGGAGGCTGTTATGGAGCCTCCATCAAGTTGGAGGCAAGGGCTGGAGAGATTGCTTAGTGGTTAAGGCTCTTGCCTGTGAAGCCTAAGAACTCATGTTCAAATCTCCAGGTCCCACATAAGCCAGTAATGCAAGCGTGCAATGTCACACATATGCCACAAGGGACCGCATACATCTGGAGTTCATTCACAGTGGCTGAAAGGCCCTGATGCGCCCATATTCTATATTCTTTCTCTCTTTCTCCCTTCCTCTCTCTCTCTACTTCTTTCTTTCAGAAAAACAACAACAAAAAAAACAAAAAAAAACCAAAGAGGCAAGGTTCACCCCTTTCTCACTAGCTCATGGATCATGTTAAGTTTTTTTTTTTTTTTCTTTTCGAGGTAGGGTCTCACTGTAGCCCAGGCTGACCTGGAATTCACTATATAATCTCAGGGTGGCCTTGAACTCAGCAATCCTCCTACGTCTACCTCTCAAGTGCTGGGATTAAAGGCGTGCGCTACGATGCCTGGCTGTGTTAAGTGTTTTATTTAAGGTCATTAGTAAGAGTGGGAAATGAAGACTCTAAGTGCAGGTGGGTCACTCATCTTTCATCTTGTACAGCAGCCATGTCATTTGTATCCTTTACAAGAAATGCTCTATCTGTGGTCTCCAAGTGATGAGCATGCTGAGCATCTCAATGCATGGTGATAATTTTGTTCTGTAAAACTTTTAAAATGTCATTTGAAAAAATTTAAATTGTTTTAAAATTGCAGGGTCTCTTGCCACTGCAAACAGAATCCCAGACACATGCATTGTTTTTTGCATCTGTCTTTATGTGGGTGGCTGAAGTAATTAACCCTGGCCAATAGGCTTTGCAAGCACATGCCTTTTTTTTTTTTTTTTTTTTTTTTTTTTTTTTTTTTTTTTTTTCATTTTTCGAGGTGGGGGTCTCATCTGTAGCTCAGGCTGACCTAGAATTCACTATGTAGTCTCAGGGTGGCCTCAAACTCATGGCAATCCTCTGACTTCTGCCTCCCGAGTGCTAGGATTAAAGGCGTGTGCCACCACACCCGGCATAAGCAAGCACATGCCTTAAACACACTGAGCCATCTCCCCAGCCCCTCTCCAGAACTACGTATAATGTTAATTCCTCAGAGTTTACAAGACAAGGATCTGGAACATGGCTAGGCTTGTGTTCTTTGCCATAATGTAACACTAGTGGCCTCCATTCCAGTTCCCAGTTCTCCTCATATAATAGCAATTTATATCCTCCTCTCATTGTAGGTGAAGTTTAACATTTTAGCATTTTGTGTTTTATTAATGCTTATTTCGTTATTTAAATAAAATTATGTTTCACATAATCTGGGGGTCTGTGAAACAGTTGATATGAAGAAGAGGTTTTGTGATAATTTAAATATAGGTTTGGGGGCTGGGGAGATGGCTTGGTGGTTAAAGTCGTTTACTTGCAAGCCTGCTGATCCACATTTGGTCCTCCCCAGCACTCATGTAAAGCTGGATGAAAAAGTGGCACGTGTGTCTCTGGGTAACAGAAGACAGAGCTAGGAGAATTGCAGAGCTCTCAGGACAGCTAGTCTGGCAACAAAAACAAAAGACCCTGTTTCAAAGAAAGTGGAAGGAGAGGATGGACACCTTAATGTTGTACTTTGACCTTTACAATGTGCTATCACACACACACACACACACAAAACTTAAAAATACAGGTGCTGACTTCCCTGGTCCTGGTATCCCTGCTGCTGGCTGGGGCTGCCTGGACCCTCTGTGCTTGCCGCTGAAGCAGGCCTTTTGCTCCTGATTGACCTGCCTCTGGGTCCCCAACTCCCAGATTCTCTGCTTCAGAGGCTGCTGTTTCCATGGTGACCCTAACAGCCAGTACCAAGGTGTAGGAGACAGACCCTGAGGATACTCAACACCTTCCAAAGCAGAGATCCAGAGACTAAAAAATAGCTCCCAGTTCTTGGATTGCAGCTTAGTGAGTCCAGACACAGAAAGTTCAAGCACACCTGACTAAGTGATGCTGGCAGAGGTCCCACCAACAGTGGTGACTTGGGAGGGTGACAACTGACTGCAAAAGGCAAGAGGGATCTTCAGAGGTATTGGCAGTGTTGTGTGTCCTGATGTGTGGTAGTTATGAGTATACATGTAAAACTTGACTGTACACTTAGATAACAAGCAAATACCTTGGGCTTATCCTCAGCACTACACACACAAGTGGATTTTTTTTTTTTTTTTTTTTTGGTTTTTCGAGGTAGGGTCTCACTTTAGCTAAGGCTGACGTGGAATTCACTATGTAGTCTCAGGGTGGCCTCGAACTCACAGCGATCCTCCTACCTCTGTCTCCCTGTGCTAGGATTAAAGGCGTGCGCCACCACGCCCGGCCTTTTGTTTTGTTTTGTTTTGTTTTAAGAAATAAGAAAAATTAGGGGCAAGGGAAATGGCTGAGTTGGTAAGAGCACTTGCTGTGCAAGCATGCAGATCTGAGTTTGATCACCAGCGCCTTTGTACAAAGCCAGGTATGGTTGCACATGCTTGTAACCCCAGTACTTATGGGTACATGAGGCTCAGCCAGTCTAGCCACAAAACAGGCAGCTCCAGGTTCAGTGAGAGACTCTGTCTCAGGGAAATAAGGTGGAAGAGCCATAGAGGAGGACACTCCATGTCTGCACTCACATGTGCATGCACACATGTGTTTGCTCTCTAAATCATATGTATCAACTCTAAAAAGGAAGAGGGGTATGAATAGTAAACAAATGTTAGCTAAGGGCAGACACTATGCCATGTATTTTATTTGAAAGATGTTAGTAAATGTATGTAACCCCTTTAGGTAGGTAGTATTATTATTCTGTTTTCAAGAAGGAAACCAAGGCCCAATGTTGTAAAGCTTTCTCATCAAAAAATAAATGTAAAAAGCTCTAGCATATGAAGCAAAATGCTTGTGACCTTACACCTAGTATTTCAAATGTTAGCTTGATTTTTCAGTTACAGTTTTCTACTTGGATGGAGACACACACACACATAGAATCAAGAAACAATTTTCTTGATAAGGTTGATGGGTTACTTTCCACTTTTATGAGAAAGTTCATATGTCCTGCCCTTTGGGCACAGAGGTAGGTAGGTATTACTCGTGAATTGAGTGTAAGATGGAAGCTCACTTGTCACGTAGAATATGATGCATAGAGATCACCTGAATGTCAGGTGTCAATTTTAACTTGAGTCAGCTCTGTCTTGTGCATAGTATGTTAACGGGAGATGAACTGACATGTCTTTCAATACTTCCCAGAGATGCTGCTTATGGAAGCTGCAGTTTCTATATTACGCTTCTTGACTGCTTTCACGCTGTGAAGAAGGTAAGGAACTTCCACGGGACATTGTCCATGCCAGTCAAGAATGCATTCTGAGGATCTGATTGCTTCTGTGCATGAATGAGAGGAAAGCCACTTACAGACAAGATAGGCTGGGCTTGTAACTCAGTTCCTGAACACTTGCCCAGCATGTGAAAAGCCTTGAGCTCCATGCACAGCACCACAAAATAAACAAGGCACAAGTAATAGACAGTTATATAACTGGTATTTGTTTTGAGTATTTTTGACTTTAAAGAAAAAATAAAGGAAGAGATAACTGGTTTAAAGTTCTCTCTGATTTATGTATTAGAGCACAGTGACAGTCTATAACAGCACATACACATTCAAAAAATACTTAGGTTCATTCAAAGGTTAACAGTCTTTGAGGTTTTAAACATGTTTCATTTGGGTTGGCTTTCATTGTTGTTACATAACATCTGGGATTTTTATGAATAAATGTCATGTTTTTTAAAATTTTTTAAAAATTTATTTATTTATTAGAGAGACATACAGACAGAATGGGCATGCCAGGGCCTCCAGCCTCTGGAAACAAACTCCAGATACATGAGCCATCTTGGGCATCTGGCTTACATGGGTCCTGGTGAATCAAACCTGGGTCTTTTGGCTTTGCAGGAAAGCGCCTTAACTGCTAAGCCATGTCTCCAGCCCTAAATGTCATGTTTAATTTAGACGTGTCTCCTTCTAGTCGATCAGCTTATGACATTCAAAGGAAAATGGGAATTGCCTATAAACTATCTTTTTTTTTTGTTGTGAGGTGGTTGGAGCTTGAACCTGGCCTTGCACATATGAAACACTACACGTGCCCTACCATAACCTACACACCAGCCCCTAAACTGCACTTTACCTTGTCACTGTCAGGAGCACCTAGCTTACGTATCATGAGGTATATTGAAATATCTTAAGTTCAAGGACAGGAAAGTCATGGATTTGATCCTGGAAGTAGTCCTTTACAGCACTCCCACATTATCCTTCCTTTTGTTCCCTATTTCAATCCTAAAATATTAAGTAGGACCAGGATGTATGTCAGCAGTAGAGCACTTGCCTGGCATGCTTGAAACCTGGGTTTGACTGTGGCATTGCAAAAACAGGAATATTCTAAAAATAAATAGTTCATAAGTTTCAATTACTTTTGTCACATATATATTGCCATCAATGTTATATTGTCAATCTCTTAATGTGCCTTATTGTTAAATTAAACCTTATCATAGGTATGTATACAAGTGGAAAACTGTAGTGTATATAATGTTGGGTAGCACTTGCAGTGTCAGATTCCACTAGAGGTCTTCGAATGTAGTCCCTGCAGGTGTGTGTTTGTGTGTGTCAGTGTGAGAGTGGGGTACTCTAACTCTATTTTATAAAATGAAGACTTTGGGGCTGGAATTTCAACCTTCTTAACTTTAAAAATCTGAAAACTATGTTGACAAGTCACCCTTTTTGAACCACAGTAGCTTGTTGGTCAAGAATCAGCCGGGAGTGAGCTAAAGGATTCTGCTCAGAGGCCACTGGCTCTCAGAACATACATGCTGTGCCAGTGCTGTGGCTGCTATTGCTCAAGGGACATCACAGAATAACACAGAACACCAGATCTCAGTATACACATGCTCTGATGGTGCCAGGCCTGCTGAAGCTCAGAGGACTGTCACAGAATAACATAGAACATTGTTTTTCGTTGAAAGTTTTAAGTGTAGGACCTGGAGAGATGGTTTAGTGGTTAAGCCATTTGCCTGCAAAACCAAAGGATCCCAGTTCAATTCTCTAGGACCCATATAAGCCAGATGCACAAGGGGGGTGCATGCATCTGGAATTCATTTGCAGTGGCTAGAGGCCCTAGCACACCCATTCTCTCCCTCTCTCTCTGCCTCTTTCTCTAAATAAATAAATAAATAAATAAATAAATAAATAAATAAATAAATATTTGAAAGAAGAAAGTCTGAAGTGTAATGTTACATCTGGGTTGTCTTTAGTATATGGGACATGGATCTCTTAATTTAACATGCAGCTTTTTTTTTAATGAATTTTTTTTATTTGCAAGAGAGGGGGAGAGACTGACCCTAGGCATGCCAGGACTTCTAGCTGCAAACAGACTCCAGATGCATGTGCCTTTGTATATCTGGCTTAAATGAGTACTAGGGAATTGAACTTGACTTGTTAGGCTTTGCAGGCAAGTGCCTTAACCGCTGAGCCATCTCTCCATGGGTCTCTTAATTTAAAACTTCAGAATAGAGCTGGAGAGATGGCTCAGCGGTCAAGGCGCTTGCCTGAGAAGCCTAAGAACGTAAGTTCAACCCTCCAGGTCCCATGTAGGCAGATGTGGTGACTCAAGTGCACAATGTCACACATGCCCACAAGGGGGCGCACATATCTGGAGTTTGTTCGCAGCAGGCTGAAGGTCCTGGTATACCTATTCTCTTTCTCCCTGCCTCTCTCTCTCTCTCTCAAATTAAAAAAAAAAAAAAAACCCCAGGATATTTGGAGGTGACTGTTCATGAACTATGTGGGCTTTGTTTGCAATGAAGCAGCCCATAGTTTATTTCCTCATTAGTCTCAATAGACCATGAAATCTCCAACTAAATTGTTTATTTTGATGGTGTTCTTACAAAAAGTTACTAAGATTACTTTCAAGACATTATGCATAGATAGGATGATTGGTAAATCAAAAAATTGTGTTTAATTATTGTTATTAGTATTTTTCCAGTAATGGAAAGACTTGAGGTATAGCCTCACTTTAAAAAAAATATATTCAACCTAAATGTATTTTTCTGGATCAATTCTGATATTTATTAATAGAAAACTGAATAGGATATAGGATAGTATTTACATCTTTTTTTCTCAAAAGTTTTCTTTTGGATTTTAGGCAATGCAGTATGGCTTCTTGAATTTCAACTCATTTAACCTTGATGAATATGAACACTATGAAGTAAGTTCAAGGCTCATATCTCACCCCTTCCCAGCTTCAATGAGGAATAACTGACAAGAAGTATCTGTACTGAATGTATACAAAGTAATGTTGTGGTGTTTGTGTATAATGTGAAATGGTTCTCACAGTTAAGCTCATTCATACATGCATCACCTTGCAGCTTCCTGTGTGCATGCATGTGTGCATGTTGAGAACACTTAAGTACACAGTGTTCACTTTATCTCCTCCTGAGCTTATCTACTGTTGCAGTCAGGTTCACATTGCTGGCAGAAATCGCCCAACCAAGAGCAGCTTTTGAGATAAAGGTTTATTTTGGCTTACAGACTTGAGGGGAAGCTTCATGATGACAGGGGAAAAAGTGACATGAGCAGAGGGTGGACATCACCTCTTTGCCAACATCAGGTGGACAACAGCAACAGGGAAGTGTGCCAAACACTGGCAAGGGGACACTGGCTATAACACCCATAAGCCCTCCTCCAACAATACACCACCTCCAGGAGGTGTTAATTCCCAAATCTCCATCAGCTGGGAACCTAGCACTCAGAACACCTAAGTTTATGGGGGACACCTGAATCAAACTACTACACCTACTCTTGCCAAATCCCCCTTTCATTCATCTGTTCTACTTAAAGAGTAAGGAGAAATCTCTTCCCACTCCAACAATAGAGTGAAAAGCATTGTTTTCCTTCCCTTGTCGGGTTTCCCCTTTCCTGATTTTTGGTGGGTTTTGTACTTAGTGAATGGCTCCACAGTGAGCCAGTGTGCTCCTGTGCATTGTTCCTAATGTTTAGTTTCAGTGGCTTTCCTGCCATGCCTGAGGGCAGTTGGTTTACATGCTTAGGATGGGGTTCAGTAGGATGAAGGCAATGTCTTTCATTACTCTGAGGTAGACTTGCTTTTAGTAGAACTTGTTTCTATTGTCAGGACATTTCTGTTTAAGATTATACAAAGTAAACGCAAATTTCTTAGAAGAAGGAAGGGAAATGATACTCTGGATTGTGTTCATTGAATCCAGGAAGAGGATGGGCCTTCAAGGAGGACCTTATTCTGATGCTCCAACCCTTACAGAGTTGGGCAGAAGTGAGCACATCTGTGTTGTAGTTACCTTCTCATTCCTGGGGCAAACCACCTGGCCAAAAGTGGCTGGTAGAAGGAAAGTTGTTTATTTTGGCTCATATTCTTGAGGAGAAGCTCCATGTTGGCAGGGAAAAACAGCATGAGCAGAGAGGCTGGACATCACCAGTGGGTGGCAGACAACAGCAGGAAAATGAGCCAAGTTCTGGCAAGGGGAGCTGGCTAAACACCCATAAGCCCATCCCCCAGTAGCACACCTCCTCCAGCAAGGCTCCACCTTCCAGATTGCCATCATCTGGAAACCAAGCATTCAGAACACATGAGTTTATGGGGGACATCTAATTCAAAGCACCACAGCCTGCAAACCAGACCTCTCCAGTGAAAGTACAGATGCCATCTGGCAGCTCTGAGCCACCACAGCTGCATTCCTCGAAAGAACTTAGCTGCTGGCTGGGCATGGTGGCGCACACCTTTAATCCCAACACTTGGGAGGCAGAGGTAGGAGGATCGCCATGAGTTCGAGGCCACCCTGAGACAACATAGTGAATTCCAGGTCAGCCTGGGCCAGAGTGAGACCCTACCTCGAAATGAACTTAGCTGCTGTGCAGACCCTCACTGATGATGTGCCTGCCACTCACTGGCCTCCACACATCACGAGTCTATCCTTGAGCCAGATTAGGCTCTGCATGGGGGTGCCTTGCCAGACTGGAGCTGGGGTACTGAGTCCAGCCACATTAGATCACCCAGACAAAAAGAAGGTAGGGTGTGTGGGGTGAGAGTGTACAGGAATGCAAAACCGCAGCTGTCATCGACATTTAATGTAGATAGATAGATGATAGACTTCTGCAAAGCAACTTCAAGCAAGAAAAAACAATGCATGGTGGAATCCAAGAAAGATACTGGTCTCCACCTCCGCGTCATAGTGCAGTGTTCCTGAAGGTGCAGACACTCGTGGGTATGGCCCTGCTCTTCCCCAAACCAGCCATCTCCCTAGTGCCTTTACTGCCTGCTACACATAAAAGAATCACTGTAGGCCAAATGCTGTTTGGTTTTTGTTGTTGTTTGTTCACTTGCTTGCCTAAATATAGAAAATACAGTTTATTTTGCTTGTTTAATTTTATAGAGACAAACACTACAAAACGGTGTTAAGTTAGCTACGGTCAGTCATTGATGGAGGTCATTAAATACCATACTTTAGAAATGGATTGTGATTATAACAAGGATACAGTTGGCCCTAGTGAATGTCATGATATGCTTTTTACCTTTGGTATATCACAGCCCAATTCATGAATCCAGTAATTCCATTCTACCAAAGACTAGTCAGTAGCAGCTCTTTAGGCCCTGGTGGTGAAGAGCTAGAGCAGCGTGAATGCTGGGCGCAGAGGCATGCTCTGCCGTCTGAGCAACCGCCTCTGTTTGACATCTGCTGACAGTAACAGCGCACAGAGACCAAAGTTACATATACTCCTTGTCTATTTGGAGAGGAACCTTAGAATTATTTATGCTTTTTAAATATATGTGTTTACTATAATTAACTTCTCTGAATTTAGGATGCATCTCATCACCTGTAATGCCAGCAACAGAATGAAGTCTGAAATATAGGTGTTGCCAATATCCCACTGTAGGCTTTATATATATGTATATATTATAATCTAGGTCTCTAGTTTCACTCCAAAGCAGAATATTGACAAAATCAGAATATTCAGCAGCATCTATTCATCCACCCTCCTTCCCTCCCACTATTTTTTTCGACTCCCTCCTACCTCTCTCTCTTTTTGATATATATAGGGTCTCTTATAGCCCAGGCTGGCCTCTAACTCATTATGAAGCTGGTGATGACCTTCGACTTCTGACCCTCCTGCCCCTACCTCCTGAGTTCTGGAATTAAGGCATACACCATCATGCCTGGTTTTATGTGGCACTAGGAATAAAACCCAGGGCTTTGTGCCTGTTAGGCACATTTTCAACTGGGCTACTTGTTCAGCCCCAGCACTTGTTCTTATTCTTGCTTAGACTGTTTAGTGTGGAACATGGGTCCACCTGTTCCCCATATTAAATGATTAAGTCCTGCCCAGCCCCTCGTAGATGCTTAAGAACTTCAGTCTCAGTCTCAGTTTTTAGGTACACAATTACATGTAATTTAGCTTTTTCCTTTTTTACTCATTTTTTGTACCATTTCTCTTCTTTACTATCAAGTATATCTTAAATTCTTAATTAAAATTTGTGATACATTTCACTATTAAATCTGCACTGTATTTATGTTACAGTTTTTTTAAAATATATTTTATTTTGTTTATTTATTTATTTGAGAGAGAGGGAGATACAGAAATAGGCAGGTAGAGAGAGAGAGAGAGAGAATGGGTGTGCCAGGGCCTCCAGCTACTGCAAACGAACTCCAGATGCGTGCACCCCCTTGTGCATCTGGCTGACGTGGGTCCTGGAGAATCGAGCCTCGAACCGGGGTCCTTAGGCTCCACAGGCAAGCGTTTAACCACTAAGCCATCTCTCCAGCCCTATGTTACAGTTTTTATAGTGGTACCTCAATTCAAAAGACTTAATAGGCTGGGGAGATGGCTGGGATGAGGAGATGGCTCAGTGGTTAAAAACACTTGCTGAGCAAACCTGACCACTGGAGTTCTGATTCTCAGAGCCTACATAAAGCTGGACACAAGTAGCTTATGTATCTGGAACCCCAAACGTGCCTAAGGCAATGGGAGACAGTGTCTAGCTGAGCATTCCCAGCTGCAAAACGAGACCCTGTCTGAAACAAGGTGGAAAGTGAGGACTGGCACTCCGAGGTTGTTTTTTGACCATTCACTTGGCCACACACAGACTTAACCAGAAGTCACTCATTTTAAGTACCAATTATGTTCATAGTTTTTTTTTTTTTAAACAGGTAATACTGTGATTTAATTATACTTATTCTTATGATTTTTTTTTTTTTTTTTTTTTGCTTTTTCGAGGTAGGGTCTCACTCTAGTGCAGGCTGACCTGGAATTGACGATGTAGTCTCAGGGTGGCCTCAAATTCATGGTGATCCTCCCACCTTTGCCTCCTGAGTACTATGATTAAAGGCGTGCGCCACCACTCCCGGCTCTTCTGAATTTTCTAATTAAAATATATTTTTAATTGACCCTCTTATTATACAAAGAAACAATGTAAAGATATGCTTCTACCTGAATCTTTCAGTCCCCAACCCCCCGCAAGGTAGGGTCTCACTCTAGACCAGACTGACCTGGAACTTACTCTGTAGTTCCAGGCTGGGCTTGAACTCACTACCTCTGCCTCCAGAGTGCTAACATTAAAGGCTACTACCACACCCACTTCTCTCTCTCTCTCTTTTTTGGTTTGGTTTTTTGAGGTAGGGTCTCACTGTAGTCCAGGCTGTCTTGGAATTTACTATGTAATCTCAGGGTAGCCTCGAAGTTAAGGCAATCCTCCTACCTCTGCCTCCCAAGTGCTGGGATTAAAGGTGTGTGCCACCACTCCTGGCTCTTTTTCTCTTTTTATTCAAAGAGTCAGAATTGTTTCATACTGGAAATCATTTTGTCTCTTCAGAAAAACAGGAGTTCTTCCAGACCCCTCATACTAGCAAGGGTTGCTTTTTTGTAAAAAAAAAAAAAAAAAAAAAAAAATTTAAATTTACTTTTTGAGATATAGAAAGAGGCAGAGAGAGAGAGAGAGGGAGAGAATGGGCATGCCAGGGTCTCCAGCCACTGTAAATGAATTCCAGATGCATGTGCCAACTTGTGTATCTGGCTTACTTGGGTCCTGAGAAATTGAACTTGGGTCCTTTGGCTTTGTAGGCAAACACCTTAACTGCTAAGCCATCTCTCCAGCCCAAAGGGTTGCTTTCTTTCTTTCTTTTTTTTCTTTCTTTTTTTTTTTTTTTTTTTTTGGCTTTTTTGAGGTAGGGTCTCACTCTGGCCCAGGCTGACCTGGAATTCACTATGTAGTCTCAGGGTGGCCTCGAACTCATGGTGATCCTCCCACCTCTGCCTTCTGAGTGCTGGGATTAAAGGCATGTGCCACCATGCCCGGCTACTTTCTTAATAGAAATTAATTTCCTATAATGAGAATTTATTCAGAAAAATTAACCATAGTAACCAAGTGTTTGGTGTGTTTTGAAGGGTTGACCACCCTAGCAAGAAACACTATTGAAAAAAAGTGAATGACACCAGAAATTAAATCTTCCCTGGGAAGGTACAGAGTGAATCTTTCATCTCTGTCTTGTGGTCACGTATAACAGCTTGCATGCTAAAGTAAATGGATTCAAAGTCTTTGAGAGACTAGTATTGAGAAAGGAGATGAGGAGGAGATTCAGTCTAAACATGAATTGTTCTGGTCTTCCCTTTGCAGAAAGCAGAAAATGGAGATTTTAACTGGATAATACCAGACCGATTTCTTGCCTTCTGTGGACCTCATTCAAGATCCAGATTGGAAAGTGGTATGCAACCCTGACAGCCCCGTTCCATTTCCATAATCAGTGCAGTAGCCATGCCCGGCATGGTGGTTCATGCCGGTAATCCCAGCTCTTGGGAGCAGGATCACAGTGAGTTGGAGGCCCCGCCTGGGAGTGAGTGCCAGGTCAGCCTGGGCTAGAGTGAGACCCCACCTTGAAAAAAAAAAGTAATAACCATTTTATATTTGCTTTTGAAAGAGACCAATGACCTGGGTACAGTGGTGTGTGCTTTTAGTTCCAGTTACTTGGGAGGCTAAGTGAGGCAGGGGGATCACTCGAGTAGGGCAGTTCTGGGCTGCAGTACACTTTGCTGACTAGGTGTCTGCAATAGGAAGAAGAACCTATTGGGAACCCCACGTCATCAGAGGAGGGATCGGCCAGCCCAGGCTGGAAAGAAACCAAAGAATTAAGCTAGGTTTGACTAAGTCTTTATGAATTAAACATGCTTGGTCATTTAAAAAAATTATTTATTATTTGAGAGAGAAAGGGAGAGAGAGAGAGGAAGAGGCAAAGAGAGGAAGAGAAAGGACATGCCAGGTCCTCTAGCTACTGCAAACACTCCAGGTGCAGGCACCACTTTGTGCATCTGGTGTACATGGGTCCTAGGGAATCAAACCTGGGTCCTTTGGCTTTGCAGGCAAGCAAGTGCCTTAACCACTCAGTCATCCTTCCAGCCCATGCTTGGTCATTTGAATACATTATTCTGCCTGGATTATAACTTTTAAAAAATTTGTTTTTATAGTTATAATCAAATTGGTATTCAAACTCCAGGCCTTAATGCCATTTCCACCCAATTACAGGTGAAATTATTTTCCACTTTTAACCTGCATTTTACAATATCTGGTGCATTTCTCGATGTAGGTTACTACCAACATTCTCCTGAGACCTATATTCCATACTTTAAGAGTCACAATGTGACCACCGTTATTCGTCTGAATAAGAGGATGTATGATGCGAAGCGCTTCACAGACGCTGGCTTCGATCACCACGACCTTTTCTTTGCGGATGGCAGCACCCCTGCTGAAACGATTGTCAAAGAGTTTCTGGACATTTGTGAAAATACTGAGGGTGCCATTGCAGTCCACTGCAAAGGTATGTTCATTAAAGAATGGGTTAAGTGTATGTGTAAAAGCATGCCATATCCATTTATATGCCAGGAAACATGAGCTACCACTATTTTAGTAGAATGCTTTTAAAACCCTAGATTCTTATGAAATGTAGAGTAAATTCTTTTCATAAATAAGCACACAAAGGCTTATCACATTGAAGTTATTATCATTTTCCTTTTTTTTTTTTTTTTTTTTTTTTTTGGTTTTTCAAAGTAGGGTCTTGTAGCCCAGGCTGACCTGGAATTCACTCGGTAGTCTCAGTCTGAGGGTGGCTTTGAACTTACGGTGATCCTCCTGCCTCTGCCTCCTAAGTGCTGGAATTAAAGGCGTGAACCACCATGCCCAGCCATTTTACTTTTAAGGCAGGGTCTCATTCTAGCCCAACTCACTTTGGAGCCCAGGCCATCCTTGAACTCATGATAGTCCTCCTGAGTGCTTGTATTAAAGTGCCTTAACTGTAGAGCCATCTCTCCAGCCCCTACACAACGATTTTAAAACAGCTCTTTGTTTTTAAGGAATATTTATTTACCTATTTGAAAGAGAAAGAATGGGTGTGCCAGGGCCTCTTGCTACTACAAACCAACTCCTAATGCATGTGCCACTTTGTGCGTATGGTGTTATGTAGGTACTAGGGAATCAAACCTGGGCTGTCAGGCTTTGCAAGCAAGTGCCTTTAACAGCTAGGACATCTCCCTAGCCTCTAAAATATCTCTCTTAAAGTGAAAAGTCAGGAAAATGGTGTATGAACAAAATGGAAATATCAATTTAAAAGTCAGAAAACATTAAAGGAAACAAAAGACATTTCTGAGAATGAATGGAAACATTTATTGGAAAGACCCAGAAGCAGATGTGAACAGGCACTGGAACAACTAGTGACTATAGAGAGAAGAGCTATTAAAAACCTCATGTCTGAACAACAAAAAGGAAAACGATTGACAAGGACGGAACAAAGTCGGATTTACTTTGTGATACAACCAGGCAGACCATCTGTGCCTGGTGGGAGTTCTAAAAGGAAAAGAGGAAGAAAGATATTGATTGCCTGAAAAACTTTCCCAGTTTGATGAAAGACATGAATATAAACACCCACAAAGTTCAACACACTCAGAAACTCACATGGAGACACATTGTAATCAAATTGTCCTAAGCCAGAGACACCTTGAAAGCAGTAAGAGACACATGACATGTCACGTGCAAAGGATGCACTTTATTGTCAGCACATTTCTCATGAGAAACCCTGGAATGCAGCCAATTGATGTATTCCAAGTGCTGAAGGAAAAATCCTGCCAATCAAGCATCTGATAGCCTGAAAAACTCTCCCAAAAATAAGGTCTGTCACCACTAGACATGTAAGAAATGCTAAAGAGCATTCCTGAGGAAGACAGAAAAGGGTGCCAGACCGTAACTCATAGTCATATGGAGAAGGAGTATTTCTGTGAAAGGCAAATGCATGGGCAGTTACCATGCCTAGTGTTAGAATTTGTAATATATTGTCTTCTATGTCATTATTCTTATAATTAGTATAGTATAAATACTATAATAGAAATAAAAAGTAAACAATGTAACATCAACAACCCAGCCCTGGTTCTTCAGAATTACTAACAGAACTTACTATCTAGATGAAGACGAGAGAAAACCTCCAATTACTAACACTACAAAGGAGAGGTAGTGCTACTGATTCTGTAGAAATAAAAGGATATTAAGAGAATACTGTGAACAACTGCAGAATAAAAATTGGGTAATCCAAGTGAAATGGACAAATTCATGAAACAAAAACAAGAAACCAGCCAGGCCTGGTGGCACACGCTTTTAATCCCAGCACTCTGGAGGCAGAGGTAGGAGGATCATTGTGAGTTGGAGGCCACCCTGAGACTACATAGTGAATTCCAGGTCAGCCTGAGCTAGAACAAGACCCTACCTTGAAAATCAAAATCAGAACAAAACAAACAAATAAAAAAGCCAAGAAATCTACCAACCCTGAACCACCATGCCACAGTCTGCATAGATTACTAACGAGCCCTGAGAAAGTTGGATCAGTGCTACTCCTCATCCTGATGAAGGGAAACTCTGGACCTGATGGCCTCACTGCTGACTTCTACAAAGCCAGTAGAAGACTGACAGCAGTTCTTCTGAGACACTTCCCCAAAACTGAAGAGGGGCTGGACAGATGGCACAGCTGTTAAGGTGCTTGCCTGCAAAGCCTCAGGACCCAGGTTTGATTTCCCCATGTATAAAGTCAGATACATAAGGTGGCACATGCATCTAGAGTTCATTTGCAGTGGCTGGAGGCCCTGGTGTGCCCATCGCCGCCTGCCTCTTTCTCTGTCACTCTCAAAAATAAATAAATAAATAAATAAATAAATAAATAAATAAATAAATAAATAAATAAATTTAAAAACTGAAGAGAAGGCATGCTTGTTAAGTCATTATATCAAGTTATCACAGACATTATCCTTTATGAACACTGTCAAAATCCTGAACAAAGTACATACCAGCTGAATTCAGTAGAAAAAGGATTATAGGGGTTGGGATGTAGCTCAGTTGGTAAAATACTTGCCTGTCATGTGTGAGGCTCTGGATTTGGGTCCCCAGCATTGCACAAACTGGTTGTGGTGCATTGTTGTAATCCCAGCACTCAGAAGGTGGAGACAAGAGGATTAGAAGTTCAAGATTATCCTTGAGTCCAAGAGAACTGAAGCCAGCATAGGATACAAGAAACCTTGTCTGGCCAGACGTGGCAGCGCACGCCTTTCATCCCAGCACTTGGGAGGCAGAGGTGGGAGGATTGCTGTGAGGTCTGAGACTACATAGTAAATTCTAGGTCAGCCTGGACTAGAGTGAAACCCTACCTTGAAAAACCAAAAAGAAAAAAGAAATCTTGTCTCAAAAAAAAAATTTTTTTTTTAAGAGGAAAAATAAGAAAATATACTGTGACATCATGGTGATTATAATCCTGTGATTATAAGGTGGTTCAACCAATGAAAGGCATTGCTAATACTTTATGTTGGAGCTGGAGAGATTGCTCAGTATTTACAGGCGCTTGCTTGCAAAGCTTGACAGCCTGAATTTGATTCCCATGTAAAACCAGATGCACAAAGTGGCACATGCATCTGGAGTTAGTTTGTAATGGTGAGACCCTTGCATGCCCATTCATTTCCCCCTCTTTCTTTTGCTCTGCTTGCAAATAAATAAAAATATTTAAAAGGAAACACTCCAAGTTAATGGAGTAAAACACGAAAAGCACATAATTAGGGGGTGGATAGAATGGAAGAGCCAAAGGAAGGGTATGACTTCTTACAGTGCAACTGCCCAGACAGAAATTGGCCTCGATAACCATGACCTTGCAGTGCCTAGCAATACCTTCGCAAGACCCTGAAAATGGAAGAAAAAGATGATGACCTCAAATTAAAAGAGAGACTAATGGAGAGAGGGAGGGGATATGATGGACACTGGAGTTCTAAAGTGGAATGGGGGAGGGGAGGGAAATATGTGTTTTTTTGTATGTAAGTATAGAAGTTGTCAATAAAAAAATGAACAGAAAAAAGCACATAATTATCTCCACTAATGGAGAAAAAATAACAAAATTCAATATCTTTCATAATAAAAATACTCAAACTTAAAAGATTAGTTACATAGCCACCATATCTATAAAGCCCACAGCCAACCCCATACTCTGAACTTTTTATTCACACCCGATTCCCATGTGAGATTACTGCAGGGACATGTTACTAGCAACACTCATTCCAAGTCCCGAACGACAGCCTCAGTGATTTGCACAATCCCAGGTCCAAAGCCACGTCCACATCTGCATGTTTGTCTCACTTCTCTATTCACCTATGTACCAGTAAGGGTCCTCTAGAGACAGAAGCAGTGGGATGTTTGTATAAGGAAAGTTTAGTAAGAGGAATTGTGCAGTCTGGTGGGCTGTCCTCTGCGCTGTGAGCCCCCTGGAGAGCTGATGACGCAGACACAGTGTGAAGACAGCCTGCAGGCTTCCCTCTTGCTCTGAGGCTAGTCTGTTCTGTTTAAGCTTTCAGCTGACAGGAAGAGGTCCACCTGCATTATGGAGGACAGTATGCTCCATGATAGTATATTATTTAAAAGCTCTTGGAGGGGAGATAGCTCAGTGGGTAAAAATGCTTACTTCTCAAGCATGAGGACATGAGTTTGAGTCACCAGAGCCCACATGAAACCAGGGTGTGGTAATGCAAGCACCTGTAATCCCAGCATGCTGTGCCTACAGCAAGGTAGGAGTTGGAGACTGGGGAATTCCCCGAGGAGCTGGCAAGACAGGTAGCCTGGTGAACATAGCAGAGAACAACAAAGTCTGAGATCCTGTCTCAAGTGAGGTGGAAGGCAAGGTACCGGAAGTTGTCCTCCATCCTCCACAAGTGTGCAAACCCCGTCCCCTTTACAAAGTTAAAATTTTTTTTTAGATATTATTTATTTGCAAGCAGAGAGAGAGAATGAGAATGGTTGCACCAGGGCCTCTAGCCGCTACAGACAGATGCATACAACATTTTGTACATTTGGTTTTACATGAGTACTGGAGAATCAAACTCCAGCTGTCAGGCTTTGCATACAAACACCTTTAACTGCTGAGCCTTCTCTCCAGCCCTAAAAAAATTTATCTATGAAAGAAAGTGAATATGGGTACACCAGGGCCTCTTGCAGTTGCAAACAAACTCCAGATTCATGCACCACTTTGTATGTCTGGCTTTATGTGGGTACTCAGGAATTGAACTAGGGTCAGCAGGCTTTGCAAGCAAGTACTTTTACCACTGAAGCATCTCCCCAGCTCCATAAAAGTTTTTTAAAATGTACATCTGAATGAAAAATTCCTTCCAAGCTGACACAGCACATAAAATCGACCATTACAGGAGTTAAAATTATGTTTAAATGAAAAGGGATGAAAGTTTAAAAAGAAAATCGGGCTGGGGGATATAATTGTATGGCAGAGCACTTGTCAGTCATGCACAAGGCCTGGGCTCAGTCGTTCCCCAAAGCTGGTTGTGAATGGCTGTAAAAGTTAGTAGAACATACAGTGGATGGAGTAGAAGGAACAAACTAGAAGCTTTGCTCAGTAATGATTTTCAGTCTTGGTTTCACATCAGATTCCCTGGGGCATTTTAGAAGAACTTCTGTCCAGGCTCTGCTAAGCTATGTGGCATCAGTTAGATTTTGGATGGAGAAGTGGGGGACCAGGCATGTATCTTTTGAAACCTCTTCAGACCAACCTGGAAAACTCCTGTAGAGGGAGGCAAAACCATGGGAGGAAGGCTTTACAAATATTTCCTCCTGCCCAGAAAATTCTGGAATACAAGAGCCCAGTTTCATGGACGGTTTGTGTTCTAGCTGGCCTTGGTCGCACGGGTACTCTGATTGGCTGCTACATCATGAAGCACTACAGGATGACAGCAGCTGAGACCATCGCTTGGGTCAGGATTTGCAGACCCGGCTCAGTGATTGGGCCGCAGCAGCAGTTTCTGGTCATGTAAGTAGACTGGAAGTTGTCTCCTACAATCACAGGTTGGTATGAAAAAAAGAGTTTGTGTATCTATGGTAAGCTGTTTTCTGATGTCATTTAAATGTTCCAGGAAGCAGTCGAGCCTCTGGCTGGAGGGTGACTACTTTCGTCAGAAGTTGAGGGGACAGGAGAATGGACCACACAGAGCAGCCTTCTCCCAGCTCCTCTCAGGTGTTGATGACATTTCCATAAGTGGGGTTGAAAATCAAGACAAGCAAGAGCCTGAGCTGGTAATGGAACTGCCCCCATCGCACTGTTGTTATGGCTTAAAGTGCTTTTGAGAACCCTGTAGGGCACAGAGAAAACAGTTGATGATCATAAAGCAAATTTTGAGAAGCTCTCTTCACCCAGTTTTTATTCATGACCTTCTCCCTAGGTTATTCTTATAAAACGGAAAGTTGTATGTCCATAAAATTAAATATCGTTTTGCTCCTTAAAGTACACGTGCCAGGTAGAAGTCAAGTAAGCTCTTCAGGTGGCTTTAGTTACTCCCTGCCCTCAGGGCATCTTTCCTCACCTCACAGCTGATTTAGGGAACCTGGAGTTCTCAAAGGGAGAGGTTTTAAAGAACTACAGTTATAGCAGGTAGCAGCATTAAATTAAGTGGTGGTAAATGAACGTTGAAATTTTTAAAAGTTTTCAAAACAAAACAAAACAAAAAAATTGCCTTTTCACTGCCCGTGTTGTATAAATAGAGGGCTGTTGGGTCCTGTGCCCCTGAAAATCACCTTTGGTTGTCCTGTCATGTGACCTGTAGCTTGACTGGGAAAAATACTGTAGCTTTCAGAAGAAGCGTGAAGTGCATGCGTGTTTATGTGTGTGTACCACCCATCTGTATTAATAAGTGCAACTGAAATCATCAGCTCAGTGGTTTTTGTTATTTGGTTGTTTGTTTTTTTAACTTACACAGTACAGTGATGATGATGAAATCAATGGAGTGACACAAGGAGATAGACTTCGGGCCCTGAAAAGTCGAAGACAATCAAAAGCAAATTCTATACCTCTCACGTGAGTCTAGCTTCCTTTGTTGTGCTTGCTTTTCTCTCACTTGTGAGTTCTTTGTGAATACTTTTTCCTGCACATTTGTTTCCCTTCATCACCTTGCAGTTCTCACCCTGTTATTTAAATAGTGGTGCGCATTCACCCAGGAAGCTGTCAGCCATTTGTTTAATCCATGTGCTCTACCATACCTTCGGGACGGTCATGGAAAGAAAGCCACATTAGGAACACTTTTTTTCCAGAGACAGTCAATAGTGACGTCCTTAAGAGAGTAACAACAGATGGTAAGATCTAGGATAACAGACTTGCCCGTGGTTATCAAAATGGAGACTCTTTAAATTTCTCATAGTGCACATCATCAGTCTGGACATGGCAGGCTGTAATCAGCTGTGACTTGATGCCTTGAGGCCATTGCAGCGAATTGAGGGACTTACTTTCAAATTATAGAAGGTTTAGCATGAGAATGGGAACTTTTCTACTTACAGGTTACTGCCCTGGAAGGTTCTTAACCCCAAGCAAAGGGTCAGGTTTTCCACATATACCACAGCAGTTAGGATTTTTGGACACTAATTAAGAATTCCCGCCAGGCGTGGTGGCGCATGCTTTTAATCCCAGCACTCGGGAGGCAGAGGTAGGAGGATCACCGTGAGTTCGAGGCCACCCTGAGACTACACAGTGAATTCCAGGTCAGCCTGGATGAGAGTAAAACCCTACCTTGAAAAACAAAAAAAAGAATTCGCTTCCAGCTTAGTGATGTTTCAGTCAGTTAGACTGTTTTATGAACAGTGCCTTTTATATAATTTACTTCCTGTAAATACATAGAAATATGCTATAGGATGTATTTTAACTTCAAATGCCACTTGTTTTTTACCTCATAAGTTTTTAACTGCCTTAATAATTCTTTGGATTTGCAAACTAATTGTCCTAAAAATAATTCTAGACTTGAAGGAGAATTAGGTGGTGTCCCTCACATGTGACTGCTTTCAAGTCACAGAGAGCTTGTTGAAGTGCAGCTTATAGTCAGTGGGTCTGCGATTCTGCATCTCTGGCTAGCTTCCCCTGCTGCAGATGCCGTCTGTCAGGAACCACTGCCTCTGGATGGCAAACTCTAAAAAAGAGATGCTTTGTGAGTTGACTTTAGCTGTGCCCAAGTTTTTTGGTTTCTTTTTAAGAATCTGCATGGTGCATTTATTTCTTAAGATGTTGTTACTGTGTTCAGAGACAAGTCAGGAGTTGAAACAAATCTGCTTGGTGAGAAGTTCTTGTCTGTAACTTAGTGGAAATGTCCTTTAATCACCTTCCCCTCTGTACTCAGAAATGTGGTTTCTAGAGCTCAAATCACATGGTGATTCCTTCTAAGGAAGCCAAGGCTATAAAATTCCTAGCTATAGGGTTTCTGGTATTATAAGAGCAAGTGAGGAGTGAAATGTAAACCCCTTTGGAACCTAGCAGATGATCCTATGTGTCCTTCTAGAAGGAAAGAAATGAAAGGAAAGTGGAAGGGATTCTAGGAAGGGTAGGGAAAGAAAAGAAAAAGGGAAACAAAGGGGAAATGAAAGAAAGTTGTTTGCTTTGGAGCCCCTTTTGTAATTGAAACCCTCAAAGAAACAGCAACTCTCAACTGTTCTTCCCAAAACACAGCAAATGTTGAGACTCCAGTTTTTCTAATCAATTAATAGATCAAGAAATCTCTGTGCACACCCTCTGGTCTTTGGGGAGTAAGTGGCAGTAAATCTCCTTCCTCCTTCTATAGCATTTTGGTCATCCCCTCCTCTGCTTTTCTTATTGGGCTCCTAGCCCTAGGGAGGAAGTCCTGACGAGTTCCTTTCTTCCCTGGCCAAGTCTTTATTGATGTTTTAGAAATGAAAGGCCTCTGAGAGAATAGGTATTCAATAGCAGAATCTGCTGAGAAAAATCTACATTCAATTCCTGCCTCCCCATTTGACTCATGTATTACTGTGGGCAAATTCTTTTGCCTCCATATTGACTTACTCATATGAAAATACCTTCAAGGAGGAAAGTGAGAAATGGCCAAGTACTGATAAATCCTAGAAGGAAGTTAAGCTTATCAACTAGTATTCCAGTAATTGGTTACTCCTTAGAATGTCAATTTTGGGGAACAGTTAAAAGTTGTGAAACAGTGTAAAAGAGCCTTTTCTTCTGAGAGCCTGTGTGATACTGACTTCCTACAGACAATAAATCATGTATTGATTTGATCTGATCGATCTGATCTTCAGGACTCAATGGCAAGTATACTATCACTGCTAAATTTGGTGTGGTAGGTTTATCATGGGAGCCATGCTGCCTGCCACTTTGTGCAGGTGGCTGTGTTAGTGTTTCACAGAAGGGTATATGAGGGGTGGACTTGTATCCTACATCATAATAAATCCCTTACATCTCTCTTACCAATGCAGTAGAGATATGTGAATATGTGCAATGGGAAGTAATTCTTAGACTGAGAGTTTTACGATACTGGACTTTTCACATCATTCTCTCTTTAAAATAATACTTCAGAGTCACAGTAATACATGAGTGAAGGTTTGGATGGGTAGAGTCTCTGAAATTCCAGGTTAGTCCATCTTGTTTAAATATTAATGTATTATATAATCTTTGTGCATTAGTAGATTTGTTATTTTGTGAGAAGACTAAATGAGGTAGTCGGGGATTTGTGGGATAGAGTTAAGTTTTATTTTGGACCTATCCTTTACCAAAATCTCTTTCCCCCATATAGCATGCCTGGCACACAGCTCTTAATGGTGATGCTGAGCATGCTGAGAAAATAGATGATACAGTGAGCCCAATCAGTCACTTCCCACTTGATAGTCCCCAATACTTTGCACACAGGAAATGCTCAATAGAGCCTTTATCTGGTCATAGATGTCTCCAGGTGGCTGTTTGGAAGAGCTGTGGTTGGAAGGCGCTACTACCCTCTCCCAGGTGGAGGTACTGGTAGCATCCAGGCCTGTGAATTAAGAAACACCAAGCTCAAAGCTACCTTGGATTCTATGAAAAAATAACCAGGAAGCATGCACAGTGTGACTCCAATAGTGGAATTTGTTGCCCCAGGTTGGCCGTATCAACCATGTTCCCAAGGTGTGCAGTTTGCTTAAACTCCTAGACGATTCAGGAGCTTTAGATATGATTCTGTTGAAAAACAGCTCCATTCTGTGTTCATTCATAATTGTGCCTCCTTTGATGCTTAGTCCACACATTTTTTTCTGTCTTCTTTTTTCTCCCCATGGTTTGGTTTAGCTTTTTGTGTGTACATACTTGTGCATTTAACTATGAACAGTTACAACATCATAAAGTTCAAGTAGAGATTTAGTCTACCCATTTGTTCATAAGTGTCAAACCTATCTAAGCTGAAGGCATAGCTAGCCCAGCTGATGGAACAAAAGACTCTCAAACCAAAGCCAGCATTTTTTGGGAAGATGACACCCTTGTTTCACACCCCTTTGTCACAGATGCTGTTCGGTGCAATTTTTAGGATGTCTGAAATTCACAGGTGGCCTTATATATGTATTTTATTATGTTGTTGATTTTTGGCCTCCCAATTTGAACATCTCTTCTTTCCCCTTCCCCTCTCTCTAGATGTCCCCTAGCTGTGCTGACCTCTGCACTGTGTAGTGTTGTCATCTGGTGGATTGTGTGTGACTACATCCTTCCCATCCTGCTGTTCTGTCTCGATGGCTTCAGAACACAGTAGCCATCCGGACCCTTTGACAGATATAGTTTGCTGTGTAAGTGTTCCACTCCCTTTCCCACCTGTGGCTTCTCTTGCTGTCTGGTGTGGTCCTCACAGTACATGTTTTTCTCCTTTGAGCTCTCCTTGCTTTGTTGGGTTGCCCGCTTTCAAAGTGCTTCTGCATCTTTTCCATGTATGGGATCGCGGCAAGGAGGGAGGGCCTTGTTGTTTCTGTCATAGCAGGGATATTGCAAATAGCACCTAGCTTATAAGTTGCACTTACCCTTAAATTTTTTAATAGCTGTTTATAAATGAAGGCATACAAGTCATTTTCTTTCCTGTTAAAAATGTCCTCTTGTTGGGATAATTAAGGTATTTTCCTTCCAACAGGTGGCTCTACATGTCTTCCTAGTTTTCTGTATCTTGAGTGTGTCTGTGTAGCAAAAAGAGTTTTCTCCATAGTCTCCTTCCTGTCTTTAGCAAAGGAAAGATTGGGTTTCACAACCTGGGCGCTAATGAAAACAAGGTTCTGATCTCTGCCCATGCAGCAGCTCTGTCCTAAGCAATTTCTCTTCAGTCTGTGGAGCTGGCTCCTCTTGGCCACTCATCTGTAGATATACAGAAAGTAAAGTACAGTTTTCATACCTTCATCTTAAGTAAAACTAAGAGGGGAAAAAATGCTTGGTGTCTTGTGTTTGTGCCTTTCCACTTCTCTGTCTCTTACCCCAGAATAACCAGAATGGCTTTTATTACGTTTAGTAGACAATTTAGCTTTTTCTGGAGTTCACTCTTCCTGTATAGAGAAGACACTTTTCTGCAGAGCAGGCAGCTTCTGTATGGAGCATCACAGTTAAGGCCACAGAGAGACCAGGTCCCATGACCACACCACCTCTCATGTCTGGGCTGCAGTCTTTATTTTCCAAAACTTTTCTTTCACTCCATTCCAAAAATGTCTTTTCTTGTCCAAGCTTGGATTTGGAAATTGCAGAAGAATGCAGAAGTTCCTCTAGGATCTCTTCCAAAGTGAAATACCATCGCAACCAACTCTCATTTTGTGGTTTCACTGAGTGTGTTCCAATGACTCAGAAAGATCAGGATTAAAGAACCCCTGCTTAACAAATTGTTACACTCCTTCCCTGACCATCTTATTCAGATGAGCTTCGGTCATGTGTTCATTGCACATTTTTCTGAGATCAATTCATCCTTTTGGTGTTTTTCCCTTTGCTTCTCCACCTGTTCTGACTGAAGAGCTATGATGCGCTGCATAGATATATTCTTCTCAGGCTATTCCAAGTGTAGAGACATTCTGAGTGGGTTGAGATGTTGCTAATAACTCTTGGGCCTTTGTCCCCTAGGCCATTTTAAACATGGTGTCTGCCAGGCTTTCTCCTTTTTATTGTCGTCTATACGACAAGCTCTCGTGGCTGGTGCTGCTGTTTCATTTGAAGATTGCTGCAGAACATTCCATTCAGCCCGCCTAGTAACTTGGAATGTACAGAAACAAAAAACTTTCCATCACAACAGTTATGTTGAGCCTTCTTATGACTTTCATCCAAAGATGATCCATTGTGGTTGTTCATCTCTGGGTCAGTGAGGGAGTGAGCCTGGGAGCAGCTGCTTTTTGTGTTTGTGTACGTATGTGTGTATTGATGTGTGCTCTGTGTGCGTGCATGCATGGGGAAACTAGCGGAGAACGTTGGGTGTCCTCCTCTATTTCCTTGAGATGGTGTCTCTCACTAATCCTAGAGGTGCTGGTTTTGGTCAGACTGGCTAGCCAGTACATGCCTGCAATCCTCCTGTCTCTGCTCCCCCTCAGGACTGAGGTGACAATCATGCATGGCCATGCCTATCTTTTCATATGGGTTTCATGTGAGGATTAAGCTTGGGTCTTCATTCTTACATGAAGAGCATTCTTACCTGCTGAGCCATCTCCACAGCCTCACTAGCTGTTTTTGAGAGCCCCTTAGCTGGTGGCTTGGAGCCTTAGACCCAAGCAGCACTCACTCAGGGGACATCATTCTGAAAGTTCTGTAGCAGTGGTCCCCTTGAAGTGGTGCATAACTGCCTGATGGACTCTGGTCTTGGATTTGGACATTCAGGCATTTTGTGGCTTGGTAAGTGAGACACCTGACTCTTCAGTTTTCATTTTGCTGTCTGCCTCACGTTGTGGATGTCCCTGTATGGAAATCAGGCTGCCAGGACTCCAGAAATAAAGGCAGAGTGGACAGTGGCCTATGATTCATGCAGAAGATCTTTTGTCAGGGAAGTTGGAAAGGAGAAAAAGGCATTCTGAATACTTCTTGGGACCAGCCATGTGATTGGCCTGGTTTGGAGGATGGAAGGCAGGGAGTCCCCAAGGAACACTTCACTCCTGTCCGCTTCCCTTTCCAGATCTGGAGTTCCTTCCAGATGCCGCTGGTAATATGTAGATGTGGTTTGGGGGGCTTCTTTCCATACGGATGCATAATCTACAGAAGGAGAAGTGTTGGGTCAAACGTGGGCTGGTTTGTTGAATTAGATGGCCTGTGAGATTGAAAGCTAGTTTCTTCAGGTCTTTCAGAAATGCTGTGTGCACACAGTGCTGCAGTTGGGGTGGTGACTCTATCTCCTCTTCCCACACAACTGGCTGCTGCTGGCCTAGAAGAACCTGCTGCTTCTCTGAGTGATCAGATGGTAACCAGTGTCTACTAATTACCACACATGCGTAACTGTGGGTAACCCTATGGTCATAGGAACTTAGGAGTCTTTACAGCTGGAAGGATCTATTTTTGGTTGTCAGCTACCATGGTGTGACTTGGGCCTGAGAAGAAGGTTGGCTTGGTAGTTGTAGTGGCTTTGTTTGACTCGTAGGTATTGAGTTCTTACAAGATGTTTCTGGATCTCTCATTTTTTGCTTGAATCTGAGAAGAGAAAGCAACTTTGAAGTCAGTATTTTCTCGTTCAGTTAAGTAAACCCAGGTAAATATAAATGAGGGTATTTGCCATAGTTTTTGAGTAAATATTTCCTAAGTAAAGATTTGGCATATCACATCTTTTGATAGTTTCTGATGTGTTTCCTCTGACAATTTAATGAAGTAAAAATGAGACCTCTACTGATGAACAAGGTATTCTGTGTGTACTTTGTCTGAGGCTATTGTTTCTGATTCATGAATTTGCCTTTTAACAGTCTGCTTCCATAAGAATTTAGAGATCGAGGCACATTTCGCAACATCTAAGTGACTGCACTTTCATTGTTAAGACTTAGTCCATTCTGATAATCTAGACAAAACCAACATTTTGCTTGAACATATTTAAAACTTTAGAAATGTTATATAAAAATATTATTGAGTGGGGCATGGTGGTACATGCCTTTAATTCCAGTACTCTGGAGACAGAGGGAGGTGAGTTTGAGGCCAGGCTGGAACTACAGAATGAGTTTCAGGTCATCCTGGGATAGAATGAGACCTTACCTTGAAAAACAATTACTATTGATTTGATGTTTGTTACATTTGCTTTCAGCTCTGACCAGTGAAAATGATGTATCTAGTTTATATATTTATATTCATACTTTAAGGTTTGGGATGTGTGACGTATTTTCATGACTACCAATCTAAGAGTTTCCCAGGACAGATTTAACTGATGGATTTCTTTGGTGTATGAATTGCTTTAACTAACACCAGATCATTCATTTACCAAAAGCAAAGCACTTGGTTATCTCTGTGTAACTGTCACAGAGAAATGAGGTACCCCATTTTAAAAGGCCTTGATGTAAAAATGTGTTTTAGGGTTATTTGTTATATAGTTATAATGTGTTTAGGGTTATTCATTTGTTTATATATTGATTGATTTTTTTTTGGCAAATGTTACAGAAAAGTCTATCAATTCACAAAAAATCATTTGCATGCAAGTGCAAAAGTGCCTTCCTCTGTCAGTATTTGAAAGTATTTTAGTGAATATAATCTTATTTTTTCCAACTGTTTTCAGAGTAATCCTTCAGTCGAGTGTTCAGACCTGTAAAACATCTGAACCTAACCTTACTGGCAGTGCAGGCATAACTAAACGAGCAACCAGATCTGCTTCGAGGAAAAGCAGTCCTAAAAGGTGAGAAAAGACCCTGCTGTTCTGGAAAGTGCCAACCATTGGTTTCCAGTTTAAGCTTTTGGACCCTGCTTCTGGAGGTGGACATGAAACAGGCAGTAGTCTCTGTAATGAGAAATTACTAGTTCATCCTCTATGAAAATCTGCAGCATTTGGATGTGGGCTTTGGGGTACCTTATTGCTGTGAGGGAATTCTTAACTGGAAGTGTAGTCATTTGTCTCATTGAGAATGTTGCTCTAGAACTTTTTAAATTAGAATTTTCTCTCATGCAAGTATTAACCAGGCCTGACCTTGCTTAGCTTTCAAGATTAAATGAGATCAGGCATGTCCAGAGTGGTATGGACATAGACTAAGTTAGGATTTTCTAAAGCTCTGTAGCTGGGCTCAGAAGAAACCCTCTCCTGTGTCATTTAACACAGCTCAGTTGATTGCTGGAGCATCCACTGCACATAGCAGTGCCTCTGGAAAGGTAGAAACCTCCTTGACCTTGACCTAACGACTCTTCTGTGGTCTCAGCCCTCTCAGATGTGCTACTGCTTACATTACCAGTTGTCACTTCCTTCATTAAGAACAGGCTCTGATGGGAGAAGATACTGCTGTCTGCAGAGTGAATGGTTCCTGACTTACCGTGAACAAGTCCTGCAGGCTTGGACAGGATGCTCTGAGGATTCTAGACTATATTGCATACTGAATGTTCATGCAGGCGGGCTGAATGAACTGGCCCAAAACACCTTCCTGGAATTTGGGATAATGCGAAAAGCCAGAAATACTTGGGTTTTGAATCTATGAAATACAGCAAATCGTTGGTAGCTAGGCTGTAGCCTGGAGCTTTTAGCTTGTGGAATAGTGTTTATTTTTGGTTGAAGGGTAATAAAGGAATTAACATTGGCATGTAATCCGATGCAGAAAATAGTATGGGCTAAAAAGATTGAGTAATTCTGAAGAACTCAACTGAAACCTCTTCTTTTTAAACAGCAGTACAAAAAGATAAAATGGGACTCCTTTTCAGGAGGTGCAGGGACTGTGGTCTTCTGTTAAGGCTGTCTCTGTTACAGGTTCATGTTCTCCCTCATCCAGTGCTGGTGCATAGTGCTCCACCACTCATGCCCTCTTCCTCATCCTCATCCCAGCGCTGGTGCATAGTGCTCCACCACTCATGCCCTCTTCCTCATCCTCATCCAGCACTGGTGCATAGTGCTCCACCACTCATGCCCTCTTCCTCATCCTCATCCCAGCCCTGGTGGTGCATGCCCCTCTTCCTCATCCTCATCCCAGCCCCAGTGCTCCACCACTCATGCCCTCTTCCTCATCCTCATCCCAGCCCTGGTGCATAGTGCTCCACCACTCATGCCCTCTTCCTCATCCCAGCCCTGGTGCATAGTGCTCCACCACTCATGCCCTCTTCCTCATCCTCATCCCAGCACTGGTGCATAGTGCTCCACCACTCATGCCCTCTTCCTCATCCCAGCCCTGGTGCATAGTGCTCCACCACTCATGCCCTCTTCCTCATCCTCATACCAGCACTGGTGCATAGTGCTCCACCACTCATGCTCTCTTCCTCATCCTCATACCAGCACTGGTGCATAGTGCTCCACCACTCATGCCCTCTTCCTCATCCTCATCCCAGCACTGGTGCATAGTGCTCCACCACTCATGCCCTCTTCCTCATCCCAGCCCTGGTGCATAGTGCTCCACCACTCATGCCCTCTTCCTCATCCTCATACCAGCATTGGTGCATAGTGCTCCACCACTCATGCCCTCTTCCTCATCCTCATCCCAGCCCTGGTGCATAGTGCTCCACCACTCATGCCCTCTTCCTCATCCTCATCCCAGCATTGGTGCATAGTGCTCCACCACTCATGCCCTCTTCCTCATCCTCATCCCAGCATTGGTGCATAGTGCTCCACCACTCATGCCCTCTTCCTCATCCTCATCCAGCCCTGGTGCATAGTGCTCCACCACTCATGCCCTCTTCCTCATCCTCATCCCAGCACTGGTGCATAGTGCTCCACCACTCATGCCCTCTTCCTCATCCTCATCCAGCCCTGGTGCATAGTGCTCCACCACTCATGCCCTCTTCCTCATCCTCATCCCAGCATTGGTGCATAGTGCTCCACCACTCATGCCCTCTTCCTCATCCTCATCCCAGCATTGGTGCATAGTGCTCCACCACTCATGCCCTCTTCCTCATCCCAGCCCTGGTGCATAGTGCTCCACCACTCATGCCCTCTTCCTCATCCTCATCCCAGCACTGATGCATAGTGCTCCACCACTCATGCCCTCTTCCTCATCCCAGCCCTGGTGCATAGTGCTCCACCACTCATGCCCTCTTCCTCATCCCCATCCCAGCATTGGTGCATAGTGCTCCACCACTCATGCCCTCTTCCTCATCCTCATCCCAGCACTGGTGCATAGTGCTCCACCACTCATGCCCTCTTCCTCATCCTCATCCCAGCATTGGTGCATAGTGCTCCACCACTCATGCCCTCTTCCTCATCCTCATCCCAGCACTGGTGCATCATGCTCTACACCACTCATGCCCTCTTCCTCATCCTCATCCCAGCACTGATGCATAGTGCTCCACCACTCATGCCCTCTTCCTCATCCTCATCCCAGCACTGGTGCATAGTGCTCCACCACTCATGCCCTCTTCCTCATCCTCATACCAGCACTGGTGCATAGTGCTCCACCACTCATGCCCTCTTCCTCATCCTCATCCAGCCCTGGTGCATAGTGCTCCACCACTCATGCCCTCTTCCTCATCCTCATCCCAGCATTGGTGCATAGTGCTCCACCACTCATGCCCTCTTCCTCATCCTCATCCCAGCATTGGTGCATAGTGCTCCACCACTCATGCCCTCTTCCTCATCCTCATCCCAGCATTGGTGCATAGTGCTCCACCACTCATGCCCTCTTCCTCATCCTCATCCCAGCATTGGTGCATAGTGCTCCACCACTCATGCCCTCTTCCTCATCCTCATCCCAGCATTGGTGCATAGTGCTCCACCACTCATGCCCTCTTCCTCATCCTCATCCCAGCATTGGTGCATAGTGCTCCACCACTCATGCCCTCTTCCTCATCCTCATCCCAGCATTGGTGCATAGTGCTCCACCACTCATGCTCTCTTCCTCATCCTCATCCCAGCCCTGGTGCATAGTGCTCCACCACTCATGCCCTCTTCCTCATCCTCATCCCAGCCCTGGTGCATAGTGCTCCACCACTCATGCCCTCTTCCTCATCCTCATCCCAGCATTGGTGCATAGTGCTCCACCACTCATGCCCTCTTCCTCATCCTCATCCCAGCCCTGGTGCATAGTGCTCCACCACTCATGCCCTCTTCCTCATCCTCATCCCAGCACTGGTGCATAGTGCTCCACCCCTCATGCCCTCTTCCTCATCCCAGCCCTGGTGCATAGTGCTCCACCACTCATGCCCTCTTCCTCATCCTCATCCCAGCCCTGGTGCATAGTGCTCCACCACTCATGCCCTCTTCCTCATCCTCATCCCAGCCCTGGTGCATAGTGCTCCACCACTCATGCCCTCTTCTTCATCCTCATCCCAGCACTGATGCATAGTGCTCCACCACTCATGCCCTCTTCCTCATCCCAGCCCTGGTGCATAGTGCTCCACCACTCATGCCCTCTTCCTCATCCTCATCCCAGCCCTGGTGCATAGTGCTCCACCACTCATGCCCTCTTCCTCATCCTCATCCCAGCACTGATGCATAGTGCTCCACCACTCATGCCCTCTTCCTCATCCCAGCCCTGGTGCATAGTGCTCCACCACTCATGCCCTCTTCCTCATCCTCATCCCAGCATTGGTGCATAGTGCTCCACCACTCATGCCCTCTTCCTCATCCTCATCCCAGCATTGGTGCATAGTGCTCCACCACTCATGCCCTCTTCCTCATCCTCATCCCAGCATTGGTGCATAGTGCTCCACCACTCATGCCCTCTTCCTCATCCTCATCCCAGCATTGGTGCATAGTGCTCCACCACTCATGCCCTCTTCCTCATCCTCATCCCAGCATTGGTGCATAGTGCTCCACCACTCATGCCCTCTTCCTCATCCTCATCCCAGCATTGGTGCATAGTGCTCCACCACTCATGCCCTCTTCCTCATCCTCATCCCAGCACTGGTGCATAGTGCTCCACCACTCATGCCCTCTTCCTCATCCTCATCCCAGCATTGGTGCATAGTGCTCCACCACTCATGCTCTCCTCCTCATTCTCATCCCACCGCCGGTGCATCATGCTCTACACCACTCATGCCCTCTTCCTCATCCTCATCCCACCACTGGTGCATCATGCTCTACACCACTCATGCTCTCCTCCTCACCTGTTCTTCGAGGCTTCCAGGATGGAGATCCCCAACTTCTTTCACTGCACTGAACTGACCCCTTTGATTTTTGACAGTTTCCTGAGAGACTCTTCAGCTTTGGAAAATTTCCCCTCTAACTTGTTAAAAAAGCTGTCAGTGGCTGGATAAGTGAGAGTTTTGTTATTAATGAGGAAGTAACACACTTGTCATGGCAGATGATAATTCTGTCATGTGTCCCTTTGAATGTAAGCCATCTCTAAATGTAAGACATGTGGCAGAAATTCAGGCACATCAAGGTGCTTATGGCCTGGATGTGATGGAATGGTCTAGACCTGGTGCTCTGCATGGCTCCCCCGCCCCCCGCCCTTGCTCAAGTCTGAAAAGGGGAAATCATGGGCTTCTTCTCTCTTAACTTCCCATCAGAACTATAAATCCATGTTAACTTTTTTCCTTTAGAAATTCAGCCCAGGGAATAATTGATTAAGTTGAATTTCCCTGTTTTCAGCCTTCTCACACTAACTCTGAAGAGCGTTCTCAGAATGAGACCTGAAAATGCTACTACTTAATCCTGACATGGTGGCACGTACCTTTAATCCCAGCACTCAGGAGGCTGGGATAGGAGGATTGCTCTGAGTTCAAAGCCAGCCAAGGCTAATGAGTGAGTTACAGGTTAGCATAGGCTCAAAAATAAATGAATAAATAAAAGTCACTAGCAGATACCTCATTTGTTGCCATTTACCTTAATTTATGGCTTTTCATAGCTCTTTCACTGGTACATGTTTCTGAAAGCATCAGCAGCTGCTTTTGGACAGTCTTCTTACTTCATCCCATTTTCTAAAATATCTTGACATGGGGCTGGAGAGAAGGCTTAGCAGTTAAAGGTGCTTGATTGCAAAACCTGCTGGCCTGGGTTTGATTCCACAATATCCACATAAAGCACAAAGGGGGTATATGGGTCTGGAATTCTGGCTTGTTTATTTCTATTTCCTCCCCCCCCCCCGCAAATAAATAAGTAAATTATTTTTTAAAAAACACCTAAAATGGATTAGAGAGATGGTTTAGTGCTTAAGGCACTTGCCTGCAAAGCCTAAGAACACATGTTTGAATCTTCAGGTCCCACATAGCCAGACTTACAGTGCAGTGTCACACATGTGCATGTGCACAAGGGGGCACATGGAGTTCATTCACAGCTGCTGAAAAACCCTGCCATTCTCTCTCTCTCTCTCTCTCTCTCTCTCTCTCTCTCTCTCTCTCAAAAAATAAAATGGTTTTCAAAATAGCTAACACACACAAGTGCCATACGTTTCCTCTTTGGGAACTATCACTCCCATTGCCTAACCAGTTTGGTGCCCATGTCTTGGGTGTTTCATCTCTTGTTCCTGTTGTGAGGAAGAGCAATGCTCAGGGTCTGTCTTCAGCCACCAAAATCGTGTGTTTGCATGAGCTCTTCACCCACAAGGTGCTTGCTATGTGTGCTTCTCTTAAGTACTTCTAGGAAGTTCACTGTCACCTAGCCTATCACTGGGTCTCAGCTCTTGGTACCTGTCCATTGCTTCTGCTATTCTCTCCAAAAGTGCATTTGTGCTAGAGTCTCAAGATCCTGTCTCTATAATTTGTTAAATGTGATTCCCTCTGATCTTTTTAAATATTAATGTCCCCTTGAAATTCCAGGTGTTTTCCCACTGGCTCCAACAGCTGACTGGACCTTTTGACAGTAGTGTGTACTTCCTGTCTCTGAAAGCTCCATAGTCAGTTCAGACAAGCCTTCTCTGCTCAAGTGAGGGTCGGCTCCAGATTGCAAAGGGTTTTTCTGTCCCTTGTTTTGCGTTTGCTTTTCTCTGAAGTTTCTGCTGAGTTGACAGTGTAATAAACATAGGAAGGAAGGGTGAGAGTCAGGGTTGGTTTCTGACAAGCAGAAGAGGGCCATTGGCTGTCCCTGCTTGTGCCTCCCCACAGACATGCCAACTTCTTGAGGTGCCAGAAGTGTTTCGGTGACCAAATCCTGGCTTTTGAAACCATCCAGTAACCCTTCTTTATCTCTCGTTCTTCCGCTTTCCCCACAGCCTGGTTCCTCAGAGGGAAAGGAGGACAAGGACTGCTTTGCAGCCAGTGCCCGCGCAGGCATTCTGGTACTTTCCTTGCTCTGCTGCCCCTGCCCGCCTGCCTTTATTTTTATTTATTTCTATTGTTTTAAACAAATTTCACAGAACTGAACCTTTCTGTGCTCGACTTTTTCTCCTGTGTGTCTTTGCTTTGTGGTTGATATTGTACTGTCTCTTTCACAGTATTTGTCATTAAAACAGTTATACAAATTATGCACTTTTCAGCATGTCAACATTTTTATTATGTTGCCTTCCTTGTCTTTGATAAATACCACTGGGACACTTTGAAAGCTTCATGGTAAAATCATTTTGTTCTGTTTTTTTTCTCCTCAGTCCATCCATTTCAAGGACTAAGACAGTCTTGCGTTAAGTAAGCCCATGGCCAGAACTGAAGATGAACTAGAAACAGGAAACTCCAGCAGGACTTAGAGCAGTCTGTTTGAAAACAGAATTACAGAAGCCTTAGTTGCTTTCCGTCTAAGAAGTTTACTCAATGAAGACTGTCACTGGAGTTTCACTCACTAAGTTTGGGGCCCCATTGAAAAACTTGAGGGGCCCAACTCTCCTTTATGTAGACTCGTCTCAAGTCGAGCCACAAAGATGTCATTGTAAGTTTAGTCTCAGGTGTAAATATCCCGGCCCGCTGCCATCCTGAGAGCCACCTGGTCTGTATGGTACATGTGTGTCCCTGTGATGGCAATCTTGTTCGCTGCTGGCCTTCAGAAGGGTTGAGGGTCCTGATGGAGGTCTGTTATGTATTTATTTTCTGTTTGCAATCCCATGGAGAAATTCATAAAACGATGCAGTGTATTACTGCAGAGGCCCTTTCTGTCACTGACACGATGCGCTTTGATTGTCTTCACTTTACTCTTGTAATACTGTTGTGGTTAGGGTTTACTCCATGAAGTGCCCAAGCTGCTTGTCTTCCACCAAAGAGTGCTTTATTATCAAGAACCTGTGAGAGCCATGTTTAAACACTGTTGTATGCCACAATGCCAAATGATGTTTGCTACGGGGTATTAATAGAAGCTTTTGATGTCTCAGAGATGCTGGTTTCTGGGTTGGAAAACCATTGCAATTTCTTCCTTTGTAGGGAGTTTAGTGATTGAAGAAGTGAGGCTGCATGTGGTTGGGCTGCCCAGTCACACAAGTTAAAAATCATATTTCCTCCCATACATCAAAGCAAAGCACTGTTGGTTTTTATCCTTGGAAACAGCAATCCCAAATAATGATGGCTTTGAAAGCAAAACTGTTAACACTTTGTAGAGTCTTTCTCTGCAACACTGTAGATTTTATTTCCTTCTGTGATTCACACCCTGATTTTGGAGACAATCACTCACCCATTCACCTCTGGATTTCAGTAGTCTGTACTAAGAGGTCTCACTGCTGCCTTTGGTTAGGGACTGTGACTGTGACTGCAGAGTGCCTTCTTTCCTCGCCCTCCCGCCCCTCAGCAAAGCCTGTGCCATAGAGAACCGTAAGCCCCAAACTTATCTGCTGCCAAAGAGAGAGAGGAGAGAAAGGAGGGCCCGTGGCCCATAGTTAAAGTATATATTACCATCATCTTGGTTACTTCATAATAAAGGAGAATGCCAGTCCTAGTTTGGATACTGGAGAGCTATAATATGGAGGGCCTTCTTAGGACAGGAGAGTGTGTCAAGCGGACATGTCATTCCACTTGAAAAACGGCCTTCCTTTCAATTAGAATGAACAAGTTAAACTTTTAACTGCTGACCTCTGGGAATGCAAAAAGAAATGGAAAGAGAGTGGCTTCTTCCTTTTTAGTGTTTTTGTCCTCCCCTCATCAGGCACCATGGAAGTAGAATCATGCATTTTCTTCTCTGGAGGGATAGATAGGAGACCTGGGAGGGAGGAGAAGCATTCCACTTACGTGTAGTGATCAGACCACATATTAAAATGTGCTCACACACGAAATATTGAATTCTCAGGGCAACTCTTCCCCCTTAATGTCTGACAAGGCCAGCTCCTCCTAACTTGCCCAGGTAGTTGGGAGAGCACACTTCCGTCTCCGCCAAGTTTGATGTGGTTTTTGTGTACAGAATGAGTGACTAGGCCGCCCATGGCCACTCATGCTGAGTCCTGGTGAGTAAGCCACATGTGTTTTGATGGCAGCTACAGCACTTTTTAGTTCATAAATCGCCTTTCTGTGTTGGCAGCTTCTTTCCAACTGGAATCGCTATCACTGTGGCTCTTACTAAATCCCCTGCATTTAGTTCTGCTTGCTGAAATTAGTCATAGGAAACTTGTGAGTTGGTGGTGACACGTTCCCAGCAATACCCACCCTGATGACTAGGGCTAGTGCTGGGGATGGATTGCATAGCAACAGAGTTCAACTGAGTGGGACATATCTAGAATCCAAGAAGTCTCTGGTCTGACTATTGGAAAGTCCTTCCTGGTGTTAATAAATTAAATACCTCCAACTAAAACTACCCACAATGTTCTGGGATTCTAACTTAAGAGTCCTTGTTCTGGAAGACCCTGTTGCTATGGAATGTGAGTCAGCATAGGCCAGATGGAGAGATTCCTTTTAAGAGCTTTAAATAGCTTTGAAAGTACACCAAGACTGCTTCTAACAGAATTAAAATTAGAAGTGAATATTTATAGATGCCCTTGAAGCTTTCTGGGGACCCAGATTGTCATCAAGAGCCAAGGAGATTCCAAAAGAGAAGTGTTGTGAAACTGGGCTCTAGGTAGTGTAAAGTGACTTCTGCCATGTTGAGAATAATCTAGAAGTTTCTTGCCTACAGAGAAGAGGGGTTGGCAATGAGCAGCAGAGGTAACCTCACTTGTCCAGCATGGCTGTCCCTGGCCACACGCTGCCCTTTTCTATAGAATCTTGTGGATCCAGACTAGACTCCAAGAAGCTAGCCCTACCCTTCTCCCAGGAGTGATTTCTACCTCTTGGCTGGGGCACAGGCAAGTAGGAGAGGCATTCCCAAGTGTGCCCTTGAGGCCACCGAGCCTGCTCTTGGAATGCCGTCCAGTCTGGCGGACCTTGGAGCTTTTCTAGCTGCCTTGTGCCTGGACTTCCTCAAGCCTTCCCTTGCGTGAATTGCTCTAGTGACAATAAGTAATGCACTCCCTTGGTGTGACTTCTAGAAGTAACTCAGTGGCTTTTCTTCATGTTTTCTAAAAGTTCTTACTGTATTTTTGAAAGCAGTGGTCATCAAAAACATCCATAATAGATTTTTATTTCTTTGAGTTTTCTCCCCCCAACACTGAAATGTCCTCTAGTGAGGGTAACTGCTGTCCTTCTGTTCCCCCTAAATCTGAGCGTTCTCCATATCACTGAGGGGGATAGTACAGATAGGTTTGAAAGACTGGATGACTCACTTATACTGTGTAGGACATTACTTCCTTAATTATCCAGTACAACCCACTGTCAGCAGACATGTCCATCAGAGTACTACAGTTTTATATTAATAGTTTGCAGACTTTATGTAATGTGCACTCATGTACAGATTAGTAAAAGGTTTTAAAATGTTAACTGATCAATCAGTATTTGATCATCTTGATATTTTATTAAAATGTATATTTTTTAATCATATTTTTTAAAGCTGAGAGAACTAATTGAATGTTTTATTTTCCCGAAGGTATTTTTAAGATAAAGCTTCATAATGGCCTGTAAACTTTGCATACATATGTAGTTTTTGATATATATTGTTGCATTTGAAAATTTATGTAATTGTAAATGGTTTTATAAAAATACTAAGTGGTAGAAATTGTATAATTACAATCATATAATTAAAAATATAATCAAACAGCCCTTTGGTTTATTGTGTTCACTTACTGAACAGGCTAAGTTATGGTTGGTAGCAGTTAAAATATGAATTACTAGTTTGCAAGGGTCACTATGACAGAAATACTACAGCCTGGTGGAAAGCATGAATGAAAATGTATTTCCTCACAGTTTTGGAGGCTGTGAGTCCACAATCAATATGTCAGTGGGGTTGGTGTCTTTTTTTTTTTTTCTAGGCTTATAGATGGTTCCCTTCTTTCCAGCCTCACACAGCCTTTCCTCTGTCCCTCATCTTCCCTGGTGTCTTATATAGCTTGGTCTTAAAAGGAATCCAGGCAAAGAGAATTAGGGCCATACTAGCACCCTCATTTTACCTTCATCTCTTTGAAAGCCCTGTCTCCAGATATAGCCAGATCCTGAGGTGAGGGGGTTAGGGCTTTAGCATTTTAATACTAGGTGACCCAGGCATAAAGCAGTGAGCAAGTAGGGGCCCTTGCTATGAAAACATACACATGCGCATGCACCCACACACACTCTGTCTCTCACACACAGTTCAGACAGTGCACAGGTCTGGAGACTCTAAAGATAAGACTCGAGCATACCATGCTATGGGGCCTTTCAGCCATGGACTGTAGCCCTCAGCTGCTAGGACAGACAGGCCTGAGGATCTGGGGCCTCTACATCTACTGTTCCAGCTAGGATGTTCCTTGCCTTCCCTCTCAATGACTCAGTACTGTAGCTCATGAAGAAAGGCCTCCTAAGTAGTGTCCAGCTCCCCAAGAGCTGGGCTTTGCTTCCTGCTGGGGTGTGTCAATGGAACCCGCCTCCTCTCCCATCTCTACACTGTTGCACATGGCTCTGCCAAATTGTGGTGGCAGTAGGCTCTGCCTACTGTGGACAGCTGGGTGGTCACCTGCCTCTCCATGACAGCCTCTAGACTGTGCTGGATGACACGTTGTCTTACTGGGGCTCAGTCACTCAGCCCCAGACAGGCAGCTCCATGAAGTTTCCCTTGGTTTCTGGTATTTATGGTATGTAAATAATTCCATGCAACTGAGTTATGTTTAGAAGAGGGTCATATTATCTTGGCCTGAAGGCAGAAATCTACCCACTACACCTAAGTCTTTTGTGAGTGGCTTGTTCAGAGGCTTTTCTAGGGGGATTGTGAGTGGGTAGAAATGTGAGTGGCCCTATCAGGAGTTGAAGAGATGGCTTAGCAGCTAAGGCGCTTGCCTGCAAAGCCTAAGGACCCATGCTTGGCTCTCCAGGTCCCACATAAGCCAGACGCACAAGGTGACACACGTGCACAAGGTCACACATGCACACAAGGTGGTACACACGTCTGAAGTTTGATTGCAATGCCTGGAGACCAAGAGCTCTCTTTCAGGAGGTCACAATAGTGGATTGGTATGACATGTCCACATGGAAAGACTAAGTCCTAAGGATGTGCCCACTTTGTGCCCTCAGGATCCTTTTTCTGCCTTTGGGCCATGTTTTGTTCATCTTTAAAACTGGTTAAGTACATAGCTTGTGGATTATACCAAGTCTGTGACTGCTGTATGGGCCCAAGGGCCACCATGTGATATCAGCTTTGCTCACCCCCTCCACTCAAAATTGTGTGTGCACTGGAGTTCTTCAAAATTGTTTTTACCACTGGGCGTGGTGGCGCACGCCTTTAATCCCAGCACTCGGGAGGCAGAGGTAGGAGGATCGCCGTGAGTTCAAGGCCACCCTGAGACTACATAGTTAATTCCAGGTCAGCCTGGGCCAGAGTGGGACCCTACCAAAAAAAAAAAACCAAAAAAAAAAAAAAAAAAAAAGAAGTTTTTACCATCTCCATGATGGGCCCTGACATTCTCCGCCCATTGTCAGCTGCCCGACGTGGTATTACATAGGTAGTTCTGCCTCTGGGCTGCCCAGTCTATTTGGTTACACGCCTCAGTTCTTCCTCACTTTTTCAGTAGCTATGACTGGGGCTGTTAGCCCCCCTAGATCCCTGTTTTCCTGTTCTCCAAACCATTGACAGCAATATCATGATGGGGGGATTAGAGGAGTAAAGTTTTGCTAGTCACAACATAAGACTGGCACATACAAGAGCCACATGTACTGCTTACTACTGTAATGCTTTTCAAGAGGACTGCAAATGTCCTCCCTCTTCATTAGCAGGTGTCTTGGGCTGTTACCCAGGTGAGCTGGTTATGACATTGAGCCCAACACATGGGTCTTCCATCCCCTTGTCAAGTTTTTACTCCTGTTTGGGGCATTTTGTCTTCTAAGTGCTGGCACAGTATAACTAACTGTACATTAGTCTCACCATTTCTCTCACGATCATTGGGCCCTTTGCAAGTCCTTCCAAGTTCTGCTCCCAGCTCCCTCCTTGGGGGCAGCGGCTTGTCACACCCCTGTAAGCACACCTGCCACCTTGCCTTGTGTCTAACTGTGTCTCGTCTCTTTGCCAGCAAGTCTGCATGGCTTTGATGAGCTCCTGGATGACCAGTGCTCTGTCAGCATGGAAACTACTAGGTAAGAGAGTCCTGCTGGTGGGGCCCGATCCAACAGGACTGCCAGCCACAAAGGCACTGAATGTGGCCTGGGGAGCCTCCGAGTGATCAAGTAGACTTTGGGTGGGTGAAGGAGCTGTGGTGTGGGTACTGTTTTCCTAGAGGAGCGATGTGTGTGTGAGAATGAACCAGGGCAGTTTTTCAGGCGGAGCGTTTATTGTGTGGGACTCTCCAAAGAATGGAGGACGTCTGGCATTGTTGCTGCCCGCACCTATCCAGTGCCAGTCAGGTTCTTAGCCACTGGACAGTCACAACACTCCCTTTCCCCCAGTTTTCTGCCAATGCCAGGGGGTCATGCTGCCCCTCTTGGGGAAGAGCTGACTAGGTATGAGCATCCAGAAAATCACCCCAGGTGCTCCGGGGACCCTGCTGAGGCAGATAGGGGTTCCTTCCCCTGCTCTGCTCTAACCCAACAGCAGGCAGGGGAGGTGGAGGGAAATGCTCATTCAGGCAGGGTGCAGAAGTCAGGAGGGCAGGCCTTGAGTGGTCCAGCCTTCCTGCCTGGCCATGGCATGTCCCCACAATCACCTGTGCCTATTATCCTCAGCCCTGGGTGGGAGAGGTCTGCTGTGACCCAGCCAGATGACACAGGCGGCATCTAGGCTGGCCTGTGGTGGGCACATCCTTCAGTGGCAGTTGAGTGGTCTTTTGGCATTGTGGGATGGAGCACAGCAGGACAAGAGGAGAGCCTGACTGTTCTTAGAGGCACCGTCTGTGGCAGGCCCTGGTGCAGAGCTGAGCGACAACTTACCCTCTCCTTTTTCCAGTGTCGGCTGGCTGACTCGGACTATTACCTTTCTAGACCGATTTTTAGTCTGGCTTGGGGTCCGCAGAGCCTAGACTCCAGAGGCCTCTCTCAGATCTACAGCACCATTCTTCCATCAGAAACCCTCCCCAGTGCAATGGAAGGCTATTTCTTCTGGCTAGCACCTGTCTCTCAGCAAGTGTTTTGGCTTTCTTCCTCCTCTGGGTATCGGGCGTGTGGCATGGCTGTGGTGGGAAAGCTATCACACTTACAGCCTCTCAATCCCAAGGTAGAAGAGCTTTTATTTTTTAATTTTAATTTGTTTATTAGAGACAATGAAAGGGGGATTGAGAGAACAAGAAAAAGAGAATGGGTTCACCAAGGCCTCTAGACACTGCAAACAAACGATGCATGCGCCACCTTGTGCATCTGGCTTATGTGGGTCCTCGGGAATGGCGCCTCGAACCAGGGTCCTTAGGCTTCACAGGCAAGTGCTTAGCCACTAAGCCATATCTCCATCCCTAGAAGTTTCTTGAACCCTCTTATCACAGGAGCCCTGATGACCGCTCCTGAGAACAAGAGTCCCTCCATCTACTGACAGCACTGAGGTGCACAGTGGGCCCCAGAGAAGTTCTTACTCCCCTGCAGTATGCATCACCTGCTTGCCAGCCGCTCCAAGACCCTCTGCCTCTCAGAAGATGCACAGTAAACATTCCCAACTTTCCATTTTGGCCACTGTTGAGTTCCCACACAGGTCACCTGGTGTTCTAGTTCTCCTCCCCTTTGCCTCCAAATGGAAACCACTTCCCGGGCCTGCTCAGCCCTGTCCCTCACCTCCAGAACTTGCATGTTCTGATTCCTCTGCTACAGCTATTTTTTTCTCCACTATTGCTATAACACAAGGCCAGCAACTAGTGTCCAGGTGGCTCATTCTGCAACTCCAGGGAGTGCTAAAAGTAGTCACGGGGAGTCCAGGGCCAACCATCCAGATTGAGATGGTGCTCAACCCTCCAAGTGTCCTTGGTGCCTTGGCAGGGTAGGATTTATGCACAAGTTAGATCCCACTTGACAGGCATCCCTAGTTTACAAGTGGCTGTGCTCCCAATTACATAGCCTCTTGGGACCTGGGCATTCTTGCGAAAGACATTATGCTTCGGGGCAGCAGTCGCTGCGCTTATCCTACACAGCTTGTCTTTCCCAGTGTCGTTGTGCTAGGTGCAGACACGTCTGTGTTTTGGTTGAGGGGATTCCTGGCATCAAGTAACAGGAAGCCGTGTCATCTGGGGAGAGGCTTTCCTGAAGCTGGAGGGGTGAAGATGGGCTGGAGCGGAGGTCTGTTGTCTCCGTGCCTCAATGGTGGTGGTGCTCAAGGTAGTGGAAACAAACACATCACACCTATTTGTCCTGCATGTGGCCTGTCCACGTGCACTTTCCCTTCTCCAGTCACCTCTGCCTCTTCCCGCCGCTGCCATCTTCCTTGCTGCTTTCCTGCCCTGTGGGTGACAGGGCACTTACAGGGTAAGTGCAGTCACCCAGGATGGGCTTTTCCATCCAGTAACCCTGCTGTGCCATAGGTGCAGGGAAGGGAGCCGCAGGTAGAGAGCGTGCCCTTCAGACCTCAAAGATGTCCTGGTGTCCAAGAAGAGTACAAGTAAAATAGTGGGGCACCCTGAGGGTCATGTTTCATGCTCATGTTTCAGTAAGTCAGGACCCTAGAGTGTAAGGAGGTAGCCACTGGCAAAGACCAGAAGGACAGGGTTCCAAGGAAAAGTGTCCAGATGGGCTGTGCTAGTAAGTTCTGTATTTAACAAGAGGGTTTCAGAGACTTTGATTATTCTCCTTTCCACGTAAACATGGCTACTGTGGGATGATGCCCAGCCTGACATGTGAAGCCCACCCTGGGTTGTCTCAAGCAGCCCCCGGCCATGTTGCAAGCAGAGTGGACACTGCCTGGGCAGGGACAGCAGCAGTGAGAAACACAGGGAGATCTTTCCTCAGGCAGAAATAAGCTCTTTGGAGGCACGCAGGCCTGTGTGTGCAAAGTGCAGCTCAGAAGAGGGTGCATCCTGTCTTTCTTCGCCTTGTGAAGTGGCTGCTCTGGAGGACTTCCCACTGGCCAGGAGCAGATTCAAAGACCACCACTGGCCTTACCTTGTAACCCTGCTCAGAGGGAATAAGCTCTGGAAGAGCAGGGATGACGGGAAGTCAGACACCCCCACAGTGTTCCTGACTTGCTTGGCTCAGGATGACAGTATGAGCAGGCTGTAAACACTGCAAAGCAGACTGACCACATGTCCAGACCACCACGCTGTGCCATTGCCACAGGGATTGCAGCCCCCAGCAGCAGCGTCTGCAGAGGTCCCTAGCCTGTGGTAAGAGGCATGCTAGGTTGCCGTTTGTCAGGCAGGACCTCAGCCTCCTGAAGGGAACAGCTGTTGGAGTCATGTCTTCCTGTTTAGATGTACAGACAGGCTTCGTGATCTTGCCCGATACTCTAGCAAGAGGGCGTCTTCAGGCCATGTCTGACAGTGCTCGGGGCCTCTCTCCATCCCCAACTCTACCTTCAGCTGCTGCCCTAGAGACATGACTCGAACACCTGAGGCCCAGTGGTTCCAAAGTGAACAGGGTGGGTATTAGCAGCTGCTCTTGGAATTCAAACTTGCCTGATCTCTCACCTTCTGAGACACCAGGTTTCTTTTGTTGGGTTAACCTGCTTGGTTTTAAGTTACCAACAAGCAGCATGGGGCCCAGAGTGCCCCATCTCATACATGGTGTACCTATACCCAGCCCTGAAAAGAACACTAATTCAGAGGTCCTGTGCTTCCAGTGCAGGTCCAAATGGAATGATCCTGCTAACTGCTCCCTCTGCCCTTTGCTTCTGCTTTTTGTCTTTGCTTTTGTCCAGTCTGTAGACAAGGGCACAGGCAAAAACTCCATCCCTTTGGCCTACCAAATGAGCAAGGTGCCTCTGTGTACACAGCTCATTACAGAAAGCAAGGTCCTGTCCTGCTGTATGACCACATATGAGATAGTACTGGGGTGAGGGGAATCATCGGGTGTTGTAACATCAAATCAAGTTCTGTATGGACTTTTCATGTGTCACTCACAACTTAAAAGGGAGCTTCTCTGCCAACTTCAAAGCCACGGTAAGGCAGAATAACTTCCTGTGACAACTTCAACCCTGCTGCATGATGACAAAGCTTCACTGTGCTGTGCCCAGGCTTCCTCAGTTTAGATCAGGGTACTCACTCCAGGAAAAGGAGTAAAATAGCTGATTGACATGACACACCTGAGTACTCACATTCATTTAATAAACAGGACCAGAGCAGGTGGGTGCCCAAAGCAAACATCTCTGATGGTAACATGTCTAGGGTGCAGCTTTGATTATTCGACAAAACCATGACTTCTCTTCACAGTGGCTTGGGCACAATCAAAAGGACTCAGTTTACTATTCACAAAATTCACAGGGAATACCGACCTTGACTTGCACTTGGATCCTGGTTCAGTGTTGTCTCAGTGTAACAAGTGGGAAAACTGTAAGCCACCATTACTCACAATCCCTCCAGTAAAGTGGGGGGGCACACCCTGACTGCCTGCGCTGTCTCCTCCCATGCACTTTTAATCTTCCTGGGCTCAGTGGGTGGGCAGCTTGTCTCTGGGCCTCAGTTGTTTAGGGTAGGATTCCAAGTTAGTAATTGAACCTCTCAAGTGGTCCCTGGCCCCAAATCTCCATCAAAGGCAATAAGAGGGGTGGGGTGAGAGGCCCAAGTGAGAAGCCTGCCCATAATTTGGGATAAATGCGAGTAGGTTACAAGTCTAGGCGAATACAGTGCTAAATTCTGATACCAGTTTTGAGGGACAAAATGATATACTTTTACCAAGAAACCTGTTCATTTGATTAGCTAATTAAGTAACATGATTCCTTAAATCTTAATGTCTGTCCTAAAAACCATCCAAACACTAAATACCCACACATGTATCCTAAGGGAGACTGTGTGTGTACACACACACAGAAACCACGAGGTAGTTTAAATCACCATTAAAAATCAATGCTTCTACTGCTTCAGAGTGGTGATCATAGACTATTATACAATGGCTATTTCCACAATTTAGAAGAGTTTAGATTTACGACTGAACAGTCACTGGAAAACTAGGCTGAGTGCTTTAAATTAATAGTTCTACGCATTTCCTGTAATACTAAAGGACATACTTATGACACTACAGATTTCTTTCCTCTCTGTACTTCTGGAGGGTTCAATCTGATCTATGTGTGCACATTTAAAACTAGAATTCCTGAACGTCACTGGAATTTCATCTCTCATGTCCTCAGAGAAACCCACCCATCCCACATCCTTCAGAGCCAGAGTGCAGCAGTCACAGGACATGACACGACATGGGAAAGCAACGTCGATTGTTCTTCAGAGTCTGACTCTTCTCACGGCAAGGAAAGTCTCTTTGGAGTGCTGCTCTGCTGCGGGAAGTGCTATCAGGCCAGGGCAGGGAAGTCCTCGGGGTCATCTGGGTTGGGAGCCACATCTTGTGTCTGAAGAAGCAAAGAAAGATTTGAAACTGGCAGATTTCCCTTGCCCTACCCAGGCAGTTTACTATGTGACACAGGTGGCCGGCTCACCTAGGAACTAATGGAGGGTCTGGCACAAACACTGCTGGGACACATGGGTCCACAGTGGAAGGGCCTCAGGGTCATTGTGGTAGCAGGCAAAGTGTACCCCCATCCCTCCAGCTAGAGTCATCTCCCTTTGATCCTGTCACAAACCATTTCTGAGATGTCCTTTGGATCTGACACTTCCTACTCCAATAAGCATGTTTACTAAATGCTGGTCACCCATGTTATGTAGAAGGATGAACTCAGTCCATGGAGAGAGAAGAGTGAAAGTGAGGAACTTCAGTCACAGACCTCCTGAGAATTAAGAGCCCACAGCAGGGGACAGCTAGTGTAAGGCAGTTAGGTGAGGATTTCTGAAGAGACAGCTTTTCTTGAGATAAGTGTCAGTTGATGAGAGAGAGAACAAATCTGGAATTTGTGGCTTGAGGGGTCAAAGGCAGACTGGACTGCCACATGAGCAGCGTAGGGCCATGTCCCCACCAGTCTCAACACAATGTGCTGTGAGCTGCTATAAGCTGCTTCTTGAAAGTAATGGCTATATACTTGCTGTTCAGTGAGATTTTTTTTTTTAATACCAGGAATCAAGAGTACCCAGAAAACACGTTTTGCAGTTGCTTAAGCTAAACTAAAGATACTTCTTGCAGGGCTCCTAACACATGAGAAGTAGGCAGAAAAGGAACATTTCTGACACCAGTCCTGGTAGAAAGGTCTGTTCCTATTCCAGGTCACAGGGATGGGGGTGTTCTCACATTTGCTCAGGAAACACAGAGCCCTGCCACATGCAAAAGCACATGTAGCTTCTGTCCACTGAGAACAGCAAATGAGATGGCTCAGTGGGTAAAGCATTTACTGCATGAGCCTGAAAACCCGAGTTCAGATCCCTGGAGCCTACTAAAGCAGACATGTAGCAAGAGTATTTGTGACCCTAAATCTATAATGAGAAGGGAAGTAAAGAGACACGAGAGTACCAAAGCTCACACACCAGCTAGCCTGGCATAGGCAACCAAGAGTTGTCCTCTGGACTCAACATGCACGCTGTAACATGTATGCCCCTGCACTCATACATATTCATCAGAATTTTTTGTTTTTTTGTTTATTACTTATTTGTTTGAGAGCAACAGAGAGAGGGAGAGAGAAAGAAGTAGATAGATGGAGAATGGGTGCACCAGGACCTCCAGCCACTGCAAACAAACTCCAGATGCATGCACCACCTTGTGCATCTGGCTTATGTGGGTCGTGGGGAATAGAGCCTCGAACCAGGGTCCTTGGGCTTCACAGGCAAGTACTTAACCACTAAGCCATCTCTCCATGCCCCAGAATTTTTTTAAATGATCCAACAGCAAGAGTTACTTTGCTAACCGACCCTGCATGGTTTAGGAGATGTGATATTAGAAATGGCTAAGATGGTGAGGTGAGGTAGCAGTCGGAGGTGTGGAGAAAGGCCAGCAGTATCAAAGGCAACAGGCCAGGACACACAGCACTGGCCAAGCAGCAGGGAAGGCTGTATGAGGCAGAATGAGCTGATTATAAAGGACCACAAAGCCTGAGGACTGTGCCCTGACACCATGGTCCTAGCATGAGGCACACATGAGACATGGTTGGGAAGCAGCCATCAGGGTCTAGCCCCACTCTAGCTGAGATCTTAGCTCATGTAGATTCAATGACACAGTGTACTCCAAGCCAACACTGGGGCCAGTGCTACCTAATGTATGTATGTAGACATCACTGTTCCAAACAGGCCCACATTAGACTTTACCTGGCTCAAAGAAGAACCTGACAACCCACCAAAATCAGAACGCTATAGGACCCCAAGTATCCTGGCCCCTCCCTTCCTTTAGCAAGCCATCTGAGACTTAGAATCCAGGCACTTACCACCACTTCTACTCGGGGTTCATAGTTCTCTGTCCTTCTGATCCTTCCACGGCCTCCCCGGGTGCCGCCCCTGGCTCCCCGTCCAGGACGAGGGAGGTTACCAAAATTTATCTCCAGCTGGGACGTGATGTCATTGGCGGCTTTCCGGAAAACATGGGATTCATCCTCATAGTCATCCTTTACCATCTGAAACAGGCACAGCATTAGACACACCCATGCCCAACCATCTGTACGTCACTGTCCGCTGGAAAGAGCCTCTCCCTGAATGTGTTCTGGCCCTGTCCTGCCAAGCTAGACACTGCTCTGACACAAGTGAGTTCTGCAAGTCTCAGTGTCACACATCTTCCCGTTCAGTTTTTATTTTATCTCACTATGTAGCCTAGGCTGGCAGGCCTCTAAATCACACTGATCTTCCTGCCTCAGTCTCCCACGTGTTGGGATTATAGGCATATGCCACCATACCTGGCCTCTTAAGTCTTACTCCAGCTTCGTTGAACCTAGAATTTTTGTATTTTCATAGGGTAAGAAAAAAGATTTGACATGACTAATGACAATTCATGTAAATGTTTCAAGTGTATTTTACTGAAATTAAGAAGGTTGTTGTTGGGAGGGGGCTGGAGAGATGGCTTAGCTGTTAAAGCACTGCTAGCAAAACCTAAGGACCCAGGTTTGATTCCTCAGGCTGGAGGCCCAGGTGCACCCATTCACACTCTCTCTCAAATAAATAAAATATTTTTAAAGGGTTTGTGTGTGTGTGTGTTTGTGTATATGTACTCTGTGTGGCGGGGACGGCAGCAGGCTCATGCATGCACTTCAAGTGTTGTTGCCTTCCACTTTGAGCCAGGGTCTCCTGTTGTTCACCATGCTGCTTTCACCAGGCTAGCTGGCCTTGGAGCTTCTAGGAAATTCTCTTGTCTTCCACCTCCCCTTCTCACGCTTGGCATGGGCTTGAATTATAGATGATTGTACTATAGTGTCTAACTCCAGGTACTCAGGCTTGCATGGCAAACACTCTGTCCACCAGTCTGGGATTAAAGTTTTAATTTCTCCCTGTCTTCTCTTTTATTTGTTCATAAATGCTACTCTGACAAACAAGGAAATATTACCTTACAGGAATAAAACTCAATGGAGAAGTTTTCAGCTTGGCACTGACTGTCAAATTCCATGTGTTGAGAACAGCAAAACATATGACTTAAATTTTGTAAAACAGTATATACTGCAGTGTATCAAGCTACTTTTAAAGAACTGCTTGTCTTAAGATCTTCCACATTTTATGAATATAAGTAAACTCTACCTTCTACTAAAAGAAAACTTATAGGCTGGAGAGATGGCTTAGTGGTTAAGCCGTTTGCTTTCAAAGCCAAAGGATCTTGGTTCAATTCTCCAGGACCCATGCAAGCCAGATGCACAAGGGAGCGCATGCATCTGGAGTTCGTTTGCAGTGGCTGGAGGCTCTGGTGCACCCATTCTCCCTCTCTCTCTCTTTCTGACTCTTTTCTCTCTCTCAAATAAATAAGTAAAAAAATATTTTTTTAAAAGAAACTTATAAATTTCATGGAATTTGATTTGGTCTCAGCTCATAATCATAGATAAGCCAGAGCCCCTCATTTTAAGTAAAATCAATATCACCAGGAAAAAAGGTGCACCAGGGATCCTACAACTTGCCACAAGATGAATTTCATTTCCTTGGGAACTGTTTTATATCTGCGTCTCCTTCAAATGTTTTAAAGAAAGGTGAGAGAAAGAGTCAGGAGCACTGACACATTCACACAAAAGCAGGAAGAGGCAATGGTAAGCCACACTATCAACATGCACCAGCAATACGTGGTTGGTTAGGTCTACAGGCTACTCTACTGCCTGAAGGGATCCAGGCAAGGCATAAAGGATGGAACTCAGTAGAAGGTGTGGGTTCCACTCTCAGCTGACTGGGCCAAAATGCTCATTTCACACAGTTACAGTGCAAACCAGAAATAACATTTTAGGACTCTTGTCTCTCAGGATGCCAAGAACACGATAAAGTAATAAACCCATAATCTGGCTTAGGCTGTTTCAAAAACAGTCCCTGAATAAACTCTGCAATGCTGTACAATTAGCAAGGACCAAAGCCTTGCCCTACATTGAAGCCAAGCCCAATGACTCAGGTAACCCAGGAGCAGGAGCCAGGAAGGATGAATCAGATGTGCACTGAGAAAGAGGCTTCTGTTTTTACCTGACATGTCAGCTGACCACACAGCTGTTTGAGACAAAGCTTTGTCATCCCCATAACAGAAACAAGCTGAGAACATGGACAGATGTCCCCAGCTAGCTAGCTAATGGGCTATAAAAGACATGACAGAGAATTCCAAGAGAGTAAAGCCCATCCTTAAAATGACCAAAACAAAACAGAGGGACACTGTACCAAATGACCCTCTAAAGAAAGTACTCCTCTAAGAATGCAATGAACCCAAGTATAAATGAGAACTAGCATGGCTTGGATCTTATATGGCCCATAGAAGCCTATATACTAACAGCATATTCCCAACCTGTGGTGCTACTGAGAAGTGGTAGAGCCTTCAGGAGGTAAGACCTGGGATGGAGCACTAGGATCGCAGCTTCTTCCTGGCCCTGTTTTCTGGCCACTATGAGGTAAGGAAGGTTTCTTCTGCCGTGTGCTCCCACTGTGATATATTGTGCTACCACGGGCCCAAAGCCACAGGTCAAGTGACCTGAAATTGGATCAACCTTTCCTCGTTCTAAGTTATCTCAGGGATTTTGTCACATCAACAGAAATCTAAGGAATCCAAGCAAATGTCTACAGTGTCCTGAAGTCCCAACTGAACGTAGTGACTAATGAACACCCAGACAGGCTTATTATCCCCATCACCACCGTTTCAAGCTGAGTGAATGAATACCCCTGCAGTGCTTCAGTACGCCTGTAAGAACAAGGATGTCATGCAAAGCCTGATGGCCTGAGTTGAGTTATCCACCATCTAGAATCTGTTTGCAATGGCAAGAGGCCTTGGCGTGTCCATTTACCCCTTTTCTCCCATTTACTTACAAATAATTTTTTAAAGGACATAAATGTGATTACATGGTCAGGTTTATCAATAGATAAATAGCCAGTAGAGATTTCCCTTAAACATTTGATAAGAAGCTGAATGTAAACCGTGGAGCAATGAATGCTCTTAGCACAGCAGGCTACTGCACAGCACCTGAAGCTTCTATCAGGCAACCAGGAAGTTCTCAGAAAGTTTTAGGCAAAGGAACAATGCTGCTAAAATGAGAAAATCATCATAGAATGTAGGTCCTCAGGCACAGCTTTAAGAGAGTCCCAACAGGATGTTCATCAAGAACCAGAGGAAGATAAGCCAGCTGTGGTGGTGCACACATCTAATCTTGGAACTCAGGGGTATAGTGAGAAGAGGAAGAAGGGAGGAGGTAAGAGGAGGGTAAAAGAAATAATGTCAACTTGTAATATTCCATTTCTAAACCAGCTGGAAAAGGTCTATTCAGTTTCCAATAAGGTAAACATAGAGATTACCTATAGAAGAAAATTTAACACTTACATCATCTCTGTACTTGGACTTGTGAATTACCACTGCTTTGGAAGGAACTGAGGACTCGGGCTTCCGGATATTGAACTCAGGCTTTGGTCTGGTTTGTTCTTGAAGAGTTCTCCACTCATCTAAGGTCATCTCTTGAACTTGTGTTTCCTCTTCGACTTCCAGCTCAGGAATTCTATAGTACATATATAAATATGAAAAAATAATTTCTGATAAGACTGGACTGTCTACTTTAGAAAAGTTATAACAATTAATTTAACATCCTTTTGATATACTGCACCTCTAATGTAAGTCAGGAAATCTTTGAATCGTAGCTCTAGGTCAATTTTATCATCAATGCCAAATAAAAATACTTCTTGTGTTCAAAGCAATTTGTGAAAGCTGGGGGCATTACCATCCCAGTGCCATTAACACTACATTCCACCACTGTGTCTTCCTGGGGGCTTACAGACAACATGAGTAGAAAATGAGAAGCAAGTTAGATGGAGCAATGGTTAAGGTGCTTGCTTGCAAAGTCTGATGGCCCAGGTTCAATTCCCCATTACCCACATAAGCCAGATACACAAAGTGGCACATCTGGAGTTCATTTGCAGTGGCAAGAGGCTCTGGCATGCCTATCCCCATCTTGTCTTGCAAATACTTTTTTGAAAGAAACAGATACTATAGAAAGAAAGTATTAGGAAGACAGAAGTCTTAAAACAACGGGTTCAGCACATACTTTTCACCCTACTTAATTGGTTTTTAAAAGAAAACTCCACATTGTTTTATGTCTCTCTAGGACCGTGCTCCCAACCCTTTTCCTCATCTTGCATAGACTATTTTCAAAGTACTTTCTACTGAGGATAGATTGTCTTGTCAGCTTCATTCAAGTTGATCAGACAGATGTTTGGGCTGTTTCCATGCTTGTCTGGTAACTTTATCTTGGGAGCCTATGAAAGTTAAATATTTTCTTGCCTTCTGTAACTCATAATTTCATGCAATGTTTTTATTTACTACTTACTTTTACTAGTGCTGGTAAGGACCCCCGAGACTTACATATACTGCACTGAGTGGCATCCCTGCCTCATGCAACATTAAATGCTCAAGTTTAAGTCGTCTAAATTTACCAGCTCTACCACTCTCATCTTGGTCACACATTTGAGTCCTAATAGAACTGATAAATATCTTTCCTTCTAATTTTCTGTACAAATGGCCACCATCAGGAATCCAGAAAATGACATCAGTAGAGACTTTGCAGGCATTAAACAGTAAATAGTCGAGCTGGAGAGATGGCTTAGCGGTTAAGGCACTTGCTTGCAAAGACTAAGGACCCAGGTTCAATTCCACAGGACCCATGTAAGCCAGATGCACATGGTAGTGCATGCATCTGGTGTTTGTTTGCAGTGACTGGAGGTCCTGGAATGTCCATTCATTCCCTGTCTCTCTCTAATAACAATTTTTTTTAAAAGGTATATAGCCAAGAGGTATGAGCAACACTATGCAACGAATTAAGCCCATGACAGGAAGGAGAGGATTCCTCTGAAGAGACATGGATCAAAGCTCACTCAAGAAAAAATAATAGTTCTACTTTTAACTACTAAAGAAATTTAATTTATAACAAAAACAAAATCTTCTCAGAGAGAAAACTTCAGGCCTTGGAGAGATGGTTCAGCAGATAAAGTGCTGGCTGCACCAGCATGGGAACCCAGGTTCAGGTCCTCAGACCCCACATAAAAGCTGAGTGTTTTCATGTGGATGAGATTATAGAATAAGCCATAGCACCTTTACCAGTTAGCCCCACTTAGAAATAAATGGGACAATAATTACTAATATTTATAAAATGCTTAGTTAGCATCAGATACTGTCCACAATGCTTCATGTTTGTGTATGTTTGTATGTGTGTGTTTGTGTGTGTGTGTGTATACACATGCACATGCCATGGTGTGCTTATGGAGACCTGAGGACAACTTTGGGGTGTCTATTCTTTCCTTCCAACCTGCTCGAGAGAGTGTCTTCCTTGTTGCGTCCCTGCCAACGTGCACACTGCATGTTTGTGCACTTGTCTAGTTGTCTGCAGGCTTCTGGATTCTCCTGGCTCTGCCTCCCCTACAGACACATGTGCCACTTTGTATCCAGACTTATACAGGAGTCACACTCAGGCTGGTAAACTTTCAACCAAGTACCTTTAACCACTGTGCAATCTCCCCAGCCTCCTGTTTGTTTCCTTGTTTATTTTCAAGACAGGGTCTCAGTGTATAGACCAGGCTGGCCTTGAACTCCCAATGTTCCACCTGGTTCAGCCTCATGAGTGCTGGGATTACAGACCTATCTCATCACACCTAGCTGTCAATAATAAACTACCTCATCGTCATCAATCCCATCAGCTGAACTAATAGCCTCATTTCAAAGATAAGAAAACTGAGATGAGAAAAGTTAATGATGGGCCATGATATCATGTCTCGAACAGAGTCACTGTAGCTCCAAAGCCCACACTAGACCTCTGTGCTTCCCTGGGACTCAGAGCATACAAGGGCAGAAAAAAAGGCTTCAAAGGAACATGGTATTACGTTTCCTCTATGGATACCCTTTCGCCTGAATGTACGAAAGGGGACAATTGAAGAAAGTGGGCCCTCAAAGCAAAATTTAGAGACCAGATACTTGACCAGGACATGTGAATTTAACCTAACACGTAAGAAACTCAATTCACAAAAATCGTTACTTAGAAACAAATTACAATAAAAATGATTCACCACAAGCATTTCCATTCATACAGTGTTTTTGTGTTTAGAAAGGGCACTGAGGCTCCACGCTCCTGACTAGAGAAACCATATGGAGAGAAAGTATGTATTTTAAGTTATATACTTAAATATAAAAACCATTAAACTCATCCTTCAAGAAGTTCCAAAACAACCAGGCATGGTGGCATATGCCTTTAGTTGTAGCACAGCACTCAGAAGGCTGAGGCATGAGGACTGGCTGTGAATTCTAGGTCAGCCTGGGCTACAGTGAAATACTGCCTCAAAACAAAACATGGCTTGAGAGATGGCTTAGTGGTTAAGATGTTTGCCTGCAAAGCCAAAGAATACTTTTTCGAATCTCTCTATCCCACATAGCCAGACACAAGAGTAAAACAAGCATGCAATGTCACACATGCACACAAGGAGTTCATTCATAGTGGCTAATAGGCCCTGGCAGACCCATTCTCTCACCACCCCCCCATCTCTCAAAAGTAAAAAATAATAAAATTTTAAAAACATACACAAACAAAAGATAAGTTCTTACTATAACAACCTGCTATAAGAATGACTTGACTTGTAATGATGGCCTCTGCCTTCTTGGGTTTGGAGTGTGTAATTATGCTTATATAGATATTTGTGCTTTCTTTTGTTCAGAGTGTTGGCTATTTAACATAAACTTTTGTAAGTTTCATTGATTAAAAAGGACTTTTCTCACTTTTTTTTTTTAAAAAAAGTAAGTTCCAAAACTGGGCTGAGGAAATGACTCAGTGGTTAAAGGTGTTTGGATACAAAGCCTGCCATCCAGGGTTCGATTCCCCCGTAGTCATGTAAAGCCATATGCAAAAAAGTGGTGCATGCATCTGGAGTTAGTTTTCAGTAAGCAAGAAGCTCTGAAAAGGTACATATATCTATATACACACGCACACAAAGTACAAATAAATTTTAAAAACTGCATGCAGCCGTATGGGAGACAGAAATCATCAGCGGTGAAAACAGTGGACACTGGAAACCTCAAGTTGGCCAGACAGGCCCAATGACCGAATGGGTGCAATAGTGGTATGTCTGCTCTTGGGGAAACCAAGTACACCCTAACAGGACTGAAGGCCTTCTCTATGGGAGGGAATACATGCCTGGTACTGAAAAAAACTAATCAAAAGCCTATGGCAGGGGAGGTCATGAGCCTAAGGGGTATAAAGCCTGCTCTTGTCTGGCTAAATGTATATATTATTCCCACCAAACTGCCCTGAAAACACTACACTTAATGTTCATATTCACATATTAACGCTACTCTCACTTCTGGTTAGAGAAGCTTCTCTTTTCAGATGGTGATGACCACTGGGATGAGAAGGAGGGACGGAGGAGTGTCCAGCACTGAAACATCTCTGTCACACCCTCCAAGACTCAGGGTCCATTGCAGAAGAGGGGGCGGAAAGAATGTAAGAGCCAAAGGAAGACTACGACTCCTTACAATGCAGCTGTCCAGACAGAAATTGGCCTCGATATCCATGACCTCGCAGTGCCTAACAATACCTTCATCAGACCCTCAAAATAGGGGAAGAAATGATGACATCAAAATAAAAGAAAGACTAATGGAGAGAGGGAGGGGATATGATGGAGAGGGGAGTTCTGAAGGGGAATGGGAGGAGGGGAGGGAAATATCATGGTTTATTGTCTGTAAGTATGGAAAGAAGGGAAGGAGGGAGGGAGACTGGAACTGACTAGCTGTCACAGTGATGGAGAGCAATGTGGGGCTCCTGGGAGAGAAAAGTCACCAAGAGTCTTAATAAGCAGTGGATCCTGCAAGCTACCTAATCAACCAGCCAGGTAAGATTTGTCCACAGGTATAGTGGTGGCACATGAGTTATGTGGGTAACAAACTGTTCTCTGATTGAATTTGAGGTCTGCTCAGTGGGAGGAAATCCATGCCTGGTACTGAGAACTAGGTTAAAAGTCTATCACTTAGAAGGTCAAAGACCCACAGGGAAGCTTCCACGATTCTTTAGGTAAACGATATGCTATGCCCATCAAATAGCTATCTAAATGATATATTCATGTCCTTTGATTAATGCTGTGCTCCCTCTTTTGGTTAAAGAAGCTTCTTTCGACAGGTGACAGTGAATAATGGAGAGAACCAAGACTCCAGGAAGAGGAGAAAGCCAGGGCTTAGCACTTGATGAGTCACACCTGCCAGGGCTCAGGAAACACCGCAGAGGAAGTGACATAAATAATGTGAGTGCTGAGCTCACTTGTTTGACAATGGCAGTAGACACTGAGGACAGTCAAAATTCATCAAAACTGAAAATAAGAGGCTACTGAGATTGAGAGCTCAATGCTAAATGAGACCTCCTTAGTCACACCCTCCAAAGCTCAGGAAAAATTCCAGAATAGGGGTCCGAAAGAATGTGAGAACCACAGGACAGGAATGAATACTTTGAGGCACAGTCCTCCAGACATGAACCAACCAGCTGGTTCATTCATGACCACACAGTGCTTCTTGGTGCTCCTACAAAACTGTTCTGAAAACCGGGCGTGGTGGCACATGCCTTTAATACCAGCACTTGGGAGGCAGAGGTAGGAGGATTGCCGTGAGTTCAAGGCCACCCTGAGAGTACATAGTTAATTCCAGGTCAGCCTGGACCAGAGTGAAACCCTACCTCGAAAAACCAAAAAAAAAAAAAAAAAAAAAAAAAAAAAAAAAAACTGTTCTGAGCCCGTCAACATGTTGACATGGAGGACATGGGAAGACAAAAGAAAGGAGACATCTAAACAGAGGAAGTACTACTTGGAAACGGGCAGGTACTTAGTGGAATGGGAGTGGTGGGGGGGGATGACAAGAGAAGGTAATGGGATGGGGATACAATCAAATTATGTTATGTTCTTGTATTAAGGTTCTCAAAAAAAAAAAATAATAATAAGCTAGGGAGAAGGCTCAGGGAGATTTCAGTTCAGATGTCCAGTACCCACCTAACATGCTGAGGTATGAGGATGAACACCTATAATCCTAACATTGGGGAGGAAGAGAGAGGAGGATCCTTGGGGCTGGCTGACTGGCTAGTCTAGCTGAATTGGTGAGCTCCAGGTTTACTGAGAGAACCTATTTTTAAAAACAAGGTAGAGGGCTGGAGAGATGGCTTAGTGGTTAAGGCCTTGCCTGAGAAGCCTAAGGTTCCACGTAAGCCAGATATGCATGTGTCTGGAGTTCGTTTGCAGTGGCTAGAGGCCCTTGCATGCCCATTCTCTCTCACTCTCCTTCCCTCTCTCTGTCTCTAATAAATAAATAAAAATAAATCTTTAAAAAAAAAACAAGGTGAAAAGCAACTGAGGAAGACACCTTGTGTTAGCCTCTGGCCTACCACATGCATGCACATACACACACACAGATACATATGAAAAATGAAACAAAACAGATTACAATGATACATTAGAAATTTTAGTAATTTTAAAGTTTGACAAGGCCATGCAGAAGCAAAAGTTTCTCAACATAAGCCAACACAGCAACTCTATCATGCAGCACCTCAATTCTGAACAGATGGTTTCCTTCACCTACATGCCACACATGAAGAGATGTGCTGGCTAGACTTGCTCAGACACTGTAGACAGCAAGATTGCCAGCACCCACCAAGCATTCATTTGTCTAAGAATATGAACATCTTAGTTCTAGAGATTTAAATAGTGTATGTTCTCTCTTCTTCTGTCCTTTATGCCCTCAATGTGTTTACTGCTCATTCTCTCTCTCAAACACACACACACAGTTTGTTTGGTTTTTTGAAATAGGGTTTCACTCTAGCTCAGGCTGACTTGGAATTCACTATGTAGTCTTAGGCTGGCCTGGAACTCATGGTGATCCTCCCACCTCTGCCTCCTCAGTGCTGGGATTAAAGGCTTGCACCACCATGCCCATTAATAAGAATATTTAAAAAAAAAAAAAAAAAGAGAGAGTATAAGAATGTTTCCCTGAAAGTATTTACTTAGCTCACTTCCCAACGCTCATATGATTAATCCACTTCTTTAGCTAACTCTCTTTTAGATTCATATTAACCATTCTGTTTCTTTAAATACAGTTCTTACTTGTTTTGAGCAGTAATGTAACAGCTTTCACACTTATCAATCATTGTGGCACCTTTACTTTGGTAGTAAGTTGCAGTGATGTCAGCAGTTGTTACAGCATTAACCACATGCAGGCACCACTCTAGCTCTGCCACTGATGTGCACATGTGCCTGTGAGTACACATGTGAGCACACACAACACAAGCCTCACAACAACTCTATTATACAACTACCTTATTACCATTTACAGATGACGAGATTAAGTAACTTGTCCAACTAAATGCCACAGCACATGAGCTCAATCTGTGTCCTTGCCACAAGATGCCTTGCTTTGGCAGTTAGAAGATGAATAAGGTTCTGATGGCTAAAGAGCAAAGTGGGTTAATGGAAGAAGTACAGGAAACAGGGAAGCAAGCCTCATGTAGGCCTGTGGGATGTGAAGATGAGTAGGAGAAAGTACACTTGAGAACATGAAACAGAGGCCACAACATAAACCACAAGGAGGCGTAAGGGTGATGGAACCTGAGGGTCAACACAAGGACAGAAAGAATACAGGAAGTCACTAGGAGGACTTAAGGGGGGGGGGCATAGCAATCAGAATGTCTGTGTGAAAGCCATTCTGGTTAGAGTCAGGAGCTGTAGCAACAATGTCAGGTGACAGACAGGAGCTTCAACTGCTGATGGGGGAGCTGGTGGGTAGGTAGGGGCAGAGTGACGGTCTGGATTTGGAGACAGAGGGCCAAGGATCTATCTAGACTTTGGTTTTGATTTTAGGCAGCTGATATTCCACAGAGAGTCACCTGAGCTAAGAGGCTTATTGGGGGAAGGGGGAAGAGAGGTGGCTCAATCCCAGACATGCTGAGATGTCAGAGAAGACACACATACACACCCCGAGGCCCATATTGAAGGATGACACCATATTCTTGTGTCAATGTAGAATAGACAGCATAATAAGTCACAAGGTACATTGGTCCCATAAAGATTGGAGGAAGAGAAGGCCTAAGGCAAAACCTTGAAGATTCTGACATGTTAGAAAAGAAAAGGATGAGCCTGTAAAGGAGATGCTGAGAGGTAGAGGAAGAAGAGCACACTGACCACGGAAACCAGCAAGGACACTTCAGGAGTCCCCACAGGGACCCAGGCTGAGGAGTTCATTCGGCCTGGAGACATTGCACTACAAGGTCAACAAGCATGGAAGCCAGGCCTGGAGGGAAGTGAGGAACATGTAAGAGGGAAATGGAGAAAAGGGCAAATGTGGGGTCAAGAGGAAACAAATATGAAAGACAAGGTACATTTCAATGTTGTCCAGGATCTAAGGAGATGGCTCAGCTGTTAAAGTACTTGCTTACAAGTCTGCCAGCCCAAGTTCAATTCCCCAAGATCCCACATAAAGCCAGACACAAAGTGGCACAAACATCTCTGATCTCAATGTACCTATAGCAATGGGATGCAAAGCCAGGAAAGTTCAGAGTCTAGTAGACTATACAGACTGAAGCATGCAGCGTCAAAAATAAGGTAGAGCTGGACAGATGGCTTAGTGGTTAAGGCGCTTGCCTGCAAAGCCAAAGGACCCAGGTTCATATCCCCAGTACCCACATAAGGCCAATGCATGAGGTGGCACATACATCTTGAGTTCGTTTGCAGTGACTAGAGGCCCTGGTGTGCCCATATCCTCTCTAATAAATAAATCTCTAATAAATAAATAAATAAATAAATAAAATATTTAAATAAACAACAAATGAGACTATCTCAGGCAAGGTGGAAGCATAGGACAAACCCTAAGGGTGTCCTGAGACCTCCACATGTGCACCATGACACATGCACACCATACAATACACACAATTTTTAAAAATGTCCAGAAGAGAAAGAGAAGGAAGGAAGTGAACATACAAAAGAAATTAGGAATGAATTAACAGTGTAGAAGTTTCTAGGATGTCAGTGGGAAAAGGAACCAAAGCCCAAAGAGTTGAGAGGAGCAATGACACTCTTGCTGTACAATGAGGAAGAGAGGCTAGGCGAGTAGCTTAAAGCAGATCAGTGCCTTTGGGAATGTGAGTGTCCCATCTGCTGGCTCTGAATTTTTCTGAGGAGGTGTGGGAGTGAGGAGGAGAGGGCAGGAGCAAGGATGTTTTCTTTTTTGAGGCAAGCCCAACAGACTGGCCTTTTTTTCTATTAGTGTGGGGGTGTGGGAGAATTGGCACTCCAGGGCCTCCAGCCACTGCAGTCAAACTCCAGACGTGTGCGCCACTTTGTGCACTTGCATCACTTTGTGCATCTAGCTTATGTAGAACCTGGAGGAGTCAAACATGGGTCCTTAGGCTTTGCAGGCAAGTGCCTTAACCACTATGCCATCTCTCCAGCCCTGGGGGGGGGGCAAAGTTCTGAAGAAACAAGGACTGGCAGTCACTGCAGAATCCATGAAACAGGCACTGCTCAACAAAGCTCACTGCTCATTTCAGAAGACTGGAGACCAAGACTGTACAAGAGTTCCAAGTGACCCATGTGACTTTCTATGCTCAGCTGTGAGAGCAGGTCGAGAGAGGGCTGACAAGGAAGAGTCATGAGGGAGAGGGTACTAGCAAGGTGTAACAAAAAGTCCAAAGAGCAGGGAGGCTTAAGTCTGGAGTGTGCTAGAGATGGACCAGTGGCCCAAGCTGCGTGAGGAAGAGAGAGTGGATGGACTAGGAGAGAATAAAGGGTTAAGAACAAGACTAGCCACAAGCCAGATGAATGACTGCTGACAGGTAGGTCATGGGCAGTGGACATTGTATTTGAGTTTATGACGATTGGAACTCATTCCTTAGATTATTTGAATTAACCAGTTTGACTGCTAGGCATTGCTACATTAACAAGATTGGCATTTGTATATCACAAATGACATAGGGCTGAGCTTTTCAAAATCACCATAAGCCAATAGGGAAAATGAGAGAAGCACCCTACTTAGCTGGAGATTCATCGTCCAGGGCGCCCTGGGACTCCTCAAGTGCAGAGGACTCTTCCATCGGGGCAGTTGGCTCTGTGTCACTGAAAAACAAGAACCTCTCGTCATACAGTAAGTCATACATATCAGCGGTCTTGTACAGTTAAGTCCAAGGAAACACATTTTAGGTCCCTCTTCTTTTATTGCTTTAATTTCTTTCATGTGTATATTTATGACCCTATGTGTGTGTAGCAGTCAGAGGAGAACTCTGGTGTCAAGTCCTTGCCCCTCACTCTGTCTGAGGCAGGGTCTTTGTTCACCATCTTCACTGTTGTGTTTCCCTAAAAGCTTCCAGGAAATTCTCCTGTCTCCACCACCCTTCTCACATTAGGTGCATTGGGATTACTCATACTTGCCCTGGCTTTTATGTGGGCTCAAGGGTTCCAAACTAGTCCTCATGCTTGCACAGCAAGATCTTTATCCAGAGCCGTCTCCCTAGCCCTTAGGCCCTATTTCCTAAGTGCATGTTCTTCAAGGAACTACCCATACAGGCATCCACATCCAAATGAAAGAAAGAAAATGGTCTGAATTGCTTATTTCCAAGAAATGTATAGTTCTTTGATAAATAAAAATTCCCATGAAATGATATAAATGATATAGACTAAATGATAAGAAAAACAACCAAAACTCTTTTTGAAATATATTTATTTCAGAGAAAGAGTATGGGCATGCCTGGACTTTCTGCCACTGTAAATAGACTTTAGATGCATGCATCGCTTTGTGTGTCTGGCTTTACATGGGTACTGGGAAATTGAACTGGGGTGTGTGTGGGAGGGGGTTAAGTTTTAAAAAGCGAGTGCCTTTAACTGCTGAGCCATCTTTCCAGCCCCACAAAACTCTTATGACACTGAAGAATTCCAACCTTTAAAAGGTGCCACAAATATTTTCCAACAACAAATGCTGAATGAACTTATTAAAGATAAGACTGAGCCACATCAAACTCTTAGGAATGTTAATAAAATGGAAGCAATGATGAAAACAGGCTGGGTGGTCCCTCTCGCAGAAGAGAGGGCTCTGCCACATGCACACCCCACATCAAAACACAGCAGACGGAAACAGCGCACTGACCAGCACCATCGGATTCACATGCTCTTCCCCCCCACCTTTTTTTTTTTTTTTGGTTTGTGAGGTAGGGTCGGGTCTCACGCTAGCCCAGACTGACCTGGAATTCACTATGTAGTCTCAGGGTGGCCTTGAACTCATAGCGATCCTCCTACCTCTGCCTCCTGAGTGCTGGGATTAAAGGCGTGCACCACCACACCTGGCCGTTTTCCTTTTTGGGTTTTTTTTTTTTTTGTTTATTTTTATTTATTTGAGAGTGACAGAAAGAGAAGGAGAGAGAGAGGGAGGTAGGGAGAGAGAATGGGCGTGCCACGGCCTCCAGCCACTGCAGACGAACTCCAGATGTATGCGCTCCCTTTTGTATTTCTGGCTTATGTGGGTCCTGGGGAATTGAGCCTCAAACCAGGGTCCTTAGGCTTCACAGGCAAATGCTTAACCACTAAGCCATCTTTCCAGCCCCTCCCCCCCCCCGTTTTCCTTTTTATGTCCACATGAATCCTACCTGAGTTTAAAAAATTCCTAGCAAAAGATATTTCATTTTCAGTAAACTGCTAAAATGACTCAATGCATCATTACAAGTGCTTTACAGCCCAAGTGTAGGATCCAGCACTGTTTTTACACATTTTTAAGAAAAATTTATTTATTTGAGAGACAGAGAGTGAGTATGGGCACAGTAGGACCTCTTGCCACTGCAAACCAATTCCAGATGTATCCACTGGGTGAACAAAGACCCAGTATGTGCATCTGGCTTTACACTGGTACAGGGGAATCAAACCCAAGTGATAAGCCTTTGCAAGCAACTGCCTTTAATCCCTGAGCAATATTTCCAGTCCCAGCACGTTTTTATTAATCCTGCTTCAGGAAAAAGCATTTCAAGGTAGGTGTGGTGGTACACACCTTTAATCCCAGCACTGGAGAGGCAGAGATAGGAAAATTGTCATGAGTTCAAGGTTACCCTGAGACTACCAGTGAATTTCAGGTCAGCCTGGACTAGAGCAAGACCCTACCTCGAAAAACCAAAATAACAATAATAATAAAAATAACAAAAATGTCAATGATGGCTTCAAAAATAAGTTGTCGTAAGTTATACATACATTGAATCCCAGTAACAGAAAGTATCGTAATGTTTTATTCTCAATTCCAAGCAATTACAGTCAATTAAAAAGCAAATGCACACTATGCTCAAAGGGATACAGCTGCAGAGTACTCCTGCACAGCCCCTTCACAGCCACATGCCTGCACCTCCACCAGGTCCCAGATGATTCAACACCTGACTGTGCAGCATCCAAAGTCTACTAGAGTAGCAATGCTGAATTACTTCAACTTTCTCTTTATGGCATAAACCAGGAGGATAAAAATATATAGGTTTGCTGACAATTTATATTTTGTGGTCATTAAATCATAAAATACTTACAAAGATACAGGGAAAGAGAAAAAAAGTGTAATATAATACAAGAGTTAAAATCAGCATTTGAGCAGGGCTGGGGAGATGGCTCAGCAGTTAAGGGCACTTACTTGCTAGCCTGATGACTCGGGTTCAATTCCTCAGTACCCATGTAAAGCCAGATGCATAGAGTGTGCATGCACCTAGAGTTCAGCTGTAGTGGCATGACTATTTTCTCTCTCTCTCTCGCTCGCTCTCTCTCCACCATCTTCAAAAAAATAAAACTTGAGCAATCAGATAATTTTATGAAAAAGAAACATCACACCTGCCCCCTTGAGCTGATCTACATTATTTTATAAACACACATAAAAATGAATATGCTTCCAGGACTTACTGACGCCATGAGAACAAGAATGTAGAACAGGCCAGGTGTGGTGGTGTGCAATGCCTTTAGTCCCAGCACTTGGGAGGCAGAGATAAGAGAATCGCCGTGAGTTTGAGGCCACCCTAAGACTGAATTCCAGGTCAGCCTGGACTACAGTGAAACCCTACCTCAAAAATAAATAAATAAATAAAGTGCCAAGGGGAGATTCCCCAGAAGATAGCTCTGGGGCCATGTATGTCTGCACTCTGAGCTCCATAAACACAGTTGCAGAAAATACCTGCACATGCTTCCCAAATGATGCCAATACATCCAGGCATGTTTACATTGCTCAAATCCAGACGAGCCTCATGCCTAACCAAATCTCTACCAGCACACAAGATGTGCATCGTTACCTGATAACGATGCCTTTTCATCACAATGCAAACAGGAAGGTACATTACTGAAAACTGTGTCCATAGCTGGGTATCACAACTGCTAACATACTCCCTATACCTTTATTACCGCAGATGAAAAGTTCTACTTCCTGCACAGATACCATCGAACTACTAAAGAAAACCAACCATGTTGGAGTTGGCTAAATTGCACCAGTCTAAAACATATCTTGCCCTTAATTTCCATACTACTGCAGTGTTTTCATACTAAGTCACAGCAAACTGCACTGCCAAGCTCCTGGCCTTTGCTGGCCACCAGTACATCACCACACCAGGCTCAGCTCCACTTTTCTCTCAATAATCAAAAGCAGCACATAACTGACTTCACGACAAGCCAAAACAATCTAAGAAATGAGTCTTAATCTAAGAACACTAGTTAGTTGTTAATCATTACAAATCATTTAAATTACTACCACAAATCAATTTAAAATCAGGTGCATGGGGCATGTGTCATTTTAACATTGGTACCTGCCAGCCCTGCAGAAGCACCTACGGTTGGTCACTCTTCACATGACATGGCCTATTCTGGCCCAAGTGGCTTTAAGGTAGTAAAGTGGTATGTCACATGACTTACAAGGTGCTTATGTTACTTTGTATACATAGGTAGATAGGGATATATACTGATATAGATATACTATGAAAGTAAGATAAAACACAATGAAAGAACTTGCTATGGAATCCCAGGTTAGAACCATTCAACATAGGGACAACACTGGGGTTGGGGCAATGGTAGCAAACTGAACATTACATCTTGTATTATTTTGTACACTTGCTTTAAGCAAAGTATGTTACTGTAAAAAGTTTATATTCTTCAAAAGAAAAGTCAAAGTCCAAATCCCCTGAGGTCTCTGACCATGCAGAAAGCTGGCCCATGCCTGTGCTTGCCCTCAGTGTGCCCTACCTTGTCCTCTGCAGACACAAGGAAGGCATCACCCTTGGAGCCAAGAAATAACAAAAATGGAGCAGAACCAATTGCCTCCTCTACCTAGAAAAGTGGACAAAGTCTGGAAGTCCCATGAAGTTTCAGAGAAATGCCCCAATCAGGTTTCAGATGAGACTCTTGTTGAGCTTCAACCGACAAATGACTTTTTTCTTTTCTTTATTGAAACAGGTTTCATGTAGGCTGGGCTAACCTTGAACTCACTATGTAACCAAGGGTAACCATGAACTGATCTTCCTGCCCCCATCTCCAGAGTGCTTGGATTGCAGGTGTGTGCTACCATGGCTGGTTTAAATGAGTGTTGGGGATGGAAGCTAGAGCTCCATGTATGCTAGGCAGGCACTTCATCAACTGAGATACATCTCCAGTCCCTGAAAATGACTTATAAAATCAAGATGCACTGCCAAAGATATATAAAAGCTTTGGAAGCTGGGTGTGGTACACACTCCAATCCCAGCACTTTGAAGCTGAGGCACAGGGAAGGAAGAAAGAGAGGAAGAAAGAAAGCATTATGAGACATGTGCAAATGCACCATACCATACACTTAAAGATGTTGACAAATACACTGTCATCTGTCAGACACTGCTTAGCTAAAATAAGATAAAATAATAGGGCTTTTAAAGCAGTTTTAAGCCTAATGCAACATAACCGGTTTTAAAAAGTTATTGCCAGCCGGACGTGGTGGCGCACGCCTTTAATCCCAGCACTTGGGAGGCAGAGGTAGGAGGATCGCCGAGAGTTCGAGGCCACCCTGAGACTACATAGTGAATTCCAGGTTAGCCTGGGCCAGAGTGAGACCCTATCTCGCAAAACCAAAAAAAAAAAAAAAAAAAAACTTATTGCCTGGTTCAAGTCCAGATGTTGTCACACACACACAAGCACACAATTATTTCACTAAACCAAAACCTCAGATCAGTCTCTACTAGAAAAGTCCAACACAGAGATTATCACTTGCAAAAGCACACACAAACGTTCAGAGGTGGCCATTTGAGTGCAGGCATTCAGAGGACATCTAGTGCACCTTACCTAGCATCTTTACCTGATCCCCAGGGACGAGCTCCACAGCCAGCAGTGCCGTCTTCAGTTCGGACTCCTCTGGAGAGAGAAATAATACTCCCTTAAAGAGGAAGCTGCTCTCCAGCCCATCTTCCCATTGGAAAAGTTGTCCCAGGCTTAGCTTTCCATAAGAATAATGGCATGCTAATATAAAGTTGACTTAACCATTAGTGGACCACAGCTACAATATCTTAAAGTGAAAATAGCATGCACAAAGAAACTTACATTTTATCGATGCCACTGTATCTTTCAAAATCTCGTTTCCCTCTCTGGTCAAACAAGTCAAAAGCTCTGTTCCCAGGACCACCTCGGCCTCTGCCCCTCAGGCTCCCTCTCAGGCCACCACGTCCTCTCTGTTGTCTGTCTCGATCAAATCTATCAACTGGTCTAGGAAAGATGGGTATAATAAAAAGCAGTAAAGTGTATTAAAAAGCCATTTAAGCCAGGTGTGGTACCACATGTCTTTAATCCCAGCACTCGGGAGGCAGAGATAGGAGGATCACCATGAGTTCGAGGCCACCCTGAAACTATATAGTGAATTGCAATTCCAGGTCAGCCTGAGCTAGAGTGAGACCCTACCTTCGAAAATGAAAAAAAAAAAAAAAAAAAAAAAGCCATTTAAGAAAATTCCAGAAGGCTATTATGGCTTATGGCTACAGTCTACTGGAAAGAATGGTGGCTTGACTACATTAATAGTTAACCTTTACTGATGCACACTATTCATGGCTTTGTTCTGAGCACCTTACATGCAGTATTTTAATTCTCACGAACAAGTCTATTATGCACAACTACTGCTGAAAGATCTCTACTGGAAAAGCCCAACACAGAGAATATCTCTTGCAAAAGCACACAATGGTTCAGAGGTGGCCACTTCAACACAGGTGCTCAGAGGATACCCAGTGCACCTTACCTAGCATCTGAGGGAACTGAAGTAGAATGGGTAGATAACGAGTGAGGTCATACTGCTGCTGGAAGGGAGTAGCCTACGTCCTGGACAGACCATGGATTAATTTGCATGGGGCGTCTCGTTCACCCTGTGGACCTGGTGTCATTTATAAAATGACTGCATTAGCCAAGCGTGGTGGCCTTTTATCCCAGCACTCAGGAGGCAGAGAGATAGGAGGATCGCCATGAGTTCAAGGCCACTCTGAGACTATAGAGTGAATCTCAGGTCAGCCTGGGCTAGAGCAAGACTCTACCTCAAAAAAAAAATCATCATCATAAATAAAATGACTGCGTTAAAGAAACTACTTTGTTCTTATCCCAATACTAAATCAAGTCAGTTTATACTTTTGTGTGAGTATGCAAGTGGAGTCCAGAGGCTGACTTAGCGAATCTTAATCACTCTACACCATATTTATTGATGCAGGATCTCTTAAGTGAACTAGCTAGCCAGCTTGCCCCAAGGATCACATGTCTACTTCCAGAGCACTGGGGATGGTAGGTGGGCCACTATACCCACCCTGCATTTTTGGAGTGTTGTGGAGTGGAACTAGTCCTCATTCTTGCAGAGCAAACACTTAACCCCTGAGTTATCTCTCCAGCCTGGAATGTTTTGTATAAGAAAATGTTTTAGCTTTAAGTTATGTCCCTCCATGTCTCTCCCAAACACAACTAGTTGGTGACATTTTGGGACTTGTTAGCACCTGATTTCTACCCTAAGACTCCACACAAAGTCTTAAGGATAGCAAAGCATTCTTTGTTAAATCCAACAGAAACTTATCTTTATGTCATTTGACCTCCACACACCATTTTCCCCTCACCTTTCCAGGTTCCCTTTAGCTTAAAAAAAATTAATTTGGGGGAACTAGGGAGATGACTTAGTGGATAAAGTGCTTGTGAGTTTGGGTCCCCAGAACACAAGTGAAAAGCTGGTTGCAGCTGTGCAAACATCTGTAATTCCTGCACTGTAATGGCAAGATGAGAGGCGGACAAAGGAGAATTCACAGAAGCTTCTCCGCAGAAGCTGGCAGGCAGCTAAAATGTGGCGGCAAACAAGAGACTGCCTAAAAACAAGGTGGAAAGTAAGGACCAATGTGCAAGGTTGTCCTCTAACCTCCACACATGTGTTGTGACATGAGCACCTCTCACACACACAGTTCTTTCTGGAATAGAAAACACGCAATCATAGCACAAAGTTCACACTGGTCCTCTGCCATCCAAGTCCACTTCCCAGAGCTGCCCACCTTGCTCTTTTGGGTTACCTGTCCCTCACCATACAGGCACTCCTGCTTCTTCCCTAGGCATCTGTGCTGATGCTACTTGACCCTGTGTGTCACTTGGGTCTCACTCATTTTAAGCCACAAAGCCAGTTACTTCCCCAACAGCTCCACTTGTACATTCCTGGACCTGGCTGACCCCTGGTGGCTCCTGTGGTCCTTCATACACAACATCAAAGAGAACCGAAGCCACGCCTCCCTCTTCATGCCCTGCTCATGGAGGATCTAGACCCAGGGTGGTGAATATCTGCCTGCTTCTCCTCATACCTGCTCTTCCTTCCTGTCTCTGGTCACCACTCATTCTGAGAACTTGTCTCTTTCACTAGACTCTAAGTATTTTATCATCATAACCCTAGTTTAGTAAGATATATATTTTTTCTTTTCTTTTTCTTTTTTTTTTTTTTTTTTTTTTTTTTTGGTTTTGCAAGGTAGGGTCTCACTCTGGTCCAGGCTGACCTGGAATTAACTATGTAGTCTCAGGGTGGCCTCGAACTCTCGGCGATCCTCCTATCTCTGCCTCCCGAGTGCTGGGATTAAAGGCGTGTGCCACCACGCTTTTTTTTTTTTTTTTTTTTTTTTTTGAGGTAGAGTTTCACTCTAGCCCAGGCTGACCTGGAATTCACTATGTCATTTCAAACTGGTTTCGAACTCACAGTGATCTTCCTACCTCTGCCTCCCAAGTGCTGGGATAGTAAGTTTTTTTTTTTTTTTTTTTGGAGAGAGACACGGAGAGACAGAGGGAGAGGGAGAGGGAGACGGAGAATGGGCGCACCAGCAGCCTCTCAGCTGCTGTGAACGAAATCCAGATGCATGCGCCCCTTGTGGGCAAGTGCAGCATTGCGCCCTTGCAACACTGCATCTGGCTAAACGTGGGACCTGGAGATTGGAACTGGGTTCTTAGGCTTAGCAGGCAGGCGCCTTAACCGCTAAGCCATCTCTTCAGCCCTAAGATATTTTTTAATTTAAGCTTTTTTGAAATAATTTTTGTGTGTGGGAGGGTGTATGTATATGTGTGGGCACATTTGCCAAGGCACATGTGTGGCAGAGGACAACTTGGTAGTGTCTGTACCTCCTTCTTTGATGTAGGGTCTCTTACTGATACAAATGAACAACCAGACTGCAAACAAGTATCAGACTAGCTGGCCATCTTGGCTGGAATTCTCCTGGCTCTACCTCCCATTGCCACAGGTGCTGTTGGGACCACAGATGCATGTGCCACTTTGCAGCTGGCTTTATGTGGGTGCTGGGGAATAGAACCAGAGACAGCAGGCTTTGTGAGCAAGCATCTAACTACTGAGCCATCTCCCCAGCCAGACCTGTTAAAGCATTTAAAAATACTGAAAGGATTACTAGAATGACTCAGTTGGTAAAGTACTTGCCTTGAAAGCACAAGGACCTGAATTTGATCCCCAGAACCCAAGTAACTTGCCAAGACAATCAAAAAGCCCATAGGAGAGGCTGGAGAGATAACGTGGTGGTTAAAGGTCTTGCCTATGAAGCTAAGGACCCAGGTTCGATTCCCCAGTACCCACATAAAGCCCAATGCACAAGGTGGCACATGTGTCTGGAGTTCATTGGCAGTGGCTGGAGGCCCTGATGTGCCCATTCTCTCTGTGTCCCCCTCTCTCAAATAAATAAAAATATTAAAAATATTTTTTAAAGCCCGTAGGAGAAGAGTGAGTAGATATATGAACACGCTTACTGTGTGGGAACCAGAATTAAAGCAAAGACAGAAACAAGCATACTTAATCACAAGCAAGAACAGGATCTAATTAGGAATATGGGTGGGAGTCCCAAAAAGTGGGGAACTCAAATGAGGGCTAGATATAGAGGAATGCTGGGGCTGATTCTACCTATAACTGAAGGTGTCTTAAACTGATTGTCTATTTAAAGTTTAGTAGTAATCAGAACAGGGAATGGGGCACGCTGATCACAGAAGCAGTGATTAGCTGCCTTTGATGACCACAGTGTTTTTGGATGTACTCCCAGAGCCCCAACCTGTCCCCAGTCTTCCATGTAGTCTGCACGTAAGCTATATCATTCTCAGAAGTGGTGGTTTTTCTCCCTTTTTTTAAAAAAGGAGGAGAGATGGCTTGGTGGTTAAATGCTTGCCTGTGAAGCCTAAGGACCCTGGTTCGAGGCTCAATTCCCCAGTACCCATGTAAGTCAGATGCACAAGGTGGCGCATGCATCTGGAGTTTGTTTGCTGTAGCTGGAGGCCCTGGTGCGCCCATTCACTCTGCCTCTTTGTCTGTCGCTCTCAAATAAATAAATAAAAATAAACAAAAAAAAAAGAGGAGGAAGGGAGGAGAAAAAGAAATGGCATCAAAAATAAAAAAGACTAATGGAGAGAGGGAGGGGATATGATGAAGAGTGGAGTTGTGGAAGGGGAAAGTGGGGGTGGGGAGGGAATTATGGTTTATTGTAAGTATAGAAATTGTCAATTAAAAAATAATACATTAAACTAAAAAAAGAAACAGAAAGTAATCAGCCATGCATGGTGGTACACGCCTTTAATCCCAGCACTTGGGAGGCAGAGGTAGGAGGAGTGCCATGAGTTCGATGCTACCCTGAGACTATATAGTGAATTCCAGGTCAGCCTGGGCTGCACAAGACCCTACCTCGAAAAACCAAAAAATAAAAATAAACTTAAAAAGAAAGAAGGAAGGAAAGGAAAATGAGAAAACAGAAAGAAAGGAAAGAAAGAAGAAGGAATGGGGGAAGGGAAAGGAAGAAGGGGGAGGGAAAGGAAAAAGGAAGGGAGTGGGAAAGGATGGGAAGGAGGGAGGTCTAGTGATGCTGCCTCTGAGCTCAGCACTCAGGACTGAGGAGAAGAATTGGAAGTTGACAGTTTTTTCTTTTGTTGATTGTCTTGGCTTGGAGATGACAATTCTTTGTCATTCTCTGAATAAGTGTAGTAGACAGCTTCACATTGCTGGGGTGAACATCCAAACTAAACCAGACAAGAGTTTATGAGAGGAAGGGGTTTATTTCAAGCTCAACAGATCCAGGGGGAAGTTCCATCAACAGTGGAAGAAGCTGCGTCCATACATCTGAGCAGAGAAACAACCGAATAGCCAGCAAAAGTCAAAGGCAGCAAGCACAAATTTATAGCAAGCAGGACCCCCGAAGCTCAAACCTCTGCTCATACCTTTGGGCTGGAATTCAGGTCGGCTCCCAAATATACCTTTGAGCTAGACCCCAGAATCTGCCCCCAATGACACCTCCTCCAGCCAGACAGCTGGAGATGCAAGTTACAAGCTTTAATAAAACACCTGAGTCTATGGGGGACATGCATTCAACTACCACAGTAAGAATCTGGTTCAGCAGAAGTGGAGCTGCTCCTTCCTGCTTCAAAAACTCTCAGCTGACAATTTTCATATAGGTACATAATGTATTTTGACCATAATCCCACCCATTACTTTCTTCTGTCCCCCATCCTTCCACTAAACCCCTTCTTCTTTCCCTCTTTTACTTTGATGTCATTTTCCCCTTTATCATCCATGCAGACATGGTGATAGGCCCAGTATTGTGCAGATCTTTGTGTGCATAATGACAGCCAATGACCATTTCCTCCCTTTACTACACTTTTTGGATGTGTATGCATGTTTTTGTGTAGGCACATGTATATGTGCATGTGTGTATGTGGAGGCACAGGTATGTGTGCGTGCATATGTGTATGTATATGCAAGACACAGACGTCTTGGGTGTCTTTCTCAATTGCTTGCCACCTTATTTATTGAGACAAGATCCCTCACTGATCCTGGAGATCACAAGTTTGGTTAGTCTAGCTAGCCAGCTTACCCCAGGGATCTGCCTGTCTCTGCTGTCTGAGATTACAGACGTGCACTGTTTGTATCTAGCACTTAAGTACTAGGGATTAGAACTCAGTTCCTCATGCTTGCATGGCAAGTGCTTTATCAAATGAGCTACCTTTCCAGACCCTATTTTAACCATAATTTAAAAATCAAAACAAGCCGGGCGTGGTGGCGCACGCCTTTAATCCCAGCACTCGGGAGGCAGAGGTAGGAGGACTGCTGTGAGTTCGAGGCTACCCTGAGACTACATAGCTAATTCCAGGTCAGCCTGGACCAGAGTGAGACCCTACCTCGAAAAACCAAAAAAAAAAAAAAAAAAAAAAATCAAAACAGCTTCCTTAAGCATCAAAGTGATTCTTTCATAATTAGAATTGACTTCAAACGATGGGAAGCAAACTACAAAAGGAAAAGCCAAAATGTATCTCAATAAAGGAATACCAAATTGTTAAGTCTATGTTCCAAGAATGCAATTAAGTTCACTTGTAACCTCAGGAAAAACTCCTACTGTGTTGAAAGTACTAGCTGCACCCAGCTCTGTCTATGTGCACATCATGAGGAACCTGATTGGGAGCAGAGACACATGAAGGAGCATCCCAGTGCTCTGGAACAGCGCTCTGAGGAAAGTGTATTCCACCTGGCCTAGTGAAAGCCCTTGTCAGCTGGCTGAGACCAGTGTGCACTGCTGAACTCTGAGTCTCTACTACCTCACTATAAATTGAGGGGGCTAAATTAGGACCATCTTTATTTTTTATTTTTTGTTTTTGTCCAAGGTAGGGTCGCACTCTAGCTCATACTGTCCTGTAACTTACTGTGGTCTCAGGCTGGCTTCTAAAGCACAGTGATCCTCCTACCTCTGCCTCCCAAGTGCTGGGACTAAAAGCATGGGCCACCACGCCCAGCCAAGACAGTCTTTCAAGACAATGAAAAAAAAAAGAGAGAGAGAGAGAAATGGTCTCAGACAGTGACAAAGCAAATGACAAGTTACTAAAACAGTGATCTGTTACGGTGTGTTAACAGCTCTTGCAACCCCCATAACAAATTTTGTTATTGTCAGACCACATGCACTCATCCACACTTAAAGCATATGATAGCTACATGTCACCTGCTTGAGAACTAAAGCTTTAATGACCCAACCAGGCACCTGTACTAGGACTCCACCTAGGACACGCTCCATGCAAATCAAAGGCTGTTCACTGGGCATTACTTACAAAGCAAAAGATGGGCAGTCAAACAAAGGTTCCACCAACACTGAGAAAATGGCACATTATGACATGTCCTAATAAAAGAGCTTAACAGAGCCATTAAAAATACAGATCAAACACTAGTAATAACTAGGAGGAGAAAAATATAAAGCTCACAGCATGTCTGCCTCATCATCTTAATTTCTGAAAGAAAAAAATCATCTTAACTTCTAAAAGAAAAAAAAGAGGCCAGAGGATGAAGGACAATCATCTCAATTGTCAAATGGGTAGTTTTAATTTTCTGAATAGTTTTAAATGTTTCCAAGTTATTTAAAATGTTCATTACTTTTTTTTTGTTGTTGTTGTTGTTTTTTGTTTTTCGAGGTAGGGTCTCACTTTAGCTCAGGCTGACCTGGAATTCACTATGTAGTCTCAGGGTGGCCTTGAACTCATGGCAATTCTCCTACCTCTGCCTCCCGAGTGCTGGGATTAAAGGCATGTGTCACCATGCCCAATAAAAATGTTTATTACTTTTATTCGAGATCTTGTGTCCTAATGTGAGGCAGTGAGGACATACTGCTTTCATGGCCATAACCTCCTCCTACGAGGAAACATCAGCCTGAAGTTATGACATGTGCTACAAAGATAACTGGCTCTTTAAGACCCAAGATTCTGCTATACTTTCTGCCTTTTTTGTATTTTTTTAACTTTAAGAATTCATAGTTCTAAGCCAGGTGTGGTGACACACGCCTTTAACCCAGCACTAGGGAAGCAGAGGTAAGAGGATCGTCATGAGTTCAAGGCCACCCTGAGACTACAGAGTGAATTTCAGGTCAGCCTGGGCTAGAGTGAGACCCTACCTCAAAAAAACAAAAAAAAATAAAATAAATAAATAAATAAATAAATCATAGTTCTAAAGAACTATGTTGTTCTTTGGTTAAAACTTATGACCAAGGGCTGGAGAGATGGCTTAGCGGTTAAGGCACATGCCTAGGAAGCCTAAGCATTCAGGTTCAATTCTCCAGGTCCCACGTAAGCCAGATGCACAAGGGGGCGCACATATCTGGAGTTCATTTGCAGTGGCTAGAGGCCCTGGCATGCCCATTCTCACTCTCCCTCTCTTTCCCTCTGTCTCTAATAAATAAATAAATAAAAATAAAATATTAAAAAAAAACTTATGACCAATTAGCCTGGTATGGTGGTGCACATCTTTAATCCCAGCATTCGGGAGGCAGAGGTAGGAGGACTGCAGAGAGTTCGAGGCCACCCTGAGACTATATAGTGAATTCCAGGTCAGCCTAGGCTAGAGTGAGACCCTACCTCGAAACTTATGGCCAAGATCCTAAATTGAATTAGTAATCAAGAAGATAAAAGACTGAGAAAATGGCACATCTGATAATTAACTGTGCAATCTCCCAGTGTTCCACTGCCCTCATAATTCCATAGTTGGCCCTCTGTACCCACGGGTGATAGTCAGTTTCCATATCTCAAGATTTAGCTGAGCATGGTGGCTCACACCTTTAATCACAGCACTTGGGAGGCAGAGGTAGGAGGATCACCTTGAGTTCAAAGCCACCCTGAGACTACACAGTAGTTCCAGGTCAGCCTGGACTAGTGAGACCCTACCTCGAAAAACAAAACAAAACAAAAAAAAAACAAAAAAGAAGAAGAAAAGAAGAGGAGGAGGAGGAGGGGGAAGAAGAGGAGGAAGAGAAGAAAGAAAAAGAAAAATCATACTACAGGATTTGATCAACCTCTGACAAAACAAAAAAAAACATACTCAGGGGCTGGATAGATTGCTCAGTGGTTAAAGGTGTGTGTTTGCTAAGCTTTATGGCCTGGGTTCAATTCCCTAGTACCCATGTGTAGCCAGATGCATATGCACAAAGTGGCACATGTGTCTGGAGTTCATTTGTAGTGGCAGGAGGCCTTGGCTTGCCCATACTCATTGTCTGCCTCTTTCTCTATCTAATAAGTAAATATTAAAAAAAAAAATACTCAGGGGCTAGAAAGATGGCTTAGTGGTTAAGGCACCTGCCTGCTAAGCTGAAGAACCTGGTTCCAATCTCCAGGTCCCACATTTAGCCAGATGCAAAGTGACGCAAGGGCACGCATGCATCTGGATTTCATTCACAGCAGCTGAGAGACTGCTGGCGTACCCATTCTCTATCTGTCTCCCTCTCCTTCTCTGTCTCTGAGTCTCTCTCCAAAAAAAAAAAAAAAAAAATACTCAGAAAAAAGCCCCACAACATCTGCACTAAACATGCATAGACTCTTGTTCCTTAAACATACAAACAACTATTTTCACAGCATTTACACTGCATTGGACATTGGAGGTAAAGTATGTAACTGAGGAAGACATTCACCATCGACCTCTGACTTCCATACGTTGTACCCACACGTATACAAACATGATCTCTCACACACACACACACCACACATCCACAAATAACACTTTTATGAAAATGGCTTGAGCATCCTGAGATCTTGACATCCTTGGAATGAACACCTGGTAGGAATTGAGAGATTAATATATTTCCTTTTTAAAAATATTTTATTTATTTATTTGACAGAGGGAAGAGAGAGAGAGAATGAGAATGGGCACACCAAGGCCTCCAGCCACTGCAAACAAACTCCAGATGCATGTGCCCCCTTGTGCATCTGGCTAACACGGGTCCTGGGAAATCGAACATGGGTCCTTTGGCTTTGCAGGCAAATGCCTTTACCACTAAGCCATCCCTCCAGCCCTGTATTTCCTCTTAATGTGATTCACCAGTTGTTACTTTTTTAACCTAGACTCTGCTAGTAGGTTTCATGACTTGAAGCTTCAGGCAGAAGGCACCCAGCCTGCTGGTGGCAAGTATGTGTATGACACAAACAACTGCTGCCTGGATACAGGAGAGCCTCACACAGCCCAAGTTCTGCTACATCCACCATGGCAGTAATGTCAGAACACCACCTTGACCATCTTCCACCTCACAGTATTCTCAAGAGAATGTATATAGCCAGGCAGGATTTATACAACATCTTAGATTTTTCTTCAGATTTCAGCAAGATCACCTCTTGACCTAACCATAGGAATTTGTTTAAAACTGTTCAAGCATCTGAACTCATTAGGCTAAATCATAATTACATCCCTAAGCCCAAAATTAGCTTCCTTAGTCTAGAACTTCAAAAGAAATTTTAGCCGGGCGTGGTGGCGCACACCTTTAATCCCAGCACTTGGGCAGCAGAGGTAGGAGAATTGCCATGAGTTCGAGGCCACCCTGAGACTACATAGTGAATTCCAGGTCAGATTGGATTAGAGCAAAACCCTACCTTGGGAGGAAAAAAAAAAAAAAAGAAATTTTAACCAGTTCATCACACTCCTGTTGTTGTTTTTTTTGTTGTTGTTATTATTTTGAGGCAGTGTAACACTTGTTGGGCCCTATGAGGCCCGGGTGTGAGGCCTAGTGGAACTTTCTGAGCCTAACTAGAGTTTAGCGACCTGTCTTTGGCCTACTTCCGCTTAGGAGTGACTCAGCAAGGCCTAAGCCAAAACTGCCTCCGCCCAGCTACTGCTGACGTGGTGAAATACTATTGGCCCTTATACCTTTTTCCCATCCTGAGACCCACCCTCTTTCTCAAAACTATATATATATACCCTCTCGTTACAATAAGACGAGTTCCTGCCTCGACAGACTCCCGGCCCAGTGTGTTTTTTCTCTCCGGTGTTTTGGGGGAGGGTCTGGGCCGCCGACACCCATCATCCCGCTCAGCCTCAAGAGGAGCTGCTGGCCGGCTCTCTCTTCAGCTCTACCTGACCGGGGAGGGAAACCGGCAACACTCTACACTCAAATCCACTATGTGGCCCAGGCTGGCCTTAAAATGATGGGCACTCCTCCTACCTCAGCCTCCCAAGTGCTAGGACTACAAATGTGAATCACCACTCCCAGCCAATTTACTCTTTCATAAGAATACTTTTCATAGTTACAAAGAAACATTTTTTTTTTTTTTTTTTTTTTTGAGGAGAGAGAATTAGCACACCAGGGCCTCCAGCCACTGCAATCAAACTCCAGACATGTGTGTCACCTTGCACATGTGTACTTGTGACTGGTTTACGTGGGATCTGGGGAGTTGAACAGGGGTCTTTAGGCTTTGCAGCCAAGCGCCTTAACTGTTAAGCCATCTCTCCAGCCCTTTTTTTTTTTTTTTTTTTTTTTTTTTTTTGGTTTTTCAACGTAGGATTTCACGCTAGTCCAGGCTGACCTGGAATTAATTATGTAGTCTCAGGGTGGCCTTGAACTCTCGGCGATCCTTCTACCTCTGCCTCCCGAGTGCTGGGATTAAAGGCGTGCACCACCATGCCCGGCTCAGCCCCATTTTTTAAAATGAGATGCTAGAGAGTAAAACCAGGCCCTTGTGCATACTTGGCAAGTACTATCAAGAGGTACATCCAGGCTTGATTTTTTTTTTTTACATGTCTGTGCATGTGGACACATGTAGGTGCATGCACATGTGAGTGACAGATTAACACTGGGTGCCTTCCTCAATTTCCCTACATCTCATTTTCTTATGACAGGGTCTCATCCAGAACCCAGAGCTCTCTAATTTGGCTAAACCAGCTAACCAGTTGTCCCCGGGTATTCTCTCTCCCCAGTGCTAGGATTACAAGTGTGTGTCACTATGCCCAGTTTTTACATGCGTGCTGGAGATCTGAACTCAGGTTATCAGGCTTACATGGCCAGCACTTTAGCCACTGAGCCATCTCCCCAGCCTTACAATTCCTTTTATTTTGGTGGGAAAGGGAGTTTTCCAGTTAGGGTCTCACTCTAGCCCAGGCTAATCTGAAACCCACTCTGTAGTCTCAGGCTGGCCTCGAACTCACAGTGATCCTATCTCTGCCTCCCGAGTGCTGGGATTAAGGTGTGTACCACCACACTGGGCTCACAATTCCTTTTAATTGTATAACCATTTTCTGAATCAAAATATAAGATCACCATTGAAAAAAACGGAAGATCCTCCTGTGTCACTGAAGGGAGTATGACTAGCTACTTATGATGGTGAAAGACTCCTGAGATTGCCCCCACAGAAATGTCACAAAGCCTAGTACTTTTCTGAGAACTTCCAGTTCTCCAAACATCCTAACCAAGGACTGCAGTACATACTTTTCATCTGTTAACTTCTCAGCTGGGAAGTCCACCTGCCGCTCAGTGTCATAGGGCCGATATTCCCTGTAGGTTCTCCGCTCTGGTCTATCAAGCGTCACCTCTGTCCCCCGGCTGTCATTCCATCCTTGCTGTTCCCCTCTTCTAGGAGCTCGCTTCTGGCCTGCCAATGGAAAATCAGAGCACAGTTGGATCACACATCTATGACAGCAGTGCGAAAGCTTAATGGTATTTCACTACTAGAAATCAAGGTTGCTGGGAATCTGGGAAATTTGAGAAGCTGCTTCTGCTACTGCCTAGTCCTTAGTAGTCAAACTTCACCATTACCATTAGTTGTACCTTTCCTATGTTGTAGAAAACTATAGGATAAAGCATACAAACCACATTATAATTACAGGGTTAAAAAAAAATACCTATGAGCCAGGCGTGGTGGCACACACTTAATTCCAGCACTCAGGAGGCAGAGGTAGGATCACCATGAGTTCGAGGCCACCCTGAGACTATATAGTGAGTTTCAGGTCAGCCTGGGCTAGAGAGAGACCCTACCTCGAAATATATATTTTTACAAAATATATATACAATATGTATGTATGTATGTAGCTGGGTATGGTGTCACAGATCTTTAATCCCAGCACTTGGGAGACAGAGGTAGCAGTATCACTGAGTTCGAGACCACCCTGAGATTACATAGTGAATTCCAGGTCAGCCTGGGCTAGTGAGAACCTACCTTGAAAAACCAAATGTGTGTGTGTGTGTGTGTGTGTGTGTGTGTGTGTGTGTTCATGTGTAGAGGCATCCATGTGTTTACATGTGCATACAGAAGCCAGGGGATAACACTGTCCACCACCTTTAAGACAGGATGTACTGGCCTGGAGGCTCACCTATTTGGCTAGAATGGCTGGCCATTGAGCCTCAGGGATCCTGCTATCTCCACCTCCCCAGCCCTGGAATTACAGGCACATGCCACTGCGCTCATCATTTTGCATGGGTATTGGCCTCAAACTTAGATCTTCATGCTTGTGAGGCAAATGCTTACTGACTGAGCTATTTCTTCAGTTACTTCTCCCTAACTTTTTCTTTTCTTTTTTAAAAAAGTTATTTATGGGGGGGGGGAATATATGGGCACGCTAAGGCCTCCAGCCGCTGCAAACAAACTCCAGACACATGCGCCACTTTATGCATCTGGCTTATGTGGGTCCTGGGGAATCAAATCTGGGTTCTTTGGCTTTGTAGGCAAGTGCTTTAACCACTAAGCCACCTCTCCAGCCCCAGGTGGTTTTTTATTGTTTTTGTTTATGTTTTTTAAAAAATTTATTTATTTATTTATTTGGAAACAGAGAGAGAGAGTGTGTGATAGTCAGAGATGGCATGCCAGGGCCTCCAGCCACTGCAAAAGAATTCCAGACCATGTGCCCTTTGTGCATCTGGCTTACATGGGTCCTACGGAATTGAACCTGGGTCCTTTGGCTTCACAGGCAAATGCCTTAACCATTAAGCCATCTCTACAGCGCTATTTATGCTTTTTTTCAGACAGGGTATTTACCATTTATCCCAGGAAATCCCCTTATCTTAGTTTCGTGCTACCATGCCTGGCTAATCACAGGTACTTTTACAGTAACTCTGATATATTTTACTAAATAAACTACATTTCACAAAAGTTTTACCCAGTCATGACTCTGAACCCCATCAAGAAAATGAAAGGATGCATGCTCTGCATTCAGACGGTACTTGTAGGCTTCCAACTACAAAGAAACCAAGGCAGCTGTGGTTTATCATCAGCCACTAAGGTTTTGATTTTATAGTTTGTAGCGTACATGATTCTGAAAATGTATGTTCCTGCTTCTAGGCGGGACATACATTTGCCATCATACATCTCAAGGGTGGTATTCTGCAGCTCATTCAAGAGCCAGCCAGTGCTCAAATAGGGCTTTTCTTTTGTCCACTGACAGTCCAGCATCCAGTAGGCCAGGTACAAGGTACTGGGGCCCTTCTGGTGTTTTCCTCTCTCCCCTCTCCATTTTTACTGTGTGTGTGGTGTGTGGTCTATGCATTGGTCCTTCCTCTTACTATTCTGTTTGTTTCCTTGAGATCAGTTCCTCTCCCCCTCTCTCTCTCCCTGAACCTGGAGGTTCCATTTTTGGTCATACTGGCTGATCAGTGAGCCCCAGTAATTCCCCAGCCTCCACTCCCTAAAGGTCTAGGGTTACAGGTGTGCATGGCCACATCTAGCTGTTTACAAGGATGCTGGGGAATAGTAAAACTCAGGACAAATCAGGCCCTTAAGCTTGCATGACAAGCACTCTCGCCCATGGAATCATCTCCCCAGCCCATTTTCTAAATTTTATACTTTCAAAGTTTTTAAATCAAAGTCAATGTTTGCTGGCAAACGTTGTGGATAACTGTCACTTATCTCCTGCAAACTTTCAAGAGGTCTCTCTTCAAACATTGTGAGCAACTTGTATTCCAGTGGTTCTCATTTTCTTTACTTCTCACAATGAATGTACAGCTATATTAAATTTGTTCAAACTAATGGGCATATTTAACTGCTCAATTCCTTTCATACATAGATAACATATACGTGTTCTTCAGAAATACATGATGTGCCAGGTGTGGTAGTACACGCCTTTAATCCCAGCACTTGGGAGGCAGAGGTAGGAGGATCACAGAGTTCAAAGTTACCCTGAGACTACATAGTGAATTCCAGGTCAGCCTGAGCTAGAGTGAGACCCTACCTCGGAACACCAAAGGGAAAAAAAAAAGAAGAAGAAAAAGAAAAATAAATGATGTGCCTATTTTCCCATTTCCCACTAATATCCCCTACCTATATTTTATAGTTTGACACAAATATTAATAGGTCTTATTTTAAAGCAAAATATGTCTGTGACATCACCAACATATGTCTGTAACTTATTATCTTTCATATGAAAATTTCTGAGTATGAAAAAACTACACAATAGATCTGAGTTCATCCTGCTATGATTTTAAGGTTTAAATAACTGGAACACATCATGAGGTCACAATCTAAGTTTGGGACATGTTTGGGATGTGACAATGTCAGCATAAATGAAACATGCTTTTAACTGCAGAAACATGCATTCTTACCAGGAGATCAAAATCGGAAAAGGTGTTTGAAATACAAGGGACAAAAATGTAATTAGGAAAATTACCAAATTGAAAGTATAAAGGGTCTATCCATGTATAAGCCACTGGTACATCCAACAACAGGTAGCAATACGATTTACTACAGTTTCAGACATCCTACTTGTAACTCAGGGTTTTCCCTGTGTGTGCATGTCAGTGCACATGCGTGTGCCTGTGGAGACCAGAGTGATGTCGGATGTCTTCCTGACTGCTCTCCACTTCATTTACTGAGGCAGGGTCTATCACTTCAATCCAGAGCTCACTGACTTGGCTAGCTAACCAGCTTGCCCCTAGGACTCTCTGTCTCCGCCTCTGTATTGGGATTTCAGATAGGCTGCTACACCCACCAAGAATTTCGTTTGGCACTGGGGACCTGAAATCAGGTCCTAAACACTTGAGAAGCAAACACTATCTGCTGAGCCATCTCCCCAGACCCCTCTTAAGTTTTGTAAATCCTTAGGTCTTCATTCAACTACAGAATTGCTGTGGTGTTTATTCTGTGTTCTTTCTGCTTCCTCTAAGCTATTTCTAACTGTATTGATTATATTGGAAATTGCAATCCAAAATTAAAGTGACATTTACTGCACAGCTACCAGCAAAATCTCTTCCAAAGTTTGTGTATAAACTGCAAACTACAAATGGCTATTAGGATAATTATCCATACCCTAACATTTCACTCTTTCAAGTCCCCCAAAACAAAGACAATCAGTGACAGATTCCCCCATCTCTCACACACAATTTAGTTCTAACAGATCACGATTGCAGCTGAGCGAAACTAGCTTGTTTTTTCTGGGCCGGATTAACAGTCAGCTGCACATGGTAATGAAAACAGTGCATCTCACCAGCCCTAGCCAATAAAGGCTGGTGGATGGAGTCTGCTCACTCCTCCAACTAGAGTTCAGAGGAGAGACCAAGTACAGCAAGATTCCAGTAAGGTGACATATAAAATAAAGATGAGCGTTGTCTCAACCACCATAGCCCTGAAAGGCTGGAAAAGCAAAGATGAAACCACCTCTGATGATTCAAGAAGGAGGTTACTGGGCAATAGTTTATGGACGTCACTTGGCACCCCCCCCACACACACCCCTCAAAAATCTACATGTCCATGAGAAAACATTGTAATCTCCACATTTTTGAAATTAATGTTTCTATTATATAACAAACATTTGACATTTTTCTATGCTAAGCATTCACTTATGATAAAGTAAGTTAAAATGTTTGAGTAGAAAAGCAGTCTTTCACATCAATTAGGCTCATAAAACCTCAAGAGAAGCTCACTAATACCTATTACAGATAAATTTAGCACAGCTGCAACATAAGTGGATATTAATAAGATGTTTGCTCTTGAAACTATGCATACTTGAAAAAAGAAAAGAACTAAATTGTACAATTTCCATTCTAACTAAAGTAACTACAGATCTCAAAATCCAGATTGCTTGAACTGCAAACTACCAAAAAAAAGTTCTAAGCACACCCCATTATAATGCTGAGTAGAAGCAGGGTGCAGCCCCGGTTATATCATTTAAGTGTAGAAAAAATAAATAGCACTGTGCATTTATGTATATGAATTTATGCATATAAAACACACAGTGTCAACAGTAGGAAAAACACATTCATACATTTTGAGATTAAGAATTCCCTAACAAAGGCAGGGGATGTAGCTCTCTGATAGACCAATCAGTAGCCCAGCATGCATGAAGCCCCAGTTCATCCCCAAAAGCACAGTAACACCTTTAACAAAAAATTTCTATTAAGCCCAGGACGCTGAGGATGGAGAATCATTGTAAATTCAAGGCCAAACTGGACTAGATAGTGATTTCAGGTCCGTCTCGGCTAGAATGACACTACCTCAAAAAAAAAAAAAAAAATTCTTTAAGGGCTAGAGAGATGGCTCAGCAGTTAAGGCACTTGCCTGCAGAGCCCAAGGACCCGGGTTCAATTCTCCAGTACCCACATAAAACTAGATGCATAAAGTGGCACCTATGTCTACATCTCATGTGCCCATTCTCCCTGTCAAATAATATTTTTTAATTTTTAATTTTCAAAGGGCTAAAAATTATTCTAACAGCACTAATTACAGCTTTTTACTCTTCAGAAGGGTGGTAAGTTTTCATTTGGTAAGAGTACGTGGAGAGGGAAAGCTTAGCCTTGGGTCAACCACAAGCTACCCATCCTACCCACTTGGCAGGCTTCCCCGGGCAAACACCGCCAGCGGACACCTGGAAGCTACCATTTGAGGGATGCAGAGAAGGGACGCTCAAGGGGAGCGACCGGAGACCCCGTACCCTCAAGGGCTCACCGTACCCAGCTAGCCAGGACTCCGAGCTGACGTCACGGGTCGCCCAGGTCTCCAACAAACCGAGTCCCGGAGCCCCAGACCCGGACAGGTTCCCAATGCGCTTTCGCCTCCCGACTTGGATCTGGTAAAGACTAGCTAGAAGGCAGCAAGCCTGGATGCCCAGCTCGGGATCTGCGCGCCCCAGCCTAGCGACCTCGCGTTTTCAGTTCCGCAGTAACTTTGCCCAACTTGCGCATGTCGGGTTCCCGGGTCTGGAATTCTCCCCCCTTGCCCTTGAATCGTTAGGGGGACCCTTCGGGAGTGCGATTCCCCCCCCCCGCAACCCCGGGCCTCGGTCCTAGCATCCACCGCCGTCCGGATGCTCAGCTCTGCAGCCCCAAAGCCAGCGCCCTCCCCCAGAGCCCAGCCTCACGGCGGGGGTCGAGGCGTCCGAGGGGTGACCTCGATGACCGCCGGCTCCACCTTCCTTCCCAGGTGCGTACCGGGCGGCTGCGGGGCGCCCCCGGGGCTGTCGGGCTGCTGCGCGCCCGGCGCCGCGAGGCTCTTGCGTTCCTTCTGGGACTCCCTACGGCCGCCGCCCGCGCCGGGTCTGTGGCCCGAGGCTGCGGCCGGGCTCCGGCCTCCGCGGCTGCCGGCCCCGCTCCCCGCGCCCGCCGCCGCTGCCTCGTCGCGCCGCTTGCGCTGCAGCTGCTGCTGCCGCCGGCGCTCGGCCTCACGCAGAATGTCGAACGGGTCCGACTCGTCGTCCAGCAGCTGGTGGAAGCGGTTGGCCACAACGCACCCGAAAATCTCCTGCATCGCGACGCCCGCGGCCGCCACGGGACTCCCCAGGGCGCCCTTCATGCCGCCACGGGACTGCGGGCCCGCCGCGGGCCGCCCACGCCAGCAAGTCCTAGCGAAGCCGGCAGCGAACACCCATGCCGCCTGTCTCCGCCGCCCCTCCCGGCCTAACCCTGTCAGCTCCCTCCCTCCCCGCCTCCCTTCCCCGCCTCCTTCCCTCCCCGGCGCCCGCCTCCCGCGTCACGAGGCCGCCGACGCCCCGCCCCACCACCAAATGACAGCCAATCAGCACGCGAGGACACGCCCTCTCTCCTGGCCAGTGCAATCAGCGGACGGCGTCTGTGACGTCACGCGACCTCTGTGCCCCTCCCTCTCCGGCTGGGCAGGGAGGGGCGGAGCCAAGGGGCGGGGCTCTAGCTGCGAGAGAAACCGCACAGGCTGCTTGGGGAGTGCTGCGTTCTGGGTACTCCTGGACTGGGGCCACGCTTCGTGGAAGGTTAGGGGTTCACGTAGCCGTGCAGCACCCCAACCTTAGTGCGCTGGAGGAGAGGCTAGCTCCGTGTGTTCACAGTCTGCACACTGAGAAGTGCCTTAGGGGCAGGCAGAGGGTTCCACCGTCCTGGATCACAGGGGACCTGACCTAATAACCAAGAAGGCTGGGAAGACTTTCCTTAGAAAAAAAAAGCTTGGTGACGAGGGGGCAAAAGAATGCCAAGTGCATACGTCTCTGGGCTGGTTGGGGTACTTCCCACTCAAGCCCAAAGTAATAGAACACTGGAAGAGACCACTTTGAAGAGTTCGCCTTTGGGAGTATTGAGGCTCAAAGGGTGATTTTGTTGTTTTTTGGAGTCATTCGACCAAGGTCTGCAGCTCCGAGGAGAATGCTGGATCATGTGGATTTCCTTCAGGAAATCTCGCCTGTCATCCTCTTACGGTTTGTGTTTTGTTCACACATCAGGTGGTTGCAGGCCACGGCGACGCGGGGTCCCTTTCTAGCCTCAACTTTAATTCATCTTCAATTATTCATTGAAAACCCATTCTTGGGCTGGGGAGATGGCTCAGAGGTTAAAGGCACTTGTTTGCAAAGACTGTGGGCACAGGTTTGATTCCCTAGAACCCACGCAAAGCCAGATGCATGTATTTGGAATTTGTTTACAAGGGCAAAAGAGGCCCTGCTGTAGGCATTCTTCCCCCCCGCCCATTTCTCTCTTTCTCTCTCTCTCTGAAAATAAATTTTTAAAAATATTTTTTAAAAATAAAATAAGAAAAGCTATTCTTCTCCCAGTAGCTGTTGAGGAATAGGCCAAATCTTCCAAAACAGGAGGGCAATTATTCTGGGAAAGTTTTTCTTGCACCTAAAGAAGGAAATCTCCACTACTTCCCCACTTCTGTGCTCTGCTCCTCCTTATATATGGAAGGGAAGGTGTGATACTTGGATTGCTGGCTCTTGTTGAGACCATCAGGATGGGGAAAACCTGGATCCTTGACGTCATGAGTGTTGAAGGATTTCAGCCACTCACTCAGAAACCTCTTACGTAAGAGTATGTAAGGCACTGTTGTTTAAGCTACTCTTAGTGTTTGTTTATTGCATCCTAAAGTGTCCTACAGGTGCTTCGTGACTAGTTTTGCCTTTCTTTCTCTACCAAATGAAAAAGGAGTTCTTTTTGACAACTTATAAAAATTAAATGTTGCTGGGCGTGGTGGGTGGTACACTCCTTTAATCCCAGCACTCTGGAGGCAGAGGCAAGAGGATGGCCATGAGTTGGAGGCCACCCTGAGACTACATAGTGAATTCAGGTCAGCCTGAGCCAGAGTGAAACCCTGCCTCAAAAAAATTAAATTTTAACATAAGAAGTAATAGGTTTGGGGCTGGAGAGATGACTTAGCAGTTAAGGCACTTGCCTGCAAAGCCTAAGGACCCAGATTCAATTTCCCCAGAACCCACATAAGCCAGATGCACATGGTGGCACATGTGTCTAGAGTTCATTTGCAGTGGCTAGAGGCCCTGCTGCACCACCCCCCCTCATAAATAAACAAATAAAAATAAAATGTTTTTTTAAAAGAACGAATAGGTTTTATGATGGCATTTGCATACGTATATGTCATACAATTTAATAATTTTTTTTTTTTTTTGGTTTTGCGAGGTAGGGTCTCACTCTGGTCCAGGCTGACCTGGAATAACTATGTAGTCTGAAGGTGGCCTCGAACTCTCGGCAATCCTCCTACCTCTACCTCCTGAGTGCTGGGATTAAAGGCATGCGCCACCATGCCCGGCCAATTTAATAATTTGTCACCTCCTCATTGCCATTGGATTTCCCCTGCCCACTCTTTTTGGTCTCCGTCTTCCTCTCCCCCAAAATGGTCCCATTTCTGCTTTCCTATCACACATAAAGGGAATACTCAAAGGTAATGTTTAATGCTTCAAGACCTGCATTTTGCTCACTTTCTCAGGTCTTCTGTGACTTCTGAGGAGACCAGAGATGATGGATATCTGTCCCATTTCTTGTCATTTGTGTTCCCAGGCTTGGCCCTCAGGCAGCTGAACAGTAGGTTCTCTGTAAATATCTGCTGAATGGCAGAAGATGTTGAGATATTTGGTCGTTTTCTTCTTCAAATTAGCAGAGATCTATGCTTATATCATCATCATTATTCCCCCCGCCCCCGTCCTCCTTCTTCTCCTTTTCCTCCTCCTCCTCCTGTTTCTTGCTTGGTGTGTGTGTACGCCAGTGCACACACATGTGGAGGTCAGAGGACAACTTCACTTGCCAGTCCTCACCTTCCACCGTCTTTGAGACAGAGTCTTTTGTTTCAGATTCAAATCATACCATCATAGAAAGAGAAATCAGCTGAGGAGCTGCTGGACGGAGTAGATGGTATTCAAGAGAGGAGACTTAGTGGGTGAATGGTATCCTTTTGGGTCAATGAAGATGTTCTGAAAATAGATAGCAGTAAGCTGGGCTTAGTCCCAGCACTCGGGAGGCAGAGGTAGGAGGATCGCCGTGAGTTCAAGGCCACCCTGAGACTACATAGTTAATTCCAGGTCAGCCTGGAGGACCAGAGTGAGACCCTACCTCGCAAAACCAAAAAAAAAGAAAAGAAAAGAAAATAGATAGCAGTAATAGTCGCACAAAATCATGAATTTGATAATACCACAGACCTGTACATTTTTACATTGTAAAAACAATAAGTTTTTTGTGTGTTTTATCATGATTTCAAAGGGAGGGGATGCATACCTTAAAATCAGACTAAGATTTGAGTCCAGATTCTGTCACTCGTTAACTCTGTGACCTTGAACATGCTCCTTATAACTTTTTTGCAGGGAGGTGGAGGGTTGAAGCAAGGTCTCACTTTAGCTCAGGCTGATGTGGAATTCACTCTTTATTAACAGGCTGGCCTCAACTCATGGCAGTCTGTCTATCTCAGCCTCCTGAGTGCTGGGACTAAAGGTGTACACCACCGAACTTGACTTAGCACTGAGTCAGTCCTCCATTGCCATCATAGTTATTAATGCCATCATCATCATTTTGAACTAGGCTTAAGAGCAGGTAGAGAGCCATGTTTTGACATTTCCAAGGATGTTTCATATGGTAGTATCATATGCACAGAAACCATACTTTGAGAAGCATGGTGCAGTGCACGGTGGTGCTATTTGTGAGCCCCTCAGTACCAAAGTACAGCGCTGTGCAGCCATTTCCTGAAATACAACCTTATCACATTAGCATGTTGTTTGCAAAACTGTGTTTAGTAAGTCTTTTAGGCTGACATTTCTTTTTAAAAATTAATTAATTTGAAAGTAGGGAGAAATAAAAGAGGGGGACTGGAGAGATGGCTTAGTGGTTAAGGCACTTGCCTGCAAAGTCAAAGAACCCTGATTAGATTCCCCAGGACCCACATAAGCCAGATGCACAGGAAGGCACATGCAGTGGCTGGGAGCCCTGGTGCGCCCATTCTCTCTATCTGCCTTTCTCTCTCTCTCTTTCTCTCTCAAATAAATAAATAAAAATATTTTTTTAAAAAAGGGTAGCAGTCTTCCTTGAGGACACAGCACCGGGTTCAGGGTACCTCAGGTCTGCTTATATATATAAAATCAAGTTAAGGGACTGCTGCTCCCACAATGCATAACCTACAACCCCATAGGAAATGCCTACAACCCCACTGAGGAGGGTCTCCAGTGGAATGGAGACAAGGATGAGGGAAAAGAGGGTACCAACACATGATGTATCCTTACAAAATATGTTGTTAATAATAAAAACAGTAATAAATAGAGTGATAAAAAAATCAAATTAAGGGCTGGAGAGATGGCTTAGCAGCTAAGGCATTTGCCTGTGAAACCAAAAACTCATGTTCCATTCTCCAGGTCCCACATAAGCCAGATGCACAAGATGACCAAGCATAAAAGGACACACATACTCACAAGATGGTGCACATGTCTGGAGTTCCATGGCAGTGGCTGGAGGCCCTGGCATACAATTCTTCTCTCTCTCTCTCTCTCTCTCTCTCTCTCTCTCTCTCTCTATAAAAAATTTAAAACTTTTTAAAAAACCAAATTAAGCCTGACATGTTGCATCATACCTATAACCCCAACCATCAGGAGGTTGAAGTAAGAGTATTGCTATGAAACTTTAAATTTGGCCAGCCAGGCCAAATGAGCCAATGGGTACAATAATGGCATGTCTGTTATGGGGAAAACCAGCCACTCTCTAATTGGACTAGAGGCCCGCTCCATGGGAGGGAACACATCCCATTACTGAAAACCTATGATGGATAGTCATGAGCACTAGGGGTGTAATGTCTGCTGGCGTCTGGCTAAATGTAGATACTATGCTCACCAAACTGCCCAGTAAGCACTTTTGTTAATGTCCACACCCATATATTAATGCTACTCTCACTTTTGGCTAGAGAAGCTTCTCTTTTCAAATGGTGGCGACCTTGGGATGACTCAGAAGGCACCATGGTGCTGAGAAGAAGGGACAGAGGAGTGCTCAGCACTGAAACATCTCTAACACACCTTTCAAGGCTCAGGGTCCATTGCAGAAGAGGGGGCGGAAAGAATGTAAGAGCCAAAGGAAGGGTAGGACTCCTTACAACGTGCTCCTCCAGACACAAAATGGCCTGGATATCCATGACCTCACAGTGCCTGACACTATCTACACAAGATCATCATAATAGGAAGAAAAGATGATGACATCAAAATGAAAAGAGAGACTGATTGAGAGGTGGAGGGGATATGATGGAGAGTGGAGTTTCAAAGGGGAAAGTGGGGGGAGGGAAGTACCATTAGATACTGTCTACAATTAAGGAAGTTGTCAATAAAAAAATAAATAATTTTTTTAAAAAGCCGGGCGTGATGGCGCACGCCTTTAATCCTAGCACTTGGGAGGCAGAGGTAGGTGGATCGCCATGAGTCTGAGGCCACGCTGAGACTACATAGTGAATTCCAGGTCAGCCTGGACTAGAGTGAAACCCTACCTCGAAAAACCAAAAAAAAAAAAAAAAAAAAAAAGAGTATTGCTATGAATCTGAGGCCAGCCTGGGCTATAGAGTGAGACCACCTCAAGAAGTAATGAAGTTAAAATGTAACAAATAAGTTAATAGGTGAGAAATTGAGAAAACACAATTTCTTTTGTCCTGAAAGGTCATGTTACACTGTCACTAAATCATAGCTAACTCGCACGATATGTTTACCAGGTGCTAGCCATCCTCCTAAGCCACCCTCTGCTTGTTTAGTCTTCATGCCAACCTGTGACAGGGATGTTCTTGCTGTCCCAGCTTGGAATGAGAGCTCTGCACATGAGAGAGCTGTGCTCCTGAGTATGCATTGAACTAACTCTACAGCCAAGATGACCTTGGACTTCGGATCCTCCTGCCTCCACTTCTCAAGGACTGGGATTACAAGCATGCACCACTATGTCCAGTTTGTGCAGTTCTGAGCATGGAACCCAGGGCATTGTCTCTGCTACAGGCGTTCTACCAACTGAGCCATATCCCCGCTGAAAATATAACTGCTTTTAATGTACCTAACCTATTGAACATCATCACAGCCTTTCCCACCTTAAATGTGTGCAGAACACTTGCAGTAGCTTGTGATTGTGCTGGGCATTCTGGTGCAAGAATGTAATCCCAGTACTGAAGAGACTGAGATGGGTGTACCAGGAGTTCAGGGCCAGCTTGAACTATATAGTGAAAACTTGTCTTCAAACGCCAAACAAACAACAAAACAACAAAGTCACCTAACATAAAGCCTATTTTATACTAAAGTGTTGAAAATCTATAATTTATTTCAAACGTTCTGAAAGTTAAAAAAAAAAAAAAGAAGGGATGCATGCCATCAAAAAGTTGAAAAATTGGGCTGGAGAGATGGCTTAGTGGTTAAGGCACATGCCTGTGAAGCCTAAGGACCCCAGTTCGATTCTCTAGGTGTCACATAAGCCAGATGCACGTGGTGGCACATGCGTCTGGAGTTTGTTTGCAGTGGCTGGAGGTCCTGGCGCGCCCATTCTCACTCTTTCTCTCTGTTCCTCTCTCTGTCTCTAATAAATAAATAAAAATAATTTTTTTAAGTTGAAAAATTACGCCAGGCATGGTGATGCAAGCCTTTAATCTCAGCACTTGGGAGGCGGAGGCAGGAGGATCACTGTGAGTTCAAGGCCAACCTGAGACTACTAGTGTATTCCAGGTCAGCCTGGGCTAGAGTGAGACCCTACCTTGAAAACCAAAATAAATAAATAAATAAATAAATAAATAAAGTTGAAAAACTAGTGTCAAGGAACCCTAAGTAAGGGACTTCCTGGGTTGATGAAGTTGCTTCTTCACTGAGGATCTGGCTGTGGATTGTGCTAACCAGAAGACTGTAACCAACATGGAGAGGAGTGAGAAGTTTCTGCTGTTTTCTTTTTTAAAAAATATTTTATTTGCAAGGAGAAACAGGGGTGGGGGGGAGAGAGAGAGAGAGAAAGAGAGAGAGAGAATGGGCACTCTAAGGCCACCAGCCACTGCATACAAACTCAGATGCATGTGCCACTTTATGCATCTGGTTTTACATGGGTACTGGGAAATTAAACTCAGGTCATTAGGCTTTGCAGGCAAGTACCTTAATCGCTGAGCCATCTCTCCAGCTCCAGTTTCTGCTTTTTGCCTTGTAACTTTTCCTCTTGCAATCCAGATGCCATGCTGGGAGGAAGTCCAAGCAGCCACACGGAAGAGCCACACACAGAGAAGCCCCAAAACTATGTAGGAAAGACAAGGCCATTCCTGTATCACTGGCAGGCTTCCAGATGACATTAGCCCCACCTCCCATCTGACTGCACCTGCTGAGACACACAAGCCAGACCAGGGTAACCACAGCCCCTCAGAGTACACTCAGCTAATAAGCACAAGATAATAATATGATTGTTGCTTCTAGTCTCTGAGTTATGAGTTTGGAGATCACTGAGCTGAGATGTCAGCAATGCAGTGCAAAGTCACCTGATATCTTTGGTATTTCTAGTTCCATCTCATAGACAAATATGTAAGAGAAAGGCAAATAAATGCCCTGAGGAGGGAGTGTGGTTCAGGGGCCATGGAGATGGCTCAGTGGGTAAAGTGCTTGCTGAGTTTGAATCCCCAGCACCCATGTAAAAGCTCAGAGGACATGGTGGCATGCCCCTGTAATCCCAGCACTGGGGAGATAAACACAGGAGGATCCCCAGCATTTGCTGGCTAGCCAGTCTAGTCAAATTGGTGAGCTCCGGGTTCAATGAGAAATCCTGTCTTAAAACATAATGTGGGAAAGCCGGGCATGGTGGCGCATGCCTTTAATCCCAGCACTTGGGAGGGTAGGAGGATCGCCGAGAGTTTGAGGCCACCCTGAGATTGCATAGTGAATTCCAGGTCAGCCTGAGCTAGAGTGAGACCCTACCTCAAAAAAAAACAAAAAACATAAAAAAAAAATAATGTGGGAGCAGGGGAGATGGCTCAGCAGTTAAAGGCACTTGCTTGCAAAGCCTAATGGCCCTGGTTCTATTCCCTAGTAAAGCCAGATGCACAAAATAACACATGCGACTGGAGCTTGTTTGCAACAGCGAGAAGCCCTGGCACACTCATACTATCTTTCTCAAATAAGTAAATAAAAATATTTTTTTAAAAAATAAAATGGAATGGTGGCACATGCCTTTAAACCCAGCACTTGGGAGGCTGAGGTAGGGGGATCACTGTGAGTTGGAGGTCATCCTGGAGCTACAGAGTAAATTCCAGGTTAGCCTGGGCTAGAGTGAAACCGTACCTCCAAACGAATAAATAAATAGAGTAGGGAAAAACTAAGGAAGACACCACACATTCATGTGCCCACATATGTACAAACATGAAAACACACAGACACACAGACTGTTCAGCACAACAAACTTTCTGCCAAAAACACATTTCTTCAGATTGTTTTTCCTGAGTAACTCCTTTGTGCTTGACAGTGGTGAGCAGCTGCACGTGGCACCCTCTAGTGGGCTGAGGCCCTCAGTAAGTTTTAGATACAGAGGGTTTCAGAGTGTGCAGAGCTCCAGTGGGAGTCAGTGTCTGACAAAGAGCTCTGAGCTCAAGTCACCCGCTGCTTCAGACGTCCAGGTCCTGATAAAAACTTATTCCCTGGACTGGGGAGATGGCTCAACAGGTAAGAGTGCTTATTTTGCAAGCATGAAGACAGGAGTTCAATTCCCTGCACCCATGTAAAAAGCCAGGCATATGACCCCAAAGCTGAGGGTGACCGAGACAAGAGGATCGCTAAGGCTTTCTGATTAGCCAGTCTAACTACAAAACAGGCAGCTCCAGGTTCAGTGAGAGACTCTGTCTCAGGGAAATAAGGTGGAAGAGCAATACAGGAGGACACCCCACATTTACCTCGGGCCTTCTCATCCATACACATAGGGACACACTTCTGCACATAAACACGTATGTTATATACATACTATGCAAACTATACCCATATATTCCAAAAGTATAAGTTCTGTTATAAAACTTATTTTTAAAAAGAGCTTATTATTAGCAGTAACAGTGAGTTTAATAGATTTTAATGGTACTTTAAAATTTTAAATATATATATATTTGCATATGTGTGTGGGGGAGTGAGGGAGTGACATCTGGCCACAAGAAACAAGCACCAGATGTTTGTGCCACTTTTTGGATCTGGCTTCATGTGGGTGCTGGGGACTTGAATCCAGGCTTTGCAAACAAATGCCCTTTAACTACTAAGTCATCTCCCAAGTCCCTGTAACAATGTTTAACACTCTGCCAGTGTCCCAGAAAATTGGGGATCTCCCTGATTTTTTCAGTTTATCATTGCCGTGACCAAATTCTCTGACAGAAACAAAGGAGGGAAGACTCACATTGGCTCATGGTTGGAGAGGACTTAGTCCAAGGTTGTTTGGACCCATGCATTTCAGCAGAACATCATGGTGGCCACTGGATCATGCGCTGAGACTCTGTCATCTCTCTCTCTCTCTCTCTTTTTGAGATAGGGTCTCACTCTAGGCTGACCTGGAATTCACTATGTCATCTCAGGTGGCCAAAAATTCATGGCTATCCTCCTACCTCTGCCTCCCAAGTGCTGGGATTACAGGCATGTGCCACCACGCCCAGCTTCCATCATCTCTTGACAGCAGGAATCAGAAGGAAAAGGCTTGGGAGGGAAATGTTAGGACAAGATACTTCTCGGGACATTGCCCACCACACCATGGTCTACTTCCTGTACCTAGGCCTCACCTCTTATGCTTCACCACTTTCCAATGATGCCATTATATGTATCAAGGGATTAGTTTAGTGCTTATGTCAGACCCTCAGGATCTGATTGATTTTACAGGCAGTCTCGCAGGCTCATCCAGAAGGGTGCTTCAGTAATCTTACTGTACTTTCTTATTTCAGTCAATTGACAATGAAGATTAACCACCACTGGCTGGGGAGATGGCTCAATGGATAAGAGAGCTTGCTGCATAAGCATGAGGACCTAAGTTCAATCCCCCAGCACCAGATAAAAAGCTGGGCAAGGCTGCACATACATGTAACCCCAGGCCTGGGGAGTTGAAGCCAGGAATATTACTGGGACTCTGGTCAGCCAATCTAGGCAGAAAACAAGCTCAAGATTCAGTGAGAGACTTTGTCTCAAAAAATAAGGCAGAAGAGTGATAAAGACACCCTATGTCCTCCTCTGGCCTCTGCATGTAAGTGCATGGAGCACACACATATGCATACATATATACACACACAAACCAAAAAAAAAGATTAACCATCACACAGACTTGAAAGCAAATAGGATGGATAAATGAAAGGACTGTGTGATGGTTTGAATGTGAAATGTCTCCCATAGGCTCAAAAGTTTTAGTAATTTGGGGAAGTGGAGGAGCCTTTAGGAGGTAGAGTCTTGCTGGAGGATGTGTGGTGCTAGGGATGGACCTGGGGCTTATTAGTCCCGCCCTGCTGGGTGTTAGCTAGCCAGCTCACTCTTGCTGCTACCTGCCAGCTGCTGTGGCAAGATGTGCCTCTCAGCCTATGCTCTGCTATGCCATGGTGAAACTTCTTGAGATTATAAAGCCTTTCTTTCCATATGCTAATTTTGGCCCCATGCATATGTATGGGGCAGAGGAGAACATCGTGATCCTTCCTCATGACTCTTTGTGGTGTTTCCTTAAGATGAAGTCTCTCACTGAAACGGGAGCTGTCATTTTGTGTGTGTGTGTTTTGTTTTGTTTTTCAGTCAGACTGGCTGACCAGCAAGCCCCAGTGATTCTCTTGTCTCCTATTCTCCCATAGGACTGGGGTTATAGGTGGGTGTGGCCACACCCAGTTTTTTATGTGGGTGCTAGGGATCAAACTCAAGCTCTTATATACCTTCCTAGACTCGCACTGTCAGAAGTCTTTCCTATTGAGCTATCTCCCTAGCTCTACGTGTTTCCTATTTCTTAGCATTAACTTACTTAACTTTATAAAATGGCCTACTGATATTTTTATTGCGATTGCAATAATTTACAAACTAACTCTGGAGAACTTACAGCTTTATGAGACTTAGTCATTACACAGAACAAACCCTGGTTTTCAATTTGTTCAGCTTCAGTGTCATTAATTTTTAGGAGTGCTTTAACAGTTTCTTCACACAGCTTTGGGACCTTTTTTTTTTAATTTGAGAGAGAGAGAGACAGAGGAAGAAGCAGAGAGAGAATGGGCGTGCCAGGGCTTCTCTGCTCCTGTGAACGAACTCCAGATGCTTGCACCCTCTTGTGTGCATGTGCGACATTGCGCGCTTGCATCACTTTTGCATCATGGAACCTTACCTCTGGATGTATCTACTAGGATATTTTCAGAAAGATTTATCTCATCTGGGAAGAACCAGTCTGTACATGGGCAGCATTCATCTGATGGGCTGGGGTCTTGGATGGAATAAAACACAGGCATGAGCACTAATGCCTCTTTCCCTCTTTCTCTCTCTTTCTTTCTCTCTCTGTCCTTCCTTATTGTGGACTTACGTGACCAGGTGCCGCATACTCCTGCCAGGAATGACTTTCTCACCATGATGAATTATACCCCTTCTTAAACTGTAAACCAAAACAAACCTTCTTTCCTTAAGTTGCTTCTTGTTAGGAATTTGGCCTCAGTAGCAAGAAAAGTACTATAATACTTTGCTCTATAGTGATGTTCCCCCTAACATAGGTTTTGTGTTTATTAACTGCATCTGTATAGTCTATTGATTTTTGTGTGTTAATTTCACATCCTAATACTTTATTGATTTCTTTTATTGTTTAAATTAACTGTGTCAATGGTTTTCTGGTTGTGTTATCAATCATCTGCAAGCATCAATGGTTTTATGTCTTCTTTTGCCATTCCTAAGCCTGTAAGTAATTTCTTTCATCATTAGCTAACATCTGTAATATATTTTTCAACAGAGAACATTCTTGTCTTGTTCCAATTCTAGAAGACCTGCCTAGAATTTACCCATTAAATAAAAACATGGTTTTAGGAATATGATACATATATGCAATGATGTTAAGAAAATATTATTTTGTTTTGTTTTGTGTTTTTGTTTTTCCAAGGTAGGGTCTCACTCTAGCTCAGGCTGACCTGAAATTCACCATGTAGTCTCAGGGTAACCTCGAACTCACAGTGATCCTCATACCTCTGCCTCCTGAGTGCTGGGATTAAAGGCATGCACCACCATGGCTGGCAAGAATATTGTTTTAAAAAAACTTTTTAAAAAATATATTTTACTTATTTATTTACTTGAGAAAGAAAGAGGCAGAGAGAGAAAGAGAGAAAGATAGGGGGAGAATGGGCATGCCAGGGCCTCCAGTCTCTACAAGCAAACTCCAAATGCATGTGCCCCCTTGTGCATCTGGCTTATGTGGGTCTAGAGAATTTAACTGGGATCCTTTGGCTTTGCAGGTAAACGCCTTAACCACTAAGCCATCTCTTCAGCCCTCCCCCCTTTTTTTGGAGGTAGGGTCTCACTCTAGCCCAGGCTGACCTGGAATTCACTATGTTGTCTCAGGGTGGCCTCAAGCTCATTGGCGATCCTCCTACCTCTGCCTCCTGAGTACTGGGATTAAAGGTGTGTGTCACCACGCCCATCTAAAAAGCATTTTTTATTAGAGATGGCTTCGCAGTTAAGGCGCTTGCTGTGATGCCTAAGAACACATGTTCGAATTTCCACATAGCCAGATGCACAGTGATGCATGTGCGCAATGTAGCACATGTGCACAAGGGGGCGCATGTGTCAAGTTTATTCACAGCAGCTGAAAGGCCCTGGTGCTGCCATTCTCTCTCTCTCTCTTTCTGCCTCTTTCTCTTGTTCTCTATCTCTCTTTCAAAAATAAAAAATAATAATAATAATAAAGCATTTTTTTAAAAGCCAGGCATGGTAGCTCATGCTTTTAATTCCAGCACTCAAGAGGCAGAGGTAGGAGGATCACTGTGAGTTCAAGGCCAGCCTGCAAGTATGTAGTGAATTCCAGGTGGCCAGCCTGGACTAGAGTGGGACCCTACCTCAAAAAAAATTTAAATATATTTGTTTATTTGCAAGGAGAGAAAGAGAAAGAGAGAGAAACAGAAAGAGAGAATGGGCATGCCAGGGCCTCTAGCTGCTGCAAATGAACTCCTGATGTACCCCTTAGTACATCTGGCTTTACCTGAGTACTAGAGCATCAAGCCTGGGTCATGAGGCTTTTCAGGCAAGTGACTTAACCAAGGAGCCATCTCTTTGGCCCAAGAAAATATTCTTTAATTTCTAGTTAACCTGCATTTTTATAATTGATAGGTGCTGGCAAGCATGTGCCTTAGGGCAGTGTTTACAGACTTGGAAATCACAGTTATTGATGAAGTTTACACTGGCCTGAAGCACACCGAGTAGGCTAGACCAGCTGGCCAGCAAGCCTCCAGGGATCTTTTCATATCTTTCCCAGTACTGGAATTACAGATGCACACCATAGTGGCTTTTTGTGGGTTCTGGGGATCAAGCTCAGGTTCTCATGCTTGTGAGGCAAACACTGAGTGAGCTCTCTCCCCAGCCCAGGGAGTGCATTTCTTTCAGCATCTTTTCTACACATAGCACTGATGTTCAGAGTCTGGGAACCATAGGAAGATATCATAAACCCTGGCTGGCTGACAGCAGCTGAATTCTATTTTCTTCCCTATCACCTGCATCACTGAAGTACCTCTCTATGTCATGTCAGGGTATAATTCTCCAGCATTGAGTTCAGCCTCATGTCAAGCTGACTGGATGCAAGCAGATGTGAAGCAAGCTGTCACTAATGTGTCACCAGGCCTGCTCACTCATGTGTTGCTGGAACTCCAAGACAGAAATATCTGAGCCAGCTAGCTAGCTCCAGGAGGATGGGAAACAAAAACCAAAAGCACTGATAGCAATTGGCATTCAAGAAAAGCAGAAATGGGTTTCTGTAGTGTAGTGGTTATCACGTTTACCTCCCGAGAAAATGAGAAGTATAACATTGAGAACATGTGGAAAAATTTGCAGTTTTGAAGGAAGCAGGTGGATGCAAATTAAAACATACCTAGAAGCACCAAGAAAGACAAGTGGAAAAAGATAAATGCTTGTGGTATAATAGTGAAATTTCAAAATACCAAGAATGCAGAAGAAATCAAGACTTCAGGGGAGTTAGGAAGTGGGAGGGATAATTAGATTGTATTGTACCACTCATTTTAAAATGTTGGAAAAGCAATACCATCCCCTTAAGTCCTCCCCTCTCCTCCCTTCCTTATAGCACCTTTCTTGCTTACTGGCCTCTGCTACCATTTTTTTTACTCCAACTCACATAAAAGTCTAAACATTTGTAGCTAGGTTCCACATATGAGAGAATATGCAGTGTTTGGCTTTCAGGGCCTGGGTAACCTCACTTAGTATAATCCTTTCCAGATCCATCCATTTCCCTGCAAATTTTATAATTTCATTTTTTCTGTACTCCATTGTATAAATGTACCACATCTTCATTATCCATTCATCAGTTGAGGGACATGTAGGCTGGTTCCATTTCCTAGCTATTGTGAATACACAATAAACATGGTCAAGCAAGTATCTCTAAGGTAGTGAGACGAGTCTTTAGGATATATACCTAGGAGTGCTGTAGCTGGGTCATATTGTAGATCTATTTTTAGCTATCTCAGGAACCTCCACACTGATTTCCACAATAGCTGGACCAGATTGCATTCCCACCAACAGTATAGAGGGGTTCCTCTGTTTCCACATCCTCAGCAGCATTTATTATTTGTTTTCTTGACGATAGCCATTCTGACAGGAGTGAGATGGAATCTCAAAGTAGTTTTAATTTGCATTTCCCTGATAGCTAAAGATGTAGAACATTTTTTGATTTTTATAGGTCATCTTTATTTCTTCCTTCAAGAACTCTATTTAGTTCCATAGACTCCCCCCCCCTTTTTTTTGTGTTTTTTCAAAGTAGGGTCTTACTCTAGCCCAGACTGGCCTGGAATTCACTCTATAGTCTCAGGGTGGCCTTGAACTCACAGCAATCCTCCTGCCTCTGCCTCCCACATGCTAGGATTAAAGGTATGAGCCACCATGCTTGGCTTCCATAGCCCATTTTTAATTTTTATTATTTATTATTTATTTATTTGAGAGTGATAGACAGAGAAAGAGGCAGATAGATAGAGAATGGGCATGCTAGGACCTCCAGCCACAGCAAATGAACTCCAGACACAATCATCACCTTGGGCATCTGGCTTATGTGGGGTCTGGGGTACTGAGTCTTGAACTGGGGTCTTTAGGCTTCACAGGCAAGTGCTTAACTGCTAAGCCACCTCTCCAGGCCCCCATAGGCTATTTTTTTAAATTGAGGTATTTGATTTCTTATTATTTAGTTTTTTTGAGTTCTTTGTATATCCTGAGTATTAATCCTCTGTCAGATGTATAGTTGGCAAAGATTTTTCTCCCATTCTGGACGTTGCCTCTTTGCTTTATTCTCATTGTCCTTTGCTATAAAAAAAAAGCTTTTTAATTTCATGAAGTCCCAGTGGTTGATCTGTGGTTTTATCTCCTGAGCAACTAGGATTATATTTTTGACATTTTTGTCAAAAATCAGATGGCTGTAGCTTCTCAGACTTACATTTGGGTCCTCTATTCTGTTCTATTGATCTATGTGTCTGTTTTTGTGCCAGTACCATGCTGTTTTTGTTAATATGGCTCTGTAATATAGTTTAAAATCAGGTATGGTGATAAAAACAACCTTATTTTTGTTGCTCAAAATTGTTTTTGCTATTCGAGGTTTTTTGTGCTTCCAAATGCATTTCAGGATTTTTTTTTCTATTTCTGTGCAGAACGCTATTGGAATTTTGATGGGGAATGCAGTAAATGTATAGGTTACTTTTGGTAAGATTGACATTTTCACAATATTGATTCTTCCAATCCAAGAACATGGGATGTCTTTCTATTTCCTAGTGTCTTCTACAATTTCTCTCCTGAACGTTTTAAAGTTTTTATTATAGAGATCCTGCACTTCCTTGGATAGGTTTATTCCAAGGTATTTTTTTGAGGGAATTGTGAATGGGAGTGGTTCTCTGATTTCATCCTCTCTGTGTTTGTTGTTAGCATACAGGAAGGCTACTAATTTTTGTGTGTTTATTTTGTATCCTGCTATATTGCTATAAGTGTTTATCAGCTCTGACAGTTTGCTGAGTGTTTAGGGTCTTTTATGAATAGAATCATATCATCTGCAAATAATGATAATTTAATTTCTTCCTTTCCAATTTGTATTCCTTTTATGTGTGTCACTTGCCTTATTGCTATAGCTAAGAGTTCCAGTTCCATATTAAATAAAAGTGAGGACAGTGGAAACCCTTATCTTGTTCCTGATTTTAGTGGAAAAACTTCAAGTTTGTCCCCATTTAGTATTATGTTGGTTGTAGATTTGTCATAAATAGCCTTTATTATGTTGAGGTATGTTCCTTCTATTCCCAGTTTCTTTAGGATTTTTTTTTTTATTGACAACTTCTATACTTACAGACAGTAAACCTCCCTCCCCCATTCCCCTTCAGAATTCCACTCTCCATCATATCCCTTCCCTCTCTCCATTAGTCTCTTTTTTTTTTTTTTTTTTTTTTTTTAATAGGGTCTCACACTGGTCAGGCTGACCTTTTTCAGGTGGCCTATTAAGGGTCCTTACCTCTGAAGGCTGGGATTAAAGGCACACCACACCCGGCTAGTCTCTCTTTTTTAATTTGATGTCATCATCTTTTTCTCCTATTATGAGGGTCTTGTGAAGGTATTCAAGGTCAATGGACAGGCCAATTTCTGTCTGGACAGTTGCATTGTAAGGAGTCCTTCCTTCCTTTGGCTCTGACAATTTTTCCACCACCTCTTGGAAATGGACCCTGAGCCTTGGAGGTGTGACAGAGATGTTTCAGTGCTGGGCACTCCTCCATCCCTTCTTCTCAGCACTATGTTGCCTTTTGAGTCATCTCAGTGGTCATCTCCATCTGAAAAGAGAAGCTTCTCTAACCAGAAATGAGAGTAGCATTAATATGTGAATATGAACATTAAGTGTAGCGCTTTCAGGGCACTTTGGTGGGAATAATATATACATTTAGTCAGACAAGAGCAGGCTTTATACATCTAAGGCTCATGACCTCCCCTGCCATAGACTTTTGATTAGTTTTTTTCAGTACCAGGCATGTATTCCCTCCCATAGAGAGGGCCTTCAGTCCAATTATGGAACAGTTGGCTTCCCCAAGAGCAGACATACCACTAATGCACCCGTTCGGTCATTGGGCCTGTCTGGCCAAACTTGAGGTTTCCAGTGTCCTCTGTTTTCACCATTGATGATTTCTGTCTCCCATACAGCTGAATGCAGTGCAGATTTTTCCAGCTTTCAGTTGGCTGGTTTACAGGGAGAAGGTTTTCTTTTCTTTTTTTTAAAATTATTATTTTTTTATTGACAACTTCTATACTTACATACAAAAAAAAAACCCACCTGATATTTCCCTCCCCTCCCCCATTCCACCTTAGAACTCCAATCTCCATCATATCCCCTCCCTCTCTCCATTAGTCTCTCTTTTAATTTGATGTCATCATCTTTTTCTTCTATTTTGAGGTTCTTGCGGAGGTATTGCTAGGCACTGCAAGGTCATGGATATCGAGGGCAATTTCTGTCTGGGCAGTTGCATTGTAAGAAGTCATACCCTTCCTTTGGCTCTTCCATTCTATCCGCCCCCTCTTCCGCAATGGTCCCTGAGCCTAGGAGGGTGTGACAGAGATGTTTCAGTGCTGGGCACTCCTCCATCCCTTCTTCTCAGCACTATGTTGCCTTTTGGTTCATCCCAGTGGTCATCACCATCTGAAAAGAGAAGCTTCTCTAACCAGAAGTGAGAGTAGTGTTAATATGTGAATATGAACATTAAGTGTAGTGCTTTCAGGGCAGCTTTGTGGGAATAATATATACATTTATTCAGATATGAGCAGGCTTTATATCCCTAAGGCTCATGACGTCACCTACCATAGACTTTTGCTTAGGTTTTTCAGTACCAGGTATGCATTCCCTCCCGTAGAGAGGGCCTTCAGTCCAATTATGGAGCAGTTGGTTACCCCAAGAGAAGACATGCCAGTATTGCACCTGTTCAGTCATTGGGCCTGTCTGGCCAAACTTGAATATTCAGCGTCCCACTATTTATTATTTGTTTTCTTGATGATAGCCATTCTGACAGGAGTGAGATGGAATCTCAAAGTAGTTTTAATTTGCATTTCCCTGATAGCTAAAGATGTAGAACATTTTTTGATTTTTATAGGTCATCTATATTTCTTCCTTCAAGAACTCTATTTAGTTCCATAGACCCCCCCCTTTTTTTTTGTTTTTTCAAGGTAGGGTCTTACTCTAGCCCAGACTGACCTGGAATTCACTCTATAGTCTCAGGGTGGCCTTGAACTCACAGCAATCCTCCTACCTCTGCCTCCCACGTGCTAGGATTAAAGGTATGAGCCACCATGCCTGGCTTCCATAGCCCATTTTTTATTTTTATTATTTATTATTTATTTATTTGAGAGTGATAGAGAAAGAGGCAGATAGATAGAGAATGGGCATGCTAGGACCTCCAGCCACTGCAAATGAACTCCAGACACAATCATCACCTTGGGCATCTGGCTTATGTGGGGCCTGGGGTACTGAGTCTTGAACTGGGGTCTTTAGGCTTCACAGGCAAGTGCTTAACTGCTAAGCCACCTCTCCAGGTCCCCATAGCCTATTTTTTTAAATTGAGGTATGTTATTTCTTATTATTTAGTTTTTTTGAGTTCTTTGTATATCCTGAGTATTAATCCTCTGTCAGATGTATAGTTGGCAAAGATTTTTCTCCCATTCTGGACGTTGCCTCTTTGCTTTATTCTCAGTGTCCTTTGCTATAAAAAAAAGATTTTTAATTTCATGAAGTCCCAGTGGTTGATCTGTGGTTTTATCTCCTGAGCAACTAGGATTATATTTTTGACATTTTTGTCAAAAATCAGATGGCTGTAGCTTCTCAGACTTACATTTGGGTCCTCTATTCTGTTCTATTGATCTATGTGTCTGTTTTTGTGCCAGTACCATGCTGTTTTTGTTACTATGGCTCTGTAATATAGTTTAAAATCAGGTATGGTGATAAAAGCAACCTTATTTTTGTTGCTCAAAATTGTTTTTGCTATTCGAGGTTTTTTGTGCTTCCAAATGCATTTTAGGATTTTTTTTTCTATTTCTGTACAGAACGCTATTGGAATTTTGATGGGGAATGCAGTAAATGTATAGGTTACTTTTGGTAAGATTGACATTTTCACAATATTGATTCTTCCAATCCAAGAACATGGGATGTCTTTCTATTTCCTAGTGTCTTCTACAATTTCTCTCCTGAACGTTTTGAAGTTTTTATTATAGAGATCCTGCACTTCCTTGGATAGGTTTATTCCAAGGTATTTTTTTGAGGGAATTGTGAATGGGAGTGGTTCTCTCATTTTATCCTCTCTGTGTTTGTTGTTAGCATACAGGAAGGCTACTAATTTTTGTGTGTTTATTTTGTATCCTGCTATATTGCTATAAGTGTTTATCAGCTCTGACGGTTTGCTGAGTCTTTAGGGTCTTTTATGAATAGAATCATATCATCTGCAAATAATGATAATTTAATTTCTTCCTTTCCAATTTGTATTCCTTTTATGTGTGTCACTTGCCTTATTGCTATAGCTAAGAGTTCCAGTTCCATATTAAATAAAAGTGAGGACAGTGGAAACCCTTATCTTGTTCCTGATTTTAGTGGAAAAACTTCAAGTTTGTCCCCATTTAGTATTATGTTGGTTGTAGATTTGTCATAAATAGCCTTTATTATGTTGAGGTATGTTCCTTCTATTCCCAGTTTCTTTAGGATTTATTTTTTATTGACAACTTCTATACTTACAGACAGTAAACCTCCCCTCCCCTCCCCTCCCCCCATTCCCTTCAGAAGGGTCTCCACTGGTCCAGGCTCTCCATCATATCCCGATCCTACCTCTGCCTCCATTAGTCTCTCTTTTAATTTGATGTCATCATCTTTTTCTCCTATTATGAGGGTCTTGTGAAGGTATTGCTAGGCACTGCGAGGTCAATGGATATCGAGGCCAATTTCTGTCTGGACAGTTGCATTGTAAGGAGTTGTATCCTTCCTTTGGCTCTGACAATTTTTCCACCACCTCTTCGGAAATGGACCCTGAGCCTTGGAGGGTGTGACAGAGATGTTTCAGTGCTGGGCACTCCTCCATCCCTTCTTCTCAGCACTATGTTGCCTTTTGAGTCATCTCAGTGGTCATCTCCATCTGAAAAGAGAAGCTTCTCTAAGCAGAAATGAGAGTAGCGTTAATATGTGAATATGAACATGAAGTGTAGTGCTTTCAGGGCACTTTGGTGGGAATAATATATACATTTAGTCAGACAAGAGCAGGCTTATACCCCTAAGGCTCATGACCTCCCCTGCCATAGACTTTTGATTAGTTTTTTTCAGTACCAGGCATGTATTCCCTCCCATAGAGAAGGCCTTCAGTCCAATTAGGGAACAGTTGGCTTCCCCAAGAGCAGACATACCACTAATGCACCCGTTCAGTCATTGGGCCTGTCTGGCCAAATTTGAGGTTTCCAGTGTCCTCTGTTTTCACCATTGATGATTTCTGTCTCCCATACGGCTGCATGCAGTGCAGATTTTTCCAGCTTTCAGTTGGCTGGTTTACAGGGAGAAGGTTTTCTTTTCTTTTTTTTAAAATTATTATTTTTTTATTGACAACTTCTATACTTACATACAAAAAAAACCCACCTGATATTTCCCTCCCCTCCCCCATTCCACCTTGGAACTCCAATCTCCATCATATCCCCTTCCTCTCTCCATTAGTCTCTCTTTTAATTTGATGTCATCATCTTTTTCTTCTATTTTGAAGTTCTTGCGGAAGTATTGCTAGGCACTGCAAGGTCATGGATATCGAGGGCAATTTCTGTCTGGGCAGTTGCATTGTAAGGAGTCATACCCTTCCTTTGGCTCTTCCATTCTATCCGCCCCCTCTTCCGCAATGGTCCCTGAGCCTAGGAGGGTGTGACAGAGGTGTTTCAGTGCTGGGCACTCCTCCATCCCTTCTTCTCAGCACTATGTTGCCTTTTGGGTCATCCCAGTGGTCATTGCCATCTGAAAAGAGAAGCTTCTCTAACCAGAAGTGAGAGTAGCGTTAACATGTGAATATGAACATTAAGTGCAGTGCTTTCAGGGCAGCTTTGTGGGAATAATATATACATTTATTCAGATATGAGCAGGCTTTATACCCCTAAGGCTCATGACGTCACCTACCATAGACTTTTGCTTAGGTTTTTCAGTACCAGGTATGTATTCCCTCCCGTAGAGAGGGCCTTCAGTCCAATTATGGAGCAGTTGGTTACCCCAAGAGAAGACATGCCAGTATTGCACCCGTTCAGTCATTGGGCCTGTATGGCCAAACTTGAATATTCAGCGTCCACTGTTTTCACTGCTGATGACTTTTGTATCCCATATGCTGCATGCAGTGCAGCTTTTTCCAGCTTTCAGTTGGCTGGTCTACAGGGAGAAGGTTTTCTGCTCAGCACCAGCTTGCTTTCTCAGTGACCTTGCCTCTCAGGCAAGAGATGTCTTCAGCAATAGGGTCTTACTATCTGTTTCTCAAGGGAAACCAAGGGCTTTGGCAAAAGCCTTTATGTTTTGGAGGCTACTGGGACCTCCTTGGCCAACAACTCACTGGAAGGTATCCCATCCCAGGTACTGAAAATTTTCTAGTAACAGTCTACAGCTTCTAGATGTTCCATTATTCAAAAAGTAATTTTACATAAGTCTTATTCACAATATCTTGAATTTAGACTGACCCTCCCTCTGGCCTTCTTTTATGCATTCTCTTCCCATGGCCTCGTTTAGGCCAATCCCCTCCCTGTAATCAGTTCTTCTACTTACATATGTGCAATACCATACACTTAAGTCCTTCCCTTTCCTCCCTCCCTTATAGCCTTTTACCAGCTTACTGGTTTCTGGTACCTATTTTTGGTTCCAGTTCACACACAAGTCTATACACTTGTAGCTAGGATCCACATATGAGAGAGAACATGCGACAGTTGGCTTTCTGAGCCTGGGTTACCTCACTTAGTATAATCCTTTCCAGATCCATCCATTTCCCTGCAAATTTCATAATTTCATTTTTCTTTACCGCTGAATAGAACTCCATTGTGTAAATGTACCCCATCTTTACTATCCATTCACCTGTGGAGGGACATCTAGGCTGGTTCCATTTCCTAGCTATTGTGAATAGAGCAGCAATAAACATGGTTGTGCAAGTATCTCTAAGGTAGTGAGAAGAGTCCTCTGGATATATGCCTAGGAGTGCTATAGCTGGATCATATGGCAAATCTATTTCTAGCTGTCTCAAGAACCTCCACACTGATTTCCACAATGGCTGGACCAGATTACATTCCCACCAATAGTGTAGAAGTGTTCCTCTTTTTCCGCATCCACGCCAACACTTATTGTCATTTGTTTTCTTGATGGTAGCCATTCTGACAGGAGTGAAATGGAATCTCAAAGTGGTTTTAATTTGCATTTCCCTGATGGCTGAGGATGTGGAACACTTTTTTAAATGTTTATATGCCATCTGTATTTCATCTTCTGTGAATTCTCTATTTAGTTCCATAGCCCATTTTTAACTGGTTGTTTGAATTCTTATTATTCTGTTTTTTGAGTTCTTTGTATATTCTGGATATTAATCCTCTGTCAGATATATAGCTGGCAAAGATTTTCATGGAGAAGGTTTTCTGCTCAGCACCAGCTTGCTTTCTTAGTGACCGTGCCACTCAGACAAGTGAGGTCTTCAGCAATAGGGTCTTACTATTGTTTCTCAAGGGAAACCAAGGGCCTTGGCAATAGCCTATAATGTTTTGGAGGCTACAGGGACCTCCCTTGCCAACAACTCACTGGAAGGTATCCCATTCTAGTCACTGAAAAATTTCTAGCAACAATATATAGTTTCTGGATGTGCCATTATTCAAAAAAGTAGGTTTACATAAGTTTTAGTCAGAATATCTTGAATTTTGATTGACCCTCCTCCCGCCCTTCTTTTACACATTCTCTTCCCCTGGCCTCACTTAGACCTTTCCCCTCCCTGTAATCAGATTTTTTTTTTTAACCATGAAGGGATGCTGGATTTTGTCGAATGCCTTTTCTGCATGTATTGAGATGATCATGTGAGTTTTGTCTTTCAGTCCATTTATATGCTGTATTACATTTATCAATTTGCATATATTGAGCCTTCCTGAGTGAGGTCAGGGGAAGAGATTGAGTAAAGGAAGGGTGGGGGATGGTTAATCAAAATTTATGAGGGAATTAATAAGTCACATGAAAGCCTACTTTTTATGACAATGGCACACCCAGAAGCCATGGATTGTTACTATAAAAATTTCAGTGGCAGACATGGGGTATCTTCCAGTAAGTTGTTGGCCAGGGAGGTCCTGATGCCCCCAAGACATTACAGGCCATTGTCAAGGCTATTGGTTTCCCACCAGGAATAGATAGTAAGACCCTATTGCTGAAGACTCCACACACTTGCACTGCAAGGTCACTGAGAAATCAAGCTGGAGCTGAGCTGGCAGAAAGCTGGAAAGAACTATGCTGCATGCAGTCCTATAGGAGAGAGAAGTCATCAGTGGAGATAAACAACAATGGACACTGCAAGCTAATGAGTGCAATAGTGACATATCTGTTGTGGGGGAAACCAACCACTCTCTAATTGGCCTGGAGGCCCACTCCATGGGAAGGAACACACGCAAGCCTGATACTGAAAACCTACAATAGGGGTAGTCATGAGCCTTAGGGGTGTAATGCCTGCTGGTGTCTTGGCTAAATGCATATATTATGCTCTCCAAACTGCCCGGTAAGCCCGTCTCTTCACTCATACTCATACATTAATGCTACTCTCACTTTTGGTTAGAGAAGCTTCTCTATTTAGATGGCAGTGACTTTGGGATGACTCAGCAGGCACCATAGTTCTGAGAAGAAGTGACAGAGAGGTGTTCAGCACTGAAACATCTCTATCACACATTCCAAGACTCAGGATTCATTGCAGAAGAGGTGGCAGAAAGAATATAAGAGACAAAGGAAGGGTTGGACTCCTTACAATGTACTCTTCCAGACACAAAATGGCCTGGATATCCATGACCTTGCAGTGCCTGAAAGTACCTACACAAGACCATCATAATAGAAGGAAAAGATAAAATAAAAGAGAGATTGATTGAGAGGGGGAAGAGATATGATGTAGAGTGAATTTGTGAAGGGGAAAGTTGGGTGGGGAGGGAATTATCATGGTTTATTGTATATAATTATGGAAGTTGTCAATAATAAAAGTAATTAATAATATAATTAGGGCTGAGGAAATGGCTCAGTGGCTAAGAGTATGTGGTGAACATGCATAGGATCTGAGTTTGATCCCCAGTCCACACATTCAAAAGCTGGCCATAAGGCTGGGTGTCGTGGTGCATGCTTTTAATCCCAGCACTCGGGAGGCAGAAGTAGGAGGATCGCCGTGAGTTCAAGGCCACCCTGAGGCTACATAGTGCATTCCAGGTCAGCCTGGGGTAGAGTGAGACCCTACCTCAAAAATAAGCTGGCCATGACTGTATGCCTGTAATACCAAGACTGATGGAGGCCCAAGACAGGAGGATCACTGGGGCTGCCTGGTTAGCCAGTCTAACAGAAACAACAACACACAGTAAGATCCAGAGTCAGTACAAATAAGACAGAACAACAGAGGATAAGCGTCTGTCTTCCTTTGGCTTTTGCACATGTGTTCATAGGTCACATGTGTCTCCACACATACACATGCATACGCCACACATACTATACACACACACCAAAAGATAATATGACCATACATAGAACAATTGTGATCTGTATTTCCTTAGTGCTAGCTAAACTAGACCTTCTTGAGACTTTCTGAACCTATGCAAACCCTTATCTGTCCTAGACAGTGTACAGTACAGAAAATCACAGAGGATGAGAGTTATTACACATTAGCCTTCCTGACTAAGCCTGTCACTTCCTCAAAGGTAGGTCACTCAACTTTGTCTTATTCAATTTAATAAACATGGGTGAAGAAACTACTAGGTGAGGTACACAAAACTACATGCTAGGAACACCCAGTGTACATGTCCTTAACTCTTTTTTGTTTGTTTGTTTGTTTTTTTTTTTTTTTTTTTTTTTTTTTTTTTTTGAGGTAGGGTCTCACTCTAGGCCACGGTGACCTGGAATTCACTATGTAGTCTCAGGCTGGCCTCATATTCATGGTGATCCTCCTAACTCTGCCTCCCAAGTGCTGGGATTAAAGGCGTGTGCCACCACACTTTGCTCTTAACTCTTTTTAAAAACAAATACTTTATTTATTTATTTGCAAGGAGAGAGAGAGAGAGAGAAAGAGAACAAGTGTGCCAGGGTCCATAGCCAGTGCAACTGAACTCCAGAAGCATGCACTACCATGTGCATCAGGCTTTATGTATGTACTGGGGAATCGAGCCCAGGTTGTTAGGCTTTGCAGGCAAGTGCCTTAACTGCTGAGACATTGCTCCAGCCCTTAAGTTTTTTTCTTTTTCTTTTTTTTGGTTTTTCAAGGTAGGGTCTCATTCTAGCCCAGGCTGACCTGGAATTCACTCTGTATTCTCAGGGTGGCCTCGAACTCATGGCAATCCTCCTACCTGGGATTAAAGGCGTGTGCCACCATGCCCAGCAAATTTTTTATTTTTATTTTTTTGAGGGAGGGTCTTACTCACTCTGCAGTTCAAGCTGTCCTCAAACTTATAGTAATCCTCCTACCTTAGCCTCCCAAGTGCTGGGATTATGGGCATGAGACACCACACTTGGATTTATGTCTTTAAACTCTTTCTTATAAATTATGTGTGTGTATGTGTGTGTGTGTGCGTGTACACCAGGGTCTCTTGCCACTGCAATCTAATGTCTGTTCTGCTTTATGTGTGTGGATAGGAAATTGATTCTGTGCTGGCAGGCTCTGCAGCCAAGCACCGTTAATTCCTGAGCCATCTTCCCAGGCCCCATCCTTACCTCTTAACATCATATCATATCCCACTTGGTAGGGAATGATAATCTAGAAGCTCACTTCAAAAAAATGAAAAGGGGGCTGGAGAGATGGCTTAGTGGTTAAACACTTGCCTGTGAAGCCCAAGGACCCCAGTTCAAGGCTCCATTCTCCAACACCCACAAGAGGGCACATGCATCTGGAGTTCATTTACAGTGGCTGGAGGTCCTGATGTGCCCATAATCTCTCTCTCTACCTGCCTATTTCTGTATCTCTCTCTCTCTCTCTCTCTCAAACAAATAAATAAAATATTTTTAAAAAAAGAAAATGAAAAGGACTGATATAGAGGTATGCGAGAAAGAGAGTGAGGGGGAAGGGCAGGAGTGTTCTTTTTAAAAAATATTTTATTTATTTGAGAGAAAGAGGCAGAGAGAGGGAGAGGGAGAGGGAGGGAGGGAATGGGCACGCCAAAGTTTCTAGCACTTCAGACAAACTCCAGACATGTGTCAGCTGTCTTGTGCATGTAGCTTTACGTGGGTGCTGGGGAATTGAACTCAGGTCCTTAAACCCTGTAGACCAGTGCTTTAACTGCTGAGCTCCAGCCCCCAGGGGTGTTCCTTTGAAAAGAAGCTGCTACAGCCTGAACCAGGATGGGCAGCAGGATTGGGAGGGTTGGAAGGTGTTCAGAGACATGTTGAGACCAAATCTATATACTTAGAAATTCATTAGGTACTGGGAAAGAGCAGTCAAAAGTGAAGACCTACATCATCATCATCATCATCATCATCATCATCATTATCATTATTATTATTGTTTTCTCAGATTGAAAGCAAGTGAAAGGTTGTGTCCACTTATATGAAGTACCCAGAATTGGGAAATTACAGTCAGAAAGTAGAATAGAGGTTCCCAGGGATGGGGGTAGGAGGACAGGAGTTCTAGACAAGGTTGGAGTTGATATTGGTACAACAATGAGAACATACTTGTTTCCAACAAATTTTTTTTTTTTTGTTTTTTTCGAGGTAGGTTTTCACACTAGCTCAGATTGACCAGAACTCACTTTGTAGTTCCTGGCTGGTCCTGAACTCACAGTATTCCTCCTACCTCTGCCTCCCAAGTGCAGAGATTAAAGCCATGCACCACCAAATTGTACTTTAAAATGATCTAAATAGGGGCTGGAGGGATGGCTTAGTGGTTAAGGCACTTACCTGCAAAGCCAAAGGACCCAGGTTCAATTGCCCAGGACCCATGTAAGCCAGGTGCACAATGTGGCACATGCATCTGGAGTTTGTTTGTTTGTGGCAGCTGAAGGCTCTGGCAGGCCCATTCTCTCTCTCTCTCCCATATAAATAAAATAAATTTAAAAATGATCTAAATAGTAAGCTTCAAGCCAGGCGTGGTGGTGCACGCCTTTAATCCCAGCACTCGGGAGGCAGAGGTAGGAGGATCGCCAAGAGTTTGAGGCCACCCTGAGACTACATAGTGAATTCCAGGTCAGCCTGAGCCAGAGTGAGACTCTACCTCGAAAACCAAAAAAGAAAAAAATAATAAAATAAAAAATAAATAAATAGTAAGCTTCATGTTATTTATATTTTACTTCAATAAAATGGTTTTTAGAAAGCAAATGAAAAGGTCCATTTTAGACAAGTCATCAATTTTTTTTTTTTTTTTTTTTTTTTTTTTTTTAGGTAAGGTCTCACTCTAGCCCAGGCTGACCTGGAATTCACTATGTAGTCTCAAGTGGCCTTGAACTCATGGTGATCCTCCCATTTCTGCCTCCCAAGTGCTGGGATTAAAGGCACGCACCACCACACCTTGTAAATCACCAATTTTTATATATCAGAACCATTAGTAACCATGGATTTTCATAAATGCAATTATATGACACATTGTATATTACCTCATAATTTCCTGGTGTATTTTATGTAATTCGTTCTCATTTACTCACTGGCAGCATTCTAGTCAGGGCTATGCAGAATGTGGGGAAATGACATAAGGAGGGTCAATTTCACTTTGAAAAACTATTCATCGGGTCTAAAATTTCACACCTTGTTTCATTTCATTCTCACACAACCGTGAGATAGGCACATTTCACTATTAAATACATTTTTAAATTATATGGCTGGATTATTTTAAATAAATCCACCTTTTTTCTTTATAAATCAAAGAGTATAGTGTCTGAAAGTTTTGATTAGGAATTATGCACTACGATGTTATGTAGCTTTCTTTATTTGTTTTTAAAGGGTTTCTATCAGAGATGTCATACTTTGACCTTTTTTTGCATGCATAGGTGTATGTGGAGTGGCATGCATGTGTGTATGTGTGTTGGTAGCATATGGGACACATGCATATGTGTGCATTTGTTTGGAGGTCAGAAGTTGACACTGAGTGTCTTCCTCAATTGCTCTCGACATTGTTTTTTAAAAATTTTATTTATTTATTTGAGATACAGAGAGAGATAGAGAGAATGGCTGCACCATGGCCTCAGCCGCTGCAAACAAACTCCAGATGCAGGCACCACCACCATGTGCATCTGGCTTATGTGGGTCCTGGGGAATTGAACCTGGGTCCTTTGGCTTTGCAGGCAAGCACCTTAACTGCTATGCCATCCCTCCAGCCCTCTCCACATTATATTTAAGACAGGGTCTCTCACTAAACCTGGACTTCATTGATTCAGCTAGACTAGGTAGCCAGCAGCAGGTGCTGGGGAGCTGCCTGTCTCTTCCTCCCCAGCACTGGGATTACAAGCACACACCACGCCTGACATTTTCTGTGGGTGCTGGGGTCCAAACTCAGGTCCTTGTGCTTTTATAGCAAGGGTTTAACTGACTGAGCTATCTTCCCAGCCCCAGTCATCATATTTTAAAGTTAAATGAGTGGTGATGGCCATGGCTGTGCCACATAATGTCAAACAGGAATCCCAATCTTCCACTCCCAGCCTCTGGGAACCTCTGTTCTGCTGTTTCTGTAAATTTGCCTATTCTACACATCTCGTGTAAATGGCATGAAATCTTTCATTTGCTTTTAACTTAGAAAAAGAAAAAAAACAGAATCTTCAGCTGTTTTCAAAGGTTCTATGCACTTATTACTACAACTCACTCATCAGACAGATAAAAAGCAAATCAGATTCACTACTTAACATGCCCAACTTTCTACAGTGCAGACATTTTCAGCACATACGGTAGGCTCTATTGCTGACCAAGATTCAGCATAGTCATGCTATTGTGTGTGAATCCTTACAGACCTAACTTGGCCTTCTCAAGGGTCTGCTCTTGGAGTTGTTCGTGATTTTGTTACCAGTTTTTAGCCAAATACAATGGGGAATGGGACAATTTTGTTTTGTTTCTTGGCCAGGAATCACTTGATTCTGAAAGTCTTGGGAGAAGACATGGTGAGAAATCAAGTCAAGCCTATGGAACATGATGGCAGAGAAAAGCAGAAGAGCCAGTGTCTTCAATTTTGACTTCCTTTTCTCCAGCCCCTGCCCCCCACCACTAACGAAAAGGCAAGGACAGGGGGAAAGCCAGGTGTGGTGGTGTGTGCCTTTAATCCCAGCACTTGGGAGGCTGAAGTAAGAGGATCTCCATGAATTCAAGGCCAGCCTGAGACATAGTGAATTCCAAGCCAACCTGGGTTAGAGCGAGAACCTACCTCAGGAAAAGTAAAAGAAAAGAAAGAAAGAAAAAAAAGAAAGAAAGAAAAGGCAAGGGACAAATTCTTCACCTTTGACATCAGAAGTTCAGGTTTTCTGATCTTTGGACTTTGAGACTTGCACCAATTGTACCCCATTCCCTGCCCACCCCAACACAGATTCTAAACCCTGGGCTGGAAAATCATGCTATTCGTGACCCTGTTGTAACTGGGCTATGCTGGTCTTCCTTAGTTCTACAGCTTTCAGGTGTCATATCATGGGGCTTCTCAAACTCATAATTACATGAGCCAATTTTCATAATGGACCTACTTCCACATGTGCCTCTCTATTCCCTATGGTTCTCCCTAGGTATTAATCCTCTGTCGGATTTATAGTTAGCAAAGATTTTCTCCCCTTCTGTAGGCTATTTATTCTGGGGACTGTTTCCTTTGCTGGGAAGCGATTCAATTTCATGCCATCCATTTGTTAACTTTTGCTGTTTTGTGCTGGGCTATCAGAACCCTTTTCAGAAAGTCCTTGCCCACACTGCAGTGTTTTAGTGTTTCCCCTCCGCTCTTCTGTAGCAGCTTCAAAGTTTCAGAATTTGGTCCTCAGGACTTTAATACATCTTTTGTTGATTTTTGTCCAGGGCAGTGATGGGGATCTAGTTTCATTCTTCTGCATGTGGTTTTCCCAGCAACATCTTTTCTCCAATGTATTTCTTTTTTTGCACCTTTGTCCAAAGTTGCTTGTAGCTGGGGAATTTTTTTGGATCCTTTAGTCTGTTCCATAGGTGTGCATGTCTGTTTTATGGCAGAAACATTCTGCTTGTTATTATGGCTCTGCAGTTTAATTTGATAGAAAATATTAAAATACCTCCAGCTTTGTTCTTTTTTGCATGGGCTCACATTGACTACTTGGGGCTTTTGCACTTCCATATACATTTTAGAATTGTTTTCTAGTTTTGTGAAGAATGTCATAGGATGTTTGGTAGGGGTTTTACTGAATCTATAGCTCACTATGGGTGATATAGTTTATTTTCACAATATTAATTCTGCTGATCTAGGAGCTTGGGAGGTCTTTGTCTCCTTCAGTTTCTTCAACATTTAAAATTTTCATGGCAGAGTCTGTCTGACACTTCCATGGTTGGGTGTAATCCTAGGTATTTCACTCTTTTTGAAACAATTGTAAATAGTATTGTTTTCCTGATTTATTTCTCAGTATGTTCATCATTGGTATATAGAAAAGCAACTGATTTTTGCATGTTGATTTTGAATCCTGTAATTTTTCAACAAGTGCTTATCTGATGTAAGAGTTCTCTGATGGTCTTTAGGGTCTTTTCAGCAGAGGATTATATGGTCTGCAAAGAAGGACAGTTTGAGTTCTTCCTTTCCTATTTGTAGCCTTTTTAATTTTTTCTCTTGTCTAATTGCTTTGGATAAGACTTCAAGAACTATGTTGAATAAAAACAAAGAAGAGTGGACACTCTGTTTCACACCTGATTTTGTTGCAAACAATAAATCCCTGTGCTCATTGGCTTTGAATCCACCAAGGGGTGAATCATTGTTTTCATTAACAGTAGGCCAAGATTTTCCTTATTTTTTTAAATTGAAGAACATCTCATGGGAAAAGTTCTTGAAAAATATGTTGGGAGGACACTTTCAAATAGAAAATGTATCTGATTAATCTGCACAGACATGTTCTTGCTGTTTGAGTTAAAAGTCTGAGAGATTTGGGAAACTATTTCCACCTAGATTTCTGGCTTTGAAAGAGGATATTTTTGGAACCCAAATTTGAGTCTGTTGCCTATGAAACATACAGAATATTATTTGGGAGAATTCCTAAGGCAAAACATTTTCTTGTGGATCCCTAAATAAGCAATTAGGTATTTTATTCCATTTTTATTAACATCCATTTCAAAGCTGTTTTATGTACACATTTAACTGTGAGGACATCATTCAAAGGAATTTCATTGTGTTCAAGGTCTCATCCTTACAGGTGTGATGGTTAATATTGTCAACTTGACAGGATCTAGAATCATGCTGTGGTTTGAATATGAACTGTCCCACACAGCCTTATGTGTTGGAACACTTGGAATCCTTCTGATGGTGTTATTTGGAAGGTGGTAGAACCTTTAGGAGATGGAGCATTCCTGGAGGAAGTGGTTCACTGGGGATGGGCCTTGAGGTCTTATAGCCCAGCCCCATTTCCTGTCTCATCCTCTGCTTCCTAACTGGGACTGCAATGTGACCAGACTGGCCTTCTGCTTCTGCCACCATGCCTTCCTTGCCATGATGAGATGTATCCCCTGGAAACTGTAAGCTGCTAGAAACCTCTGCTTTCCTTAAGTTGCTACCAGATAGGGATTTATTCACAGCAATGAGAAAGTAACTTATACAGACCACCTAGGAGATAAGCCTCTAGGCATATCTGTGATAGTTTCCAGATGGTGGTTGACTGAGGTGGTTAGATTCACTCTAAGTACAGGCACTTCCAATTGATGGGCTAAACAAGAAGGCGAGAGTGCGCTGAACACCAGCATTCATCTCTTTCTCTGTTTCTTGACACACAATGTGACCAGCTGCCTCACCCTCCAGCTACTGTGCCTTCACCAATGTGACAGACTGTATCTTCAAATTATGGGCCAAGCTGGGTGTGGTGGCACACTCCTTTAATCCCAGCACTTGGGAGGCAGAGGTAGGAGGATGGCTGTGAGTTTGAGGCCACCCTGAGATTACAGAGTCAATTCCAGGTCAGCCCGAGCTAGGGTGAGACCCTACCTCTAAAAAAAAGAAAAAGGAGAAGATGAAAAAGAAAGCCAAATTGTGGGCCAAAATAAGTCCTTTCTTCTTTTTCTCAGGTATTTTTGTCACAGCAATGAGAAAATGCACAAGAATATAAAATATTTATTTGCAAGAGGAGGGAGATAGATAGATAGATAGATAGATAGATAGATAGACAGACAGACAGACAGACAGACACAGGGCATAGTGCCACTGCAAATGAATTCCAGATGCAGCATCACTTTGTGCATCTAGCTTTACATGGGTACTGGGGAATTGAACCTGGGTTGTTAGGCTTTGCAGACAAGTGACTTAAATACTGAGCCATCTCCCCAGCCCTAGAAAAAAATTTTTGCAACAGTCAATAGCTTCAAATGTTTATTGATGTATTACATGTTCACTGTGCTTTGTTTTGCTTGGATTTTACCTTTAAGATACATTTTATTTTATTTTTATTTTTATTGGTTTTCAAAGTAGGGTCTCACTCTAGCTCAGGCTGACCTGGAATTCACGATGTAGCGATGTAGTTTCAGGGTGGCCTTGAACTCACAGTGATTCTCTGCCTCCCAAATGCTGGATTAAAGGCATGCACCACCACACCCAGCTTTTTTTTTTTTTTTTTTTTTTTTTTTTTTTTTGTATTTTTGAGGGAGGGTCTCACTTTAGCCCAGACTGACCTGGAATTCACAATGAGGTCCCAAGTTGGTCTCTAACAGCAGAACTCTACCTCTGCCTGCCAAGTGCTGGGATTAAAGGCATGTGCCACTATGCCCAGCTCCGACCCCACTTTTGTGCAACTAGGAAGCTGTGTGGCACATGTTCCCGATGCTTTTCTTCTGCTTCACAAAGTAAACAGCCCAATAGTGTAATGTACACTAACCCTGAGGAATACTAACCCCATCTCAGAATGCTGACTATATTATCTCACTGTTAAAATGTAATCACTAGGGCCTGAGGGTATAACTCATGGTAGAGCCAGGCTTTTGCAAGGTTCTGGGTTCAATCCTTAGCACCAAACCAGAGGAAAGCAGGCTTCTTCAGATAAAAATCTACACAGTCATTTTAAATTTATTTTTATTTATTTGTATGTGTGCATGGCACGCCAGGGCCTCTTGCCACTGCAAATGAATGCCAGATGCTTGCATCTCTTTTGGCATCCAGCTTTACATAGGTGGCTTGGGAACTGAACCTTGGACAGAAAAGCTTTGCAAAAAGCGCTTTTAACTGCTGAGCCATTCTCAGTTCCCACATCTTTTTATTTTATTTTATTTTAATTTATTTGCAAGGAGAGAGAGAAAAAAAAGTGGAGTCAACAAGCGAAGCTCTTGCATGACCTCAGCTCTGCTCTGGGAACCCCCAGCAGGCTAGTTCACACATTCCTGGCATGTCTCTCATTCTCTGTGGCAGACACCAAGCTGAGTTGCCAGGTTACTGTTGATGAAGGGCAATGTTGAGAAGCTTACATCAGCGTCCAGCTCTCAAGGTGATTCATCTGCCTTCTGGGCATGTGAATGTCAAACACAGACCCCTGGCTGGAGTGTCATTTTAGGTCTGGAGCAGTCTCTGACTTTTTTAACTATCATTTTTTTTTTTTAACCGTTGTTCATGGATATTTCTTTCAGTGGATTGAGAATATAATACAACTTTATGACATGACATGGGTTTATAATTTTTTTTTTTTTCGAGGTATGGTCTCACTTTAGCTCAGGCTGACCTGGAATTCATTCTGTATTCTCAGGGTGGCCTCGAACTCATGGCGCTCCTCCTACCTCTGCCTCCCGAGTGCTGGGTATAATTAAAAAAATTTTTTCATATAGTGGCAAATTGTATAAATGAAATGAATGTTTACTACATTAAGGGGAGTGAGAGGTGAACTTTGAACTTTCCAAAAAGACTTTGTATCAAAAATTAAATTAGATTTGCCCCTAAATCCTGAGTGTTTTTTTTTTTTTTAATTTTTTTATTTTTAGAGAGAGACACAGAGAGAGACAGAGAGAGAGGGAGAGGGAGACAGATAGACATGGGCATGCCAGCAGTCTGTCAGCTGCTGTGAACCAAATCCAGATGTGAGCGCCCCCTTGTGGTCAAGTGCACCATTGCGCCCTTGAGTCACTTTGCATCTGGCTAAACTTGGGACCTGGAGATTGGAACCGCTGGAGATTGGAACCAGCGTTCTTAGGCTTAGGAGGCAGGCGCCTTAACCACTAAGCCGTCTCTCCAGCCCCTGAGTGTTTTGTAGTGTGAGAAATGTAAGTCAGAAACGTGTTTTTTTTTCCATCATTTCCCTCCTTTTGCTTGGCGGACTGAAGATTAGTCCAAAGAGTTTTCAGAGCCATTCTGAGAGCTTATTATGGATGTCCTATTGCAAGTTTTCTCATTTGTAAAATGGAAGCAGAATCTTAAAGGACTGAGAGTCAAGGGATGAAAGACACATTGTATACCAGTAGATACAAACTATAATTGTAATAGGCCTCGCCACAAAGGAAGCCTACATACTTTTTAAAAGATACTTTCATTTGAATCAGATTTCAATGTATATAAAGCATTATCTGTTGTGTCTTTTTGAAAAGGTACACCACCTGTTTCTCAGCTGATTTATCTTCTTAAAGTTCACAGATTTATCAGTTTCTTAAATATATCTATATCTACATATAAAGAGATATATATAAAATTTCGAGGTAGGGTCTCACTCTAGCCCAGGCTGACCTAGAATCCACTCTCTCTCAGGCTGGCCTCAAACTCTTGTGATCCTCCTACCTTTCTTTGCCGTGAGTGCTGGGATTAAAGGCGTGTGCCACCAAGCCCTTGCCAGATATATTTTGTGCATCCAGAAGCAAATGATTTGGTTATCTGTCACGCAGGCGTGCTCTGATGTGATGCCAATTCGAGTGGGTATCAGCTACTGGACATTGACTTGTCAGTGCAACAAGTCTTTGCTGAGCCGAGCCCTAGGATCCTGCGCAGAACGAGGACCAGCAGGCCTCCTTTCCCGCGCCGTCCGCAGGGGGCGTTCCCGAGCTGGACTGCGATGGCCTGAGAGCTCAGAGAGGAGCGCGGGCTGGCTGGAGGAGGGCGCCGGGACAGGTGGGGCCGGGGAGCCGTTGCGCGGGCGGGTGTTGGAGACTTCGGCATCCGTCCAGACTGGAGCCTGGAATTACATCTTTATCCGTTCCGACCCTCTAGTCAGCACCGGGAGAACCAGCGCACTGTGAGCCGCTGGGCATTCCAGCCGGGTACAGACCTGGGCGGCGGAACTCAGAAGCCGGGGCACAGGGCGGAGCCTGCCGCACAGCCCGAGACCTTTAAATTTGCTGCGCGCGGGAACCGCGGCTCAACAGCTACGAGGGACGAGCGGGGCGGAGCGAGGCGCGAGCCCCGCCCACTAACGACCGCCCCTTTCGCCCCGCCCCTCCTTACAGCTTCTCCAATCAGCAACTTCAGTCCTCCTCCCAGACCTCTCTGTCGGAGGCGGTGGTCCCGGTGGGTGTGTCCTAGCCACTGCCGTCGTCGCGCGCCTGCGTAGAGTTTCGAACTCAGTAGTTGGTTCTCGAGACAGGGAAAAAAAAAAATATGAGCGTGTCAGCCAATGGCGTGGCAGCTAAGACTCGCGCGCAGGCTTGGCTCCGCCCCGTCAGTATAGAACGCCGTTCCGGCTCGGCTATTGGTTGGCGGGACCTGTCACTCGCCGCTGCGGCCAGCCGCTGGGGCCTCGCGGCGCTTGGTTCCGCCCAGGCGCGAAATGTAACGCGGGAAAAGCCGGAGCAGGGACCGCGGGCGCAGGTTGTTATTTTCGGGGACTCTGTGCCGCACGTCTTGCTTTCCTGTCACCGTAGGGACCAGGCTGCCCGCTGCAGCTGGTCTCGAGGGCTACGACGAGCGGAGCTGACCGGGGGCCGGGGTCCAGCTGGCCCGCCTGGAGCCTGTCCACTCCTTCGGTGTCCGCCTGCCATGAGCCGGCGGCGGCTGTGAGCCGGCGACTGGGAACTGCGGAGGGCGGCCGAGCGAACCAGCGAGCGAGCGAGCGAGCGAGGTCTTTCCCGCCCGGGCTCGGGGAGCGCAGCCGGGGCTGCGGATCGCGGCCGGCCATGATCCGGGGCGTGGAAGCACCGAGGGTGGACCACCCGCCGCCGCCGCCACCGCCCGTCATCTTCTGCCACGACTCCCCGAAGCGGGTGTTGGTGTCGGTCATCAGGACGACCCCGGTGAAGCCTGCGTGCGGCGGAGGGGAGCCAGAGCCGCCGCCGCCGCTCATCCCCACCAGCCCGGGCTTCAGCGACTTCATGGTGTACCCGTGGCGCTGGGGTGAGAACGCACACAACGTGACGCTCAGCCCGGGGGCCGCGGGCAGCGCCGCCTCCTCGGCTACTGTGCCCGTGGCCGCCGAGCACCCGGGGCTTCGCGGCCGGGGCGCGCCCCCGCCTGCCGCCTCGGGCGGGGAGGACGAGGAGGAGGCGAGCAGCCCGGACAGCGGCCACCTCAAGGTGAGCGGCGCGGGGCAGCGGGGCCCGTTAACGGCGCCGGGCGGGGCGGGGCCGAGTTTAAAACGCGAGGTGGCGGAGGTGGCCCGGGCCGCGGCGGGGGCGGTGGCTGACAGGGCGCTGACGTCACTGCCGCGCGCCAAAATGGACCGCCGCGGGGGGGGGCGGGGAGGTCACGTGACGGGCGGCGGCTGGCAGCAGGTGCGGTGCGCGGGAGCCGGGAGTCTTGGATCGACCGCCTTGTCCCCGCTAAAGATGTTTTGCACAGACAGCCGAAGAGCCAGAAAGGACTTTGGGGCCCCAGCGGAAGTGGAGCCCTTGTATTCTACGTGCCTGATGCTCAGAGCCTCCCAGGACATTGGACATTGCTGTCTCGGATTACCTAGAGCTGGGAAGGATGTGACCGCTTGGTCACAAAAATAATAATAATAATAAAGTTATAGATCAGACTTAGAAGTTTGGGTAAAGGGACCTCTCTCTAAGCGGGTGAGCGTGGGTATGGAGGCGGAGGGCACCTCAACCCCGCTCCACATAATCATCATTATTATTATTAATTGGGTTTTCGAGGTAGGGTCTCGCTCTTAGCCTAGGCTGACCTAGAATTCACTATGTAGTCTCAGGATGGCCTCCAACTCACGGCGATCCTTCTGCCTCTGCCTCTGGAGTTCTAGGATTAAAGGTGTGTTCCATCATGCCCGGTTCCACCTTATGTTTTGAGGCAGGGTCTGCCGCAGAACCTGGAGCTCACCCATTCGGCTAGACTAGCTAGCCAGAAAGCCTGAGGGCCTCCTGTCTCTCTGCCTCTCCAGTCCTGGCATGTGTACTGGGGACCCCAACTCAGGTCCTCATGTTTGCATAGCAAGCACTTTACCGACTGAGCCATCTGTGGGGTGGGGGAGCTGGCACTGTAAATGAGGGTTTTGTGACTCTTGGGGCTACTGCTTGTGTTCCCAACTCATGCTTATAGCTCTGCCTATGCGCTATTCTGCTTTACCCCTCAAGCTCTGTAAGTACCCCATAAAGGTTCTCCATTAATATTTGTGAGACAGGTGGTGCTAATATAAGATAAATATCCAGGTTCTATTCATTAAGTGGCTATATAAGATAAACAGTTTGCTAAATATACAACTAGTAAATCACCTTGAAGGTAAAGAAATACTGTGTTTATAAATCAAAGGAAATTTTGTCATTTAGCAGCAGTAGCAATGATACTGAAACTGTCTTGTTTGGGTAGAGGAAAATGATACTTTGTTGCTAATGGCATTGTTACTATAAAAGTAAAAAGCACGTGATTGTGTGTCACATTTCAAATATTGAAATAACACCTGAGTACATAATTTTGAAAGAACTGGGGCTGAGGAGATGTTTCACTTAGTAAACTGTGCAAGTGTGAGGACCTGAGTTCAGATTCTCAGCACCCCTGGGAAAGCCTGGCTTGAGGTGGAGACAGGAGGATTCTGGTGCTAGTCTAGCCAAATCAGAACTGAACTCTCACTTTTCAGTGAAAGATGCTGCCTCGAAAAATAAGGTGAGTGGCTGAGGACTAAAGTCAAACTCTGTCCTTTATGTGCACATGCACTTGCAAACACATGTGCCCATACATATAGGAACTCATACCCATATGTATGTGCACCACACACACAAAAAATGTGACGGGACAGAAATATTTACAGTACTGTTAGTGAAGGGAATAATTGCTGGCTTTAGGTAGTTGCTGATACAATTTTAGATATTTTAAGGTAGCTTGAAAAATTTTTACACTTTTTTTTTTTTTTTTTCGAGGTAGGGTTTCACTCTAGTCCAGGCTGACCTGAAATCCTGAGTGCTGGGATTGAAGGCATGTGCCACCACGGGATTGAAGGCATGTGCCGCCACGCCCAGCTTAATTTTTAAACTTTTTTGTTTTGTTTTGTTTTGTTTTTCGAGGTAGGGTCTCACTCTGGCCCAGGTTGACCTGGATTTCACTATGTAGTCTCAGGGTGGCCTTGAACTCACAGCAATCGTCCTACCTCTGCCTCCCGAGTGCTGGGATTAAAGGTGTGCGCCACCACGCCTAGCAATGTTTAAACTTTTTATTGACAACTTCCATGCATATAATAATATACCAAGATCATAATCACTTCCTACCACCCTCTTTTTTCCCCCTCCCCTGAATTCCTTCTTTCCAACTAGTCTCTTTCATGTTATTGTCGTTTCCCCTCTCCTATTTCAGGCTTATAAAGGTAGTGTCAGCCACTGTGAGATCATGAATACCATGGCCCCTTTGTATCTGGAAGACAGTATTGTAAAGCACTCTTTCCCTTCTTTTGGCTCCTTTAATTTGCCACTTCTTACGCTGTGGTGCAGCCAGATATTTTTTGTGTTAACCTACTTGTATGTTTTAGGCCATTTAAAAATATATTAGTTGCATAGTAAAGCACTATAAAGGCACAAGTACTTATAGATTTTGTATTTATGATTTTATTAATTTTAGTCAAATTTTGGATTATTATCATAAGTAAATGAAATCTATAGGTATGTTCTTTTGGGCCTGAAACAGATTTATTTTTGCACAAATCTTTTTATAAAAGTTGATTGTGGGCTGGAGAGATGGCATGGTAGTTATTGCGAAGCTGCCTGCCTGGGTCTCATTCCCCAGTACCCATTTAAAGCAAGATGCACAGAGTGGCACATGCATTGTTCACTGGCAGTTTCAAGAGGCCCTAGCATGACTATTCTCTATCTCTCTCCTTGCAAATAAGTAATTTTTTTTAAAGTTGTGAGCTGAAAAGATGGTTTAGTGGTAAAGATGCTTGCCTGCAAAGCCTAAGGACCCAAGTTTAATTCCCCAGTACCCATGTAAAGCCAGTGCAAAGTGGCTAGAGACCTGGTGCACCCATATTCATTTATTCTTATATTGTCTCTCTTTCACTCTCTCAAATAAATAAATAAAAATTTAAAACCGGGTGTAGTGGCATGTGCCTTTAATTTTAGCACTTGGGAGGCAGAGGTAGGAGGATCGCTATGAGTTGGAGGCCACCCTGAGACTACATAGTGAATTCCAGGTCAGCCTGGACTAGAGTGAGACCCTACCTCAAAAACCAAAAAAAAAAAAAAAAAAAAAAAAAAAAAAAAAGTTGTATGCACAATTCATGGCTTGAATTTTATTTCCATACTACCCACCTCTTTCAGATAGGGACTATTGTTCATCAGAAGTGATGCAGAATATGTTGGTGTGGAAAGGCTATCTTAACCTTTTTTCCTTCTCACAGACTTGTATTGTAGCAGAAATTATAAACTAATTTTAATTTGTTCTTTTTCGATTCATTTATCCAAATACAGCCCTAAAATAGATCTGGATTCCTCAACTATAAAGCCAGTTGCATAGTATCATATATATCTGGAGTTCTTTTGCAGCAGGAAGAGAGAGGTCTTGGTGTGTGCATACACTTCTGCTCTCAAATAAAAAAAAAAAAAAAGTAGTTATTAAATTTTTTTAAAAAAAGGAGTCCAGACCCTTTGACTTTGTTTTCTTCTCAGAGGGACTTTCAGTAATGGACTTCAGCATGTACTATCATGATGCTGTCTGGGTCTGCTTACTCTGGGGAAGGCGGGAGCTGAGTGTACAGGTGTGGTTAGCAGTGCTCCCTCCACCCCTCAGTATCCACTTAGCTGTATTGGACTTGTGGGTTTGAGAACATTTGTGTCCATTTTACTGTCTGATTGTTGTCACTGCTCCCAGGAGAGAGGTGTTAGCATCTGGGTCCTGTGTCCCCTGTGTCAGCTTTCCCTTTTGTTTGTTCCTACCCAGCACTAGCTCCCCTGTCTGGGAGAACATCTGTCACCTGCCACCTTTTTTTGACATCCTCATCACAAGATTGCTTAGCACTGTTGGTATATAATTACATATTAACATTGTCTTCTGAGTGGTAGACCTCTGGGAGGGAAGAAAGAGCAGGTGTAACATGCCTCTGCTATAGGATACTCCAGCCTCCCAGCTTGTGCCCCAATGCCCTTCTCTGATACCATTTACCCCTCTTGACCTATCCTGTGTCCCTTTCTATATCCAAACATTTAGACTGCATGTACTTTTACAAATAGTTGATTGGTATACAGTAAGTTTTTATCTCCACCATATAAACCCACCTTGTACATCTAGCTTTACGTGGATACTGGGGAATTAAACCCAAGTCATTATTAGGCTTTGCAGGCAAGTACCTTAACTGCTGAGCCATCTTTCCAGCCTCTAGTTTGTGCTTTAAAAAATTATTTATTTGCAAGAGAGAGAGGGAGTGTGTGTGGATGGGTGGGCCACGGGTCTCTAACCACTACCCATGAACTCCAGATGCATGTGCCAGTCTGTGCATCTGGGTTTACATGGGTGCGGGAGAACTGAACTCGGGGCCATCAGGCTTTGCAGGCAAGTGCCCTAACCACTGAGCAATCTCTCCAGCCCCTAGTTTGCACTTTCAAACTAGATTTAAAGAATCTTATAGATGACATAATTGGAAACAGTCCATATAATTATTGTGGCTCAATAAGTGATGCTTAGGTGTCTCTATGTTGACCTGGGTTATTGATTTTAGCAGGTCAGACTAGACCTGCAGCAAGTGAAGGGTTGATAGCCAAAGAGTAAAGAAGGTGAGTAACCAAAAGTTGCCACACATTGATTTTCTCATTTGAACTTAACTGGACGTTGCCAATTCCTTAGCCTTGAGGAATTGTATAGGGTGGAAAAAGACCTGTGGCTGACTTGCCCTTTACTCCTGGTGGCACTGAGGCTGTGGTCACTTAGGGTAGTGTAGAGCATGCTGAGGATTGCAACTGCGGACCCCTTAGCCTCGCCTCACTGTGGCCTCATGCCGTTCATTCTACCTGGGATGGCAGAGCTCAAGGCAGAGAAAGAAGGGGCAGGGTGTGTGTGTGTGTGTGTGTGTGTGTGTGTGCGCGTGTGCATAGGAGATGGCTTAGAGGCTTACGGCACTTGCCTGCAAAGCCAAAGGACCCATGTTCCATTCTCCAGGATTCAACAAGGTGGTACATGCATTTGAAGTTTGCATCGCTGAAAGCCTTGGCATTGCCCATTCTCTCTATCTGCCTCTTTCTATCTAACAAATAAAATAAAAAAGAAGAGGACAGGGCCAATAAATGGATTTTAAAGTCTGCTCAGCAGTTACACATGTTAGTTTTACATTTTATAGACCAAAGCAAGCCATATGGTGTCACAATCAGTTTTACATTGGTGGGATGAACTTCCAAACCAGGCACAGTTTATGGGAGGAAGAGATTTATTGAAACTTACAGATGCAGGGGAAGTTAAGTTCCATACTGACAGAAGAAGGTGGCTCCCTTTCACAGGGCTACAGAGAGAGAATTACCACCACTAGAACCATAAGCATGCATACTCCAGGAATCCCAGGCAGAACTCACATACTGTATATCTAGACTGGAATTGAGATCCGCCCTCAAAAACACCTTAGGGCTGGACCCTAGGATCTGCCTGCAGTGACACCTCTTCCAGCCAGCAGCTGGAAATTAATAAATTATAAGCTTTAATAAACTCTTGAATCTATTGGGGACCATCCATTCAAACTACCACATATGGTCACATTTTTCTCTGGATCTGCAGCAAGGGAGGTGAATGAATTTTTTTACAATATAGTCTTCCACAGTGTCATCTCATATTTTTTTTTTTTTTTTTTTTGTAAATGGTGTTTTAAAACTAGCATTTACCACCTTGACCATATTTTTCATTATTTGTGTGTGCGTGTGTCCATAACATGCATATGTAGGTCATAGGACAATCTTGAGGGATCTATGCTCTTCTTTTACCTTTGAGACAAGGTCTTTTGTGGCTGCAAACATAACACCAGTCTAGCTAGCCCATGAGCTTTGGATTCTCCTGCCTTCACTTCCTGTTGTGGTAGGTGTGTTGGGATCTCCTGTGCATGAGCTATTTGCTGGGGAGGATGGAACTTGGGTCATCAAGTATTACAAGCAAGTACGTTTTAACCACTGAGCCATATCCCCAAGCCCCCAGCTGACCATTTTTAAGTGTTCACAACAGCTGTATGCATTGATCTCCAGAACTTACTCATATTACAAAACTGAAGCTCACTGAACAGGCCTTTTCCTCCTCCCTAACTCTTGTCAAACACCATTCTAGTTCTGTTTTTACGAGTTTGATTTAGGGCTGGAGAGATGGTTTGGCTGTTAAGGCATTTGCGAGCAAAGCCAGAGGACCCAGGTTTGGTTCCCCAAGACCCACATAAATAACATTTTAAAAGAAAAGAAAAAAAGTTTGATTTGATTATTTCAGATACTTCATATAAGTGCTAATATGCAATGTAGCATGCTGTCCTTGAGGTTCATGTATGTGGTGGGATATGACAGGCTGAATAATAGTCTACTGGATATACATTATACATTCATTGTCAGTGGACATTAGAATTGACACCCCCTCTTGGCTGTTGTCAATGGTGCAATGAACATAGGTGTACAGATATCTTAGAGATTCTGTTTTCAATGTTTTTGGATATGTAGCCTGATTAATAAAGTTAACTATAGAGCTAGTGAGAATTTATACTATGAACATAAAGCATACTTCACCAATTACTAATAACCTTTAGGCATTCCTCTTTAATATATTGCCAATACTTAGGGACTAAAAAGAAAGACTTCAACTCTTTTTTTTAAAAAAATATTTTATTTGTTTATTTGAGAGAAAGTGAGAATGCATGTACCAAAACCTCTTGCAGCTACAAGTGAACTCCAGATGCATGTGCCACTGTGTGCATCTGGCTTTACTTGGGTACTAGGGAACTGAACCCAGGCTGGCTTTGCATGCAAGCACCTTTAACCACTGAGCCGTCTCTCTAGCCCATGGGATTATTTGTTTAGTGATTTACAAACTATTTTTCTAAACTCTGTACACTCTTGTATTTATTCTCCAAACTTGGGTGTGTTTGATATTTTGTGTTGCTGAGGATCAAACCCAGGGCCTCACACTTGCCAGGCAAGTACTCTTAAGTCTCAGTTTCTTCAGCATGTGTCTCAAGGGAGATTTCTTTGAATGCCTGGAGCTTCCTTCCCTCAACCTTCCCCCTACTGAAAAAAGTGTGTGTGTTTTGGGGGAGGGGAGGGAATTAGCCTAATCTTTGCAGAAAGGGCACGCTTTCTCTCCTGCCTTCTCCCTTTCTCTCCAGGGGCCTGAGCTCAAGGCCTCAAACATGTTAGCCAAGTGCTCTGTCATTGAGCCAAAGTCTTAGACCCTCAGTGGAGGAGCACATTGAATGTTTATCCTACTGTGTTCAGCTCTGCTTTATCCTTCATTTCCTGCTTATGCGGAGCCTGGAGATCAGTCCACCAGAGGTGAAACTTCTCATACTTTTCAGGCTTTTCTTGAGCATGCTTCCGGCTCTGGGCATATGTATGGCTTTTCAAATTCCTAATCCTTGAGCACTTTACAGTGCTTTCCTTTTGCAAAGAAACTTTCTTGTAGTTTTTCCTCCCAGGCTTTCCCTGTGTCTGTTGGCTTCAACGTAAGCCAGTCTTTGTCTAGGTGGCAGCAGGTTGCTATTTGTCTTCCAAAGCTTGTGAGCAGTGCCCTGTGAATAGCCAGTTTTATGCCCTGAATAAGTTCCAGGTTAGGTAGGGACTATGTTTGTGTCAGTCCATCAGGGCACTCTGTAGGACAAAGGCCAGTTTGCTCCCTCTGGAAGAGAGGACCAGGTTTCCACCCCAATGATGCAGGCTGTTGTCTTGGAAATTGCTGCTGGGAAAGGGAAAGGGACCAGGCGAATAAAATGCTGCAAAGGTTTTCCTTGATTCAGTATTTGCTGAGTTTGTGACAGAGCTCATTTGACTTTGGGTAGGTTTTTCTTGATTTTTTTCAGTGGCCTGAGGAGAGATGGTTTTGGAGCCTCCCATGCTGCCATTTTTGCTGATGCCGCTCAGGGTTTTTCTTAATATGCTACTTTTATGAGGAGAGTACAAGAAATTTTATTGAGGTTTGTGAATATTGTTAACAGGATGGAATCCGACGTGGAAGACCCAGAGCAGACACTGTCCGGGATTTAATAAATGAAGGAGAACATTCGTCCAGCAGGATCCGCTGTAACATATGCAATAGGGTATTTCCCAGAGAGAAATCACTCCAGGCTCACAAAAGGACTCATACAGGTAGGTATGAAAGTGTTAGAAATTGTGAGAAGGAATACTTGATTGGAAGTTGATGTGGTTTTTGGCCTTGTTAATTTTTTAGTTGCTTCATATTTTCTTATATTACCACTACTATTTCTGAAGTGTTTTTTTGTTTTGTTTTGTTTTTCGAGGTAGGGTCCCACTCTAGCCCAGGCTGACCTTGAATTCACTCTGTATTCTCAGGGTGGCCTCGAACTCATGGCAGTCCTCCTACCTTTGCCTCCCGAGTACTGAGATTAAAGGTGTGCGCCACCACGCCTGGCATTATTTCTGAAGTTTTAAAAAAAATAAGCATAGTGTAGGGCTGGAGAGATGGCTTAGGGGTTAAGGCGCCTGCCTGCTAAGCCTAAGAACGGGGTTGCAATCTCCAGGTCCCATGTTTAGCCAGATGCAAAGTGACGCAAGGGTACAATGCCGCACTTGCCCACAAGGGGGCGCACGCATCTGGATTTCATTTACAGCAGCTGAGAGACTGCTGGTGCGCCCATTCTCTATCTGTCTCCCTCTGTCTGTCTCTCTCTGTGTTTCTCTCCAAAAAAAAAAAAAAAAAAAAAGCATAGTGTAGTCAGTTGCTTTTGGGTGGGAGTGGTGACTTTAGGATACTGGTTTCATGTGACTCGAAGTTTTTTCTTTTTTAAAAAATAGTTTTATTTACTTAAGAGAGGAAAAGACTAGAGTGAGTATGGACAGGACCTCTTGCCACTGCAAATGAACTCCAAATGCATGCACCACTTTGTGTATCCATCTGACTTCACATTGGTGACTATGGAATAAAATTTGGGCCAGCAAGCTTTGCAAGTAAGTGCCTTTAGCTGCTGAGCCATCTCTCCAGCCCATGACTGTTCCTAGGGAAATTAATCTAGATGTCACAGTCATATTATTATTGAATTAGGTTTACTTTCTACCTACATAAATTCTTTCTTTTTTTGTTTTTTGAGGAAGGGTCTCATGCTAGCCCAGGCTATCCTGGCATTCATATGTAGTCTCGGGCTGGCCTCAAAGCTCACAGTGATCCTAGTCCCTCTACCTCCTGAGTGCGTGCGCCACCAAACCTGGCTGTACATAAATTCTTTCTTGATTTGCTTTTAAGCTTGCACTGTTAAAACTCATGTGTAGGGGGCTAGGGAGATAGTTTAGTGGGTAAAGTGCTTATTTTATAAGAATCAGGACCCGAACCATGTAAAATGCTGGCATGGTGGCACACAACTGTAATCCCAGTGCTCAGTAAGCAGACATAGGAGGATCCTTGGGCTCACTGGCCAGACAGTCTACTCCAATTGGCAAGCTGTAAACCAGTGAGAGACTCTGTCTTAAAAAGAAATGGAAAGTGTTCCCGAGGATAACAACCTGAGCTTATCCTTCTGCTTGTACATGTGTATGCACGTGTGCACACACACACCACATATACACATGCATATGTACTACATGCATACACAGCACATACTCTCTCTCATGTGTAAGCCAAATACTAAAACACTATCATTAGTGTCTTCAGTGTTTGACCTCACTGTTAACAGTCAGGTGAGCAAGAGCTATCCCAAACTTACACATTTTCAATTGTGTATAAAAATCATTCTTACCATAGTTAATTCCAGGTCAGCCTGGGCCAGAGTGAGACCCTACCTCGAAAAAAAAAAAAAAAAATCATTCTTACATTTTCAGTAGTATATTGAAAGTTAACAATAATTAACTGAAGACCCATGTTCTTTCCATAAAATTGGTCTCAGGAGAGCACCTTACATTTCGTCTGCTAGTTTGTGGATGAGTAAGTCGAAGTACTAGAGAGCCCACTGCCTCTGGCTTACATCATGCCTTTGCTGCCCAGCACAGCTGGTCCTTGCACGGAGCGCTTGGGTGTGGGTGGTCTAAGTGGAAATGGTCTTCAGTTTGAAGTACATTTGAATGAGAAAAGAGTAAGTAAAGAAGTTTAATAATTCTTTTTCTTATGCATTGAAATGATAGTATTTCAGATAAATTTAGTTAAATAAAACACATTTTTAAACATTTATGTATTTATTTAGAGAGAGAATGGGCATGCCAGGACCTCTAGCAACTACACATGAACTCCATATGTATGCACTACCTTGTGCATCTGGTTTACTTGGGTTTTGGGGAATTGAACCTGGGTCCTTAGGCTTTGCAGGCAGGTAACTTAACCATTAAGCCATCTCTCCAGCTCAAAATACATTTTTTTTTTTTTGTTTTGTTTTTTTGAGGTAGGGACTTGCTCTAGCCCAGGCTGGCCTGGAATTCATTATGTAGTTTCAGGGTGGCCTCAAACTCATGGTGATCCTCCTACCTCTGCCTTCCAAATGCTGGGATTAAGGGTGTGTGCCACTATGCCTGGCCCAAAATACATTTTTAAAATTAACTTTAAATACTTTTTACTTGTTTAAATGTGGCTTCTGTAAGTTGTTCACAATATTTTTTCTGTTGGTAGCATGGGTCTAGAACTTGAGCTTTGAAAAAAACCCTCAGTGCTGTTTCTATGCCCTTTTTTTTTGTTTTGTTTTGTTTTTGAAGAGAGATGTTTTCATATAATTTTTTTTAGTTAAATCCCTAAAAAAGTATAAACTTTTTTAAATTTTGAATCATAAGCTAAAGATGGCTAAACTTTAGATACCATTACTAAAAACTTTTTAGGAAAAAATTATCTAATTTTAAGAATTTTTGGAGATATTTTCAATCTATGCATCTGATTCCCTTTCCCCCCAACACACACACACGTCAGAAAACTGGTGTGCAGGCCACAGAGCACTTGTCACCAGTATAGGTCAGGCTCAGGATGATGTGGCCTAACAGATAGTCCACATTTCAGTCCTGATCTGCTGTGTGTCTCCCAGTACTCCTACACCCAGTCTGCTGTGGGAATACCACAGCACTAGACCCAAGACTGAAGGGATAGCTCTAATTGCATGTGTTTTATAGACAGCTGTTCTCCACTATTTTAATTAATGCCTCTTTAAGTTACATACAACTCTCATGACCACTTAAGTATGTCTATGAATAATGAGAACTTTAGGGAGGACTTATTGTTTGTGTCATTGAAATAAGTAGTATATAATTGTTGGTTAAAGAATGCTGTCCCCCCCCCCAAGAAATAATGCATTTAATTATAACTTAACACCATTTTTAAGCACCTTGTCTGAACCAAGTACTGTTGTTTCAGCAATTTAAATGAACAAGGGTGGTGTGAGTGTAACTTTGAGAAAAAGACTTCTGTGCTACATAAACAACACAGGACATTGAGTTCACAGAGGGCCACAAAGCTGAAGAAGAGGGAAGTAGACTTTCCTGGAGAGCCTACAGATGGGGTGACTGAATGGTCAGGGATGGCAGTGTTTCCATGAATAAGAACATGAAGAGGGGGGCATTGCCTCTTGTTCGGGACACTGTCTCTTAGGGAAGTAGAGGATCTCCCCTCCTAGCAGTAGCCAATGGGATTGGTGAGATTATGCACGGAGCGGTATTAGAGGCCCCTGAAAAGTCAGCAGATAACTTAGAGTTAAGTAGTACAGTTGGTTTGGGGGTGATTTAGGAGGTTAACAGTATAACAAAAGCAGAAAGTACAGGGCATGGAGGAGGCTGGAGGCCAGCTGGCAGGCTGTCAGAGTATTCTCTCTAGTGGGTGTGAACAGAGGAAATAGCCATAGAAGGCGGGAATTGAGATATGGTACAACATCAGGGAAGAGGCTCATGGTTTGGACTACTGGGGATAAAATGTATGGGATAAGCTAATAATGATAACAGTAAGGACTTGAACCGGGGTTGCTAAAAGCTTGAGGCCTAAAGAAAATACCCAAAGGAGAGCTGCCTGGTGCCTAAGTGCTGCCATGGCCTTTCCACTGGGAGATCTGTGTGAGCTGTGATGTGGAGTTGTGACTTATATGAAGATGATTTTCTCACCACCCTCCCTCTTTTGCCCTCCTATCTATCTCAGATGTAATGTAATGTCTGTCTTCTCAGGTGAGAGGCCCTATCTGTGTGACTATCCAGACTGTGGGAAAGCCTTTGTCCAGAGCGGACAACTGAAAACACATCAGCGACTTCACACTGGAGAGAAGCCTTTTGTCTGTTCAGAAAATGGTATGGCACTAGAAGCTACATTTCAGGAGTTGCTAGTCATGAGTTACGAGTTTCAATGTTTTACTCAGGTTTTTTTTGGTTCTTTTGTTTTTCAAGGTAGGGTCTCACTCAAGCCCAGGCTGACCTGGAATTCAGTATATAGTCTCAGGGTGGCCTCAAACTCATGGTGATCCTCCTACTTCTGCCTCCCAAGTGCTGGGATTAAAGACATGTATTTATTTATTGTTTTTGTTTTTTTGAGGTAGGTTCTTACTCTAGCCCAGGCTGACCTGGAATTCACTATGTAGTCTCAGTGTGGTCTTGAACTCATGGTGATCCTCCTACTTCTGCCTCCTGAGTGCTGGGATTAAAGGCGTGCGCCACTACGCCCGGCTAGATTTTTTTTTTAACAACAATTTTTATTGGGAATTTTACTATATGAACATATTGAAATTGGTCATATTCCCATCAGGTTATCCTCTTGTCCCCTCTTCCCACCTCCATTCCACTGAGGGCTCTCCACAGTGAGGTTGTCAGGAGGATAATGTCTCAAGGTACACTTTCTCACCCTGTGGCTTTTACATTGCCCCCTTACGACAGTGTTCTCTGAGTCTTGGAAGGCATGTCAGAAGTATTCCTTTAATGTGTTGAGCTCTTAGCATTCTCTTAGTTTCTGCTTTGATGAGTTTGAGTCTCCTCAGTGTCTCCCGCCATCTCCCTAGAGGAGGCTCTCTGGTTAGCACTGAGAGCAGCTCTCTTATTTAATCTGCCACTTCCTCTGTAATGTTTGCTGGACCCCTGGTGGATGTAATAGAGATAATTCATCTCATGTTAGGCATTTGGCTTTCTTTTCTTGTTTTTTTTTTTTTTTTTTTTTTTTGGAGAGACACAGAGAGAGGTAGAGGAAGACAGATAGAGATGGGCACGCCAGCAGCCTCTCAGCTGCTGTGAATGAAATCCAGATGTGTGTGCCCCCTTGTGGTCAAGTGTGGCATTGCGCCCTGTGTCACTTTGCATCTGGCTAAACGTGGGACCTGGAGATTGGAACCACTGGAGATTGGAACCAGCGTTCTTAGGCTTAGGAGGCCTTAACCGCTAAGCCATCTCTCCAGCCCTCTTTTCTTGTCATTTTGATGGGTCTTGGGTCTTCCTGGTATTTGTTGCTATCTGTAAAAAGATTCTCTAGCTAAGAGTGAGCAGCACAATTCAAAGGGTATAAACACATTTTTGGAAGACATTTATTTATTTATTTATTTACTTATTTTTGGCTTTTCAAGGTAGAGTCTTGCTCTAGCTCAGGCTTACCTAAAATTCACTATGTGGTCTCAGGGTGGCCTTGAACTCCTGGTGATCCTCCTACCTCTGCCTCCTGACTGCTGGGATTAAAGGTGTGCGCCACCACGCCCGGCTTAGAGAACTTTTTGATGGTCTTGACCTCTCCTCCCATTTAGTCAAAGAAGAGTAGAAGCTTACCTCTAGGGTCTATGGCTTTCTAAGCCATAGGTGCCTGACCTGGTTCTTAGTACCAGGTATGAATTCCATTTCACTGAGTGGGCCTCATATTCAATCAGAGAATAGCTGATTACCCCATAATTTATGTGCCACTCTTGCACTGGTAGATTGATTTTACCTGGCTGGTTGATTTTACTTTCACTTACTTAATTTTTTTTTTTTTTTTTTTTTGAGGTAGGGTCTCTAGTCCAGGCTGATCTGGAACTTACTCTGTAGTCTCAGGCTGGCCTTTAACTCAAAGATCTTCCCATCTCTGCATCTTGAGTGCTGGGATTAAAGGCATTTGCCACCCCACCTGGCTCTTACTTAATTAAAAAAATATTGATTTTTTTTTTTTCTTAATAAAAAGGTTGTACACATAGACCCCTTCTCCCTTGCCACAATTCTGCTGAAGGTCTTGGTATTCATTGTGAGGATCAAGAGGCCACACAGTCAGTCTCTGCAGGGATTGGGGCCTCTTGCCGTTGTCAATGAACTCTGGATACATGTGCCACTTTGTACATCTGGCTTTATGTGGGTATTGGGGAATTGAACCCAGGCTTTGCTAGCAAGCGCCTTTACCCATTGAGCCATCTCCCCAGCCCTAGAAGTGTTTTTTGTTATGCACACTTTTACAGTTATCTTTGAGATTCAGTATAGTTCTCTTCAGTTGCTCTGTAGTGTTCTTGATTACTGCTATAGATTTTACAGATGTCTACATGCTTCTATTTATATTTAGTTCCCATATATAACAGAAAACTTAGTATTTGTTTTTCTTTTTTTATTTTAATTTCTTTTTTATTTGAGAGAGGGAGAGAGAAAGAGGCAGAGAGAGAGAGAGAGAAAATGGGCACCTTTGCCCACTGCAAATGAACTCCAGATGCATGTGCCACCTTGTGCATCTGGCTCACGTGGGTCCTGGGGAATGGAACCTGGGTCCTTTGGCTTTTCAGGCAAGCACCTTAACCGCCAAGCAATCTCTGTGCCCATATATATATATATGTTTTTGTTTTTTGAGGTAGGGTCTCACTCTGGTCCAGGCTGACCTGGAATTAACTTTGTAGTCTCGGGGTGGCCTTGAACTCATGACGATCCTTCTACCTTTGCCTCCTGAGTGCTGGGATTAAAGGCATGCGCCACCACACCTGGCTTGTGCCCTAAAATTTGTCTTTCTGTGCCTGACTTACTTTGTTTAATGTGTCTTCCAGTTCTATTCATTTTTCTTCCAGATGATATGATTTCATTCTTTATGGCTGAATAACACTCCTTGTATATGCAGACCATATTCTCTTCATCTTTTGTCAGGCACCGCAAGCTAATTCCATGTCATGGCTGTTTGTGACTAGTGCCACAATAAGTATGGGTATGCAGGTATCCCCTTCTATGCTGGCTTTATTTCTTTTGGATCAATACCTAGGAATGGTATAAACTAGATAATATAGTGGTTGGACATTGAATTTTCTGTGGAAGCTGCATAATGGTTCTTTTTCACCACTATTGAAAATAAACCATTCTGACTGGAGTGAGCTGGAATCTCAATGTATTTATCTTTTGGGATGTTGTAATAGTTTACAAGAATGGAGTCTGGGTCAGGGTTCTGAGCATGTTAGTGACCCATGTTTCTGGTGGGGTCAGACACATTGCATGGTGATGACCCGTCTTCCTGACCTTTTCCTAGCATTGATGAGACTGTGGAGGCCTGTTTGGTTGTAGAATGCTCAATCTGTTTGCCTGAATTTATTCTTTATTTAATTTTTCAAGGTAAGGTCTCACTCTAGCCCATTCTGACCTGGAATTCACTATGCAGACTCAGGGTGACCTCAAACTCATGGTGATTCCTCCTACATCTGCTTCTTGAGTGCTGAGATTAAAGACATGTGCCACTACACCCTGCCCCTAAATTAATTTTGTTGTATTCCACAGAGGCTGGACATTTGCAGTGTCTGTTGGGTGCTCAGATTCTAAAAAGTATTTCTCTGTGTGTTTTAAAGGCTGCCTGAGCAGATTCACCCATGCAAACCGCCACTGTCCAAAGCACCCTTATGCAAGGCTGAAGAGAGAGGAGCCCACGGACACACTCAGCAAGCATCAGGCTGCAGACAACAAGGCCGCTGCTGAGTGGCTGGCTAAGTAAGCATGCTGTGTATAGTCTCTTGGACAATCTCTGTGTGGCTTGGGCATGTGTTGAAGTCTGAGAAGTCTCATTTAAATAACTTGCTTTTATAGATACTTTACAAAATAATTCAGAATGACCTTTTATTCTCTATGGAGTCATTGAGTGATTGGAAGCTATGTGTGACAGAAAACCACACTATGACAGCTGGTTTGCCTGGCCCAAGCACAACTTCATTATCTTTGTTTAGTTGTTGAAATACATAAAACACTGCATGAATTTGCATGCCATAGAAAATAAGAAAACTTTTCCTTAAGGATTTTGATTTAAGGACTTAGCCATTGTGAGCAGGCCAGCAACAGCTGACCATGTTTCTCTGCAGTGTTATGGAGTCCCTTCCTGTGCCTCAACAGCTCTGCCTCCCTCTGGCAGGGCCACAGTGACTGGTGTTCCCACCACCAGTGCCACTGTTCTATCAGGGTCTTTCTGCCTGGAGGGCTCACTCCCCTTCCTATACATCTTCATTTCTTCCTTGGGTCACATATCACTTCAGGAAAGCTACCTTTACCAACCTCCAGAACAAACTAGTTTGGACCCACTTAGTAGACGTCTATAATAAACATCCATCATACTTGCTGTACTAGAAGCTCTACAGGGACAAGAATATTTGTTTCGTTAACTGATGTATCCTTAGCCGTTTGAGCCTCAATAACTGACTGAATAAATTCTATTTTTTGTGAAGATATAAAACCTAAGAATCAAACACGGAATCTGAAAATACAATTTGATTATTCAAGTGCAGGGAAATTTATTAACACTTCCATAGACATTTTCTGTTTGATTGGGATATCCTGTGGGGGACATTAAACTAAATTTCTCCATTTACTTCTCCATCCCTTTATTAGTCCATTTTCTGTTGGTGTAAAAAAATACCTGAAGTGAGGTTGAACAACATACTCTCAAGGTATATAATTGGAGTCCTGTGAGAGCTTCATTAATCCCTTGTGAGGACAGTGAATCCATGACCTAAAGACTGGACACTCCAACCTCAAAGGTTCTACCACATCTCATCCCCACATCCAGAACCAAGCTTCCAGCATGTGAATCTTGGAATACACACTCCACCCATAACCAAACCATGTAGTGTTCCTCTCCTGCCTGACACCCATTGTTCCATTACCTTGAATTTTGTCCAAACCAGAAACTTACTGGTCATCCTTATTTATTTTTTTGTGGTGCTAGGGATTGAACCCAGGGCTTCATGCATACTACACAAGGATTTTTCAGTCTTTAAAATTTTGAGACAGTGTCTTGGCCTAGTTGCCCATGCTGATCTCCAGCTTGCAGGCCTCCTATCTTACTCTCCCCCACTCCAGGAACTGGATTACAGGTGTGTACCTCCAGACCTGGCTTCATCCTTTGTCTTCTCTTTCTTACATCTATTCAGGGACCAAGTTATAGCTTCTGCTCCCTTCTAACTTAAATGTAGCCTCTTGAACCATGTCTAGCCATCCTCTACTGCTATAGAGAAGGACATTTCTGCTTTTTTTTTTTTTAAATGAGAGAGACAGAGAGAATTGGCATGCCAGGGCCTCCAGCCCCTGCTGTCAAACTCTAAATGTGTGTGCCACCTTGTGTGCTTGTGTCACCTTGTGCATCTGCTTTACGTGGGACCTGGAGAGTCAAACATGGCTCCTTAGGCTTCGCAGACAAGTTCCTTAACTGCTAAGCCATCTCTTCAGCTCAAGAAGGACCTTTTTAAAAGGCCAGTATTACCCTGAGAGTGCAACCTAACCCTTTGTGACAGCATTCAAAGCCCTACTTTACCTGCCCCTGCTGGATAAAACTCCATGTGTCTATACACTTTTATCTGTTCATCTGTTCACAGACAATGAGGCTAACTATAACTTGGCTTTTGTGCATAGTGCATGAATGAACATAGATGTAGTATGTTGAGTCCTTCAGCTATATACACAGGAGTTCAGTCATATGGTAGTTCTACTTTTAGGTTTTTTGTTTGTTTGTTTGTTTTTGTTTTTGTTTTTGAGATAGGGTCTCACTCTAGCTCAGGCTGACCTGGAATTCACTATGTACTTTCAGGGTGGCCTCAAACTCATGGTGATCCTTCTACCTCTGCCTCCCGAGTGCTGGGATTAATACTTTTAGTTTTTTGAGAGACCTTCATACTGGTTTCCATAGTGGATTTCTACCAACAGTGATGAGATAGAATCTCAATGTAGTTTTATTTAAATTTCCTGGATGACTAAGGATGTTGATCATTGTGTCATATGTTTTTTGGCCATTTGCATTTCTTCTTTGAGAACCAAGAACTAAGAACTTTAAGAACTAAGATCTGAAAATTAATGTTAATCTGATGTCTACCATATAATAATGTGCTGCCTTATGCACAGGTACTGGGAAATGAGAGAGCAGCGAACCCCCACCCTGAGAAGCAAGCTAGTTCAGAAGGCCGATCAGGAGCAGCAAGACCCTGTAGAGTACCTTCAGTCTGACGAGGAGGAGGATGAGAAGAGCGGTGCCCAGCGCCGGCTGCAGGAGCAACGTGAGCGGCTGCATGGGGCCCTGGCGCTCATTGAGCTGGCCAACCTGACCGGGGCTCCACTCCGCCAGTAGCCCACACACTGACTCTCCACTGGACAAAAGTACTGCCCAGCGTACTTACAAAGTAGATCCTTGGGCATAAGCTAAGCACCTTATCTGCTTATCATAGGCTGCTATTCTGTAGAAATTCATGAAGAATGTCATTGCCTCAGAAAAATGGGGTGAGAGAGAATTGCACTTTTTTATATGGAAATGGATTTGATGTAAAGTTTAAAATATTTTGTAAATACGGACTGCATAGTACAGGGTAGAACTACATATTGTGGGAAGCTAGATTTTGCAAGTTTAATGCATTCATTGGAAGCAGTTCTCACAGGAAGCACTTTGTGAATAAGACACTTATGTGGAAAAACAGAATGGTACAAACAGCCAAAGAAGGTTGAAAGAGAATATTTATAAGATCATTTTTAATGATGTATTTTAGTATGACAATACTGTAAACTGAAGCCTGAAAGGAAAAGATATTTACATAAGATACGTACTTTTAAATTGCAAAATAGCTTTCCAGGTAAGGCTGACTATTTGGAAAGGTGCAGTAAGTTATGGACTTGGAAGAAAATATATTTGAGGATCTTGGTAAGATAGAGAATAGTTCAGAATTTTCAAAATTGGAGTAAAATCAGTCTTATTCTATCTTTCTGGGGCTTTATAACTCACTGTAATGTTTAGGTTTGAAAAGCACTTGTCATTCTTGGCATGCTGACTCGGGACCTTTTGCACACTTCACATTGCTCATTTGCTGAAACTGAGTGACTAATCTTGCAAAGTCTAGGTAACATGGTAATTGGTGTATATGTATATATATACCAATTATATATTATGGGCCCTGTAATGAGATTTGGCACTTGTGTTTGTATTAATAAAGGGACACCTGCAGGGTTGTTTTGTAGTGAAATGTTTTAAGTCTTTGTTAGTAAACACTAAATTTTAATTGTACTGCTTGTTTAGAGTTATTAGCAAATTGAAGCCTTCATATTTATACTTTCAGTGGAAAATGCCACCTTCCTGCTTTCCTTCCGAATAACATGCCAAGCTATTTTGTGTTCATTAAATTTAGCTATCAGTTAAACCCTTCAGTAAATGTTAGCTACTCAAATATGTAGGCTTCTGGAAGACGTTTAACTGCAAGTGTATTGTATAGTGGTTCTAAACCATGTTTTTCCAAATAGATGAAGTTATTAAACACCACTTTATGTAGTGAGGCATGAACAGAAAAATCAAGAGCTGAGCAGTCCACCTCCTGTATGTAGGCAAAGATCTCCTCTATCACTTTAGCTCTTGTTATAAGTTGAACTGAATGATATATCACATAGCATGGAGAGCTACAGATTGCCTAATTGGAGTAGACTTCAGGTAACCAGGGGAAAGACGGACTTGGATACCTTTTTTCCGAGTTGAAGTAGTACCCTACAAATGTAGTTTATACATAATCTAGAATGTAGACTTGGTTATCAGAATCCCAATATCCCAATGTGTTGCAATACACAGATGGTTAAAAATGTGGCCGAGGGGAAGAGGAGTGTGTGAACGACTTGATGAGAAGCAAAAGTGTGAAGCTGAAGATACGATAGTTAAAAATAATGTGTATGATGAGGACATACTTTAAATTGTAATTCCTCTGTGCAGTAAATTAGGAATTTTTTGTAATAAGAGAATTTATATTTGTAATGGTCTTAAGAATTGTGTTTGTAATCTGGTATGTAGAAATTTAAACTTGGAGCACTTGTAAGTACGATAAGAAAGACCATAGCATCTGAATGTTCTTGGTTTGGGTTCAACATTTTCTCTAGAGTTTTCCTCTCAGATAAGTAGGTGTATATGAACTGAAGAGCAGCACTCATCAGTCTTGGGAACTTAAAATCAGATAACGTTACCTAAAGAAGGAGGGTGGTACAAATTTTGAAAATACAAATATTTGCCAGTTCACAAATGTAAAATTTAAGGCCTTTAAAGAGTAAGGTTTTTGTTTGTGTGTTTGTTTGTTTCTCCAGTTGGCTTTTGTCAACCAAATAGTTATATTTACAAATATTTTCTATTTGTATAATTGGAACAGTTTAAGAAATTATTACAACTGCTTACTATAAAACTCATTTTTAAAGGGTTCTTTTTTGATATAAGCTATATACTTGGACAAAGTACATTGGCATCTAAAATTTGAGGTGTGTTAAGACTGCTTTTTGTTTTAAAAATGTGGTTTACATTGAGAGTTTTGAAGTGTTTTATGCTTCATGCAGTGAGCTGGTTTGGCAGAGTCAGCAGCATAAAGTGAACTTACTGTCATTTTAAAAGATGCTTTGAATAAAAGTTTATTTTAATTTAAAGTTGAAAGCACATAATCACTCTGGGAGTTTTTATTTATTTATTTTTATTGACAACTTCTTTAATTGTAGACAATATCCCATGGTACTTCCCTCCCTCCCCCCACTTTCCCCTTTGAAACTTCACTCTCCATCATATCCCCTCCTCCTCTCAATCAGTCTCTTTTTCAGTTTGATGTCAGATCTTTTCCTCCTATTATGATGGTCTTATGTAGATAGTGTCAGGCACTGTGAGGTCATGGATATCCAGGCTATTTTATGTCTGGAGGAACACGTTGTAAGGAGTCCTACCCTTCTTTTGGCTCTTACATTCTTTCCGCCCCCTCTTCTGCAATGGACTCTGAGCCTTGGAAGGTAGGCTTGAGATGTTTCAGTGCTGAGCACTCCTCTGTCCCATCTTCTCAGCACCATGGTGCCTTCTGAGTTATCCCAAGGTTGACACCATCTGAAAAAAGAAGCTTCTCTAACCAAAAGTAGTTTATATGTATATAGTTTTTATAGTTTTTTATAGTTTTTATAGTTTTATAGTTTTTATAGTTATTTTCCTATCAAAAATAATAACTGGACTGGGGAGATGGCTCAGTGGTTAAAGACACTTGTAAAGCCTGCCAGTCTGTGTTTGATTCCCTAGTACCCATGTAAAGCTAGATACACAAAGTGGCACATGTCTGAAGTTTGTAGCCGTAAGAGGCCCTGGTGTGCCTATATTCCCTCTTCCTGTCATTTTCTCAGTAAATAAAAAATAAAAATATTCATATATATATATATATATATATATATATATATATATATATATATAGTAATCATGATATGAAATAGCTAAAAGTTAGAGATATGGCTTGCAGTCCTACATTCTTCCATGAGCATTATTTTAATTTTATTTTAATTAATTATTTATTTATTTTTGGTTTTTCGAGGTAGGGTTTCACTCTAGTTCAGGCTGACCTGGAATTCACTCTGTAGTCTCAGGGTGGCCTCGAACTCATGGTGATCCTCCTACCTCTGCCTCCCGAGTGCTGGGATTAGAGGCGTGTGCCACCACGCCCGGCTTATTTTTTTATTTATTGACAACTTCCATAATTGTAGCCAATAACCTATGGTAATTCCCTCTTTCCCCCACTTTCCCTTTTGAAACTCCACTCCATCATATCCCCTCCCCCTCTCAATCAGTCTCTCTTTTCAGTTTAATGTCATGATCTTTTCCTCCTATTATGATGGTCTTATGTAGGTAGTGTCAGGCACTGTGAGGTCATGGATATCCAGGCCATTTTGTGTCTGGAGGAGCAAGTTGTAAGGAGTCCTACCCTTCCTTTGGCTTTTACATTCTTTCCACCACCTCTTCCGCAATGGACCCTGAGCCTTGTAAGGTGTGTTAGAGATGTTTCAGTGCTGAGCACTCCTCTGTCCCATCTTCTCAGCACCATGGTGCCTTCTGAGTCATCCCAAGGTCACCACCATCTGAAAAGAGAAGCTTCTCTATCCAAAAGTGAGAGTATCATTAATATATGGGTATAGACATTAAGAGAAGTGCTTACTGGGCCGTTTGGTGAGCATAATATATACATTTAGCCAGACACCAGCAGACATAATACCCCTAGGGCTCCATGAACATTATTTTTTAATTGAGAGAGAATAGGCACACCAGGGCTTCTGGCCGCTTTGGGTGAACTCCAGATGCATGTACCACCTTGTGCAGCTGGCTTATGTGGATTCTGGGTAATCGAACCTAGGTCCTTTGGCTTTGCAGGCAAGCGCTTTAACTGCTAAGCCATCTTTCCAGCCCCCATGAACATTATTTTGTTTGTTTTTGTGGTCTTGGAGATTGAATCCAGCACCTCACACATACTAGGTGTCCACTCTGCCACCTCAGCTATATTTATCTCCCCAGCCCCATCAGCACTATTTTGGTGTTTTAGATTATAGATATTTAACCTCCTTGTCTGGTTCATTATCACAGTGTTAAAAGTATTCAACTATTGCCAGTCCTGTCCAGGCCTTAAACTAGGGCAGTGGGGAGTTGCAGCTTCACATACTCTGAGCATGTGATGAATCTGGACTCCCCTTGCCAAGAATCCAGTTAGTGCTTGTTGATTTTGCTAAGAGTCTAATGAGTTGAGTTTTTTTGCCTCCATTATTTTTGGTTGATATTCATTTGAATACTTAAAAATGGCAAAGGTTTCCTAACATGTGCAAGAGGGTCACAAGTGGAGGCTGGGGAATTGGCTCAGTAGGTAAGAGTGCTTTCCATGCAAGCTTGACGGTCCCAGACCACCTGCATTCAATTACCCAGCACCTATGCAAACAGCCAGGTATAGCTTGTAAGCCCAGTCCTGGGTGGGCAGGGAAGGAGTCTGACACTCACTGGGGTTCACTGACGGAAAATGGCAGCTCCAGGTTAAGGGACTCTTATCTTGAGGAAACACATAGATGAGCAATAGAAGACACCCTGTGTTCTCTGACCTCTGTATGCACGCATGGGACTTGTGCATCTGCCTAAATATGTCAAAAAATAAAAAAGAGTTAACCTTTTAGTGGGTTGTGTAAGGTCCAGGAAGTGCATACATATGGAGCACATTAAATACAAGTGTATTGAAGACCACCATTAAGAGTGATTGTGAGCCGGGCGTGGTGGCGCATGCCTTTAATCCCAGCACTCGGGAGGCAGAGGTAGGAGGATCACTGAGAGTTCGAGGCCACCCTGAGACTACATAGTGAATTCCAGGACAGCCTGAGCCAGAGTGAGACCCTACCTCAAAAAAAAAAAAAAAAAAAAAAAAAAAAAGAGTGATTGTGTTCTGGGACTAGTGCTGGGGCCTGGTGCGTGCTAGGCTGTAAAAGTGACATTAAAGTAGTTTTGCAAAAGTGTTATTTGGACCGTTACTGGAAACAACTTTTGGAGGAAAATGATATTTTTTTCTAGGCAATTTGGATCTTTCTGGCCAGAATCTTCAGGGGTAGCTATGACTCTAAAGTTGTTTCAGCGCTAATCAGGGCTGGGGATGTGTTTCCAAGTCTGTCTGGTGCCTGCCAGAAACACACAATTCCAGCATCCATGCAGGTAGGCTTTAGTCATATCTAAGTAGAAATCTTGAACATTTAACACTAGGCTTCAATGTTATTTAAATGGAAGTCTAGCATTTCTAAAACAGATTTTCAAAAGTTATAGTTTAGGTGGAGAATACAGGAAACTTGCTTGAAGACAGTGGAGCAGGAGGATCCTGCCTCCCCCGGGCAAGTCTGGAGATGGGTTTCACAAGGACAAGGTACCCCCATGCTGTAGGAGGGAGAGGACAAGCCAAAGCGCGCCCAGAGCAAGCCTTCCTCCTACTAGCCATCCCACGCCTGGGCATTTATTTACCAAAACAAATGAAAACTAGGCGGCTGGGGAGATGGTTCAGAGGTTAAAGGAGCTTGCTTGCACAGCCTGATGGCCTGGGTTCAATTCCCCAGTACCCACGTAAAGTCATTCACAGAAAGTGGTGCATGTGTCTGGGGTCCAATCTCGTTCTCTAATGCTCATTAAATAAAAATACTTAGAAAAAGAAAACTCACTTCAGCCATGTCTCTGGACTCCCTTTTCATGATAGTTCCTTGCCAACAACCAATATGCCCATCGACTGGGTGCTGGGCCAACAAGGATTTGCTGCTACTCAACAATGCAGGGGGACTCGGTCCAGAGTCCAGAGCCTGGCAGCGCGGCGCGCACAGGCAGAGCCGGCCTGCGGAACAGGAAGCCAGCCGACGGAGCGCTACCTTAGCAAGTTCTCGTGGTTAAGGAAGTTCTGTTTTGGTTCGAGTCGTCGGGGGCACGCATTGGCTCGTGGGGATCTCCCTGGGTGTAAAGTATACGTGAGACAAAAGTAGAGAAAAGACAAAGGCAAAACCCAGCCCGCGCTGGCGGGGAAGGAGCTGGGGCTTTGGCCTGAGGCGTCTGGGGATCCAGCCCCGGCTCTTGGGGCGCTGCCCGGGGGCGGGCCTGGATCTGGGGTTCGCGCCGCGGCTCTTCCTGTTCCTGCCGCGCCCTCTTCCCCGCAGGGCCGGGCCAGCGAGCGGGAGGCAGGGGCATGACGGCGGCGGGCGCGGAGCCCGACGCGGGGCCGCGGCAGCCCTCCCGGCTGGCGCGGCTGCTGTCCGCGCTCTTCTACGGGACCTGCTCCTTCCTCCTGGTGCTGGTCAACAAGACGCTGCTCACCACCTACGGGTGAGGGTCAGGCCGGGCGGGCGAGGCGGGCGGGCTGGAACCGTCCCCAGCACCAGCTCACGTCCCGGCGACGTGCCTCCGCTCCCGGGCATGGGGACACACCGCTGCCCGGCTCGGTTTGGAGAGCTGTAAATTAGTGCACACTGAACTGGGGGGTGGGGAGTGATCCGAACATGTAGTTTATGGTTTTATTTAGTTTTGAGACAGGTTCTCACCAGGTAGCCCAGGTTGGCCTGCAATTTAAATCCAGTTTCCTCAGCCTCCTGAGTGCTGGGATTATAGGCCATCACAAATGGTTCCCAAATGTGTATTTTAAGTGAAAAATTCCGTTTATTATTATCTGTGTGTGTATGATGTCTGTGAGAGTGGGTGTGTGTTTGGCAGGGTCTCTTGCTCCCCACTGCACATGCCAGTGCATAGGCCTGGGACCTTCAGGTCTGTCTGCCAGTCCCACATTGCCATCAGAGCCCTGGAATTACAGATCAGTGCTACTGAGACAAGCTCCGAGTGGGTTCTGGGGATCCAAACTCAGGTAAAACGCTTGGCAAGGTCTTTACCCACTGAGTATCTCCCCAGCCTTTGACTGAATGAGCAATTCTTCCCATCCACACATTGAATCTGAGTTGATAAATCGTACTTATATTGATTAACTGATTCATTGTCAAATTATTACTATGGGTTTATGGAAGAATGCGGGGAAACAAGTACAAGTTCCTAAGGTGTGTTTTGAATTAGAGTGAAGTAAACCAGCAAATCTGGGCTTCCTAGAACCCATCTGTGAAGACTAGACAGTCCAGTTGCATTCTGCTGGTGAGACAGCAACTTGAAGAACAGTGGGTTTTAACCCAGCCTCACCAGTGAATGGCTTTGCTCCTGGAACCAGGCCCATAGCTCTCCTCTGAATCAAAAGCTGGCCAGGTGCCTGCCTGTTAATGTCCTCCCAGGGCTGCCATCAGTGAGGGCTCAGGGTAAACTACCATGTGTGGCAAGAACATACAAGCGTTTGGAGCTCAATGAGAACCAAGAGAGGGTCTTTTACACCTTTTTGTTTTATATTTGGAAGAACTGAGACCAGCATCAGCTCTATGAGCTGCACTTCCAACAGATGTTAACAGAGCACTTACTGTGTGGTGGGCACCAGGGAACTGGCTGTGGACAATAGCACAGGACTCCTGCAGAGGAGGTTCTATTTCAGTGGTGGAGACAGAGAATAAAATGCACGTTTAGAAGCCAGCTGTAGTGGCTCACACCTTTAATCCCAGCACTCAGGAAGTTGAGATTGAGGATCACTGAGTGTGAGCTCAAGGCAAACCTGGGCTCTAGAGGGAGTTCTGGATTAGCCTGGGCTAGAGTGAGAGAGACCCTGCTTCCAAAAAAAAAAACAAACAAACAAACAAAAAAAAAAAACAAAAGGGACAGCTGGGTGTGGTGGCACGCCTTTGATTCCAGCACTTGGGAGGCAGAGGTAGGAGGATCACTATGAGTTTGAGGCCACCCTGAGACTACATGTCAACCTGAGCTAAAGCGAGACCCTACCTTGAAAAATCAAAAAAAGGAGGAGGAGGACAAGGAGGAGAAAGAGAAGTAGAAATGATGCAGGAGTGCCAGGGATGTGTGGTTAGTGCCACAACATTCCAGACAAAGGAATAGCAAAAGCAAGCACTGTGCTGAAGTGAGAATGAGTTTGGTGTGTTGGAGAAGCAGAGAGGTCACTGTGGCAGGATACCCAAGAGAATAAGTACCACCGTGGTAGGGGAGAGCACTAGATTAGGCAGGGAAGGTAGTGGGCATCAGAGCCTTGGTTTGTTCTGCAGTATTTACTATGAGCCCAGGGTGCACCAACTACTGCCAGGCATGTGGGGAACCAAAGTGAGCAGAGAAGATCAAAATCCTTAACTTGGCATCCTAGTGGACCAATAATAAACTAGCAATATTTATTCAATGCCACATATAGGCAGGGTTCTTTCTTGAGGAAAAACAAGGCTGGAAGTGGGAAAGGATTGGTAGTGTTAATTTGTCTGAACTTTACTGGTTTATAAAAATCTTACAAAGGAGAGGAGAGGCTATGGTATGGGAGAAGGGGCAGAGCTCCTGTGTCCTCCCTAGGTATAGCACCCTCCAGCAATCTCTGTGTGTTCAATGATTTAAAAGCAGTGGGATTCCTATCTCTTTGAGTTTTTTTTAAAAATTATTTTAGAGAGAGGGAGAGAGAGAATTGGCACGCCAGGGCCTCAGCCACTGTAATAGGACTCCAGACGCTTGTGCTACCTAGTGGGAATGTGCGACCGTGCATTTTGCCTCACCTTTGTGTGTCTTGCTTAAGTGGGATCTGGAGAGTTGAACAAGGGTCCTTAGACTTTGCAAGGAAGTGCCTTAACCACTAAGCCATCTGTCCAACCCTCCTTTTTTTTTTTTTAAAAAAATATGGAGGATTAAGCCATTACCTATTAGTGATCTGGAGGGGACATTTAGCTAAGACCTGAGTGAGTGTGAGGGAATAAGCCACTGCAGGAGATGGAGAAAGAACATTCTAGGTTTGCTAAGGAGTGGTACTAGGTGGGCTCTGAGAGTCCTGGGTGCCTAGCTTTGAATGGTGTTGGAGGCCATCATTTGTGAGGTGGGAGCTCTAGATCAGAGTGTACCTAAATGACTTTGACCTTTGTGTTGAGAACCGTTACTGGGAGGCCAAGGTGGAAGCAGGAGATTGCAATAGTTTTAATTTTAGTCTAGATGTAATTGTTAACCCCTGGGAAGGTTTTAACATGGGAGTCACATGATAGAGTTCATGTGATTAAAAAAGATTTCTTTGGACATTTGAGGAAAAGGTGCTTGCTGAACAAATGTGAGTACTGAGTTAAGATCTCATAGTCCCGCATGTAGCTGAACGCTATAGCGCAAGCTTCTGCAATCCCTGTGCACCTAAAACCAGAAGGGAGGTGGGGACAGGACAACTGTAGGAAGCTCATGGGCCAGCTTGCCTGGCAAACAGTGGTGAACCAGAGATCCTGCCTCAAACCAGGAACAAGCTGAGGACTGACATCCAGGGTTGTCTTCTAGTCTCTACACATGTGCCATGTGCATTCATATACACATAAACACACAATCCACATACACACACATTATATACACATGTACACAAAGATTTCCTGGCTAGTGGGAGCTGGAGAACTGACAGTACTGGTACTAGAGAGAGGGGCCAGGAAGGGCACAGGATCCTCTGTAAAGATGGCTGGGCCTTGTGATGACACACAGCAGACGCAGAGGGAAGAGTTAGTTATTCATTTTCACTTATTTATTTTGGTGTGTGTGTAGTATGTATAGGGTGTGATATATGCACATGTATGTGCAGATGTGCACACCTGTGCACATGCATGAAGAAGCCATCAAGTGTCCTCTATCACTCTTTTGCTTTATTTCTCTGAGAGAGTCTTTCACTGAATCTGGAGCTCCCTGTGCTTTGGCTAGACTGGCTGACCAGGGAGCCCCAGAAATCCTTCTGTTTCTGTCCCCTTCAGCACGGGGTGGGGGGACAAGTGTGTGCAACCATACCTGGATTTTGAGATGGGTGCTGGCAATCTAACTCAGTCTGTATGTTTGCTCAGCACAGCCCTCTCCCCAGCCCCTGTTTATCGATGATCTACAGCTGTTGATATTCCAAGTTGCTATCAGTATTTGCAACATGCTTTCTGGTATCCACAGGAAACACAAACTGTATCCGAGGATTAGTGGGCACACAACTAAGCCATTTAGCACATATGGTGCAAACTGATGGAAGACAAAAGAAAGAAAACATCAACATCTACGATTAAAAGCAACAGAATGCTATGGAACTGTTTGGGAGCTCATGGGGTGCCAACTGGCCACAGCAGTTGCTGCTTCCAGAAACACATTCCTGTTATTAGAAGCAGGTGAACACCAGCCAAAGCTTTTGATGAATTGAGATGAAACATCTCAACACAATAGCCCTTGCCTCTGTAAAATGTTGTTGAAGACTGGGAGTCAGTGTAACTCAGTGGTAGAGTGCTTGCCTAACATGTAGGAAGCCCTGGGTTCCATCTCCCGCACTGAAAAAAAACAACACCAACAACAACAAAAAAGAGGACCAGGCGTGGTGGCACATGCCTTTAATCCCAGCACTTGGGAGGCAGAGGTAGGAGGATTACCGAGAGTTCGAGGCCACCCTGAGACTACATAGTGAATTCCAGGTCAGCCTGGACCAGAGTGAGACCCTACCTCGCAAAACAAAAAAAAAAAAAAAAAAAAAAAAAAAAAAAAAAAAAAACCAAGTTGTATGCCTAAAGAAGAAATGGAGTTTCTTGCCCCAGGAAGGCAAAAACCTTTAAAGTCCATATAAATCAATATCTTCTATATTTCTGTAATGTAATATGTTATACAGTCGGAGAGCTCTGTTCATTCTCTCATTTCAAAATATGTGAGGCACATGTTTTGAGGAAAGAGAGGTTGGAGTGATTTAGTTACAATAAACCCTTGGAAATGTGATCCCAGCATTAGCTGTTTGAGGATAGAATGCGTTGGAGGACAGAAGGAAGGAGCTTTTGCCAGTCCCTGGTTCACGAGGTCATAGGAATGTTGTTTAGGGGACTTCTTTTCTGTTTCATTTTGGACAGATTATTGCTGCTCGGGGTACAGAAGGGTGGTCTTAGCTTATGGTTAGTTTTAATTTATTGTAATGTTAGAGTTACCTGGCTAGAAAGAAAGGCCCCTGAAGCATGTGAACTGTGAGGCCCTGGAGGAGCCGCAGCCATGTAGGAGTCTGTGGCCAGTTGGTGACACGTGTGGGTTTTGGTGATCCCATTCATGAGGACTATGCAGGTGGTCTGGTGTTGGGGATTTTGATTTTCTCATTAATATTCATGACTTGAAAGTATTTACTAATGATGCTTAATGAATATATTGAACCAAGGAGCTGGAGAGATGGCTCAGTGAATAAAGTGCTTGTTATGCAAGAGTGAGGAGCAAAGTTCAGACTCCCAGCACCCATGGAGAGCCAGACACTGAAGCACACTGTTGCAGTCAGCTTCACATTGAGGGACAAACACCTAACCCAAAGCAGTTTATAGGAGGACAGGGGCTTATGTCAGACTTACAACATCCAAGGGAACCCCACCAATGGCAGCAGAAGCTGGCTCACTTTGACAGTTCCAAGCAGAGAGACAGCATCAAACAGCCAGCAAACACCACAAAGCACGAATAGCTATCACCACAAAACCACCAGAACTCAAACTGCTCTCCACACACCTTAGGGTTGGGCTCCAAGATCCGCCCTCCAGTGAGACACCCCCTGTAGCAGGGGTCTGCCAGCTAGGGGCTCAAGTAGGAAGTTTAATCCACAGTGCCTGAGTCTATGGGCGGTGAATTCAAACTATCACAGCAACTGTCTATAATCCCAGTATGCCTACAGCAGGAAGGGACGTGGAGACAGAATTGTCCAGAAGCTTATAGGCTAACTGGCCTGGTGAAGGCAGAGACCCTGCTTTAAGCAAGGTGGAAGGCGAGGACCAACATCTGAAGTTGTCTTCCACGCAGATGAGTGTGCATGCATGCACACACGCCCGCACACACTGTACAAAAGCTGGACATAGTGGTGCAGGATTGCTCCCTGTGGAATTAGAGCTCTGTTGCCCAGCCGCTCTCAAATTTCAGGTTCTTGTCTGCGTCAACAAAGAACTGAGAACACAAACACAGAGGAGGATAAATTATGCATTTTATTTTAGGGAGAGGATTAAGATGGAAAGCCAAGCAGGAAAGCCCAAGCCAAAGGATTCTCTTCCTTCCCGTTCTGTCTGGGAAGGGGGCGGGAAGATGGAGAAAAGTCACTCACAGGGGCTAAGAGCAGAAGGAAAGGAGTAAGAAGTCTTACAAATGTGTTTCAGGCCCATGTATGTGAATCAGGCATCCAATTAGGATGAGCCACATCATCAGACTCAGGTGTGTAAGGGAGGGATTGGTTGATGGGTTCAAGAGGCTGATTCAGAAGGATCAGCCCACAGTGTTAAGCCTGGGAGAAGTTGAGGAAGAAGCAGGAAGCTGATGCTGGAGTTGATGCTTGTAGCCGTCTGTGATCAGACTGCATCAGACCCACTTCTAGTCTTGCCAGAACAGGCAAGGTGGCATCCATGTTCTGTAGGCCAGGCCCTAGCTACCTAACTACCCACCAGAAAAAAAAAAAAAAAAAGGCTGACTTGCTCCTAATTTGTATCAATTATGTACATGTCTATAATCCTAACACTTAGGAGATGGAGGCAGGAGGATTGCCAACTTTGTGGCCAACCTGGGCTACATAGCAAGCCCTTGCCTCAAAAGAAGAAAAGCAAAGAATTGAATTTAGTTGTATTTAGCTCAACAAATATTTGCTCAGTGCTTGAGTATATTTACTTAATGATTCATCAGAGGCCTGGAGCATTTTCACACAGAGGTTTCCAAACCTGCTTTGGCAGTCTGCATCACTTGGGGAGGTTTTTTAATTTTTTTTTTTTTTTTTAAATTTTGAGATAGGGTTTCACTCTAGCCCAGGCTGACCTGGAATTCACTATGTAGTCTCAGGGTGTCAGGGTGGCCTCAAACTCACAATGATCCTCCTACCTCTGCCTCCCAAGTGCTGGGATTAAAGGCATGTGCCGCAGCGCCTGGCAGGATATTTTTTTAGGCAAGCCCAACAGACTGGCTTTTTTTTGTTTGTTTGTTTTTTAAGAATGAGAGCGAGTGACAGTGAGAGAGGGAGCGAGAGAGAGAATTGGTGTGCCAGGGCCTCCAGCCACTGTAATTGAACTCCAGATGCATGCACCACCTCATGTACATGTGCGACCTTGCATCACTTTGTGTATCTGGCTTATATGGGACCTGGAGAGTCAAACATGAGTCCTTAGACTTCAGAGGCAAGCACCTTAACGGCTAAGCCATTTCTCTAGCCCGGGATTTTTTTTTAAAGTTACCAAATTGGGGGTCTCTGGGGGCACAAGCTGGAAGTCTGTATTAAAACACAAACTCCTAAGTGTGTGCATGTGTATTTGTATATGTGGAGGCCAGAGGTGGAGTCAGGTGCCTCCTTTGATAGCTGTCCACCTTATTTATGGAGGCAAGGTATCTCTCTTGAACCTAGGGCTCACTGATTCAGTTTGTCTAGCTAGCAAGTTTGTCTCCGGGATCCCCAGGGATTATAGTCTGGCCCTAATGCATGCAGGCATTTGTGTGGGTGTTGGGGAGGCTTCCTGCTTTATCCCCTGAGCCACCTCCCCAGCCCCCACACCTGGTTCTTTCTTGAACACACTGATCCTTCAGACCCCTGAGAAGCAGCTGGGGCTCCCAGGCTGCTGTCGGTTTGGACTGTCCTTGTGCCCTGGACTCATACATTCTCTGTTGAGATCTTGAATTTTCTACTCCCTTTGTGTGACTGCAGAGTTAGCTATACACCAGTTAGTGGAAAATGGTTTTTAAAGTCTTAGAACGTGAACCAATTGTTCATATTTTGTTATTTGCCTTTGGAACCACTGACAGTCCCCTGCAGACACACAGTAAGTCTGTGCTAGGGACACAACAACACGCCTGTCCTGCTGCAAGCATGCACAAATATAACTTGCAGGGCAGGCAGGAAGGTATTCTAAAGAGACACCTGTGTCATTTCCTTAGGCTATCAGACTATTGGAACACGGAACCCCAAGAAACTGGAATTCCCCAGGAATCTCATGCTGTGAGAAAGAAACAAATTCCAGACACATGTGCCACTTTGTGCATCTGGTTTTACATGGGTACTGGGGAGTCAAACTTGGGTTGTTAGGCTTCGCAGGCAAGTGCCTTAACCACTAAGCCCTTTTTCCAGCCCTCTTCTTTATTTACTGAGGCAGGGTCTCTCACGTGAACCCAGAGTTCTCTGAGCTGGCTAGTCCAGTTAGAAAGCTTACTGTGAGAGCTGAGGGTGGGTGCACACTCCTTGCTGTCCCTCCTGCCCTCTCTTCATAATCCTGTGTGGTATGTAGAATGCTATGATCTGAACTGTACGTCTCCTTGGATCTCGTGCATATTTCAGCAGTAATCCTCCTTAGCCCTTACTAAGGTGTCTGCAGTCCTGAGTTCAGTGCTTTCGTTTCCCTCACTGGTGAGATTCCATTGTTCGGTAGGTTTCTTTTCTCTCTTTCTTTTGTTGAACATGCGTTGACAGTTTTTTGTGCAACACACTGCTTTTGGATCTGCAGAATTCACATATTTTTTTTCCTTCATGGAAAAAAACTGGTCTTTTATTTATTTATTTATTTATTGGTTTTCTGAGGTAGGGTCTCACTCTAGCTCAGGCTGACCTGGAATTCACTATGTAATCTCAGGGTGGCCTCGAACTCTCAGCGATCCTCCTACCTCTGCCTCCCAAGTGCTGGGATTAAAGGAGTGCGCCACCACGCCCGGCTTGGTCTTTTATTTTTTAAATTTCCCTTCCTTTCCCTCCTTCTCTCCTTCCCTCCCTTCTTCCCTTCTTTTCTTCCTTGTAGTGTGTGATGTGAATGCATATGTGTTCACCTGTAGGTAGACCCACATGCTCTTGGAGACCAGAGCTTGACATCAGATGTCTTCGTTAGTCTCTCTCCATCTTATTTATCAAGATGACCTCTCATTTGAACCCAGGACTCACTGATTTGGCTAGTTTAGCTAGCCAGCTTACCCTGGGGATTTCTTGTCTCTGCCTCCCAAGCACTGAGATTGTGAAAGGATCACCGCCTCTACCCAGCATTTACATGGCTGCTGGGGGTCCAAAGTCAGGTCCTCATGCTTGCCGGGCAAGGGCTTTATACCAATGGAGCAGAGGGAGGAGCTGGGCTATGATGTGGTCAAAACAAAGGCTGCACACCATGGATGCCATGGGCTCTGGAGCTGGGATGGCACTTGGAGTTTTCCTTATTTAGGGGAAGGCGCCTTGGCCTTTACACCCTGCCTAGACTGGCTCCTTGATAGGGTCCAGGAAGGTACCTTCTGTTGCCCATGTTGGGAATACATGCTTCTGTTGGAAAGGAGGTGTGTGGGCAGCACCATCCTGGATCCTCTAGAGCTCATTGGATTGTCAGTGTCCTTGACTGGACACTGTCTCGTAAGGCAGACATGTTCTTCACTCTTTCCTTACCCTGACGGAGACAGCTGTATCTCTACTTTGATACTGAGGCTTTTTGGTGATGTTTGAGATTTTAGTAGCCTAAGAGAATGACTTGGGGTCAGGGAAGGGAATTGCACAATGGAGGAGAAGGTAAGGCCAAAATGGGCTGTGTTATCTATGTGTGAGGTAGGGATCAGGTTCAGAGTGCCATTTGTAGACACACCTTGTCATAAATCAGGTGTCCATGGGAATGTTTTGTCCCTGTCTCTGGGTTGTTTCCTCTTACACAGCCTCTGTGAAGTCTTGTGTAGATTTAATTAAGTGAATTCTGATACTCAGTAGAGTCGTTCTCCAAATCCCTTCTGTGTCCAGATTGTCTGCGCTGATTTTTGTTTTTGATTTTCTACTCAGTTTCAGGATCAATATGTCAGTTTCCATAACATTTGCATGCTGGCCTTTTCACCAAGGTTCATTGATTCTGTAGATATTTTTGCATATAATAGACCTCATGGGGATACTGAGATTTATTTATTGTTTGGGTTTTTGAGGTAGGGTTTTGCTCTAGCCCAGGCTGACTCAGAATTCACTATGTAGTCTCAGCAAAACTGATTTTTTTGTTTGTTTGTTTTTGAGGTAGGGTCTCACTCTAGCTCAGGCTGACCTGGAATTCACTATGTAGTCTCAGGGTGGCCTTGAACCCATGGTGATCCTCCTAACTCTGCCTCCCAAGTGCTGGGATTAAAGGCGTGCGCCACCACGGCCGGCAAAAACTGAATTTTTAAAAAATGTATTTTATATTCATTTGAGGGAGAGAGAGAGAATGGGAATTCTGTGGCCTTCAGCCACTGCAGATGAACTCCAGACACATGCACCACCTTGTGCATCTGGTTTATGTGGGTCCTGGGGAGTGGAGCCCAATAATGAGTTTTTAAATCATGACCTTTATTTGCATGTTCTTTTAAAAGTTTAATTAGGGCTGGAGAGATGGCTTAGTGGTTAAGGCACTTGGTTGCGAAGCCTAAGGACCCATGTTTGACTTTCTAGATCCCACATAAGCCAAACACACAAGGTGACGCTAGTGTGCAAGGTCTCACATGCACACAAGGTGGTGCATGTGTCTGGAGTTTGATTACAGTGGCTGGAGACCCTGGCATGCCAACTTACTCTTTCTCTCTGTCATAAAAAAAAGGCCAGTCTGTTGGGCTTGCTTCAAAAAAAAAAAAAGTTTAATTAGCTAGGCATGGTGGTTCACACCTTTAATGCCAGCACTTGGAAGGCAGAGGTAGGCTGATCGCCGTAAGTTTGAGGCCACCCTGAGACTACACAAGGAATTCCAGATCAGCTTGGGCTAGAGTGAAACCCTACCTCAAACCCCCCTTAAAAGAAGTTTAATTAATTCATCAATATTTTGCAAATATAAGTCTATGTAGTTTACGTGCACGTATGTGTGTGGGTATGTGTGTGCAGGTGTACATGTATGTGCAGGTGTGTGTGGATGCCAGAGGTCAACATCAGCATCTTCTTTAATCTACCTTCAATAGGTCACTGATCCTATGAGACTATTCTACCTGACAAGCTTCAGGGATCCCATCTCCATCTCCCCAGAACTGGGATCACAGGCACACACAGCTGTGATTGGCTTTTATGTGGTTGCTGGGTAACCAAACTCAGGTCCTCATGCTTGCACAAAAAAGACATTAATGACTGAGCTATCTCCTCAGCCTCTTATTTTTTTTTTAAATATTTTACTTAAGCATTTGTAAGCAGAGACAGAGAAAAGAGACAGAGAGAGAGAATGGGTGTGCCAGGGTGTTTAGCCACTGCAAACAAATTCCAGACAAATGAGCCACTTTGTGCATATAGCTTTAGTTGGGTTCTGGGGAATCAAATCAGGGTCATTTGGCTTTTTTTTTTTTTTTTTTTGTTATTTTTTTTTAACGGTAGGGTCTCACTCTGGCCCAGGCTGACCTGGAATTCAGAGTGGCCTCGAACTCATGGAAATCCTACCTCTGCCTCCCAAGTGCTGTGATTAAAGGCGTGCACCATCACACCCAGCTCATTTGGCTTTGTGGCAAGCACCTTAGCCACTGGACCATCTCTCCAGCCTCCTCCTTATGGCATGCACACCAGGGCAAGTGTTCCACTACAGATCTATATCCCCAGCTCTCTTTTACTTTTTTTTTTGTTTGTTTTGTTTTGCGGTAGGGTCTCACTCTAGCCCATGATGACCTGGGATTCACCATGTAGTCTCAGGCTGGACTTGAACTCACGGCAATTCTTGTACCTCTACCTTCCAAGTGCTGGGACTGAAGATGTGTGCCACCACTCCTGGCTTTCTTTTTACTTTTATTTATTCAGACACAGGGTCTCACTAAGTTGCCTAGGCTGGCATTAAACTCACTCTGTAGCCCACTTAGACCTTGGACTTTCAAACTTCTTCCTTAGTCTCTGAAAGAGCTGATATTGTAGGCATGCATAACAAGACCTGACTCCCTTCCTTCCTTCCTTCCTTCCTTCCTTCTTTCCTTCCTTCCTTCCTTCCTTCCTTCCTTCCTTCCTTCCTTCCTTTCCTTCCTCCTCTCCCTCCCTCTCCTCTCCTCTCCTCTCCTCTCCTCTCCTCTCTTCTCTTCTCTTCTCTTCTTTTCTTTTTTTGTTTTTCGAGATAGGGTCTTACTCTAGCTCAGGTTGACCTGAAATTCACTCTGTAGTCTCAGGGTGGCCTTGAACTCAAGGCGATCCTCCTACCTCTGCCTCCCAAGTACTAGTATTAAAGGTGTGTTGCACCACCCCTGGCTCCTCTTTCAATTATTTAAATTTTTATTTATTATTTATTTGCAAGCAGAAGGAGAAAGAGAGAGAAGAGAGAGAGACAGAGAATGGGAGAGAAAGAGAAGAGAGACAGACAGAGAATGGGTGTACCAGGGCTACCATATGCATCTGGCTTACATGGGTTCTGGGGAATTGAACCTTAGTCCTTAGGTTTCACAGGTAAGTGCCTTCACTGCTAAACCATCTCTCTAGCCCCCTTTAAAATTTTTTAACATTAATGTATAGTTTTTTTACATAGAGATTAGCTTGTATTCAGTGTTCTTTCTACATTTTAATAATTTTAATAACCACCAGAGTATTTTAGCATTTATTGATTGAGTAATTTATTTGAAAGAGGAAGAAAGAGACACACAGAGAGACATAGATTGGGCACTCCAGATCCTTCAGCCACTGTAACTGAACTCCAGGCACATCCACCACCTTGTGCATCTGGCTTACGTGGGTCCTGAGGAATTGAACTTCTGTCCTTTGGCTTTGCAAGCAAGTGCCTTAACTGCTCAGCCATCTCTCCAACCCTGTTTTAGTTTTTCTGTTTACATAATCATGTGTTTTACCCTCAAAGGGCCAAAGAGAATTGCCAAATGTAGCAATGGCCAATTAAAGAAAAGGAAAAGAAAGTTTCTATTGTCTGTCACTTTACAAAGCTGTTGTCATTGTTTCATCTAGTCTCACATATGTTATATGTATGTTGCTAACTGAATTGCTTTTCTGGATTCTTTGTAGCTTCCCATCACCACTTGTTCTCGGCATTGGACAGGTAAGTGAAAGAGAATCAGCCTCTTAACTAGTCACCGGGTACAAGAGAATTTCAGTTCGTTTGCATAGACTCTCTCTGCATCTTGGAGTATCACGGAGCTCTTGGACGACAACATGAAGTGATGACACACTTCATTTCATTTTGTAGTCTAGGAGCCATGGATTAGTGGGAAAACAGTTACTTATTTTAAGTTCCTTAGTTGACTTTAATTACTTTAAAGCAGATGGCCAGAAGACTCAAAGCCTCTGAGGTCTGAATGAATGAGAGGGTGGGGGGCAGAATGGCCTGGAGGAGTAACTGTCCCCTTGAAGTATACCTACTTAAGCCTGCCCTGATTAGACCATGGTCATGGAGATGAGGTGGGGCCTACCACCTCCTTATGCTCCGAATTCAGGAATTCTTCAAAAGAAAAAGAGAATTTGCATTTTCACATCAAGGCCCCATATTCCTAAATGGTGGCAGTGATGGAAGTTTTTGCAAAAATCAATGGGCCAGACAGGATATGTTTACGTCTGCTTCCTGCTATTTTTTTTTTTTTTTTTTGAGGCAGGGTCTTACTTTAGTCCAGGCTGACATGGAACTCATTATGCAACCCAGGTTGGCCTCAAACTCACAGCCATCTTCCCTCTTTCGCCTCCCGAGTGCTGAGGTTATAGGTATGAGCCATCACGTCTGGCTATTTGTGATGATTTATTTATTTACCTATTTTTGTTTTCAAGTACAAGAATGAACTTGGATCTGCTTTCATAATGAACCCATTTGCCTGTTCTCCCAGTTCCCATTAATATTAATTTGTGGCTTATTACTATTTTTTTTTTTTTTTTTTGGTCTGGGTTGGTAATGGCCAGTAGACAACAGTGACAAATACAGGATTTTTCTGTTTTGATTTTGCTTTATGTATAGAGGGAAAACTTCAAAACTTCAAGTAATGGAAGTTGTATTTGCTAACTGAATGTGTGTGTGTGTGTGTGTTACTAAAGAGAGAACCTGGGGCCCAAGCATGTACTCAACACTGAGCTACACCCTTAGCCTTTGCCAGTAATTGTCTAGTTATGAGTCCATGGAAGCCTGTCATTTACATAAACATTATTCTGGTTATAGGTTTTGCTAAGAAGCAATTCTTCACAATATTATTATGGGGGAAAATTATAACAAGAGAAAGATATGTTTTCTTTTCTTTTTCTTTCTTTCTTTCTTTTTTTTTTTTTGAGATAGAGTTTCACCCTAGCCCAGGCTGACCTGAAATTCACTATGTAGTCTCATCATGGCCTCGAACTCATGGTGATCCTCCTACCTCTGCCTCCCGAGTGCTGGGATTAAAGACATGTGCCACCACGCCTGGCTGAAAGATATGTTTTCTTACACCCCAAAATGCTTTCTTAATGTTTTAATGCAAAAACATGTAGAAATGTATACTTAAGGTCAGTGACAATGTGATCTTGTGTTTTTGGTCATTCCCAAGTCAATAATCCCTTTTTTTGTTGTTTTTTTGAGGAAGGATCTCGCTCTGGCCCAGGCTGACCTGGAATTCACTGTTTTCTCAGGCTGGCCTCGGACTCATGGCGATTCTCCTACCTCTGCCTCCTGAATGCTGGGATTAAAGGCGTGCACCACTACGCCCGGCCCTCATTGTTTTTTTTTTTTTTTTAACCCATGTTTATATGCAGTGAAGTAAAAGCCTTTCTGATTTGTAAATGATTGTGGAAAGAGACTAACTTTGAAAGTCAGATTCTAATTTAAAATTATTTTAAAAATTATACTCATTTAAAAATAAAAACTAGTCTGTTTAAGAACTGTGGGTATGAGCTACAAGAATAAAAATTGGGGAAGAACTATGGGAAAGAACTATGGAAAACTTTCTTATGAACCTTACAAGGAACTTTTCTGAGTATATTTCTGTGAAATGCTTTATTTTCTAAATTAATGGCTTGTAACTTGCCCTGAAGTTAATCTTACAACCATGTTATCCACCCGCTTAAAGCAATGGGACTGACGAGGTTTCCTCTGCCTTGGTGTACCTTTGCCTTGAATAGCACAGATGACCAACAGTGACAAGCAATGATCTTAAGCTGTGCTCTTGGCCCAATTTTCTTGGTGGCCTGGTTAGACTTGTGACCCAGAACAAGTGTGCAGGCGTGAGACATGCTAACCATAGTGTTGAAGACAACATAGTTAGTGAAGAATTGCCCACAGACTGCCTCAGCTCTGTTGAAGAGCACGGTAGGGCTTAGTGTGACAGCGTTTGTGAATGGAGTGTGTGTGAGTTCTGGGTCAGCAGAGTCCATCATGCAAGGCCACTACTCCCCTTCCTTTAACAAATGTTTGAGGATTATCCAAAGTCACAAGTTCCTTGCCCTCTGTCCGTGCAATGTTTGGCTTGCTCATATATTACTGGTTTTTGGCTGTTCAATAAAAATCCCAGTGAGCACCAATGAGCAGAATCCACAGGCTCAGAACCTGAGAGCAGTGGTGATGTTCAGCAGAAGCAGCAGGTTCGCCCTTGTTTAAACCACTCCACGGGTTAGTTTTCTCTCTCTTCTCCCAGGCTTTGCCATAACAAGCAGCTAGCTCCCTCCTGGGTTAGTGCTATCCTTCAGGTTCTGTTCCTAGAAGCAGCTTTCTCATTCCTGGATAAATGACCCCACAGTTTGTTTCTATAATTCCAGGGTTGTGTTCCCCTCCCCCAGTTGGGCAAAGAATTACAAAGTTATGTCAAAACCTAGCATCATTCAGGCTGAGCCCAAGTGACATAAATGTATCACAAATATCACCTGCAAATTCATTGGGATTGATATTTAGGATTATAACCTTGGTGAAGCAGTTCTTAAAGGTTTGCATCCTCCTGTGAGGAGAATTGAGTAGGTTCTAATATTTTCATAGGAAGATGTGGTTAAAGTTTTGTTTTTCAGTTTCAGAATACTTATACGGAGGGCTGGGGAGTTAGTTGGTTCAATGGATGAAGCACTTGCCATGCAAGCCTGAGTACCTGAGTTCTGACCCCCAGAACCCACATAAAGTAGGGCATGGGAGTGCTAGTGTCTGTATCCTAGCACTCCTGTGGTGACCAAGAATCCTCAGAAGTGTGAGGACCAGCTAGCCTGGAAAGTTATAGAAGTGAGCAACAGAGACCCTGCCTCAGACAGGGTGGTAGGTGAGGATCCACACACCATGGCACACGTGCATGCATTCATACACATACACAGACACATATGCCCCCTTCAAATAAAATGGAATATTTCTAGCATACCTAGTGTGTTCTAGATTTATAAAACTTAATTGAGACATTTTCATTTTATTGGCTTGATTAAAGAAAAAATCCATTTTAAATTTGTTTTCTTTCCTTCTTCTTCTTCTTCTTTTTTTTTTTTTGAGGTAGGGTCTCACTAGTCTATGATTATCTGGAATTCACTATGTAATCTCAAGGTAGCCTCGAACTCACAGCAATCCTTCCGCCTCTATTGCCTGAGTGCTGGGATTAAAGGTGTGTACCACCATGCCTGGCTGTCTGTTTTCTTAATTTGTCTTTTGTGTTATCAAAATGTTAGAATATTGTTTTTTTGGAGGCAAGCCCAACAGACTGCCTTTTCTTTTTTATGTGTGTATGTGTGTGTGTGTGTGTGTGTGTGTGTGTGTGTGTGTGTGAGAGAGAGAGAGAGAGAGAGAGAGAGAGAGGGAGAATTGGCATGTCAGGGCCTCCAGCCACTGTAATTGAACTCCAGATGTGTTTGCCCCCTTGTGTACCTGTGGAGCCTTGCACACTTGCGTCACTGTGCATCTGGCTTATGAGGGACCTGAAGAGTCAAACATGAGTCCTTAGGCTTTTTAGGTAAGCACTTTAACTGCTAAGCCATCTCTCCAGCCAAATATGTTGGAATTTAAAACAATATTTTATTTATTTATTTGCAAGCAGAGAGAGAGAGAAAGAGAGAGAGAGGGATAGAGAGAAGAGAGATAACACACACACAGAGAATGGGTGCATCAGGGCCTCTAGCTGTGACAAATGAATTCCAGATGCATGTGCCACTATGCATCAGGCTTTACATGGGCACTGGGAAATCAAACATGGTTCATTGGCTTTATAGGCAAGAGCCTTAACCATTAAGCAATCTTTCCAGCTCAGATGCTGGATTTAAAAAAAGTGTGTTCTTTCTTTCTTTCTTTCTTTCTTTCTTTCTTTCTTTCTTTCTTTTTCTTTCTTTTTTGTTTTTGGTTTTTCAAGGTAGGGTCTCACTCTAGCTCAGGCTGACTATGTAGTCTCAGGGTGGCCTCAAACTCATGGTGATCCTCCTACATCTGCCTCCCGAGTGCTGGAATTAAAGGCGTGTGCCACCACGCCCGGCTTTTACTTTTCTTTCTTAAAGATACTTTTCAAAAAAAATATATTTAATTTATTTATTTATTTGAGAGAGAGAGAGGCAGAGAGAAAGACAGAGAGAGAATGGGTCACCAGGGCTTCCAGCCACTGCATACGAACTCCAGATGCATGCACCCCCTTGTGCTTCTGGCTTAAGTGGGTCCTGGAGGCTTGAACTCGGGATCCTCTGGCTTTGCAGGCAAATGCAAAGCCATCTCTCCAGCCCTTCTTAAAGATAATTTTAATAAATGAGTTTCATGACATTGTCCATGTGTATAATGTATTTTGATCATGCTTACCCCCAATAACCTGCTAGTGTTCTTTTTTTCAAAAAGTCTCCTACCTTCATGCGTTTAAAAGGGTATTTATTTTAAATTTCTTCCCTCCTCACTGGTCCCTTATGGGAGAAGCTGACAGACCACATTCTTGAAATGTGACAAGTGTGGTCCATGGTCAACATGTGGCCACATCAATATTGGCCATGTTGGTCATTCAGTGACAGTTCCTTTTCTACCTCTGTCACCTTTTGTAGAGTTCCCTAAGATAATGTGCATATGTATATTTTAAAAAATATTTTATTAATTTGCAAGCAGAGAGATACAGAGAGAGAGGGGGGAGGGGGAAGGTATGGGCACTTCAGGGCCTCTAGAACTCCAGATGCATGCATTCCTTTGTGCATCTGACTTTTATGTGGGTACTAGGGAATTGAACCCAGGTCCTTAGGTTTTGTAGGCAAGCATCTTTCTTTTTCTTTCTTTCTTTTTTCTTTTTTTTTTTTTTGAGGTGGGGTCTCAAGCCCAGGCTGACCTGGATTTTACTATGTAGTTTCAGGGAAGCCTCGAACTCATGGTGATCCTCCTACCTCGGCCTCCTGAATGCTGGGATTAAAGGCGTGAGCCATCACTCCCGGCTTGTAGGCAAGCATCTTCTCCACTGAGCTATCTCTCCAGCCCATGTGTGAGTATATTTGATGATACATTTTTTTTTTATTTGAGAGAGTTAGAGAGAGAGAGAATGGACACACCAGCAGTCTCTCAGCCACTGTGAACAAAGTCATGTGCACCCCCTTGAGGGCAAGTGCAGCATTGTGCCCTTGTATCACTTTTTGCATCTGGCTACATGTGGGACCTGGAGATTGGAACTGGAGTTCTTAGGCTTGGCAGGCAGGCGTCTTAACCGCTAACCATCTCTCCAGCCCTGATGATGCATTTTTACAGTTCTGATGGAACTCCTGAAGTGGCAAGGAAAACATTTTAGCATTTCATGAATTTTTTTTTTTTTGGTTTTTCAAGGTAGGGTCTCACTCTAGCTCAGGCTGTCCTGGAATTCACTATGTAGTCTCAGGGTGGCCTTGAACTCACAGCGATCCTCCTACCTCTGCCTCCCGAGGGTTGGGACTAAAGGTGTGCACCACCACGCCCGGCTTCATGAAATTTTTTAAAATTATTTTTATTTATTTATTTGAGAGAGAGAAAGAGGCAGAGAGTGAGAGAGAGAATGGGTGCGCCAAAGCCTCCAGCTGCTGCAAATGAACTCCAGACACATGCCCCACCTTGTGCATCTGGCTTACATGGATCCTGGGGAATTGAACCTGGGTTCTTTGGCTTTGCAGGCAAGTACTTTACCTGCTAAGCCATCTCTCCAGCCCATCATGAAAATTTTTTTCTGAACCTGGAAAATGTAAATGTTTGGCTGTTTTTCTTTTTTGTGAATGTTTTCTTCTGATTATGTCACTGCACCTCAATCAAACTTTTCAGATATTTTGCTGAAATTTCTTTTCTTTTCTTCAGATGGCAGCCACAATAATGATACTGTATGTGTCCAAGCTAAATAAAATAATTCACTTCCCTGATTTTGACAAGAAAATTCCTATAAAGGTATGTGATGAAAGTTGTGACAGAAAACGTGAAATAAACAGAATTTAAAATTGAATTGAAATATAAAATAGAATTTAAAATTGATCTTGGAGTAGAAGTCTATTCTAAACACCTAGTACTTTCAGCTTACACTGCACTGGGCATAATGTTCTTTTTTTTTTTTTTTTCTTTTTTTTTTTTTTCAAATGGAATCTCACTGTGTAACCCAGGTTAACCTCAAATTTGAAATCCTCCTGCCTCAGCCTACCCAATGCTATGATAGTAAGTTCTTAATAAAAAATTTTAAGGGCTGGAAAATGGCTTGGTGGTTAAGATTCTTGCCTGCAAAGCCAAAGGACCATGGTTCAATTCCTCAGGACCCTCATAAGCAAGATGCACAAGGTGGCATATGCATCTGGAGTTCTTTTGCAGCAGCTAGAATTCCTGGTGTGTCCATTCTCTCTCTCTATCTGCCTTTCTCTATCTCTCTCAAATAAATAAATATTTAAAAAAAATTAAAATAAGTATCATTCAATTGTCCATTTATATAATAAAATAAAAGTATGTACTTAACAACTAACACAAAATACTGTGTCTTTTGAAATGACTAAACTCTAAATCATTGTTTGTGAAACAGTTTGGCTAAGGGCCATCTCTGTTCAAATATTCAGTCTTGTCACTATATCATGGAAGCAGCCCTAGTAAATAAATTAGTACCAATAAAACTTTATTTAAACCTGGGTGTGGTGACACACACCTTTAATCCCTACACTCTGGAGCAGAGCTGGAGGATTACTGTGAGTTTGAGGCCACCCTGAGACTACATAATGAATTCCAGGTCAGCCTGGGCTAGAGTGAGACCCTGTCTCAAAAAACAAAAACAAACAAGCCACCCCCAAACTTTATTTATATGAACAAGATAAGAGATGGGCCAGAATTAGCTCTGGCCCTAGTTTGCTAATTTCAGTTTTCATTTGTAGTTTGAATTGGTAAGAGCCGTGTGTGAATAATACAATTTAAGATATATAGAAGTGCACATAGCAGTGGAGTCATATCTGTAATTTTTGCCTGGGAATATGAAATGGAAGCCATTTTTTATTGAACGACTGCACAGAGTCAGACATGAAGGCAGGTATTTAACTCTTGGAGCAATCCTGTGTGACAGTAGATATTAAGTGATGGCATTTGGACTTAGGTTTAATTGAGGTGTCAGTTCTTGAGTACAAGGTCCTCACATGGCTTGTGCATTGATGTGTCTTTAGTGCTTGGAAAAGTTCCAGCATCCCTAAGCACTGGACTATTTACCAGACAGATTGAGCAGTGCTGGTAGCACCTAGAATCAGGGACATCCACAGAGAGAAAAGTATTGAAGAATATGAACAATATCAACATAATCACTCTGGAAAAGCTCGCTTATTGCTCTGCTTATACTTATGATTTAGTGTCATATTTAAACATTTTAAGAATTAAAAAGATAAAACATAATCTAAGCATAGAAAACAGCATCATGCCTGAATGTATAGTTGAAAACATGCCCTTGTAGCCGGGCATGGTGGTGCATGCCTTTAATCCCAGCACTTGGGAGGCAGAGGTAGGAGGATCACCATGAGTCCAAGGCTACCCTGAGACTACATAGTGAATTCCAGGTCAGCCTGGGCTAGAGTGAGACCCTACCTCGAAAAGCCAAAACCAAACCAAACCAAACAAAAAACAAAAACATGCCCTTGTAAACAATTACTTAGGTCATGAAGTGGAGTCACAGAGTCTTCCTTATCAACTATTCTGTTATTATAATAATAACTTTTTGTTTGCACTGCAGGCCATTAATCCCAGAGACTTGTATGTTCTACTCAAGCTCCACCACTGAGCCACCTCCAGCCCCATCATAATGTTCTCATTTTCTTTGTAATTTTTTTCAACTTATATGTATGTAACCTTAAATTCTGTAGTGTAGTTTTGCCTTTTCTTAAACTTTATATCAACTGAATCCATCTCCATATATTCTTTTTGTTGTTGTTGTTTTGTTCTTTTTGTTTTTCAAGGCAGGGTCTTGCTCTAGCCCAGGCTGACCTGGAATTCACTCAGTAGTCTCAGGTGAATCTCCTATCTCTGCCTCCCAAGTGCTGGGATTGAAGGCATATGCCACCACGCCTGGCTTTCCATATATTCTTTGTATCTTACTTACATTATGTTGGCTAGATTTATCCAGTTTATTTTTCTGCTGTTCATAGTTATTTGGGTTATCTCCAGTTTAGGGGCTAGAGAAATAAAAAGTACTTCTCTGAGTACACTTGTGGTGAGGTCTTGGTACACATGTGATCTTATCCTGAAATACCACAGGCCAGGTAGCCTGAGCCAGGGCTTCTTAAACTTTTTCTACTTGTGACTCCTTTCTGTGTGTGGTACGGGGCTATGTGTTTCATGCCCATGTATATGCAGATGTGCTTCCAGGCTCATGGAGGTCAGAAGAGGACAATGGATGGCCTTCCTCTATCTCTCATCTGAATAATGCTTCTTTGAGCTGGGAGCTGTGGTTTTCTTGAGCCCCAGAGATTCTCTAGTCTCTGAGGATACAGACATGCATGGCCACACCTGGTTGTTTATGTGGATCCTAGGGAATTGAACTCAGGCCCTCCTGCTTGTAGCCAGTGCTCTTACCACTGTGCCATTCCCCCAGCTCCTATTCTGTGTTTTTTTTAAAAATTATTTTTAATTATTTATTTTCAAGCAGAGAAAGAGAAGGAAAGAGAGAGAGAGAGAGAGAGAGAGAGAGAGGGAGAGAATGGGCAAGCCAGGACATCTAGCAGCTGCCAGCGAACTTCAGATGCATGTGCCAGTTTGTGTATCTGGTTTTATATAGGTACTTGGGAATCAACCCTATTAGACTTTGCAGGCAAGCACCTTAACCACTGAGTCATCTCTCCAGCCCGCCATTCTGGGTTTTCTTTTCTTTTCTTTTTCTGAGGTAGGGTCTCACTCTAGCTCAGGCTGATCTAGAATTCACTGTGTACCCTCAGGGTGGCCTCTAACTCACTGCAATCCTCCTACCTCTGCCTCCTGAGTACTAGGATTAAAGGCATGTGCCACCATGCCTGGCTTTGTTTTTTAGTTTTTCAAGGTAAGTTTTCACTGTAGCCCAGGCTGACTTGGAATTCACTATGTACCCATTCTGTTTTTTTTTAATATCTTATTTTTATTTATTTATTTGAGAGAGAGATACAAAAATAGGCAGGGAAAAGAGAGAGAGAATGGGCGCACCAGGGCCTCCAGCCACTGCAAGTGAACTCAAGATGTGTGCATCCCCTTGTTCATCTGGCTTATGTGGGTCCTGGGGAATCAAACCTGGGTCCTTTGGCTTTCCAGGCAAGTGCCTTAACTGCTAAGCCATCTCTCCAGCCCCCATTCTGGTTTTTTATTTTATTTTGTTTTGTTTTGTTTGGTTTGGTTTTTCAAGGTAGGGTCTCTCTCTAGCTCAGGCTGACCTGGAATTCACTATGTAGTCTCAGGGTGGCCTCGAACTCATGGCGATTCTCCTACCTCTGTCTCCCTGTGCTGGGATTAAAGGTGTGCGCTACCCTTTCTGTTTTTATGAGAGCAGGAAACTTTGTATGCACAATAAAAACATCAAGTTCATAATATATAATAGTCTGGAATTGGAGCCACAGTGTTTTAGACAGCATTTGTTGATGCTGTGTGATGTGAGGTCGTACACAGTTTAAAGTACCCATGTTGTTCTCTTAGAACAAAGGCTACAGTGAAGTTGTATGATACAGCTTGAGCAAGCAATGCCAGTAACACCATCAATTCCTTCAGTATTTCATTTTGAGTTAATTCTTGGTTGCTGTGCATTCACAAACCATTTATTGTTGCTAAGTTTTTTTTTTTTTTTTTTTTCTGAGGTAGGGTCTCACTCTAGCTTAGGCTGACCTGGAATTCACTATGTAGTCTCAGGGTGGCCTTGAACTCACAGCACCTTGGGATCACAGACACATGCATCACTTTGCATCTGGCTTTACACAGGTGCTGGGGAATTGAATCCAGGCTGGCAGGCTTTGCAAACAAGCATCATTAACCACTGAGGCATCTCTCCAGTCCCTCATTCATTGTTTTTTTTTTTTTTTTTCACACAGAGAGAGAGAGAGAAAGAACTGGTGCGCCAGGGCCTCAGCCACTGTAATCGAACTCCAGATGCTTGAGCCACCTAGTGGGCATGTGTGACCTTGTGCTTGCCTTACCTTTGTGCATCTGGCTTATGTGGGATCTGGAGAGTCAAACATGGGTCCTTAGGCTTCACAGGCTTGCACTTTAACTACTAAGCCCTCTCTCCAGCCCTCATTCATTTTGTTAAAACAGTATTTTATTATTTATTTATTTGCAAGCAGAGAGAGAGAGAGAGAAAGAGAGAGAGAGAGATACAGAGAGAGTGGGTGCTCTAGGGTTTCCAGCCATTGCATACAAACTCCAGATGAGTGCACTACTTTGTGCACCTGGCTTTACATGGGCACTGGGAAATTGAATCCAGGTTGTTAGGCTTTGCAGGCAAGTACCTTATCTTTCCAGCCCCCTCCTTCATTTTTTAATGAAGGTTTTATATTATTTGTGATGTATGTTAAATTGTTCTTACTAAGGGCAGCAGTGCAAAGACTCTCATCCACTGTTACCAGAAACTGAAAGTCTGTTCCTCCCCACCACTGTTTTTATTTTGAATTATATATGGGTGTGAGGCACATGATCCTTTTTGATGTTGAGGCTCCCCAACAATATCGTCATGCCACCAGCTGTTATTGCTGAGTCATCATCGGCTGTTCACTCAGATGTTAACTAGTAAAAGACAATGTGAGCCGGGCGTGGTGGCACACGTTTTTAATTCCAGCACTCCAGAGGCAGAGGTAGGAGGATAGCTGTGAGTTCAAGGCCACCCTGAGACTGCATAGTGAATTCCAGGTCAGCCTGGACTAGAGTGAAACTGTACCTCGAAAACCCCCAAAAATCCCCCCCAACCAAAAAACCAACCAACCAACCAAACAAACAAAAAACCCACAAAAGACAATGTCCTAAATTCATTGCCATTTCCTTATATCCACTTCTTGAAGAAGTCCACTAATGACACTTTATTACCTCTGCAGAGATGACACTTGGTGTTTCAAGGTGGTCTTATCTGAATTGTGTGCTTAATATCATTTTTTCTTTTTTTGGAGAGAGACACAGAGAGAGACAGAGAGAAAGGGAGAGGAAGACAGGAAGACAGATAGAGATGGGTGCGCCAGCAGCATCTCAGCTGCTGCGAACGAAATCCAGATGCACGCACCCCCTTGTGGTCAAGTGTGGCATTGTGCCCTTGCGTCACTTTGCATCTGGCTAAATGTGGGACCTGGAGATTGGAACCACTAGAGATTGGAACCAGCATTCTTAGGCTTAGGAGGCAGGCGCCTTAACCGCTAAACCATCTCTCCAGCCCCTAATATCATTTTAATGGAAAAAATGTTAGACTCACCTTGATAGCTATGAACTATTGTATTAGTTAAGAAGTTCTGAGATGTCATTTGATTTTATGAAAGAATAATGATATGTGGAAAACTGGTCCATATATATTGTTTTGTGTTTCTTTAGTATATTTGGAGCCATATTCCTCTTGACAATTAGAAAATAATTTAATAGCTTGGAGCTGGGTCAACCAGTGCAAGTACAGCTGTCGCACTGTTTGACTTTCTAGATAATTGGTCATTGTAGGCCTTTAAAACAAATATAGTGACTCCACAAATAATGTGGCTGTTGAACACAACTTTTTGAGTGGATCATCGACCCTTGAGACATTCCAAGGAGAAGGGCATCCTTGCCTTGGTCTGGAGGAAGAGTGCACACGCACACTGTGGAAGCCTGTATGCCTGCTCACTGCCCCCACAAGCTCACACACGGACCATGAGCACCTGTCTCAGCTGACTAACCCAACTGTGGGGCCCATACAAGGGATACCCTGTCTAGATCTCCCAGGGGGGTAAGGACAAGAGTTCAGTTTTGGTTTTTTGTATGTTTATGTATGTGTGCCATGCATTTATGTGTGTGTGTGCGTGCATGCATGCATTCGTTCATATATGTATGTAAGTGTCCCCCACTATCACTCTCTACCTTATTTGAGACAAGGTCTCTCACTGATCCTGAGCTTATTGGTCCAGCTAGACTAGCTAACCAGCAAGCCCTGGGATTCTTCTGTTTCCACTTTCGCAGAACTGGGATTTTTTTTTTTAAAAAAGATTTTATTTTTATTTATTTATTTATTAGGGACAGAGAGAGGGACAGAGAGAGAGAGAGAGAGAGAGAGAGAGAGAGAGAGAGAGAGGGAGAGAATGGGTATGCCAGGGCCTCTAGCCACTGCAAACGAACTCCAGAAGCGTGTACCCCCTTGTGCATCTGGCTTACGTGGGACCTGGAGAATCGAACTGGGATCCTTAGGCTTCGCAGACAAACGCCTTAACCGCTAAGCCATCTCTCCAGAACTGGGATTTTTAACTGTGTCCCACTGCACCCAGCTTTTATGTGGGTGCTGGGGATCCAAACTCAGATCCTTTTGTTTCCATGGTGTAGTACTTTGATTCCGGTGTCCCCGTAAACTTAGGTGTTCTGAGTGCTAGGTTCCCAGCTGATGGAGATTTGGGAATTAATGCCTCCTGGAGGAAGTCTATTGTTGGGGGCGGGATTATGGGTGTTATAGCCAGCTCCCCCTTGCTAGTGTTTGGCACACTCCTGTTCCTGTTGTTCACCTTAGGTTGGCCAGGGGGTGATGTCCACACTCTGCTCATGCCGTCATTTCCCCCTGCCATTGTGGAGCTTCCCTTGAGCTTGTAAGACAAAATAAACCTTTTTTTTTCCCCCAAGCTGCTCTTGGTTGGGTGATTTCTGCCAGCAATGAGAACCTGACTGCAACACATGGCAAACACTTATTCATTGGGCCATCTCCTCAGCCCTAAGATTTCCATTCTTTACGACATCTCTCCCACTTCCACCCCAAAATAATGGATGTCATTGTTTAACTGTTCTGATCTCATGGAGGAACCTTATGTTTTAGATTCTGGAAAATTCACAGTCATTGTAGGTAAAGGGACTCAAATGATTTGTGTACTAATGGGGGGTGAGCACATCCCATTATACATAGAAATGTGTGAACCTTTGTATGTGAAGGGAAATACATTAGTGGAGTTCTAATCACAGTTTTATTTCTTTTTTGAAGCTGTTTCCTCTGCCTCTTCTCTACGTTGGGAACCACATAAGTGGATTATCAAGTACAAGAAAATTAAGGTACACTGTGGGGAGGGGATTCCTTGCCTGTGTGCTTCCAGTGTTTCAAAGAATCAGTTTTATTTTCTAGGATGTTGTTTGAACTTCATATAGAAAATAATAATATTTAGGGTGGGAAGATGACTCAGTGGTTAAAGGCAATTGCTTGCAAGCCTGCTGACCCCAAGTTTGACCTTCTTCAGCACACAAGTAAAGTCAACTGCAAAAGGTGCATGTGTCTATGGTCCCAGTGTGTCTGTGGCAATGGGAGGTGGAGCCAGGAGAATCTGAAGCTTGCAAGCAGCAGTAGCAGAACAATGAAGCCTTGTCTCAAAGGAGGTAGATGGAGAGGAAAAAACCCCAAGGTTGTCCCCAGATCTCCCCATGTGCTCCATGGCATGCACACCTCCATACACACGTAAACATACATGCACATATGTACATATACATAAATAAAGAATTAATAAAAATATTTGTGAAAATAAAATAATATTGTTTAATAATTTGAGTCAGTGAAGTATAGCTTTAAGTTTAATTTGAAATGCTTTTAGGAATGTTTAAAAGGTTATACTTTTTTTTCTTGTATTTATGCCTCAACATAGAATGAGATTTGTGGATATCATGTAGAGAAAGTTTGATTTATCAGTGTGGATTTGTTTATATGAATATGGTTGTGTGTAACTTTTGGTTTCATCACAGTTTTATAAAAGTAGGAACATTCTGTCAGACGTGGTATAGATCATGTTTGGTGTAAGGAAAAATAAATGACAGACATTAGCTTCAAGTGTGGAATACATATGTGTGAAATTTCACCTGCACATCTTTCAGCATTTTTTTTATTTTTAGAGAGAGAGAGAGAGAGAGAGAGAGAATTGGTGTGCCATAACTGCAGCCACTGAAATTGAATTCCAGATGGTTGCATCACTTAGTAGGCTTGTGTGACCTTGTGCTTGCCTTACTTTTGTGCAGCTGGCTTATGTGGGATCTGGAGAGTCAAACTTGGTTCCTTAGGTTTTGCAGGCAAGCACCTTAACCACTAAGCCATCTCTCCAGTCCTCAGCATTTTTTTTTTTTTTTAGTTTTGCAAGGTAGGGTCTCACTCTAGTCCAGTCTGACCTGGAATTAACTATGTATTCTCAGGGTGGCCTTGAACTCTCGGCGATCCTCCTACCTCTGCCTCCCGAGTGCTGGGATTAAAGGCGTGCGCCACCACGCCCGGCTCCTCAGCATTTTTTGATTGAATAATTTTATTCAAAGCCACTGTAAGTCAGGTGTGATGGTGCATGCCTTTATTCCCAGCACTTAGGAGGCAGAGGTAGGAGGATCACTATGAGTTCAAGGCCAGCCTGGGCTAGAGAGAGACCCTACCTTAAAAAATGAAAAAAAAAAAGTCTTTGTAAAAGAGCTGGAGAGATGACTTAAGTTAAGCTAGTTGCCTGAGAAGACAAAGGACTGGGGTTTGATTCCCCAGGACCCAGGTAAGCCAGACACACAAGGTGGCACATGCGTCTGAAGTGTGTTTGCAGTGGCTGGAGGCCCTGGCATGCCCATTCTCTCCATCTGCCTCTCTCTTAAATAAATAAATAAATAAATAAATAAATTTTTTATAAAGTCACTGTAAAAATGAAAATGTGGAAAGATGAAGCCATCCCATGAGTCAGAAAATGTTGTGGGAAATGTATAGCCTAGTGAATGAAGATTTATGAGAAATAAGATGACAAATGTCAGAGAGACTGTGGTGAGAGTGGAAACAAGGCCAGAAGGAAGGTATACAGAAATGAGAACTGTTTTTGTTAAGCCTGTTATCCTCCACTTCTCTTTGAAGGACAGGTTGTCATGAAACCAGAATGTTACATACTAGTTTTGTGTGTGTATATGTGTGGTGTTTAGTGTATGGTGTATACATGTATGTGCATATGTGTGTGCTCTATATGTGTGTGTGTGTGTGTGTATGTATGTGTGTGTAGGCCAGAGGAGAATTCTGCGTGTCTACTACTGATACACAGTTTCCTTGAAACCATCTCTCCTGAACCCAGAGCTTCCTGTTTCCGGTCAGACTAGCTGACCAGCAAACCCTAGCCATCCTCTAGTCTCCTCTCCCCACAGGACTGAGGTTACGATGTGCCTGGCCATGCTCAGCTTTTTATGTGTGTGTTGGAGACTCACCCTCAGGTGGTCAGGCCCTCTCGGGCCTGCTGACTTGCCTTTGATTCTTCTTCTTGTGCATGTGTATGTTGTGTGTGCACATGGGTGTGTGTTTATATGCATGTGGGCACATGTATGTGCAGGTGCATGTGGAGACCAGAGGTCAACATCAGGTGTCTTCCTTGTTCTCGCACTGCCTTGCTTACTGAGGCAGGAGGCTCTCATGGAACCCAGGGCTCAGCGATTTGCCTGCTCAAGTCGCCTAGCCTGACCTGGGCTCTGCTTGACTCTCTCTGCTGAACTCAGGTCCTCACACTTGTGTGCAAACACTTTATCCATCAACCATTTTCCCAACCCTGATCTTGGTTTTTTTTTGACTTACATTTTTAATGTGCATATTAGCCATTCATTTATCTTCTTTTTTATTTTTATTTATTTATTTATTTTTGGGTTTTTCAAGGTAGGGTCTCACTCTAGCCCAGGCTGACCTGGAATTCACTCTGTAGTCTCAGGCTAGCCTTGGACTCACGACAATCCTCCTACCTTTGTCTCCTGAGTACTGGGATTAAAGGCGTGTGCCACCACACCTGGCTTCTATTTATTTTTATTGTTTTAAAGCTTTCTTTTAAAAATATTTTATTTTTATTTATTTATTTGAGGGAGAAAGGGGAAGAGAGTGAGACAGAGAGAGAGAGAGAGAGAGAGAGAGGGAGGGAGAGAGATTGGGTGTGCCAGGGCCTCTTGCTACTGCAAAGGAACTCCAGACACATGTGCTACCTTGTGCATCTGGCTTACATGGCTCCTGGGAAATCGAACCTGGGTCCTTTGGCTTTGCACACACATGCCTAAACCACTAAGCCATCTCTCCAGCCCCCTTTTTATTTTTTTGAATAATTTATTTGCAAGGAGAGAAAGAGATTAAGAATTGGTGCTCTAGGGCCTAGTGGCACTATAAACAACTCAGATATACGAACCACTTTGTTTATCTGGCTTTACATGGGTATTGGGGAATCAAACCTAGGTCTTCAGGCTTTGCAGGTAAGTACCTTTAATACCTTTACATGAGTATTGGGGAATTGAACCTAGGTCTTCAGGCTTTGTAAAATCTTGTTCTTTTCTGTGGATTTTCTCTATTTCTTTTTTAAGATAAAGTATTTAGGAATCAATTTAATATTCTTTTAAGACCTTTATATTGAAGTCAACATAACATTATAAAGGAAAATTAAAGACTTAAATAAATAAGATAAACTATATTAGTGGACTGAAAAAGATCTCATGACCTAATATGATCCTAATCAACTTGTTAGGAAGATTTTTTTGTTCTCTTTTTATTCCTTAACAGTGTACTTTGACACAACAAAGTTTTAGAAAAAAAACTTTTTAATTTTATTTTTAAATATTTCATTTATTTATTTGCATGCAGAGAGAGACAGAGAGAGGGAGAGAGAGGAGAGAAAGAATGGGTACACCAGGCTTCTGGTCACTGCAAAGAAACTCTAGATACATGCACCATTTTGTGCATCTGGCTTTATGTGGGTACTGGAGAATCAAACCCACGTTGTTAGGCTTTGCAGGCAAGGGACCTTAACCGCTGAGCTATTTCTCCATCCCAGAAACCTTTTTTTTCCCTAAAGAATGATTTATTTTTTTTCTTATTTACTTATTTGCACTACTTTGTACATCAGTCTTACGTGGGTACTGGGGAATCAAACCTGGATCCTTAGGCTTCACAGGCAAGCAACTTAACTGCTAAACTATCTCTCCAGCCCCCAGAAACCTTTTTTATTTTATTTTATTTTTTTGGTTTTTCGAGGTAGGGTCTCATTCTAGCCCAGGCTTACCTGGAATTCACTATGTAGTCTCAGGGTGGCCTCGAACTCACAGCGATCCTCCTACCTCTGCCTCCCAAGTGTCTGGCCCAGAAGCCTTTTTTATTGACAATTTTCATATCTGTACCTAGTGTATTTGTGATCACAATTTCCTCCAGTTACCTTCTTTTGTCTCCCACCCTTCTCCCTTTCTACTGAATTCCTTATTTCCAACTATTCTGTTATTTTTTTTGATTTTTAAATTTTATGTATTTATTTATTTATTTGGTTTTTCGAGGTAGGATCTCGCTCTAACCCAGGCTGACCTGGAATTCACTATGTAGTCTCAGGGTGACTTTGAACTCATGGCAATCCTCCTACCTCTGTCTCCTAAGTGCTGGGATTTATTAATTAATTAATTATTATTATTATTATTTTTGGTTTTTCGAGGTAGGGTCTCACTCTGGCTCAGGCCGACCTGGAATTCACTATGCAGTCTCAGGATGGCCTCGAACTCTCAGTGATCCTCCTACCTTTGCCTCCCGAGTGCTAGGATTAAAGGCATGCATCACCACGCCCGGCTAGGCTTCTATTATTTTTGTTTTAAAAAGTTTAAAATTCTTTTTAATTTCTGACACTTTCATGCATGCATAAATGCATTTTGTTTTTCCCTGTTCACTCTGTTATCCCCTTCCCTCTTCCACCAACATCCTTCTTTGTCCCCATTAATCACTAACTTACTTTCATGGTTTTTTTTTTTTTTTTTGGTTTTTCGAGGTAGGGTCTCTCTCTGGCCCAGGCTGACCTGGAATTAACTATGCAGTCTCAGGGTGGCCTCGAACTCTCGGCAATCCTCCTACCTCTGCCTCCCGAGTGCTGGGATTAAAGGCATGCACCACCACGCCCGGCTATGTTTTTTGTTTTAAACCATTGAATTAGAGTTGCTTGCATGCTCACGGGTGGCACGGGTAGTTGACTAGTGGCTGCATGACTCATGAACCCGAATGCTCTCCCAGCAACCATTAACTGCCACAAGCTACTCTGAGAAGACTGGGATCTCATGGACTGTTCTCCCGTCAAAGGTTGACAGGCCTGTGCTGAAAGCCACAGCTGCTGTGAGTTCATGAGTGTAAAGACCATGTCATATCCAGAAGATGGCATTTTCCAGCCCTCCTGCTCTTACATTCTTTCTGCCCTCTCTTCTGTGAGGTTTTCGGAGCCTTAAAGGGCTGGTTCAGATGTCCTGTTTGAGGCTGAGTACACAGCAGGCACCCATTGTTGGTAATTTTGCCAGCTAGGCATCTCTACATTAAACCACTGCCCATTGTTGTCAGAAACTTCGGGGATAGTAAGAAACTGTGCAATAAAAACTGTAGTAGGGCCGGAGAGATGGCTTAGTGGTTAAGGCACAGTTAAGGTACTTGCCTGCCAAGGCTAATGAACTGAGTTCAATTCCCCAGTACCTACGTAAAGCCAGATGCACAAGGTGACACATGCATCTGGAGTTCATTTGCAGTGGCTGGAGGTCCTGGTGTGTCCATTCTCCCTGTTTTCTCTTCTCTCTCTCTCTCCCTGCTTGCAAATAAATCAAAATAGTAAAGAAAGTATAGTAAAAAACTTTTGTGATGGCAAGAAACTGTGTAGTCAGAAACTTCTGTGATTTAGTGGAACAAATTTCTAAGTTTTATTAAGTAATAATTTAGATAATATATATATAATATGAAACTTGCCATTGGAACTATTTTAAGTGTACTGTCTATTACATTATGCATATTCACAGCTGGGTACAAAGACACAAGCCTCCCAGCATACGAGAGGTTGAGGCAGAAGTTCAAGGCCAGACTGTGCTACATAATGAGTTTGAGGCCAGCCTGGGCTGCAGAGTGAGACCCTAACACTGTAGTCAGACAGCTAAATTAATGCATTCTGTGTGTACCATCTCCACAGTACATTTCAGGAACTTTTTCATAATCCATCTAGATCCTTTATATATATGTGTGTGTGTATATATTTCTTTTGGTTTTTCTAGGTAGGGTCTCACTCTGGTCCAGGCTGACCTGGAATTAGCTATGTAGTCTCAGGATCCTTTATATATTTTGAGTTGATTTTTAAATATGGTGTGAATAGGAGTTCAACTTCAGTCTTTTGCATGGCAACATTTATTGAAAAGACTATTCTTCATGAAATTATTTCAGTACCTTTACTGAAAATCAATTGACAGATCTGGGAATGCTGGTGCACACCTATATTCCCAGCATTTGAGAAGCAGAGGCAGGAGGATCACAAGTTCTAGACAACGTTGAGCTACACAGTGAGACCTTATCCAAACAAAACAAAACAAAACAAAACAAACAAAGAAAAGCAACTTAGTTGATCATAATTGTAAAGATTTTTTTTGGACTCTTTGTTCTAATCCAGTGATTATGAACCTATCATTCAGTCAGCACGAGCTGAAATTAGGAAGTGTGAGGACATCAACTTTCTTATTCTTAAAGATGATTTTGTCTTCCTGAGTCTCTTGAATTTCCATGTTAATTTTAGAATCAATTTGCCAGTTTCTGAAAAGAAAAAGAAAAAAAATGCCAGTTGAAATTTGGATGAAATTTTGTGTTGAATCAGTATGTGGAAGTGGTATGAAAGTTTTAATCTATCTATCCATTTATTTCTTTATTCATTCATTCATTTTGCATTTGTGTACTAAGTGTGGTGTGATGTATAGTGCATGCGTGTGTGGGGTGTGTGTGTGTGTGTGTGCAGATGTGTACACCCCATGTACAGGCGAGCAGACACTAGAGGAGACATCTGGTGTTTTCCCTTATTGCTTTTCTGCTTTTGTTTCTTTGAGATGGACTCTCTCACTGACCCCAGAGCTGCCGTTTTATGTCAGACTGGCTGACCAGTGGAGCCCCAGTGATCTCTGGTATCTGTTTTCCACAGAGCTGGGATTGCAGAAGTGTGTGGCTATTCCCAGCTGTTTACATGGGTGCTGGGGAATCAAACTCATGGTGAATCAGGCCTTCTCAGACCCTCATACTTGTGTTCCAAGTGCTCTGACCTACCAAGCCATCTCCCTGGCCTCTAAACTTATTTTTAATTTTTGTTTACTTTTATTTATTTATTAGCAATGACAGAGAAAGAGGCACCAGGGCCTCCAGCCACTGCAAACGAATTCCAGATGCATGCTCCACCTTGTGCATCTGGCTTACGTGGGTACTAAGGAATTGAGCCTCGAACTGGGGTCGTTAGGCTTCACAAGCAAGTGCTTAACTGCTAAGCCATCTCCCCAGCCCTTCTAAACTTATTTAATCTTGATTTTTTTTTTATTACTTGACATGATTTGTTAAAGGTATACATGATAATTAAGGTTAATTCCTTATATTTGAATTATATGGAAAATAAGTGGGCTTAATTAAAATGTAAATTAAATAAGATTAAAAATGTAAGATAGGCCTGGCATGGTGGCACATGCCTTTAATCCCAGCAGAGGTAGTAGGATTGCCATGAATTTGAGGCCACCCTGAGACTACATAGTGAATTCCAGGTCAGCCTGGGATAGCGCGAGACTCTACCTTGAAAAAAAAAAAAAGTAAGGCATGTTTAAAACATGAATAATAATCACCGGGTGTCTGATGTTTTTCTTGACTCTCTCCTGACAGCTTGCCAATGTTCACTGTGCTCAGGAAATTCACCATTCCACTTACCTTACTACTGGAAGCCATCATACTCAGGTGAGTCTTGTTCCTTCATTTCTGTGTGCTCCCTCCTCCTCTGTGTTGTTGATTTTATTTTTGCATGTGTGTGGCACATGTGTACATACTGATGTGGGCCCCATGTGCTTACCTGTGGTACCCTGTTGGGTCACCTGGGGTAGGTGAAGTATAACATAAGATGTACCCCTCATCACTCATGTGCCTGCCTTTTTGCTGGTGACAGAGTTTCTTACAGATTCAGGAGCTTGCTGTTCATGAACCCCAGTAATTCACTGGTCTCCACTCCCCACAGTGCTGGGGTTACAGGCATGTGTGACTGTGCCCAGCTGTTTATGTGAGTTCTGGAGATTGCATCTCAGGCGCCCTCATGCGTGTGCAGGAAAGGCACTGAACCACTGAGCCATCTCTCCAGCCCCAGGGACTTCTCATCATCTAGTCCTCTTTTCTTTTCTTTCTTTTTTTCTTCTTTTTTTTTTTGGTTTCTCGAGATAGGGTCTCACTCTAGCTCAGGCTGACCTGGAATTCATTATATAGTCTCAGGGTGGCCTTGAACTCATGGCGATCCTCCTACCTCTGCCTCCTGAGTGCTGGGATTAAAGCGTGTGCCACCATGCCTGGCATAGTCCTCTTTTTGATGAGCTGGTTTGAGTTGCTAGTTGCTACAACTTAAGGACAAATGGTTTATCCACTTAAAAGTAGTCATCTAGTGATGACTCAAAACTGACCAGAATGTGGAGAAGTGACAGTGGAGTGTTCAGCACTAAATGAGACAGCACTATCACATCCTCCAAGGCTCAAAGACCATTAAGAAAGAGGTGGCGGAAAGAACGTAAGAGCCAAGGAAAGTGAAGGGGTGCTTCCAATATTGTCTTCCAGATACAAAGTGGCCTTGATAGTCTTGACTTCAATGAGGCTGATGCTACCTACACAAGACCTGCATAATATGAGGGAAAAATGATGACCTCACAATAGAAGAGAGACTAGTTGGGAAGAAGAAAGAACTCAGCGGAGGGGGGATTTGGGTGGAGGAGAAAGGTGGGCGATGGGAGGGATTATGATCATGATATATTGTTAAATATAAACAATATGGAAGTTGTCAATGAAGTTTTGAAAAACTAGTTATCTGGGGCTGGAGAGACGGCACAGGCCTCCTATGCAAGCACAAGGGGGCCTGAGTTTGATTTCCCAGCACACATGTACAACAGCTAGGCATAGCCACACATGTCTGTAACCTCAGTCATGTAGCAGGGGTGGAAACCAGAGAATCATTGAGGTTTGCAAAAACAACTTGCTCTAGAATCAGTGAGATTCTGTGATTCACTATCAGTGTGATATAGAGGGACATACCTGAAGTTCTCCTCTGGCCTCCACATGAGTGAGCACAGGTCATGTTCATCTACAAACATGTATATCACACACACACACACACACTCTACACAAAGCAATCACCTGTTTTCACGATCCCACGATCCCTAATTTAATGAGGAATTTTTTTGTTTTGGGTTTTTCAAGGTAGGGTCTCACTCTAGCCCAGGCTGACCTGGAATTCACTCTGAATTCTCAGGGTGGCCTTGGACTCACGGTGATCCTCCTACCTCTGCCTTCCCAGTGCTGGGATTAAAGGCGTGTGCCACCACGCTTGGCATTAATGAGGAATTTTTAAAATTGTCATTGTGGGGGTGGGGCGATGGCTCAGTGGACGAAGCACTTGAGTACGTGAGTTTGGACTCCCAGAAGCCATGTAAAAAGTCAGATGGCTGCTGTAGTGTGTAGCACTAGTGTTAGCTAGATGGGGACAGAGACAACAGAATCTCCTGGAAGCTCATGGGTCAGCTAGCCTGGAAAAAGCAGTGGGGAACAACAGAGAGCCTGCCTCAAACAAGGTGGAAAGTAAGGGCTGCCATCTGAGGTTGCTCTGTGACGTCCACAAGTGTTCTGTAGCATGCGTGTGCCTGCACTCACACACAAGAATGCTCATACACCAGAAACCTTGTCATTTTATGTCCGATGCTCGGGGTAGAAAATAGCTAAAGAAACAACAGACATACCCAATATACAGGATCTGTTTGCTGAGTCACATGGAATGTGCCCTATTTGGACCCAGCTGTGAACACTTGCCACTGACAGGGTAGGGGTACAATTAGGAAAGCAGCTCTGAGACATCAGAATAAATTAAATTTCATAGCTGTTATTACAAAATATCTTCCCAAGGATATTCAGGCTGAGCCCTGAAAGTGCAGCCTTTGATTTTGCAGTGATTTTGTAGCAGGGAGGTGAGGTTTTATTGTCTGGATCTTTGAATATTCCCTATAAGTCCGTGCAAGCCAGACCTAGCAGGAGGCCCTCCTCTGTATTTAGCACCAGGCAACTCTTCGGTGCGAACAGAGAAATCAACACTGCTTAGAAAGAAAGACCCTTTGGCCTTACTTAAAACATTTGTTGTGCCATCACAAATGAGCAGCGTTGTTTAGATTTCAGCCGGGAAACGAATCATGTCTATTTCCAGTTTTTAGTATAAAATCCCTGTTTTAGGTTCTTCTCTCCTATTCTTCTTTATTTCTCTGCTTCAGGAAGAAGTACTCACTGAACATTGTTGCCAGTGTCTTCGCCATTGTCCTGGGTGCTGTCATAGCAGCCGGGTAAGACTCTGTTCTGTTTCTGCTCAATGACTTCTTTTGTGTCTTTGACAATAGCTCCAGCCCCTTCTCCAGGTTTCTTTTCTTTTTCTTTTTTTTTTATTTTTCCATCTGGCTGCAGTTGAACCAAGCAGTTAAGAGATAAATCTGCTGAAGGTCCGGTCATCCCATGTGTTCCCTTGGGAGTCAGAAATGGGGCCCACACTGGCCAGAACACTTCTAGGAATATATAGAACAAGCGTTGCTAGACAGCAGTGCAGCTGTGTTTTGCATAAAAAAGCGACCTGTTTAATTTTATCATTGAATATCCTCAGTACAAAAATTTTATTTGAAAAGTTCTTAGGTATTTTATGTGATTTAAAATAATAGATTTTGAGCAGATTTTGAGATTAATCTTATCATTTGGGAGGCCAAAGTAGGAGGATCACCGCGAGTTCAAGGCCATCCCAAGACTACATAGTGAATTCTAGGTCAGCCTGGACTAGAGTGAAACCCTACCTTGAAAAAACAAAATAAATAAATAAATAAATAATAAAAATGATAATAATAAAATAAAGTAAAATAAAAGATTTTGGCTATGGCTAGAGTTCAGTGGTAAAATATGTGCAGAGCAGGCACAAGGGTCCACATTTATTTTTTAGGACCCAACACAAACATGCACACACACACACACTCCTCAAAAGGCCCACAATAGGGTTTTTTTTTTTTTTTTTTTTTTTTTTTTTGAGACAAGCCCAACAGACTGGCCTTTTTTTAATGTAAGAAAGCGAGAGAGAGCTAGAGAGAGACACACTGAAAGAATTGGTGTGCCAGGGCCTCCAGCCACTGTAATCGAACTCCAGACACATGTGTCACCTTGTGCATCGGCTTATGTGGGACTTGAAGAGTTGAACATGGGTCCTTAGGCTTCACAGGCAAGTGCCTTGTCCACTAAGCCATTTCTCCAGGCCCCACAATCAGCTTAAAGCCTTTGTTGTTTCTCATTCTGCAATAACTCAGCATTCACTATTTGCACTGGCAGAGTGCTGTCATCATAAGCTGTGTGTTGGCGAGCCTCCTACCCTAATCATTAACATGCAGAAGCAAGAGTGAGGACCTTTCGTGTGTGCGGGCAGGCTAAGACTTGGCTGGGTCCCTGCCTTCTGTGGTGTGGTGACGACTGTGTTTGTGTGGTCACCTTTCCTGCATTTACAGTTTAGCTCTACTCTAAATCTTTAGTTGTTGTGTACTTTGGTTTCCTCATCTATACAGTAAGAGTGATCATATAGAATGTTGGGGAGATGGCTCAGTGGGTAAGAGAACTTGCTGTGCAAGTGCAAGGACCTGAGTTGATCCCCAGCACCCATTAAAAAAAAGCCAGATGCTGGGCGTGGTGGTGCACGCCTTTAATCCCAGCACTCAGGAGGCAGAGGTAGGTGGATCCCTGTGAGTTTGAGGCTACCTTGAGACTACATAGTGAATTCCATGTCAGCCTAGGCTAGTGTGAGACCCTACCTTGAAAAACCAAAAAAAAAAAAAAAAAAAAAAGCCAGACATGGATGCACATGCCTATACTCCAGTGCTGAGCGGAGCTCCGGTTTTGGTGAGAAATTGTCTCAGGAAAATAAAGTGAAGATCCCAAACTGCATGAGTATGCATGGGTTGGATGCAACTGCACACAAATGTGCATACACACATGCATGTACACATACAAAAAAGGACAATAGAAATTAAGCCTACTTGAGTGCAAGAAAGAAAGAAGTGGTTGGAGGAATTTCAGTTTAACATTCTTTTTTTAAAGTTTATTTTTATCATTTGACAGAGAAGGGGAGAGGAGAGAGAGAAAGAGAGAGAGAGAGAAAGAGAGAGAATGGGTGCACCAGGGCTTCCAGCCACTGTAAGCGAACTCCAGACACATGTGTCACCTTGTGCATCGGCTTATGTGGGACTTGAAGAGTTGAACATGGGTCCTTAGGCTTCACAGGCAAGTGCCTTGTCCACTAAGCCATTTCTCCAGGCCCCACAATCAGCTTAAAGCCTTTGTTGTTTCCATTCTGCAATAACTCAGCATTCACTATTTGCACTGGCAGAGTGCTGTCATCATAAGCTGTGTGTTGGCGAGCCTCCTACCCTAATCATTAACATGCAGAAGCAAGAGTGAGGACCTTTCGTGTGTGTGCGGGCAGGCTAAGACTTGGCTGGGTCCCTGCCTTCTGTGGTGTGGTGACGACTGTGTTTGTGTGGTCACCTTTCCTGCATTTACAGTTTAGCTCTACTCTAAATCTTTAGTTGTTGTGTACTTTGGTTTCCTCATCTATACAGTAAGAGTGATCATATAGAATGTTGGGGAGATGGCTCAGTGGGTAAGAGAACTTGCTGTGCAAGTGCAAGGACCTGAGTTGATCCCCAGCACCCATTAAAAAAAAGCCAGATGCCAGGCGTGGTGGTGCACGCCTTTAATCCCAGCACTCAGGAGGCAGAGGTAGGTGGATCCCTGTGAGTTTGAGGCTACCTTGAGAACATAGTGAATTCCATGTCAGCCTAGGCTAGTGTGAGACCCTACCTTGAAAAACCAAAAAAAAAAAAAAAAAAAGCCAGACATGGATGCACATGCCTATACTCCAGTGCTGAGCGGAGCTCCAGTTTTGGTGAGAAATTGTCTCAGGAAAATAAAGTGAAGATCCCAAACTGCATGAGTGTGCATGGGTTGGATGCAACTGCACACAAATGTGCATACACACATGCATGTACACATACAAAAAAGGACAATAGAAATTAAGCCTACTTGAGTGCAAGAAAGAAAGAAGTGGTTGGAGGAATTTCAGTTTAACATTCTTTTTTTTAAAGTTTATTTTTATTATTTGACAGAGAAAGAGGGAGGGAGAGAGAGAGAGAGAAAGAGAGAGAGAGAGAGAGAGAAAGAGAGAGAATGGGTGCACCAGGGCTTCCAGCCACTGTAAACGAACTCCAGACACATGCGCCCCCTTGTGCATCTGGCTAATGTGGGTCCTGGGGAATTGAACCTGGGTCCTTTGGTTTTGCAGGCAAACACCTTAACCGCTTAGCCATCCCTCCAGCCCCAGTTTAACATTCTTGTTCTTTTATTTTAAGCTCATTTAGAGCCACCAGGTGTCTGTATTATTAATTGCATATTAAATAATAGTGTGACTGTGAAATACCTGGGATCTTTTTTTGTTGTTGTTGTTGTTTGTTTTTGTTTTTTTGAAGTAGGGTCTCACTCTCTAGCTCAGGCTGACCTGAAACTTACTATGTAGTCTCAGGGTGGCCTTGAACTCACCTCCTAGCTCTGCCTCCCGAGTGCTGGGATTAAAGGTGTGAACTACCACACCCAGCTCCTGAGATCTTTTTTTTTTTTTTTAAATTACTTATTTATTTGAGAGACAGAGAGAAGGGAATATAGAGAGAATGAGTATGGGTGCACCACAGCCTCCTGCCACACTGCATGCACTTTGTTTATCTGGCTTTATGTGGGTACTGGGGAATCAAATTGAGACCACCAGGCTTTGCAGGCAAGTGCTTTTAACCACTGGGCCATCTCTCCAGCCCACCTGGGATCTTTTTCTAGCTTCCCAACTTACTATCTGTATGACCAAGGCAAAGCTAATTAACTTTCTGTTCCCCAGTTATTCAGATGGTAATATTGAAATTAAAAGAGCATCCACCAAAGAAGGCCATTGTGAGCGTTTAGTGAAATAATTCACACAAAGCATTGGTGCAATACAGGGCCAACAAAGTGCATCAGAAACACTGAGCACATCCCATATACTATGCATCACTGTAGATGCTGAGAATCCAACAATTAAGAAAAACACTCAGGAATCTTTGACTTCTTGGATCCTCCATTCTAGCTATAGAGACAATTACAGAAACAAAAGAAATAGGGGGAAAATCTAGCATGCATACTGATCGCTCACCAGTATTATTAGCAACAACAACAGTTTATTATGGTTACAAGTGTTGTTAGTCCCTTGTATCCTTTATGGCTTATTAGGTAGCTTTTCCTTTTTAGTATTTGTGCATGTGTGGCTTGCATGCATGTGTGTATATGTTCATGTGTGTGAGTATACATGTGTGTGTGGGAGGGGGGTGCATGTGGAGACCGCAGACTGATATCAGATGTCTTCTGCTTTTGCTCCTCCACCTTGGCTCAGTGGTTAAAGGTGCCTGCTTGCTTATCCACCTTCTTTTAAAATTGTGGTACAGGATCCCTCTCACTGAACTCTGAACTCACTGATTCAGCTAATGCATCCTGCCAGCAGGCCTGGGGACCCCTGTCTCTGCTGCCCCAGTACTGGGATTATAGTCATGTACCACTATGCCTGACATTTTATGTGGATGCTAAGTATCTGGACTCAGGACCTTATGCTTGTGCAACAGGCACGTTACCCACTGAGACATCTTCCCCAGCATCTATTAATCATATTTTCATATGCTCCTTACACTTCACTAGGCCCTCCCTGGACTAAGATGAGCCCTGCTGAAGGCTGACATTAAAAACAAAACAAAACAAACTTCTGGTAGGGGAGGGCACAGACAATGAACAGGGGCACTGATTAGTCACAGACTTTGCTCAGATGACATCATGTGAGTAAAGAGCTCAAAAAGGACAGGGCTCTGCTGAAGGTGCCCTTCTTCTGCAGGGCTGCCTGTCCCTCCTTCCTGAGGGCTCACTTTGAAAACCACTGACTTAGAGCCAGTGAAAGGCTTTCACAAAAAGTAGTTTATAAAAGTCTTTGTAAGGGTCTGGAGAGATGGCTCAGTGGATAAAGCACTTGCCATGTAAGCCTGAGTACCTGAGTCTGTGTCTCCAGATCCCATGGAAAGCTACATATTGTGGTACTGGGTCTGTAATCACAGCGTACCGAGAGCAAGAATGGCAGCAGAGTCAGGAGAATTGCTGGAAGCCTGCAGGCCAGCTAGCCTGGTGAACACAGCACTGTGAACAGCTGGAGATTCTACCTCAAACAAGGCGGAAAGTCAAGGACCCACACCCGAGGTTGTCCTCTGACCTACACACACACACACACACACACACAACACACACACACACACAGTGGCACATGCACACACATATGCATGCAACACATACCCCACCCCACCCCAAAAGTCTGTAATCTCAGCACTTGGGAGGCAGAGGCAGAGGCAGGGAAATCACCATAAATTCAAAGCTACCCCGAACTATATAATAAGTTCCAGGCCAGCCAAGTCTGTTTAGCAAGACTTCTTCTCAAACAACAAACAACAACCCCCCCAAAAAGTGTTTATAGCCAGGCGAGGTGATGCACGCCTTTAATCCCAGCACTTGGGAGGCTAAAGTAGGAGCATTACTGTGAATCTGAGTCCAGCCTGGGACTACATAGTGAATTCCAGGTCAGCATGGGCTAGAGGGAAACCCTACCTCAGAAACAAAACAACAACAACAACAACAACAACAACAACAAAAAGTGTTTGTAAGTCTTTGAGGAATGGCATGTATTCTGTAGGCATGTTTCCAGAACCTGTGGGCAAGGACATCTTACTTTTGGCATATTTGATGATACTCTAGTGAGCCCGAAGCAAAACTGTGTTTGTCAAAGCATCTCACTTTTACCCAGCAGCCAGCTTGGAGTAGCACTTCTCAGTGGTTCTCTGCACTCACTAAATGGATTCCTTCCAGGTGGGCGACATTCATGGTATTGAGCTATATAGCACTGTGGTGACAGCAGCCTTCTGCTCTCTCACGGAAGTTCGCTCATCCCAGTGCAAATGCTGTTGGTGGTTGATCAGACATTGTCAGGCAGGATGAGTCAGTTTAAGTTTCTGTAACAAACTAGCCCTGCGTCTGACCTCATCTCACTGATTTTACACAACAGTGTCCTGTGCCCAGGTTGAACATGCAAACCTTTAGCTGTCACTCTGCTCGCTGTAGCCCAGGGACCCGTGATGGGCTTCCTACCTCAGAGCGGGTTTCCTTAGTCATCCAGGCAAGAAAAGAGCATGTGGGGAATTGTGTAAAGCTTTGTCCAGAAGTGACATGTATCCTCCTCTCTTGCGTATTAGTCATCAAAGCAAGTCATATAGCCAGAAAAGCTGAAAGAGAGTGTCTAGGAGTGGCTTTAAATAACAACAACCATAATGGCTGGCCATGAACCTGCTATAAATTATACAAATTCTTTGTCCCATTTCTATATTTCACTACTGGCCTAAATGACTGATTGGTAAGGAATGGTCCATGCTGTGCAGTAGAAAGTAGGCATACCACTGCTGGCTGTTCTGAGCTCTGGAATTTCCCTTAGGCTCTTTTAGGAAGTGGGCAGGACCTTCTCCCCAGGAGTCTAGAAGCCCAACGTTTGCTACTCATTCCAAATTAATGACAATTTGAATTCAAGGGAGTTCAGTTGAGCAAAGGAATGACTTGCAAATGGGGTAATCCACAGAACCAGCATAGACTCAGACAGCTCCACCCAGCAGCACATCTGGGCAGCATTTACCAGCAGGAAACGGAAGTGAGATAAAGCATGCCTTATTGGTTACAGCCCATGGGTTGACTTATTTGACTGTCACTGCTTGCTGCAACCTATTGCTGCTGGCTGTCAGTGATGGGCTGAGATTCAGTGGCTCGTTATAAAAAGTATAGTCGGTGTAGCAGACAGCTTCAGGTTCGCTGAAATGAACTTCCAGACCAGGCAAAGTTATGGAGGAAGAGATATTTATTAAAGCTTACAGATCCAGGGGAAGTTCCATAATGGCAAAGAAACTGGCCTGCTTTCACAGGACCAAACACACAGAGAGAAGCCAAAAGCCAAAGCCACACAGCACAGCATACCTCTGGAACTCCAGCTAGGCACACTTTGCATATCTTTAGATTGAAATCTCAAACCCACCACCACACCTTAAGATCCACCCAGTGACATTGCCTCCAGCCAGGTGGCTGCAGATGCAAACAACAAACTAATAAAACACTGAATATATTGGGGGCCATCTATTCAAACTTCTATAGTGGTGAGGCTTTTAGTTAACTTATGTACGAAGTTAGTTTATAGTTCATTATGTAGGGACTCAAGGTTGAGACATGCTCAGGCCAACTTTAGCTAACCTTATCCTGACTCTTGTCTTAGGGACAGCAAATGCTCCCTGATGCTGAATCAGTCATGAGTAGTCAGGAGACTTAGAAGAGACCATTTGGGGGGCCTGGGAAGATGGATCAGTTGGTAAAGTTTGATTACCAGTACCCATGTAAATGCCAGACACAGTGATCCATGCCTGCAATTTTAGCACCGAGAAGACAGAAGACAGGTGGATTCCTGGCCTTGCTGGTCAGCTAGCCTAGCCTAATTGATGGGTTCCAGGCCATTGAGAGACCCCGTCTCAAAGGAGGAAGACAGCAGTCCTGAGGAAAATGCTTGATGTTCTCTGGTCCCATGTTCACACCTGCATGCACATGGGTGCCCACATGCCTACACACATGGACACACATTACATATACTTACACATGCACATGCACTAAGATGTTTTTTGGAGCGAATCTCTGTGATTGAGCTGGAGAATTCTAATAGATGATGAACAAAACGACTTTATATTCTCATAATACCAGTGGAAGCCAGAAACAAAAATGATTTAATTTGAATTCATACTTTGATGCAATCTTTGCCCTCTATTTTGTTCTGTTTTGATAAAGATGGTCTTATAGTGGTGTTGGAGGAGAGTCCACATTAACCACTCCAAAGCACAATGCTTTGGCATCGGGGTTATTTTGAGCTTAAGGCCATTGAGAACCAAGATACACAGGGAAGGTTGCTGCCTAAAAGCTGGCCATAAATCTCCCTTTGCAGAGACGGCTCCTTCTGGACTAGGAAGTGGACAGCTACTGCTGATGGAGATGGATAGCCGGCACTCAGATGAGTCTACAAAGTTAAACCTGAAAATAACCTTTTGCCAGCCTTTGTTTTCCCTCATATTTCCTTGTCACTTTCCAGTTTGTCTCTGGACATCCAAACCCTCTTTCCTTTGTTAAAATGTTATCAAACCTGTGTGTGAATTCCTGTGTATGTAACATGTTAACAAGATTTGTATTCCTTTTCTCCTTTGATTTGTTTTTTAAATTTCTTTTTAAAAATATTTTTTATTTTATTTTTTTATTTTATTTTATTTATTTATTTGTTTATTTATTAGAGACAGAGAGAAGGAGAGTGAATGAGAATGGGTGCTCCAGGGCCTCTAGCCACTGCAAACAAACTCCAGATGCATGCACCACCATGTGCATCTGGTTTACGTGGGACCTGGAGAATCAAACCGGAGTCCTTAGGCTTTGCAGTCATGCGCCTTAACTGCTAAGCCATCTCTCCAGTGCCCCCTTTTTTTCTTGTCAGTTAACTTAGCAGGCCCACAAACTAGTCAGAAATGATACCACTTGCCTGTAATTTCAGCTACTATGAAGCCAAGAGAGTTCTTAAGTGCAGGAGTTCCAGGCCATCCTGGGCAAACACAGTGAGATGTCTCAATAACAACCAACAACTAACTAGTTAACCAACCAACTAACTAACTAACTAGCTACCTTTGCAGACCCCAAGTGCTCATCCTAAGAGGCAGAAGGAGGGGTTCCCTTGCTGGCAGTTGGTGTGTATGCATCGTGGCATGTGTCTGTTGACGTGCTGGCTCCCATCATGTACCTGTTGTGCTTCAAGTTATTGTCCCTCTACCATATTCCCCCAAATGTTTTTGTGTTGCCATTATTCATTCAGAGTGGAAATTGATGAGATAATGTTTCAAAGTCTTGGGAAGAAGGGTTCCTGGACCACATGAAGTCTTGCCTTGCTGTGTGACAGGGTACTGTTTGGGTACCAGATGGAGGGGTCACTTCCTCACCAACCCTTCTTGCCCCAGTTACTGCCCAGCTGTCCAACATAGACGTCTACCCCAGGGATGGCTCCATTTCCTACCATAAGCAAAACTACTGGTGGGAGGACAAATCATGTCCCTCAGGACAGTCAGCTCACTAATTGATCACCATGCCAACTTATCAGTTAGCAAAAGAATGGGTTTCGAGGCTGAAGCAAAATAGTTTATGTCCCTGGGGCTTAAGCTATGAGTAGTTCAGTTAAAACTGCCTGATTGGCTATCTTTTTTCCATCTGGTGGCAAAGCAGGGGAGTTAACCACTGGCTACTGCAGGAGGAATAATTTGCCCCAGAAAAGGTAGCCATTAGCATTTCACACAGATTTGATGAGGAAAAGAAAAACCAGTCAGGTTGTGAGGTCAAGTTGGGCGTTTCTTTGTAATCATCTTCATTTTAAAAATTGTTTTTATTTATTTTTTGTTCTTCCTGCCAGTTCTGACCTCACTTTTAACTTGGAGGGCTATATTTTGGTATTCCTGAATGACATCTTCACAGCAGCAAATGGAGTTTATACCAAACAGAAAATGGACCCAAAGGTATCTGATATTTCCTCTTGCAGCCTTAAGACTTTGCCAACTGCCTCCTGAAATAACATAGAAATTAAAATGAACGGTGCAGCTGCTATGAGATTCTATTCATTATCATATGATCTGTCAACTAATTTCTTCTTCGCTGTCTTGTCTAATACTTGTTACTCCTAGTATTGCAAAAGTTTGGATAAAAAATAGACAGGGAGGGAAAAGATGCCACTATTTAAATTTATTTTTTGTGTGTATATATTTACGTGTGTGAATATGGGGTGTGTGTGTCACACGTGTGTGGAGGTCGGGGGATCCTGGAGGTGTTCATGACACTCATGTGTAGAGGTCAGGAGACAACTTTGGGTCTGTCCTTGCCATTCCACCTCATCTCAGGGGAGGTGCTCCACTCTGGATTCTCACTTTGCTGCTGTTTGCTGCATTCCCCACAGGCTTCTGGGAAATTCTCCTGTCTGCTTCCTCTCTCGTCTTCAGAGTGTTGGGATTCCAGAAGCCTGCCAATGCCTCTTTTTATGTGGGGGTCTGAGTATTGAACTTGGATACTCAGGCTTGAGTGGCAAGCACTTTATCCACTGACCATCTTCCCAGCCTCCTCTCAGTATTTTCAATGTATAATAAGACTACATATAAATTTTGAAAAGTAGATTCATTTAAAAATTTTATTTATTAATTATTTATTGGACAGAGAGAAAGAAGGAGGAATGGAAGGATGAGAGAGAGAGAGAGAGAGAGAGAGAGAGGGCATGCTAGGGCCTCTAGCCACTGCAAACAAGCTCCAGATGCATGTGCCACCTTGTACATCTGGATTACATTGGTCCTGGAGAATCAAACCTGGGTCTTTTGGCTTTGCAGGAAAATGCCTTAACCATTAAGCCATCCATCCCTCCAGTCCATAAATTCATTTTTTAAAATCAGCATCATTAGTGACTATGGCAAAATCAGGGGGTCAAGATACTTGTTCTGATACTAGTTTTGAGGATATGGGCTCCAGACCCAGGTTTGCTGCCCACTGGCCATTATGTCTTTGAACCTTAATTTCATCAAACCTCAGTTTTCTTATCTTTGGAGGGAGAGGACTGGAACAAATATAATTTGAAAGGTCCTCCATGTCCATCACCCCTTCTGAGTTTTTCCTCTGTGTGGTTGCCTGTCATATGGAGGTACCAGCCCTCACCCGACCCCAGCTGTTACCATAAGCTCTCTGGGATGAGCCAGGCATAAGGTTCTTTGTTTCCACGGTCTTTGTGTTTGTGGGAGTTTTCTCTGACTGATGGGCTCACTGCCTTGAGGTTTTCTTTAATCCATATGGCCATTTGTTTCTTTTAATGGTGACAGTTTTACAAAACCAGGTTTTGTTGCCTTTTTGAAAGATCACAGTATGTCACCCTTTTTTGATAGCTAGGTAGCATGGCCACTTTAGTGACAGTGAACACATAATGTTGCTGTTCTTTAACAGGGAGAACAGATGTTTTCAGGGAGTTATGTAAACGTTTTAAATCTTCCTGATTTCATTCTGGGTTTCCTATTTTGAATAACGTGCTTAAGAAAGAGAATTCACTCAATTAGAATGTTAGAGATGGGTGGAACCTTGGAGGCCTTTCATTTTCTCTCATTGTATCTGTAGCTATTGTTGTAAAATAAATATTTACCCTGATATCATAGTGCAATTGGCATGGAGCATTTTACATGATAAATTTGCTGAAAATACTCCAGTATACATTCTGACTTTACATAAACACAGTTATACAACCAGTACTAGGAAACATGGCACTTAATTTTTTTTTTTAAGTTGTGTGCGTGTGTACATGTGTTACAATGTGCATATGGAGGTGAATGGACAATCTCAGGGTATCCACCCTCTCCTTCTCTCTTTTTGAGACAGGGTCTCTTTATCTATCTGTCTATTTTATTTATTTATTTATTCATTCATTCATTCATTTTTTTGCCCCTGTGAAGGCCAGACTAGCTGGTCTGTGAGCTTTAGGATTCTTCTGGCTCCACACCCCATTGCTGTAGGCACATGAGGAGTACAGACTTGTATACCAATGGGTTCTGGGAAATCCAAACTCAGGTTAGTAGGTATGTTGAGGAAAGTACATCTAACCAGTGAGCCATCCCTTCAGTCCCTGCTTCCTGGCTTTTACAGTGCACTGACTGTGTTTTTTTGTGTCTGCAGGAGCTGGGGAAATACGGAGTGCTTTTCTACAATGCATGCTTCATGATTCTCCCAACTCTTATCATTAGTGTCTCCACTGGAGACTTGCAGCAGGTGAGCTCATGTCATCCTGTAAATTTTTAATGCTTAAATTTGGTACTTACTGAGTAAAAAGTATAAGGGCGATTATAATTCCTAGGAGGCTCCATAAAAACAAGGTGTTAGCAGGGCGGGGAGAGGGTCAGTGGGCAAAGCACCTGTCACATAAGCATGAGGACCTGAACTTGGATCCCAGCACTCACATGAAAGCTGGGTGGTGGCACATGCCTGAAATCCCAGCACCATGGAGGTGGAGACAGGAGAATTGGGGGCTTGCTGGCTAGCTTGTGTAGGGTAATTGGTAAGTCACAGGTCCTGTGAGACACTCTGTCTCAAAAACGTAAGGTCTAACAGAGGCTCCCAAAACCTCATCACTGAAGTAGAGCTAAAATAACCCCAATGTGGCTCAGGGAAATTTGCGGAAGAGGGGGTGCCACAAGTTGGGGCATTATGCACAGAGACTTAGCCTAGGATAATGGGGTCACCCACTATGAATGTAAAATTAGAATAATATAAATAAAAATAAATTAAAAAAATGTAAGGTCTACAAAAACATATGTCTACCCAGTTTCAATCTCTGACCTCCACATCACTCCCACAGCGCATGTGCACGCGCACACACACACACACACACACACACACACACACACACACACACATAAACAAGGTAGCACACACATCTGGAGTTCAATTGCAGTGGCCAGAGGCTTTGGCATGCCATCCCCCCCACTATCTCATAAAAATAAAAAATAAAAAAAGAAAGCCATGCTCATTTATGGGATCCATATTTCAAATTTTAAATGGTGTTCTCTAGTGATAGTGTTTGATTCTCTATGGGGATGCTGGGCAGAGGCAGTGAGCCTCAGCTCCCGGGAATTCTCAAGATCACATAGATACAAGGCACAAAATAGGCTTTGTGTTAGGTTTTGCCCAACTGTAGGCTAATGCAACATCTGGGCATGTTTAAGTTATGCTGAGTGGTAGCCTGACATATTAAATACAGCTTTGAATTATGACAAGTTCAATTTAGTATAAGGTTATTGGGAAGTAGCCTCTTCATATGTCAAAAAACATGTGCACATTAATGTATTAAGTCCTAACGTTCTGTTCTTGGAGGATGCCATCCTCCTGCCTTGTGGTGCTGGCACATCCCAGCTTTTGCCCTGTTTAGCATCTTCCATTTGACAGATGGAAGATTTCAAGCTGAAGGTTCTTTTTCTGAATTTACAATTCACTGAAATTCCAAAAGGCTAAATATACAGATTTTTTTATCAAGAAAAACTGAAATTATATTTATTTATATAAAATAAATTATATTTATTAATATAAATATATAAAAATATATAATCATAGGAGAAGACCTTCTAGAGTTGGGGACGTAGCTCAGTAGTAGAACACTGCCTACCATGCACAGCACCAGCGTTTTGATCTCCAGTACTAAAAACGGAGACAGAAACAGAGAGAGAGAAAGAAAGAGAGAGAGGGAGAGGGGTTCTATAAAATGACAAAATATAAACACCATAAACTGAAAGATGACCATGATTTCAAACGTTTGCAGGTCTGGGGACATGGTTCAGTTGGTGAAGTGCCACGTGGGGATCTGAATTCAGATCCCCAGCACCCACATAAAAGTCAGGGATGGGGACTGTTAGGTCAGACAGGCTCCCAAAATGGAGTCAAGGACAGCAGGATGGCGACAGAGACAAGGAAGCAGGTTATCCACTTTCCTCAAGAAACCGCCCAGCCATTATCCCCTCCTTGCCTGCAATGCCCCCAGGTCATGGTTTCCTGCCCCCTTATTTTGTAAATCAGCTGGCCCCTGTTCTGATGTCACACCCTGGCTGTCTTAGATCTCCCCTAAAGGAACCTTTCTTATTCAGCTTTTCCTTTTCCGCACCTTCCCCCAACTAAAAAGACCCTATAAAGCCCATTACCTGTGGAACTCAGGTGGGCTGTGCTCCTCTCTTGTGAGTCAGCCCTGGAAGCTCGTGCTTTTTTCCCCGAATAAAAGCTTTCATCTTTGCCTCAGAGTGGTTTGTGTGGTCATGGTCACTCCAGAACATTACAGGGACCTGCTCCTGTAATCCCAGTGCTGGGGAGACAGGTGAGCATGGAGGCTTGCTGGCCAGTTAGTCTAGCTGAATTGGTGAGTTCTAGGTTCAGTGAGAGACCCTGTCTCAACAAAGTAACATGTAGTTTAGGAAGACACTGGTATCAACCTCTGACCTCCATATGTCTGTGCACATGTGTGCACATGCACTTGCACTCACCTGCACCCACTCACATACAAACTTTCCTACATACTTGCACACCACACACACACATACTCAAAGCATTGTATGAGAGGAGATGCCAAAGGATGCAGGATATGAAAAAAGATATGAGTACCCTTTTAGGGAAAAAAATTGTTTTTTTAGTTCTCACAGTGTTCTGTGTTCATTGAATCAAGATTACTTCTTTCAATTGGTTACTTTTGGCTGAATCCATTTTTATTTTTTATTTTACTCTATTGATGTGTATGTATAAGTGTCCATTCTACAGTGCACATGTGGGGTTCAGAACACAGCTTTGGGGTGTTGGTCCTTGCCTTCCACCTTGTTTAAGATGGTCTTTCCTGATGTATTTAAGAGAGATTGGGGAGAGAGAGAGAGAGAGAGAGAGAGAGAGAGAGAGAGAGAATGGACATACCATGCTCTCCAGCCACTACAAATGAACTCAAGATGCATATGCCACTTTGCACATCTGGCTTATGTGGGTATTGGGGAATTGAACCTGGGTCCTTAGGCTTCACAAGCAAGCACCTTAACAGCTAAGCTATCTCTCCAGCCTTTCTGTTGTGTTTTTGCCACTGCTAGCAGGTGAGCTTTTGGATTCTCATGGCTCTGACTCCATTGCCATAGGTGCATTGGGATTATAGGCACCTGTGCCATTGGCATCTAGTTTTTGTGGGCTTTAGGGAGTCCAACTCCAGTTGTCTAGCTTTTAACCACTGAGCTATCCCTCCAGACTGAATCTATGTTAGATCATTAACCAAATGTGATAAAGAAATGAGTTTGTGGGGTGGAGAGATGGTTTAGTGGTTAAGGCACTTGCCTGCAAAGGCTAAGAACTCATATTTGAATCTCCAGGTCCCATGTAAGCCAGATGCACAGTGATGCAAGTGCACAATGTCACACATACACACAAGGAGACATGGAGTTCATTTGCCATGGCTGAAGGGCCTGACATGCCCTTTCTCTCTCTCTCAGAATAAATAAAAAAAAGTTTACATAGAAAATTCTGGTATAAAAATTTGGTATAAAATCATGTCATGTCTTACTTTCTAAGTTGGATTTAAGTGTGATGAAAGTTGATGATGAAACTGAGTAAAATATTCACTCCCCTTTAATGCTGGAAGAGTGGGTGAGTCATTTTCCCATTGGTGAGATCGAGAGAGCAAAGCTGGTGGTGAGGCATATGGCTTATGGCTCTCGGCATTCAGTCCTGGACTTTGGATTCACAGTGGGTGGATAATTAACAGCATCGTGATGCTGCCTCAGCAGTGCAGTTAGCTGGACAGCTTCCTGTCAGCAAGGCAGGCCCCTGCAAAACAGGCAGTCATCTGACCCCTGAGGCAGGTCCAAAGTACATGTAGTGTGCTGCAGCAGAGGAAGATGGGTAAAAATGAAGACTTTTTCTGATTTAAAAAGCTGCAAAGTGCAAAATGAAAAAGATTTACAGTCCAGCACGCCTTGGCCACAGCAGTAGGTCTAGAAGCTGGAGTACTGGGCTGCTCTTTGTCTCTGGTTATTTCTTAGGTAGGGTTGGGGGGAGTGCATAGGTGTGTGCAGATATGAGGGAAGAAATTGTGTGTCCTTCCCTATTGCTCTTCCATGTTATTTCCCCAAGACAGAGTCTCTCACTAAACTGGGAGCTCCCTGTTTTGCAGTTGGACTGGATGACCAGGGAACTTCAGGGAGCCTCCTTGTGTTCTCCTGCCTCAGTGCTGGGGTTCAGTATGCATCACCATGAATGATTTTGTTTGTTTTACAACTCTACAAATTCATGTTTTATTTCCACTGAAAAGCTGTTTCTCATAGACCACAAAGTCATTTTTACATTATTGGATCAAAGATTTTTTTCCCCTCCAATATCTAAAAGAATGTCTTTTTTTTTTTTTTTTTTTTTTTTTTTTGAGGTAGGGTCTCACTGTAGCTCAGGCTGATCTGGATTTCACTATGTAGTCTCAGGGTGGCCTTGAACTCATGGCTATCCTCCTACATCTGCCTCCTGAGTGCTGGAATTAAAGGAATGCACCACCACACCCAGCTGAGAGGGATATCTTTTTATTTTTTAAAACTTTTTTAAAGATTTATTTTATTTATTTATTTATTAGAGACAGAGAGCAAGGGAGAGAGAGAGAGTGAGAGAGAGAATGAGAGTGGGAGCACCAGGGCCTCTTGCCGCTGCTATAACACCCATAAGCCCGCCCACAACAATACACCACCTCCAGGAGGCTTTAATTTCCAATTTCCATCAGCTGGGAAGACCAGCATTCAGAATACCTAAGTTTATGGGGGACACCTGAATCAAACTACCACATTCTGCCCCTGGTCCCCATAAACTAATAACCATACATGATTTAAAGTGCAATGCATTCAGTCCAACTTTAAGAGTCCCCATAGTTTTTTTTTTTTTTTTTTTTTTTTTTTTTTTTTTCGAGGTAGGGTCTCACTCTAGTCCAGGCTGACCTGGAATTAACTATGTAGTCTCAGGGTGGCCTCGAACTCTCGGCAATCCTCCTACCTCTGCCTCCCGAGTGCTGGGATTAAAGGCGTGCGCCACCACGCCCGGCTCAAGAGTCCCCATAGTTTTTAATCAATCCTATGATGGTCAAACATCCCCATAATCCAAGGTCTTTTAACTGAGCAATAATACCAAAAAGAATTCCCCCCAAACCCATAATGGCACAGAATAAACATTCACACTGAAAAAGATGGCATTGGGCATAGCAAAGAAATATTCAACCAACACAAGATTTAAAACAACCAGGGCAAACATCAAACTCGGTAACTCCCAAGTCCAACAACTCTAGTCAGTGACAAATCTCCAAGTCCGATAATTCTAACCAGCAACAAGTCTCTGGAGTTCCAATTCCGCCCCTCCAGCTAGGCTACTCACAGTCCTGGAAAACTTCAGCCGGGGCTGGCATCTTTCCTTAGCAGCCATCTCGTGATCCTGGCATCTCCACTGGGTCTCCACTGCAACCTACAGGTCATCCTCATGGCCCCATGGGGTCTCCATGCAGGCAACCAGCAAACCTGCTTCACACTGCCCATGGCCATTTTTGGAAACAAACACAAGACCATATTGCAAACTCAAAGACCCTCTCTCTCCTGCATTTCTTATACTCCACAATACCAGATAGGGTGCCAATTTGTTAATCCAGGGGGGAATAAGGCAGACTTTGAAGAACAGGACACTCCTTCAGCATTCAGGCCCCTTCAAAAGAGTCTGCATTCTTCCTGTTGCCCCAGTGCAGGTCAGCTGGCCCAATCTCAAAGGTTGTAATCTCTCAATTGTAGCTGAACAGGCAGCAGTTTCGGCCTAAACATTTCTTTCGGGCCATATCCCTCTGCTCACACCAGTCTGTTTCTACGCAATGCAACCCTGCACAAATTTTTTTTTTTTTTCTTGGTTTTTCGATGTAGGGTCTCACTCTGGCTCAGGCTGACCTGGAATTCACTATACAGTCTCAGGGTGGCCTAAAACTCTCAATGATTCTCCTACCTCTGCCTCCCTAGTGCTGGGATTAAAGGTGTGCGCCACCATGCCTGGCCCCCTGCACAAATTCTGAGGACATGGGCATAACAGCAAGCTTCTCACACAAACTGCTTCTAGCCCAGTCCAAGCAAAGTTTTTTCTCACCCTCATAAACCAAACCTCACAGTCCATAGTTCTTACTGCCTTCAGGTCTTTCAGCTCTGACCAGAATAGTCCATCAAGCTGTACTTACAGCACTGCAAGGCATCTATTAGGCCAAGGTTTCAAATTCTTCCACATTACTCTTGAAAATTAGCTCCAAAAGGCCAAAGCTTCACAGTCAGGTGTCTAGTAGCAAATGACACCACTCCTTGGTACCAACTTTACTGTTGCAGTCAGGTTCGCACTGCTGGCAGAAACCACCCGATCAAGAGCAGCTTTTGGGAAAAAACGATTTATTTTGGCTTATAGGCTCGAGGGGAAACTCCATGATGGCAGGGGAAAATGATGGCATGAGCAGAGGGTGGACATCACCCCCTGGCCAACATAAGGTGGAGAACAGCAACAGGGGAGTATGCCAAACACTAGCATGGGGAAATTGGCTATAACAACAATAAGCCTGCCCCCAACAATATACCACCTACAGCAGGCTTTAATTTCTAATTTTCATCAGCTGGGCAGACTGGCATTCAGAATACCTAAGTTTATGGGGAATACCTGAATCAAACCACCTCAGGGAGGGACAATAATTTATTTGCCCCATGTCACACAATTAGTTTACCTAGGATTTAAACAAAATCAAATGTTCTGTGCAGAAAGTTGGTTTCTAAACCAGTTTAGTCAAAACAACAGATTTAATCTGAATTGTAATTAATCATGAATTTTTTTTTAAACTATAGGCCACTGAATTCAACCGATGGAAGGATATCTTATTTATCATACAGTTTCTTCTTTCCTGTTTTTTGGGGTAAGTATTCATAGATAAGAGGTGTTGGAGGATGGTATCTCTTTTAATTTTTGACACTTTCTTACATATATATATATATATATATATATATATATATATATATATATTTAACTTATTTCCCTAGTTATTCTTTTTTATCCCTTTCTCCTTTATGTGTGTGAAAAGGAAGGGAAATGGGTGTGACAGGGTTTCTTGCCACTACAAATGAACTCCAGATGCATGCAGCATTGTGCATCTGGCTTTATGTGGATATTGGGAAACTGAACTCTGGAACAGTAGGCTTTGCAAGCAAGCATCTTTAACCACTGAGCAATCTCCCCAGCCCTACTTCTTCCCAATTAATCTCCATCATACATTCATGCCTTTTTAAAAATATACTGAGTTAAATTGGGGTTGCTTCCATGAGTATGGGTGTGGGGGTTATCTACTGTTGCACAGGCAGTTTACCAAAGGCTACATCACTGTAAAACATGTCTTCCCCTCCGCCCAGCAGCCATTAGTTGCCATTAATTCTGGGAGTTGTAGGGTCTTATGAGCCCTTCCCGAAGGATAGTGTCTCTCACAAGTCAGGTCTAAATATACCCTGTTCTATTGTCAAGATCCCATTGTAGTTTTTCTGGAAAATGCATCCCCCTTCTTTCCCATAGGTTCCACATTTGTAGATTCAACCACACACAGGCAGAAAATATTTGAGAAAGAATACTATGTCTACAGTGTACAGACCTTTTATTCTTGTCATCATACCCTAAACCATTTTGCATCTGTGTTGGTTAATTTCTCATTGCTGGGAACAAATAACTGACCAGAAGCAACTTTTGGAAAGAAAAGGGTTTAATTGGGCTTACAGTTCTAAGGGGTATAGTCCACATGGCAAGGAAGGCATGACAGACCAGAGTGGGAAGCTGTAATCACTCCGGCAGTCAGGAAACAGGAAGAACACCAAGTGGGCTGGGCTATAAAACCTCAAGGCCCATTCCCAGTGACTCACTTTCTTATTTATTTATTTTTTATTGACAACTTCTATACTTACATACAAAAAATGCATGATATTTCCCTCCCCTCCCCCCATTCCCCTTTAGAACTCCAGTCTCCATCATATCCCCTCCCTCTCTCCATTAGTCTCTCTTTTAATTTGATGTCATCATCTTTTTCTTCTGTTATGAGGGTTTTGCGAAAGTATTGCTAGGCACTGCAAGGTCATGGATAGCAAGGCCAATTTCTGTCTGGACAGTTGCATTGTAAGGAGTTGTACCCTTCCTTTGGCTCTTCCATTCTATCTGCTCCCTCTTCCACAATGGGCCCTGAGCCTTGGAGGATGTAACAGAGATGTTTCAGTGCTGGGCACTCCTCCATCCCTTCTTCTCAGCACTATGTTGCCTTTTGGGTCATCCCAGTGGTCATCACCATCTGAAAAGAGAAGCTTTTCTAACCAGAAGTGAGAGTAGCATTAATATGTGAATATGAACATTGAGTGTAGTGCTTTCAGGGCAGCTTGGTGGGAATAATATATACATTTAGCCAGACAAGAGCAGGCTTTATACCCCGAAGGCTCATGACCTCCCCTGCCATAGACTTTTGTTTAGGTTTTTCAGTACCAGGTATGTATTCCCTCCCATAGAGAGGGCCTTCAGTCCAATTATGGAGCAGTTGGTTACCCCAAGAGCAGACATGCCACTATTGCACCCATTCAGTCATTGGGCCTGTATGGCCAAACTTGAATATTCAGCGTCCACTGTTTTCACTGCTGATGACTTCTGTCTCTCATATGGCTGCATGCAGTGCAGCTTTTTCTAGCTTTCAGTTGGCTGGTCTATAGGGAGAAGGTTTTCTGCTCAGCACCAGCTTGCTTTCTCAGTGACCTTGCCTCTCAGGCAAGAGATGTCTTCAGCAATAGGGTCTTACTATCTGTTTTTCAAGTGTCCATCCTTTGCAGAAAGGTGGGTTTCTTGGAGGCAACAAATTGATGGATCCTGATTTTTAACCCAGTCTGCAAACCTATGTCTTTTGGTTGGGGCATTGAGGCCATTATTGAAAGGTGTGTATTTATTTTTCCCATTTTTCTTGTTTTGTAATTCTTCTGGTTATATCTTTGCTCTTTTGTATTAACTAGTATTTGAGTATGGTTTTTTTTTTCCAGGTTACTTATATGTGTGCTTTTTTTCTCTTCAGCATCAAGGATCCTTTCAAGTATTTTCTATAGAGCTGGTTTTGTCTTCAAATATTCTTTTAGCCTGCTTTTGTTGTGGAATGTCCTTATTTCTCTGTTTATTTGAATGGATAGCTTTGCAGATTAAAGTAACCTTAGTTGACAGTTGTTATCTTTCAGAACTTAGAATACATCATTTCAAGCCCTGTGGCTTTTAAAGTTTGTGCTGAGTAATATGCTGTGATCCTGATGGGCTTGCCTTTGTATGTGACTTGATTTATCTCTCTAAATGTTTTCAATATATTTTCTTTGGTTTGTGTGTTTGGTAGTTTAATTATAATATGGTGAGGAGAGGCTCTTTCCAGGTTTTGTCTGTTTGGTGTTCTAAAGGCTTCCTGTATCTGCATTGGCATCTCTTTCCCAAATTGGGGAAAGTTTTCTTCCATGATTTTGTTGAAAATACCTACTATGCCTTTGGATTTAATTTCTTCTCCTTCTATTATACCCTGAATTCTTATGGTTGATCTTTTCATAGTGTCCTGAATATCTTGAAATTCCCATTCATACCTTCCTATTAGTTTGTCTTTCTCTTTGTTGGACTGTATTAGGTCTGCCACTTGGTCTTCTAGTTTAGATATTTTGTTCTCTCCTTCATCCATTCTACTGGAGAGATTTTCTACAGAGTTTTTTTATTTCACTGACTGTGTTCTTCATTGCTAGTATTTCTAACTGGTTTTTCATTATTTCTATTTCCTTATTCATATCTTGTATTGACCTCCTTATTTCATTAAATTTCCTGTGTGTTCTTTGATTCCTTTGATTTCCTCTTTGATTTCATTGAACATATTTATAATCATTCGTTTGAAATCTTGCTCAGGCATTTCCTCTAAATCAGTCTCAGTAAAGGTCATTTCTGATACATTAATACTTTTTAGTGGATTTATATTGTCTTGATTTTTTTTGTTTCTTGTAGTATAATGTAGAGGTTTTTGCATCTTGGATTAATTTAATGCTTGGGTTTTTCATTATTTGCAGTATTATTAGATATATCAATCAATTTGATGTTATATGTCTTCAGGGTAGGAGCTTAAGGTGCTAGGTGTGGCTCTTAAGACTCTCAGAGTAACCACAAAAGTGACCCTAGGTGTTGGGTTTGCCTGTTATGAGAGCATTTAAGTAGGCTGAGTGGAACAAAATACAGGCAAATTCTAAAAAATTATCTAAAAATGTATACATTCAATGAAAAACAGCAGAATATTTGTGCAAGAGTAGGTATTATGACAAACAGATCCCCTAATAAAGTCACAGTCCCTAAGGATGTGTGTTGCCCTACACCCTTAATCCTGTCAACTGGGAGGCTAAGATTTCTGGTCTGTAGAGGGTTCTAAGGTCAGCCTGTGACTGAGTGAGACCCTTCCCCAACAAATGATAGAAGAGCAAAAGACAAATACAAAGGCATTATAAGTTAGGAAGCAACAAACAACAAGCCCAAAATATAGCTTATTTAAGAATGTCAAATCCAACCATCCATCAGATTTAACATATAATTTACCCTAACATGGAAGGTGCAACTAACACTTCCTATGCAAGCCTATATACCAGGCTTACTTGGCGAGTACTGACCTGGTGTGATCCCAGTTACCTTTTGGGATGACTTTGGTCTCAGCTATGCTACACAGCCGCTTGGGTCCCTCTTTGTTGTGCTGTGGGCTCAGGTAGGCTGGCTGAGTTGATGGGTTGCCGCTTTGGTCACCTGTGCTGGGTGCTGTGTAGGTGAGCTCCCTTCCCCAGGTCTCTGGTGCTTGCTGCTGCTTGTGCTGGTGGTGGGGGGAGGGGAGGCTGTGGATGGTGGCTGAAGTTTTCCTGCTGGTCCTCACGATCCTCTTCCTCACAAGCCACTCCACTGGTCTCTGCCATCCTCCCTTCCTCATTTCTTGAGTTTGCAAGGAGACTGGTGTGAGTGGAAAATCCCCTCACCTGACATTAATATTCTGCGGCTCAGGCTGAGCCTGGCAGCTGTGGCCACGTGGAACTGGTGCTTCTTCTGCCTGCTCTGTGGGCTCTAGACGGTTTGGATCTCTCCTACTTCTCTGTTGTGGTTGATAATTTATTATACACCTCACTTTTCAGTAGAAGAGTGTATTTTGCTGTTTTTTGTTTTTGTTTTTGCTTTTTCTCCACTAGGCTGCTTTGGTGTGGTTCCTGTGCTGCCATTTTAATCAGAAATCTGTTTTTTTTTTTTTTCTCTTAACTCAAACTTACCTGTTCATCCCTACATTCTTTCACTGGTGACCTTTTTCACTGTCCCTTCTACACCTTTTATTTATTTGAAGCTATTTACAGTCTTAACTGTAGCTATAAGGTCTTCCGTCCTCAAAGACACTAAGTTTAGAGCGGGTTGTTTCAGGGGACTAGTTGTCGCTGTGCTCGGCTGTTTTGTGTGTTTGGTGATTGTGACCATTGGGAACATGAGAAACTTTCCTTCAGGGGCAAGTCATTCATGATTCTGCTTGAGGTGGCCTGGACCTGGCCTTCACCAGGCCTTGCTGGGGGTCTGGCTTGGTGGGATTGTGTCAGGTCTCAGGTCTGCAGTAGCAGTGTCTCCATCCTGAGGCAACCTTGTTCTATTCTGACCAATGGCTTTACAACCAGGCGAGGTGTTGGGGGACCTCCCATACCTCTGTCCAGACCACAGTGTCTCCAGTGACATGCCCTCTCGGAGTACTATTTTTTCTGCAGTGGAGGTACTCAGAGTTCGTAGCCATTGTTGGGAGCATAAGTTAGTTAAATATTTGCAGTTTTCCTAGTTGACTGGGAACATTTAATCTTGGGGGAAAAAACCTAAGTCACGTTTGTGAGTCACTCTTTGTCAACATTTTTTTTTCCTTCTCTTTGATTCAAAAGAAAAATTAGTCCAAGGGCTAAGAAGACGGCTAGTGAATAAATACTTACCGTGCAAACGTGAGGATTAGAGTTCAGATTCCAGGAACCCACATAACAGTTGAGCAGGGGTGGTGACCTGCCTGGATTCCTGGTACTGGGGAGGCCAATCTAGGGGTTGCTGAGGGTAAACTAGCAGAATCAGTAAGTCCTGGGTTCAGGTGAGAGATTGCACTGTAGTAAATAAGGTGGGGAGCAATCAGGGAAGACACCCGAAGTCACCCTCTGGCCTACACTCACATCATAAACACATAGATGTGCCAAAAAAAAAAAAAAATCAAGCCATACTACATACACCCAGACCAGCTCCTCCCTGGCATTTCACATGGGGTAGTAATTCAGTCTGTTCTCAGAGTAAACTTAATGAGGTTTTCCTTGTGTTCTACCATTTAGTCATTCCATGGAGGAAATTGGAAATAAGCCCTCCACCTGCAGTCAGCTGTCACTGGGGCTGAGGTGGTGACAGTGCTGGCTGTGAGTCGCAGCTCAAGGACTTTCCCATCTGAGTGTTGACCTTGTCTGTTTACAAGACTGAGCACTTCTTTCTATTTGATAATGTGCTTAGAGAACAAACACTGTATTGATGATTTATAATTATCTTATAATTTGTTTGATAACGTCATCAGTAGTCATTTTAAAAATGAAAATGTCATAGTGATTTTGTTGAGGTAGGGTCTCACTATAGTCCAAGCTGACCTGAATCTCATTTTGTAGCCTAGGCTGTCCTCAGACTCACAGTGATCCTTCTACCTCAGCCTTCTGAGTCCTGGGATGAAAGGTGTGAGCTACCATACCCAACTGCTTTTTTTTTTTTTTTTTTGAGGTAGGGAATCACTCTAGCCCAGGCTGACCTGGAGCTTACTCTGTAGTCCAGGATGGCCTCAAACTCATGGTGATTCTCTACTCTCAGCCCTCAGCCACCTGAGTGCTGGGATTAGAAGCATGAATTACCAAGCCTGTCTTTTATTTTAAGACTCAGATTCAATTCCCCAGTACCCACATAAAGCCAGATGCACAAAGTGGCGCATGCATCTGGAATTCGTTTGCAGTGGCTGGAGCCTCTGGGTTTACAGTTAAGCACCTTAACCACTAATTCTTCTCTATAGCGTCATGACAAAATTATTAACAAGCTCATTTTCATCCAACTTTAGGGATGAAGACCAGGCAGATGCCAGGACTGTGTGTGTGTGTGTGTGTGTGTGTGTGTGTGTGTGTGTGTGTGTGTAAACATGTGCATACATATGCGTCGGTGCACAAGTATGTGTGGAGACTAGAAGTCGATGTTGGGTGTCTCCCTCAGTTGCAGTCCACCTTATTATTTGAGACAGGGTCTCTCACTGAACCTGGAGCTCACCAACTTCACTAAACTAGCTGGCTAATGAGCATAGGATTTCCTGTCTCCATGTCTCTAGCACTAGGGTTACAGGTGTGTACCACCATGCCAAGCATTTTACTTGGGTGCAGAGAATCTGAATTCAGCTTCTGATGTTTGCACTGTGAGCCATCTCTCCAGCCCCAGACACGAGTTTTTAAAGAGTGTTCTAGGGCACTAACATCATGGAATTATTTCAGTGGAAGTTCCTGAATTCTGGAGTCCGATGCCTGGGTTTGAATCTGAGCTTTGCCACTTATTAGCTCTGAATTCTTGGACAAGCCTTTTAACCTCTCTGGGCATCAGGTTGATCTGTCTCCAAAACAGGAATAGTGAGCTGAAGGCCCTGACTCCTGAGACATGGTTATGCAGATTGAATGATTTCCTAGTAAGGAAGACCTGGAACATGCTGCACACATGCAACGTGCTCGGAAGAAATGCTAAGCTGGGTCTGTGGATCATGTCTAATTCTAGCACTTGGGAGCTGAGGCAGGCAAATCTCAGTTTATGGTGAGCCTGGGATACATAGTGAGATTCTAAGGCAGGGGTGGGGGAGGAAGAAAAAGAAATGGGCTGGAGAGATGGCTTAGCAGTTAAGGTGCTTGCTTTCGAGGTCTAATGACCCAAGTTTGATGCCTCAGTACCCACGTAAAGCCAGATGCACAAAGTAACACATGCATCTGGAGTTCGTTTTCAGTGGCTGGAGGACCTGGTATGCCCATTCTTTCTCTTTTCTCTCCATCTTTCTTTCTGCTTGCAAATAAATAAATAAAAATATTAAAATAAAAGAAATGCTATTGTTGTTGCTAGTATCTTGGTTTCTTTGTGTTTGGTTTGGTTTTGGATTTTTTTTGCATGTGTTTATGTGGCATGTGTGTATACATGTTTGAAAGTGTTTCGGCATAGATATTTGTGTCTGTGTGGAGATCTTATCATTTTCTGCCTTATTTTTTTCTTTTTTCATCTTTGTTTTTTGAGGTAGAGTCTCACTCTAGCCAAGGCTGATCTAGAATTCACTATGTAGTCTTAGGCTGGCCTTGAACTCATAGTGATCCTCCTACCTTTGCTTCCCAGCTGCTGGGATTAAAGACATATGCAACCATGCCTAGTATCCACATTATTTTGTTTCTTTCAAAAATGTTTTTTCTTTCTTTCTTTCTTTCTTTCTTTCTTTCTTTCTTTCTTTTATTTATTTATTTATTTATTTATTTATTTATTTATTTAAGATGGGGAGAGAATGTGCACATCAGGGCCTCTAGCCACTGCAAACGAACTCCAGATGCATGTGCCACCTTGTGCATCTGGCTTTATGTGGCTACTATGGAATCAAACCTGGGTTCTTAGCCTTTGCAGGCAAGCACCTTAACCATTAATCAATGTCTCCAGCCTCCATCTTATTTTATTTATTTATTTATTTATTTATTTATTTATTTATTTATTTATTTTTGGTTTTTTTAGGGTCTTTTTGACCTGGAATTAACTATGTAGTCTCAGGGTGGCCTTGAGCTCAAGGCGATCCTCCTACCTCTGCCTCCCAAGTGCTGGGATTAAAGGTGTGAGCCACCATGCCCAGCTCTCCATCTTATTTTTTTAAAAAAAATTTTTTTCAAGGTAGGGTTTCACTCTAGCCCAGGCTGACCTAGAATTCACTACAGAGTCTCAGCGTGGCCTCAAACTCATAGTGATCTTCCTACCTCTGCCTCGCATGTGCAGGGATTAAAGGTGTGCGCCACCACACCCAGCCTTAAAAAATATTTTTATTTATTTGAGAGACAGAAAGAAGCAGATGAAGAGAGAAAGAGAGATAGATAGAGAGAGAGAGAGAGAGAGAGAGAATGCATATGAATATGGGAGCATCAGGGCCTTCTGCCACTGCAAACAGACTCCAGGCACATGTGCCACTTTGTGTATCTGGCTTATGTGGGTACTGGGGGTTTGAACTGAGTTATTAGGCTTTGCAGGCAGGCGCCTTAACTGCTGAGCCATCTCTCCAGCCCTCCACCTTATTTTTTTGACAGGGTCTCTCAATGATCCTGAGCTCACTGATTCTGCTAGACAAGCAAACCAGCCAGAATGGGGACCCTTCACTTTAACCACTGAGCCATCTCTTCAGCCCATTTTTGTTGTTTGAGACAAGATAGCATGTAGCCTAGGCTGGCCTCAAACCCACTGTGTAGTCAAGGCTGTCGATGTGCTGGGATTTCAGGTGTGTGCCACCATGTCTAACCTGTAGTGACTTTATTTTGAGGCCAACCTGTTAACCATGTGTTGTAGTCACCTTTGCATTGCTGGGACAGGACATCGGACTAAAAGCAGTTGATGGGAGGAAAGGGTTTATTTTTGTTTATACTCTTTAGGGGAAGCTCCATGATGGCAGGGGGCAGCAGGGCATGAGCAGAGGCTGGACATCACCTCTGCCACAGCAGGTGGAAAACAGCAGCAGAAGAGTGAGCCAATCTCTGGCAAAGGGAAACTGGCTTCAACACTCCTAAGCCCACCCCTAACAACACAACTTCTCGATCGAGGTGCCACTTCCAAAATTGCCACCAGCTGGGGACCAAACATTCAGAACTCATGAGTTTGTGGAAGACACCTGATTCAAAACACCACAGCATGGCTATCTTCTCCCCCTCCCCAGACAGATTCAGCTCTATTGCCCATGACTTCATGAACTGTAATGATTAAGTCTTAATTCTTGAAATGTTCCAGAAGGAAACTTCAGTTTGAGCATAGTCGGTTCATCAGTCTTGCTTTCTTTTGGATTCTCAAAGGGTCATGACTGATCATATCTTTTCTTCCTCACGGACAACACCAGTTTCTAAACACAGCCTTGTCTGTCATTCAGGTCTGCTAGCCTCCAATGTGGCCCATCCCCACAGGGCACATCTTGGGGTTCATGGCAGGCATATCCCACAGCAGGACCCCAAGAGCAGCTAGCTGCAATCTCTTAGTAAATTTCACTACTGTCAGGTTTGTGTTCCAAACTTTCTTTTCTCAGACTTCACCAAACTTCTATTCTAAGTTGAAACTGTAATTGAAAAATTATTCCATTTGAGGGTTTGGAGATTGCCTAGTGGGTAAATTGCTTACCTCAAAAGCATGAGGACCTGAGGTCAATCCCAGAACCCACATAGAATGCTGAATGTGGTGATGCAAGCCTGAAATCATAGCACTGGGGAGGCAGAGACAAGTGGCTCCCTGGGGCTAGCCAGTTTAGTCTAATGGGTGAGCCAGTCTACCCTAATGAGAGAGCCTGTCTCAAAGTGAGGTGGACAGCATACTTGAGGAATGACACTTGAGGTTGTCCTCTGGTCTCACACACACACACACACACACACACACACACACACACACACCACTGAAATCATTATTACATTTTTTTAAAAACCATGTTACAAAGTCAATAGAATGGTGAAAGGCAGATGTTTAACTTCCCTTTTTGTTGCAGCGAGGTAGACTGATCTTCCAGAAAGTGTGCTGTATGATCAAGGGCTTGCTGAGACAGCATAGCAAGGGCGTGAAGTTGCTTCAGAAAGTGAACTGGACCGTGAGATCTGAGGTCCCTGGCACAGACAAAGGTAGGGCGCAGGCTGTGATTTAGGTTGGCAGACTCCATTCGAAAAATACTTTCTTTTTAATCTTGCTGAAAAATTACAGGTTTCTGTTCACTTCTTCCAGCTGGTTCCAGCACCCTGGGTCCCAAGAGGATTATTCTAGTTTCTGGGCTAGTAGCAGGCCCTTTGATCCATACGAGGCAGAAACATGCTCCTTAACTGAAACACACAACTATTAAATTTTCCTACTTACACACACTCACACATGTTCATACACACACGTGTGTGCATACACACAGAGCGCTATTGTTAAATTTTCAACTTGCACTTCTGAAAAGGCAGGTTCAAGAGAGTTGGGTTCCACTGATGTTTGGGCACAGGAGTGATGGAACACACTGAGGGTGTGAACATTCACATCCTCTCTTGATGAGGAAGATCTTAATGGAACATCGATGTTTCAGAAAGATGTACCATGTTCAGCTCATGACCTTGTGCAACACTTCACATCGTGGAGTCTGGGGTTGGAGCCAGATCTTCCCAGAGTTGGAGAAGCTGGAGCAACCTGAAATTCCTTTGAATTATAAGAGAATAATGTGCTTGGGTTCTATTAGAAAAAAATTCAAATCCAGTTTCTCCCTGATACACTCACCATACAGATCTCTACTCCTCACGAGCAGGCAAGCCATTTGTGAATCAGCTGGACACCCTCCAACTCCATTTGATTCTGATGTTTCCCCCAAATGCATACAGATGATGTAGCATCAGATCCCACAGATCCCCAGCACTGCCTGTACTTTACATCCTGTTGCAAGTCCAGAACCTCTGATGGACCGGCTAAAGTTGGGGTTCTCAGATCTGAAGATGTAGCTCTATTGGTAGAATGTTTGCCTAGCATGCCCAAAGCCATGTGTTCAATCCCCAGCACCACATAAACTGGGTGTGGTGTCACATGCCTGCATCCCAGCCCTCAGGAAGTAGAAGCAGATGGATCAGGAGTTCAAAGTCATCCTCAGCTACATAGCAAGCTTGGGTCAGCCTAGGCTACATGAGACCCTGTTTCAAAAAAAAATATAATTGGAGTCCTCATGATCCCTTCCTCAATTTTTAAAAAATATTTTATTTATTTATGAGAAGGGGGATGGGCATGCCAGGCACCTCTAGTCACTGTAAACAAACTCCTGATGCATGCGCCTTTTGTGCATCTGGTTTGTGGATTCTGGGGAATTTGACCTGGGTCCTTAGGCTTCTTATGCAAGTGCCCTAACCACTAAGCAATCTCTCCAGCCCCCTTCCTCAATTTTCAGTCATTTATTAGAGCAGTGCACAGAACTATACACTTAGCAGCTTGTTATAAGTTAAAGGATAAAAATAAGCAGATGCAGGGTGAGACCCATGGCACTGCAGTATGCACTCTGTTCTGGCACGTGTAGGACTTAGTCCCCGTTCCCCTTCCTGTAAGCCTTTAAGTGCTCAGCTGTCCACAAACATTCTCAACTCTGCCTTTTTTTTTATTTTTTGTTTTTGGTTTTTCGAGGTAGGGTCTCACTTTAGCCCAGGCTGACTTGTAATTTACTATGTAGTCTCAGGGTGGCCTCGAACTCATAGTGATCCTCCTACCTCTGCTACTCTAGTTCTGGGATTAAAGAGGTGTGCCACCATGCCCAGCCATTTTTTTTTTTCTTTTTGTTTTTCGAGGTTGGGTTTCACTCTAGCCCAGGCTGACCTGGCATTTACTATGCAGTCTCAGAGTGGCCTTGAACTCACAGAGTGCCTCTTATCTCTGCCTCCCAAGTGCTGGTATTAAAGGTGTGTGCTACCACACCCAGCTCTCTGTTCTCCATTTTTTAAATTTAAAAAAATTTATTTATTTGATGTTTGGTTTTTTTTTTTTCAAGGTAGGGTCTCATTCTAGCCCAGGCTGTCCTGGAACTCACTCTGTAGTCCCAGGCTAGCCTTGAGCTCACAGTGATTCTCCTACCTCTACCTTCTGAGTGCTGGGATTAAAGGCATGTGCCACCACACCTGGCTATCTTCCACTTTTTAAATGGTTTGTGCTTCTGTGGTATGTGTGTGTGCACACATGTGATGTATGCACGTGTGTGCAGATGTGGCAGTGCCCATATGCTTGCATGGAGGCCAGTGGAGAAGGTTGGATTCCCCTGCATTGCGCATTCCCTTGTTTCCTTAACACGGAGTCTCTTCACTGACTCTAGAGCCTTGGTGGTTTTGGAAGACTCAGTGATTCTCTGGTCTCTGCTTTCTACAAGACTGAGGTTATAGTCTGTGCTAGTTTGAATGGATAGCCCCTGTAGTGGTTTGATTCAGGTGTTCCCCATAGACTTAGATGTTCTGAACGCTAGATCCCCAGCTGATGGCAATTTGAGAATTAAAGTCTCCTGGAGGTGGTGTATTGTTGGGGGCGGGCTTATGGTTATTACAGCCAGCTTCCTCTTACCAGTGTTGGGCACACTGTCCTGTTGCTGTTGCCCAGGAGGTGATGTCCACCCTCTGCTCATGCCACTTTTGCCCCTGCCATTATGGAGCTTCCCTTCGAGTCTGTAAACCGAAATAAACCCTTTTTTCCCAGAAGCTGCTCTTGATTGGATGTTTTCTGCTAGCAATGTGAACCTGACTGCAACATCCCTCAATAGATTCAGGAGTTCTATTAAAACTTCTTGAATTTCCAGCAACCTTGCTGGAGGAGGTATCACTGGGTGGATCCTGGGGTCCAGCCCTAAGGGGTTTGTTACTGGGGGCAGATCTGAACTCACGTCTAAAGGGAAATGAGTGCTTGTGCTTGGCCTGGTTCCTGGAATGTGCTTGCTTATAGTGATGCTGGTGGTATTTCTCTCTGTGTGGATCTGCTTCTTCTGCCGTTATGTAACTTCCCCTGGATCTATAAGCTTCCATAAATTCCATTCCTTCTATAAACTATGTCTGCTTTGGAGGTTCATCCCAGAAACCAGCAGCTGACTATGACATAGAACATGTGGTTGTGCCCAGCTATGTACATGGGTTTGGGGAGTTGAACACAGTGGTCTCAGGCCCCCTGTGTCATGCTTGCATAAGAAGCACTCATAACCACTGAGCAATCTGTCCATCGCTCTTCTGACATGTTTTTATGATGACCACATGCCAGAGATATGGTTGAAGCATGGACATTCATGAAGAAATGTGACTGGATGTGAAGGGTGTGATCCAGTACTGATATACTGTGGGGAATCCTGGAAGGCCTGTCTGTTTATTCTTTCTATGACTCTTTCTTCAGCTTCCCTTCTTCCTGGGCGGGGCAGTACCCTCAGAAACATTCTTTAAAAAATTTAAATTTATTTATTTATGTATATGTGTGTGTGTTTATGGGCACATGTGCCACGGCACATACATGGAGGTCAGAGGACAACTTAGAGAGGTGTCTGTGCTCCCCCTTCTTTGCGACAGGAGCTCTTGCAACTCTAAAAGTCAGAGCACTTGACTTGTGAACTTTAGATTTTCCTGGTTCGTCCCATTATTGTGGGCAAGTTGGGATCACAGATGCATGTGCCACTTTGCATGTGGCTTCACATGGGTGTAGGGGAATTGAACCTGAGTTAGCAGGCTTTGCAAGCAAGCTGCTTTAACTGCTGAGCCATCCCCCCAGCCAGCAATGGAGTTCTTAATGTTCTCTTACCAGATGGGAGAGGTCAGAGAATTTCATTACCACCTGTCCCTGAAGAGAGGTTAAAGTAGTGGACTACCTTGGAGAGGAGAGATTCTAGTTTCTGTGGGCTGCCCTGGGCAAAGAGTTCTGTACCTAGAATCAAAGATGAAAAACATGTATGATACTTAAACCTGAACCCACAGTTAGAGGTTCAGGAAGATCCTTGAACCCCAAACACTGGGCTCACATTTGCATTTAACCAAAGAATTGGGCAAATCAAACTGAGAAGGATAATTATTATATTTATTGAGGGAAGTACAGAACTAAGGGTTGTTCATTGTGGGGGCAGCTGTCATTTATGGGGAAGAGGCAATGTTTCTGTGCATAATGTCCCAACTTGTGGCTCTAACAATCTTTCTGTCCCCCTCTACTGCAAAATTCCCTGAGCCATGTTGGGTGCGTTTTTTTCTTTATTAGTTATGTACATACTCAGTGTGTAAACAGCACATGTTGGTACCATCCTTAGCCTCATCCCTGTTGCTCATTTCTCCAATCCTCTGTGGTTTCAGCTGGGGCCAGGGAGAAGTGCGCTGGATCATTTATCTCCTCAGGTCCTGCTGTCATCTGAAACAGAGAAGCAGAATCTCCAGTGGAGAGTGCAGTCAGCACTGGTTAAATGGGATAACCATTACTAATTTACAGAGAATTTAAAGATTGTAGACCAATTTATAGCCCAAGATTAGTGGAGCTTGACATTGGAAAGCAAAGTCATTATGTAGATATGATTCTGACTTGTTTCCCAGTTTCAGATATGGTTTCCTTTCCACTGAGTGGATCTGTTAGCCAATCCAAGAGCAGTTGGTTACCCACCATGGCTGTGTGCCACTATTGCACTTGTGTGAGCATCATGTCAGGTTGTTTGCTTCTGAGTAGCTTAGACTTTGAGTTGCTTGGACAGATGTTGGCCACTTTCCCCTAGTAGCTCATGTAGTGCCTTCCAGCACTAGATGGGCTAATTGTCTGGGGACTGGCTCTCTTCTAGATTCCAACCAGGTCTCTCCATGGTCTGTGCTGACAGCATATGGTGTCTTCAGCAGTAGGGTCTTACCATTAACCTCTGGTGGGTAATCAAGTGCTCTGACAGAAGTCTGTCTTCTTTGTTTTGGGATACTTTGTAGGTCTCTCCAATCAACAGCTTGTTGTGGGTGTTAACTACATACTGGTACAGGGAATTACAGGCCAGCACCAAAGGAAAAGAAAAAAAAAGAGAAAAAAAGAGAAACAGGAGAAATTTAAGGTTAGGCTTCATCTCACCCTCTCCAGGGCCCTTTGATTCAGGTGCTCCCCCTAAGGTCCTGTTGAGGGTTCAACCTTTTAGTCTAACTTCCAGGATATAGGTTTCTATGGTACCAGTTCAATTTGGGTTCAGTTTTGTCCCCCCCCCCCACTTCCCCTTTCCCCAAGCCCTACCCTCCCTATTGTCCAAGCCTCGAGATGCCATTCAGGTATGTCAGCAACTCAGGCTGATCCAGGTTAGGAACTGCAGATGAGTGAGACCATGTGATGATTGTCTTTCTGTGATTGTGTGAGTTCACTTAGTATGATCTGTTCCAAGTTTGACCATTTTTTTCTACAAATTTCATTGTGTCATTTTTTCTTACTGCTGAGTAGAATTCCATCATGTAGATATACCACATCTTGGTTATCCATTCATCCAATGATGGGCACCTGGGTTGATTCCAGTTCTTAGCTATTATGAATTGAGCAGCTATAAACATGGTTGAGCAAATATCTCTGAACTGAGATGTGGAGCTTTTAGGGTAAATGCCCAGTAAGGGAATAACAGGGTCTGTTGGTAACTCTATATTCATCCTTTTCAGGAGTCTCCATATTGATTTCCATAGTGGTTGTACCAGCTTACATTCCCACCAACAGTGAATGAGTGTTCCTATTTCTCCACATCCTCACCAACATTTGTTTTCATTTGATTTTTTTAATGTTTGCTATCCTTACTGGGGTAAGGTGGAATCTCATAGTTGTTTTAATTTGCATTTCCCTAATGGTTAGGGATGTTGAACATTTTCTTAAGTGTGTGTTAGCCATTTGTAATTCTTCCTCTGAGAACTCCCTATTCAGTTCTCTGCCCCACTTTTGGAGTGGGTTGTTTTATTTTTATTGGTTAGGTTTTTTTTTTTTTTTTTGAGTTCTTTGTAGATTCTAGATATTAGGCTTCTGTCAGTGGTATAGCTGGCAAAGATTTTTCTCCCATTCAGTGGGTAATCTATTGGCTCTGCTTATGGTATGTTTGTCTGTGCAAAAGCTTTTTAGCTTCATGAGATCCCATTGGTTGAGTGCTTGTTTAATTTCCTGGGCTACTGGGGTTTTGTTCAGGAAGTCTTTTCCCAGTCCTATATCATGGAACATGCCTCCTATTTTTTTCTTCCAGTAGTTGAAGAGTTTCAGGTCTTATATTGAGGTCTTTAATCCATTTGGACTTGATTTTTGTGTATGGAGAAATGAGTGGGTCTAATTTCATTTTTCTACATATGGTCATCCAATTTGTCCAACACCATTTGTTGAAGATGCTGTCTTTTCTCCAGTCTACATTATTGGCACCTTTGTCAAAGATCAAGTAGCTGTAGTTACTTGACCTAAGGTCTGGGTCTTCAATTCTGTTCCATTGGTCTATGTTTCTGTTTTTATTCCAGTACCATGCTGTTTTTTTTTTTTTTTTTTTTAAACTATGGGCTTGTAATATAGCTTTAGATTGGGAATGGTGATACCTCCAGAGTTTTTCTTTTCTTTTCTTTTTTTTTTTTTTTTTTTTTTTTTTTTTTTTTTTTTTTTTTTTTTTTTTTTTTTTGCTGAGGATATGTTTGGATATCCAAGGCCTGCTGCCATTCCATATGAATTTTGAGATCATTTTTTCAATCTCTGTGAAGAATGATGCTGGTATTTTTATTGGTATTGCATTAAATCTGTATATTGCTTTTGGTAGAATTGCCATTTTCACAATATTAATTCTACCTATCCAGGAGCATGGGAGATCTTTCCATCTTCTCAACGCCTCCTCAATTTATTTCTTGAGTTTTTTTTTTTAAAGTTTTTTGTTTATAGGTCTTTCACATCCTTGGTTAGTGTTATTCCAAGGTATTTAATTTTTTTTTTGTTGCTATTGAAAATGGGACAGCCTCACTGATTTCTTTCTCTGTATATTTGTCCTTTGCATATAGAAAAGCTACTGATTTTTGTGCATTGATTTTGTATCCTGCCACTTTACTGAAGGAATTAATCACCTTTAGAAGTTTTGAGATGGAGACTTTCAGGTCACTTATGTACAGGATCATGTCATCTGCAAATAGGGCTAACTTGACTTCTTCCTTTCCAATTTGAATCCCTTTTATTTCTTTCTCCTGTCTTATTGCTTGGGCTAGTACTTCTAGTACTATGTTGAAGAGCAGTGGTGAGAGTGGGCACCCCTGTCTTGTTCCTGATCTCAGTGGGAACTCCTTGAGTTTTTCCCCATTAAGTATTATTTGGGCTTTAGTGCTTTATATATAGCCTTTATTGTGTTGAGATATAAACCCTCCATGCCTATTCTTTCCAGTGTTTTGATCATGAAGTGGTGTTGTATTTTGTCAAAGGCCTTCTCTGCATCAATTGAGATGATCATGTGGTTCTTATGGTTAAGTTTATTTATGTGGTGTATTATGTTGACTGATTTCATATGTTGAACCATCCCTGCATCCCTGGGATGAAGCCTACTTGATCAAGGTGGATAATGCTTTTGATGTGTTGTTGAATTCAGTTTGCAAGGATTTTGTTCAGGATCTTTGCATCTAAGTTCATCAGGGATATAGGCCTATAGTTTTCTTTTCTTGTTGCATCTCTGTCTGGTTTTGGTATTAGGGTGATGCTAGCTTCATAAAAGGAGTTGGGGAGGATTTCCTGGTCTCTGATTATGCAAAACAGTTTGAGAAAAATTGGTTTCAGTTCTTCAATGAAGGTTTGATAGAATTCAGCTGAGAAGCCATCTGGTCCTGGACTTTTCTTTTGGGGGAGGTTTTTGATTACCTTTTCAATCTCCATGGATGTGATAGGTTTGTTTAGGAGATTAATCTGCTCTGAGTTTAGTTTTGGTAGGTGGTATCCATTTCTTCCAGATTATCCAATTTTGTGGAGTAGAGGTTTTGGAAGTATGCCCTGATGATTCTTCCAATTTCATTGATGTCTGTTGTGATCTCTCCTTTTTCATTTCTGATTTTGTTAATTTGAGACTTCTTTTTTTTTTGCTTGATCAAATTGGCCAGGGGTTTGTCAATCTTGTTTATTTTTTCAAAGAACCAGCTCTTCATTTCATCAATTTTTAAAATTGTTTTCTTAGTTTCCAGTTCATTAATTTTTCTTTCCATCTGGAGCTCTTTGGGCTGGATACTTCTTGTTTTTCCAGTGCTTTTAGGTGGACAGTTAGTTTATTAATTTGGTAACTCTGTCTTTGTAATGAAGGCATTTAGCACTATGAATTTTCTCCTTAGGACTGCCTTCAGTGTGTCCCATAAGTTTTGGTAGGTTGTTTTCATTATCATTCAATTCTAGGAATTTTACAATTTCTTTTTTGATTTCTTCCACAACCCATTCATTGTTTAAAAGTGTGTTGTTTAGTCTCCAGGAGCTGGTGGAGTTCTTGATGTGTTGTCTTGTTAATTTCTAGCTTTAAAGCATTGTGATCTGACATGATGCAGGAAGTTACTTCAATTTTCCTGACTTTATGAAGGCATGCTTTATGGCCTAATATATGGTCAATTTTGGAGAAGGTTCCATGGGCTGCTGAGAAGAATGTATATTCTGTAGAGTTGGGGTGGAAAGTTCTGTAGATGTCCATTAGGTCTAGTTGATCTATGATGTTGTTGAGCTCTATTATTTCCCTGTTGATTTTCTGCTTGGATGATCTGTCTATTGATGATAGTGGAGTATTGAAGTCTCTGACTATGATGGTGTTGGTGTTTATTTCTGTTTTGTTGTCAAGTAGATTTTGTTTTATAAACTGTGGTGCACCTGTGTTTGGTGCATATATATTTATGATTGTGATGTGCTCATGTTGGATCATTCCCTTGATGAGTAAGAAGTGGCCTTTTTTGTCCTTTTTGATTACTTTTGGTTTGAAGTCTATTTTATCAGATATTAATATAGCAACACCCACTTATTTTTTATTTCCATTTGCTTGGAATATCATTTTCCATCCTTTCACCCTGAGGAGGTGTCTATCTTTAGTGGTGAGGTGGGTTTCTTGAAGACAGCAGATAGAAGCGTCCAGTTTTTTGATCCATCCTGATAACCTGTGTCTTTTGATGGGTGAGTTAAGACAATTAATATTTAAGGTTATTACTGTGAGGTTTGAATTAATCCCTGCCATGATGAGGTGTTTTATGGGGTTTGGTGCTTTCTTGTGTTTTGTACTATTTTTGAGCCTGGTCTATTTTTGGTTATTGTGATCTTCTTCTTGTTGGCTCTTGAGATTGGTTGTTTGATTCTTCTGTGTGGAGTATTCCCTCAAGTATTCTCTGTAGGTTTGGCTTTGTGTTCATATAATCATAGAGTTGACTTTTTTTCATGGAAGTTTTTCTTTCACCATCTATTATGAGGGATACTTTTGCTGGGTAGAGTAGCTTGGGTTGGAAGCCATAGTTTTTTAGACTTTGAAATTTCAGTGTTTCCAGGCCCTTCTGGCTTTCAGGGTTTTTACTGACAAATCTGAGGTAATGCTGATGGGATTGCTTTGTGTATGTTGTTTTTTGTTTTCTCTTATTGCTTTTAACACTCTTTCTTTGTTTTCATTGTTAAGAGTTTTAACTATGATGTGTCTTGGAGAGTTTCTTCTTTGGTCCTGTCTGTTTGGTGTTCTGTGGGCTTCTTGTATCTGGATGGGCCTCTCTTTTGAGAGATTGGGAAATTTTTCTTCAATAATTTTGTTGAATATGTTCTCTATGCCTCTGGCCTGGATTTCCTCTCCTTCTGGTATACCCATGATCTGGATGTTTGGTCATTTTAGGGTATCCCACAGTTTTCTTCATATTCTGTTCACTTGATTTTTTTGAACTTAGCAAAGTTTTTGGCCTCCCAATCAATTTCTTCTGTCTTGTCTTCCAGGTCAGAGGTTCTGTCTTCCACATGAGTAACTCTGTTGGTGAGGGGTTCTAGAGAGGTTTTTATAATTTCTATTTGATTTTTGTTTTCTGTTGTGTTATTTTGCATGGTGTCCATCTTTTTTTTTTTGAGGTACAGTTTCAATTAGAGTTCTGATTTTCTTGATGCTTCCTGGAATTCATTCTTGCATTTGATCAAGTCTTCATTAAGCTTAATCAACTGGTTGTTGAGATCTTCCATTTCTTGACTCACCTTCAATTTATTCATATCTCTTTTGAGGTTCTAACATTTTCTTCAATCAAGTTAAGCCTACTGTCAAAAGCTGAACGCTCTAGGAGATGATTCTGTTCAATTTCATTGATAAGATTGTTGGCTCTTTGATGGTTTGCTTCCAGTTCAGTGATTTTTTTGATCAGGGTCTCATTGGTTGTTGTGTTTTCATTTTGGGAATGAATTTCTGTTGATTTCTCTATGATTTCATTGGAGGCTTCCATTGTAGGACTAGGCATCCTTGGTGGAGATCTCTCAGTTTCTGACTCAGGTGAACAGGGACATTTGGTACCCAGTGGCCAGTCAGGATACCAGAGCAAAAGGCCTGATTCCACAGCTCGTGGCATCTATGAGAAATGGGGTCTTCCCTCTTCAAAATAGTTTGAATTTCTTTGACACACACTCAAGACACCTTCCATATTGATTCTAGTGGTGGCAAATCTTCAATGAACTGAAACCAGCATGGTATCATTGTGGTTGGCACAGCATAAGATATTATTAGTCTGAAACATATTTTTTTGAATCTTAGTAATATATCCCAGATTACTATTCAATTTCAGTACTAGGTTGATCATGCTCTTGATCCTTCTAGATTTAAAATCCCAATTTGGGCTGGGATGACAGCCATGTGCTACTACATGTTTGGTTTTGCAGTTTATATAATCTAAAAATAGGCATCTTTGTGCCTATTAAACAATTACCAAGTACATTTCTGCATATGTTTAAAGATAAAACAGTATTGAAAGACAAGTGTTGAACCAGGTCATTTCAGTTGTTGGTACTATCATGATCATGTGTCAGGCAAATTTATATGATTTTATGCCTTGAAGAAAGGCATTGAGCCATCCCAGAGGTTTGTGCCTTTTGTTTGTGGTGTATTTGTCCTATAAGTCAGAACACTCAGTCATTATCTGTTGACTGAATAAATGTGCAACAAATGTATATGCTATTATTTTTCAAATGTATACTGACAATATAATGGCTTTAAAATTATAGAATGACAAAAACTCACTGAGAATTCAGCATTGTTCCTCTATAGATTCTAAAATCAAAACTGTTGAGATGTAATGTTCAAAGTGGAGAGGGCTGGGCACAGTGGCACACATGTGTAATCTCAGTACTCAAGAGGCTGAGGAAGGAGGATAATGAGTTTGAGGCTAGCCTGCGATACAATAGTTTCATGCTAGCCTGGGATGCAAGGTGAAAACTCTTATCTGCTGAACCATCTCCTACCCTGATAAGCCTGGATTTTGATGTGTTAATGAAACATGCATACATACATAGGTTAGCATAGGATGCATGGTGAGACCCTGTTTGAGCTGATATAAATACAAAAAAACAAAATTGAAAAAGTTGAATTTTGAGAAAGTTTTCATGAAACTCAATTCTCATCTTATTTTTTATTTGATTTAATTTTTTCAGTTCCTGTACAGGTAGTTATTTGCATGTCAAAGCAAATACTCTTTCTGAGCAACATTATCAGCCTTCATTTCCCAGTTCCTTCCTTCCTTCCTCTCCCAATAAAGTTGATGTTTTGAACCTTCCTTCCTTCCTTTTTTTTTTTTTCTTTTTTTTTTTTTTTTTTTTTTTTTTTTTCAAGGTGGGTCAAATCTTAAGACAAAGCTGACCTGGGTATTCAGAGTGGCCTTGAACTCTTTGGGATCCTCCTACCTCTGCTTCCTGTGTGTACTCTGCTAGCATTATTACCTGGCAAAATATGTTTTTTAAACACCTTTTTGATTTTATTTGATTTATGAACATCTCTGGGGACACATGGGTTTAAGAAGTTTTTTTATTCTGTTTCCATACCATCTTGTTAGGAAGGATGCCTGGGGTTCATTCAGGACAAGATTTATTTTCCTCTTTCTTATACAGCACAGCTGAAATCATGAATGTTTTGTACTGGCTGCCCACAATCTTGCATATGGAAATGGGATTTTAGATTTTTGCTTTCCAATTCTTAGTAGTTTTTAGGGCTTTTGATTAGAACACTGGAGATGGGATTTTTAAAGTCAAAATCCATGGTGAGCCCCACTGAGGGTTTGATCACATTCGGAAGGCAGTGGGACACAGAATGTCCTGTACTCCCAATGGCTGCACATCTGTATTTTGGGGGGGCTCTTAAAAGTTTATACAGAACAGATGTTTGAGTAGCTCTTTTGATATACCAAGCCAAGCAGAGATGACATTTTCTTCAATTTAGGGCTGAGTTTTTAATTTTTTTCATTTTTTGCATGAGTGGGTTTATTTGTAATGTGGGATTTTCCATAATTTTTTATTTTATTTTTTTCTTATTTATTTATTTATTTAAAAATATTTTTTCATCTATTTTGTTTAGTGACAACTTCTTTAATTGTAAACAATATCTCATGGTTCTTCCCTCCCTCCCTCCACTTTCCCCTTTGAAACTTCACTCTCCATCATATCCCCTCCCCCTCTCAATCAGTCTCTCTTTTCAGTTTGATGTCTTGATCTTTTCTTCTTATTATGATGGTCTTATGTAGGTAGTGTCAGGCACTGTGAAGTCATGGATGTCCAGGCCATTTTGTGTCTGGAGGAGCACATTGTAAGGAGTTCTACTCTTTCTTTGGCTCTTACATTCTTTCTGCCCCCTCTTCTGCATGGACCCTGAGTCTTGGAAGGTAGGTCTGAGATGTTTCAGTGCTGAGCACTCCTCTGTCCCTTCTTCCCAGCACCACAGTGCCTTCTGAGTCATCCCAATGTTGTCACCATCTGAAAAGAGAAGCTTCTCTAACCAAAAGTGATAGTAGCATTAATATATGGGTGTGAACATTAAGAGAAGTGCTTACTGGGCAGTTTGGTGAGCACAGTATATACATTTAGTGAGACACCAGCAGACATTACATCCTTAGGGCTCATGACTACCCCTGTCATATGTTTTCAGTATCAGGGATGTGTTCCCTCCCATGGAGTGGGCCTCCAGTCCAATTAGAGAGTGGTTGGTTTCCCCCATAACAGACATGCCATTATTGCACCCATTGGCTCATTTGGCCTGGCCAGCCAAATTTAAAGCTTGCAGTGTTCACTGTTGAGTACCTTCACTGGTGTTTTCTCTCTCCCATTGAATTGCATGCAGCGTAGCTTTTTCCAACTTTTTGTCAGCTGGTCCACATGGAGGAGGCTTTCAGCTCAGCTCCAGCAGGTTTTCTCAGTGAACTTGCCACCCAAGTATGTGGAGTCTTCAGCAATAGGGTCTTACCATCTATTCCTGGTGGGAAACCAAAGGCCTCGGCAATGACCTATAATGTTTTGGGGGTATATGTGATCTCCCTGGCCAACAACTCACTGGAAGGTATCCCATCCCTGGCACTGAAAATTTTCTAGTAACAATCTATGACTTCTGAGTGTTCCATTGTCCAGAAAAGTAGGTTTCCATATGACTTTTTTATATCCTCTTAGATTTTGATTAACCCTCCCTCCACTGTTCCTTTACTCAATCTCTTCCCCTGACCTCACTTAGGCCTTTTCACCACCATTAATCTGTTCTTCTACTTACATATATACAATACCATCCTATTAAGTCCCCCCTCCCTCCCTTTCTATTCCATCTATATCCCCTTTCTACCTTACTGGCTTCTGCTACTGAGTTTTATTTTTACTCACATAGAAGTCCAATCATTTGTAGCTAGGATCCACATATGAGAGAGATCATGTGACATTTGGCTTTCTGGGCCTGGATTACCTCACTAAGTATAATCCTTTCCAGATCCATCCATTTTCCAGCAAATTTCATAACTTCATTTTTCTTTACCACTGAGTAGAACTCCATTGTGTAAATGTGCCATATCTTCATTATCCACTCATCAGTTGAGGGACATCTAGGCTGGTTACATTTCCTAGCTATTGTGAATAGAGCAGCAATAAACATGATTGAGCAAGTATCTCTAAGGTAGTGAGATGAGTCCTTAGGATATATGCCTAGGAGTGGTATAGCTGGATCATATGTAGATCTATATTTAGCTGTCTTAGGAACCTCGACACTGATTTCCACAATGGCTGGACCAGATTGCATTCCCACCAACAGTGTAGAAGGGGTCCTCTTCTTCACATCCTTGCCAGCATTTATAGTCATTTGTTTTTATGATGGTAGCCATTCTGACAGGAGTAAGATGGAATCTCAAGGTAGTTTTAAACTGCATTTCCCTGATGACTAGAGATGTAGAACATTTTTAAGATGTTTATATGCCATCTATATTTCTTCTTCTGAGAACTCTCTATTTAGTTCCATAAGCACATTTTTTAAATTGGGTTGTTTGATTTCTTATTATTTAATTTTTTGAGTTCTTTGTATATCCTAGATATTAACCCTCTGTCAGATGTATAGCTGACAAAGATTTTCTCCCATTCTGTAGGTTGCCTCCTTGCTCTATTCACAGTGTCCTTAGCTGTACAGCTTTGTAATGTCATCAGGTCCCAGCAGTTGATCTGTGGTTTTATTTCCTGAGTGATTGGGGTTATATTCAGAAAGTCTTTGCCAAGACCAATATATTAAAGGGTTTTCCCTACTTTTTCCTTTAGCCGTTTCAGAGTTTCAGGTCTGATATTAAGTCTTTGATCCATTTGGACTTGATTTTTTGTGTATGGAGAGAGACAAGGATCTATTTTCATCCTTCTACAAATGCATATCCAGTTTTCCCAGCACCATTTGCTGAAGAGGCTGTCTTTTCTCCAATGAGTATTATTGGCTTTTTTGTCAAAGATCAGGGCTGGAGAGATGGATTAGTGGTTAAGGCGCCTGCCTGACAAGACCAATAAGAAGGATTTTCCAATTTCCAGTTCCCACGTTTAGACAGATGCAAAGTCTGATAAGGGGCAATGATCCATTTGATTTGATTCTTGTGCATGGAGAAACATCTGAATATTTGTTCACAGCAGCTGAGAGACTGCAGTTTTCCCAGCACCATTTCTGACCTGTCTTCCTCCCTCTCTCTCTCTGTATTCTCTCAAAAAAAAAAAAAAAAAAAAAAAAAAAAAGATCAGGTGGATATACCTGGACTTACATCAGGGTCCTCTATTCTGTTCCATTGATCTACATGTCTGTTTTTGTGCCAGTACCATGCTGTTTTTGTTACTATGGCTCTGTAATCAGGTATGGTGATACTACCACCCTTATTTTTGTTGCTCAAAATTTTTTTAGATATCCGAGGTTTTTTTGTGCTTCCAAATGAATTTTTGGATTGTTTTTTCTATTTCCATGAAGAATGCCATTGGAATTTTGATGGGGATTGCATTAAATGTGTAGATTGCTTTAGGTCGGATTGCCATTTTCACAATATTGATTCTTCTGATCCAAGAACAGGGGATGTTTTTCATTTCTTAGTGTCTTCTGCAATTTCTTGCTTGAGAGTTTTAAAGTTCTCATTGTAGAGATCCTTCACTTCCTTGGTTAGGTTTATCCCAAGGTACTTTATTATTTTTTTGATGAAATTGTGAATGGGAGTGATCCTCTGAGTTCATCCTCTGTGTGTTTGTCGTTAACATATAGAAAGGCTACTGATTTCTGTGTGTTTATTTTGTATCCTGCTACATGGCTATAGGTGTTTATCAGCTCTAACAGTCTGCTGGTAGAGTTAAAGACAGATTTTCTTAAGTCTCAAAGTTCAACTTCTAAATATTGGTGCTCTATTTACAAAACTAGTAACATATAAAAATAAGGACATTAGTTGGGCATGATGGTGCACACCTTTAATCCCAACACTTGTGATGCAGAGGTCGGAGGATTGTTATGAGTTTGAGGCCAGCCTAGGACTACAGAGGAAGTTTCAGGTCAGCCTGGGGGTAGAATGAAACCCTACCTCGAAAACAAAACATAACAAAACAAAACAAAACAAAACAAAAGGACATTGACTTTCATTATTTGGTTTGTGACTTACTAACTCAAGTTGTTTCTTCTTCAACATGTGTATGTGTGTGTGGTTGTGTCTCTGTGTGTGCAGGTGCACATGTACGTGTGTCTAGGTAGAGGGCAAAAGTTGTAAGGGATGTCTTTCTTGATTACTCGCCTCCTGATTTTACTGTGGCAGGGTCTCTCACATGAGCCCAGAGCACGCTGACTCAGCTGGTCTACTAGCTGGCCAGCTCAGCCATGGATCCCATCTCCACCTCCCTGTGTTGGGATTGCAGGAGACCACCATGCCCACATAGACACTGGGAATTTGAACTCTGGTCCTCAGGCCAGTGTGGCAAGCACTTTACAGACTAAGCCTGCCCCTTTACTCAGGTTTAACTGATTAAAACTGCCTGAACACTTCACTGTAAACTAGTTCCTTTCATATCTCAGCGAATGAAGCAATTTTGAACATTCTCAGCTGCATTTGCAATTGCAACCTTCCTGATGTTTTGGCTATTCCAACCTCCAAGGCTGACTGGCAAAGCTAATTGATGGCTTTATGCACTTAAGCAGCTCTGTAAATCTAGTAAACTGAACTTGAAAGTGCGGTCACCCAGCTTTCTCAGGAAATATTCACATACTGTCTATGGGCTTGCTCCAACTCTCTTATTGAAAGTGTGGTCACTCAGCATTCACATACTGTCCACAGGATTACTCCAACTCTTATTTCTTTCAAGTCAAATTGCAAGCCTACAATTATAAATTTCAAATGAAAACCATAAAGTTTCTTGAACTTGCCAAATTGTTTTAATTTCTAATAACAAATGTATGTATTATGATGAAGTTGACAGAATTTAAATTTGTAATTTTAATCTTCATCCTACTATAAAGCTTGATGCCCCTAACTCCATTCAGCCATGATCATAAATATAGTAGGGCCATTAGTGGCCAGTACACTGAAGGCTTGCGACCCTGATTCTGTTACATTTTCTTGGTACCAAGTTCACTTCTCCAGTCAATGTGGAATCCAAGTTCATGGCTTCTACCTGGCCTTCAAAGTCCCACACTTTCAGTTTTCACTCCTGGCCAGTAATTTGGTGTGTGTGTGTGTGTGTGCGCGCTGGCGATGGAAACTTGATTCATGCTAGGCAAACATACGCCCCATACTCCTTCAGCCAATTTTGATTATAATTACTTTCAGAATGTTGTCATGTGATTTGCATGGGTAAGGTTTGTTCCCCCTTAGGTTGCAGCTAATTTCTGCCAGTACTTTCTAAGAATCAGCTCATTTTCTTCCCTTTAACAGGAGTCTGCATTCTTTGAGTCTGCATTCTTTTTCTTTATTCTGTGTGTGTGTGTGTATGTGTGTGTGTGTATGTGTGCATGTGCTTGCGAGTGCCATGGCATATATGTGGAGGTCAGAGAACAACTTCAAGTGTTGGTCCTTGCCCCTCACCTTATTTGAGATGGGGTTTCTTTTTATTCATGCCTATATTTATTCATACTGCATAATATGTCAGTCTATCTGCTCTGTGAGCTTCTGGAGTGTCTGCTGCCTCCGTCTCCCATTTTGCTGCAGGAGTGCTGAGATGGCCAATGTTCTAGCTTCACATGGGTTTTGAACTTAAGTCCTCATGCTTGTGTGACAAGCACTTTATCTGCTGAGCCATCTCCCCAGTCCCCAGGAGTCTACATTCTTTGCCTGGTAGCTGTTCACAGCACTGCAGTCATTCTGCTGACAAGTTAAATGCCTGAATGAATGGGAGTATCATCCACATGTGAATCCCTGTTGATTTCAGTTTCCTTTGTTCAGTGCTGACAATTGCTCAGCTTACAGGTAAGATCCACCTGTGACGCTTCTCTGTTGTACACACCCGGGGCTCCACTTTCAGTCTACTTAAGTCAGGCCTCTGCCCTGGCCTGTTACAGGTGCTACAGATGATGGTGATGTTGGAGGCTGAGAGAGGCTCACACACCACAGTTGCAAGAAAAGTTGGGCTGCAGGGATGGCTTAGTGGTTAAGGCCCAGAACCGACATAAGCCAGACATACAAGGTGATGTATGTATATAAAGTCATGCATGCACATAAGGTGACACATGTGCCTGGAGTTCAATTGCAGTGGCTAGAGGCCGTGGATGCCAAGTCTCTCTTTCTCTCAACCTCTCTCTCTCTGTGTCATAAAAAAGGAAAACTAAAAAAGTTTTCTCCTTACTCCTACTTCATAGAATCACCAATGGGAAATGCCCAGAGAAATGAGCAAGACTCGAGTCGGGAGGTTTGGCTAATGCATGGCTGGACCATGATCCCATGACAAACAATGAACAAGATGTCCAGATGTGGTTATAAAGCTTTTATGATATGTGCTTCTTGTGTGTTGGCTTGAAGTGCTTATGCATGGACCACTGGCTGGCTTTCACACTGTCTCCCTGCCTCAGGTTTCTGCTGATGTACTCCACTGTTCTCTGCAGCTACTACAACTCAGCCTTGACCACAGCGGTGGTTGGAGCCATCAAGGTAGGGATGGAGCCTTGTCATGAACACCAGTATGGGAATCAAACCCATGCTGTCTGGAAGCTGATTGCTTCTGCTCTTGTTAGCATTGGTGCAGTGAGCATGGAAACTTGTGACATGCTCAGCAGGGTCTATGTGATCCCTTCTTACTTCCAATGTCATGCATGAATCAAAGAGAAACTGCCAATGAAAAGGAAAGACACATTATTTCTTTTAAGTTGAGAGGTGTGGTGAGTAGGGATAGTTTTGGAAAAACAAGTGGAAACTGGAAAGAAAAGAAATCTAAATACCTATAAGCATCCTGTTATCTACAGTTTGGTTTTTTGAGGTCTGTGCTCACTGATAAAGTGATGAACTTGCAGATCACAAGGATGTGTGTATGTGTATGTAGGTGTATGTATGTGTATGTATATGTGCATGAATTTGCACACACAGATACACACTGGTGAATGAATAGGTGAGGAGGGGTTCACACAAGCTCCTTGAGTGAGGAAACTGGCTTGCTACAGCCTGTCCATTGGCTGCTCAGAGTTTCCCAGAATACACTGAGTCCTTCGAATTTATTAGATGTCTACTCTGTTCAAGGTGAAGACAATATGACTGAAATTCATTGTGCAATGGTGATATCAACATGGGCTCTACTACTTAACTCTTCCATCTTCTGCTTAGAAATAGGAAAGATAATGCAGTTTTCTGTTATTGTGTCAAAAGCTATTTCTTGAAGCTGGGTGAGGTGGCGCATGCTGTTAATCCCAGCACTTGGGAAGCAGAGGTAAGAGGATCACCATGAGTTTGAGGCCATCCTGAGACTACATAGTGAATTCCAGGTCAGCCTGAGCTACAGTGAGACCCTACCTTGGAAAAAAAGTTATTTCTTTATAAAGCCACATGTAATGATTTTATTCAGCATTCCATGAATATCTTTTCTCTATAAGTCTCTTTGCAAAGTAACTAAAATGTCTAGTTTTTCACCATATGTATTTTACCTAAACTTTTTACTTTTAGTGACCAACACTCTCTTTGTTTTTCAGAATGTATCAGTTGCCTACATTGGGATGTTAGTTGGTGGAGACTATATTTTTTCTCTGTTAAACTTTGTAGGATTAAATATTTGGTGAGTGAGCTTTTTAAAATTATTTTTATTTATTTATTTAAGACAAAGATAGAATGTGGTAGACAGAGAAAGAGAGAGAGTATGTGAATTTGGGCACACCAGGGCCTCCTGCCACTGTAAACAAACTCCAGGTACATGTGCCACTTTGTGTATCTGGCTTTATGTGGATGCAGGGGAATTGAAAAAAGACCAACAGGCATTGCAAGCAAGTGCCTTTAACCACTGAGACATCTCTCCAGCCCCTGGTGAGCGAGATTTTTAAACAAACTTATTTTAGTAAAATAAGAAATGTAATTTGACTAATTGGGATGTAATAAGTAAAAAAAGCAAAAAGAAATGTTATTTATTTTGTTCTACTATGCTGGGGATGCAACAAGGGCCCTGTGCATGCTGGGCAAGCCCTCTACTATTGCACTACACCCACACATCCTCTCCTGTTTTTATAACTCATGTGGACCCAGGGGGTTTTGTCAGAAAAATTCACAGATCTGAGCAGGGTGTGGTGGTGTACGCCTCAAAAAAAAAAAAAAAATCACAGATCTGAATTTAATTCATGCATGTTCCTCACTGAAAGGTCTCCCAAGTTGTGTGTTTTCCTTCTGCCAAGTGGGTTGCATCATCTTATGGACCTTCAAAATGTCATGTCCTAAGGATGTTGTAGCAGGTGTTGCTGGGACAAAACATGGAATGGGAAGCTGCTTATGGGAGAAAGACTTATTTTAGGCTTATAGTTGTGTTTTTTCCCCCCAGACTCTAGCCCAGGCTGACCTGGAATTCACTATGTAGTCTCAGGGTAGCCTTGAACTCACAGCGATCCTCCTACCTCTGCCTCTGGAGTGCTGGGATTAAAGGCATGCGCCACCACGCCCGGCTTAGATTTATAGCTTTGAGAGGAAGCTTCATGATGGTGGAGGAAACTTGGTAACTGGCTCACACCATCTCTCCGCAGCAGAGAGCACCAGCTAGCTCTGACCATGCAGGGGACTAAACAGACCCCAGGGCCCACGCCCAGCGGCACACCTCCTCCAGCAAGGCTCCACCTCCCAAAGGCTCCACCCTGGGGACTAAGTGGGAAGTGTCATGACAGGCACCAGGCTGGGGGGCATTTTCTGTTCAACCCACCACAGACGCTTTGAGAGCCAGGCTTTCGCATGTCAGTACAAAACCAAAACTCTTCCTGAGGCTTTGGATTTGGTTTAATGGTTCTTTTTTGTTTTTCTTCTGCTGCCAAAGCTTTGTAGATGAGAAGGAGAATCCTAGAAACCTGAATAATTCTGTTTCTATAAGCCAGTGACTGTGTTTACAAAGACATCAGTGGCGCTGGGGGCAGCACCTTCACTTCGTTTTGCTTTCTCTTTTCAGCATGGCCGGGGGTTTACGATACTCTTTTCTAACGCTGAGCAGCCAGTTAAAGCCGAAGCTCACTGTGGATGAAGAGAACGTCCCGGTTCCAGCAGATTTGAAAAGCTAGACAGGGGCGGAGCTGCAGGCGGACTGGCAGCCCTGGCCTGGTGGAAGTGGGCAGCCACCTGGCACAGGGACAGTCGCCCCCTACATCAGAGCACAAACAGAGAAGGAAGACTGCAAAATGCCACTAGAACTACCTCATGTGCCACCACAGCACGAGCCCCTGGGACCTGGCCGCACACAGTGTAGTGTGGACCTGACCAGCCAAAGTGAGTTTGTTTGAGATCAACTTGGGCGGTGAGTATGTTCAAGGCTACCTTGGCATTAACTTCAAGGCCTCAGCCAAGGGCAAGTGCCAGGGAGATTTTCTTTCCTTTTTTTTTTTTAGTTGAAACAGACATCTTTTTAAATAAAAAAATCAGCCAATTAACCTGATTGAAGCTATGTTGGTATATTTTTCCTAATCAAAGTAAAATAAAATAAAAATTCAGTCGGGTGTGGTGGCTCACATCATTAATCCTAGCACTTGGGAAGCAGAGGTAGGATGACTGCTGTGAGTTCCAGGCCACCCTGAGACCACATAGTGAATTGCCGGTCATCCTGGGCTGGAGTGAGACCTTACTTCGAAAAACCAAATAAAATAAAATAATTAAAAAGTCATTTGTATGCATGCCTTATAGTGTGATATTGTAGACATATAGAAAATCATTATTTATGGGGCTGTGACAATGGCTCAGTGGGTAAGAGCTTTTGCAGTCCAAGATTGAAGGCCTGAAAGGGCCTTATTCTCCCTGAGCTACATCCCTAGCACCATGTAACCAGCTGGGCATAGTCACACATGTCTATAAACCCAGTCCTTGGTGGAGCTGAGACTAGGGGCTTCCTGAGAAGCCAATCTGACCCAAAAAAAGGCAGTTCTGGCCTCAATGAGAAATTCTGTCTCAAGGAAACATGTGGATATGAGAACATCTGACATTCTTCCCTGACCTCGGCATGTGTGTACTTCCTGTGCACACAGCTACACAGTATGTGTTACACACCATACCCACCAGTCCCCCCACCACACACAAAAAAGAAAATGGTTATTTACCGAGTCAAGGAATGCTTCACCTTGAGAGAATAATGAGATATTAATTTTAGGATTCATGTTGGAAGAAAATTACAAGATAATGGAAAAATATCTAAGAAGATTATCTGTCTCTTCCTAATGGCCTTTCCCCCAGGCTTACTCAAGGGACTTTGCAATTTAGATCATGTAGACTGTAAGCTAAGGTGTATTCCTTGCAGGGATGTCCAACCTTGTGACAACCTTGTGACACAACATGTCATCTACAAAGTTCACGCTTGAGAACCTCGCAATCAAGCTGGAAAAATTATCACAAAAAATCTTAGAATGTCTTATAAGTCATAAGAATGTCTTATGATTTGGTGTTGGGTCATATTCATAGCTATCCACAGTCACATGTGGCCACTGGGCTGCAGGTTGTACATGCCTGCGAGGCTTACAGGAATGAATTTACCCTCCTCCATCAGGAAGTGGGTCTTTAATTCTTCCCAAATAAACTGGGAAGAGATTAATAGGACAGAAGGCATAGCGATTTCCTCACATGTAACTATGCATGGGAGCCTTACAAAATATGAAAGGTGGTTCAAGTTCAAACACTCTCCTCATAGGAGAGGAGGAGGTGGGAGAGTGGGTCGTTCCAGAGGGGCCGAGAGTAACTTTTAGGGGAGATGAATGGGTGGAAGGACAGACAGTGCCTGAGACAGAATTGCTCTGGATGGTAGGTGTCATGTTTGGTGTACATTTTCCTCCTCTGTGGTAGGAGTTTCTCCTCTCTTGGTTAATGAAATTTCAGAGGGAAGATTGAGTGAAAACAGTTATAATCCTCTCTGGTGGATCTGATCTTTAAGTAGATAAGGGAAAACCTTAGAGAAAAGCTATACATCCTTATGCTCCCCTCCCCAAGGGCTTTTGATTTAATGTAACCAGCCTTGGAAGGCACCGTATTTGGGGTGTGGTTTTATAAAGTCCCAGCCCTGATTTACTGGTGAAGTCCAAGGAACTTTGCAAGTCACTTTGCCCCTTATGGCTTCTAGTGCATCTGTGAAATACAGCCAGATCTCTAACAGTTACCAGCAGCAGCTGGGCCAGAAGTGGCAGCCAAGGAAGGAATGAGTGTGCTGATGAGATCTTTCAATTTACTTTAAATTATTTTTTTATTATTGTAAATGCACAACAAAATTTACCATCTTAAAGTGTGCACTTTAATAATATTAAATACATTTATTTTAGCATGTTTTATGGTTTAGATCCTCTTGGAAGGATCTAGAACCACCATGGAAACAAGCCTATGGACATGTCTGTGAGGGAGTTTCTAGATTAGGTTAACTGGGGTGGGAAGACCCACCTTAACTTTGGGCATCACTACTCCATGGGGTGGAGTTCTGTGCTATACAAAAGGGAGAAGCTGGCTGAGCACCAGCATTTGTTGCTTTCTCTTTCTTGACTGTGGGCCGAATATGACCAGCCACCTTGAGTTCTTACCATCGTGCCTTCCTTGCTACAATGGAAAATCAAATTAAGTCAAAATGAGCCCTTCCTGCCTTAAGTTCTTTTGGTCCGGTATTTGGTCTCAGCATGGAGAAGGATAACTAACTACTGCACTGTGCAGGCAACCTTCAGAATACTTTCACTTGCAGAACTGAAACTCTGTACCCACCAATCAGCTCTCATGCCCTCCTCTCTTCAGCTCTTGACAACCACCTCTCCACTGGGCTGTGACCTTGGCTATTCCCTACTGTGCATATGTGGCGGCGTATGGTACTTGTCTTTTAGTGACTTGCTTATCTCACTTAGCAAAATAGCCTCAAGATGCATCCATGTCATATCATGTACCAGAGTTACCTTCCCTTTGTTTTGAGAGAAAGAGAGAGAGAGACTCTGTGTAGCTCATGTTGCAAACCCGAGGCTTCCTGCTCTAGCGTATACTTTAGCATTACAGACAAGCACCGCCATACAAATTGAATTCCCTTCCTTTTTTAAGGCTTAGTGTATTGTGTGTATAGCACCCCGTTTTGTTTACCTACTCATCTATTGATGGAAACTTGGGTTGTTCCTTTTTTTTTTTTTTAGCATTTATTAATAATGCTGCTATGAGTTGGAGGTACAGATATGTCTTAAATAGCTTACATTCAGGTTGAGGCAGAAGGATTGTAAGTTTAAGGCCAGTGTGCACTGTTGTAAGGATAAGACCAGCCTGAGTCAAATAGCAAGACCCTGTCGAGAAAGAGGGAGACAGGGAGTGGGAGAGAGCTAGTTTTCAGTTCTTTCTTTTGGCTTCATATCTAGAAGTAGAATTCCAATTTTGATTTTTTTGAGGATGTGTTCTACTGTACCCTTTCCACATTTTATATTCCTATTGACAAAGAGTTCCAGTATCGTCACATTTTAGAGAATACATTATTTTCTGCTTTGTTTTTATTTTTTGGTACCAGTCACTCAAATGAGTGGTTTGGTTTTGATCTTCATTTCCATAACTAATGCTTTAGTGACAATGAGCATTTTCTTCATGTGCTTGTGGCCATTTGTGAATCTTCTTAGAGAAACGCCTTGTTGAGCTCTTTCTCTATTTCTTAATCATGCTGTGTATTTTGTTGTTGAGTTCTGGGAGTGTTTTTCTCGTTCTGCTTACTTTTGTTCCCTTGAGGTAAGGTCTCACTTTTAGGCTGACCTGGAACTCATTCTGTAGCTCAAGCTTCAAGCTGACCTTGAACTCATGGCAATTGTTCTACCTCAGCCTTCCCAGTGCACAGATTGAAGGTGTGAGCCATTACGCCTGCCTGTGTTTCAGGTTACTTATAAAGGCTGCTAGAATACGTCCTTGAAGCTTGAAACCCACAGACTAAAACTTGCCAAGCAAAACAATCAAAATCGACTTTGTGCTTTCTTTCAAAATTGTTTTCCTTATCTGTAATTGTTATCCTTGAGATTCTTTTAGAAAATGGTTTTGTAGTTTAAGGCTTTTCCTCCTCTTCCACATGTCGCCAGCAGAGGGCACCATAAGAGCAGCCCTTGTAGCTGGGTGGGCATTAGTGATTTTCACTCTATCAGAAGACCGCGTGGTTGATGGATTCTCTGAGCCAGGTTCTAAATTGTGGTTAGTTGGGTGTTGGATGCAAGAGGTGGTACCAAAGGAGTGTCTTACTCTCAGGAGGCTAAAGAAGACACCTAGTAAGACAGGCCTCTGGAACTTTAATTTTTCAACTAAAACCAACACTGGGTGGGACAAAGTAAATTTGTTTAATTTCCTTGATATTTTGCAACTATTGATCATTTTGGCTTAAATAACAGTGACACCTTTAATTAACCGGGCCTTTTTTCTGCTGATTAATTTTTTCTATATATTAAATATATCTTGAGTTCAGATGTACTGGATTTTTTTTTTCTTTTTGACAGCTGAGGTTGCTGAAAGAATACAACCTAGCAGCTGGGGGAGATGACTTAGCAGTTAAAAATTCTCCCTTGCAAAACCTGCTGGCCCTAGTTTCAACTCCCCAGCATCTATATAAAGGAGGATGTGAAGTGACATATCCTTCAGTGATCCCAGCCTACCTACCACAATGAAAGGAGAGTCCAGAGATCACAGATCAGCTAGTTGGACTAGTGACAAGAGACCCTGTCTCAAAGAAAGTGGAGCAGAGTCCTCAGAATTGTCCTCTGACCTCCACATGCTTGCCAAGGCTTCTGCCTTCACATGCACACACATATGAATGAAAAAAAAATTTTAAAAATAGCAGTACTGTAAAAGTCTTCATTTACTTTTTCCTTTCACACCATCACCTTCATCATTAAGGCTGGCCCCTAAACTTGGGATTACTGTTTTCTGTGACTGGGTAAGTGTAATTAATGGGCTTGTGATTACTATTTTCTATGACTGGCAAGTGTACTTAATACACACATTTTGGGTATTGAAAGTTGCCAAGGGTCAGAAACTTACCCGACCCATAGCTGCAGCTTTGTGGTAGCTTTCCGGAAACAGGGTTTCTAGGAGCTTAGAATCTCCATCTAACTTTCCTGCCTTTTCTCACTGACTGAAGCTTAGAGAAAAGGAAGGTATATCAGTGTAAGTGAAACCGGAAAATTCCACATGATTATTAGTATTAATTAGCTTTCCATGGCTGTGACCAAATGTCTGAGCTAGACTACTTACAAGGTAGAAACATTTCTTTTGACTCAGGTTCAGAGGTGTTGGTCCACGGTGACTTGGGCCTTGTTGCCTTTGGGTCTGTAGTGAGGCAAAAACATCACAGTGGGGAGTGAAAGGTAGAGAAATTGGCTCCCATTGTGGAAGGGATGGAGGGAGAGTGGGTGAGTGGTAGGGTTTTAAAATCTTCTCAGGTATACCCCAATGACCTAACTCCCTCCCAGTTGGCCCCACCTCTTGGTTCCACCACTTCCCATTAGCACCACAGGCTGGTGACCAAGCCATTATCACATGTGCCTTTGGGAGACACGTCTCCAACTTGTAACAGAGAGTCAGAAACATCACGTGTGTGCCTTCCATGGTAAAATCATCGTCAGGACGTCTGACTGAGGATGGGGAAGCCACTGGAATCGTTTTCAGTTTCTCCACACGGAGGCTATTTAGGTGCTTGTGGGTGCAGCTGAGGAGGTAAGAGTTCCCCTTCCCAAGCCCTCAGCCATGAAGTCAGGATAAAGGAGCTCACAATAGGGAGCCCAGAAGAGAGTGAGCACTGTCCTTTTGGAGCACCAGTTACTTTCTCATTGCTGAGACAAAATACCTGCAAAAATCAGTTAGGGCTGGAGTGATGGTTTAGTGGTTAAGGCACATGCCTGAGAAGCCTAAGGACCCAGGTTCGATCCTCCAGGTCCCACGTAAATCAGATGCACACAGTGGCGAATGCATCTGGAGTTTGTTTGCAGTGGCTGGAGGCCATGGCGCACCCATTCTCACTCTTTCTCTCCCCCACCCCTCTCTCTGTCTCTAATAAATAAATAAAAATAAATCTTAAAAAAATCAGTTCAAGGGAGCCCGAGTTTCTTTATCTCACAGCATCTGCTTGCAGTTCGTGGTGGCAGGAGGGCATGGCAGCGGGAGCGGGTCACATTCAGTCCACAGTGACGAAGGAGAGCAGAGCCAGCTCTCTGCTATTTTGTTTTTGTTTTTCTCAGGATAGAGTCTCACTCTAACCCAGGCTGACCTGGAATTCACTATGTAATCTCAGGCTGGTCTCAAACTCATGGTGATCCTCCTACCTCTGCCTCCTGAGTGCTGGGATTAAAGGCGTGCGCCACCACACCCAGCAGCTCTATCCTTTTTATACAGCCCAGGCCTTGGCCCATGAAATGGTGTCACCCAGAGTTAAGGGAGGTCTTCCCACCTTAATTATCTTAATTAATTAATCTAATCAAGATTACAGGTGATTCTAGGTCCCTTCAAGTTGACAATAAAAACCATTATAGCCACTCAAAGTGGAGCTGCCACCAAGGAGAGGTGCAGAGGAGCCAAAGGGACATGTTCAGGGCACAAGTGATGCAGGTTCCTCACTGTCCTCATGCAAGTTTTATTAGGTTTTCTTGCATCAAGGCTTTTTCATGGCCTAAATGTCCTTCAAATGGCCTTGGAAAAATTGTCTATAGTTTTTATCAGCTTTGCTGGTTCCTCTGGAAAATAGGTCCGCAGATTTCTGCACACTACACTACTGTCCATCTGTTCATAGACTTTATAAATGATCCTTTGGGCTCTAAACTTTATCTTCTTGGAATGTCATGCCTTGTAGGAATGTCAGGCCTAATAGGGATGTCTTGGTTTACCTGGGGACCTGGGGTCACATTGGATATTCTAGTAATTTCAATTTGAATGGGGTCTGGTCATGTCTAAATGGAAGCTACCCACACGAGCAGTATGGTTTAGGGCAGGCACTTTGAGTGAGGTCTGGGGGGTGCTAGAGACTAGAGACTGAGGTGGACAATCAGTCAGACTTATGTAATGAGCCTCCAAAGCACTCAGCCCTGTGGCTGGGTGAATTTCCTTGGTTGGCACAGTCCGTGTGTAATGTCCCATATTGATGTTGTGTCCTGATCCCAGAAACAGAAGATAATGGAGGACTCACGTTCATATCCCCCGTATCTCTGTGGGATGATTCTCTTGCCCTGGCTGCTTTTAAGCTGTATATTTTCCCTGTGATGAACTGTAACCACAAGTGTGACAGCTTCCTGTGAGGTCCGCAAGTCATCCTAGCAGAGTGTCAACACTAAGAGTGATTTGGAGAACTCCTTAAACTTGCAGCTGCTATCAGAAGTGAGGGTTGCCTTCTGTGGGCTGTGTGAATCCAAACATCTCATAAGAAAGAAGAATGCCAAGGAACACCCTCCCCCCCCAAAGGAACAAATGCGGGGGCACTCACACATAAGGACACTTAAAAAAATCTTCTGGTGTGTGTACGTGTGTGCAGGTATGTGTGTGCCACAGTGCATGTGTGGAGGTCACAGGACATCATTGAGTGTTGGCTTTTGCCTTCTACCTTGTTTGGGACAGGGTCTCTTATGCACTGCTGTGTATGCTAGGTCTCTCTCCACCTCCCATCTCACTCTAAGAGTGCTGGGATTACCATGTCTGCCTTTACATGAGTGCCGGGAAAACTCATACTTGGTTTTCATACTTGTGCAGCAAACACTTTACCCTCTGAGCCATCTCTTCAGACCCATAAGGACACTGTTGAAAGCAATGTTGTCCTTTTTTTTTTTATTATTTTTTATTTTATTTGAGAGACACAGAGAGAGAGAGAGAGAGAGAATGGGCACGCCAGCAGCCTCTCAGCTGTTGTGAACGAACTCCAGTTGTTTGCGCCCCCTGTGGGCAAGTGTGGCATTGCACCCTCATGTCACTTTTTTTGCATCTGGCTAAATGTGGGACCTGGAAATTGGAAGTGGCGTTCTTAGGCTTGGCAGGCAGGTGCCTTAACCACCAAGCCATCTCTCCAGCCCAATGTTGTCCTTTTAATAAGACCAACAAGGTAAATCATAAGCCCTTAATTTACCAGGGAGAACCAATGCAAGTGGTAGTTAAGACCAATATCTGTGATTGCTTCTGGCAGAATTTAATTGGATTAGACTGATGAGCAAGTTATACCCCAGGGCACTGTGGAAACAAGATCTGGTAATGGGGCTCCCGGGGGCTGCGGAGTAGACCAAATGAAGCAGATGGTTTCATTAGGAACTGTGTGAACATCAGCTGTCATGGATGATGGTGCATACCTATCATCACAGCTACTTCACAAGCTGAGGCAGGATGGCTACAAGTTCAAGGCCAGCCTGGGCTTCATGGAAAGTTGGAGGACAACCTAGGCATTAATAAGACTGTGACTCAAAAGAGATGTAGATCAGTGCACTGCACACTCACACTGTGAGCCCAAACAAAGCCCTCCTTCCTCCAGTTTCCTTTTTCAGGTATTTTGTCACAGCAGTCAAGTAGATATAAAAAAATGACAACACCTGAGGCAGGATGTAGTGCAGGTAGACAGGATTCTTACTGGCATGTTTTCCATTGTTTGTTCTGTTTCTCTTCTTAAATTTAGGATCACATTAAATTGTTATCATTTCAAAATAATTTGTTATATTTAGGTGATTTTTGATAGCCTCATATTAAACACTAAAGAAGACTATATAAAGACAAATCATAAAGAAAAAAAAAGATCAAATCACCCTGCTGGAATAAATCTCTTGATAATCCCATCATGCTTGCATTCTGCATACCTGGGAAATCAGCAACATGTGGATGCTGTCACCAGGTTCTGCTGCCAGCTCAAGATGTATCCTGGTTCTCTTCCACAGCTACAGAGGTCTCTGAGCAGCTATGCCTGGGAACACGATTCCCTTAGTGGCCCTGCTCAACAGGATGTCCTGGAAGTCTCGTTGTTTGCACTAGTCTCTTTTCAAATGAAAGTATTCCCAATGAGCTTGCATTGTTACACCCTGGCAGGGGACTTCTGCCCAAATGTAGAAGTAGGTTTCTCTAGTTCTAATTCATGCCATCTTTAGTTTCGTGTATTCTGCCTCTCCTCTCACTTCCTTTCCCCTGTTCACCTCTATACTCGTCCTTTCCCCGGTATCCTGACCCTCCACTTGCCTGTCTACTATCCCCTCCTTCAATCCTTTCCAGCTTCTACTCTCTCTAAGCTTCATTTTAGCTTTGTGACCAGTACTACTGCTGCTTACAACTTAGAAGGAAATCAAACTATTCAATGTTAAGATTCACATACGAGACGGAACCTGTCACATTTGTCTTACTGAACCTCGGTTACCTCAGAATAATTTTCTCCAGGTCCATCCACTTCTTTGAAAATTTCATAATTTCTTTTTTCTTTACCACTGAAGAGAATTCCATTGTGTATATGCAGCACATCTCCATTATCCATTCTTTAGTTGTTGGGCATCTGGGCTGATTCCATTTCCTACCTATTGTGAATAGAGCAGCCGCACTCATGGATGAGCGAGGATCTCTGTAGTAAAGAATAGTCTTTAGGGTATATGTCCAGGATGGTATAGCTGGATCAAATGTTAAATCTACTGTCAGATTTTTGAAAAACGCCCATTCTGATTTCCATAGTAACTGTACAAGTTGACACTCACACCAACAGTGCATGAGGTTTCCTCTTTCTCTACACCCTTGCCAACATTTGTTGTTATTTGATGATAGTTATTCTGACTGGAGTGACATGGAATCCTAAGTAGTTTTAATCTGCATTTTTTTCTGATGACTAAAGATGTGAACCATGTTTTAGAAATTTATTGACCATTTGTATTTCTTCCTTTGAGAATTTGCTGTTCAGTTACCTGACCCAGTTTTTGAATGGGTAGATTGATTTTTTTTTTTTTTTTTTTTTTTTTGGTTTTGCGAGATATGGTCTCACTCTAGCTCAGACTGACCTGGAATTCACTATGTATTCTCAGGCTGGCCTTGAACTCACGGCAATCCTTCTACCTCTGCCTCCCGAGTGCTGGGATTAAAGGCATGCGCCACCATGCCCGGCGATTGATTTTTTATTGCTTTTTTTGAGTTCTTTATATATTCCAGATATTAATCATCTGTCAGCTGCAAAGCTGGCAAAGATTTTCTTCCATTCTGTAGGTTGTCTGCTGACTCTGTTGATGATTTTCTTAGCTGTGCAATAACATGTTAGCTTCATGAGACTTCAATGGTTAAGTGTTTGACTAATTTCCTGGGCTATTAGGGTCTCATTCAGAAAGTCTTTCTCTATGCCTATATCTTGGAGTGTTCTCCCTATTTTTTCCTCTAGTCACTTCACAGGTTCAGGTCTTATGTTGAGGTCCTTGATCCATTTGGAGTTGAATTTTGTTCAGGGTGAGAGAAGAGTGTCCAGGTTCATTCTTCTATATGTGGTTATCGAGTTTCTCCAGCACCATTTGTTGAAAATGCTGTCTTTTCATTGTGTGTTTTGGCCACTTTGTCAAATATCAGGTGGCTTATATCTGTATCTCCGGCTCTAATGCATTGGTCTATGTGTGTTTTTCTGCCAGTACCATGCTATTTTTTGTTACTATGGCTTTGTAGTGTATCTTGAAATCAGGTATACCAACAGTATTCTTTTTACTGGAGACATTTTTTAAAATTTATTTTTATTTATATTATTCTAATTTTATATTCATAATGGTGACTCCATTATTCTCCTCCCTGTCCTCATTCTTCCATAGGGACCCTCATCAATGGTGAATGTGGGTCATGCATTGTGAAGGTAGTCAAGAGTTATGGGGGATAGGCCAAGTCTCTGTGCATAATGCCCCAACTTGTGGCTCTAACATTCTTTCTGCCCCCTCTTCCACAAATTTCCCTGAGTCACATTGGGGTCATTTTAGTTCTACTTCAGTGATGAGGTTTTGGGAGCCTCTGTCTCTGGATATCTGGCTTAGTAGGAGTTGGGTGTTCTCTTTGTTTATCTCCTTCAGCCCTTTTCTGGTGTCCTGATCCCTAAGAACGCTGAACTCTTGCCCTTCCCCTGATTACTCTATGGTTTCAGCTGGGGCCCTGGTGAGGTGTGATTGGCTGATCTTCCCTTCAGGTTCTTTGTCCATCTGAAAAAGATAAGCAAATTCTCCAATGGAGAGAGAAGTTAGTACTAGATAGATGGGATGGCCATAGATATCTTGGAGGGAATTTTATATGGGTAGGCCCTCTTCTAGCCCACATTTGGTGGTATCTTGATTAGAGACTGTGCTCCTTATTTGTACATGGTTTTGACTTATTTCCCAGTTCCATCAATGAGTTCCATTCCACTGAATGGATCTATTAGCCAAATCAAGAGCAGTTGGTTGTCCACCACGGCTGTTTGCCACTACTGCACTTGTTTGAGCATTACGTCAGGTTGTTTCCTGCTGGGTAGCTTAGACTGCAAGTTGTTTGGACTGATTTCGGCCATTTTCCCCCAGTTGCTCGTGTAGCACCCTCTGGCACTAGACTAGCTAACTGTCTGGGGACTGACCCTCTTCCAGATTCTGGCCAGATCTCTGGAGACATTTTTGGCTGCTTGAAGCCTTTCATGCTTCCAAATGAATTTTGACATTAGTCTTTTATTCCTGGGAAGAATTTTCATGCAGGGATTTTTACTGGAATTGCATAGAATCTATGTGTTGTTTTGGGTGGATGGCTATTTTCATGGTATTAATTCTTCCAGTTCATGAACATAGGAGAGCTTTCTATTTTCTTGTGTTTTCCTCAATTTCTTTCTTTGATGTTTTAATGCTTTCATTGTAGAGGTCGTTCACTTCCAGGGTTAGGGATATTTTAGGAGATTTTTTTTTTTTTGGTGGCAATTGTGAATGGAACTGTTTTCCTGATTTCTTCACCAGTATGTTTGTCATTGGTATGTATTAAGGATACCGCTTGGGGGAGGTTAATTTTATACCCTGACATTTTGATGAAAGTTTATCAGCTCTAGTAGATTATTGGTGGACTCTTTTAGATCTCTTAAATATGGAATCATATCATCTGCAAATAAGGCTAGTTTGACTTCTTCCTTTCCCATTTCTATCCCATTTATTTATTTATTTATTTATTTATTTATTTATTTATTTATTTTTTTGTCTTATCACTTGAGCTAAGACTTGAAGTACCATGTTAAATAGCAGTGGGGAGAGTGGAAAACCTTGTCTTGTTCTAGAACTTAGTAGGAATCCTTCAAATTTTTCCCATGTAATATGATATTGGCTTTAGGTTTGTTGTTTATAGCCTATATTATATTGAGATATGATCCCTCCATCCTTTTTCCATTCCTATATTGTGGAAAGTTTGTCCTATTTTTTCTTCCAGTAGTAACAGAGCTTCCAGTCTTATATTGAGGTCTTTAATCCATTTGGACTTGATTTTTGTGAATGACGAGATGTGTGGATCTAGTTTCATTTTCCTGCCTATGGTTATTCAGTTTGTCCAGCACCATTTGAGGAAGATGCTGTCTTTTTTCCAGTCTACATTACTAGGGCCTTTGTTGAATATCAAGTAGCTATAGTTACTTGACCAGAAGTCCAGATCCTCTATTCTGTTCTGTTTTTATGCCAGTTCCATGTTGTTTTTGTTACTATAGCTTTGTAATATAGCTTTAGATTAGTTATGGTAATGCCTCCAGCAGTGTTTCTTTTGCTGAGGATATTCTTGGATATCTGAGGCCTTCTGCCATTCCATATGAATTTTGAGATTATTTTTTCATTTTTCATTGTGAAGAAAAATGTTGGGATTTTGATTGGTATTGCATTAAATCTATATATTGTTTTTGGTAAGATTGCCATTTTCACAATGTTATTTCTGCCTATCTAGGAGCATGGGAGGACTTTCCATTTTCTCAAGTCCTCCTCAATTTCTTTTTTTAATTTTTAAAAATTATTTTTTTTATTTCTTTGGAGAGAGACACAGAGAGAGACAGACAGAGAGGGAGAGGGAGACAGATAGAGATGGGCGCGCCAGCAGTCTCTCAGCTGCTGTGAACGAAATCCAGATGTGTGCGCCCCTTGTGGTCAAGTGTGGCATTGCGCCCTTGTGTCACTTTGCATCTGGCTAAATGTGGGACCTGGAGATTGGAACCAGGTTCTTAGGCTTAGCAGGCAGGCACCTTATCCGCTAAGCCATCTCTCCAGCCCCTCAATTTCTTTTCTGAGTGTTTTTATGTTTTAATTATATAAGTCTTTCACATCCTTGGTTAATGTTATTCCAAGTTTTTTTTTTTTTTCTGTTGTTGTTGTTGCTATTGGAATTTTAATGGGGATTACATTAAATGTGTAGATTGCTTTTGGTAAGATTGACATTTTTACAATATTGATTCTTCCAATCCAAGAACATGGGATGGCTTTCCATTTCCTTGTGTCTTCTGCAATTTCTCACTTGAGTGTTTTACTGTTCTCATTCTAGACATCCTTTACTTCCTTGGTTAGGTTTATTCCAAGGTACTTTATTTATTTATTTATTTATTTATTTATTTATTTATTTATTTATTTATTAATTTTTGAGGCAATTGTGAATGGGACAGATTCCCTGATTTCATCCTCTGCTTGTTTCAGCAGCTCTTTAGCTTGTCTTTCTCTTTGTTGGACTGTATTAGGTCTGCCACCTGGTCTTCTAGTTTAGAAATTCTGTTCTCTCCTTCATCCATTCTACTGGTGAGACTTTCCACAGAGTTTTTTAATTTGACTATGTTTTTCAGAGCTAGAATTTCAGCCTGGTTTTTCTTCAGTATTTCTATTTCCTTACTCATGTCTTATAATGACCTCCTTATTTCATTAAACTGATTTCCTGTGTTCTCTTTCAGGAATTTGTTTTCTTCTTTGATTCCTTTGAGTATAGATAAAGTCATTTTTATTGAAATATTTGTCAGGCATTACATTTAAAACAGTCTCATTTGGGGTTATTTCTGATGGATTTATAATTTTTCTTTTTTTGGTTTTTCGAGGTAGGGTCTCACTGTGTAATCTCAGGCTTGCCTTCAACTCATGGCAATCCCCTTAACTCTGCCTCCTGAGTGCTGGGATTAAAGGCATGTGCCACCATGCCCAGCGGATTTATAATTTTTGATGGGATTGTATTGTCTTCATTCTTTGTGTTTCCTGTATTATAATGTAGTGATTTTTGCATCCTGAATTGCTTTGATGCTTGGATTTTCTACTTATCTGCAGTGTTCTTACATGTAGTATCCAACTTTATATACCTTCAGGGTAGGAGTTAATGGTGCCAAGTGTAGCTCTTGTACTCCAATCCATCCCCAGAAGTAATCCTAGGTGTTGAGTTTGCCTGCTAAGCAAACTGGACTGGGTGGAACAATTTACAGCCAAATTCTAAACTTCAACTGAGCAATATACATATTCAATAAAAACCAGCACAGAATATGCAAATATGGAGATTAAAAGAAACAGATAGTCTTATAAAGCCAAAATTCCTAAGGGTGTGTGTTGCTCTACACCCTTAATCCTGTCAACTGGGTGGGTGAGAATTCTGTTCTGAATTGGGTTCCAGGTCAGCCTGGATCTGGTTCAGACCCTGCCCCAATAATGACAAAAGCAAAAGAGAAAGGCCCTATAAATCTGAAAGCATCCAAGGCAACAATATTCAACCCCCAAATACAGGTTAATTGAACATGGTAAAACCAACCAAGAATATGTAACCCATAATCTTTCCTGACATGGAAAGATTGATTAGCAATTCCAATGCAGGCCTATGTGCCTTTTTTTTTTTTTTTTTTTTTTTTTTTCAGTCAGCCTTGTTACCTTTTGGGGTGACTTGCAATCTCACCAATGCTGAGTGGCCACCTTGATCTCTCTGTGTTGTTCTGTGGTCCTGGTGTTCTGATCAGCTGTGCTGGATACCCTGCCACAGAGGGCTGAATGTGTTTTCTGGAGTTTCACAGTTCTGATGGTTGGGGCATGGGAGAGTGTAGGAAGCCTTGCATTGTACTGGAGTTGCTCACACAGTCCTGCCTGAATCCCTTTCAGCAGCTCTTTAGCTGATCTCCACTTTCTTTCCTTCAGATTTCTTGACTTTGCAAGGTTGCTGATGAGGTTGGAAAATCCCCTTGTTTGGTCTCTGCTCCTGCAGCTTGGCTCCAGGAGAGCAGCACTGGGTGGGTGCACAGATTGGGGGCTGCAAGTGCCTAAGTGGGATTCTGGCTGTTTCCTCCTTTCTGGTGGATCTTGGTCTCTCCTGCTTCTCCACTGTGTCTAAGAATAACCTATATACCTCACTTTTCAGAAGAAGAGTGTATTTTGCTGTGGTTTTGCTTAAATCCCTCACCAGGCTGGTTTGGCATGGCTCCTATGCTGCCATCTTACCAGGAAGTCCAGAATCTTTGACTTTTGCATGTAGAAAGGCTATTGACTTTTATGCATTGTTTTTGTATCTTGCTACTTTGCTGAAGGAATTAATCACCTTTATGAGTTTTGAGATGGTGGTTCTTGGGTCACTTATATATAGAATCATGTCATCTGTGAACAGGGTTAACATAATTTCTTCCTTTCCAATTTGTATACCTTTTATTTCTTTCTCCTGTATTATTTCTTGAGCTAGGACTTCTAGTACTATGTTGAAGAGCAGAGGTGAGAGTGGACACCCCTGTCTTGTTCCTGATCTCAATGGGAATTCCTTCAGTCTCTTCCCATTAAGTATTATTTAGGCTTTTTTTTTTAAAAAAAGATTATTTATTTATTTATTTATTTGAGACAGAGAGAGGGAAAGAGAGAGAGGGAGAGTGAGCATGCCAGGGCCTCTAGCCACTGCAAACAAACTCCAGACACATGTGCCACCTTGTGCATCTGGCTTATGTGGGACCTGGAGAATCAAACCGAGGTCCTTAGGCTTCACAGGCATGTGCCTTAACCACTAAGCCATCTCTCCAGTCCTTATTTGGGCTTTATGTGCTTTATATATAACCTTTATTATGTTGAGATATAAACCATCCATGCCTATTCTCTCCAATGTTTTGATCATGAAGTGGTGTTGTATTTTATTGAAGGTATTTTCTGCATCTATTGAAATGATCATATGGTTTTTGTGTTTAAGCTTATTTAAGTGGTTTATTACAGTAATAGTATGTTGAACCAACCCTGTGTTCCTGGGATCAAGCCTACTTAATGAAGGTGGATAATGCTTTTGATGTGTTGTTGAATTCCATTTGCAAGGATTTTGTTCAGAATCTTTGCATCTAAGTTCATCAGGGAAATAGGCCTATAATTTTCTTTTCTTGTGGCATCTCTGCCTGGTTTTGGTATTAAGGCGATACTAGCTTCTTTTTTTTTCTCTATCTTTTTTATTTTTATTATAATTTATTATTATTATTATTATTAACAACATATTTTGTATGTATACATCATGTGTTGGTACCCTCTTTTCCCTCGTCCCTGTCCCCATTCCACTGGGGACTCTCCTCAGTGGGGTTACAGGTATTCCTCATGGGGTTGTGCATTATGCTTTGTGGTAGCAGCAATAATTTTTTGTTGTTGTTGTTGTTGCTTTGTGGTGGGGAGGGAATGCCTTTAGGCATGATGTCTCAACCTGTGGCTCTTACACTCTTTTCATCCCATCTTTTTTTTTTTCCTGAGGTCTAGCCCAGGCTGACCTGGAATTCACTCTGTAGTCTCAGGATGGCCTCAAACGCACAGCAATTCTCTTACCTCTGCCTTCCTAGTGCTAGGATTAAAGGCATGCTCCACCATGCCTGGCTTTGTTTGTTTTTTGAGGTAGGTTCTAGATGTAGCCCAGGTTGATCTGGAATTCACTATGTAGTCTCATGCTAACCTCGAACTCTTGGGGATCCTCCTACCTCTGAGATACTAGCTTCTTAAAAAGAGTTGGGGACCTTTCCCTGTTCTCCAATTATGTGGCACAGTTTGAGAAAAACTGGTTTCAATTCTTCCATGAAGGTTTGATAGAATTCAGCTGAGAAGCCATCTGGTCCTGGGCTCTTATTTTGGGGGAGGTTTTTTATTACCTTTTCAATCTCAATGGGTGTGATAGGTTTGTTTAGGAGATTAATCTGCTCTGAGTTTAGCTTTGGTTGGTAGTATGTGTCTAGGATAGGACTGCAGGGGTGGTGTGATACAGCGGGGCATGGGACTGCTGCCGGTCAGGTGACATGGCGGGGGGTGGGGGACAGGGAATGGAGGTCCTGGTGGCAAGAAGGAGGAGGAAAACTTAGGAAGGAGGGGGGAATGTTAGCCTGCTGGCCTGGGTCCATGTAGCCTGCAGGTAGCTCAGGAGGATCTGGTCAGAGGCTGCGGCTCGGGCAGTGGTCAGGGTCATGGCTGGGACAGTGGTCCTGGTGGCGGGAAAACTGAGGGAGGACCTGGTTCCAAAGTGCAGGAGCACTTGGTCCACCTGCTGGCCTGGGTCCGTGTAGCCTGTAGGAAGTGTAGGAGGGCCTGGTCCACACATGGCCGGGTGGTGGCTGGGATGGCCAAAGGTCCTGGGGTAGAAACAGGGGAAAGAGCCAAGGGAGGGAGGAAGGAATGTGAGCCGGCTGGTCTGCAGGTTGTGCAGGAGGAACCTGGTGGCACGGTGGCATGGTGGCATGGTGGCATGGTGGCTGGAACGGCTGCTTGAGGGGTTTGGGGGACTGGTGGGCTGCTTGAGAGTGTGGGAATCATTGAATTCCCTATTTTGCTCCTCCGCAACCTCCCACTGGAGGTCTGCTAGGATCTATAGACCCAAAACTCCCCACCTATCTTGCCTTTCCTTCCCCGTGAGGCAAAGCATGGTTAGGCAGATGCCATCTTGACCAGAAGTCTCCTTTCTTTCCTCCTTCCTTCTTTCCTTCCTTCCTTCCTTCCTTCCTTCCTTCCTTCCTTCCTTCCTTCCTTCCTTCCTTCCTTTCTCTCTCTCTCTTTCTTTCATTCTTTCTTTCTTTGTTTGTTTCTTTCAGATTCAGATTTATTTATTTATTTATTTAAATTTTTACTTTTTTATTGACAACTTCCATAATTGTAGACAATATCCCATGGTAATTCCCTCCCTCCCCCCACTTTCCCCTTTGAAACTCCACTCTCTATCATATCCCCTCCCCCCTCAATCAGTCTTTTATTTTGATGTCACGATCTTTTCCTCCTATTACTGATGGACTTGTGTAGGTAGTGTCAGGCACTGTGAGGTTATTTATTTATCTACTTATTTATTTGAGACAGAGAGGGAGAGAGAGAGAGAGAGTGAGAATGGGCATGCCAGGGCCTCGAGCCGCTGCAAACAAACTCCAGATGCATGCGCCACCATGTGAATCTGGCTTATGTGGAACCTGGAGAATTGAAACTGAGTCCTTAGGCTTCACAGTCATGCACTTTAGCCGCTAAACCATTTCTCTAGCCCTCTTTCTTTTTTTGTAGGGGGGTTTCAAGATAGGGTTTTGCTTAGTCCAGGTTGACCTGCAATTCACTATGTTAGTCTTAGGGTGGCCTCCCTATCCTCCTACATCTGCCTCCCAAGTGCTGGGATTAAAGGCATGCACCACCACACTCGGTCCCAGTTTCTTTACTAATCACCCAGCCTGTGTGTGTGTGTGTGTGTGTGTGTGTGTGTGTTGTGAGTATGTGTATATGTGCTCATGTGTATGTGTATGTATGTGTATATGGAGGTCAGAGGTGCATGTAGGGTATTGTTGCAGTTACCTTCTCATTCCTGGCAGAAAGCACCCAACCAAAAACAGTTGTAGGAGGAAAAGGTTCACTTTGCTTACAGAATCAAGGGTAAGCTTCATGATGGCAGGGGGAAACATGGCATGAGCAAAGGATGGACATTGCCTCCTGGCCAACATCAGGTGGATGGACAACAACAGCAGAAGAGTGCCAGACACTGGCAAGGGGAAGCTGGCTATCACATCCATAAGCCCGCCCTCAACACACCTCCAACAAGTGCAATTCCCAAATGTCATTATCTGGGAATCAAGCATTCAAAACATGTAAGTTGATGGGGGACACCTGAATCAAATCACCACATTCCACCCCTGGCCCCCATAAACTGATAACCATCCACGATGTAAACTGTAATTCACTCAGTCCAATTTTTAAAGTACCCATAATTTTAAAAAAACACTTTATTTATTTATTTTCAAGGGGAGAGAGGAAAAGAGAAAGAGAGAAAAAGAAAATAGGTACACCAGGGCCTCTAGCTACTTCAAATGAACTCCAGATGCATGTACCACTTTGTGCATGTGGGTTACACGGGTCTGGGGAATAGAACCTGGGTCATTAGGCATTTCAGACAAGTGCCTTAACCACTGAGCAATCTCTCTAGTCCAAGTCCCAATAGTTATTATTATTATTTTTTATTGACAACTTCTATACTTACATACAAAAAGTGCATGATATTTCCCTCCCCTCCCCCCATTCCCCTTTAGAACTCCAATCTCCATCATATCCCCTCCCTCCCATAGTTTTTTTTAAAATTTTTTTTATCAATCCCAATGAAGTATAACGTCCATAATGGCGCAAAATAAACATTCACATAGCAAAATATGGCATTGGGTATAGCAAAGAAAGATCGAACCCAATACAAGATTTAAAACAGACAGGGCAAACATCAAACTCTTACTCCAAGTCCAGATAATTCTAACCTGTGACAAGTCTCTGGAGTTCCAGTTCTGCCCCTTCAGCTTGGCTGTTCATACCCTGAGGTATATTTCATCCAGTGCTGGTTGCTGTCCTTGGCAGCCATCCCATAGTCCTGGCATCTTCAATGGGTCTCCACTGCAATTCAGGGGTCATCCTCATGGCTCCATTCAGCGCCCATGCAACAAACCTGCTTCACACTGGCCATAGTCATTAAAAAAAACATGTTGGGCTGAAGAGATGGCTTAGGGGTTAAGGCGCCTGCCTCCTAAGCCTAAGAATGCTGGTTCCAATCTCCAGCGGTTCCAATCTCCAGGTCCCACGTTTAGCCAGATGCAAAGTGACTCAAGGGCGCAACGCCGTACTTGACCACAAGGGGGCACACACATCTGGATTTTGTTCTCAGCATCTGAGACACTGCTGGTGTGCCCATCTCTGTCTTCCTCTCTCTCTCTCTCTCTTCTCTCTCTGTCTCTCTGTGTCTCTCTCCAAAAAATAAAAAATAAAAAAAAACATGTTGCAAATACAATGACCTTCTCTTTCCTGCATTTGTTATACTCCATAGTACATGGTGAGCTACCAACTTGTTAATCTGGGGGGAAAAAAGCCAACTTTGATGAGCAGGACACTCCTTCAGCATTTAGGCCATTTCCTTTCAAAAGAGCCTGCATTCTTCTTGTTGTCCCTGTGCAGGTCAGCTGGCCCAATCTTAATGGTTGTAATCTCTCAAACAATTGCAGCTGAAAGGGCAGCAGTTTCAGCCCAAAGATTTTCTTTGTGTGCCATATTCATCAGCTCACACCAGTCCATTTGTACGCTATACAACCCTGCACAAGTTCTCAGGACACAGGCAGGCCGAATGCAGTAAGCCTCTCACAGAAACTGCTTCTAGCCCAGTTCCCTGCAAAGTTCTTTCTACCCCTCATAAGCAAAATCTCAGTTTATGGTTCTTACTTAATTCAGGTCTTTCAACTCCAACCAGAATTCATCAAGCTGTACTTGCAGCACTGCAAGGCATTTCTTAGATCAAGGTTTCAAATCCACCCAAATTCCTCCTGTGAATCAGTTCCAACAGGCCAAAGCCAAAGAATCAGGTTTCTATCAGTAACGGCCCCACTTGTCGGTATCAATTTTACTGTTGCACTTAACTTCTTATTGCTGGCAGAAATCTCCTGTCCAAAAGCAGCTTGTAGGAGGAAAGGGTTTGTTTTGGCTCACAGACTCAAGGGGAAGCTCCATGATGGCAGGGAAAACATGGCATGAGCAGAGGTTGGACATCATCTTCTGGCCAACATGAGATAGACAACTGCAACAGGAGAGTGTGCCAAACACTGGGAAAAGAAAGCTGGCTATAACATCCATAAGTCTACCCCCTCCAAAAAGGTTGCAATTTGTAAATTGCCATCAGCTGGAGATCAAGCATTCAGAACACATGTTTATGGGGACACCTGAAACAACCACCACAGGTGTCTTCCTTAATTGATCCCCACCTTACTTTTCTCTGAGATGAGATCTTTAACTGAACCTAGAGCTCTCTGTTTCAGCTAGACTTGATAGCCAGCAAGCTCATGGGGAACAACCGGTTTCCTCTTCCCAGCACTGGAATTACAGTCATGTACTGACACCCCCAACATTTTGCATGAGTGCTGGGGACCCAAACGCAGGTCCTCATGCTTGTATGGCAATTGCTTTACCCACACTGAGCCAACTTCTCAGCACTTTGTTCTAGTAATATCATACAGACCAGGATAGTCACCTTCATCATCACTTCACTCCCAAACCTGGTTGCTGTGCCAATCTCTATCCCTGTGCCCCAAATACCTTTTCTTCCCAGCATCTATGAGCTCTCAGAATTATAATTCAGAAAATGGCTGTCTATTTCCTAGTCTACTGTGATGGCTTCAAGTTGCTTGAGCACTCAGATTGAATATCCTCACTAGGAGGACCCATTCACCCTCCTGCTCTATACAAACCAGTGTTCCCCACTGTACAGTCATGGTTACTCCTGATCTCTAGACCAGTCTTTCTACTATGCAGTCATCATTATTTCACATTCATATGGATCCTCTCTTTTCAGGGTAATGAAGCAGTGGCTCTGTTACTCTGGAAGAAGACCCTCATGTCTGAGTCCAGATCTTTCTCATCAGACTTCACCCTCAAAATTTCCTCATCATGGAATTCCTGCTCAAAACCTTCCTGAGGTAACTCCTAACCTGTCAGTCTTTCCCATGAGACATGCAATAGCATGTTTCTCCCCTGGCACTTATGTCTGATTTTGTCTTATTTATTTGCTTATTGTCTGTCCCCTGTTCTAGAATCTAAGCTCAAAGATAGAGATTCTGCCTCTGTGCTAGTATATTCTCATTGCTTCAAAACTATGGCCACTACCTGGTAGGTAGTCAATAAATATTTGCTGAATACTTGAATATGTGACTTGGATTTGGTATCATTTTAGTTCCTGTGTAAGTTACCTCACTGTTACTAAAACACAATGCCTGAGGCAGGCTAACTTTATAAAGAGAAGAGTTTGACTCCACTTACAGTTTTGTAGGCTAAACATCCAACTAGCATGGTGCAGGTTCTGGTAAGGGTCCCTGCGTTATGTCACCTTCCAATGGATTGTAATGGTGGAAAGGCATGTGCAGGCAGGTACACCCTCTGAAAACAGGAAGTGTTAGAGAGATTCAGAGGTAAGAGTTAGGCTTTTATAACTCACTCTTGGGGAAAAAATGCTCTTCAAGTGGCCAGTATTCCTCTCTGATGACAGCACTATCTCATGATATGAGAACCTTCCATAAAGATTCAATCCCCCTCCCAACATCATACTGGGTCTATGGGGATCAGGCTTTCAACAAATGAACATTTGGGAGACCCCAAGATGCTACCCTTTGTCTGACCTTTGGGATGTGTGTGTGAGTGTGTGTGTGCGCATGCCTGTGCATGCATGTGTGCATGCACCACACTGGATGTGGAGGTCAGAGCACAACTTTTGGGTGTTTGTCTTCACCTTCCATCTCATTGAGGCAAGGTCTCTTGTCCACTGCTCTTTTCACCAGGCTAGCTTGTCCTTGCTTTTCATGGATTCTCTCATCTTCACCTCTCTTCTTGGCATAGGAGTGCTGGAGCCGTTGGCATAGTGCCCCACTTTCTGTGGGTGCTGGGGATCTGAACTTGAGTGCTCATGCTTGCATGGCAAATGCTTGATCCATTGAGCTATCTTCCCAGCCCATGGCCTTTTTCAGCCCCTCCACAGTGACAAAAGCCTAACAGTGCTATAATGATATTAGGAAGAATACTTTATTCAGAAGCCTGTGAATCAGAGGGTTGTGTAAAGGAGGAGTAACTCTAATCTAAATGCCCCTAGTAGATGGAATACACCCAATGCCTCCCGGAAGGAGACTTTGGCAGGCCCCCAGGTTGTTTGCCCTGGGAGGCACACAGAGGGCAGGGGCCAGGTCTGGATAGCATCTGCTGTAGACAGTCATGGGGGAGGTTGTGGAGCAGTTCTTCATTTCTGTGGGGTTGCTGGTGTGCCTGGCCTGCCTGGCCAAGTGCATGAGATTCTTCAAATGCATTTTCTTCAGCTTCTGGAAAATTCTGCCAAGATCTTTCTTACAATCAATGGGACAATGGGCAGGTAAGGGGAGCTTCTATATATCTCTTGTTTCTTTCATTGTTCCTGCTTATTCTTATTTTTTGGCTCAAGATTCCTTTGGGACTTTAAATTTATTCTGTGGAGCTGCAAAGCATGAGTGAAGTTAGAATCATCTGAAAAAAAAAATCTATGGGGAGTGGGAAGAGGGCTTCTCAGCTCTTGCCCATGTGTCTGCCTGGTCAACTCCCCTAGCTGGGTCTTCTTTGGGGAGATTTCTGATGTTTCAAATAAGAAGTCAGGCAGAAATATCCACCCACACCCTAAACTCCAGATTTATAAACTCTGACATACTTCTACTTTGCTAAAGTGTATTTCTAAAATTTTGAAATCTAAGTACTAATTTATTTTAAAAATATTCAACTGAGCATTCTGTGCCTTTGTTTACTAACTTTGGCAATCTTCAAACTTAGCATGGACAATTTACAAAACACCATATAAGAAATTGTTTAGGGTGACATATGGATTTCTAAGTGATACTGTTCATATTTTCAGTGTGTGTGCATGTGTGTGTGTATGCATTGGTGCTGTATCCAATGACCTTGCTAAGTCATCTGAGGCCAAGTATATTCTAGATCCAGATCCCAGGCTCTGCACACTTCTTCACAGCCCACTTGGACCCTCTACAAACACCATCCCCCAAAGAAATTTAAAATGGGGTCAGGGACTCAGACCATCTGTGGCTTCCAAGTGAAAAAAATAGAATTTCAGCTCATTTCTTGAGTCAAGATTGAGTAAAGTTTTATGAGCAAAAGTCCAATGTTTTCAGCCATGGAGAGACATCATGGAGAACATATATTTCAAATGGGGGGGGGGACACACAAAGAAAACCCAGGCTTTAGAGGCTGAAGTTTTAGACTCCCCAGAGAGTAAGAACCCTGAGCTCCATGCCCAAGTAAGCCAACTGTATCTTTTGTTCATACTTTTTTGCTTATTTTTATTTATTTATTTGAGAGCACACACACACACACACACACACACACACACACACACATATAAAGAGAGAGAGAGAGAGAGGGAGGGAGAGAGAATGGATGCACCAGGGCCTCCAGCCACTGCAAATGAACTCCAGATGCATGCACTATCTTGTGCATCTGGCTGACGTGGGTACTGGGGAATCGAGCCTTGAACCGGAGTCCTCAGGCTTCACAGGCAAGTGCTTAATCACTAAGCCATCTCTCCAGCCTCTCTTTTGTTCATATTTTTAAAGCATGCATTTCATTGTTACTACCAAGGTCAATTGCAGGTGTGTCGGGGATGAAGGACTAGAAGACCTAATGTCTTTGGGGTGAATAGATAGCTGTGTAGAGTATAAGCTCTTCAAGGTCCTTGAGGCCATTGTGCTCCCTTTGTGCATTGCTGTGTCTTCTTCACTGTGTCCACTGTCTTCCGCTAGCATTGAGTGCTGACGTCCTGTAGGGCGGGGGTGGCAAGGGCAAGAACTCCCTTTGCAGAAGGAACCTTGAGATGTTAGTAGGATGACCATTGAGCAGGAGTGGAGTGATAGCAGGGTGCATGCATGCTTGGCCTTGAGAGCCGAGGCTTATACTACCCAGACTCCTGAGAGGTGGGACGGATTGCTTCTTGACTGAGTGCTTTGTTTCATTTCATTTCAGCTTTCCAGCCTCAATAATCACTCCAACAAACAAACAAACTAACTAACTAAATGCCCTCAAAACAATCGGAAACCCTTCATTTAAAAAAAAAATTTAAAACATATTTATTTATTTATTTGAGAGAGAGAGAGTGAGAGAGGCAGATAGAAAGAGAATGGGTGTGCCAGGGCCTCCAGCAGCTGCAAACGAACTCCAGATGCCTGCGCCACCATGTGCATCTGGCTTTAAATGGGTCCTGGGGAATCGAACTTGGGTCCTTTGGCTTTGCAGGCAAGTGTGTTAACCTCTAAGCCATTTCTTCAGCCCTGAAAACCTTTTATTTTGAGTGTTACTGGAGGAGTAACCAAAACCTAGAGACTGGAGTGGAGTGGATGGAGCTGCACTGTAACACCGGAGCTCTGGACACTAGACTTGCAAGAAAATGTAGCCACTGAGAAATGGAGGTTTCAAGCTGCATTTTTTTTTTTTTTTTTTTTTGTGGTTTCTCGAGGTAGGGTCTCACTCTAGCCCAGGCTGGCCTGGAATTCACTATGTAGTCTCAGGGTGGCCTCGAACTCATGGTGATCCTCCTACCTCTGCCTCCCGGGTGCTGGGATTAAAGGCATGCGCCACCACGCCTGGCTTAAAGCTGCATTCTTGTTTAATGCACGTATGTGCATGTTCATGAGTGTGTGTGCAGGTGCACATCCACGTATGTAGAGGTGAGAAAACAGCCTCAGGTATCATTCCCCAGGTGCTGTCATCTTTCACGAGGCGGGGCCTCTCACTGGCTTGGAGCTTACCCATTAAGCTAGACTGGCTGGTCAGCAATCCCCAGGAACCCACCTGTCTGCCTCTTCCTCCCCAGCACTGAGATTGTAGGCATGAGCCACCACGCTTATTTCACATGGGTTTGGGGGTTCAAACTGAGGTCTTCATGCTTGCATGACAAGCACTTCAGCCACTGAGCCATCTCCCCTGCTCCTGGAGATGCATCATTGCACAAAAACCATTCTTACCTTCCACAGTGATCACCGGAGCAGGAGATGGAATTGGGAAAGCATATTCATTCGAGGTAAGGTGTCTACTCTTTGCTAGCATTTGTGATTTTACTTCAACCAAATCATGCCATGTAGCTCCAGCTGACCTCAAGTAGATCTTTGGCCTCAGCTTCCTGAGTACCTGGAACTATAGGTGCTACCATGCCCAGCTCTGAAGACAGCCTCCTTGGAGACAGCCTTCTCCCTGTAATCATGTGACATCTATCCCCCACACATCACTTTTTGAATATAAAGTCATATTTATTTTTATTTTTATTTATTTGTTTGACAGAGAAAGAGGGAGTGGGAAAGAGAGAGAGAGAGAGAGAGAGAGAGAGAGAGAGAGAGAGAGAATGGATGCGCAGGGCCTTCAGCCACTGCAAACGAACTCCAGATATGTGCTCCCCCTTGTGCATCTGGCTAACATGGATCCTGGGGAATCAAACCTGGGCCCTTTGGCTTTGCCTTAACTCCTAAGCCATCCCTCCAGCCCCATAGACATGTATTTAAGAAAGAATCTTTTATACAAAAGCAGACTAATTATATAAAATTTTATAAAATCTGGGCCTGGGGCAATAGCTGAGTTGGTAAAGTGCTTGCCTTGCAAGCTTGAGGGCATATAAAAAGTCTGGGTATGGTGATGAACCCTTGTACTCCTGGTGCCAGGGAGCAGAAACAGGGGGCTTTCTGGGGTTTGCTGTCTGGGCAGCCTAGCTTAATTTACAAGTTCCAGGCCACTAACAGACCCTGCCTTTAAAAAGACGGACAGTGCCTGAGAAATGACACTAGAGGTTGTCCTCTGGCCTCCACATGCATGCGCACATGCACACATTCCTAAGGTAATTGCTAGTTATCTTTGAGTATCATTTTTTTTTCTGTTTTACATTTTCTATGTGTGTTATGTGCATATGTGTAGGTGTATATATGTGCTTACATGTGTGTAGTCATGTGTGTGTGTGTGTGTGTGTGTGTGTGTAGGCCAGAGGTTGAAACTGAGTCACCTCCTCCATCACTCCCCATTCTATTTACTGAGGCAAGGTCTCGCCCTTGAACCCAAAGCTCAGCTAGTCCATCTAGCCAGCTTGCATCAGGGCTGCTCTGTCTGTCTCCTGTGGGGTTATAGGCAGACTGCCATGCACATGTGGCAGTTATGTGGGTACTGGGTTTCCAAACTCAGGTCCTCATGTAAATAAGCAAGTGATTTTCTGATTGAGTCATTTCCCTGATGCCCCAATGTACTGTTTAAGAAGGTGTTTGTGTGGGAAGGCGCACATGTGTTGCTAGTGTTTTCAGGGAACATGGTGGACGAGGGTTTGGAAAGAATGGAAGAGTTGGGGGATGGGGAGGAGAGCTGTAGAACTCTGTCCCTGAGCCCTGAAGGCAATGATGTGTATGTCCCCTGTGGGGCTGAGCACTCATCAGTCTATTATATTTTAGCCCTTGGACCAGTTATGAATCTTTGCATTAACTGTCTCTCAGTACTGAAAAGAAGAAAAAGAAGAAAGTGCCTTTCTAATTAGGGATGAGAGAAGAACTAACCTGTGGTTATGAAGATAAATAGTTAGGAATCTGAGAAGATGGCTCAGCGGTTAAAGGCATTTGTTGCAAAGCCTGGTGGCCTGGGTTCAATTCCCAAGCCACCCATTTGAGCCAGACAAAAATGTTGCAACTGTCTGGTGTTTGTTTGCAGCAGTAAGAGACCTTGGTGGTATACACACACACACACACATGCACACATGTGCACACATGTGTGCAAATGAATAATTTTAAAAATAAATATTTATATTTATTAGTTTTATTTATAATTTATTGTAAAATGATCCAAGCTGGGCATGGTAGTTAATGTCTTTAATCCCAGCACTGAGAAAGCTGAGATAAGAGTATCACCAAGAATTTGAGACGAGCCTGGGTTACAGGGTGAGGAATTCCAAGTCAGGCTGGGCTAGAGTGAGACCCTGCCTCAGAAAGTAAAGAAGAAAAATTAAGATAATCCATAAAATATAAATTGAAATATAAAAATGGATTATGAGGAAACATGGTATTATATGACATATGTGTCTGTGAAATGTTTAAAATCAGGGTAAGTATACCAATGGCCCCAAACATTTATCATTTCTTTTTGCTGAAAACATTCAACGTTTTTTCTTCCAAAAATTGATGATTTGATGCAAAATTGAAATTATAATTATTTTGGTTTGAATCATAAATAGAGCCTGAAGGCTCATGTGTTAAAAGCTTAGATGCTAGCTAGTGGGCTTTTGGGATGTGATTGTATCATGAAGGTTCTAGATTCCTCAAAAGATTAATCTGTTGCTGGTTTTATAACTTGATGGCATTATTGCAAAGTGGTGAGAACTAGGAGGTGGGACCCAATGAGAGAAAGTGAGTCACTTGAAAGTAATTTCCTTCCTTCCTTCCCCTTCCTTCCTTCCTTTCTTTCTTTCTTTCTTTCTTTCTTTCTTTCTTTCTTTCTTTCTTTCTTTCTTTCTTTCTCTTCCTTTATCTCTGTCTTTAGATTTATTTAATCAATAAAATTACTTAAAAAGCTAAAAAAAAGATGAATATTCAGGGCCTGGGGAGACAGCTTGCTTGCAAAGCCTGCTGACCTGAGTTCAATTCCCAAGCCATCCATTGAAGCCATAAATAACAATGGTGCAAGTGTCTGGTATTTGTTTGCAGCAGTAAGAGGCCCTGGTGGGTCCCATACATACACATGCATGTGCACACACATGCAATTAAATAAATATTTTTTTAAAAAGAGGAATATTTTGGGGCTGAGGAGATTGCTCAGTGGTTAAAGGCACCTGCTTGCAAAGTCTGCAAATCCAGGTTCAATTCCCCAGTACCAGGTAAAGCCAGATGCACAAAGTGGACCATGCATTTGGAGTTCATTTGCAGTAGTAAGCGCTCCTGGCATGCCCATAGCTCTCATAATAAATAATATATATACATATGTATATATATATATGTATATGTATGGGTCAGTTTGATTGGAAAGGCTGAATACCTCCATCAAAAGCTCCATGACCTCTGGATTACCTCAAGAGTTTCTATATTACTGAGCAACTCAGACTCTTCTGCTTCCTGGATTCTTTCCTTGAATTCATACTGACTTAACCTACGTGTGGCCTTCTCTTCCTCTCTCTTTCTCTTTTTGGCATATGTATGTGTGCATGGCGTGATGAGATGAGTACATTCTTATTAGTATATTTGTGGGCACACATGTGGGCGCCAGAGGTAGATATCTGGTGTCTTCCTCAGCTACTCTCCACCTCATTTTTTCAGATAGGGCCTCTCATAGAACCAGGGGTTCACTGATTCAGCTATGCTAGCTAGTGAGCCCCAGAGATCTTCATGTCTTCACCTCTCCAGCACTTGGATTCCAGGGGTTCACAGCCTTGCCTGGCATTTTCCGTGGATGCTAGGGATACAAACTCAGTTCTCATGCTTGTGTGGCAAGCACTTTGCAAACTGAGACATCCCTCCAGCTCCTCTTTGATATCTAAAGACTCGGACCTTTTTTTTTTCCTACACAGAGGAGATACACAAGTCGATGCTATTCTCAGTTGTTAAATTCTTTACTGTTTCCTGAAGCAGGAGCTAGCAGTCAGGAGCTATGGTGTCAGCCATCACTCTGACACTCTCTGGAGACTTTGGCTGAGTGACACATCTTCTCTGGGCTTCTGGGTCACCATCAGCACAAAAGATACCTCCTTGTGCCTTCAGGTCCTAACGTTCTGTTCTGTCCTTGACCAATTCTTGCCTTGCTCTTCTGTATAAAATCTTTTCCTTATGTTCTTTCTTAAGGTTAATTACACAATTTTCTGGGCTCCTACCCTCTGTTTCATGCAGGGTTTGTTCTCCCTTCCAGAGATCCCATCCTTCTCTCTTGGGTGCTGCTCCAAGGAGTTCTGTGAGGGGGTGGGGGCGGTGGAGGGTCAGGATTCCAAGATTTGGAGCTTACCACATGTGGGTGTTCATTCCCAGCCTCTGATGCTCACTGGCTGAGTTTCCACATCAGTGAATGGGAAGTGTCGACAAGCTCACCTGGGCTTTTCTTAGATTTTGGTAGAATAGACCTATTTTTCCAAGCTTAGTCATATTTTTAAACTTAAAAAAATTGTTTATTTATTTATTTTAGAGAGAGAGAGAAAGGATGGGTGCATGCCAGCCACTGCAAACAAACTCCAGATGCACATGCCCCCTTATGCATCTGGCTTACATGGGTCCTGGAGAAATGAACAGGGATTCTTTGGTTTTGCAAACGCCTTAACCGCTAAGCCATCTCTCCAGCCCTATTTATAAACTTTTTATTCACAATATCCACACGTGTCCACAATATGCCATGATGATGCCACCTCCTTTGTCCCTTCTTCCTTATTACTGGTCCACTGAACTCTTCTTCATTTCAGCTAGTCCCTGGTCTATTTTTTATTTTTAATGGGTTTTTTGGGGGGTCTTTTTTTAAAACTTCATTTATTTATTTTATTTATTTCAGAGAGAGAGAGTGAGAGAGGTAGATAGAGAGAATGGGAACGCCAGGGCCTTCAGCTGCTGTAAATGAACTCCAGACGCATGTGCCACCTTGTGCATCTGGCTTATGTGGGTCCTGGGGAATTAAACCTGGGTCCTTTGGCTTTGCAGGCAAATGCCTTAACTGCTAAGCCATCTCTCCAGCCTGTCCCTGGTCTATTTTGGTGTCATCATTCCCCCCATCCTATTATGTAGGTCTTGTATAGGTAACAGCAGCAGCCACTGTGAAATCATAAGTGCCACAGACACTTTATGTCTGGAAAGCAGTATTGCAAAGCACTCCCCCCTTTCCTTTGGCTCTTACATTTTTTTTATTTTTTGGAGAGAGACACAGAGAGGGACAGAGAGAGAGAGAGGGAGAGGGAGACAGATAGACATGGGCGTGCCAGCAGTCTCTCAGCTGCTGTGAACGATATTCAGATGTGTGTGCCCCTTGTGGTCAAGTGCGGCATTGTGCCCTTGCGTCACTGCATTTGGCTAAACGTGGGACCTGGAGATTGGAATCGGTGTTCTTAGGTTTAGGAGCCTAAGGTTAAGAGCCTTAACCGCTAAGCCATCTCTCTAGCCCATGGCTCTTACATTTTTTTCTGCTGCCTTTTCTGCAATGATCTCTGAACCTTGGATGGTATGATAGAGGTGTCTTACTTAGTTTGAACACTCCACTGCCACTTCTTCTCAGTACTATTATGAGGTTCGTGTCACCCTAGTGGTTACCACTATCTGAAAAGAGAAGTTTCTCTAACCAAAAGTGAGAGTAACATTAATACTTGGGCATAAACATAAGTATTTAGAGAGCAGTTTGGTGGGCATAATATATGTATTAATATATGTATTAATATATGTAATAATATGTATTAATATATGTAATAATAGCAAGACAAAAGTAGGAGTTTTCCCCTAAGGGTTTATGAACTCCCTAGACATGGACTTTTTTTTAAAAAAAGTTTTTATTTATTTATGTGCTAGTGAGAGGGGAGGAGAGAGAGAGAGAGAGAGAGAGAGAGAGGGAGGGAGAGAATGGGCATGCTAGGGCCTCCTGCCACTGCAAATAAACTCCACACACATGAACTACTTTATGCATCTGGCATTATATGGATACTGGGGAATCAAACTCATCAGACTTTGCAAACAAGCACCTCTAACCACTGAAGTATCTCTCCAATGCCCCCGACATAGGCTTTTGATTAGATTTTCAGTACCAGGCCTCTAATGGAGTGGGCCTCAAATCCAATCAGAGAGCAGTTGGTTTCCCTCATTTCAGACATGCCACTATTCTATCAGTTGGCACATTTGGCCTGGCTAGCCAACTAGAAAGCTTGCAGGGTCCACTGCTGGTTAACACCACTAATGACTTTTCTCCCCCAGCAGGCTGCACAGCTCTTTCCAGCATCCTGACAGCTAGTCAACAGGGAGGAGGTGTCCAGCTCAGCTCTAGCTTGATTTCTCAGTGTCCTATAGCTCAAGCATGTTGAGTCTGCAGCAATAGGGTCTTACCATCTACTTCTAGTGGGCAACCAAGAGCCTTGGAAATAGCCTGTATTGTTTGGGGGGAGCATAGGAGGCCTCCCTTACCAACAACTCACTGAAAAGTATCCCATCCCTGGCTTCTGGGCAAAGTATTATCTACCCCGACAGGGTCCTTCTGCCCAAACTCTCTTATTCATATATTTAATATTTATTCATTAGTTAGTGAAGAAGTATGTTTCCATATGGCTTATTTGTAACATCTTTAGTTTTTATTGATCCTCCTCCCACCCTGTCCTCTCCTCTATCCCCTCCCCTGACCACACTTACCCACATAGACCATTCTGCCTCTCTATTTACATATCTACTATACTATCCCCCTAAGCCCTGCCCTCTCCTCTTTCCCTCGTGATCCTTTTCCAGCTTTCTGACCTTACTACTGACCCTTAATCCAACTCACATACAAATATAAACATTTGAACTTAGGATTTATATGAAGAGAACATGTGGCATTTGACGTTCTGGGCCTGCGTTACCTCACTTTGTGTAATCCTTTCCAGATCTATCCATACCCTTGCAAATTTCATTTTTCTTTATAGCTGAATAAAACTCCATTGTGTAAATATACCACATCTTCATTATTCATTTGTCAGTTGAAGGGCATCTAGGTTGTTCCATTTCCTGGCTATTGTGAATACACTTTGCTGAGCAAGTGTCTCTAAGGTAGTGAGTAGAGTCCTTAGGGTATATGCTAAGGGGTGGTAGAGGTGAGTTGTATGGGAAATTTATATTTAGCTGTTTACATGATTTTGGAAGTGGTGTGCTCTAATTCTGATGGTAGGATGGCAGGTTGCAGACAGGGAAAGAGTAAATATGATAGGTCCCAGTCCAGAGGCTGTCTGCTGACCAGCTTCTTCCAGAAAGTCCAGTCTTATTTTATTAAACATTATGCACTTAAACTCTACCCTTAAAATATACCTTCAGGGCTGGAGTGATGGCTCAGTGTTTTAGAGGCACTTGCTTGCAAAACCTGCTGGTCCTGGTTTAGTTCCCCAGTACCCACATAAAGCCAGATGCACAAAGTGGAGCATGAGTCTGGAGTTAGTTTGCAGTGGCAAGCGGTCTTGGTATGTTCGTACTATCTCTCTCAAATAAAGACATGAAAATATTTTTGAAAATACACCTTTACATGCCAGACAGACCTGCAATCCCAGAACTCTGGAGGTAGAGGCAGGAGTTCAAGGCCACCCTTGGCTAAGTAACTGTATTGAGGCCAGCTTGGGCTACATGACAGCCTGTCTCAAAACAAACAAATAAACAAACAAAAACAAACATAAACACATTTTGCTGAAAGTCTTTTTTTTTTTTTTTGGTTTTTCGAGGTAGGGTTTCACTTTGGTCCAGGCTGACCTGGAATTAACTATGTAGTCTCAGGGTGGCCTCGAACTCTCAGCGATCCTCCTACCTCCTACCTACTGCTGGGATTAAAGGCGTGTGCCACCACGCCCGGCCTTGAAAGTCTTTTTTTTTTTTCATGTGCCAGTAATGGCTGGTTGAAGCATTTTTCTGCTTTGAAATCTTGTCAGACAATTCTAAAATCAGCATGGTCCTAACCTTCACACCTGGCGTTTGTCTTTCTCTGCTTCTTCCTGTGATGAGTGGTGTTTTGTTGACTCCTGGTCATTTCTGGTTTATGTGACCAGACTCGGGGTTTGACTCAAATCGGCTCTGGTCTATACTGACATTTCAGCAGGGGAAGAGTGTGTCCTGACTTATCCTTCCTGGGTGACAAAGAGGTTCTCCAGGTAGCCTCCACCAGGGACACTGCTGCCTCCTTGCTACTGCTGGGAGGAAATGGGCCTGGCTCCTTCCTAGCTTTCTTGGTATTCTAGCTGTGAGGGGCAGAAGGGCCTTCTTCTCTTCATCATCCCAGGGAAAAGGCCAAAAATGTTGCTTGTTATAGCCGCATGGCACATTTCTTAGTACCTTTTCCATTAATATACCCAAACCCCTGAAGCTAGATTCTTTTCAAAAAAAAAAAAAAAAAAAAAAAAAGGTTTACTGAGCTTCTAGTTTTGGAGGCTGAAAGTCTAAGATTGGTGACTCTTGGGTAACTATCTGGTGAAGACTAGTGGTGAATAATGTCCCCAGTAGTTGGTCACACAACAGCTGCCTTATTCTCTTACAAAGGTCACATCTTCCCAATGGCCTAAGGACCTGCCATTGAGCTCCAGATCTTAGATTCCACTACCAAGGTGAGGTGTGAACTTCTGGCATGGAACCTGTGCTGGACACACCACATCAGAACACAGCAGGGTGGAAATTTAGGTCCTCACCAGCCTTAGGTGGTGGCAGCAGAGGCAGTGTTGAGAGCCCCAGATCCCTCGTCCACCCACAAAGGGGGTGAGGGTTGTTCTTCCCAGGTGGGTGTCTACTCAGCCTTTCCTGCCTGGGGTGGGGCTAGGCCTATAGTTTTTCCTAAGGAGTTTGCTTGGAGGAGATCAGTCATTGCAAAAATATTTTCTTTTCTGTATGTGGTATGATTGCACATGCATGTGGATGCCAGGGGTGAACATCAGGTGTTGTACTGACCACTGTGGTCTTGTGAAGATACTTCTAGGCACTACAAGGATATCAAGGCCAATTTCTGTCTGGTTGATTGAGTTGTAAGCAGTCCGATCCCTTCCTTCAGCTCTTTCATTCTTTCCACCACCTCTTCTGCAATGGACCCTGAGCCTTGGAAGGTGTGATAAATATGTTTCAGTGCTGAACATTCCTCAGTTACATCTTCTCAGCACTCTGTTGCCTTTTTGGTCATCCCAGTGGTAACTACCCTCTGAAAAGAAAAGCTTCTCTAACCAAAAGTGAGAGTAGCATTAATATATGGGTATGAACATTAAGTAAAGTGCTTATAGGGCAGTTTGGTGGGCAAAATATATACATTTAGCCAAACAAGAGCAGGCATTACACTCCTAATGCTCATGACCCCCCCACCATAGGCTTTTGGTTAGGTTTTCAGTAGTAGGCATGCATTCCCTCCCATAGAGCAGGTCTCCAGTCCAATAGAGAGCAGTTGGTTTCCCCCGTAACAGACATACCACTATTGCACCCGTTGGTTCATTTGGCCTGGCTGGCCAAACTTGAGGCTTGCAATGTTCACTGTTTTCACCACTGCTTGGCTTCTGTCTCCCATAAGGCTGCATGCAGGGTAGCTATTTGCAGATTTCTGTCAGCTGTCTACTGGGAGAAGGTTTTCACCTCAGCCTCAGTTTGATTTCTCAGTGACCTTAAGTCTAATAGTGTTTGTTTGATGAAGTTGGGAGCCCCCATGTTAGGTGCATATATGTTTAGGGTTGTAATGTCCTCCTGTGAAGTGTTCCTTTAATCATTGTAAAGTGACCTTCTTTATCTTTCCTCACTAATATTGGTTTGAAGTATATCCTGTCAGATATTAGGATCAAACCTTGCTTGTTTGCCAGGCCCATTTGCTTGAAATGCCATTTTCTATCTTTCACCCTAAGATGGTGTCTGTCTTTTATTGAGAGATGAGTTTCCTAGAGGCAACAAACAGCAGGATCCTGCCTTTTAATCCAGTGTGCAAGCCTGTGTCTTTTGGTTGGGGCATTTAGGCCATTGATACTGAGTTATTATTAAAAAGAATGTATTTATTCTTGCCATTCTTCTTGTTTTGTAGTGCTTCCTGTTTTCCCTTTTCTCTCTTGTTTTAACTGTTATTTGAGTATGGTTTATTTTTTTCCTGTTTCCTCATGTGTGTGCTTTGCTTTCTCTTCAGTGTGAAGGATTCCTTCAATTATTTTCTGTAGGGCTGGGTTAGTTGTCATAAATTCCTTTAGCTTGTTTTTGTTGTAGAATGTCCTTATTTCTTCATCAAGGTGTCAAGTACAGCTCTTTCCTCCCATCCAACCATAGAAGTAGTCCTAATTATTGAGATTGCCTGCTATTCAAGTATTCTACTGGGCTGGGTGCAGCACTTTATTGGCAAATTCTTAAATTCACCTGAGCAATATACAAATTCAATAAAAACCAGCACAGAGCATGCAAGTGTGGGGATTAAAACAAACAGATAAGGGGGTGTGATGCTCTGCACCCTTAATCCTGTCAGCTGGGATGTTGAGATTTCTGTTCTGAAATGGGTTCCACAGCCTGGATTTGAATCAGACCCTGCCCCAAATAATGGCAGAAGCAAAAGACAAAGGCCCTATAAATCTGAAAGCACAAAGGCAACAACAGTCAACCCCCAAATACAGTTTAATTGTGTATGGTAAAGCCAACTAAGAATATGTAACCTATAACCCACCCTGACATGGAAAGAGATTAGCATTTCCACTGCAGGCCTATGTACCTGTTTTATTTTTTTGTGTGTCAGCCAGCCTCATTACCTTTTGGGGTGGCTTCCAATCTCACCAATGCTGAGTGCCCACCTCAATCCCTCCGTGTTGTGCTGTGGATCTGGTGTTCTGATCAGCTGCACTGGATGTCCTTCCTCTGGGGGATGAATGAGTTCTCTTGAGGTTCATGGTTCAGATGTTTGGGGGATGGGAGAGTGCAGCCACCTTATTTTTTTGAGACAGGGTCTCTCACTTAACACACAGCATATTGATTCAGCTAGACTTAGCTGGCCAGAAAGTCCTGGTGATCCTCTTGTCTTCACCTCCCCAGTGCTGGAATTACAGGTGGGTGCCACTATGCCCAGCTTTTACATGGGTGCTGGGGAGTCCTAACTCAGGTCTTCATGCTTGTGCAGCAAGCATTTGACCAACTAAGCCATCTTCCCAGGTCCTGCCTAAACATTTTTTACCTTGCTAAACTAGACATAGTGGTTTTTCTTTGGATTGTTTATTTTTTACTTTGGCACCTGTTACTATTTCTGATTTATCAGCTGCTTCAGCTTAATTAAGTCTGAAATATACAAAGCCAAAATAAAGCCCCCCAAATTAGTACTGTGATGTTCTATGAGTGCTAGGGCTTCTTGCTGATCTCTCCACATTTTGGAGCCATCTTTTTTTTTTAAATTGTTTAAAAATTTTATTTTATTTATTTATTTGAGAGAGGGAGGAAGAGAAATAGGCAGGGAGAGAGAGAGGGAAAGAGAGAGAGAATGGTCACACCAGGGCCTCCAGCCACCACAAACAAACTCTAGACACATGTGCCACCTTGTGCATCTGGCTTACGTGGGTCCTGGGGAATCAAACCTGGGTCCTTTGGCTTTGCAGGCAAGCACCTTAACCACTAAGCCATCTTTCCAGCCCCTGGAGCCATCTTAATATGTGGAGGTTTTAAAGTATTTTATTTATTTATTTGCAAGCATGGACAGAGAGAAAGCGGGGGGGGGGGAGAGAGAAAGAGAGAAAGAAATGGGTGTGTACCAGGGTCTCTAGTAGCTGCAAACAAGTTCCAGATACAAGCACCACTTTGTGCATCTGCCTTTATGTGGGTACTGGAAAACAGAATCTGGATCATTAGGCTTTGCAGGCAAGCACCTTAACCACTGAGGCATCTCTCCAACATTTTTTTTGAGGTTTAAAAAAATATTTTTCATTCCTACCTGCCCACCTACCACACCAAAAAAGGAAAAATACTGTGTATTTATTTGCAAGAGAGAGAGAGAGAGAGAGAGAGAGAGAGAGGGAGACTATATGGAAGTTTTTAGACAGCACTTACTGGAAGGAAAGAAGACACACCCTCTCCATCTTCTAAAACTTCCCAGAAGTCTACTAAGTTAACTCATATTAACTTTGTATGTTTACAGTGGCAGGAGACACTTTGCCTTCTGTTTCAGGAATTTCAAAGCAGGTGGCAAGAAACTGGAGACGGATGGCTATAGGGGAAGGCTGAGGGTGGGCTTCAGGACTCTGAAACCGCTGCTCTCCTGTATTCGTACCGTGTTCACTCCCTCCACACATGAATTCAAGCCTTTTCTTTTATTCTCTGTCACTCAGAAGCAGGCCTGTCTTTCTCGCTCCCAGCACCTTGGACAAACAACTCCAAGCACCTTCCTTGGCCCAGACTTCAATGTACAGAAAGGGAAAACAGGCCCATTCATCCCAGCCACCATTTGGCCTAGCAAGGCAGACTCTGGGCCAGGCTGTGTTTCTAAGGCTTAACTCTGAAAAGGGGCCAAAAACCCTGCACAGAGCCTCTCAGCCTACACCTTCTAGACAGAGGATTGAGACCTGTTCAAACAACAAAGGGAACAATGTCTGCCTAGACCACAGAGTGCTCTCTGAGCCCCATCCCAGCCCAGACCACTTCACATGCAGCCTTAAAATGCCCAGTGGTTGTTGAGAGAAAGAACACACTCACAATGCAGTCGGGAGAGGCTGGAAGCCCATCAGGCAGAGAGCACCCTTTGTGTTGAAAAATGAAAATTGTCTCTCCTTCCAGAGGCTGAAAAGTGACTTGTGACACTGAGGTGGCTTGATTCCTTAGCCAACCTTGTGATGGATTTCAACACCCAAAGTGGTGGCTGTGGGGCACTGTCTGTCGTGGAAAAGAGAGATGCTTTTGGTGGGGGTTGGCTTTGGATTTTGGAATGGGCCAGCCCTTGGTTTATGGGGTTTTTATTCACTTATAATAATTATTCTTTTCTTTCTTTCTTTCTTTCTTTCTTTCTTTCTTTCTTTCTTTCTTTCTTTCTCTTTCCTTCTTTCCTTCCTTCCTTTCTTTCTCTTCTCTTTCTTTCTTTCTTTCTTTCTTTCTTTCTTTCTCCTTCCTTCCCTCCCTCCTTCCTTCCTTTCTTTCTCTTTCTCTTTTTTCTTTCTTTCTCCTTTCTTTCTCCTTTCTTTCTTTCTTTCTTTCTTTCTTTCTTTCTTTCTTTCTTTCTTTCTTTCTTTCTTTCCTTCCTCCTTCCTTCCTTCCTTCCTTCCTTCCTTCCTTCCTTCCTTCCTTCCTTCTCCTTCCTTCTTTCCTCCCTTCCTTCCTTCCTTCCTTCCTTCCTTCCTTCCTTCCTTCCTTCCTTCCTTCCTCTTTCTCTTTCTCTTTCTCTTTCTCTTTCTCTTTCTCTTTTTCTTTCTTTCTTTCTTTCTTTCTTTCTTTCTTTCTTTCTTTCTTTCTTTCTGTTTTTCGAGGTAGGGTTTCACTATAGCCCAGGCTGACCTGGAATTCACTATGTAGTCTCAGTGTGGCCTCAAACTCATGGCAATCCTCCTACCTCTGCCTCCTGAGTGCTGGGATTAAAGGCGTGCTTCACCACGCCCAGCTCTTTTATTTTTCAACAGACTATATTTTCAAAGTTGTGTGGTAAAGCCTCATTGTGGTTTTAATTTGCATTTCCGGGATGACTTGAAACTTTTGTATATATTTTTAATGTAAATGATATAAAGAAGAAAACAGAAAAATATATCACTGATATAAATCCTGTTAGAGATAAAAAGCAATGCAGTTATAAAATCAGAAAGTTTGGTCTGGGGAGATGGCTCAGCTGGTATGGTGCTTGCTGTGCATGCATGAGGACCTGAGTTCAGATTCTCAGTATCCGTGTAAAGCCCGTGACTGTAATTCCATCATTGGGGAGGTGGAGAACCTAGAGCTCACTAACTCAGCTAGACTAGCTAGCCAGCAAGCTTCAGGGAGCCTCCTGTCTCTGCACCCACCCCCCAGCCTGCTAAGCCATCTATCTCACCATCCCTCCCTCTCTTTCTTTTCTGAATGTAGACGTGAGCTCATTCCTTTATCTCATGAAAGGACCATTATTTAGAGCTTCTTTTCTGCTCAAAGAGGTCTGCAGTTTTTGTGAATGACCAAATATGCCAAAGAGATATACTTGGGGTGGGATATTGAACCCTTCTCGACTTTGTAGCAGTTCGGCCACAGCAAAGGCATGCAGATGGCTTTGCCATTGTTCTCTATGATGGCTTCAGGATAGTCTCTCTGGGACCCCCTATGCCTCACTGGCCACGAAGATGGCCTCTAGGGTGACTTCTGGCTTTGGTCTCTTGAGCAATGTGAAGTATGCCTTCTGCACATATCCTAGGGCACAGTCAAATCAAGAAGATGCTGGCTCAACAGATACGAGGCTCTCCAGGATGGACTCCACTGCCAACTTGGTGTCTATGTGTTTGAACTCATCTGACCCCTCCCAAGAGGACTGCAGGGGGCTTATTCTCCCAACACTTCTTAGCCTGAGTTATTATCAGTTTTACTTTTGCCATGCAAATATGTAAAAACACGAATTCTTGGTTCTTAATGCCTAGAGAATGCTAGAACCAAAAGGCATGATGAATTGTTTATATTTTATCTGTTTTCATTCCTATACATCTAGGCAGTTTGGGGACCATTACCCAGCATCTCGGAGGGCTTCTCTCTTCCACTGTGGCAGACAAGGACAGGCACAACTCTTCTCAAGACTATGCCCCTGATGCTGGGAATATAGGCTTCCAGGATGTATATAATCCTCAATATTTTACATTTGGACACCCAGCAAGCCCCACATGTTTCAGTAGGGGCTCTCTGATCAAGGGCCTGCACCAGGAAAGCTCTACAGTATTCCTGGTGTGTAATAAACACACCTCAAGTATCCACTACTCTTACGGTATCGGATTCAGCCTGGCCCATGGTGGCTGCTTTGCTTATGGCTCAGCAACTGTTAGTGCTTAAGCAAGGCATGCACCTTCAGGGCCAGATTCCTATGCTAGTGCACTTTCAGTATGTACATTCTTATTTTTTTTTGTTAAATAGAAACTTTGAATGGACACATCATGTGTTGGTACCATCATGTCCCTCTTCCCTGCCCCACTCCACTGAGGGCCCTCCTTAGGGGGATTGCTGGTGTTCACCATGGAGTTGTGGGTTATGAGTTGTGAGAGCAGCTGTCAGTCATTATACATGCTTTCATTCTTAGCTAAAATTTTATGTGCAAGCTGAGCATGTCAGGAGACATTGCGATACATCTCATGTGTGCTGACACTTTGAGCTAAGTATGTGCAAAAATGTGTCCATTCTCTTTTCTCTTTAAATTATGACCTTAAATTGAATATGATCACAAATGTAAGCCTAAACTGAGCATGCTTAGGTATGGGTCAAGCCCCTATGTGAATATGTATAGGTCTCCTAAATAAAATCCCCATGCTTCCTTTGTTTGGGGACAGAGTCATCTTTGGCGATGACTCCCATGCTCCCCTTATCTGCTGCAAGTAATAAATCTTTCTCCACTCTTTGACATCTTGGATGTGCTGATTTTGGCTTTCCACACACCAAGACGAGAACCCATGGTATTCAACTCTACAAACTCTGCTACATCCTGCACATTTAAGTCCAGGGGAAGCAGGTGGCTCACCTTGTGCATCAGCCTGAAAGCAAGGTGTAAATCTGTCCTACCTGTCTGCTTATGGTCTCTGTGGTTTCCCTTGCCTACACCCAGCTGGCAAAACGTGGCCTCAACATTGTGCTCATCAGCCGGACACTGGAAAAACTCCAGGTTATCGCGGAGGAGATTGGTGAGTGACCCCCACCCGTTAAGGAATGCATGTGTGGCACCCACGGGTCAAGTACACCCCTGTCCTGCTACATATTCTGCCTAGAGCCTCACTTGCCGTCTGTCCTCATCTGAATACTGGGGGGCCCAGGGTAAGTCAACAAAGGCAAGGTTGTTACCCACCCTAGATTCTGAGTCCTAGCTGAAGCTTGAAGAGGCCAGGCACAAGGAGGGTCACTTTCTGTTTTGATCCTGGCCGGCTTCATCCTCAGAGCTTTAGTGGTCTGGTAGCTTGTGGCCCTTTTCCCGGTGTCTATGCTGGGTTCCTCACAGAGAGTGAGGGATAATGTTTACTGGTCAGGTTAAAACAAACAAACAAATAAATAAATAGATCTGCCATGTAAGGTTGCAAAGGATGTACACAGTACAATGCTAAGCAAAAGATTTTATACATAATGTTTATACATAATCTTTGACTATTTGAGAAGTGCTTGGAAGTTTCTCAGTTAATACTGACCAAAATACTTCTTTTTCATCACTTGAAAGTTAATAATAACTAACTTCATAGTTAATCAACTTTTAAATTCAAAAGGCACGCATCTTCCATTATGAAGACCTATTAATACCATGCAGGCTGTCTGGAGCCGGCCTTGCTTCTTTGGGGGAGGTTAAGCTAGAAGGTGGGTGGGGGGTGTGGCTGTCGAGTCACTCCACTCATCAGTGTGTCCTTGAGCTGATGAACTGGGCTGTTGTTCTGAGTCTGGATATTAGAAGCAACTTGGATTAGAACCAAGACCTTATTGAGTGCTTTCCTCACCATGATAAAATGTGATTTTTATCATGTTATTGACAAACAAGTAGTGTCTCCCACGTTCAGACTGTGCCTCACAATTGCTGTATCCTGAGACACCAGGTCTACATCCAAGGCTAAGGCAGTTCACCAAGAGGTTGGTTGACTCTGCCTGTGGCTTTTACATGTGTACAGCCGAACACTGGAATGAGCACTTAACTTGGAGAGAGCTGGGACCCTGGGCGAGTTAGTCAGCTGTTTTGGAAAACATGAGTGATAGTATCTACCCTACAAGGTTGTAAAGGGTAAGGTATTGTATATAAATGCTGAAGTGCTGGACAGGCACAAGGGGCTGGTATGTCTTCATGGGAAAACTGGCATCTTGTGAGCTGGGGAATCACACCTGGCTTTAGCCCCAGTTTAGGCTTCTCACACTTCGGCATGTGTCACTTATGTGATGTCTTATGCTGATGGCTGTCTGGCCAGCTCAAGGTGTCATTCAGTAGGTCTGGGGCAGAGCTCAGACATTTGCATTCTGGTCCTACTTTGAGAACCACTACATTAAATCTATTTTAAACACATCTACTTGTCCCCTGTAGCAAATCTTAGAAGCACAAAGAAACCATGGCTCCTAAATCTTTTAGTATCTCCCAGCACTTACCCAGGGTGGTTCCTCACTTCCCATTGGGATATTCAGCTCGCTTCCTATTGGTGTGCCTAGCAAGCACAAGAGTATCCGGGGACTTCGTGGTCAAGAGGGCCATTTGCATCTATTTCACTAAAATACCTGTTGTCTTTAACACAGAGTGGAGCACTGGACGCCGTGTGAAGATCATACAAGCAGATTTTACCAAAGATGACATTTATGAGGACATTAAAGAAAACCTTAAAGGCTTAGAAATTGGGATTTTAGGTAAGTAAATTGTAAAACGCCAAGTTTGGTGTACTAGATCAGTGAAGTCATTACCTTCGTGGCACTTGATTTCTTCATGGTGGCTTAGGCTTAACCATGGTGGGTCTGCAGCATTAAAGTGAATATAAAAGTTCCGTTTGTTTGAGTTGTGGACTCAGCTGCTGGGAAGGATTTGGGTAGGAGAGAGCCATTCTTCGGGACAGGGTGTTGTACCACTCTTTCCTCCCCTCCTCCCAGTTCTTATCCACCTGTTTTTCCTTTTTCCTGAGCCTCTCTACTTCTGGGGGAAGCTGGGAGCTATTATTTTCCCTCACTGTTGGCACGAAACACCCTACATAAAACCCAGAGGACACTGGGGTGGAGGGGGGTTGCTCCAGCAGGTCCTATGTGTTGGGTTTCCTCTGTGCCAAAGACAGACAGACAGACAGACAGACAGAGGCTGATAGGCTATTTCTGAATCAAGCAGTGGCCAGCCATCTTGATGCACTCCCTGGGCCCTCTGCGAGGGGGAGGGGGACCAGGAGACAGTGTGAACTAAAGACAAGTCCCCTCCCTTCTGAAGCTCCTTGGGGGAGTGGCGCTTGCCAAGGGTTAGAAAGCAGAGAAAAAGGGGTCCTTTGGCTCCCAGTTGCACTTTGGGAAGGGAGGAGATATTTAAGGCTCCTCTTTGTGGGACTGCTCTTGTCCCCTGCCCCCACTGCAGAGATGGCACCGTGGGGTTCCCTTCAGGCCTGGCAGACTGGCGGTGAGGAGGGGCCTCAGTTAGCTCTCATGGGTGCCTTCCCCTCCTCCTTCCCCAGACATAACCTCTGCCAAACTGGGAACCAGCAGTGCTACTAACTACCTCAGAGCCCCAGAGGAGCTGGTGCCTTCAGGCAACTCGTCCTCCTCCTCTCAAGGGGTGGGGTCTCCTTTCTTTCCCCTCAGTGTTCATGCTGGAGAGTCTAGTGGCTTTGCCAATCAAACCACGTGACTGTTTGGCCTGTTTGTTAAAAGGCAGTAGAAGGAAACAGCACAGCCTGACACAACATTGCAGGAAGATTGAAGACAAAGCCCCACCAGTGCCAGGGGACTTAAAAGCCATTTTCTTTCCAGATACTCGATGGTTTAGATGCAGAATGTTTCTCTTGTATTCAGACGTACAGTTATATCAGATGAAACTTCCATTTCTTTCCTTTGGATACATCTCAGTGAGAGTACAGGACAGGGAAGAGGCCTCCTGACTGAGGAGGGATTGAGCGGATGGGCCTAAGCCCCAGCCTGATCCACAGTCTGGTGACGTCATTATGATGCCCTTTAATAGTTGAATCTGAACTGACATGATGAAACTTTTTTTCTAGTGGAATAGCAGGAAGCTCCTCTGGAGCATGCGTTTTGAGTAACTGCAGGTGATTGAATGCCAAGAGTATAAATGGATTAACTACCTCAATCCTTACTGTAAGATTGGAACTAAAGGCAGGGTAGGAATCCCAGCCAGGACAAGAGAGGTGTGAGGCTCATGGAACAAAAGGTTTGTCTTGGGGATCAGGCAGGCCTGCCAGGATCCCCACTCATCATTGGTTGTGTTGGCCATTATGTCCCCCTTTCTGCGTTCCACGCCCGTGGTTCACCCCTTTTCCTCCAGCTTGTCCCTCTCTCACCTGCTTTAGCTTGGATGGACCAGATAGTGAGGAAAGAAACGGGCTTCTCTGGGCAGAGGGGCCGACTGGCAGTGAGCACTTGGGCTTGGTCTCTGGGATCCGCTGCTCAGCTCAGCTCCCAAGTCCGAAGCCCTGGGAAGCCAGAGCCAGGGCTTCTTTAACAGGGTGTCTTAGAGATCCTCTACCCCACTGGACCCCTTCTCTGCCAAGACCGTTGGCTCTGGAAGAAGGGGTGGAGCAGTATCCCTTTGCCCTGGGAGAATCTGATGGCCAGCCCAGTCAGGCTCACTCAGGCCATCTTTGTAGTTGGGGAGCTCCTTTGGGCAACCCAGCCCCTCCCCACCCTCTAATGGACCTCCTCATAGAAACCCCATTTCACTTTTGTTTTATCTACCTCTTAGCAAAACAATAGATAAATTAGGTAGTGGCAATTCCACTTGCTTAGGTTAGTGTGTGTGTGTGTGGGGGGGATTTCTTTTTCCAAAGGAAAAAAAATCACCTTAAAATAATTTCCAAAAAAAAAAAAATCAAAAAATTTAATAGAAAAAAAAAAAGGAGATATTTTCCAGTGACCACTGGATTTTAATTTCTTCAGATATTCTCCCCATCTCCCACAAATAAGTTTTACTCTTTGGAGATTTTCTTCACTTGATAATGTGCTAGCTATGAACAGGTACAGCTTTCCCAGAGTGCCCATTGACTTGCCTCATCCCCACCCCTGACCTGCTATGAGACCTACCTGTGCTTCTCACCTAAACCCTCCCAGCCAGGTGATTTCAGCCCCTCCTCCCCACGCCCCCCAGGAACAATGTCTTGGGAATAGTTAGGTCCTGACTCACCTTTTCCTTTGGTGGGGGGGGCGGGGTTACCACTTGTGACATTTGGGTGCAAATTTAGTAGCAGTGAGCCACTGCTACTAAAGGTATTAAGAATGAATTTGTGTATTGAATAAACATCTTTTGACATCTCAAAAAAAAAAAAAGTTCAGTTTAAGCGCATGCCTTTAATCCCAGCACTCAGAGGCAGAGGTAGGAGGATCGCTGGGAGTTCAAGGCCACCCTGAGACTACATAGTTAATTCCAGGTTAGCGTGGGCCAGAGTAAGACCCTACCTCAAAAAACCAAAAAACAAAGTTCAGCTCTTCAAGACACAGTAATGTATTCAAAATTATATTACAGAATTTTGGAATGCATAGGTTTATTTTTACAATCTTTCAAACTATATTTTTCTTTTTGGGATATATATATATGCGGGGTGTGTGTATGTGAGTCATATGTGTGAGTACAGGTGTGTGTATGTGTTTTCATGTATGTGGGTGGAGGTGAGCATTTGTGTGTGTTTATGTATGTGGGTGCAGTGAGCCTGTATATGTTCATATGTATGAGTACAAGTGGGTATGTATGTGTTCACATGGGTGAGTGCAGATGTGTGTGTGTGTTCACATATGTGGTTGCACATATGTGCTCATGTGTGTAAGTGCAGTGTGTGTGTGTCCTCACATGTGTGAGTGCAGGTGAGTGCCACAGCAGGCAGTGGAGGTCAGAGGACAGCTTTTGGGTGTCAGTCCTCACCTTCCACCAGGCAAGTTAGGCCTAGCGCTTCTAGTGGATTCTCCTGTCTCTACCTTCCCTCTTCTATAGGTGTGTTGAGATTATAGCTGCTCACTCTATAGTGTCTAGCTTTTCATGGGTTCTGGGGATCTGAACTCAGGTGTACTTGTGCACTTTCTCCACTGAGCCTTCTCCATAGCCCCAAACTGTTGGCGATCACTGTTGTTTCTCAACGTTGTTAACAGTATAATTGTAGAAAGTTTCCTTGAGCCAAGAATGCTTATAATGACAAAGCCAGGTAAACATGGATGCTGATGAAAGCTGAGGAATGCAGATGCTCCTACCTCAAATTAGATCGAATAAGTTAAATCCTAAATACAGCCTTCTGTGCTCTGTCCACCATGGCCTTCCTAGCAAATGAATCCACTGTCTTAAAACCACATGCCATGAAGTCAAGGAAGTTCTCTCAAGACAGCCTGTGTTGTGTCAAGGTAGTTACTTGTAATGCACATGTGAGCTATTTGTGATACATGTGCAAACCTAAGGATAAAAACATGGCAGGTCAAGATTCTGTGCCTCCGAGTCTCTTGGTTCTGCCATTTTGACTTTCTAATTGAGTGCTGTGAGTGTCTCTGTCCATGCAGTGCCATCCCTCTTTCAGGACCTGACCCCCGCAGCGCTAGCTGCTGCACCGACCTTTCTTTTCTAATAGGAAATTGAATTTTCTTATTGACATATAGTAGGAAGACTCCTGAGACATTCACCTCAAAGAATCAGTTTAAGAAACAAACATTGCTGTGATTGATCCATGAACTAGATCCAAGAACTAGTGTGGTGGTTTGAGATTTTGATTTTCTGTACTGATTTGCAGATAAGGTATTTTATGGCCACATGGACAGTGTGCTATTTGAATTGGGAATGCAGCTCAATTGGTAGAGAGCTTGCATAGCATGCATGAAGCCCTGGGTTTGATCCCAGAACACCACTCAAGCAGGGCACAGTGGTACATACCTGTTATCCTAGCACCATGGAGGAGGAGGCAGTAGCATCAGAAGTTCAAGGTCATCCTTGATTACGTAGCGAATTTGAGGCCAGCCTTGGATACAGTAGACCCTGTTTCCAAACAAAACAAAAACAAAGCCAGGCTTGGCCCATGCCTAGAGTGAGACCCTACCTTGAAAAACCAAAAAATAACAGAACAAAATGAGCCTTCTATCACAAGTATTTTTCTATAAGTAGCCATAGTTTTCAATGACTCAAGTGGACACCAGTCCACCATAATTCATTCCCCAGGTTTCTGATTCTTGGACATGTTTTTCTATTTACTTTCTGCACTGTTATCAAGTCTCACTGCAGCCACCTTGTACATAAAGTATTTTGTATATGTTTTTTGGGGAAAGTTGCCAGCGGGTCTGACACATTTTTGTTTTGCTTCTTTCTGATAGTTAATAATGTTGGAATGATTCCCAACCTGCTCCCAAGCTATTTCCTTGACACATCGGATGAGATCCAGGTGGGTCTGTGTTTGTCTGATTCCCTGTCATGCAGGTCTGGGCCTCTGGGATCATCAGCATGGCTGTGGGAGGAGTCATGGGAAGTCTGGCCAAAATTCTGCACTGTACAGTGAATGTCCTAAGATTTCCTTTCTTTTCATCTGACAAGTTGGCACAACAGGGTACATCTTTTCATGATCCTCTCTTGCATAAGACATCTTTGCTCTTCTTTGTACATCAAAACCTTCTTAGCCACTGTTCTGTTCTTTTGGAGCCCTGTTTTTTACTTTATAAGAGGGTAATTTTACCCAATAAATTCATAGCTCTGGATGAACATGGGAGCAGTCAGTTTTTGGCTTTGTCTATCTTCCCAGGCGATAAGACTTACTCAACTTTCAGTCAGAGGGAAGTCCAGCCATCTCCCTTTGGATACTGAAATCTGGGGGTATTGATGTCCCTTATATAACAAATATAGCAAATAATATTTGTCCCCACAAAAAAATAAGGTGAGGGCTAGAGAGATGGCTTAGCAGTTAAAGTGTTTGCCTTTAAAGCCTAAGGACCCAGGTTTGATTCCCCAGTACCCACATAAGCCAGATGCACAAGGTGGCACATATGTCTAGACTTTGCAGTTGCTGGAGGCCCTGCTGTGCCCATTCTCTCACACTCTCTCTCAAATAAATAAATAAGAAGGTCTCTCTGAGGCAGGTGGCAGTGTATTTAAAAAAAAAAAAAAAAAAAAACACAACAAGCTGAAGGCATGTCTGCACACATTCAGTGCAGATGCTGTTGTTTTTGAAACTCTTTAGTCCACACTTAGCTAAATCTGAGGCTGTGGAACCTGTAAGCAGGAGGGCTCTCATTGAATATGCACAGGCCCTGTGGCTGGAAGTTCAGACCCATGGCTGCCGTTGTTGGATGTGACTAGATTGTTCATGCACTTGATAGTCCTTGAAGGACTATTAGACCCTTCCTATGACCTTGACCTTTGCCATTAGGAGTGTCCCAATCTGAGCAGGCTGCTATGTGGCTGCTCCTCATTCCACAGCTGTCCTGGTGAATGACACCAGCTGACCAGTATCCTTACCTGTCCCTGCCACACTAACTATGGTCTGTTTCCCACACTCCTGCTTCAAATGTGTATCTGTCCCTTCAGCAAGTCATGTGATCACATCTGTGTGTGTGTGTGTGTGTGTGTGCGCACATGAGCACCTCCCACTTTGGCTGGGGTGAGGTGATTCTGGAAGTTTCTTCACTTTTCTTGTTCATGCAAAGCTTCTATCTTGTGTTTTACATACCGTTTCACCTTCTTGTCTTGCTGTTGTCTCTTAGGCCCCATGCACTAACCCTTACTTCTTCCTGTAGCTGGAAATTCAATATAGAGGCACCTTCACTAATGATGGGTTTCCTCCCAACAAACTTGTCTTAAATTGAAGCTGTCCACAAGTCAAGAAAAACGTTTAAGGGTTGGGGAAATGGCTCAGTGCTTGCTGAGCATCTGAGCTCAGATCATCAGAGCCCATGTAAAAACCGGGTATAGTGGCATGTCCTGTAAACCCCAGTGCTCTGAAAGTGGATACAGGTGCTGCCCAGGGCAAGCTGGCAAACTATACTAGCTTAAGTGATGGGGCCCGGGTTCGGTGAGAGACCCTGTCTCAGTAAACAGAGAGCAATGGAGCTAGACACCCAACATCAACCTCTGGCATGCATGTGCGAGTGTGTGCACACACACATGCATACGTACCTACACACACATGCACACACATTACACATCCATACGCATGCAACCACCCATACAACAACCAAATCTACTGGCCATCTTAGCTCTGCACCACAGCATGCTATAGAGGGACAGGCATGCCCCTCAAGGTTGTGGGCTGGATGGGGCACTGACACTGTCCAACATCATGTGAGGGTATCATGCTACATTCCACCAGCCCTGAGGAAGATCTGTATTAGTTACTTCCATGTTGGTATGAGCACATACCTAACCAGAAGCAATTTATGGAAGGAAAATGGTTTAATTTGGTATAGTGTCAAGGGAAAGTTTTATCCTGTTGGAGATGGTATGGTGGCCAGAGCTGGAAGGTGGTGTCACATTGGCCGGCAGGAAACAGAGGGCAAACAGGAAGTGGAGCCAGGCAATAACACCTCAAGGTCTACTAGAACTGACCCACTTCCTCCAGCAAAGCTCTACCTCCTAAAGGGTCCACAGCTTTCCCAAAGAGCGCCAGCTGGGAATCAAGTGTTTAAACATATGAGCCTATGGGGCTATTTTCTATTCAAACCACAAAGAGATCCAAATTCAAAATGTGAAGTCTAGTTTCTAGTAGATAAACATTACTTTTGCTCCATTGCAAATAGTTGAACTCTGTCTCTCCTTTGGAACCCATGGCTGAATTTCTTGCATATATATATATATTTGTGGGGGGGCAGATAGAGAAAGAATGAGTACGCCAGGGCTTCCGACCACTGCAAACAATTTCCAGACACATTCGCCACCTTGTGCATCTGGCTTACATGGATCCTGGGGAATTGAACCTGGGTACTTTGGTTTTGTAGGCAAGCACCTTAACTGCTAAGCCTCTCCAGCCCTCCTCTTACATTTTCTGACTTCTATTGAACATCACATACATGTAGGATCATAGCTTGGATGTCAGCTGCTTTGCAGTTGTAGCTTACACTTGCTGGACAGCAAGGAGAAGCTGCATACAGGCTGAGCAGGGGTGGCAGATGCTGGGACATGGGCCTGTGCCCACTTCTTGATTCTTTAGCACCAACTTCTTCTCTAATGAATGGGATGATTGTGGCTGTGCTGTTTATTACAGAGACTCATCCACTGCAACATCACCTCAGTTGTCAAGGTATGTGTCTGGCACATGATTTTATTTTATTTATTTTTATTTTATTTTATTTTATTTTATTTATTTGAGAGAAAGAAAGAGGCAGAGAGAGAGAGAGAAGAGGGGGGGTGGGGAGAGAATGGGCACACCAGGACCTCCAGCCACTGCAAACCAACTCCAGATGTATACACCCCCTTGTGCATCTGGCTTATGTGGGTCCTGGAGAGTCGAACCAAGATCCTTTGGCTTTGCAGGCAAACACCTTAACCACTAAGCTGTCTCTCCAGCCCCCGGCACATGTTTTAAATCCATCAAGATGTAGGCACTGCTGAGACCTGGCAGTTCAGGATAAATTGTGCCTTCCACTGTAGGGGGAGGTTTCTATGAGATTGAATCACTCATGTCTGAAAAGCCAGGCTCTGATCTTTTCATTTTCTTAATCCTGTTCTCGGGAAGAAAATACAGAGTTGGTTCATTTTTTGCATCCTGAACATGTGAGGCTTGGTGATCCTGAAACTCATTTAGGATTTTAAGCAATTTCTAAAAAAAAAAAAAAATAGTACCTTTAAAAAATTTGGAGTGTTTGGGGAGGGGGGATGGCTCCGCAGGCAAGAGCCCTTGATGTTCAAGTATGAGGACTTGAGTTTGGTCCCTAAATCCATGTAAAAAGCTGGGCAAGGCCATACATACCTGTAACTTCAGTGCTGAAGGCAGAGGCAGGAGGTCTTTGGGACTCACTGATCAGCCAGTCTGACTGAAAAATTGCAGCTCCAGATTCTGTGAGGTATCTTGCCTCCAGGAAATAAGTCACAGAGCTATAGGGGATGATACATGGTGTCCTCTTTTGGCCTTTGCACGCATACGTCTGCACACTCACGTGTGTCCACACACACACACACACACACACACACACACACACACACATGAGGCATGGGACATGCCTCGTTGGCTAAAGTGCTTGCCACATGAAAGACTGAGTTTGGATCTCTAGCGCCCGTATGAAAGCCAGGTAGGGCAGCCCATGCCTGTGATCTCAGTACTGGGGAGGTGGAAACAAGGAGGATCCTTGAGACAAGCTGGTGAGCAAATTTAGCTGAATCAGAGAGCTGCAGGTACAGTGAGGAACTCTGTCTCAAAAAATAACACTACAAAATTATTTCTGGCGTGACACCCTTTTGTTGGAAAAACCCCGTAACAAACCAAATTCTTTGCATGTAGATATAAAAAATAAGGTGGAGAGTAATTGAGGAAATACTTGACATTGACCTCTTGCCTCCATGTGTATACACACATACACCAAATTTATATACACATACAAAAGTGAACACAAGGGTGGGTTGATACCTATATTTAGAGAGAGAGAGACCACATTCATATTATTTTCATTGCAGTAAATTATAATTGTTTTTGGGCTGGAGAGATGGCTTAGTGGTTAAGGCGCCTTCCCGCTAAGCCTAAGAACCCAGTTCCAATCTCCAGGTCCCACGTTTAGCCAGATACAAAGTGATGTAAGGGTGCAATGCCACACTTGCCCACAAGGGGACGCACATGTCTGGACATCGTTCACAGTGGCTGAGAGGCTGCTGGCACGCACATTCTCTATCTGTCTTTCTCTCCCTATCTGTCTCTCTCCAAAACAAAAACAAGTATAAAAAATATTTTTAAAAATTATAATTGTTTTGTTTGTGTTTTTTTGTTTTTGGAGAGAGTCAGAGAGACGGGGGGGGGGGACAGATAGAGAATGGGTGCGCCAGCAGCCTCTCAATAGCTGTGAACAAATTCCAGATGTGCGCATCCCCTTGTGGGAAAGTGTGGCACTGTGCCCTTGCATCACTTTGCGTCTGGTTAAACATGGGACCTGGAGAATCCAACGGGCGTTCTTAGGCTTAGGAGGCAGGTGCCTTAACTGCTAAGCCATCTCTCCAGCCCTAATTTTTTTTTGAGAGAGAGACAGACAGAGAGAGAGAGACAGAGGAAGAGGCAGAGAGAGAATGGATGTGCCAGGGCCTTTTCAGGCGCTGTGAACAAACTGTAGATGCGTGCGCCTCCTTGTGCGCATGTGCGACGTTGTGCGCCTGCGTCACTTTTGTGTCTGGCTAAACGTGGGACCTGGAGATTTGAACAAGCGTTCTTAGGCTTTGCAGGCAGGCACCTTAACTGCTAAGCCATCTCTCCAGCCCATAATTGTTTTATTATTAGTTGTTATTAATCTCTTACTAAGTCTAATTTGTAAATTAAACTTCACCGCGGGTTATATTGGCTTCAGGCTTCAGAGCCATATGGGGTCTTAGAATGTGACCCCCGTGGATCTGTGGGTTCTATTGCATTCTGATCTCAGCTCAGCCACTCATTACTTGGAGAGCAGAGGGCAAGCTATGAAACTCCCTTGAACTTCAGATTCGGCATTTGTGATTAAGAGTGTTGGATGCATCATTATTTCCAGTACATTGAGCTCACAGATTTTTCATTGGGGCCACTACAAAATTATTTCTGGCATGACACCCTCAAAGCTGTCCTACAACTTCACATGAATAAGAAAAAGGCACCCTTTTTGTTGGAAAAACCCTGTAACAAACCAAATTCTTTGCATGTGGATATAAAAAATAAAAAGACATCCCTTGGAGTTGAGGTGATGGCTCAGTGAATAAAGTGCTTGCTGTGAAAGCATGAGGACCAGAGTTTGGACCCCCAGTGCCCAGGTAAAAGCACTGGCCTGTAAATATCAGCCCTGGGAAGCTGAGGCAGCAGGATCCCTAAGGCTTGCTGGCTAGCTAGTTTAACCAAGTCAGTGAACTCCAGTCCAGGGAGACAACCTGTCTCAAAAAATTAGGTGAAGGGCTGGAGAGATTGCTCAGTGGTGAAGGTGCTTGCCTGCAAAGCCTAACAATCTCGGTTTGATTCCCATGTAAAGATAGATGCACAAAGAGGCACATGAATCTGGAGTTTTGTTTGCAAATGCTAGAGGCCCTGGAACACCCATTCTCTCCCTCTTGCTTGCAAATAAATAAATAAAATAAAATAAATAAGGTGGAAGGCAACTGAGGAAGACACCTGATGTCGATCTCTGCCCACCACATGCCCCCCCCACATGTGCCCACACACGTGAACATATGGCACACCACACCACACCACACACACCTACACATGCACAATTAAAAAAAAAAAAAGGAAAAGGCATCCCCTTGGCATGGGCAGTTTAGAAATAGGTGCTGCTTCAAAGAGGACCCAGCCTGATAGCACATGACTTGGTGAGTAAATAATGCTTTTGTGTGAACAAAATGTTTCCCCTTCCTCTGCGGATAGAGCCCTCCCCTTCTACCATGGCGCATAGTCAGTGAGCCCTGAGCTTTCAGCCTGTACTTGCCCCACATCTGGGCACCTCACCCAGTTCGTAAAATTTACCACTGTGCCCGGCAGCCCTATTGACTGCTGGGGAATGTCAGTAGACCTTCATGGGGAAGCAAGGTTAGGAACCTTGATTTCAAGGCGTTGGGAGGATGGGTAGAGTAGGGGAGGATCCATGTTAGCGGTTCAAACATGAACTAGTGGTGAGGACTGGTTTTCCAAAATAAGGAGGTGAGTTGTAAATTGATCAAACCAGGAAAAATTATTTTCAGGTGGATACGCTAGACCAAAAATAATTATTTTCACCACTGGTTGTTTTCTGTTAGCATGCTGGTAAGTTACAGCTTCCTGTTTGGTTATCACAGTATATACGCATTCTTTTCATACTAAGCAATCAGTGACTTTTTAAAGCTCCCGGTTGATGTTGTTTTAAGTTTTATGAGCAACTATTGTCTGCAGCTTTACCGCTAACTAAAATCTCCAGCATTACTTTTACACATTGATCTTCAGTCTTGTGCTGTTTGATCATATGGGTTTCCCCAAGTGGAGTTGACAACTCTCTGACTCCTTTAGCCAAGAAATGCTTTGATTAGAAAAAAAGTTTACTTTATTGATAGTCCATAAGCAACAAAGAAAAGAAATTAAAGAGTAGCTTCTAAATATACCCTGCTTGATTCAGCCTGGCTGGCTGGGAGCTTAATTCCTTCTCAGAGGCCATCTGGAAATAGTGCCTTGTGCTCATCAAGGGCAGAGATGGGAGAGTCAGTCTGAGGACAATGGGAAGGAGACAGGAACCTGTAGTTAGTTAATTTTATTGTTGCCATGAAAATACCTAAACCCCCCTCCCCCCCAAAAAAAACTTAAGGAAGGAAGGGTTTATTTGGCTCCCACTTGGTGGGTATGGGCCAACAAGGCATGGAAGACGTGACGGCAGGAGTGTGAGCCAGCCGGTCACTGTCCGTCTGCAGTCAGGAAACAGAGTGATGAATGCATGTGCTTAGCTTGCTCTCTCCTTTCTAATCCATCTCAGAGGATGGTGTTGCCCACATTTAGTATGGGGTTTTCCTTCTCAGTTAAACTCCCTCTGGAAATGGCTTCATTCACTGAGAAGTGTGTCTCTTGGGTGATTCCAGATCCCACCAAGTTGATGATCAAGACAGTCTACAGAGAGATTGCATCGTGGGAGTTTTGAGGCAGAGATCCAGGATTGTCTGTGTACTGGGATCATTTACCTCACCAAGCTAGTGGGTGCACACAGGAGGCTCGAGTATGTTCCAGTGTGTCCAACAGGATGCAGACTGTACCCCTAGTATGGGTAGACAGTCATGGAAGGTGCTAACTCAGTCTAGTCCTCCCTCCTTTTCTCACTTCCCTCAAAATCTAGTCTTCAGAGGCACTTTCCAGGAAGTCTGCATTCCCCTCTCAGCTCCAGCAGTGAGAAGATCATCTGGAGGCTCTTTGGGACAAATGCAGGGGGGCCTGGCAATAGTATAGGTGCAGTGGCAGGAGAGTCTACCTAGAAAGCTTCTGCAGTGCCCCTAGACAATACAGAGCCATGGTGAAGAGTGTCTGCTGGTCCTCAGGGTCCTGACTTTCTCTTGCCCTTCTCTGCAGACTCGAAGGTTGGTTGGGTGAACTGAATCAAGGAGATGTATGTGAGGCACTTGGGTGCTAGATTCTTGATAGGTCTTCTGGTTGTTCCTACTTCCGGTTCACAGGCTACATGTCTGATGGCCAACCTACTTTTGCAGAATAAGAGGACCTTGAGAACTTTCATGCGCATCCCATAGCCATAGCTAATTCCTACATTTTTTCAAATTCCTCATGTTCCAGGATAGTTTATCATTTGTCTAGCTGCCAGATTCTTACGTTTCCAAAATGACCTTAAGGTGTGCCAGCCATTTTCAAAGTCATCTGAGATTGGCTGTCCCAGCTTCCTCCAGCGTGTACTCCCCAAGGCCCCCTGCTCATGGCTACTGAGTTCCTTTGTCAAGGCTTAACTTTAGCCTTCTCCTACAGATGACGCAGCTAGTTCTGAAACACATGGAGTCAAGGTAAGACCTGTCTTTGATGATGTGGGGCGTGATGTGGCATTCCTTCCCTGGCAGTCAACTAATTTGGGGACTTGGGGTAGGTTTCATCTAGTTGCCGTTTTGGCTATTGGTAACAACCATGACAAAACAACATAGAGGTTATGGGGGTGGGGAACAGAACATTCTGGGCCTGGCCAGCTTTTCAAATACACATGCATAGTTGGTCAAATATAGCACATGTTGGAGGGAGGAGGTCAGCATTTCAATGCACACTGGATTAATAAAACAACTAATTCATGTTGAGCATAAAAGAAGTAAGCTGGCCTGAAACCAAGACCATGTCATTTTTATCATGAGTATAACCTTTTGTCAGAATGAATGCTCCATCTCACTGGTCAAATCCCACTCTGTCAGTTTCTCCATTTTTTCTGTGTTTATGTCATGATTGCAGCTCTCACTAGAGGCTGGAATTCTTCATATGGCATTCATTAAGGGCAAATAGTTAGCAGTTTGATTTCCCCTAGAGTAAGTATTTTGGGGACCAGAGAGATGGCTCAGTGGGTAAGAGCAATTACTGTACAAGCATAAGGACTTGAGTTCAATCCTCAGCACTTACATAAAAATCCAGGCATGGCTATGCATGCTTGTAACCCTATGCTGAGGGGTTGAAGATAAAAGGATTTCTGAAGCTTGCTATTTAGTCAGTCTAACCAAAAAAGAAAAAGAAATGGTGAGCTCCTGGTTCAGTGAGAGATCATGTCTCAAGGAAATAAAACAGAAGTGACACAAGACATCCAACGTCCTCCACTGGCTTTCCCATTATCGATACTGGCCATGCATATCTGTGCGCACGTGTGCATATGCCACACACCCACACCCACAATCACACCAGAAAGATGAGGATTTTGAAATCTGTTAGCACTGATACAGGAGGATTATCAGAATTTGAGGCCAATGTGGGCTACATAGCTATGTCTCAAAGGACCAAAATATATTTTTTTAATGAAACAATGAATTTCAAAAAAACAAAACAAACAAACAAACAAACAAAAAAAACTGTAAGGTTCCCAGAGCTGGGTAGTGGTGTCTGAGTGAGCAAATAGAAGCCCATCAAATTCTACCCAATATGAGATTTCATCATATGACATGTCCTGCTAAAGGTCATTTTCATGAGTACAGAGGGACTTGGGGCTCCTATGGTCCCCTTTTTTTTTTTTAAAAAAAATTTATTTATTTATTTATTTATTTGAGAGAGTAGGAGAGAGAGAATCAGAGAGAGAGAGAGAGAGAGAGAGATACACAGAGAGAGAATGGTCGCACCAGGGCCTCCAGCCATTACAAAGGAACTCCAGATGCATGCACCCCCTTGTGCATCTGGGTCCTATGATCCTTTTTGAGCCTAGAGAGCGCATTCCCTCTTGCATCATGTCTGAGCTAAGCTAGCTTTCCATAGCCTGACGTGGATTGGTCCTTGCAGAGACCCTGTTCCCAGCAACAAGCCCTTCATGTCACTTGACTCCCGAGTGACCACGCCATGCAGTTGTCCTTAACACCTGAGGGGAAGTTGCCCTAGCCATTCTTGGAAGCAGAGAGCGTGGGTCTGACTGTCAGCATCCCCGCCCAGCTTCTGCTTCTCTCCAGGGCATGGGATTCAGCAGTCAACTCTGGACATTGATATTTCTTTGCTTTTCAGGAGGAAAGGCCTGATCTTGAACATTTCTTCTGGGGCTGCGCTCTGCCCTTGGCCTCTTTACTCCTTGTACTCGGCTTCCAAGGTGAGTGAAGAGTCATCCAAGCCTCTTCCCTCCTTCCTTGTATTTCCCAGGTGTGTTCTCCTTAGGCTCACCTGGCTAGTTGATTGAAAGGTCTGTTGGGATGCCGACTTATAAAGAAAGGGTGAAACTGGTTGCTGAGAAATCTGGATACATGTTATAAAATGGTGATCTCTGTGCAGGGCAGGGCAGGGCAGGGCAGTATCCCAACGCTGCCAAGATTCTAGTGTGCCCCTAGCCTGGGAGCCCTAGCCCTCATCCTTCTGGTCCTGAAGGCCCTGCCAGATGTCTCCAATCTCTGACCACAAAGCAGCCCCAGAATAACAGCCCCACAGTTAATTGGTATGGATTGGTCCTTGGATACTCTTCTTAGGATGTATGCTGCCACTGAGCAAGGGTGTTCTTCCTGGACCAAGGAATGAAGTTTGCCCTTGCATGACCGCACACTGATGCATTTCCCTCTATTTCTCTTTCCTCACTCAAGATTTGTTAAGATAGATAATTCAGAGTGTGCCACATGATATTTTGATATATGCAAACATTAAGAAATACTTGAATCAAGCTAGCTAACATACCCTTGACCTCATATTGTGCTATTATTTTGTGATGAGATCATCAAAGATCTATTCTCTTAGCAGCTTTCAAGTGTACAATATATTATTAACACATTATTGCTAACTAGAATCACCATGCTCTACTGTGGCTCTCAGGATATTTTAATCCCACCTAGCTGAAATTTTTAAAAAATACTTTCTTTATGGGGAGGGAGGGAGAGAATGGGTGCACCAGGGACTCCAGCTATTGCAAACAAACCCCAGATGCATGTGCACCACTTTGTGTATCTGCCTTACGTGGGTACTGAGGAACTGAACCTAAGTCTTTAGGCTTTGCAGGCAAGTGCCTTAACTGCTAAGCCAGCTCTTCTGCCCCTAGCTGAAATTTTATTACACCTCTTCCAAGCAGGGACCATGTGTGGCGCCCTTGGAAATCCGATTGAGCTGGCTGTAAAGGTGTGAGAGAGCAAGCTCTGGGATGTTAGTGTCACTTCTCTTTCTCTTCAGGCATTTGTGTGCACATTTTCCAAGGCGTTGCAGGTGGAATACAGAGCCAGAGGCATCATCATCCAGGTGAGGTGAATTATTTTGTCCTCTGGATCTGTGGGTCTGCCCTACAGGAGTGCCCGTGATTGTGCAGCCCGCTGGGAGATGGGCTGGGTGATTCTATGATCATTTCCAGGTCGCGGCATCCACTGCCATCCCTCCTCACCTGTGGCTTCTGCCACCTCCCCTGTGCCCTGGGTGTGGGAGTGGAGGCAGGGCTGGGATGTGGTTGCTACCTAGTGCTGCATCAGAACAGACCTTGGGGCTTGTCCTCTGACCCAAGTGCAAGAAATGGATTGATGTGGGAGAAAATATAGAAAAGGAGCAAAAGCAAGCTGGCAAAAGCACTTGGTCTGTGCTAGGACTAGGGGAGAGCAGGGACCTTTGCCAGGCAGATGTTGCTCTATGCTGGGCCATGGATAACCCCACACTCAGGTTCTTGACTTATAGGTTCTTGCCTGTTTCAGCAGTAAGGAGTCTGGAAAGAAGTGTGTATGAGACATGGCTCACTTGCCAATACAAATGTGAGGGCTTGACTTGGGATTCCCCACACCCATGTGAATGCTGGGTGGGCTTGGCTGCTACCTGCAATCCCAGCATGTAAGAGGCAGAGAGATCAGTCATCCATGGGACAAGTTGGCTAGCTGAATTGGTGAGCTCTGGGCTCCAGTGAAAGACCTTGCCTAAAATAAAGAGCACTTGAGGAAGACACCCAATGTCAACCTCTGACGTCTGTACCCACACATGTGCCCACATGCATACTCGTGCATGCGCGCGTGCGCGCGCACACACACACACACACTACCACATTCATACATGTGAAAGAGTCTGGGACAAAGTTTTAGGACATACTAGTATAAATAAAAAGGTGACCTTGTTGCTTTTCAATTAAAATCCCCACATGAGAGTGTTTTAGGTGTTAGTATAAAGATACCTGCTGCAGCAGGTATGTTCAACCTTTGGTTTCTCAGGGCCATATTGGATCAATAGTTGACATGGGGTGGGATGGAGAGATGATGGCTTAGTGGTTAAGGCACTTTCCTACAAAGCGTAAGGACCCAGGTTTGATTCCCCAGAACCCATGTAAGCCAGATGCACATGGTGGCTTATGTGTCTGGAGTTCCTTTGCAGTGGCTAGAGGCCCTGGTATACCCATTCTCTCTCTCTCTCTAATAAATAAAACATTTTAAAAAAAAGAGTTGACATGGGCACACATACAGAACAAAGCTTATTAAGAAGGTGTGAGCCTATGGTAAGAATTAGGCCAAAAGAATCACACCCTTGTAACATCCACACCAGTGTGTCACAGTCTTTTTCTCTACCCTGCTGAACCTGCCTCGCCATCAGAGGCTTCTTCCTCTTTCCACGTGGTGTCCACACAGAATCCTCATGTCCGCACAGGCTAGGTTTGCAGCAATGCAAATCTCCCTGAAATAAAACCACAAAGTCTTCCGTGGCATCCACACCCCACATTTACTGGGAGTTAGCCAAAGACTAAGGCTCACTGCAGGGGATGTAGGGACCCAGCCTTGTGGGAAGCCTCTATGTTGGCTCTAGGTGATTGACAAGTCGGAGAAGTAGCAAGAATTCTAGAGGATCTTACCTGGGTGATTATATTGGTTACTGCCCTGTTGCTGGGACAAAATACCTGACCAGAAGCAACTGAGGGAGGAAAGGAGTTTCTTTCAGCTTACAGTTTCCAGGGCACACACTGCGTTATGGCAGGGAAGGCATGGTGGCAGGAGCAAAGGACAAGCTGATCGCACTGCAGTCCCAGCCAGGATGCAGCTCACAAGCAGGAAGTAGGCCCGAGCTATAAAACCTTAAGGCCCATGCCTAGTGACCTATTTCTGAGCAAGGCTACACCTCCTAAAGCTTCCACAATCTTTACAAACTGCATTGCCAGCTAGGGACCAAGTGTTCAAACCCATGAGCCTATGGGCACATTTTACATTCAAGCCACAGCAATGCTTAAGCTCTGGTCCAGAAATGACACTTCTGCTTGTAACTCTGGCCAGATGTGTTACATGGCCTCACTTGTCACAGGTATCTATCATATTTCTAGAAGACAAATGAACCAGAAATCCTTGGTGATTTCTGACCAGTAATGAGAACAGCATTAATCAGAGGGCTTAAATATACATACTTAGGAGGCTGTTTGATGGGCATAAGTCTGTTTAGCCATCTGACTTGATTCTCAATACCAGGCATATATTCCCTCTCACTGAATGGCACCTCTTATCTAATCAGAGAGCAGTTGATTACCCCATAACTTATATGCCACTTCTGCACCATTTTGATGTATCTTGCCTAGCCTTTGATGTATCTAGTAGCCTGTAGGATCCACTGTTTGTTCAGACTGTAGATGACTTTTCTCCCCCAGCAGCTCACATAGCACCTTCTAGCATTATGGCTACCCAGCAGGGAGATAGCTTCCACCTCAGTTCCAGCTTGGTTTCTCATTGTCCTGTGATGGCACCCTGGGGTGTTTTCAGCAATAAGGGATTACCATCTTGTTGTCTGGTGGGTAACCAAGCTCTTTGGCAATGGCCTGTATTGTTTTGGGTCCCTCCCTGACCAATAACTCACTTTGGGGTGGGGAGTGATTCTTAAACACACATGACTACCTCCTCCCTAGCCAGTCATCATTTTATCACCTTGAATCTGATCACCATGGGCAGACACTACAGCTGCTGAGCTAATGGGTACCATGAGTCAGCGGCGTCAGGGGAGATGTGGTAGGGGAAAGGTAGCCATCCTTGGTACAGAAGGATTTGATGCATGAAAATGACTTTTCTAAAACCAATTGGTAGGTTGAGGACATAATTCATTGTGGCCAGAGGTTTGCATTAAGTGTCTTTTTCAATCACTATTCAGTTTATTATTATTTTTTTTAAATTTTGTTTGCAAGGAGAGAGGGAAGGGGGGAGGGAGAGAGAAAGAATGAATGACAGCAGGAAATGGACATGACAGAGCCTCTAGCCGCTGAAAACAAACTCCAGATGCATGTGCCCCTTTGTGCATCTGGGTTAATGTGGGTACTGGGGAATTGAACCTGGGCCATCAGGCTTCACAAGCAAGTGCCTGTAACCACTGAGTCATCTCTCCAGCCCACCACCTTATGTTTTTTTATTAAGTAGAAATTTTGTATAGACACATTATGTGTTGGTACCATCATTTCCACTTTATTTTAGTTTTTTTTTTTTTTTTTTTTTTTTTTTTTTTTTTCGAGGTAGGGTTTCACTCTAGCCCAGATGACCTGGAATTCACTATGTAGTCTCAGGGTGGCCTTGAACTCAAGGCGATCCTTCTACCTCTGCCACCATACCTGGCTCCACCTTATTTAAAATTTTTTATTTTTATTTATTTATATGGGGGGAGGGAAAAGGTGAACCAAGGCTTTTAGCCACTGCAAACAAACTCCAGATGCATATGCCACCATGTGCATCTGGATTATGTGGGTTCTGGGAAGTCTAACCTGGGTCCTTAGACTTTGCAGGCACGCACTTTAACCACTAAACCATCTCTTTAGCCCACCACTTTATTTTATTTTATTTTTTTATTTTTTTTGGTTTTTTGAGGTAGGGTCTCACTCTAGCCCAGGCTGACCTGGAATTCACTATGTAGTCTCAGGGTGGCCTTGAACTCTCGGCGATCCTCCTACCTCTGCCTCCCGAGTGCTGGGATTAAAGGCATGCGCCACCACACCCGGCTCTAATAGGCACTTTATTTTTTGAGGCAAGGTCTCTGGCTGAACCTAGAGCTCACCAATTCAGCTATATTAGCTGGCCAGCGAGTCCCAAACGTCCACTCTCATGTCCCCAGCTATGGGATGACAGGCATGTCATGCCCAGCTTTTACATGGGTACTGGGAAATCTGAACTCAGGTCTTCATGTTTACACAGTAAGCACTTTACCAACTGAGCTATTTCCCTACCCCCAAGTAGCTTTAAATTTTTATTTGTTAGGCTGGGTGTGGTGGCATACACTTTTAATCCCAGCACTCGGGAGGCAGAGGTAGGAGGATCACCATGAGTTCATGGCCACCCTGAGACTACATAGTGAATTCCAGGTCAGCCTGGGCTAGAGCAAGACCCTACCTTGAAAAACAAAAAAAGAACAACAAAATTTTATTTATTTATATATTTATTTTGGTACTGGGGATCAAAGTGAGCTTGGCCCATGCTAGGTAGGCATTCAACTTCAAGTTTAATTGTTGCTCCATTTTTTGTTTGAGTCTTTCAGTGACCCTGTGTGCTTTGTGAGCACTTGAGCCATGTGATACATGGTTAGGGCTCATCCTGAGAAATCACACCTCCTGATTGCCAGCTTCCTTCCAGTTCTGTCTTTCATCCAGGATCCCACACCATTCCGCAGGCAGAAAGGTGCTGGGCAGTGTATGGTGGCTTGGGAGTGAATTCCTCAGACTTCTGTTGGCTGCTCTTTATTTTGCATTGTAGGTACTGACCCCATTCGCTGTTTCGACCCCCATGACAAAGTATCTAAATGCCAACATGATAACAAAGACTGCCGATGAGTTTGTTAAAGAATCACTGAATTATGTCACAATTGGAGATGAAACCTGTGGCTCCCTTGCCCATGAAGTCTTGGTAATCCACAACTTCTTCCTTGCTCTTGACACCCTCTTCTGTTTTCTCTCCTGGCAAGCTGACAGTCTAGGCAGGGAAAAGGAGTATTTGATGAGGGGAGAAGCTGAGGGCTGGTTGTGCAGTCCATAATAACCTTTATCTCCTTGGCAACCTCATTTATCCCTGACAATAGAAGGCAGCTCCCTGAAGGTCTTGGGTAGGAAAGACCAAGGTGCTTGGTGCTTCCATGTGGGCGTTGCTCTCCTCCTGGACTCTGTGTTAGTAACATCAGGCCGCCAGGCTTGTGTTAATCCGTTTTCCTATTGCTATGAGAAAATATCTGTAATAAACAGAGAAGAAAGATCCACTTTTTTTGTCATAGTTTCCGAGGTTCAGTCTGTAGTTGGTGGTTCTATTGCTTTTGGGCCCAAGGTGGAACAGAACGTAGGTTGAGGAGTTCAAGGTGGAGCAAAGCTGCTCACCTGACAGTGGCTAAGAAGGAGGAAGAGGCTGGGGAGATGGCTCAGCAGCCTTGTGCGAGTGTGAGTACCTGAGCCTGAATTCCCCAGATACCACATCAAAGGCAGATGCTGCGGCACTAGTGTCTGTAGTCCCAGCACATCTAAGGGAGAGAGGGGAGGTGCAGACAGGAGACTCACCATAAGCTTGTGCAACAGCTCGCCTGGTGAACGCAGTGATGAACAACCCTCCCTCAAACATGTGCACCATGGCATGGATGTGCACACCCACGCTCACACACATGAACACACATACACACGGATGGAAAGAGGGAGGGTGCCAGTGACCTACTTCCTCCAAGTAAGCCCTGCCTTCTACAGGTCTGTTGAGTGTAGACTCATGAGTGGATAGATGAAATCAGTGCCTTTATGACTCAGGACTCAGCACCTCTGGATGGTGCTACCAGCTAGGAGACAAGCCTTCCACGCCCGAGAATTCTGGAGGACACTTCATAGCGCATACCACTTTGATTTGTAGCACTTGCTGGCTTTCTTGGTATAGATACACCACAGCAGAGATCTGGCCACCAAGATTACGTCACTGCACAGGACTCGAGAAGGCTGCACACCACCAGCTAGAGTGAGTGAGCACAAGCCAGTTCTGGCACACCTGGAACTCTTATCAAATATGGAAGTAAGGTTCAAGGGCATGTGGAAGGAGAAGTTTTTATCATTCCTATGTGAAACAAAGAATACATGAACACTACACACACAGAGGTGGCCTTCTTTCCTCCCTTCCTCCCTTGCTTCCTTCCTTCTTCCCTTCCTCCCTCCCTCCCTTCCTTCTTTTTTTCCTTTCTCCCTCTCTCCCTTCCTTCTTCCCTCCCTTCCTTTTCTTTCTTCCCCTTCCTCTGTCCCTCCATCACTCTATCTCTCTTCATCTCTCTCCCTTCTCCTTTCCTTTTTTTCTTCCTTCCTTCCCTCCTTCCCTTCCTCCCTCCCTTCCTTCTTTCTTTCCTTTCTCCCTCTCTCCCTTCCTTCTTCCCTCTTTTCCTTTTCTTCCTTCCCCTTCCTCTGTCCCTCCATCCCTCTATCCTCTCTCTCCCTTCACCTTTCCTTTTTTTCTTCCTTCCCTCCCTCCTTCCCTTTCTCCCTCCCTCTCTTCCTCTTGCAGAATTTTAGTAGTCTAGGCTGGCCTTGAACTCACTATGTAGCTGAGGTTGGCCTTGAACTCCTGATCCTTCTATTTTTACCTCCTAAGTGCTAAAATTACAGATGTATGCTGCCATGCCTGGCTTGATTCTTTTTTGCAAGCTCATTGTAATAGAACCTTGCTAGAAAAGGCCCAAAGGCACCTGGGAAACAGGGGTCCAGGAAGAGCCAATGCTCATGAAAGCAAAAGGTGGGAGTGAGTGGGATATGGTTAACATAGGCTACTTTCTGTGAATTTAATATTCTTAGGGTGGCCAAAGGGCATTTAGAGTTCCGAGAAAACTTTTTTTGCTAAGAATGTGTGAACTTTAGCAATTACTTAATAGAGTTTTGGACTTAACTTTAGTAGTCAGAAAAAAAAAATGGGCCTAGAAAGATGGCTCAGCAAGTAAAGGCACTTGCTTACAAAGCCTGATGGCCCAGGTTCAATTCCCCAGTACTCACATAAAGTCAACTGCACAAAGCACTCACTCTCTGTCAGCTTCTTTCTCTCTGTCTTTCTCTAAAATAAATAAATAAAAATATTAAAAAATAATGATGCTTAACGTGCATGACTTGAGACCAAATGTTTGAGCTGTAATGAATGTCTTTGCTCAGCTCTTCCCTCAGACTCCCATATTTGTCTGTTCCAGGCAAGCTTCCTGAGCCTGGTCCCATGGAGAGTCTTCTACAGCAGTGCCTTCCAGAGGTTCCTCCTGACGCACTATGCTGATTACCTCAAACGGAATGCCAACAACAGATAGTGCAATGCCACCTGGAGTTATGGTGACCAGAGGAGCAGACTGCCATCCTTTATCTCACCACCCTTTACCCACCTACACCCTTCACAAGTACCTTTTACCTCACCACCTTTCACCTGTCACCCTTCACCCCACCATCCTTTACCCTCCAAATTGTGGGGCCATTACCCTCAGGCACAAAACTTAAAATACACATGTTTTTGTCACTCTGTTCAAGTCTAGAGATATTTGGAAAAGCTGGGATATAAAAACATGCATTAGGCAAGATGGCAGGGCATGGTGGCATACTCCTTTAATCCCAGCACTCGGGAGGCAGAGGTAGGAGGATCACCATGAGTTCAGGGCCACTTTGAGACTGCATAGTGAATTCCAAGTAGTCTGGGCTAGAGCACGACCCTACCTTGAAAAATTTTAACAAAAGATTATGTAATTATGAACATCAAAAAAGAAGATATAAATCCTTGCTGGGCATGGTGGCACACGCCTTCAATCCCAGCACTCAGTAGGTAGAGGTAGGAGGATCCCTGTGAGTTTGAGGCCAGCCTGGAAGTACGGAGTGAGTTATAGGTTAGCCTGGGCTAGAGCGAGACTTGGAAAAAAAAACAAAAAACAAAAAACAAGTGTTTTGGCTGGAGAGACAAATGTCCTGTGTCAGTAGCAGGTGTCAGCAGAAACAGGAGGCGTGAACTACACGTACATAGAAGGGAACATGCTCTCCTGAAGGGCGCTTCGTGAAGGGGAACTTCAGATCTTCTAAGGGCCCACATGGGTGGGGATCAGTCATTTTGGGAATAGGCTCAGGCACTTCTTCTTGGGAAGGTTGTGTGAGCATTTAACTCTGATGTGGAGGATCCAAGAATGTATCCCCCCTACCTGGACTGCCCTGGGCATGGCTGGGATAGGGTCCCTCTCAGGGGGTTCTAAGGAGGGAGCTTCTCTTAGGGGGTTTATGAGCACTAGGTTCCTGGAAAGGATGAAATGGGGTCCCATTGTCCTATCTCCCAGAATCTGTTGTTTGCATTCTGAGAGGACCTGTTGGAATTTTGTAAGTTGAGTACCATGTAGCTCTCATGCATCTTGGGTATCTTTTGCTCAGATGCTTCCCTGGCTGTAGGATCTGTCCTCCTGGCTGCATCAAGACTCTCAAAGCTATCCCCTTTCTTTCGGTTATGTAGAGGGATAACAGGCTGAGAGAGCAGTCCTGGAGCAGGGGCTTGGAGCAAGCATGACACAGCCTTTCTGGAAAGCATGTCTGAAAATGTCTGTGTCTCCATTCTATTCTTTCCCTTCTCCACCTTTTGCTCCAGATTTCCAGTCAGGATTCTCAGGGAAATTGTTTAAACCCTGCTGTTTGAGCTTTTATGTAACCATTAGAAAAAAAGCTTTGTTAAAATAAATCTTGATTTTGTTAAGACTCATTTCCCCCAGTAATTATAAGCCTGACATAGTAGAAACACAATTATCTTGACTGAATATTTTATCATGAGCATATGAATATTATTGAATTGAATTTTAACCGAGATATCCTGAGACATGGCAATATAAACAAATTTACCAAGTTTTAAAAAAGAGTTGAGACTGGCTGGGCATGGTGGTGCACACCTTTAATCCTAGCACTCTGGGAGGCTGAGGTAGGAGGATCACTGTGAGTTCAAGGTCAACCTGAGACTACATAGTGAATTCCAGATCAGCCTGGGTTAGAATGACAGCCTGCCTCAAATAACCCAAAAATTAAAAAAAAAAAAGGAGTTGAGCCTGAATCACATTTATGGCATTATGTAACAAATTAGGATCACCTGCTCACGTGCTGTTACACTGTAAGTTCTTGTCTGTTGTCTTAGACAAACTTGGTTGCCATTTGTACTTTTAAAAGACTGTGTTATGGGGCTGGAGAGATGCCTTAGCAGTTAAGGCGCATTCCTGAAAAGCCTAAGGACCCCGGTTCGATTCTCCAGGTCCCACGTAAGCCAGATGCACAAGAGGGTACATGCATCTGGAGTTCGTTTGCAGTTGAGGCCCTGGCGTGCCCATTCTCCCTCTCTCTTAAATAAATAAATAAATAAATAAATAAATAAATAAATAAATAAATAAGATAAAATAAAATAAAAGAAAAGAAAAGTAAAATCTTAAAAAAAAAAAAAAAGACTGTGTTAGCCGGGCGTGGTGGCACACGCCTTTAATCCCAGCACTCGGGAGGCAGAGGTAGGAGGATCGCCGTGAGTTCGAGGCCACCCTGAGACTACATAGTGAATTCCAGGCCAGCCTGGGCCAGAGTGAGACCCTACCTTGAAAAACCAAAAAATAAAAAAAAAAAAAAAGACTGTGTTATGAATTTCTTCTGTCTCACAAAAGTTTGAGGATTGTATTCTAGCAAGAACTTGTAAACAAAAGAGAGCTACTCAAGACTTTGGACAATGGAGAGAGAGAAAGAGAAGGAGAGAGGCTGATAAGAAAGAGAGAGAGAGAACATTTATGAAACTTTTAATGATCACCCTGAGGGCTACATGTCTTCTGTCAGAAAAATGAAGAGTGTTATATATTGAATTTATTTTCTCAAGGAGTTGTCAGCTCCTGATCCATGCTATATGTTGCTAGATCTAAGGGAAGTTATAGAAACCCACTCAGACAGCAACTCCTGGGGTATAGTGACAAAAGTACTGTTCTGTTTATACCTAACGTGTGCTACAGACAAGTACACTTCCTGTCATCACTGCATGCAATGAAATAGATATCTATTGGGTTCAAGTTCAGCTGTGCACTTGTGATTGTGTAATAGATACTTTAACAGTGGCTTAAAAGAGGATGCTGAAGGGTGGGGAGATTGCATGTCAGTGAAGTGTCCCCAGGATCCCTGTAAAATGTCGAATGTGGTGATGAGCACCTTAGTCCTAGCACTGGAAAGGCAGACACAGGAGGACCCGTGAAGCTCTCTGGACAGCCAGTCTAGCCTAATGAGAGACCTTGTTTCCAAAAAGGTAAAAGGAGTTTCTGAGTACAACATTTGGGGTTCTCCTCTGGCCTCCACACACACACATACACAAACCACATAATGTTTTTTAAAGGGGAAGAAACATTTCTTTTTCACTTAAAAGTCCACAGATTGGCAGGGCACGGGCTTCACTCCATGAAGTGGTTTTTTTTTTTTTTTTTAGTTTTGCAAGGTAGGGTCTCTCTCTAGCCCAGGCTGACCTGGAATTCACTATGTAGTCTCAGGGTGGCCGAGAACTCACAGGGATCCTCTTACCTCTGCCTCCCGAGTGCTGGGATTAAAGGCGTGCACCACCACGCCGGCTTTTCCCATGAAGTTTTAAATACCAGGCCCCTGCAGCTGATTACTATTCCTCAAGTGTTCAAAAGGGCAGCTGCATCTCCAGTCATCACATCCACATTCAGGCAGCAAGATGGGAAAAGGGGATAGTGAGAGAGAAGCAAATTGTGTTTGCTAGTTGTGTTTTAAGGAAGATTTCTAGAAGCAGCTGTGGGACACATTCTTTTACTTCTAACAGGTAGAACTTTAGTCCTATAGCTAAAACCAGCTTCAAGGAGGGCAGGCCTTCTGCCACACCATTTAGACATCTCAGAACTTCTACTGAAAACCTAAGAAGAAGATACAGATACTGAGAGACAACAGCAATCTTCTGGTGCCATCAAGGCTTCGTTAGAGCTTGGCAGTCACAGACAAGAACACATTCCCTAAATATTTTCACTGAAAAAAAAACCTTGGTCAAGGTTATCCAAATAGTACTCCCTGTGCCCACACTTAGTTTTTAAAATTTAAATATTTATTTGCAAGAAGAGAGAGTCAGAGAGAAGACAGAGAGAATGGCGTGCTAGAGCCTCCAGCCATTGCAAATCAACTCCAGATGCATGTGCCACTTTGTGCATCTGGCTTTACATGGGTACTGGGGAATCGAACTCAGGTTGTTAGCTTTTGCAGACAAGTACTCTAATTGCACCTTAACCACTAAGCCATCTCTCCAGCCCCACACTTACTTTTAGCAGTCATCACCATTCCTTTTTTATCTGTAACCCCATCATCTCCCCACCCATTATTGGAGTCAAAATTTTATTTTCTTTAGATAAAATTTACACATATTAAAAATTACACATATTAAAATATAAAAGTCTCAACTGTATAGCTTTGACAAATGGACCTCATGAGTCATCCCCAAATTTATCAGGACACCAAAACCTCCATTAACCCAAGAGTTCTGGGGTTTCCCACTGCAGAGTCATTTTCTATGGGTGAAATCATGCAGCATGTGTCGGGCTCCTGCACTCAGGATAGCGTCAGGATGATGTAAAGTCTATTGTTCATTCCTTTTTCTCACAAATTTACTTCACCTAGGAATATACCGGCTGGTTTCCATACTCCTACTGGTGCACATTTGCCTTTCCAGGATGGAGTACTGGGAACAATGCAGCTATCAACATTCTTGCCTAAGATGTTTGCAGACATATGTTTTCATTTCTCTTAGGCTTATACTCGGGAGTGGATTTACTGGGTCAAAGGCTGGTGTATTAAACGTTTTATTCTAACTTAAAACATACAAAAGTATATTCTTTTGCCAATCTTTTGATGTAGCACCAAATCCTTTCTTTGAGTCCATTGACTGCAACTGCAGCTTGTCTTTCTTCTCCCTCCCCTTCCTCCCTCTATCCCTTTTCTTTCTCTCTTTCTTTCTTTCCTCTGTCCCTCCTTTCTTCCTTCCTTGTTTGCTTTCTCCATTTCTTCTCTTTCTTCTTTCCTTCCTCCTTCCCTCCCTCCCTCTCTACTTCCATCCCCCTTCCTTCCTTGTTTTCTTTCTTCTTTCCTTCCTCCCTTCCTTTCTTTCTCCATTTCTTCTCTTTCTTTCTTCTTTCCTTCCTCCCTCCCCTCCTTCCTTGTTTTCTTTCTCCATTTCTTCTCTTTCTTTCTTCTTTCCTTCCTCCCTCCCCTCCTTCCTTGTTTTCTTTCTCCATTTCTTTTCTTTCTTCTTTCTTTCCCCTTCCTTCCTTGTTTTTGTTCTCTTCTTTCTTTCCTCCCTCCTCCCTTCCTTGCTTTCTCCATTTCTTCTTTCTTTCTTCTTTCCTTCCTTCCTCCCTCCCTCTCTTCCTTCCTTGTTTTCTTTCTGCATTTCTTTTCCTTCCTTCCTTCTTCCTTCCTCCCTCTTTCCTTCCTTCCACCCTCCCTCACTCCTTCCTTCTTTTCTTCTTTCCACCCTCCCTCACTCCTTCCTTCCTTCCTTTCTTCCTTCCTTCCTCCCACCCTCCCTCCCCTTCCCTCGTTTTCTTTCTCCACTTCTTCTCTTTCTTTCATCTGTCCTTTCTTTCTCCCTCCTTTGCTCCCTCTCTCCCTTCCTTCTTTTTCTTCTTCTCCTCCCGATTCTTCTGTTGCTGATGCTTCTGCTTGTTTCCTCTTCCATCTGCTTTTCCTCCTCCTTCTTTTTCCTTTTCTTTCTGGTCTTATGTAGCCCAGGCTGGTCTCAAACTCATTATATAGCTGAGGTTGGTCTTGAACTCCAGATCCTCCTGCCTCAACCTCCCAAATGCTGGGATTGTAGTCATGCACTACTGCTTGTCTTCCTCAGCATATAGATTTGAATTCTTAATTTTTTGTGTATGTGTGTGAGAGATGTGTGCATCCCATGTGCACATGTGTGGAGGCCAGAGGAGGACACCAGGAGTCTTCCTTTATCCTTCTTTCACCTTATTTCTTTGAGACAGGTTTTCTTACTGAACATGGAACTCACCATTTTTCTACTAGACTGGCTAATCAGTGAGGCCTGGTGATCCTGTTGTGTCTGGAACCTTAGCACTGGGGTTACGAGGATGTATGATCGTTCCCAGCTTTTGACTTGGGTATCAGGGATCGAACTTGGTTTCTTGTGCCTGTGCAACAAGAGCTCTCACCCTCTGAGGCATCTCCCCAGCCCCAGCTTGGAATCCTTTAAAGCAAAATGAGATGACAGGTGCACAACTCCATTCTAGCATACTGTGGTGGTTCTGGGAACAAGCCCGAGTCCTCGTGCTTGGATGGCAAGCACTTTACCTATGGAGCCATCTCCCTGGCTTGATGATTAACAGTTTATGGTGAAGTACCTAGTGCATTCTTTTGCCCATTTTCTAACTAAAATTTTTTCTTACCGTGCAGTTTAGAAAGTTTCCTATGTATTCTGGATAAAGGTCAGATAAGATTTTCAGAAACATTTTCCCATCTATTTTCATGCTCTAAAAAATTCATTTATCTATTTGTGTGTATATATGTGTGTATATGTATTCATTTGTGTATGTGGGGTATGTGTGTGCCTTGGTATGTGTGTGGAGGTCAGAGGATAACCTTAGGTCTGTCCTTATTGTCTCACCTCATATGAAACATGCTTTATTTTTTAGGTAGGGTCTCACTTTAGCTCAGGCTGATCTGGAATTCACTATGTAGTCTCAGGGTGGCCTTGAACTCACAGCAATCCTCCTAACTCTGCCTCCCGAGTACTGGGATTAAAGGCATGTGCCACCATGCATGGCAAAACATGCTTTCTTTAGATTTCTCTCTGTGTCACTGAGAGCTTCTAGAAATTCTCCTTTCATCTTGCTGTCAGTGTGTGGGGAATATAGAAGCCTGCCATGGCTGCCAGCATTTTACATGGAGGCTTGAGCAGTAAATGCTTTATCCATTGAGCCTTCTCCTCTTCCTTACCCCTCATACTTTGATCAGAACATTATACAGAGCAAATATTTTTAAAAAATACTTTATTAGAGAGAGAGAGAGAGAGGGAGGAGGGAGAAATTGGATGCACCAGGGCCTCTAGTCACTGCAAACAAACTCCAGATGCATGCACCACTTTGTGCATCTGGCTTTATGTGGGTGCTGGGGTACTGAACTCGGGTCATTAGGCTTTGCATGCAAGTGCCTCAACCACTGAGCAATCTCTCCAGCCTTACATTTTTAATTGTGATCAAGTCCAGTTGATGGATTTTTTTTTTTGATGGACTGTGTCCTTGGTGGTAAATCCACTGATTCTGTATGTAACTCTTGGTCACATTTTCTAATATGTTTTCCTCCAAAAGCATCATATCTTACATTTAGATCTATAATCCACTTTTATTACTGCTTGCATAATATGTAATGGGTAGGTTGCTATTCAATCCAAAATTTTCAAACAACACTTGTTGAAAAAACTGTCCATTTTCCACCATGCAGTCTTGCATCTTTGTCAAAGTCAGTTGACGCCCTGGGTCAATCTGTTTCTGAACCCGCTCTTCTGTCTCATTGCTTTATGCATCTACAGATCTGTTAACATCACATTATCTCATTACTGTAACTGTAGTAATTCTTAAAATCATGTGGTGTAGGATCTGGAGAGATGGCTCAATGGTTAAAGGCACTTGCTTGACTGCCAGGGTTCAATTCTGTACCCATGTAAAGCCAGATGCACAAAGTAGCACATATGTCTGAAATACACTGGCAGTCACAGAAAGCCCTGCTCTCTCTCTCTCTCCCTCTCAAAATAAATAAATATTTTAAAAAATGTGGTACAATTTCTCCAATTTTATTCTTTCTCAAGATTATTAAAGTGATTTAATCACTTTGCTTTCCATCTCAGTTTTAGACTAGCTTGTTTGTGTTTATGAATCCAGTTAGGGTCTTGGTATGAATTGTGCAGAACTCTCTAGATCCATTGGAGAATTGACGTTGTTACTATGTTAAGTATCAACAATCCACGGGCATGGTGTACCTCTCCATTTATTTAGCTCTTCCTTGGTTGCTTACCATTTTCTAGTTTTCAATATGCAGATACTACGCTCACTCTGTTAGATTTACATCTTACTTCTTTCCTCTATCTTCTTCCTTTTCTTTCCCCAGAAATGAACACTATCATGTTTTATGTTTTAATTTCCAATTGTCTATTTGCGGCTTATAGATACAATTGATTTTATGTGTAAATTTGGTGTTGCAATTTCCTTTCATTATGAGAGTTGCTTTCTTTTTTGTACTTCATTTAGAATATTTTGCATAGATAGTCATTCCCAGTCAAAATACATATAGTTTTATTTCTTGTTTTCCAGTCTGCATGCCTTTTATTTCTTTTTCTTGTCTTATTGCATTAGCTTGGACTTCTAGTATGTTGAATAGGAATGAGGAGAGCAAAATCCTTGCCTGGGCCCCAATCTTGGGTAAAGTATCTAGTCTTCAAATAACTATAGCTGCAGGTATAGAACATCACTTTTAATGGTCATATTTAGTAAATGTTCCTACTGGACATGGGCTGTTTGCTATTTCTGTGATAATGAGAAATGTTTTGGTAAATGTCTTTACAAAGCAACATCTCTGTGCACATCAAAATATTTGCCATCAGTTTCTCCCCCACTTCTAGATCATTCTCACCAGCATCTGGAACTATCCCTCACATCTCCACATCTACTGCAGCTGTTGCCTCCTGCCTGTTCTCCTTCATGAAGCTTCTGGAAAGAGTTTTCTTCCAAGTCACTGCCTTTACTTGCTTACTTCACCTAGTTTCCTTGGCCTATTCCAGTCAGCATCTCCTCACTTCTCCATGGAGACTATGCTTGTCTTGATCAACTGAGAACCACACGTGGCCAATCCTGTGCTCGCTTTTTGGCTCATAGTGAATTCCAAGTCAGTCTGGGCTAGAGTGAGACTCTACCTTAAAAAAAAAATTTTTTTTTTCATTAGGAGCTGGGAGATGGCTCAGTGGGTAAAAGCACTTGCCATGCAAGTGTGAGGGCCTCAGTTTGGATCCCCAACACCCATGTTGTGAGGGTGGGTGGCCCATCTGTAATCCCAGCAGTTGGCAGACAGAGTAGGGGATCTTCAGGGCAGGCTGGCCAGCTAGACTAGCAGAATAGGTGAGCTCTAGGTTCAAGTGAGAGACCCTGTGTCAATAAATATTGGAGCAACTGAGGAAAACACCTAATGTCATCCTTAGGTTTCTATATGCACATGTGCATACATGCACGTGCACCCACACACAAGTGTGCCCACATACACATGCATATGCTCCCACACCCCAAAATGAGTAAAATAGTGTTTCTCCACTTTGCATGAGCGCCGTGCATACTAATAGTGAGGGGCTTTCATGGATAAAAACTCGAGTCATTGCTTGCCAACCTATTTAATCCAGGAAGAATGGACTCCAGGCCTACTTCCAAGAAGCAATGTGTGTTAAAAAGGTTTCTGCTTTTAATTTGAGTGTTTAGGTGAGCACACCAAACGTTAGGTCTCATCACGACATGTTCATAGGTAGTGTCTTACTTTGTTTTTTTAATTTTTGGTGGGACTTTTTGAATTTATTTTTCTTTTTTCTTTTTTATTGATAGCTTCCATACTTACAGACAATAAACTATGATAATTCCCTCCCCTCCCCCACTTTCCCCTTCACAGCTCTGCTCTCCATCATATCCCCTCCCTCTCTCCATTAGTCACTCTTTTATTTCCATTTTTAATTTTTAAAAAGATTTATTTATTTTGTATTTATTTGTTAGAGACAGAGAGAGGGAGACAGAGAGAATGAGCACACCAGGGCCTCTAGCCACTGCAAACAAACTCCAGACGCATGTGCCACCATGTGCATCTGGCTTATGTGGGACCTGGAGAATCGAAACTGGGTCCTTAGGCTTCACAGGCAAGTGCCTTAACCACTAAGCCATCTCTCCAGCCCCACACTCTTTTATTTTGATGTCATCATTTTTTCCTTCTATTATATGGGTCTTGTGAAGATAGTTCTAGGCACTGCAAGGTCATGGATATCAAGGCCAATTTCTGTCTGGTCGATTGCATTGTAAGCAGTCCTACCCTTCCTTCAGCTCTTACAATCTTTCCACCACCTCTTCTGCAATGGACTCTGAGCCTTGGAAGGTGTGATAGAGATGTTTCAGTGCTGAACATTCCTCCGTCACACCTTCTCAGCACTCTGTTGCCTTTTTGGTCACCCCAATGGTAACTGCCATCTGAAAACAGAAGCTTCTTTAACCAAAAGTGAGAGTAGCATTAATATATGGGTATGAACATTAAGTAAAGTGCTTACAGGGCAGTTTGGTGAGCATAAAATATGCATTTATCCAGACAAGAGCAGGCATTACACTCCTATGCTCATGACCCCACCCCCATAGGCTTTTGGTTAGGTTTTCAGTACCAGGCATGTATTCCCTCCCATAAAGCCAGTCTCCAGTCCTATTAGAGAGCAGTGGTTTCCGCCATAATAGACATGCCACTATTGTACCCATTGGCTCATTTGGTCTGCTTGGCCAAACTTGAGGTTTGCAATGTTCATTGTCCCCCCGCCCCCATATTCCTTTTCTGCTCTGGCTGGTTCCTTTCCTCCCCTCAGTAGTCCCCCTCTCTCCAGGGATCCAGGTTCAATTCCCCAGGTCCCACATAAGCCAGATGCACAAGGTGGCACATGCATCTGGAGATCGTTTGGCGTGGCTGGAGGCCCTGGCATACCCATCATCTCTCTCTCAAATAAATAAATAAATAAATAAATATTAAATCTTTTAAATCACATGCAGCCAGGTGTGGTGCCAAATGCCAGCTCTTGGGAGGCAGAGGTAGGAGGATTGCTTTGATCAAAACACAGTACTTCAAAAAACAAAAAACATAAAAACTAACAACAACAACAAAGACCCAGACAAAACACATGCATAAATTGGTATTGTTAAAGGCACCCAACCCCACCCCTTCTTGAGGAGCAGTCAATGGTTGCTTGGGGAGGGAGGACATTTTCTTCAGTGGTGGAGCTACTGGTAAGTTGCTTTTGCTCCAGTAAATAACCCCTACCCATGTTCATGCAGACAACCGCAACTAAGCTCCATGAGTCACAAGCACACAAAAAGACATGAGAGTAGGAGGGGTTAGTTGGGAAGAAGGAGTCCAGCAGGCGTGAGGGGGATAAGGGCGGGCAGTAGGGGTGAGTAGAGTCAAAATATATTATATGCATGTAAGAAATTGTCAAAAAATATCAACACATTTTTAAAATTTTATTTATTATGCCAGGTTTGGTGGCGCATGCCTTTAATCCCAGCACTGGGAGGCAGAGGTAGGAGGATCGCCGCGAGTTCGAGGCCACCCTGAGACTACATAGTTAATTCCAGGTCAGCCTGGACTAGAGTGAAACCCTACCTCGAAAAACCAAAAAAAAAAAAAATTATTTGAGAGAGAAAGATGGAGAGAGAGAGAGAGAGAGAGAGAGAGAGAGAATGAATATGGGCATGCCAGGGCCTCCAGCCACTGCAAACGAACTCCAGATGCATGCGTCACTTTGTGCATCTGGCTTACATGGGTCCTGGGGAATCAAACCAAGGTCCTTTAACTTCGCAGGCAAATGCTTTAACCTCTAAGCCATCTCTCCAGACCAACACTTTTTTTTTTTTGTTTTTGTTTTTGTTTTTTGAGGTAGGGTCTCACTTTAGCTCAGGCTGACCTGGAATTCACTATGGAGTCTCAGGGTGGCCTTGAACTCACCACAATCCTCCTACCTCTGCCTCCCGAGTGCTGGGATTAAAGACGTGTGCCACCACGCCCAGCCTCCAACACATTTTTAAAAAAGGTGTCCAATCTGTGGTATCCAGTCATGGGCTGGATAGATGATTTAGCAGTTAAGGTGCCTGCCTGCAAAGTCAGAGAACCCAGGTTTGAGTCCTCCCCCACCACCCAGGTAAGCCCAATCAGGTTTGGTGGCGCATGCCTTAATCCCAGCACTGGGAGGCAGAGGTAGGAGGATCGCCATGAGTTCCTGGCCACACTTGAGACTACATAGTTAATTCCAGGTCAGCCTTGACCAGAGTGAAACCCTACCTCAAAAAAAAACAAAAAAAAAAAAAAATTATTTGAGAGAGAAAGATGTAGGCAGAGAGAGAGAGAGAGAGAGAGAGAGAGAATGAATATGGGCATGCCAGGGCCTCCAGCCACTGCAAACGAACTCCAGATGCATGCGCCACTTTGTGCATCTGGCTTACATGGGTCCTGGGAATCAAAACCAAGGTCCTTTAACTGCAGGCAAAATGCTTTAACCTCTAAGCCATCTCTCCAGACCAACACTTTTTTGTTTTTGTTTTTGTTTTTGTTTTTGAGGTAGGGTCTCACTTTAGCTCAGGCTGAGAATTCACTATGGAGTCTCAGGGTGGCCTTGAACTCACCACAATCCTCCTACCTCTGCCTCCCGAGTGCTGGGATTAAAGGCGTGTGCCACCACGCCCAGCCTCCAACACATTTTTAAAAAAGGTGTCCAATCTGTGGTATCCAGTCATGGGCTGGATAGATGATTTAGCAGTTAAGGTGCCTGCCTGCAAAGTCAGAGAACCCAGGTTTGAGTCCTCCCCCACCACCCAGGTAAGCCCAATGCACAAGGTGGCGGTGGCACATGTGTCTGGAGGTCGTTTGCAGTGGCTGGAGGCCCTGGCGGGTCCAATCCATTCTCTCTCTCTCTCTCTCTCTCTCAAATAAATAAAATATCCAGCCAAGTCTGTTCCTCAGCCTCAGCATACAGGATGCTGTGGAAGTCATTCCAAGTCTGGTTTACATAATCCCTAACTCCTGGCACCTCCCTCAATTATGAAACGAAAGCAGTGAAGGGTTGTCGGATGCTGGTGGATGGCATCAGCAGCGTGAAGGCCACAGAGGAGCATCTGAGGGAGCTGGGACGCTGTGGGGCCACCAGCCCTGAGACACACATGCTCAGTGTACAGATGAAAGGATCTCAGCTGATTGCTCGGCTTCTACACTAAGCGGTAGAGCCAAGTCCAGAAGCAATGTCCCTCGGGTGGAATCCGGAATCGCCCACTGACTACCCAGAAAATGAAGTTTGAGCTTTCCCCTTCTCAGCACAGTAGTCCTCTGTACGATCCAGCACTGCTCCCTCTAGTGGCCAAGCAGACAAGTTCGTCCAGACGGAATGTGGCTCCCAGCCCAGTGGAAGAAAGGATCTGGATTTACCAAGGAAAGAAAGACTTTAAGGCTTAGCATTTCTATTGAAGAGAGTTTTAGACAGTCATGTGGGAAGATGACATTTTTGAGGGATTGACATTCCTAGGCTGTCCCCTGATGTCTCCATAGCTTGTTGATGATGGAGACAGATTATTGGTGGTCCCTGAATAGTTTTGATATGCGTGGACTCTGGACCACTGTTCTCTCCTCTGTGGTCCGCGTAATCCAACTCTAACTTTTCCCTGGAATTATTAAGACAAGGGGAAAAAGTAAAGGCTTACCTGCTGGACTCCTGAATGCCCTTGTGATGGTAGACAGCTCAACAATCTGAGGTTCGGTGGTGTTCATTTTTTCTCCTTTTTGTTTTGAGGCAAGATTTCTGCATTAGTTACTTTTCTAGTTGCTATGACAAAATACCTGACAAAAGCAACTTAAGGAGGAAGGGTTTATGTTACTTTACAGTTTGAAAGGATAAAGTCCATCCTGCAGGGATGATGATATGATATGATGGCAGGAGCTCGGGGCAGCTGGTCACATTGCATCCACAGTCACCAAGTAAAGGCAGATAAATACTGGTGCCCAGCTTGCCACCTCCTTTTTCATTTCATTTCATTTTATTTTTCTTTATTTATTTGAGGGGGGAGAAAATGGGAGCACCAGGGCCTCCAGCCACTGCAAACGAACTCCAGACGCACGCGTCCCATTGTGATCTGGCTTGCATGGGTCCTGGGGAATCGAACCTGGGTCCTTTGGCTTTGCAGGCAAACACCTTAACTGCTAAGCCATCTCTCCAGCCCTGCCATCTCCTTTTATATTGTCCGGGACCCCCCAGCTTGTGGTGTAGCACTACCAACATTTAGAGTGAGCCTTCCCACCTCAATTATCCTAATCTAGACACTCCCTCACAGATATGTGCAGAGATTTGTTTCCAATGAGTGATTCCAAATCTTGTCAAGTTGATCACTGAGATGACCCGTCACAATCTCATATTGTAGCCCAGGTTGTCATGGAAATCACTATGAAGCCCAGACGGCTTTGGACTCATGGTGATTCTCCTGCCTCAGCCTCCTGAATTCTGAGATGACAGCTATGAGCCACAATGCCTGGATAGATCTTTTAAATAGCTTTTTTGGAGGATAACATTGCCATCAAGCCCTAGGGAATCCTGTGTCCACCTTCCCGGAGCTGGGATTCCAAGTGCATGTGGACGTACTTGGCATTGTGTATCGGTGCTGGGCATCTGAACTCAGGTCCTCATGTTTGCATGGCAGGCACTTTACCTACTGAGCCATTTCCCCAGCCCAGATGTGTCTTCCAGGATGGGGAAGTAGGGGCGTGAACACGTGACTGTGAATGACACTTTGAATTGGGAAACAGCCCCTGCAAACTGGAAGCCTGGCACAGCACAGGCACGAGGCAGAGGGGCACGTGAGGTGGACGGGGTGGCTACTTGGTGGACACCATGATGAATCCCAGCTATGGAAGGAGTGGGGATCCCACAGAGGCCAGGTTTGTGTTTTGTTGAAGGACAGATTCTTGCCTGTCCCCACTACAGAGCTGCAGTAAGCCCTAGACTTTGGAGCGAGGACAGCTCTGACTCTCGTAACCATAGTATCATAGGTGAGATCCAATGGCCTGGGCTGTAGTGGGCAACATTGGAAGGGGCAGTGTTGTTGAAGAATATCTCTTTGTAACAAAGCAGTCACCTTGCTGTGGGGTGTGTGTGTGTGTGTGTGTGTGTGTGTGTGTGTGTGTGTGTCAAGTAGATAAGCCCTGTAGTAACACTCGTCAGTCATGTAACCTTTACAGAAACCCTGTGGGGTAAGCAGCACAGGTTTTAATTAATTTCCTCCCTCATAGCTGACACCAGCATGTCATCAGCTTGCTCATAGTTCCCTAGCCAGACCTTCAACCCTAGGGCTTACATGTCCTAGAACTCCTCAGCCAGAACTTCTCCAGCCCAGCCCAGCCTTGCATGGGCCAGATGCCAGCGCCCACTCTCCAGATGCAATGTAGGAAAGCGGTTATTACGGTTTAATCTCACATCATCTCTGTCTGAGCGCAGGCCTTGAATGAGCCCCTGGAGGGACCGGAGTCTCCAGGAGCCAGACAAGCAGGGCCATGTCTCAAGACCACAAGAGGGCAGTGTGGCTCCACACCAGAGGCCAGACCCACTGTCCAGCAGGGACCTTGTCCTCAGCCTCCAAGTTCACTATGTGTGATTGCCAGGCATGGAGAGATTTACAATTGGTTAAAAATAAGGATGTTGTGTGTGACACTAGTGTGGAAACCCGAGCATCAATTTTGATTTTGATCTTTTTGAATTTTCTCTTTTTGAAGCAATGTGGCCAATCTGTCAGGGTCAGGCAGAGCTCCCAACACCAGCTACTGCTTAAAATGAGAGCCTGACTGAACACTGTTTCCAAAATATTACAGTTGCTCTGAGTGTTGGCACGGGGATGGTTCCAGGACAATACTGCCTGGCCTAAATCCAAGATGCTCAATTCCTTATATACAGTAGGAGAGGCTATCAGTCTCCTGCACACCTATGGTCTCCAGATGAATGGCGTGTATATAGTTGTTCTGTGTTGTTTAGGAATATATCGTGAAGCTTTCTTCTTGCTGGTACTGGACACCCAGCCACAAGCAGCTTATAAAAAGAAAGGGTTTTGTTCAATGTACAGTTCCAGAGGGCAGATTCCATCATGACCAGGAAAGCTCCGCAGGAGCAGATAGCTGGTGTCACAACATCATATTAGCAGGCAGGAAGCAGAGACAGTGGTGAACGCTTTAAAGTGGGCCTTCCCACCTTAAGAAACCTAGTCAAGACAATCCCTCAAGCCAGTTCCCCACAGCCTGGGAGACACTGCTATGAGCCTTCTGGGGGACAATGGTGACCAACAGCTTGAAAAAGCAGGGGACCCCTGCAACGAAAATCAACCAGTTGGTAAAAATATGCACTTGTGTATTAGTGGCACAAAGTTTTGCAGGAAACCAACTGTTCTCTGTTTAGACACAGGCCTGCTCAGTGGAAGAGAACTCCTGTCTGGGTACTGGAAACCAAACTGGAATCTACAGCCAGGCAACTCAGACTCAGAGAAGCCCCTCTGCTCTCTGAACAAGAGTGTGCTTACACACACACACACACACACACAAAAAAACACTTGGGTTGAGAGATAGCTTAGTAGTTAAAGGCAGTTGCTTGCAAAGCCAACAGACCCAGGTTCACCCCAGATAAAGTCAGATGCACAAGATGGTACATGCATCTGGAGTTTTTTGCAGTGGCTGGTGGCTGATTGCACCCATTTTTTCTCTATCTGCCTCTTTTCAAATAAATAAATATTTTTAAAAACACTCAAATAACTATGCCTACCCCCTTTAATCCAAGTTGCTTTCACTGTTGGTTGGAGAATCTGTTTTTATTTTACAGATGGCAGCAAAAACTCAGGAGATTCAAGATCCATCAACATGACAAGAAAAGATAGTCAACTGTCCATCATAAGACCTGCCACCTCTACCACATTGCAGGTGCTCACTGCTAGCCTGACAACCAACTCAGGGAAAGGCAACAGACCCTGTTGTGATCCAAAACATACCGTCAGATACCAGAGGCTACAGAGAACTGAACACTAAACCAGATGGCTAACAGCCTCACCAAAAGCTCAGGGACCATTGGGGAAGAGGGGGTGGGAATAGTGTAAGAGCCCCAGGGTGGAGAGAAATATCCTGTCCTGTGCTGCTCCCCCACCCACCCCAGCCAAACCTGAGACCTTATTTACTCAACAGTGAACAATTGTAACCCTACTGAGGAGTGCCCTCAGGAAAGTGGGAGTGGGACCAGGGGAGAGAATATAAGCACCATAGTCTCTGTAAAAAATAAAAATAAATTTTAAAAGAATACAAAAAATGGTAATCCCTCACTGACATGCACAAGGCTAACCTAATCTACACAATCCCCTCACAGGAGATTCCAGGTCCTGTCAAGTTGATAATACTAATTTAATATAATAAACTGTCACAGGGAATAAAGTCTGCATGTTTGACACAGATGCAGCTCTTTTTTTTTTTGTTTTGTTTTTTTCATTTTTTTCAAGGTAGGGTCTCACTCTAGCTCAGGCTGACCTGAATTCACTATGTGTTCTCAGACTGGCCTCGAACTCTGCGATCCTCCCTACCTCTGCCTCCTGAGTACTGGGATTAAAGGCGTGTACCACCACGCCCGGCAGATGCAGCTCTTTTTTAAAAAAATAATTAATTTATTTATTTATTTGAGAGAGAGAGAAAGAGAGAGAGAGAGAATGAATGGGTGCCCAGGGCATTCAGCCATTGGAAATGAACTCCAGATGTTTTCTGTGCCTCTTGTGCATCTGGCTTACATGGGTCCTGAGAATCAAACCAGGGTCCTTTTGGCTTTGCAGGCAAGTGCCTTAACAGCTAAGCCATCACTCCAGCCCTGCTTTTAATTTTTACTTATTTATTTTTAAAGTTTTATTTATTTGAAAGCTTGTAGACAGAGAGAGAGAAAGGGGGAGAGAGGGAGAGAATGGCACACCAGGGCCTTCAGCCACTGCAACTGCAAAGAACTCCAGATGCATGTGCCACCTTGTGTATCTGGCTTTAGTGGGTACTGGGAATCAAGCCTTGAACTGGGTCCTTAGGCTTCACACGCAATGCTTAACTGCTAAGCCATCTCTCTAGCCTGCCCCCACCTTTTTTTTTTTGAGACAGGCTTTCACATAGTCCAGGCTGGTCTCAAGCTAGCTATGTAGCAGAGAATGATCTTGAACTTCAGTTCCTTCATTCTCTACCTCCCAAGTCCTGGGGTTGCAGGCGAGCACCACCACCCTGTGTTTACGTGATGTTTGGGATGGAACCAGACCTTCCTTCACACAGGCTAGCACCCCAATTGAGCTACGTCCTCAGCCCCAAATGTGACGTGGGTTGTCATACCAGAATATTTTTTGGGGTGGGGGGCTAGTTAAGTCTGTGGAGGTGGAACCCACGGATACAGAGAATGACTGTTCTTCCCAGACAATTAGTCAGTGGTCAGCCTGGCTGGGAAAGGTACTCAGGGTCATTCTATGGGGATTTAGTCTCCTAGCGAAACAGGTTTTGCCTACAAGAAGCTAAACTACCTATTAACTCAGCAGGGCCTCCCCAGGACTGACTGGGCACACGCGTGTACACACACACACACACACACACTTACATACACGTCTAAGGTCCACTCTGCCAGGAGCTGTTTTCCCAGCTTATCTCTTCCCTAAGAGTTCTGCTGAGATTCTGTTGCATTTCTCACAGATCCAAACAGAACACAGGAGTTCAACTCTCCATACTTGTCAATCTGCAAGAGGCATTGGCCTGACCTCCTGGACCTTTCGAGAAGGGGGCACTGGCAGCGCTCCCAGGGAGAGGTGCGATGGTATCCTGCAGAGGGAAAGCTCAAATCTGGGCGGACATGCCAGCTGCAGTTTTTCCCGAAAGAAACGCTGGCCTGGGGCTTCCATCTGGCTGAGTCCAGGGAGCTGGCCCTCCCAGCTAGCTGGGGGGCCCTGGCTGGGCTGAGATGCACCCACAGGCCTTATCAGCACTTATCTTCAGCAAGGCCCTGGGGAGCCTGAACTTTGTATCGGGGTTTTGACAGCCTGCTTTGTTCCCTGTTCTTCCTGGCTGCAGGAAGCTCTGCAGTCTAGTAAAACTGCCCTCACGTACTCAGAGTGCACGTGATGGCTGGAAACACATTTTTCTTTCTAAAAATAGAAAGACATTTTCTGACTTTCACAGTTAGTAGCTATCTCTCTTTTCATTTATTCATTTTCAAGGAGAGAATGTGTGAGAGGATGGGGTGCTAGGCCTCCTGCCACTACAATGAACTCCAGATGCATGCCCCACTTGCGATCTGGCTTCACAGGCACTGGGAATCTAACCAGGCTGTACTCTGTGGGCTTAGTAAGTAAAGTGCCTTTAACCACTGAGCCACCCTCTCCAGCCTCACCATCTTCTCTTTTTAACCTTATTATGAAATCACTACCATTCTAAAGGTCATGAAATGATGCAAGAGGAACCAGAGACCCTACCCCCAGATCCAAGTCCCTTTCTAAAAGTCAGTCTGGGTATTTCAAAAAAAAAAAAAACAAAACACAGTCTAATAATCAATAAAGAGATGGAGACTGGGGAGATTGCCCAGCCCAGGAAGCACTGTCTCAAAGAATGACCTGAGTTCAACCCCCAGAGCACAGGTTTTAATTAATTTCCTCCCTCATAGCTGACACCAGCATGTCATCAGCTTGCTCATAGTTCCCTAGCCAGACCTTCAACCCTAGGGCTTACATGTCCTAGAACTCCTCAGCCAGAACTTCTCCAGCCCAGCCCAGCCTTGCATGGGCCAGATGCCAGCGCCCACTCTCCAGATGCAATGTAGGAAAGCGGTTATTACAGTTTAATCTCTACATCTCTGTCTGAGCGGAGGCCTTGAAGTGAGGGGCCCTGGAGGGACCGAGTCTCCAGGAGCCAGACAAGCAGGTCATGTCTCAAGACCACAAGAGGGCAGTGTGGCTCCACACCAGGGCCAGACCCACTGTCCAGCAGGGACCTTGTCCTCAGCCTCCAAGTTCACTATGTGTGATTGCCAGGCATGGGAGAGATTTGGTTAATTGGTTAAAATAAGGATGTTGTGTGTGACACTAGTGTGGGAAAGCCGGAGCATCAATTTTGATTTTGATCTTTTTGAATTTTCTCTTTTGAAGCAATGTGGCCAATCTGTCTGGGGTCAGGCAGAGCCTCCCAACACCAGCTACTGCTTAAATGAGAGCCTTGACTGAACACTGTTTCAAAATATTACAGTTGCCTCTGAGTGTTGGCAGGGGGATGGTTCCAGGACAATACTGCCTGGCCCAAATCCAAGATGCTCAATTCCTTATATACAGTAGAGAGACTATACAGTCTCCTGCACACACCTATGGTCTCCAGATGAATGGCGGGTATATAGTTGTTCTACTGTGTTGTTTAGGGAATATATCAGTTACTTTCTTCTTGCTGGTACTGGATACCCAGCCACAAGCAGCTTATAAAAAGAAAGGGTTTTGTTCAATGTACAGTTCCAGAGGGCAGATTCCATCATGACCAGGAAAGCCCAGCAGGAGCAGATAGCTGGTGTCACAACATCATATCAGCAGGTAGGAAGCAGAGACAGTGGTGAACGCTTTAAGGTGGGCCTTCCCACCTTAAGAAACCTAGTCAAGACAATCCCTCAAGCCAGTTCCCTCATAGCCTTGGGAGACACTATGGGAGCTTCTGGGGGACAATGGTGACCAACAGCTTGAAAAAGCAGGGACCCCTGCAAACTACGAAATCAACCAGCTGGGTAAGAAATATGCACTTGTGTATTAGTGGCACAAAGCTTTTGCAGGAAACCAACTGTTCTCTGTTTAGACACGAGGCCTGCTCAGTGGGAGAGAACTCCTGTCTGGTACTGGAAACCAAGCTGGAATCCTACAGCCAGGCAACTCAGACTCAGAGAGAAGCCCCCTCTGCTCTCTGAACAAGAGTGTGCTTACACACACACACACACACACAAAGAAAAAAACACTTGGGCTGGAGAGATAGCTTAGTAGTTAAAGGCAGTTGCTTGCAAAGCCAACAGACCCAGGTTCAATTCCCCAGATAAAGTCAGATGCACAAGATGGTGCATGCATCTGGAGTTTGTTTGCAGTGGCTGGTGGCCCTGGTGCACCCATTTTCTCTCTATCTGCCTCTTTCTCAAATAAATAAATATTTTTAAAAACACTCAAATAACTATGCCTACCCCCTTTAATCCAAGTTGCTCTCACTGTTGGTTGGAGAATCTGTTTTATTTTACAGATGGCAGCAAAAACTCAGGAGATTCAAGATCCATCAACATGACAAGAAAAGATAGTCAACTGTCCATCATAAGACCTGCCACCTCTACCACATCTGCAGGTGCTCACTGCTAGCCTGACAACCAATTCCAGGGAAAGGCAACAGACCCTGTTGTGATCCAAACACATCAAATCAGATACCAGAGGCTACAGAGAACTGAACACTAAACCAGATGGCTAACAGCCTCACCAAAGCTCAGGGACCATTGGGGAAGAAGGGGTGGGAATAGTGTAAGAGCCCCAGGGTGGATAGAAATATCCTGAGGCATAGTCCTGTGTCCATCCCCACCCACCCCAGCCAAACCTGAGACCTTATTTACTCAACAGTGAACACCAGTAACCCTACTGAGGAGTGCCCTCAGGGAAAGTGGGAGTGGGACCAGGGGAGAGGGAATATAAGACCATAGTCTCTGTAAAAAATAAAAATAAATTTTAAAAAGAATACAAAAAATGGTAATCCCTCACTGACATGCACAAGGCTAACCTAATCTACATAATCCCTCACAGGAGATTCCAGGTCCTGTCAAGTTGATAATACTAATTTAATATAATAAACTGTCACAGGGAATAAAGTCTGTGCATGTTTGACACAGATGCAGCTCTTTTTTTTTTTTTGTTTTGTTTTTTTCTTTTTTTTTTTTTCAAGGTAGGGTCTCACTCTAGCTCAGGCTGACCTGGAATTCACTATGTATTCTCAGACTGGCCTCGAACTCTTAGCGATCCTCCTACCTCTGCCTCCTGAGTACTGGGATTAAAGGCGTGTACCACCACGCCCGGCAGATGCAGCTCTTTTTTTAAAAAAAAAATAATTAATTAATTTATTTATTTGAGAGAGAGAGAAAGAGAGAGAGAGAGAATGAATGGGTGCTCCAGGGCATCTAGCCATTGGAAATGAACTCCAGATGCTTGTGCCTCTTGTGCATCTGGCTTACATGGGTCCTGGAGAATCAAACCAGGGTCCTTTGGCTTTGCAGGCAAGTGCCTTAACCGCTAAGCCATCACTCCAGCCCTGCTTTTTTTAATTTTTACTTATTTATTTTTAAAGTTTTATTTATTTGAAAGCAATAGACAGAGAGAGAAAGGGGGAGAGAGAGAGGGAGAGAATGGGCACACCAGGGCCTTCAGCCACTGCAAACGAACTCCAGATGCATGTGCCACCTTGTGTATCTGGCTTACGTGGGTACTGGGGAATCAAGCCTTGAACTGGGGTCCTTAGGCTTCACACGCAATGCTTAACTGCTAAGCCATCTCTCTAGCCTGCCCCCCACCGTTTTTTTTGAGACAGGGTTTCACATAGTCCAGGCTGGTCTCAAGCTAGCTATGTAGCAGAGAATGATCTTGAACTTCAGTTCCTTCATTCTCTACCTCCCAAGTCCTGGGGTTGCAGGCGAGCACCACCACCCTGTGTTTACGTGATGTTTGGGATGGAATCCAGACCTTCCTTCACACTAGGCTAGCACTCCCAATTGAGCTACGTCCTCAGCCCCAAATGTGACGGGTTGTCATACCAGAATATGTTTTTGGGGTGGGGGCTAGTTAAGTCTGTGGAGGTGGAACCCACGGATACAGAGAATGACTGTTCTTCCCCCAGACAATTAGTCAGTGCGGTCAGCCTGGCTGGGAAAGGTACTCAGGGTCATTCTATGGGGATTTAGTCTCTAGCGAAACAGGTTTTGCCCTACAAGAAGCTAAACTACCTAACTCAGCAGGGCCTCCCCAGGGACTGACCAAGCACACGCGTGTACACACACACACACACACACACACACACACACACACTTACATACACGTCTAAGGTCCACTCTGCCAGGGAGCTGTTTTCCTAGCTTATCTCTTTCCTAAGAGTTCTGCTGAGATTCTGTTGCATTTCTGCACAGATCCAAACAGAACACAGGAGTTCAACTTCCATACTTGTCAATCTGCAAGAGGCATTGGCCGTGACCTCCTGACCTTTCGAGAAGGGGGCACTGGCAGCGCCCTCCCAGGGGAGGAGGTGCGATGGTATCCTGCAGAGGGAAAGCTCAAATCTCGGGTGGACATGCCAGCTGCAGTTTTTCCCTGAAAAGAAACATACGGGCTCTGGCTTCCATCTGGCTGAGTCCAGGGAGCGCTGGCCCCCTCCCAGCTAGCTGGGGGGCCCTGGCTGGCTGAGATGACCTACAGGCCTTATCAGCACTTATCTTTCAGCAAGGCCCTGGGAGAGCCTGAACTTTGTATCGGGGGTTTTGACAGCCTGCTTTTGTTCCCTGTTCTTCCTGGCTGCAGGAAGCTCTGTGCCCAGTAAAAACTGCCCCTCACGTACTCAGAGTGCACGTGATGGCTATAAACACATTTTTCTTTCTAAAAAATAGAAAGACATTTTCTGACTTCACAGTTAGTAGCTATCTTCTTTTCATTTATTCATTTTCAAGGAGAGAATGTGTGAGAGGATGGGTGTGCTAGGGCCTCCTGCCACTACAAATGAACTCCAGATGCATGCCCCACTTTGTGTATCTGGCTTTACATAGGCACTGGGGAATCTAACCAGGCTATCAGGCTTGCAAGCAAGTGCCTTTAACCACTGAGCCACCTCTCCAGCCCCACCATCTTCTTTTTTAACCTTTTATTATGAAATACTGTCGATTCTCTAAAGGTCATGCAAAAATGATGCAAGAGGAACCCAGAGACCCTACCCCCAGATCCAAGTCTCTTTCTTTCTAAAAGCTTCAGTCTGTATTTCTCAAAAAAAAAAAAAAAAAAAAAACACAGTCTAATAATCAAATAAAGAGATGGAGACTGGGGAGATTGCTCAGCCCAGAAAGCACTGTCTCAAAGAATGACCTGAGTTCAACCCCCAGTACCCATGTAAAATGCCAGGTGTGTTGTTAGGCACATAGTGATATGGATTAGGAGCAAAGTAGCCTCCCCGCCCCCCCAGCAGTTAGCTAGAGAGTGGCCTATGAAACATGGATGCCATCTTGCCTGTCTGGCAAGAGTAGAACCGACTGTCTGATGCAGTCAGATTCCAGGCAGCTACAAGCATCACCTCCAGCATCAGCTTCCTGCTTCCTCCTCAGCTTGTCCCAGGCTTAACACTGTGGGCTGATCCTTGAGCCCACCAACCAATCAGGTCCCTCCCTTCCACACCCCAGTCTGATGATGCGGCTCAGTCTAAGTGGATGTCTGGTTTGTATAAATGGGCCTGAACCACATGTGTAAGCCCCTTATCTTTCTTTGACCCTTCTTCCTTATGTGAGGGGGATCTTTGTCTTCTCTCCCCCTTCCTAGCCTGCCTTGGAAGGAGGAAAATTTCTTTTGGTTTGGCCATTTTCCTGCTTTGCTTTCTCTGTGTGTGTGTGTGTGTCCCTTCCTCCTGGAAGAGAGACCTTTCTTTATGTGAGGGGCATCTTCTCTGTCTCCCCTCTCTCTTCTCAGCCAGAATGGGAAGGGGGAGAATTTCTTTTGGCTTGGGCTTTCCTGCTTTGCTCTTAATCCTTAACACTCTCCAAAATAAAATCCATGATTGACCCTCCTCTGAGTCCGTGTCCTCAGTTCTTTGTTGATGGGGCCAAGAACCCGAGACCTGAGGGCTGCTGGTGTGGGAGATCTAATGCCACACGGAGCAATCCTGCATCCTTTTAACCCTAGTGTTGGAGAGGCAGAGACGGGAGTATTCTACTTTGTGAAAAGGACAGATCTTATCTCAAAGGAGGTGAATGGCATTCCTAAAGATGACACCAAAGATTGTCCTCTGGCCTCCATGTGCATGTATGCACCCCACCTCCCACACACACGTGTACTCATGAGCATGCACAGGTGCATACACATGCGTTAGAAAAAGAAACTAACATGGGCATCATTACACTGTTTTGACATCTGCAGACCTTAGTCATCTTTCTCTTATTGTCCCACTGATCCCCCTTCTGGATCACATCTTGGGCTAGCTGTTTGGCTGGTCTGGAACAGCTGCTCAGTCTTTAACATCTTTTTTTCCAACCTGTTTGTCTTGTCTTTTGTGAGGTGGTGGTGCATCGCACCAGGAGGCAGGCAACGCCTGCTTGTGCCATTGCTGGGCACGCTGCTCTGTGTCCTCTGCCTGAGTGAAAGCTGTCAGCTTTGTCCACTGCAAAGGTGTTAGAATCTTGCTGGAGAGACTTGGAGATATGGGGACTCCCCTGTTTCTTATACACATTGTATATTTTCTCTTTTTAAAATCTTTAAAAAAGATATATTTATTTGAGACAGAAACAGAGAGAGGGAGGGGGGAGAGAATGGTGCACCAGGGCCCCTAGCCACTACAAACGAACTCCAGATACATGCACCACCATGTGCATTTGGCTTACATGGGACCTGGAGAATCGAACCTTGGTCCTTAGGCTTCGCAGGCAAGTGCCTTAATTGCTAAGCCATCTCTCCAGCCCTGTTTTTCCTTTTTGGGTGAGACAGTATCTCATGTAGCCCAGGATAGTCTTGAACTCACTATGTAGTGGAAGAGAGCCATAAACTGAACTCCTGCCTCCATCTTGTACCTCCTGAGTGCTGCCAATGTGCCCCATGATGCCTGGTTTATTTACATTTAATACTTTAAGAAAATTAAAAATATAGTCAAGAAGAACAGGAACCAGCATGGACAGCTGAGAGACACCACTGTTTTCATGTCAAGTATTTATCCTCTCTCACTATTTCTTTGGTTCTGCTAGAAGGATTCTGATAATTCTAACCCTGGCTGGAAGGGCCTGTGCCTGTGGCTATCTACTCAATGTGGTTTCCTCATCCCTTCCTTCTGGGGGCTCATGGAGACTCAGCCTGAAGCAGAAGTGTGGTTCTAAATGAATATGAGGTTTAGCAGAGGCAGGAGGAAAAGGCTGTAAGTAGGTAAAGTTGTTTAATCTCACTGAGGATTCAGCACCTCTGGACAGAGGACAGGGGGCGAATAGAGGCAGCAGATGCCCGAGTCACCATCTGAGAACTGGAGAACAATGGACATTCTTTGTATCTGAGAACGCCACCAGGGAGCTTGGGGCTTCCTACCTACACTGTGGAGGACCAGAAAGAAAGGACGGAGGAGGCCAATACCACATGAGCACTAAGGAGCCCGAGTTAAGGAGATATTCAGGGAAACTCGTGCCTCCCATTTAGCAACCCAAGGAGTGAGGGAGCTAGGAATTGCCTCACTCAGTCTTGAGAGCAGTGAATTTGAGCTGCTATTGGGGGTGTGTTCATTCCTAAGGCCTTCCTGTTAGATGCAGGCACATGGGCAGAGTGATCTCTGAGGTTCTGCGGGGACAGCCCCCAACCAGAGATGATGCAGCAATGGGAAGCCAGAGTTGGGGGACAAATGAGAGAGGCACCAGAGCTTACACAGTTTATCAGCAAGTCCCATGAGCTTGACCTCCATAATACATCCCCTCCACTCATTTCTCTTTAGTTTGTAGCTACCATGGCCAAGAGTCCTAGCTCACGCAACCATCCCTTACCATCTCATAATGGCGGAAGCCTCCTAAGGGGTCTCATTCCCCAGAAATACATTGTTGATACAGTAACTGAAATGATTTTAAAAAAATATGATTCAGAGGGGTGGGGAGAGGGCTCAGTGAGTAAAGTGCTTGCTGTGTTTGCACAGGTTTCTAAGTTCAATCCCCAGCACCTATATAGAAAAGCTGGGCATGGTGGCATGTGCCACCGGTACTGTGGAGATGGCTAGCTTGACTGGCTTGATCAGTGAGCTCTAGGTTCAGTGAGAAACTCTATTTAAAAAATAAAATCGAGGGCTGGAGAGATGGCTTAGCGGTTAAGGCACCTGCCTGCCAAGCCTAAGAACACCCGTTCAATTCTCCAGGTCCCATGTTCAGCTAGACACAAAGTGATGAAAGGGTGCAATGCTGCACTTGCCCACCAGGGGGTACATGCATCTGGAGTTCATTCACAGCAGCTGAGAAGCTGCTGGTGCGCCCATTCTTTCTCTCTCTCTGCCTTTTCCTCTCTGTCTCTGTCTCTCTCTCTCAAATAATAATAGTAAAAAGTAAAATAAAGTCGAGACTAACTGCAGAAGATGTATAACATCGACCTCTGACCTCCACATGTACACATGTATGTGTATGCACTTGCACACACATGTACCCACTGACATACAAACATATATGCACACATCAAACACATACATACAAAACCAAAATGATTCAGACTAGCCATCCCCCTTGTTCAAAACCTTCCACCAGCTTTTTCATGGGATCCAGCTGAAGTTCTTATTGCCCTTGCATGACCTGGCTGGCCTCTGTCCACCTGTTTGACTTCCTATACAACTGCACTTTTCAAAGCTAGAAGTTTGGGAATGTTTGGATATCACTGAACATAGAAGGAAAGAAAATACATTTGTACTAGGCATATGTTATGTGCCAATCCTTGAGTCTTGCAGGCTTTGACAACTGTATTTGTGCTCCCCTGAGCACTTGTACTCCTTCAAGGACATACTAGCCTGGGTCTTTCACGGACCTGCTCAACTTGTCCCGACCTGAGTCATAGTATCTGCTTACTGCACTGTCTGGGATGCTCCTATTTCAGATTGCACATGACAGCCTCTACTCATCCTTTATTACTCAGACCAAAGAATAATTCTAGAAAAACACACTTTCCTGGCTACCCTGTGGGTTACTGCATTTTCCCACAATATCATTTTATCTTGTTCATAACTTCTTTTAAGTTTTTTTATTATTTATTTTTGAGTGTGGGTGTGTGTGTGTGTGTGTGTGTGTGTGTCTATGTGTGTCTGTGTATCCGTGCATGGGTAGGTGTGCATGTGCCACAGCATGCATGTGGAGGTTAGAGGACAACATTTGGGTTGGTCATCACCTGTCCACCTTATTTGAGGCAGGATTTCTTTCTCTGGATTTTCTTTCTGCTATTCTATACTGGACTCACCATGAGCTTCCTAGAAATTCTTCTCCACCTCTCATCTTGCCATCAGCCTTAGTGTGCTGGGATTACAGTAGCCTGCCATGGCTACTGAAGTCCTTAGACTTCACAGGCAAGCACCCTAACTGCCAAGCCATCTCTCCAGCCTTAGACAGCAATGTTAATTCTCCACTCAGGATCCACCATAGAACCCACACATAACCACTCAACAAAACAAGCAAACCAACAATGTTTGGATGAGAATATCATTAATTTGTGAAGTTACTTTTCTTATTGCTGAACCAAATTCCTGACAAGAAGCAACTTAAGGGGGAAGGGATATATGTTACATTACAGTTGGGGGAATACATCATAGTAGAGAAGGCCTGGCAGTAGGAGTGTGAGACAGCTGGTCATGCAGTCAGGAAGCATAGTAAGCAGGAAGCAGGGCCAGGCTAGAGAACCTCAGAGTTCATCCTCAGTGATTCACTTCCTCTAGCTAGTCTCCACCTCTTCAAGATTCTACAATTTTCTCAAATAATGGTGACAGTTAGGGACCAAGTACTCAAACACATGAGCCTATGGGAGACATTTCACACTCAAACCACAGCATAAACTGAAAAGATAAGTAAGAGAGGGCTGCCTGCGAAGCCTAAGAACGCCCGCTCGATTCTCCAGGTCCCACGTTCAGCCAGACGCAAAAGTGATGCAAGCGCGCAATGTCGCACATGTCCACAAGTGGGCGCACATGTCTGGAGTTCATCCACAGTGGCTGAGAGGCTGCTCGTGTGCCCAGTCTCTCTCTCTCTCTGTCTCCTTCAAATTAAAAAAAATAAAAGATAAGTAAGAGGATGACAAGGTAAACCATTGTTGATGTCATCCTGAAGCTGCTGTGAAGCCTACTGGTCTGAAGGTACCCCCATCTGCCTGGATAGAGGGCTGGCAGAACAGGTGATCCAGGCAAGAATGACATTAAGGAAAATAAGATGGGTAAAAGAGCTGGGCCAGTAATATTGAATATATATTAAAATTTTAAGTCACCCCAGCTCAAGGAGGAAAGAACAAGGACTTTCTCTGCTCTTGCAACAGAGATGCCTAAGGATTGCCCAGCCAGGACCAGATCCAGAAGATCGAATGATGTCATCAGAAATCTACTGTTTTTCTCTGCAAGTTTTTCAAATTTATTTACATTTTATTTTGTGTATATATGTGCGTGTGTGTGTATGTGGGCATTGTGCGCATGCGCGTGTGTGATGGGTGTGTGTGTGTGTCAGAAAGCAACCTTGGGTATTGTTTCTCAAGTGCCATCCACTTGTTTTTGAGATGGGGTCTTTTGCTGGCTTGGAACTTCTAAGTAGGCTAGACTAGCTTAACAGAAAGCTCCAGGGAGCCCCTGTCTCTGCCTCCCCAAGCATGTTCCACCACACTGAGTGTTTATGGGGATACTGGGGAACAACTCAGGTCACCTTGCTTGCAAAGGGAGCACTTTATCAATTGAGTTATCTCCAAAGTTCCCGCATTTAAAAATTTATCATTTATTTTTATTTTTTCCTTATTTTAGAGGTGCTTACAATTAAACCCAGACCTCCTGTTTCAAAGCACATGCTACTGCATTCTCCAACTCTTGGCTGTTTCTTTTAAGCTACTTTTTGCAAATAGTGACAAAATCATTCCTGACTTTGATCATCTTCCCAGCTGGGAAACCCTGGAGGAAAGATAACAGCTTTCTCTTCCCCAAAATGTAACAAGAGAAGCTGAAGCTCCTTGGCTCTGATTGGTGTAGCTTAACCGTACCTTTACTTCTGGGTCAATCACTGCAGACAGAGGAAGCTATCTTCTGAGTCCAAGTCTGGGCCACATGCACATGTGTGGAGCAAATGGGAATTTAGAAGACCTCAGCCTCATGGATAAACAATGGAACGTGGAGGCTTGTTCAGAGAAAACTAAGGTCTAGTACCACAATGAAAGGAAGGCTTGTGAGGTAGGATGCCCAGTACGGATGCTTCTCCCATGAGAGCCGTGTCATAGGGGTTGATCAAAAACTCAGACTGGGTAGGGAATCCGTACCCAGGCTGGAGTAAAGACTAGGTCATGCAGTGTAAATGCGCACAGGGTAGACCAGTTGGCTCAATGGCAGTGAGCTGGTGGACACACCTCAAGCCATAGAACATTGGCTGGAGGAGAGGGTCAGGGGAAGTCCTTCTATTTTCTAGGAGATGGTGGGTGGTGCTGTGGGAGCTCCATCCAAATGATGTTGGACATTGGAGAAGTGAAGGAAATAGAAGGACTACGAGCTGCATTTCAAGGGATCAACAGCATTGAAGTGGAAAACAATTATTCAGAGAACTCTGGAGATCTTGAAGCAGATGAAAAATATTTCAATCACCATTAATCCAGCTTTTGAGATTAGCAGAAATATATTAGTGTTGATTGAATGAACTTGGGCTAGACTGATTTTGAGAAGATAATAATTTTGTTCCTTGGGTGATGTGCCCTAAAGTTGGAGATGCACCATCCCAGACAAAGAAGGAAGTAGAGACCCGAAGGGAGGTAAGTAAGACTGTAGCGAAATGAAAGGAAGGAGATAAAGTGCTCTTTGGGGAGAGTAGCAAGTCAGGGATCAGGGCAAGAACAAAGAACCACCTCCTCCAGCCTGGCTGCTCGCAGCCTTGATTCAAGTGGGCATTTGTGAACTGCAGTTCACACCCTTGTTAAAGATGCTATGCGGCTGATGGATAGATGAGAACGTCTGTGATTGTGGAGAGTTATAATGTTACAGTTCCAGAGTGAAGTCATTTTGGACTACCTTTAGCCCCCTTAAAAGCCATTTATTGCCCATGCTTTTAGAATACATTGGCAACCCAAAAGCTACAAATGTTCTCACATAACATCTGAGGTCTATGGCACAGATTTCTTTACTTTGCTGCCCCTATCTACTTGATGATTCCACTAATTTATTCCCAAAATCCCTTGATTTATGACTTTTCTGTAACTATAAAAACTTCATGGGCTGGAGATCTGGCTTAGTGGTTAAAGCACTTGCCTACAAAGCCAAAGGCCCCCAGGTTTGATTCTCCAGAACTCACATAAACCAGATGCACAAGGTGGCACATGCATCTGGAGTTTGTTTGCAAAGGCAGGAAGCCCTGGCATGACCATTCTCTCTCTGTCTTTCTTTCTCAAACAAATAAATAAATAATAAAGTAAAAAAAAAAAAAAAAACCTTCAAGGCTGGAGCAATGGTTTAGCAGTTAAGGTGCTTACCTGCAAAGTCTAACAACCCAGGTTTGACTCCCCAGAACCCATGTAAACCAGATGCACAAGGTGATGCATGCACACAAGGTGGTACATGTGTTTGGAATTTTTTTGCAGTGGCTGGAGGCCCTAGCACACCAATTGTCTCTCTTCTATCTCTCACACTCTTGTGCTCTCTCCTTCTCTTATGTATATATATATATATATATATATATATATATATATATATATTTATATATATAAACTTCATGGGCTGGAGAGATGACTTAGTTATTAAGGCACTTTCCTGCAAAGCCTAAGGACCCAAGTTTGACTCCCCAGAACCCATGTAAGCCAGATGCACAAGGTGGCGCATGCATCTGGAGTTTATTTACAGTGGCTGGAGGCCCTCGTATGCCCATTCTGTCTCACTCTGCCTCTCTTTTTCCTCTCTCAAACAAATAAAATATTTTTTAACTTCATGAAATTGTTAACCTATTGGAACATAGTATTTGGTATTTAGGCCAACCTAAATTTATGTTCCTGCGCCATAGTCACTCATATTTGCCTCTAGAGTAAAGTATTCCTTTTGAGGTAAGAGCTATGTTTTTGCCTCATCAGCTTGGAAACTGGGTTCTACCTAGGATGACATGATCCTCAGGCATGAAACTGCACTCTGCTTTCTCAGATCAACTGACGGGGGAAAAGTAACCACATTCTCTTTTGTTGGTTTAATGCTGGTTTTGATTTTGTTTTGTATTTTTGCTTTGTGAATGTGTGTGTAGTGTTCACATATGTATGTGCACATTAAAATATGTGTGAGTAAATATGTATGTATGAGTGTGCATACATTTGTGTGCATGTGTGTAGAGACACATTGGGTGTCTGTCTAAATATCTCTCCACCTTATTTTTATTTGACAGGGTCTCTTAGGAAATCTGGAACTCACTGATTCAGCTAGACAGCTAGCAGGCCAGTCCCAGCAGTAGGATTATAGGCATGTACCACCATGTCCAGAATTTTACATGGGTACTGGGGAATGGGACTCAGGTATTTATATTTGCACAGTAAACACTTTACCCATTGAGCCATTTAACCTCCTTTCCCTACCAGGTGCAATTTTGCCCATATTTTCCAAGCAAGCTTGGTTGAATCTGTGTATTTGGAGCCCATGGTTATCTGCACAAGTAGTGCTGTCACCTCTCCTGACTCAAGTGAGTGTGAGGCAGCCAGGGTAGGGGGTCCGGTCAATTTTCCAGGAACAAATCTACCAAGCTGCTGGCTACTGTGTCCCTGCACAGTAAGGACAGGACCGTCTTCCTAATGCTGTGGCTAGCATGTTATTGGCTATGGTCAGGTCAGCCATGGACCATGGTGGCTCTTCTGTAAAACACCCAGAAGCTGTCCACTAAGACCAGCTCCCTGCTGTGAGCAGCTCAGGAGACCTTCTTCCTTTGAGCTTTATGTCCCACTCACTGTCCTTGGAGAGTTATCCATAGAAAGGGAATCTGCTAAGAGCTGCAGCATTCTTTCTAGCTATCTATACTCACCTCTGCCACCTGAGGCCGCTCTGCACCTGGAATACTTTAACTGAAGTCACAGCTTGTGGTGGGTGTGTATATGTGTGTGTGTGTGTGTGTGCACGCGCACGTGCGTGTAAACAGCTTTTCTTTGTAGTCCGCTCGGGTGAAAGGTGGGGCAGCCTATGGATCAATACTTTTCTGTTAGGTTTCTCACCCTGGGTGGTCACTCCTTATCATCTTCCCTAATGTGCCAGGAGGTTGTAAAAGTTGGAGTTCAGATGTGGCAAGTTCTGCAAATGCCTTTAGGGTAAAAGAGCTTCACATCATGGCAATATCTGCCTTTATTTGGGCCTGGCCTGATAAGGATCAGGTTTTAATGCTTTGAACAGGTAAGGAAATTTTGATTGAGTGCCTGAGGTATCTTCCATGGGAAAATTGGTATAAATCACAGCCCACCATGGTACCAGCAGTATCAGTAACTTTACATTAAGGCCTTCATGCTGGTGACCTTTGATCCCAAGGCTGGACACCATGCTTGTCACTTAGCCAGGAGCCAAAGTTAAGTTAGTCATTTGGGGTCTCTCTGTCTACTTCAGTGGCCCAGGATTAGCCCAGGAGCTAAATAATCCATGTGCCCACCAGGTTAGTGTGAGCAACAGGCTTGGGGTGTTAGCTGAGGTTGGGGGTGTGTGGAGATCAGGCTGTGCTCTGCTCTCAGAAACTCCACATTCTGTACCTAGCCATAGTGACTCCATTTTACAAGCAGCATTTGGCTCCATTTTGAGTGTACATGCAGAGGAAGCTCTGCTCATGAGACACAGACTGATAAATTATTCCTAAAAATAAAAGAAGTACTCTCTATAAACTTATCAAAGTAAATGGGTACTATATGAGCATATTATAACCATATCAGAGCCAGGCATGGTGACACACACCTTTAATCCCAACACTAAGGAGGCAGAATTAGGAGGATCATTGTGAGTTTGAGGCTAGCATGGGACTACAGAGTGAGTTCTAGGCCAGCCTGGATTAGAGAGGGACCCTACTTCAAAAAACAAAACAAAACCTACCGCATCAGAAAAATCAGGCCTGAGAACTTACCAAACATAGCAGACTAAGGAATGGTACAATACTCTCACGTGTATCCCATAAAGAAGAGGACACTTAACATTGTCATGACAACTTCCACCCACCTGTCATCTGACAATGGGTGCACAAATTCCAAACTCCAGAGTGGACCCAGTCCTGTGCCTTGTCTGCACAGCCTCATGGTCCTGCACCTCACCTCTGTAGTTTGAATCAACCCTGCCACTCTATGGCTTGGCTCTGGACCTCTGGCAGCTCTCCATCTGGGTTTGTTATCAAGCACTCCGTGACTCTCTTGGCATCTGTGTCAGCTCTCTCCTCCTGCCTCTATCCAGTAAGGCCTCTCTGAACCCTGCTCTCTAACCCTCTGTAGCGATTCTGTAACTTAATATACACATATGTAGACATAATTACTGTGTGGTGTGTGATCTGAGAGTTAATGTTAGTAATTAAGATTGGAACCTGTTTGCCTTGGCCAGCTATCCAGGGAAATTGGGCCTGCTTGGCAAATTGCAGCCAACAAACTGACATAGCTTATGAATTTATTCTTATTCAATAATTTCTGATGTGATGGAAAGACACAAACATGCCTGTGTATGTTTTGGGCATAGCATGCTCATGACACTGGGAAGGGGGACAGAATTTTCTTTTGCTTCCCTTTTCCCCACTATAAGACATTTGAAGCAGAGATAGCATTTTTGAGAACACAGAGGCATCAACTCTAGGATCTTACATAAAACCCAAGAAAGACAAGATTCTTTTCCTAGGACAAGAAATAGATTCTAAAATACTTTGTACTAAAGGTTTTAGCAAAATTTCTACAAAGCATCGTTCTCCGGTCTAGCTTTAAACAAATTTTAACAAACATGCCCACCACCCTTTTCCAAGCATGATTTCATCTGCTGCTACTATTTTGTGACTGTCACATTTTCACATTTACTCCTGGAGCCACTGAACAATGAGGGGGTCTTCATAATGTGTGTGCATGTCTGTGTGTGAGCATGGATTTTCTGGCTACAGATAATGGAGGGCTTTGTCTATTCAGTGGCTCATCATGGCTCCAGGTTAGGCCATTGTTAGACTATGGTGGATGCTAAATGATGTTCAGGACTCACAAATGCCCTACAGTTTAAGAGTTTGGAACAACTGATTCCATCTCTGTAACTGGACAGTAGTCGTGCACACCTGGCTGTGTTATTGTACAAACAGAGCGAGCTCAATGATGAGCAGCCATTCTAATTGATGCCATGCAGCATGTGTTGAGTGCTTGCTATGTTGGGTTCTGTGTTCAAAGCCCAGGGTACCTGAGGCTGAGAGTTAGCCATGTATTTTCAGATGTAGCTCAGGCGGATAGGATGTAAGGTCTGGAAGCGTGTCATGGGGATATTCTCTTCGCACCTTCAAAGCATATGACAGAACAGCTTTGCAAAGGATAATTTAAACCCTGGGAAAAGTCATAGACAACAAGAAGATGATAATACATTGCACATGTGTATAGTTATCCCTCAAAATCCATTGGGATTGGCTCCAGGAGTCTTGTGGATATCAAATCTGCAGATGTTCAAGTCCCTTACATAATATAGTGTGGTATTACATGTAATCTATTCATATCCTCCTGCTTACTTCATTTTATGTATGCATATGTGTGCATGTATATGCATGTTCATATGTGTATGCATGTGTGCAAGTTTGTGTGTGTGTGTGTAGGCCAGAGATTGACATCAGATGTCTCCCTCTATAGCTTTCCCCACTACTAATTGAGACAGGGTCTGTCACTGAACTTAGAGCTCACTGATTTGTTAAGCTTAGCCCTCCATCTTGCTCTAGGGATCTGTGTCTGCCTCCTGAGCACTGGGATTATAGGCATCAACCACCAAGTCCAGCATATATGCGGTCACAACTCAGGACCTCACATTTGCATGACAAGCACATTATCCATTGAACCATCTCACCAGGCCCCCACACTTTATTTTAAGACGGGGTCTTACTATGCAGCCCATACTGGCCTTGAACTCACAGCAATTCTGCTGCCTCAGACCCCTGAGAGCTGGGATTTCAAGCATGCACCACAATCCCCAGCTCTTCTGAATCTTTATGATCCTCCGTTGGTTGAATTCATGGCTCTCCACCCATGCTTTCTGCAGACACTGAGGGCCTGCTGTGGAGTTTAAATGTTAACTCAATTGAGTCTCATATTAGTCCTGAGAAGTCAGTAAAGTAAGAACATTTCCAAGTTACAAGGAAGTGGAATTCCAGACAAAGCCCAAGATTTGGGTGACAGTGATGGGAGAGTCTGTAAGGGAAGTCTCGGGCACTGGGCACAGGTGCTGCTAGCGTCACTGTGAGTGCAGTGGGCTAGCCTGTGGCTTCTGATGAAGTGACGGTACACTGGGACTGGAGAATGGAACACTCCCAAGGAGGGTCCTGTCACAGTGGACACTCACAGTTGAGGAAGTGATTGAGTTTCCTCGTTTGCATTGACTGCTCAGAATGTAAAGTACATTTTGAGGTATACCCATTTAGCACATAGGGCTCAGCATGTGATAGTACATGATTTATATTGGCTTCTTTCATCTGTTTGTTTGAGATATAGTCATACTCTGTATAGTACAGTCTGGCCTCCAACTCAAGCTACGATCTATCTTCCTGCCTCAGCCCTGGAGGGCTGGGGTTACAGGTGTGAGCTACTACTCAAGACTCCATGTTTCTTCTTTTTTCTTTTTGTGTGCACCTTGTGCAGTGTGTGTGCATTTGTGTGTCCGTGTGTGTGTGCAGATGTATTCACCCCTTGCACACAGGTGCAGGGGCCAGAGTAGGATGCCAGGTATCCTAACCATCCCTCTTCTGCATTATTTACTTGAGAGGAACTCGCTCACTGAACCTAGAGCTGCTGTTTTTTGATCAGATTGGTTGATCACTGAGCCCCAGAAATTCTCCTGCCTCCACCCACCTCAGGACTGGGATTACAGACATGCATAGCCACACTTGGCTTTTTACATGGATTCCAATTAAACTCAGCAAGCACTCCTGCCTGCTGAGCCATTTTCCCCAACTCCTCTTGGTTCCTTCTTTGTTCCATTATATACCTCCACACTGGCTTCTTCATTTTCTTTCCCACACCATTCTTATTTATTTTCTTTCTTTTGTTTACTTTTAGGTAGGGTCTTATTCTAGCCCAGGCTGACCTGGAATTTACTATGTAGTCTCAGGCTGCCCTTGAACTCAGAATGATCCTCCTACCCCTGTCCCCCAAATTCTAGGATTAAAGGAATGAGCCACTAAACCTGGTCTTTCCCACACTATTCTAATGTGCACCGTATTACTGATTTGATATGCACCTTAATAAAAAACCAAAAACACTTTAGAAACAACTCCCAACTAAACAGTAAAGGAGTGAGCGTATGGATAAATAAACAGAATATATGTGCAAGCTACAAATGCTAAAAGAATTTGAAAATACGATTTTAATTGTGGGCTTAATCAGTCATTGAATGCTTCAGGGAACTCTAGGATTTGAGGTCAAATTTGTTAAAAATAAACATGGAAGGTATACTAAATGAAGAAAACAATGTGAGTAAAAGAAGTTGGCAGTGGGTATACATTTGCTAGAATTAGAAAGCTCCTAAGAATAAATATGGGAGATGCAGGCAGGTGAGTGGGGCTAGTTTAAGGATTGAAGCTATGTAGAGAATTTGAAAGTGATTCAAAAAATTTAAAAAAATTAATGACAGGCTGGGATGGTCCCACTGATAATGTGCTTGCCACACAAGCATGAGGGCCTGAGTGCAGATCTCTAGAACCCAGGTATATGTCACATCTGGTGGCCTTCTTGTAACCCCAGCACTCAGAAGACACAGGATGATCCCCAGGGCGAGCTGGTGAGCTAGACTAGTTGAATTGGTAAGCTCCACTGAGAGACCTTGTCTCAGTAAAAAAAGGTGAAGAGCAATTGAGAGAGATGCCAGGCCAGACATCAACCTTTGGCTTCCATATATATATATATATATATACCTCTGCAGCCACATATACATATACATTAACATGCTTATATACATGCATATACATGCAAAATGATAACAAAGAAGGGGCTGGAGGGATTGCTGAATGGCTAAGGCTTTGGCCTGCAAACCCTAAGGACCTGGGTTTAATTCCCCAGTACCCATGTAAAGCCAGATGCACAAGGAAGTGCATGTATCTGGAGTTTGTTTGCAGTGGCTGGAGCCCCTGGTGCACCTATTCTTTCTCTCTCTATCTGCCTCTTTTTCTCTCATAAATAAATAAATAAATAAACAAATAAATAATTTTTAGAAATAGCAAAGGAGGGGTGGGAGAGATGGCTCAGTAGTTAAGGCACTTGCCTGCAAAGCCTAAGGACCCATGTTTGACTCTCCAGGTCCCATGTAAGCCAGACACACAAAGTGATGGAAGCACGAAAGGTTGCACATATGCACAAGGTGGTACATGTGTCTGGAGTTAGATTGCAGTGTCTGGAGGACCTGGTGTGCCAATTTTCTCTCTGTGTCTTATAAAAAAATTACCAAAAAAATAACAAAGGAGGCTTATTTTTACATGTATCAGCCACATGAGTTTATCCCCTTTTATGCCAGAAAACTCACTAAGATTAAGATGACAATGAAGAAAATATTAAGGTAAAGGTCATGAGAGCCAATATGTCAGTAGAAAGAAAATCAGGAAATCTTTGGAAGATGGAAATACCTGGAACAGTGGTAACAGAGCAGGTCAAACACACCCATCCTAAAGGGCAGTAGTGGGGTCAGATGCCAGAATTTTTCAGGTTTCATAGGTGCCAGGTACCATAGAAAGTTGAGTCAGGAGCTTATACCAGTGGGAATGAAGTTGGCCATGCACTAGGACCCTTTTTACAGGCAGTCAAAGATAATTTACAGACAAAAATAATATCTAGAAAGAGAAGAAAAAGCACTGTTGTGCAATGAGATGAGGAAATTTTTGTCAATGAGTTTTTCTAAAACATCATTGTTTGTTAGAAAGCAGTAAAGCTGGGTATGGTGGTGCACACCTTTAATTCCAGCACCCAGGAGGCAGAGGTAGGAGGATTGCCGAGAGTTTGAGGCCACCCTGAGACTACATAGTGAATTCCAGGTCAGCCTGAGCTAGAGTGAGACCCTACCTCGGAAAACCAAAAAAAGAAAATCAAAGGCAGTCACATAATGCATTCACACTTTGGAGGAAAACTGATTTTATTATTGTTTTTTTTGTTGGTGGTTGCTTTGAGATGGGGTCTCACTATGTAGCCCTGTCTTCTGCCTCTGCTTCCCAAGTGATGAGATTACAGGCACAAGTCATCACATCTGGCTGGAAAACAAATTTTCAACCAGATTTCTACACCTAGCCAAACTATGAAGCCAATGTGAAGAAAAAGACTTTTTCAATCTTGGAAAAAATGACAAAGGTTACTATTATTATATACTTTTTAAGAAGGTAATATAGAATATGTTCTAGTAAAATTTAAAGATATACCTAGAACAAGCACAACATGGGTTTAAGAGAACAAATGTCTTATCCAAAGCATTTACTATTTGTTGCTAATCACAAATTACTCCTCGAAATTTAGCAGCTAAATATAAGGGATGTTTATTGTCTCACTTTCATTTGGAGAATTAGCAATCTGGAAGTGGCTTAGCTGGGTGGTTCTGTCTGATGGTCTCTCAGGAGGTTGTGGTCAAGCTGTTGGCTGGGGCTACAGCCACCTCAAAGCTTGGCTGAGGATAAAGAAGCAACCCTAGGTGTCACTCACTTGGTTGTTGAAGTCTTCAGAGCCTCACAGGCTGTTGGCAAAAGGTTTTTGTTGGTTCTTTGCTTGTGGACTCTTCCATGGGGTCTGCTCTTGGTATGGCACATGAACTCCCCAATGTGAGCAGTATACAGAGAGAGAAAAGGAGGAGGCGAGAGGACGGGAAAGAGAATACAATATGGAAGCTACATCATAATATAATTTTGGAAGTAGTACACCAACATTTTCCCTGTTCTCATTATGTGAGAGTCATTAAGTTCCACCTTTGTGCAAGAAAAAGAAAATTGAGCTTGACCTCTTTTTATTTTATTTATTTTATTTTTTTATTTTTTGGTTTTTTGAGGTAGGGTCTCACTCTAGCTTAGGCTGACCTGGAATTCACTCTGTATTCTCAGGGTGGCCTTGAACTCACAAGGATCCTCCTACCTCTGCCTCCTGAGTGCTGGGATTAAAGGCGTGCGCCACCATGCTTGGCTTAATCTTTTTTTTTAATTAATTAATTAATTAATTTGTTTATTAGAGAAACAGATAGAGGGAGAGAGAAGCAGATAGAGAGAATGGGTGCAGCAGGGCCTCCAGCTGCTGCAAACAAACTCCAGACCCACGTGCCACCTGGTACATCTGGCTTACTTGTACTGAGGAATCAAACCTGGGTCCTTCCTTTGGCTTTGCAGGCAAGCACCTCAAACACTAAGCCATCTCTCCAGCCCAAGTTTAATCTCTTAAAAGGAAAAGTATCGAAGAATTTGTGGTCAAATGTTTAAAATTACCTCAAATATCACTAAGAAGTCTAAATATTGAAGGAAAATCTAATATTGCCATTATAGAAACTGCAGAGAATAGAAAAAGAAGGGGTTTCCCCAGTTCATTTTATGAGGCCAATATATAACACTTATGAAAAACTTGACAAAGACAGAGCAAGAAAGTAAAATATAGTTCTACATCTCTCATGAACAGCCTACAACATAGATGGCAGCAATATAGAAAGAGACAATTCATCATGGATAAGCGATCATTTTGTAGGAATGCAAGGCTGATTTAATGCTCAATGCAACCAACATGGTAATACAATAAATGAGAGAATTCTTATATCATATGATCATCTCAATAGAGCCTGAGAAAACTTTAGACAAAATCCAATACCCAGGCTGAGGATATGGCTGAGTTGTTAAGGGCCTGGGTTTGATTCCACGTTACCCATGTAAAGAGAATGCATGAAGGGACACATGCAATTGGAGTTTGTCTGCAGTGGCGAGAGTCCCTGATGTGCCCATACTCTCTTTTTCTCTCAAATAAATATAATAAAAGTACTTTTTTTTTTTTTTTTTATCAATCAAGTACTTATGTATGGTCAAAAGAAAAAACATAACTCTTCAACTAGTAATAGATATCACCCTCCAGACCTGTTAAAGGATATCTGTGAAAGATCTGTGGTTGACAGCTCATGCAAAGATGAAATACCAGACACTTCTTCCCGAGGCTACAGGCAAGTTAAGGATATATGGGCATCACTGAGTCCAGTCAAAGTTGTCCAAAGTCAGAGCAAGACTGTCTCCCAGCCCTGTGGTGACCTCAAGCCCTTCTTTAGTTTTCTCTGCTTCCCTTGCCTCTGCCAAACCTTGGTCCAGATGAAGGCACTATCTGATGGAGGACATTCTCCCCAAGTTCAGGGCTGTGGGAAAAGTCCTCGGAAGCCGCTTTGAACAAGGGTCGCGCTCTGAGGCAGCGTCCAATGTCATGGTGAGGATGAGCATTCCAATTCCTGAAGAAGGAGAAACAAGGCTTCCTCTGTCAGTAGGTCCCAGGAGGAAATACCATGAAAGAATGAAGCAAAATTCTGGGGTCATGGATGATGGGCGCCTTCATGAATTTCCTTGGACATGACCTTCGAATGTTGACTGGCCCTGTTCTAAAGGAGTTGATTGCATCACAGATCATTAACTTTTGTGACAGTAGTTGAGTGCTTACAATGTGCAAAGCCTGCCTTCTACAGAGTATCTTGTTTTGTTCCTGCACGGACCCTGAAGAGGGTCTGCAGGAGAACAGAATTATTGCCTCCGCCAAAGGTCTGAGTCCCATCTTCCCTGCAGCCTTAGTTCTCTGTTCTCTTTCCTTGAGTGTGGGCTGGGCATAGAAACTCTCCCAATGAATGGCTCTGGGCAGTCATTCCTTCCTTTTTCTTTTATCAGGGGCCTCCAGGCTGTTGCTGGTCCTGGGTATCTGTCCCCATCTGAATACACCAGCCAAAGAGAAGCCCATGGGAGACTTTATATCTAAACACTGAAGATTCCACCTCATAAATATAAAAAAAGCTCATTGCTCATCAAGCTCTTTCCAGGGCTCAGTGTGGGTGACAAGCCTGGGACAGGGCCTGTGTTGTTTCTTGTCATGCCAAGCCCAAGAGTTACATTCTTCCATGCCCATTTTACAACAAAGAAACAGGAAAGCCATACCACTTGGTAAGGTCACACAGCCAAGCCTCTGATGCCAGGGCCTTGGCTCTAACCGTAAAGCTCAACTGTTCCCCTTTGGCTGTCTTCTGCAAGGAATTCTGATATAGCCTTTGACCGGGCCCCAAGCCCCCTCTGTGCTAAAGGTCATGGGATCAGGTTTGGGTGATTTTAAAAAATCACTAGTGTGTATGTGTGTCTGTGTCTGTGTGTGTGTGTGCATACACACACGCACGTGTGCCTGCTTAGGCCTATGCATGCCGTGGCACATGTGTGGAGGTTAGAGGACAACCTTGAGCATCATTCATCACCTTCCACTTTGTTTGAGGCAAGGTCTCTTGTTTGCTGACGTGTTTGCTAGGCTGCTGCCTGCGAGCGTCCATGATTCTCGTGTTTCTGCCTCCTGTTGGCTTTAGAAGCGCCAGTACTACAGACACTTCTGTGTCTGGCTTTTACATGGGTTGTAGGGACCTGAACTCATCTTCATTTTGTGTAGCAAGCTCTTTATCCATTCGCTGAGCCATCTCCTCAGCCTGGGTTTGGGAGATTTTAAGGGAAGGTTTCCTCATTCCACAGGCAGCTTCTCCAAGTCATATCCATGTATATGGTGTTGGGGGAGGAGAACACTTCTGCTGGCTCCAACTTATGTTTCTGTTCTTCAGCAAAGCACCCAAGGGCCCTGGGGCAAGGGGATACAGGTATAGACAAGATGACTCACCCCTGAAACTCAGGAAGCCTGGCTACTTTGATGAGGATGCAGAGGAAGGAATCAAGGCCTGAGACCCTTTTAAAAAAATCTACCAGACTGGAGAGATTGCTCAGTGGTTAAGGCACTTGCTTGTAAAGCCTAATGATCCTGGTTCAATTCCCCAGCACAAGATGCACAAAGTGGCACATGCATCGTTTGCAGTGGCTGGAGGCCCTGGTATGCCCATTCTCTGTGTCTGTCTCTCTTCTCTCTCTCTCTTCCTGAAAAATAAATAAATAAAAATAAAAAAGAGAAATCTACCAAGGGGGCCATGGCTACAGGCTCTGGGTGTGAGACACAGCCAGCTCCATTGAGCTTCATCATATCAAACCTATCTGTAGACTGCAGCCATGCATGCTTGAAGAATTTCTGTGGTGGCTTCCCTTCTCAGCCTCAATATGGAGTATTTTAAAGTGTAAGAACAGGGAAGACTTTCTGTAATAAACTCCTATTTATTTGCTCTTCATTAATTTCAAAGATAGCATTGAACTTTGAATATATGTGCCTGCATTTTGTCTGCTATCAAAGTGAAGCTTATTTGTGGGGTGAAAAGATAAAAGAGTATCGGATAGTTTAGAAGTAATGAGACAGACCCTGCATGTGGAACTTGTCTTATGGAGAGATGGGAGCCAAAGAAGCCCAAGATGGTCTCATATGGAAGGAAAAGAGAGAAGGGAAGAAGGAAGGAAGGGAGGGTAATAGGAAGGAAGGAAGGAAAGGAGGAAGGAAGGAAGGAAGGAAGAAAAGAAAGAAGAAAGGAGGAACAAAGGAAGGAGGAAGGGAAGTGAAGAAAGAAAAAAAAGACAAAAAGAAAGAGAGAGAAAGGGAGGAAGGGAAGAAGGAAGAAAGAAAAAAAGGAAAGTATAAAAACACTATATAGCCGGGCGTGGTGGCGCACACCTTTAATCCCAGCACTCGGGAGGCAGAGGTAGGAGGATCACCGTGAGTTCGAGGCCACCCTGAAATTCCAGGTCAGCCTGGACCAGAGTGAAACCCTACCTTGAAAAACCAAAAGAAAGAAAAAAAAAAACCCACTATATTAGTTTTGGGCAAGTCAAGCATTTCTTTATTCCAGAGCCACTTGGCACTCACGTGTCCTGTCTTCTGTCTTCCATGAATGTCATCAGGGTGGTCAGACATCCCATGCTCCCTGGGCGAGCATCTGAAATGTCCTGGAACAGCCCTGCCCATCCCATAGCAGAGGGAATGTTTGCTATTTGACACATGTGGCCACGTGTATGTTTAAACAGCATGGGTGCCCAAGTCATATGACTTCAACCTGTTGGGAGTGCTGAGCTGTGAGATGAGCGCAAATCAGATACAGGTTTCTCAGAGACACTTTCGGAGGGCTGCGAGCCTGCACTTGGGAAACTGACTCCACAGTGGAAAATGTGAGATTCTGCTGTGAGAGCCAACTCAGGCATCTTGGGGATGTTTACTAGAAGTGGAGATTTTAGCAACTAAGTTGGAAATACCCTGGAAACTGAAGGGGAGTTGTTCTGGGTCCAGGCAAATCTCAGCATCAAGCCTCCTGCCCTGAGGGATGGTAGGGAGTGCTCCCACCTGGAGGACTCAGCAGCGTTTGCAGTGACGCAAGGGGGCAGAATTCTTTTTCTTCACCAATTGAAATAGCAACAAATGTTACAACTTGAATTTGTAACCAATCCATCTTTAATAAGATTAGTTACAGTCAGATAATTTGAAAAAGCCACATGTGCAAGGCTGAGAGATGTTTAAATAAACCTATAAATATATTGTGCCCACATTCTCTCCTGGATCCAAATCTGCTCTTCTACCCTGACTTGTGGCATCATTGGTAGGGATGGTTTGGGACTTTCTTGTTGGGGACTCCAGCTTCTGTTTACTCTTGTCTCGAGTCTAGTGCTATACTTAGTTGTGGAAACCTGATGTGACAATAAGCTTTAATAAAATAACCTCCTCCAGGGCTAGAGAGATGGCTTAGTGGTTAAGGCACCTGCCTGCAAAGCCCAAGAACGCCTGTTCAAATCTCCAGGTCCCACGCTTAGCCAGATGCAAAAGTGACGCAAGCACGCAATGTCACACATGTGCACAAGGGGGCGCAAGCATCTGGAGTTCTTTCATAGAGGCTGAGAAGCCCTGGCACGCCTATTCTCTCTCTGCCTCTTCTTCTCTCTGTGTCTCTCAAAAAAATAAATAAATAAAAATAGAATAAAATTTTATCCTCCTGGGTTTCCTTTAAATTTGGTTGTTGCAAGAGTGTTGTTGCAAATTGAGACTTCTGAGACCAGGGAGTACATGAGGTAGCATGGTGGTGACATGAATGGGTGAGCCTGGCAGTCAGAATAAGCTGGGTTTTGCTGCAAAAACAGACCTCCAGGGCTGGAGAGATGGCTTAGCGGTTAAGGCGCCTGCCTCCTAAGCCTAAGAATGCTGGTTCCAATCTCCAGGTCCCACGTTTAGCCAGATGCAAAGTGACACAAGGGCGCAATGCTGCACTTGACCACAAGAGGGCGCATGCATCTGGATTTCGTTCTCAGCAGCTGAGACACTGCTGGTGTGCCCATCTCTGTCTTCCTCTCTCTCTCTCTCTCTCTCTCTCCAAAAATAAAATAAAATAAAATAAAATAAAATAAAATAAAATAAAATAAAATAAAATAAAATAAAATAAAATAAAATAAAATAAAATACCTCCAATCTCAGCGGTTTACAGAAAGGTTGTTTGGTGTTTCCCTGACACTCAAGTGACGGACGTTTGGATTGTGCAAGACACTGTTTCAAAGGAAACAATGAGAGGAAGGAAAGGAGGCAGGAGAAGGTCCTGGGAGGAAACAAGAAGTTCTGTTGCTCTGCTCAGATTCGTTCTGCCCTGGGATCCAGGACTGAGTGGCTTGTCTGGAATTGGTTGTGGAACAGACATGGCCAGGTACGTGCTAGCTTTGGACGCTTCTACCTGAATTAAGTGTGCTTCATTTTTGTCCACATTTCATGGTCTGAAGAGAGTACTTGGCCTTGATTGCTCTAGGCCGGAAGGACATACAGTCTTCTTGGAGGACTGTCCCTGCAGGGAGGGGAAGCTGGGTCCTTGATAACATTAGTAAGGCTAGCACTGAAAAGGGGATCTCTGTCTATTGTTTTTTTTAAAATCTTTAAAATATTTTATTTATTTGAGTGAGAGAGAAAGAAAGAGGCAGATAGAGATAAAGAGAGAGAGAGAGAGGAGGAGAGAGAGAGAGAGAGAATGGGTGTGCCAAGGCCTCAAGCCATTGCAAGATTACTTCAGATGCATGTGCCACTATGTGCATTCGGCTTATGTGGGTACTGGGGAATCAAACCGGGTCCTTAGGCTTTGTAGGCAAGCACCTTACCCACTAAGCCATCTCTCCAGCCCTCTGTCTATTCTTTGTGCATGTATATTTATGTGTTTGGGAACAGACGTGTGCACGAGTGTGTGGTGTATATGCATGTGTGGAGGCCAGAGAGCACCTGAAGTGTTGTTGTCTGCGCATGCCTTCCACTGTTTTTGATACAGGGTCTTTCACTGCCCTGGAACTCACAAAGCAGGCCAGACTGGCCAGTCAGTAAGCTTCGCCTGTTTCCACCTGCCCAGTAACTGGGAACGTAGGCACGCGTCATCACTCCTGACATTTTATGGTACTGGGCATCAAACTTTCATGCTGGTGAGGCAAACACTCTACCAACTGCACCATCTTCCTAGCTTCCTCTGTCTATTTTTGTCTGGCCAGAAATTAATGGATGAGACTATATATATTTTGTTCTAGGAAAAAAAAAAACACAAAAACCTAAAGTTGATTATTTCATTGTGGGAGGCACCCTGCCCTGTCAGCATGGTGTTATTACTGTTCTCTTAAGGATCCTGTGGGGACAGGGTTAATGTGTGAAGAACATTTTATTTCAGTCTCACCCTCGTCTTTGAAGCCCAGCCACACACAAAAGTCCCAGCTCAGGCCTAGGCCTGCCCATCCTGGGCCAAGCCACACTCTCCTCACAAGCCCTGGAGAGCTCCCCGCCCTCTGAGTATCCTGGGTGGCCCAGCCCTCCGGAGGCATCTCCCCTGGGAAAGCAGAGGCCCCTCTGTCCCATCTGGATCCCAGAGCCCAACTGTCTTGGCTGAGGCTGCCCAGAATGTCAGTCAAACTAAAGTATATTCTTTTAATTCTGAAGAACCATGTAGGGCTGGCAGGGCTCCCTCCGCCTGACAGCTGGCGAGCACATGCCCGGGGCGGCCAGCTCCACACATCAATCTCTCTCTGCTGCTTTCAGCACATCCTTCCAGCCGAGAGGCTCCTTTCTAGCCCAGATTGCAATGCAACCCCTTTCTGAGGCTGAGGTGTGGAGATTTTTTTTTTTTTTTCCCCTGAGAAGGGGCAAGAAGTCTGGGTGCTGGTATCAGATACAGTTGAAGAGGTAATCTGTGATTCCCCTAACCAGAACTGGCTCTGCTGTTAGCCTCCATCACAGCTTCTGTGTGGAAATTAGTCCAGCCACCGGGAACCATTTTGGCTTTGTGAGACTGCACCTTTTCCATTACTGCTAGGCTTTTCCTATACTTGGAATTTCAAAACCAATCATAGAAAACATGCCCTTGAAGAAACATAAGGCATGTTGGAGAAGACAGCCCATAGAAGCTCTCACTGACTAAGCGGAGAGAAGGGATTTGGGGCGTCAAATCCCTACATGGAGTCATGGCCATGCCAGTCAGTTAGGCAGCATGGCCAGGGGCAGTAAGGACAGCAGCTGGAATCTTAGTGTCTGGGCAGTACTTTCCCCATCACCATGGGCTGGAAGACCCTCAGAGCCCGACAACCTCCAGATGTCCATCTCCAGCTCTATTGCACTGCCCCTTGCCTCCAGCATGCCATTCTTTGGGTATCTCATGAGCATCGTCAACTTCCTGCATCCAAGACCAAAGTGCAGGTCTTTGCTCTGACACTTTGCTTGTTTGCCAGTCTTCACTATCTTGGTCAAAGTCACTACTCTTTCCCACCTGGCCCAGGCAGGACTATGGAAATAGTTTGGCTGCCTCCTCTCTCTTCAATCTACCACACACGCCCCATCCCGGATTAGCCAGTACAGTATATATCCTGTGTTTGTTTATTTCTCTTTGCCTTCATGGTTCCCAGTTCCCTGCAAGCCTGTGCCATTTTCATCCCTGGGCTATTGTGACAACCCTCTCTTCCACTCTTGTCTTATCCTTCATCTCAATCTATGCTGCACGCAGCAGCTTCTAGGATCTTCTGCTGGAAACTGGTCAGTGCCGTTTTAGGCATGAAACCCTTCAGGGATTAGAGAACTATAAACTCTTGTCTTTGACAGCATGTGGTCAGCTTTCCATTGCTGAGATGGATACACAGGATAAACAACTTTTAATGAGGAAAGGTTGATTTTGGCTCATGGTTTTAGCCCATGATCTCTTGGCCACATTGTTTTGGGCCTGTGGTAGAACACAGTGAACCACGGCAGCTGAGAAGCAACAAGAGAGGAAGGAGTGGAGTCTCAATATGGTTTTCAAAAGTACATCTCTGATGTCCTAGCTTCCTTTCACTAGGCTCCTCCTCCCAAAGGTTCCATCACCTCCTATTAATGCTATAGGCTGGAGCTATGAACATAGGACGTTTGGGGGGACACGACACTTACTCAAACCATTGTACTGACTCTCATTCCTTTTCCATATTGACCCTCCAAACCCCATTCTTCTGCACTCCCCCAGCAGTTCTGGTCTCTGGACGTTCCTCAATTTTGTCAAAGCCCTTGTGAGCCTCAGGGGATGTTCCATATATCTTCCTGTTGTCTGGTGTGTTCTAGCTTCACTTTCTACTTGACTGCCTCTTTTTGGTCATCTAAGTCTTTACTCATGTTACCAAGGTAAAATCCAGGTGTGGTAGCACACACCTGTAATCCCAGGACTGGGGAGGTAGATACAAGAGGATCCACCGGGGCTTGCTGGCTAGCATGTGTAGCCAGATCAGTGAGCTCTGGGTTCAGTGAGACACTCAAAAAAGAAGGTGGAGAGCAATTACAGAAGACACCGGAGTTGATCTCTGGCTTCCACATACATACGTGTGCAGCTGCACACAAACATGCACCCATATACATCTGATACATACATACACATACACACACGTACGCACACTGAGAGAAAGAGAGAGAGAAATAAGCAAAAACAAAAGTTTGTAGCTTATAGAAAGTGGAGTGATGACTATGGGGATGTGATTGAAGGACAAATAGAGTGACTGGGTTTGGCAGCAAAGGGCTGTACTTTGGGCATGGGGTAGCATTTGCTAGCCATGGTATGATGCGTAAGCAAGTGGGCCAGCTGGACAGGGGCACAGAGGAGCTGGAGAAATGACTCAGAAGGCAAGATCACTTATAACAAACATGAGGCCCTGAGTTTGATCCCCAGCACACATGCACAAAGCCAGGTGTGGCTGCACATGTCTGCAACCCCAGCGCTGAGGGGGTGGGGACAGGAGGATGGCAGGGGCACGTTGGTCAGTCTAACTGAAAACACAGCAAGCTCAGGCTCAGTGAAAGACTGTCTCAAGAAAAAAATGCTCCCACACCTATGCATGTAGGGTGCATGTATCTGCACACACACGTGCATACATTCTACATGCACATACCACACCATACATACTACACACACATCAAGAAATAAGAAAAAATAGTGGATAATGTTGTGCTCAGAAGCCATAGATTGTTATTTAAAATTTCTCAGTGCCAGGGTGGGATACCTTCCAGTGAGTTGTTGTCAGCCAATGAGGGCCCCTGATGCCCCCAAAACATGACAGATTATTTCCAAGGCTCTTGGTTGCCCACTAGAATTAGAAGGTAAGACGCTATTGCTGAAGACTTCACACCTTGGACTACAGGTCACTGAGAAATCAGTCTGGAGCTGAACTGTGGACTAGCAGTCAGGATGCTGGAAAAAGCTATATAGCCTGCTGGGAATACAATGGTCTTAACCAGCAGTGGATCCTGCAAGCCAAATGCAGGCCAAATGTACCAACTGGTGCAATGGTGGCATGCCTATTTTGGGGGAAACCAACTGTTCTCTGATTGGATATGAGGCCTGCTCCATGGGAAGGAATTCATGCCTGGTACTGAAAACCTAGTTAAAAGGCTATGGCTGACTTCAGCTGTGCCAAATCAGATTTCTATTTCATGGGCATCTGAAATTGGAAAGAATTACTCCATGTCTGTATATCTTGTACGACAGCTCACATCAGCCATGTTATTACAGAGATTAAAAATGAAAGGTATTAGAAACCCTGATCATTCCAGAGCACTAATTAAAGAAAAACTTACTGCAGATCCTGATAGTGAAATTGCAACCACTAGTCTGCGGGTGTCCTTGATGTGTCCTTTGGGAAAGATGAGGCTGACAATCCCATGCCGCGCAGTGACTTGTACACACCTGCAGTGTTTTGATGCTGCACTTTATCTACAAATGAATGAGAAGAAGCCCACCTGGATTTGTCCTGTTTGTGACAAAAAAGCTGCTTATGAAAGTCTTATATTAGATGGGCTTTTTATGGAAATTCTCAATGACTGTTCTGATGTGGATGAGATTAAGTTCCAAGAAGATGGTTCTTGGTGTCCAATGAGACCGAAGAAAGAAGCTATGAAAGTGTCCAGCCAACCGTGTCCAAAAATAGAAAGTTCAAGTGTCTTCAGTAAGCCTTCTTCAGTGACTGTAGCTAGTGAAGCAAATAAGAAGAAAGTGGATATTATTGATCTAACAATAGAAAGCTCTTCTGATGAAGAGGAAGAACCACCTGCCAAAAGGAAATGCATCTTTATGTCAGAAACACAAAGCAGTCCAACCAAAGGGGTTCTCATGTATCAGCCATCCTCTGTAAGGGTGCCCAGTGTGACTTCGGTTGATCCCGCTGCTCTTCCACCTTCATTAACAGACTACTCAGTACCATTCCACCACACGCCAGTGTCAAGCATGTCATCAGACTTGCCAGGTTTGGATTTTCTTTCCCTTATTCCAGTTGATCCCCAGCATCCAGGATGATGAGCGGGCTTTAAATCTGAACATTTGGAGAAGGATGTTAAGCATTGCAAGGAATATTAGTACTGTCCTCCTATGTTTTTGGATAGTCTCACCTCACCCCTAACAGCAAGCAGTACGTCCGTCACCACTACCAGCTCCCATGAAAGCAGTACTCATGTTAGTTCATCCAGCAGCAGGAGTGAGACAGGGGTCATAACCAGCAGTGGAAGTAACCTTCCTGACATTATCTCATTGGACTAAAGGAGGATCACTTGATTCTGGGAATCAATCATCAGACTGCTCATTCTTTGATATCTGGTCCATGGCACCTATTTTTTTTTTCGATTTAATATTTATTGAAATGTCAGATGGATTCTTCAGCTTTTTGAGAGATGAATAATAAATGACTCCAGCAAGAACCACGTGACATGCAAGACTTACGCTGTACGCTGAGCATGAGATATATTCAGCTATAATGGTGTCTTCTTGAACAGTGGATTTCATACATTACTGGATGGATTCAACAAACCAGTTTAATTTTTTTGTTCCAATAAACAGCAATAAAGTTATGTAAATACTTTTCTAATTAAAAAAAAAAAAAAAAAAAAAAAAAAAAAAAAGGCTATGGCTGAGGAGGTCATAAGCCCTAGGAAGGAATCAACTATTGTTTTCTTGCTAAATGCATATATTATGCCCACCAAGCTGCCCTCTCAACACTTACATTCATATCCATATATTAATTAATGCTACTCTCATTGTTGGTTAGAGAAGCTTCCCTTTTCAGATGGCAGTGACCACTGAGGGGAGTCACAACTGGTCAATATGCTGAGAAATGATAGTGGAGTGTTCAACACTGATAGACATCTCTATCATACCCTCCAAGGCTCAGGAACCACTGTGAAAGAGGTGAGAGAATGAATGTAAGAGCCTAAGGAAAGGAAGGAGTGCTTACAATGCTGTCTTCCAGTCACAAAGTAGCTTTGATATTCATGACCCCACAGTGGCTGACACTACCTACACAAGACCTGCATAAGGGAGGGGGAAAAAGATGACTTCTATAGCAGACAGGTTCAGGTTCACTGAGATGAACTTCCAGACCAGGCACAGTTATGGAGGAAGGGATATTTATTGAAGCTTATAGATCCAGGGGAAGTTCCATAATGGCAGAAGAAGCTGGCCTGCCTTCACAGGACCAAACAGGAAGAACAAATTCACAAGCCAAAAGCCATACAGCACAGCACACTTCAGGAACTCCAGCTAGGCACACTTTGCATATCTTTAGATTGAAATCTCAAACCCACCACCACGCCTTAAGATCCGCCCAGTGACATTGCCTCCAGCAAGGTGGCTGCAGATGCAAACTACAAACAAATAAAACCCTGAATATATTGGGGGCCATCAATTCAAACTACCACAACATCAAAATAGAAGAGAAGGGCTGGAGAGGTGGCTTAGCAGTTAAGCACTTGCTTGTGAGGCCTAAGGACCCCAATTGAAGCTTGATTCCCCAGTACCCACGTAAGCCAGATGCACAAGGTGGCGCATGTGTCTGGAGTTTGTTTGCGGTGGCTGGAGGCCCTCGTGTGCCCATTCTCTCTCTGTTGCTCTCAAATAAATAAGTAAAAATAAACAAAAATTAAAATAAAAAGTAGAAGAGAGACTTCTTAGAAAGAAGATGGGATTCAGTGGAGGGGGGAAAAGGGGAGTGGTGGCTGGGGATTATGGTTATGGTATATTGCCTATATTTATGAAAGTTATCAATAAAAAGTCAAAAAAAGAAAAAAAAAGAAAGGTGGCACATGAGCCAGGTGAGGGCATCAAAGGGGGTAGAACTGAGAAGGTAGCTGCAGAGGGCAGAGTAGTCAGGGAGCTGCGCTAGGTTGTGGCAGGAATAGGAACCAGCCCATCTCATTGTCTGCGTCTGAGGCTGAAGGGTGGGCATTGTGGCACATGTTCTCTTGGAGCTCCTCGCTGGCATGGGGAGGATCTTTCCTGAGGGCTGGCATTCCAGATGATTCCATAGGGCTGTTTTATATTTCACATCTGTGGCTCCTGCCAGCTGGGCAGCCTTCCTTGCCTGGGGTTTAGGATAAATTGCCATTGCTAAAGTCCAACAACTCGGGTGTCTTGCACATGTGCTTGAAGAAAAAGAATCTTCCAGATCAGAAAGTAGCCAAGTTTCTCCAGAAAAGGAGTTGCACGATTCCCCACTGAGGAGCCCTGGATAACTGAGGGAGCCCAAGCTCCCAGGGGCACCGTCAGCGGGAACATCCTGCAGCCATCTGTCCCACATTGAAGCCAAGTGAAAAAACGTCCAGAAAACAGTGTGAATTACTGCTTACCAAAAATAGTAATGATGTGGGGAGAAACGCAAAGCACAGGCCAGCCCACCATATGCTTTCTCACACAATGTGAGAAACTTTAAATGCAAAGCCTGTTTGCACATTGTTGCCTGTGCATGTTTGCGGGTCAGGGATTTGCTTCTCGACCCAGTGCATTGCCTGCCTTCTGCATGCTTGGTTGTTGATCTTCTGGGTGAGGACCAGCAAAGAGGTAAATGTATCTGCTCCCTGGGCAAGGGTTTACTCCTCCTCCTCCTTCCTTCTCCTCTAGCCCAGCTAACCTGGAAGTCATTCTGTAGTCACAGGCTGACCTTGAACTCAAGGTAGTCCTCCTAACTCTGCCTCCTGAAGCACGCATCACCACGCCTGGCTGGTTTCATTGCTTCTGTGTTCACTGTTGAATAAGCCAAGCCATGTTGCGTTCAGTGGACGGTGAAAAGAAATGCTCGTTTGGGGGAAGTAGATGTGAGGCTTCCAGGAAGAAATAAAGATGTAGGGGCAGGTCAAGAGAAATATGTGATAATGGAAAGGAAGAGGACATAAAAAAGGGAAGGATAGTGGGACATGTTCAAAGTATAGTGTATACATGTATATGGAAAAGCAGTGCCTGGTTGCCCTTGCTACTTGCTGGTGAGTGCATCTACCCTGTTCCTGCCGTCCTTCATAGACATCAGAACCCAGCTTCCTCAGCCTTCCGATGTGGACTGCAGACCAGTGGCTCTCCAGGCCTTCAGCACCACATTGATACTGCTGAAGAGGGACCAAGCAGCTACTGGGTTCTTAGACACTCCAGCCTACAGCCAGCCACTGTTGAGGCTGCTCAGCCTGTGTCCTGTAAGGCAGTCTAACAAATCCTCTTTACAATATAGATCATGCTATGGGCTCTGATCCTTTAGAGAATCCTGGCTAATATAGGCCCTGTGGTTCCCATGTGATTTGTTCTCACCAAAACTCATGTTGAAAACTGATTGTCAACCAAGCTGTGTTGGGAAGTGGGGCCTTTAAGAGCTCATTAGGCCTTTAAGAGGAGATTAATTCTCAAGGGAATGAGTCAGTTCTCATGAGAACAGGTTAGTTCTCACAAGAGCAGGCTGTCATAAAGCAAATTTAACTCCTTGTGTTTCTCTTGTGACACACTTCTTTGCGACCTTTCTGCCATGCATGGGACAGCATGAGTTTTGTCATTTCTAGCTCAACAGATACCAGAATCTTCTCTGCCTCTAGAACCATGCGTCAACGTAAACCTGTTGTCTCTGTAGGTCATCCAAGCATAGGTTCTCTGTTGTAGTGACAGAACATGGAGTAAGATTATAGCTAAGGGGGCTGGAAAGATGGCTCAGTGGGTAAAATGCTTGCAGCACTAGCATGAAGACCTGAGTTCAGATCCCCGGCACTCACATAAAGGCCCAGATCCTATAATCGCAGTGCTGGGGAGGCAGAGCCAGGCAGCCCTCTAGGGCTTGCTGGCTAGCTAGGCTAGCTGAATCAGTGACCTCTAGGTTCAGTGACAGACCCTGTTTCAAAACAAACAAGGTGGAGAGCAACCAAGGAAGATACCTGATGTCAACCTTTGGCTCCACATGCATGTGCACACATGTACACATGCATGCATCCATGCACATATGAACACGCATGTACATACTTCCATACCACATAGACATACATATGCTTAGAAGGACAATAACTAACCCACTACAGTGTTCTCTTCTGCAAGCTGCTTTGCTCACGGCAGGCAGCATGTGCTGATTGCATATGCCATCACTGAAGGAAAAGAGCAGTCACCCGTTGGCACTCAAGTTTCCTTCGGCTTTTCTCTCTAGCCCCCACCCTTTCTTTTTCTGCATCGTACCTCTCCTTTCTTACCTTGGTGTCATGACCATTGTGTGTCTCTTGCACGCACACACTCTATTTTGACATTGTCTCCTAAGAGCTATTCTTGCTCCCTCTAACATGTTCTCCTATTTATTTATTTATTTATTTATTTATTTATTTATTTATTTATTTATGAGAGAGACAGAGGCAGAGAGAGGGAGAGAATGGGCACACCAGGGCCTCTAACCACTGCAAATGAACTCTAGATGCATGTGTCCTTTGTGCATCTGGCTTATGTGGGTCCTGGAGAATCGAACTGGGATCCTTTGGTTTTGCAAGCAAACGCCTTAACTGCTAAGCCAATCTTCCCAGCCCCACATGTTCTCATTTCTTTCTGGCAAATTCCTTCTCCCTAAAGAATTAGTCTGGCTTTGGATGAGGCAGTCACTTTACCTCAATGATCGACACATACTGTTTTGGTTTTTTTGGGGGGCTGAGGGGTGTTGCAATGAATGGTCCTTCTTTTTGGCAAACTCTGAGTTCTGCTCAAAGATGATCTTGTTGCTGGTCTGCATGGAAGTATAGTTCAGCCAGCTAGTAGTAACAGAAGGAACTCAAAGGAACTTGTCCAGAGTGTCTCAAGAAGGACTCACCAGTTATGTAGGCAAAGTTGAGATGCATCACCGTCTTTTCCCTGTTATGCCAACATGAACTGTTGTCAGTGAGATGCAGAGAGAAGCAAGGAAATCAGGCGGATGAGAAGGGCAGATGAGAGACATGAATGAACAGGAGAAAACTGGCATGAAGAATGGATGGAAGCCTCTGAGAAGGCCCAGTCACCAGAAGGGAATCACAGCAGATTCAGATAACCTGAGACACGTCAAGAGTGTCCAGGTGGGAGGAAGGCCGCAGGGCCTGAGGGCCGTGTGTCCAGTGCAGAGAGATTGGCTGTTGGAAAAGGTGGCAGGTAGGAGAAATTGGACCTCTGGGCAGGGACAGAGGCTTCAGCTGTGACTTCTTCATATGAAACAAGGTGTGCGGACTGGGGAGATGGCTCAGTGGGTAAAGCGTCTTTTGAACAAGCTTGATGAGCAGAGTTTGGATCTTCAGAACCCACACACAGCCAAACATAGTCTTGCTATAGCAAGATGGGAGGCCGAGACAGGTGGGAGAACCCTTGGAGCTCATAGGCCAGCCAGCTCAGTATTCACAATGGTCCTGCTGCAAAAGAGGTGGAAGGCGAGTCCCAGCTTGGCCTTGGCATGCACATACCACTCACACATGAGTGCACACACAAAGATATCAAAAGAGGGTGAGGATGGCTACACTATGTGCTCCAGCCAAGTACTGCCTGAAAGACAGGGAGTCCTGGAGTGCATGGAATCATTTTCTGTTCAGGCTGAGGCCAGGAGAGGATCTGAGAAGCTAGAACAGGTGGCTTGGGTAAGACTGTTCATTGAGGCTTGGCCTGAAGGACTTTCCCCAGTGAGGCCTTCCCACCTAACATTACCACTCCAACCCTCCCCATCCCACTCAGCCTTTTCTCCTTATTTTCTCACTTGCTTAACATGCTATTTCCCTTGTCATTTGATGTTTTTTTTTTTTTTTTTTTTTTTTGGAGAGAGACACAGAGAGAGACAGAGAGAGAGAGGGAGAGGAAGACAGATAGAGATGGGCATGCCAGCAGTCTCTCAGCCGCTGCGAACGAAATCCAGATGCGTGTGACCCCTTGTGGGCAAGTGCAGCATTGCACCCTTGAGTCACTTTTGCACCTGGCTAAACATGGGACCTGGAGATTGGAACTGATGTTCTTAGGCTTAGCGGGCAGGCGCCTTAACCGCTAAGCCATCTCTCCAGCCCTGATGTTCTTATTTTTATTTTATTGTTCAGGCATGTGAGGCAAACGTAACACCACTGAGCTATAACCCCAGCTGTGACTTCATGTGTTAGAAGATGCTCTCTGTCTTTCTCCATTAGAATATAAATTTCACCAGGACAGAAGCTCTTAGTCTATTTTTGTCTCTTCCACCACCACTATTTTATTCATTATGCATTTCCAGTGCTTAGGACAAGGCCCAGCACACACTAGGTACATATTTGATGAATGAAGTCATGAAAGACTGCAGTTAGTATAGGGAAACTCTGTGATATAACCCAGTGCAGGGAGGGCATGATGTTTCCTTAATGAAATTATACAAGGCTTAGTATTGCATTAAAAATACAGCTAAGGGGGCTGGGGAAACAGCTCAGTGAGTAAAATGCTTGCTATGCAAGTATAAGGACCTGTGTACATAGCTCATGTGTGCAGCACTCAGGCGGAGTGCTACACACCTGGAATCCCAGTTCTGGGAAGGCAGAGACAGGAGGATCCCTGAGCCTTGCTGGCTGGCCAGTGTAGCCAAATAAGTCATGTCTACATTCAGCAAGCGATCCCTGTCTCAAAGAATAAAATGGAAAGCTTCCACATACAATGATGCACGCATGCACTGATGCCTGTATATACATGTGCACCCACATGCACATGTACCACACACACATGCAAATATATATATATATATAATAGCACAGTAAGAGAAGGAATGTGGATCACACACAGTAGAGCCTTCAAAAAAAAGGAAAGAGAGATTTCTTTTGCCATCCAAGACACCAGGTTTGCAATGCAACCCTGCAAAACTTCCACATTTCAAAGTCAAAGGTTGGAGCATCTCAAAAGGCCAAAGCCACAGTCAGTGTCCAGAAACCACTCCTTGGTCATTACTGTTGCAGTCAGGTTCTTGGTAGAAATCACCCAACCAAGAGCAGCTTGTGGGAAAAAGGAAGTTTATTTGGCTTATAGACTGAGGGGGAAAAGTTGCAGCATGAATGGTCTGTTTGCCTTCTGATACTTTCCAGGCAAATCAGTCAGCTGAATGGAAGTGGCTCCCATGCCTCTAGCTCCCAAGAGACGCTGCAGACAAGCCTTTGCCAGTTGTTCATGACACTTCTCTCCTCCAGTTCAACCACTTCCATGGTCACATCATAGATCTTGTCATTCACCTGTGTAATTTCTTCCAAACCCTGTTGTCAAGTATCCTATTCTTTTTTTTTAATTTAAATTTATTTTTATTTATTTATTTGAGAGAGGGAAAGAGGCAAAGAGAGAGGGAGAAAGAGAGGAAGAGAGAATGGGTGTGCCAGGGCTTCCAGCCACTGCAAATGAACTCCAGATGCATGCGCCCCCTTGTGTATCTGGCTTGAAAATGAAACCTAGGTCCTTTGGCTTTACAGGCAAGCACCTTAACTGCTAAGCCGTCTCTCCAGCCCTCAAGTATCCTATTCTTGGATCAGCATGTCCTGTTGCTCTTGTCTTGGTATTAAAATTTCCCAATGTCTAGGGGCTGAGAAGATGGCTCAGAGGATTAAAGCAGTTGCCATACAAGCTTGAGTACCTGAGTTCAAATCTCCAGAACATAACATAAAACTCCCAATTCCCAATATAATAGGATTCAGAGAAGGGGCCTTTGGGGGTGATAAAGACAGAAGAGCTCCTTGTGAATGGAGATGAATGGGAGATGGCTCAGTGGATAAAGTGTGTTCTGTACAGTGTAAGTATCTGTGTTCAGATCCTCAGCACCCATGTAAAAGTCAGGCACTGGAGGAATGACTGGCTGTATTTTAAGCTTCAGATGGTCACCATAGTCCTCCTGTCCTCTGGTGAGCTTGCCCTTCCACAGTGGTGTCACAATTGGTTTCTACTTCCTCCTGCCTCAATCTCCAGTATTTTCTTCTCCAAGGTCCTTGAAGACAGATGCTAAGCAGCTAGCTGGAAAGAATAATTTGGAGTTCAGAGGTAAAATCCAGTCTCAAGATAAACTTTTTTCTTAAAAAGGGCTGGGGTGCTAGACAATTAAAAATAATTTAAAAAAATATTTTATTTTTATTTATTTATTTGAGGGGGGAGGGAGAATGGATGCGCCAGGGCCTCCAGCCACTACATACTCCAGACGCATGTGGCATCTTGTGCATCTGGCTTACGTGGGTTCTGGGGAATTGAATCAAGGGCCTTTGGCTTTGCAGGCAAGTGCATTAACCACTGAGCCATCTCTCCATCCCTAAAAAGAATTTTTTATCTTAAGACAGGGTCTGTATCCAAGACTGACCTTGAACTTGTGATCCTCCTACCTCAGCCTCCTGAGTACTTGGAATGATAGGCCAGAACCAACAGGCCCAGTTCCCATCAATCTTTTAAATCCTCATTTATGTGCCTAGATAGCCCAGAACAACAGCCAGAACTGTACCTTAATTCCAACTACCACTTAAGGGATGCAACCCCTAGTCAAGGTCTCACTGCCTATCTCTGTGTTGTCACACCCCAAACCAGTGCCTGTCTGAGCCCATGAGGTTGAGAGTCTACGGCATGTATAATGGGAAACCTCTGTGTAGCAGACAGCTTCAGGTTCGCTGAGATGAACTTCCAGACCAGGCACAGTTATGGAGGAAGGGATATTATTTATTGAAGCTTACAGATCCAGGGGAAGTTCCATAATGGCAGGAAAAGCAGCCTGCTCTTCACATGCCAAAAGAGAGGAAAAACCAAGCAGCCAAAGAGAGCAAAACTACAGGAAGGAGAAAGGAATTTGCATATCTTTAAATGAAGGATAATTGCCTCTAGCAAAAAGCAAACTATAACTAGTAAAACACTGAATATATTGGGGGACATATATTCAAACTACCACATTTGGAAAGAAGGGAAGGAGAAAGGAAGAAAATGAAGGATAAAGAAAAGAAGGAAGAAAAGGAGGAAAGAAGGGAGGATGGAAGGAAGGGAGGAAGCAAAGAAGGAAGGAGAGACAGCTTGCCTGTGAAGCCTAAAGGTCTGATAACCCAGTACCCACGTAAGCCAGATGCCCAAGGAGGTGCATGTGTCTAGAGTCCATTTGCAGTGGTTTGAAAGGCCCTGGCACGCCCATTCTGCCTATCTCTATCTGCCTCTTTCTTTCTTTCTCTCTCAAATACATAATTTTTCTTTTTTTAAAAAAAGGAAGGAACAGTCTCATGTGACACTGTGGTGAAAAGTGTTGGGACCTTGCTGCAGCTTTGTGAGAGAAGTCTAAGTGGTTTAGCTTTTGTAGGAGGTGATGTGATGGAACTTTGGTTTTTCCCATCTTCCCGTGGTGTTTGGAGAAAGTAGAATAGTTGTTTACTTTAGAAGCTTTGTTCCATGGTAGGCTGCCCCTTTCCTCATCCTTTGACAAGGAGAGAAAGCTTTTCTTGAACTTTTTTTGGTGGTGGGTGGGGGTGGTTTGCCTGTGCCCCTTTGGGATAGGCAAAAAGAACAAAGGTCCACTGTACAGGTTAGCAACTGGCTAGGGATGGAGGTGGGACGTAGATGTTGGAGCTCAGAATGGTTCAACTCCTCCCCTAAAGGTGTTGGGAAACAAACATACTAGAAGTCCCAGAAGTTACACAAGTATAAGGACAGAAGCCTGCTAGTTAACCACAGGTATTCGGAAAGCTCAGAGGTCAGGATGTCTGTGCAGCAGGGCTCCTGACTCACCCGCGATCCTCATCCATTGCCTGCAAAGCAGGGTGCTGACGCTGACCACAGAAGAGCGAGATTAGGAAGGAAACTTCTGAGAACCTTCCTGGGGTGCCTTGGGAACGAGATGCTGTGTTGTTCAAAGAAAGGTGGCAGCTCTCTGCAGTCCTAAAAATTTAAGATCATTTCTGGGGGGGAAAAAATCCCTCAAAACAAATCTGAAGCTGTTGGCCTAGTTCCACCAGCCATGTTTTACCTTCAGTCTCGCCCCATCTGAGCCTCTTTCCCCTCAGCAGAGCACACTGCACAGCTGTCACTCACAGTCACACCCCCACCAAGCTGATAGCTCTTTCTTGAGTTGTCAGCTGGCAGTCCAGCTGCTGAGTCCTCGGCTTGGGGATAGCCATTATTTCTCTGCCCAGAGTCAAGGAAGGGTGGTAAGGACTGTGCTCCACACAGTCAGGAGTGTTAGTGCTTTAGATGAGAGCAATCTTGAGAGACAAGGCGGGCAGCCTGGAGTGTTAAGTCTTTGGCTGGGATGAGAGCCTTTAATCCCAGCACTTGGGAGGCAGACAGGAGGATCGCTGTGAGTTCGAGGCCACCCTGAGACTACAAAGTTAATTCCAGGTCAGCCTGGGCCAGAGTGGTGAGACGAAAAACCAAAAAAAAAAAAAAAAAAAAAAAAAAAAAAAAAATGGCTGGGAAGGTCATAGGTGCTAGGGAGGAAGCTGTTACTATTGTCTGGGTAAATGGATATATTATGCCTACCAAACTGCCCTCTAAATACTTATGTTTATGCCTGTATATTAATGCTACTCTTACTTTGGGTTAGAGAAGCTTTTCTTTTCAGATGGCAGTGACTCCTGGGGAGACTCAAAACTGGTCAAAGTGCTGAAAGACGGGACAGTTGAGGGCTCAACACTAAGTGAGACATTTATATCACACCCTTCAAGGCTCAGGGACCATCGAGGAGGAGGTGGTGGAAGGAATATAAGAGCCAAAGGAAGGGGAGGAGTGCTTTGGAATGCTGTCTTCCGGGCATGAAGTGGCAGTTGTATTCATAATCTCACAGCAGCTGTTGTTACTTGCAGTTGAGCCCATCAACATGTCACCATGAACGGTGGAGGGGGACAAAAAACCAACAAACAAAAAGACATCAAAACAGAAAAGGAACTAGTGAGAAAGAAGAAGAAGGGGTTTGCTGGAAAGGGGGTAGGAAAGGGGCAAAAGAAAGTAATGGGAGAGAATTATGATCAAAATACTTCTGAAATACAATAAAAAGTTAAAATATAATGGGAACTATGTTGGAGAAATGAAAAAGAAGAAAGAAACAGTGAGTTGGGACTAGACCCCCCCATACTCTGAGGACAGATGTCTGGGATGTGGCTAGAGGTGGACTGTTGGGTTCTTGGAGGTGTCAGCAGGGAAGCTACTACTGAAGATACAGGAATGCCCTCTGATTTGGCTTCTTTTAGGCAGGTCTCAAAATGAAGTTTAGGGCTGGGGAGATGGCTCAGTGGGTACTGTGCAAGCGTGAGGATCTGAGTTCAGATTCCCAGAACCCATGAAAAAAAAAAAAAAAAAAAAACAACAAAACTGGCCACTATACTGGATACTGTGGCAGGGGTCTGTGCATCCACAGCAAGGTGGGAGGCAGGAACAGGCGAGTTATGTACTGGTAAACAAGCATGAGAGATTCTGCTCAAATAAGGTAGAACCTATTAAAGTTATCCTCTGACATCCATACACATGTCATGGCACACGTGTCCACATTTACACACATGAACATATGCACACCATACACACACACACACACACACCAAAACAGAAATGAGTTTACAAACAAGTTTAAGAACACTTTGAAGCAAAAGAGAAAAGCCTTGTTGGCAAGATGAAGAAAGAACGCCCAGAATGTCTTATGAAGATTTCACGTGTCAACTGTTTCTTTTGGCAAGGTGAATTATACTTCAAGTACTTTTATAGCTGGTTCTTCAGATGGCCATGGGACCTTATCCTCACTCTCCCAGGTAAGAGCCATGGCAGGCGGTCAGGCTCGAGAGAAGAGAGCTACACAAGGTGTCCACATGGTTCTTTCTCCTGTTCTTGGCTAAGAACCCTGAGAGATACTTCAGCCCCGAATCCCATCACCAATGTACTGCTCCGCACAGCTCTGGTGAGCATGTCAACGTGAACAGCTCTCACCTCAAGGGGAAAAAGAGAGAGTTTTTCGGAGCCAAACATGAGTGACTGAGCCCAGGAACACAGATTCAGAATGCCCTAAAGAACATGTTCCGATGTGGAAGACGTGGGGATGTCTCTGCTCTTAGTCTCCCAGGCTAGCTTCTGGGTTGGTGGAAGCTGTGGTCTGTTACATTGATACATTCTAAAGATTTTACCTGATAGTTGGAAGGGGGGGTAGGTCAGATAAGAGGTGAGAATGAGTGACTATTAAGAGCACTAAAGACAGCCCAGGGTAATTTTAGCTCTAAATCTGGTGCATTCCAGCTCTCCACAACCGTGGCGTTTTCATCAGTCCATCAGCCTTGCGGAATCTCTCCCATAGGGGTAGCTTTCCTGGGAGCTTCAGTTAATGCCAACAGGTGAGAATAGTACTGGGAATGTAGGTTTTTGCTTTTGGGAACTCACTTTATACTATACTTTGATCATTTGAGATTTAATCTCTAATATACTTTATTACTTATTGTTAAATACCTTCTGGAACATGTGTACGCTATGTCTACTAGATAAGTCTTCCAAGAATATTCATGGATATATACGTATTTCTATTGTTTTTATTTGGGGTCACTGATTCCACGTTGGAATTCCTTATGCAATGGTGAGCAAAAGTCAGTACCATTTTGATGTCATACAAGTTAAAAAAAATGTGAATTTATGTGAATTTCCTATTTCTTTAGTCAATATGCACTAAAGACCTAATGTGTTTATACAGTTATTGTTGACTAGTGGACAGAAACAGCTTGAATATAGAGAGACTGTCTTCATTAAAATAAAGGACTAACTCTGGAATGAGAAAACAAGGATAGCTGGTTAATTGATCATGTGTATTGACATCTTAACTTGTACTTGAATCTTTTATGATTCGTGTAATTTAAACAATAAGAAAAATTTAAATCAGGAATGGAAACCTAATTGAAAGTTTCCCATTTGAGGGTTTGATAGGGGATAAGTTATAATATAAATGAATGATAATGTAAAAGGTGAGTGAAATAAACCATGGGAAAGTTAATACTCAAACAGTAGAATAGTAAATTTACTTAGGAGGATGGTACAGTGAGCAAACACCTAAACCAAAAATTTATTTTAGTTGTTTTAGTGTTTTGAAATAATATACCAAAATATTGGGAATATACTCTAAACATAACCCAACTACAACCTCAGCCTTAACCCTAACCCTAACCCAAACCACAACCCCAATGCTGACTCTTTGCCCCAATCCCAGCCCTGTTCCAAGGCCAATCCTTCTGAACATTTGCCATGTTCAATAATGACACTCCAAACGCAGCAGTTACTGTCTTCTCTGAAGCCACCTGGAGGCTGGGTCTGGCCAGAGAGAGAGAGAGAGAGAGAGAGAGAGAGCACTTTGCCATTCCTTCCTGAAAGAGGAAACTGCTGGGGAAAGGTTAAGCGCCTGGTGCAGATGCAGAGGGCCTGCTGTCTCCTGCTCTGGCCTGCTATTTCATTTATTATTCCTCTTTACTGCCTCTGTGCCGGCAATAAAGTCGGGGGTCATAAAATTAGAGTGTGGTCACCCCTTATGGGTTTTCCCAGATTTCTGTGTCATGTTGAGAAAGGCTCAAAAGTTCCCGATCGGTGACACTGGGTAATCTCAACAGTCCCCAGCGAAGGGTTGTAGAGATCATAGAGCATAATTTAAAGAGAGAAAGGTGGAGGGAGAGGGAAGCCCAAACAGAATTTGACATTTTGGAGCAAACATATAGTTTATATGGAAGAAGGGTTACTGAGGTCAGGCAAATTTGTAATCTGTAATCATGAATGCCCTTCCCTTCCAGGAGAACAAGCCAGCTGTCCTGCAGGGACCTCTGCAGCCTGGGACCACCCAGGGAGAGTCTCACAGGGAGAGAGAGGTGTTTATCACAGGCACCCAGGGAGCTCCCTCCCTCCCTCCCTCTGGACCTGCTGAGGCTTGAGCTGGGCTGCAGGGGGCGGCCACCCTGCTCTGTCCCACGAAACCTTCCCAAGCCTTGAGCCAAGCAGCAGGTAGTTTGACTTTTGTCTCTGCTTGTACTCCCTTCTACAGAACAGGGAGTGGCTCTCTTTGAAGCGGGAAAACTCAAAGAGGGAAAAGCCACAGTTTTCTTTGTTGTTCTTCCAAAGCAGGGCTCTGATTTAAACAGAGTAAGAAAAACAAACAAATAACTACTCTTCCAGATGCGTCTAGTGAAGTTCCTCCAAAATATACAATTGGAAGAAAAAAAAAAAGCCACAAAACTTGTTTTCATCCCCAGCAAGGAATTAATGTATAGATAGCTACCCTCTAGCAACGCTGGGTATATGAGGTCCTGTGTGACTTTGACAACAGCATGGTGAAAGAGATACTATGATTCTCCATGACACAGATGAGGAGAGGCGACCTTAAACAGCCCAGGTGACATGCTGCTAAATCCCACTAGGGGGTGGCTAGAGGGCAAACTCATGCCTCTGACTTCTTGTAATCTCTGAATTTAGGGTTCCCAGCTGAGTATCAAAGTCTGCCTCCCAAAGGGGGTGCTTGATCTTAAGTCAGAGTGCCTCCCCATCCAAGGGACATTTGGCAGTTTCTTTTTGACTGTCACAAATAGGCAGAAGCTGTTAAGGACAGGCTTCTCAGGGGCTACTTAGTGTTCTCCCCGGGCAGGGATTGCATCACTGAAACCCTCTGCAGACTGAGGAACAGAAATGGCCACCCTTAGAGAGGTGTGCCAGGGTGTAAGCACCTGTTGTCGTCTAAAGAGAGGAAACTCGAGGCCAAAGCAATGTGAGCCAGTGTCTGTATGGATGGACAACACGCCTCAAAGTCAAACCGAGCCCAGAATACTTTGAATTTGGACAGGGTTCTGGGTAGTAGGAGCCATCTTTCCCTCTATGCCTTTCCACCTTCCCTTCCCTCTTTGCAAGATCTGCCACTGGCCCTCCAGGAGGTTCTGGAGTCAGCACCAATCCCAGGTCCCAGGGCACACACGATAGAGGCTCTGAGCACATCGACACCCCCTACCTAGCAGAGGGGACAGCACGTGACCTATCTAAAGGGAACTTCCAGGTGTTTTCTGAGAACACTGAGCAAGGACCACTCCTCCTGAGACTGAGAGGAAGTGAGATGCAAAGTGAGGCACAGCTTCTGCCATTTCTCCCCTGGGGGGAGGGGGCGGGTGGTGATTGCTTAGGAGAGCTGAGATGATGGAAGATGGGAGGGAGGGGCTCAAGGATATGGGGAAACCCTGCCTTAAGCTTTCCCTGAGGCAGTTTGGCCATCAGCCCTCAGTCTCAGTGCCAGCCACTTGGGTTTTCTTTCTTGTCACTCTTTAATCTGAATAGTCATGTATCTTAGGGAACAAATCTCTCTTCTCAGAAACTAGAGCCGCACAACGGGGCTCTCATGCTCAAGGGCAGGTGGCCTGCTGCTCATGTGGGTGTATCTTCCCATGGGGACACGCTGATCTCAGTCCTCAGTGTCCTCTTCTGAGATTACAAAACTTCTCCCCAACCTGGACTTTCCCATCCAGCACCCTGATGGGTCATGGGCGAGTGTAGAGCTCATGTCTGCTCTAAGCGTTTGGTCCATCTGCAAGAGGCTGGAAGGATGAACATATCAGAGGCTCCAAGCCACAGACAGATCATCTCAGCTTGGTCCCAAAGCCTTTGGCTGGCTGGGACCCTCAGGAACCAAGGCTCACCTCACCAGCCTCCTGATGTGACTATCTCCATGGCTATGGCCCTACCCCTGCTCTTCAGGATCCACAAGCCTTGTCTTGAGCAGTTTCCTCCAATGGGAACAACAGTGGACTGTTTCCAGCACTCCTTATGACCACCTTGTAGATGGAAGATGGAGAGGAGGTGTGTGCCAAGACCTCTGTACTCATGAACTTACACGAGATTGATTATGTGCACAGGCTGGGCCAGTCAGCTTTCTGTCACAGATAAGGGAGGGGTTTGGGAGACCAGTCACCTTCTCAGTGAGCAGTTAAAGGCTACAGAGAAGGACAAGCATTCTCCTCTATGGAATAGCCACTGCTAAGTGATGACAAGAAAGAGACTGAGGGGACAAGGGAGGTACATGTGATCCAAATGTTATGTATATATTTAAGGCTGGAGAGATTGCTTAGTGGTTAAGGTGCTTGCCTGCAAAGCCTAAGGACCTATGTTTGACTCTCCAGATCCCACGTTAGCCAGATGCACAATGGAGAGGCAAGAGCAAGGTTGCACATGCCCACTAGGTGGCTCATGTGTCTGGAATTCGATTGCAGTGGCTGAAGCCCTGGTGCACCAATTCTCTGTCTCTCTCTAAAAGAAATAAATATACATGTACATAAACATTACATCTATATCTATATCTATATAAATGTCAAAAAGAAAATTTATAAAAGAGCAGAAAGAAAGACTCACCTCTGGGCTTGGAATGTGGCTTAGCTGGTAAAGAGCTGGCACAGCATTCACAAAACCCTGGATTTGTTCTCCAACACTGTGCCTGGAATCCCAGCACTCTGGGAAGGGAGGTGAAGGCAGGGGGATCAAGAGTTCAAAGTCATCTTCTGCTACATAGCAAGTTCAAAGCTAGCCTGGGCACCATTAGACCCTGTCTCAAAGGACACAAAACAAACAAAAAGATTCACCTTTAATTCCTTCTCTTGCAGTGTCTTCCTCAATCACCCAGAATTCTTAGTTGTGTATGGACTGTAAAGACTGAATTATATGGTGCATGTTCATTACCTGTGCAACCCTAAAAGAAATGTATCATGTTCTGGGCAGTGTGTGTGGGTACTGACTAGACCCTGGGCACAGAGATCGAGGGGCTGTGTGACTGGGGCTTATTGCTTTGCATGATGCCTTTGTTCAGAAATTCCTCCCAAAGGCTCATGGTTAGTTGCCAGCCTAGGGCACTATTAGGAGGTGGTGGAGCCTTTAAGATATAGGGAACCAAGCCAGGCATGGTGGCGCACGTTTTTAATCCCAGCACTCAGAGGCAGAGGCAGGAGGATTGCCGTGAGTTCAAGGCCACCCAGAGACTACATAGTGAATTCCAGGTCAGCCTGAGCTAGAGTGAGACCCTACCTCAAAAAACAAAACAAAACAAAACAAAACAAAACAAAAACAACAACAACAACAAAAAAAACAAGATGTAGGGCATAACAGGAGGTCTTCATAAAAGATTCCTTCTCTCTCTTCTTCCTTTCCTTTTACCCTTTCTTTCTCCTTGTAGCATGAGGTAAGCAGTTCTTTGGCAAATTGCTCCTACTAATCTATATGGCCTTGCCACAGGCTTAGAAGCTATACCATGTAAGCATGAGGATCTGGGTTTGGAATCCCATACAGAATGACAGATATGGTTGCTGTGAATCAAAAGAAACCTTTTTTCTTCATAAATTGATTGCCTCAACTATTTTGTCACAGGGATAGAAAACTCATAGTGGACTATTGCCTGCACTCACACACATAAGCATGCACGAACGTGTACCTATATCATTCACCAGTAAATACATAAATAAATAAAATTTAAGAGAAGGATTCAGCTGTGAGTGACACTTGTTTACTTGGCACAATTTGGCTAGGGATTAAGGAGGCCACTTACCATTCATCTAGTAGTTAACAAACCTTGGCCATAAGTCTTGGCAAAGTTAGGGGCAGAATCCCACAGGTAATACTCTCTGGAGAATATAGAGTTTCAACCCTTAGACTTCTTTCTCCCTTGCTAATCATTTCTATTTAATAAGATAACAGGGGGCTGGAGAGATGGCTTAGTGGTTAAGGCACTTGCCTACAAAACCAACGGACCCAGGTTCAATTCCCCAGGACCCATGTAAGCCAGATGCACAGAGTGGCACATGCAACTGGAGTTCGTTTGCAGTGCTTAGAGGCTCTGGTGCACCCATTCTCATTCTCTCTCTTTTGCTCTCAAATAAATAAAAATTTAAAAAAATACTTAAAAAAAAAGTTAACAGAGGGAATCTATGGCCATTCATTGCACTGCATCTGGAAAGTGCCCTCAGTCAGATAAGGGAACTTTAGAGAAAGTCTTCCTGAGAGCAAGGGACATAGCACTCCAGTGAGCCACATGTCCTGAGAGCAAGAGACGCAACACTCTAGTGAGCCACACGTCCTGTCTAAAGGGACAGTTGCCACTAGGCCCAGCTGACTTCCATTATCATGTGAGGACATGAACCCTGTGTTAATATCCTCTGATGTTTTTCTAGAGAAGCTAAGTTCTAGAATTTTATGTGAAGTCTTAATTTTAAAATGCTGGCAACAGATCAAAAAAAAGAAAAAGAAAAAAAAAAAGAAAAGAAAAAGAACCTTGCTCAGGCCAAACAAAACACATCTGTTGGTGGGATTTGGCTCTGGGCTGCCAGGTTGTGAGTGCCAGTTTCTGCCAATCAGCTCCACTGTTGTGAGTCACTGCTTCTTTCCTAAGCGTCCTTACGCTTGTCAAGATGTGTGAAAATGACAACATAACTATGTCCCGAATCTCCTAGCCATGAGACATTTCCTGCACATGATCTAGTTCTCCTTTAAAGAACATATTTATGGGCTTGATATTATTTTTGTATACATTTTTCTTCTCTGGTAGCTTCTAAGGTCCCTGAAGACGAAAAGCTATGTCGTGGACATATTACCACTCTTGGAAATGCTTAACACAGTTCTCTGTGTATACTAGGTCTTCCTAGTACGTAAAATTTAAGACTGGAAACTTAGATGTTAATTTGAATCCCGTTTTATATTTGCCTTGAAAACTGTGACTGACTCATCTACTTAGCCAGAAAGTCCAAACTTGGATGGGAAATTTCAAAGCCATGATGACAGCACTGGACAGACTTTGCACCATTCCCAGTTCATGGCCATCCTCAGGGGAAGACTTTTCCTATGCCTGTGGATGTGTGTGAATATGAGTGTCTGAGTCAGCATTGTAGCCCAAAGAGAAGGTCTCCCCACAGGAATTGTGGTTGACCACAATTCTGTATGAATGGAATATAAACATGCTCCCATTTAGTTGAGTTCCTCTCTTAGTCAAAATAAAAATCGTGTGTGTGTGTGCGTGTGTGTATGTGTGTGTGTGTACAGGCATGCACAGGCAACACTGTGTGTGTGTGGAGGTTAGAGGAAAACCTCAGACACTGGTTCTCACCATCCGCCTTGTTTGAGGCAGGGTCTCTTGTTAAGCCCTGCATTTACCTGTCTGGGTGGCCTGCAAGCTTCTGGGAGATTCTCTTAGTCTCCACCTTCTATCTCAACTCAAGAGCACTGGAGTTACAGACAGAATGGGCATGCCAGGGCCTCTTGCCACTGCCAACAAATTCTAGACATATGTGCCACACCGTGCATCTGGCTTTACATTGGGTACTGGAGAATTGAACCTGGGTAGGCAGGATTTATAAGCAAGCACCTTTAACTGCTGAGCCGTCTCTGCAGCCCAGAACCAGTGTATTTTAAACACAAGATCTACTTAAAGTCATTGTCAGAATCTTTTAAATTGTAGGAATTTAGTCTGAAGACGAGGTAGAAACAACCTATATATAATATTTAAATGTTCAGATCTACTGGCCATTCAAGCTATCATAGTTCTAAAGTATTAGAGGTCCACAAGCAATGTGCATGTTCTTATAAGAAACAAAAGTTCATTCATTCATTTACTCGTTCAACAAATACATTTTGAAGGCCTGCTTGCTGTGCACCACTGAGGCAGCTAGCAGGGCAGACAGGGATGGCCTTTCCCTGAGCAGAGGATGGGTAGATATCTAGCTATAACATGTCTAACCTAAATTGTTGAGCCATGGAGAGTATCTAGAAAGAAACAAAATGCATTTGCTTTTGGTTGCCATTCAGAGGCTGTTTCTGTCATATCTATAGCCTATGTTTTACTTTATCTATACTTAAGACACCAGGGGGCACAGTTTTTATTAGTGTTTTGAATTAACATGCAAAGTCATAGGTTTCCTGTGGCATGTATGGCTTTATTCTCACTGAACGTCCTCCTCCGCTCCCCTCTGCTGTGCCCCTGGCCCTTCCCACTGGTCCTCTTGGAAGCACATGGATCTGTGTGAACATATTATATTTGTCAAACAGAAACAACTAATGAAAAAGAGATTGACTCCTGACATCATTTGATCTCTAGACTTCTCAGTAATATAAGCCAATAATGTTTTTTTTTCTTTTCAAGTCAGTTTAAGTCAAGTTTCTGTGCCTGCAACCAAAAGAATTCCTGGTTAAGTGAAATATGTGCGATTACTAAATCCTGACAACTCAGTGAATTCGGTACTGTCATCAGTATCTTATTTTTTTAAGTTGGCATATAGAGTTGTAGGTACCACTGGTTCCCAGGTGATGGCGCTGTTCGGAAAGGTTGTGTTTAGGACATGGAGCCTCCCTGGAGGAAGGGGTCACTGGGTACAGGCCTTGATGTTTCACAGCACATCCCCACTTCCTGTTTCCCCTCTCTTCCTGACCGTGGGTGGAAGGTAGAGCAGCAGCGCCTGCGCTTGCCGTCAAGCATTCCCTGCCTTGATGGAGTGCACAACGGGACCTGGAGGTAGAAATAAACTCATCCTTCCTAAAGCTGCTTCTTGTCGGGTATTTTGATCACAGTAACATGTAGAATAACTAATATGCATAACTTCCCAGGCTCTGCTCCTGCATGAGGTGCTGACACTGTAACACACACACACACACACACACACACACACACACACACACCCTCTTTAACTCTACCAGCTAATGAGAACGAGGCCACAATAAGGAAATAAATGACGAATTCATGTTTAGATGAAATGTTACTGTGTTCTCTGAAGCTCGGCCACATATTAGGCAATTCTGGAATTCCTCAGCCATGATGCAATGTTATAATTTGACTGTGAACAACTTTAAGAGTCTTGAAATTTTCCCTCATGAATAGTTTATAACTACAGCCCACAGTGGAGTTTTTGTTTGGTTGTTTGTTTGTTTGGTGTATGTGTGTGTGCTCATATATGTGTGTGCAGGGACACATGCACACGTATGCATGTACACATGGAAGCTAGGGTTTGAGGTCCGGTGTCTCCCTTGATCTCTCTCCACTTTATTCTTTGAGTCAGGGTCACTCACTGAACCTAGAGTTCATTGACTAGATAGTCAGAGAGCCCTAAGGATTCCCTGTCTTTGCCTTCCCAGCACTGGGATTACAGCTGCACTCCACCTCACCTGCTATTCTTACACGGCATGGGTGCTGGGGTCTGAACTCAGGTGCTTGATCTTGCATGGCAATGGAGTTTTTTTAAAAAAAAAATTTACTTATTTATTTATTTGTATGTGTATGCAAGGCCTCTTGCCACTGCAAATGAACACCAAATGCTTGTATCACTTTTTGTGTCTGGCTTACACAGGTGGCCTGGGAATTGAACCCTGGGCTTGCATGTTTTGCAAGCAAATGGCTTTACCTGCTGAGCCATCTTCTCAGCCTCCCACAATGGGCTTTCAATGATAGAAAATAATGCCTGAAGATCCAAGACATGGCAGAAAGTTCCTTCCATCAATGCTACCAAAAAGGCAGCCAGCTCTGTGTTGTGCCTTGTCTCTTCTCTGTCCTTCCACCCCTCTCCTCACTTCCTTCCCTCCCTCGGGTCTCTTTTTGCTTTCTTGTTTTGTCAAAATTTTCAAATGTGATGAGATTACCCTCAGACACCTGCTTAACTTTATCTCGTATGATAAAGGAATAAGGTTGCTTTGTAAGCATTCACCTGAAGAAAATACATATCATACCCTATGTGGAAAAGCAATCCTTGTAGACCCTCACTCTCTAGATGTAATAGCAAGCTGCCTTGTGGCCACACCCTTTGCAGGAAAGACACCAAGACCTGGGGAGGTTGAGTGACTTGCTGTAAATCCAGATAACAAAGGCTGCTTCATCTCTGGCCTGTGTCCTTTTGGGGAACTGCCTCCCCACTCTTTTGTTCATGGTACAACTCAAAATGTGCTGCAGGTGAGGCTCTCAAGATGGACCCAGACATCATGGCACAGACAGAAACTCTGGTGGTAGAGTTTAAGGTGTCAGTCATTAGGTGGGGCATGGAGGTCTCCAGGCCACCCTTCTACTATGAGAGGCTCCAGCGGGGGATGGGGGCTGAGTGTCCACTGATGACGGCTGTCTGCAGCTTGTGTCCTGGACTTTCCATTTGGGAAATTCCAACAGCACTTATTCCAGCAATTGCAACAGCTATCACCTTCTCCATAGCTTTCCAAGAGAAAGGTTTGACAACTCTGTTTCATAGGTAAGTGGCATCTAAGTGTCAAGTGGATGTTTTATATACTGAGGTTGTTCTTGGAAAATAGACGTTGTCATTGGAGTTTTGAGGCAGTGAAATTACTCTATCTGATATGTCAGTGTGGACACATGGCCTTACACATTGTTGTAATACACAACACTGAGAGTCCTGTGTGTGAACTGTGGATTCTGGGTGATGATTACATGTCAGTATATATTCCCCAACTGTAACAGACTCCTCACACTAGCATAGGGTGGTGATGGTGAGGGCTGTGTGTGTGGGGGGGGGTACAGATGCCTGTGAACTCTGTCTTAGACTCCATTTTGCTATGAATAAAAAACTGCTCTAAAAATATAGTCTATTTAAAAAAGTAAAACCTATTTTAAAAATCTATTAAAGGTCTGGAGAGATGGCTTAGAGGTTAAGGCACTTACCTGTAAAGCCTAAAGACTCATGCTTGACTCTCCAGGTCCCATGTAAGCCAGATGCACAAGGTGATGCAAGCGTGCAAGGTTTCACATGCACACAAGGTGGTGAACATGTATGGAGTTTGATTACAGTGGCTGGAGGCACTAGCATGTCAATTCTCTCTATCTAGCTCTCGCTCTTGCTCTCTCACATACAAAAAGAAGCCAGTCTGGGCTGGAGAGATGGCTTAGCGGCTAAGGCACCTGCCTGCTAAGCCTAAGAACGCTGGTTCTAATGTCCAGCGGTTCCAATCTCCAGGTCCCACGTTTAGCCAGATGCAAAGTGAGGCAAGGGCGCAATGCCATGCGCGCCCATCTCTGTCTCCCTCTCCCTCTCTGTCTATCTCTCTCTGTCTCTCTCTCCAAAAATAAATTAAAAATAATAAAAAAAAATTTTAAAAAAAGCCAGTCTGTTGGGCTTGCCTCAAAAAAAATCTATGAAGAATAAAATTTATCTTCAGAGAATGAAAAATGATTTTAATTAATTAAGTAGTATATTATTTGCTTTTTGTGTGTTTTATGTATGGCGTGGTATATGTGTATATGGTGTATGTGTTAGGTTTCGGCTCACAATGGAGTACTAACATAGACAGTTTCCCCACCAAAATCTCTCTTAATAAATAATGGTTAACCCATTGCACCTACACTGACCTCAATCTCCTTTGGAGAATCTGTTTTTCTCTTTCAGAAGGCAGCTAGAACAAGAAGATAAACCACCCTTTGCACATCAGACAGGGCTCGGGTGAAACCACAGAGGAAATGGTGAGATGAGCAAGAGTGCTGCTTCCATGGTGATCCTGACAACCAGCACCAGAGTGATGGTGACAGATGCTGAGGATACTCAAAATGCACCAAGCAGAAATTCAGAACTTCCTGAGAATTCAACACTAAAGTTGACTTAAAATACACCCACCATGGCTCAGGGAATTTTGTGGAAGAGCTGGCGGAAAGTTGGTAAGAACCACAGTGAAGAAAGGAATGTCCAAAGGCACTGCCCCCACCCCTTACAATGACTGACTGCTGCTCTTACATCGCATAACCCACAACCCCATGGGGAATACCAGCAATCCCAATGAGGAGGGCCCCCAGAGGAATGGGGGCAGGGAGGAGGGTAATAATGATATTAACATATGATGTGTCCATGCAACTTTCTACTTAATAAAAAAAAGGACAGTTTCTTGGATCGAAAACTTTATTGTAATGGAGGAGAGAGAGAAGGGGGCAAGCAGGGAAAGAAGGAGAGGGCAGGTACAAGCATGACAGAAAGAGAGGGAACAGGGAGGAAAGGGGAGGGTTGCATACACCTGAAGGAGAAGAGCTGAAAAAGAGAGTAAGGGCCAAGGAGAGGGTTTTTGTTTTGTTTTGTTTTGTTTTGTTTTGTTTTGTTTTGTTTTTTGAGGTAGGGTCTCACTCTAATCCAGGCTGACCTGGAATTCACTATGTAGTCTCAGGGTGGCCTTGAACTCATGGCGATCCACCTACCTCTGCCTCTCAAGTGCTATTAACGACATGTGCCACCACCCCTGGCCAAGAAGAGGGTTTTATAGAGAAGAAACTGCTTTGAAGGAGAGGCCTAGTGTGTATAAAGAGTTAGGGGCTGGAGGAGGGTAGCCTTTCCTCCTCTTAGCCCAGAGGGATCCTCAATTGTCATACCAGGAGGCAGTTTAGAGTCCCAGAGTTAGCATGGCCAGGTGGTAGGGGAGAGAGAGGGAGATGCCTAGAAATCTCTGAGCCGCTGACTTTATGCGCATGTGTATACATGTACATGCCCCATGTGTGTTTGTGGAGGCCAGAGGAGAATGTCAAGTGTCTTCCTCTATCACCCATCCATGTATTTCTCTGAGATGGAATCTCTCACTGAAACCTGAGCTGCAGTTCTTGTGAGCCTCAGGAATTCTCCTGTCTTTGCTCACCACAGAACAGGGCTTACAGGTGTGTGTGGCCATGTCTATCTGCTTGCATGGGTTCTGGTAATACAGGAGTTTGGGGTGTTTTTGACAGCAACAGGACCTTTCCTGCCTTTTGGTTGGGCGGTAACTTGGGAACTAGGGTGTTGGACACTCGCTGTCCCACAAAACTTCCAGAGTCAGTGGCCTCAGGGTTCTTGTCTTAAGAATTCTGATGAGAACCTGGAAAGATTTCTCGGCGGTTAAAGATGCTTGCTTGTCAAGTCTGACAGCCTGGGTTTGATTCTCCAGTACGCACATAAAACCAGATGCATAAAGTGGTGCACGTGCCTGGAGTTCATTTGTATCAGCGGGAGGCCCCGGTGTTTCCATTCTTTCTCTCTCACAAGTAAATAAATATTTTAGAAAAGATTTTCTTATGAATACACAGCCGAGGGAATAAAATTTACAAAGATTTTATTTTTTAAGTTTATTTTTATTTATTTATTTATTTATGAGAAACAGAGCAAGAGAGAGCAAGTGAGCAAATGGTGTGCCAGGGCCTCCAGCCACTGCAAATGAACTCCAGATGCATGAGCCACCTTGTGCATCTGGTTTATGTGGGTTCTGGGGAATCAAACCTCAGTCCTTAGGCTTCACAGGCAAGTGCCTTAACCACTAAGTCATCTCTCCAGCCCCAAAGATTTTATTATAGAGCTTCAGAGAGGGGAAGATAACAGAGCTCCTGCATGGCACAGGGGGTTCCCAGAAATGGGAAAGCCTGCCTAGAGACTCTGACTGGGGACTTTTGTGGGAGTTTATTGGATAGAGGCTATGCTGGTTAGTCCAGTCCCAAAGCCAGGTTTCTAGGTAGAGGGTCAGATACACTGAAAAAGGGGGAAATCTTCCCAAGAATCTTTATCCTCTAGGAAGTGGAAATGTCTTTCTTGAAGGGGGGGGGTAACGTCTCTTCTAGGAAAGAAGGACCTCCCTGAGGGAAGAAGAGATAAGGGAAGACCAGACCCTCCTGACATTTCTGGTCTCTAGCAAGTGGAGGCTACAAGGACGCCTTTAGGCAGAAAGAGATAAGAGGAAAAAAAAAATCTCCCTTACAGGCTCAGGGACATTCCTGACTTTTACTTTTGGGGGACACTGTTGATGCAGGATTGGAGTCCTGGGAGGGATTAGATTTCCACAAAGATGCAGGACACCCCCAGACTTGGATCCTTGTTCAAGTTATCAAACAATTGAAAAACTTAGTTGCAGAGCAGGGTAAGTCATGATAATTTATTAAGGATAAGGTGGAAACAGAAGAGCAGAAAAGAGGAACTCGTCCCTAATCCCAGCATTGCTGAGAAGGGAGAGGAAAAGACTGGAGAAAAATTCCCTCACAGGCTCTGCACGAAGGAAAGGAGAAGGGGAGAAGAGGCTTACACACACATTTATATGAATCAGACACGCAATTACACTGAGCCTCATCACCAGGCTCAGGTATGTGGGAAAGGATCTGATTGGTTGAAAGGCCCTGGAGGAACACTGATTTAGGAAGAAGTTGGTGTTCCTAAGGAGGGACTAGGTGGTACAGCCATCTTGGATGAGACTGGATCAGACAAGAGTTCCAGTCCTGCAAAGGCAGGCAAGATGCCAACCATATTGTTGTGAGCCAGTTCTAGCTGACTACCTATCAGGAACAAGCTACCTTGCTCCTAATCTGAATCACTGTTGTGCCTAAACTGTCTTTTTGGGGAATCAAACTCAAATGGTCTCAGGTCTTCCCAAACTCTCATGTTTGCACAAGCAAGTGGTCTTTACTCTGAACCATCTCCTCAGCACTGGATAGATAAGGTTTAAGACAGTCCCTTCACCCTCCCATTAATTTGTGTACCACATATCACCACTGTATTTGGGAAATTTTTGTGGAGGCCAGAGGAGAATGTCAAGTGTCTTCCTCTATCACCCATCCATGTATTTCTCTGAGATGGAATCTCTCACTGAAACCTGAGCTGCAGTTCTTGTGAGCCTCAGGAATTCTCCTGTCTTTGCTCACCACACAGAACAGGGCTTACAGGTGTGTGTGGCCATGTCTATCTGCTTGCATGGGTTCTGGTAATACAGGAGTTTGGGGTGTTTTTGACAGCAACAGGACCTTTCCTGCCTTTTGGTTGGGCTGTAACTTGGGAACTAGGGTGTTGGACACTCGCTGTCCCACAAAACTTCCAGAGTCAGTGGCCTCAGGGTTCTTGTCTTAAGAATTCTGATGAGAACCTGGAAAGATTTCTCAGCGGTTAAAGATGCTTGCTTGTCAAGTCTGACAGCCTGGGTTTGATTCTCCAGTACGCACATAAAACCAGATGCATAAAGTGGTGCACGTGCCTGGAGTTCATTTGTATCAGCGGGAGGCCCCGGTGTTTCCATTCTTTCTCTCTCACAAGTAAATAAATATTTTAGAAAAGATTTTCTTATGAATACACAGCCGAGGGAATAAAATTTACAAAGATTTTATTTTTTAAGTTTATTTTTATTTATTTATTTATGAGAAACAGAGCAAGAGAGAGCAAGTGAGCAAATGGTGTGCCAGGGCCTCCAGCCACTGCAAATGAACTCCAGATGCATGAGCCACCTTGTGCATCTGGTTTATGTGGGTTCTGGGGAATCAAACCTCAGTCCTTAGGCTTCACAGGCAAGTGCCTTAACCACTAAGTCATCTCTCCAGCCCCAAAGATTTTATTATAGAGCTTCAGAGAGGGGAAGATAACAGAGCTCCTGCATGGCACAGGAAGTTCCCAGAAATGGGAAAGCCTGCCTAGAGACTCTGACTGGGGACTTTTGTGGGAGTTTATTGGATAGAGGCTATGCTGGTTAGTCCAGTCCCAAAGCCAGGTTTCTAGGTAGAGGGTCAGATACACTGAAAAAGGGGGAAATCTTCCCAAGAATCTTTATCCTCTAGGAAGTGGAAATGTCTTTCTTGAAGGGGGGGGGTAACGTCTCTTCTAGGAAAGAAGGACCTCCCTGAGGGAAGAAGAGATAAGGGAAGACCAGACCCTCCTGACATTTCTGGTCTCTAGCAAGTGGAGGCTACAAGGACGCCTTTAGGCAGAAAGAGATAAGAGGAAAAAAAAAAATCTCCCTTACAGGCTCAGGGACATTCCTGACTTTTACTTTTGGGGGACACTGTTGATGCAGGATTGGAGTCCTGGGAGGGATTAGATTTCCACAAAGATGCAGGACACCCCCAGACTTGGATCCTTGTTCAAGTTATCAAACAATTGAAAAACTTAGTTGCAGAGCAGGGTAAGTCATGATAATTTATTAAGGATAAGGTGGAAACAGAAGAGTAGAAAAGAGGAACTCGTCCCTAATCCCAGCATTGCTGAGAAGGGAGAGGAAAAGACTGGAGAAAAATTCCCTCACAGGCTCTGCACGAAGGAAAGGAGAAGGGGAGAAGAGGCTTACACACACATTTATATGAATCAGACACGCAATTACACTGAGCCTCATCACCAGGCTCAGGTATGTGGGAAAGGATCTGATTGGTTGAAAGGCCCTGGAGGAACACTGATTTAGGAAGAAGTTGGTGTTCCTAAGGAGGGACTAGGTGGTACAGCCATCTTGGATGAGACTGGATCAGACAAGAGTTCCAGTCCTGCAAAGGCAGGCAAGATGCCAACCATATTGTTGTGAGCCAGTTCTAGCTGACTACCTATCAGGAACAAGCTACCTTGCTCCTAATCTGAATCACTGTTGTGCCTAAACTGTCTTTTTGGGGAATCAAACTCAAATGGTCTCAGGTCTTCCCAAACTCTCATGTTTGCACAACAAGTGGTCTTTACTCTGAACCATCTCCTCAGCACTGGATAGATAAGGTTTAAGACAGTCCCTTCACCCTCCCATTAATTTGTGTACCACATATCACCACTGTATTTGGGAAATTCTTAGAGGAATTTGGATATTGGCCCAATATCACTTTTTTTGTTTGTTTGTTTTTCAAGGTAGGGTCTCACTCTAGCTCAGGCTGACCTGGAATTCACTAGGTAGTCTCAGGGTGGCCTCGAACTCTCGGTGATCCTCCTACCTCTGCCTCCCAAGTGCTGGGATTAAAGGTGTGCACCACCACGCCCTGCCCAATATAACTTTTAAATATTTTTATTTATTTGTAAGAGAGAGAGAGAGATGAGATGGGAGGGAGGGAGAAAGGAGAGAAAGAGAGAGAAAATGAGCAAGCCAGGACCTCTAGCCACTGCAAATGAACTCCAGATGCATGCACAACCATGTGCATCTGGCTCTACACGGGTGCTGGGGAATCAAACCAGGGTCATTAGGCTTAGCAGACAAGCACCTAAACCACTGAGCCATCTCTCCAGCCCCCAATATCACTTTTGAAATAGCCGATTGAACAGGTAAAGGATGAGTGCAAAAGATAAGCAGCAAAGCAAAAGCCAGTCAATGGCCCCTCCAACTGCACACATGGCCAGTTAGCAGAGGGCGGGAAAGCTTTAAAGGAATGAAAAACAAAAACAAACATCCCTTCCTCCCTCGTCTTTGCAATAATAAAAAAAAAATGTGGCCAGTAATTCCCTATTCAGGACACTGGTCATCTGTTAAGAAAGTGCAGTGGTGCTGAAAAAAAAAAAAAACCTCACAAGGTAATGACTGAGTCTATTTCATCTCAGTGAGGTCTGAGGTCTACCAAACTGCCTGCGTGTTCAGAGGCTGACCTGCGGGGTTTGGGATGGGGATGGAAATTGCTGACTGGTGAGCCCCACACAGACACCCCAGACCCAGACCCTCCCCCCAACCCTGAGCCGCTGAAAGGCATGTGGAAACCCATCTGGTTCCTTCCAAACAACCTTGTTTGTTTGCCTTTTTTAGTGACATTCTGTTTAGTCAAGCTCTTTCTCCCCTTCTGAGAGAGAAAGCCTAACGTTTTCTCCTTTCTTTCTTTTATGATCTGTTTTTCTTTCTCACCATTGCAGTTGAGAAGAATAAAAACACTGAAGACCAAATAAAGGGAGGCAGGACTGGGAGAAGGAGCTCAGGGAGGAGGTGACATTTGCCTGTTGGTGTGGTGGGTGTGGCTGGCAGCGAGCACATTCCTGGGCAGCTGGGGCTCTTGAACACACAGCCTGTCTTTTCTCTGTATGGGCTCGGCCATAAACTCTCCCAGCGACGTGGGTGGCCTCTGTGAAGACACAGTGTCTGTCCCATTCAGGAACTGCCCTGCTCTGCTCCGCTCTGGGCCCCATGGCAGGCGGGATGTTTGTTGTTTGAATAAATAAACTGGTCAGAGGCTTGCTGGCTGTGAGGGCTCCCCACCCTCCCTCCCACAAGGCAGGTCCCAGAGCAAGGAAAAGGCCCACCAACAGGAAAGAGCCACCCGATGCCACCCACTGTGACTTGTCTTTCTCCTGGTCACCAACCAGGGTGGTGAGCAGCCAGGAGGCTGAGGTCAGCGCTGGGCTACTGCAAGCAGTTGAGTGTGTCAGTATACAGGCTGGGACCAGAGTCTTCCCAGAAATGCCTGCAAATGCGGAAACCTCCCTCTGACCCATTACCTCCCACTCTTCGCTAGACACTCAGCCCCTTGTCCCCTTTCTAGTGAGGAAGCCTTGTTTTTTTCAGGTGCCCTACTGGGTTCTCTGCCTACTGACCAAAGCATTCCAGGAATCTCAGTGCCTTTGGCATGCTAGCTAAGGGATCCCTGAACTCAATGCTTCCTTCCTTCCTTCCTTCCTTCCTTCCTTCCTTCCTTCCTTCCTTCCTTCCTTCCTTCCTTCCTTCCTTCCCCTGCCCCTCTGACCTCTCTCTCTCTGGATCCAATGTCTCTCTTTCTCTCCCTCCCTATGGCTTCAGATCCCGTCAGTCTCTCCTGACATTAAAATAAAGTCTTACATTCATTAAGTTGTTTGTTTTGGTGCCTTTATGTCTAACCTAGAACCTGCCAGAAAATTTCTCTCCCAAGAGACTCCAGAATCTTTCCCACAACTTGGGCACACACACACGTGCGCTGTCCTATCTGTCGCTTTAGTGTCTGTCCTGTCTCTTTCTGTCTCTGTCTCTGGGCACATGCATGTGGAATCCAGAGGTCAACTTTGGGTTTTTCCTTTAATTACTCCTCACTTTTTTTTTTTTTTTTTTTGTTTGTTTGTTTTTTTGGTTTTGCGAGGTAGGATCTCACTCTGGTCCAGGCTGACCTGGAATTAACTATGTAGTCTCAGGGTGGCCTTGAACTCTCGGCGATCCTCCTACCTCTGCTTCCCGAGTGCTGGGATTCTTTAATCCTGCTTCCACGCCCGGCCTCACTTTGTTTTGAGACAGGTTAGGCTCTCTCACTGAACTTCCCAGCCCACAGCCCCAGGGTGGCCTGCCTACCTCTCCATCACTGAAATTACAAGCACACTGTGCCTGGCTTTTTCTACGTGTTCCTCTTATAGAGGGACTTTCCCACTTGGCCGGCCATCTTCCTAACACCCTTATGTTAGGTTGGGGAGGGCTCTCAAAACGGAGTCACCAAGGTCAGTAGAATGGTGACACAAGTATAGGAAAGTGGATTATCCACATTCCTCAAGAAACCACCGCATTATCCTCTCCTTGCCTAACGATGCCCCAGGTCATAGTTTCCTGCCCCCTTATCTTGTAAATTACATGGTCACTGATGTCACACCTAGCTATTTTAAATGGTTAATGTAATGATCTCCCCTAAAGGAAGTTCTCTGTTCAACTTAACAAACGAGTTCTTTTCCCTTCCTCACCTTCCCCCAACTGAAAAAGCCCTGAAAAGCCCATTACCTGTGGAATTCAGGTTGGCTGTGCTCCTCTCTTGTGAGTCAGCCCTGGCAGCTTGTGCTTTTCCCAAATAAAAGCTTTCATCTTTGCCTCAGAGTGGTTTGTGTGGTCACCTTACATCTTACATATGCTGTTATTTTTTTAACTGTTTTTTTTTTATTTTTTATTTCTTTGATTGACAGCTTCCATAATTATAGACAATAAACCATGACAATTCTCTCCCCCCACTTTGCCTTTGCAATTCCACTCTCCATTATATCCCCTCCCCTCTCAATCAGTCTCTCTTTTATTTTGATGTTTGATGTCATCATTTCCTCCTATTGTGATGGTCTTGTGTAGGTAGTGTCAGACACTGCGAGGTCATGGATATCAAGGCCAATTTCTGTCTAAAGAATTGCATTGTAAGGAGTCCTACCCTTCCTTTGGCTCTTACATTCTTTCTGCCACCTCTTCTGCAATGGACCCTGAACCTTGAAAGGTGTGATAGCGGTATTTCAGTGTTGAGCACTCCTCTGTTCCTTCTTCTCAACACCATGGTGCCTTCTGAGTCATCCCAGGGTCACCACCATCTGAAAAGAGAAGCTTCTCTAACCAAAAGTGAATGTAGCATTGATAGAGGGGTATGAACATTAAGAGAAGTGCTTACTGGGCAGTTTGGTGAGCATAGTGTATACATTTAGCCAGATACTAGGAGACGTTATACCCCTAAGGCTTATGATTTCCCCCACCATAGGTTTTCAGTATCAGGCATGTATTCCCTCCTGTTGAGTGGGCCTCCAGTCCAATTAGAGAGTGGTTGGTTTTTAACTTTTTATTTTTATTTTATTTGCTGAGAGAGAGAGAGAGAGAGAGAGAGAGAGAAAGAAAGGCAGATGGAAAGAGAGAGAATGGACACACCAGGGCCTTCAGCCACTGCAAACGAACTCCAGACACATACACCACCTTGTGCGTCTGGCTTATGTGGGTTCTGGGGAATAGAATCTGGGCCTTTGGCTTTGCAGGCAAGTGCCTTAACTGCTGAGCCATCTCTCCAGCCCTGCTGTTCTTCTTCTTCTTTTTTTTTTTTTAGCTAAAAATACTTTAAAGTCCTTGACTATGTATAGGTTATCAGTTAAAACCTGCAGCCACTTCTTGCTCCTATCCCATCTGTTCCAGTACAAGGCTGTCTCCTGATGTATGTCCAACAGCGGGTTGGGCACGAGAGGTGGAGATTCTTAGTGATGCACACAAAAAAAGGTTTCTTGTCTCTGTATAAGACACACCCATCTGGAAACAACGTGGAAATTTGGAGTGTCTTTTGAGTGCAACAGAGCTTCTCTTAGCTCTGAGTGGGCAATACCTTAGGATTTAGAGTGCTGGACATGCAGTCATACAAAAATTCCAGAATCCTTGGCCTCCAGGTTCTTGTTATCTGAATTCATCAAATGTCATCCACAGATCATAGAGGGTGACGTTTAGAAAATTTGATTAGAGAGCTTGAGCATAGGCAAGAAATTCACATCTTCTATACAGCAGCAGGAGGTTCTCAGACACAGGAAAGCCCTCCTAGAGACTCTGACCACCATCTTTTATGGGAGTAACTGGATTGGGGGCTGAGTTGGACAGTCTAGTCCCCATCTCAGCTATCCAGGTGCCATCAGGTTTTCAGGAAAGGAAATAAGCTCATTTATATTCCTAGGAAAGGGAATTGTCCTTCTTGGCGGGAGGGGGGTGGGTGATGTCTCTTCTAGAGAAGGACCTCCCAGAGGGAAAAGCAAAGCAGAGTCTGCAGAGACGCCTTTAGGTAGCAAGATAAGGAGCCAGCCTCTCCCCCTAGAAGCTCAAGGACACCTCTCACTTTAGTCACTTTTAGTTGACTCTGGGGCCCCTGCCACCCTCCAACTGTCTCAAAACTATGGAGAAACACGATGAATTGTTTCAATCAACTAAAAACAAAACTATTTGTTAACGCCTGAAGCCACCTCCACAGACCCTCCTTCATTGCCCTCCCATCTCCCACCCGGTCACTTGTCACTGTATGGTTTAGCCTGGTGACTTCTGACTCTTCCAGCTGGCCGTGGGGTCTGTGGAGGATAAGAAGGCTTTCTGTGTGGCTTTGTTTTTCAGTTCTTAGCCAAAAGTTCTAGCTGGGGAGAGCTTTGCCCCCCAGGAGAACACGTGGCCCGGTCTGAAGATGCTTATATCGGCACAACTCAGGAGGAAGGTGCTAGACCCTCCCCTTTAGCAGAGAATGACTCAGACCCAGTGTTAGTAGTGTGAAGCTAAAAACCTTCTTCTGACAAGGAGACAAGGATCTCAGGGCTCCTCCTCACCCTCTCAAGTCTTCCGTACCATGTCGCCACTCAGCCTGGGCTCTCCCCTGACTTGCTAGTCACTTCATTCTGTTGCCTTGTCTGCCACCTACTGTGACTTGAGTCATGGCAGTGGACACATGGCCTCATGCCTCAATTTATTTGATCTTTGAAATTAGACTTCTTATTACCAATCTCTGAGGTTATTTTTCCATCTGCTCATGTCTTAGCCATTGGTCCTGGGGTCCACAAAAACATCAGCAGGATTTGTGTGACCAAAGGGTCCCACCACTGGGAGAAGGTAGCAAGCCAGCATTCTTAGTTCTTTGAAAGTAACGCAGCAGGGGTGTTTCTGGAATGGTAATGGGTCCTTGCTATTGCTATGGTGTCTCCGGCTAGGATGGCTCTACAGGCAAAGATCAAAGCTAGACATTTCTTGGCATTTTAGTTCCACATAATCAAAGTAATTAAAACCAGAAGTTGTGTTTTAAGGCTATGTCATTTTGGATTCTGAGAGCTGGTGTGTGTCTAAGGAACTGAGTCCTGGTCAATCCGGCAGGGTGGGTGGCTTCTAAACAATTGTTTTATGGGATTCATGAGCCTTTGTCTTTGGAACAGAGGCTCCTTTTGGCCAGGAAGCTCCATGGACCACCAATTGTCCTTGTAAATGGTCTTACAGAGGTGTCCAAATGTAGTTGGTTCACACATCAGATGAGGAGGCTCAGCATTCCATTTCATGAAGGTGAAAAAATGATGCCTGCTGGTGCAGGGTGTGTCTCTCACAACTTGGTTAGGGGGACAAGATGGGGAGGTACCTACCCACACTGACAGCTTTGGAAATGCAGAAACAATTTTCTTGCATCTTCTCATTGCTAGAGTTTGGAACATCCCCACAAAGACCTATCGGCTAAAGATTTGGTCCCTAAGGTGACACTGTTGAAAGGTAATGGAGCTCTTGAGATGGAGCCTTGTGGGAAAAAGTTAGGTCATTGAAGATCTGTCCTTTAAGGAGATAATGGGACTTTTGGCTCTGTTCCTTATCCTACTTTGTCTTCTGGTTATAGGGTGATTGTCTTGTCTCCACTATAAACATTTGAATATTAATAGGGAAGGACAACTCTGAATAGCTAGAAATCACATTCCCTCTTCACTACTGTATCCATTTATGTATTTGGGTGGTGAAGGTTGCTCAGATAATTGTCTTATTTTGAGAACAAGGTTGTCACAACTGGAGGAGCTTCAACTAGACCAGTGGTTGTCACACAGGAACCATCTGCTTCTGAGGAGACACATGGCAAGGTCCGGAGACATGTTTGAGTGTCACAATGGGGCTCTTGTAATCTAGTGGACAGAGCCACCAGGGATGTTGCTACATGTCCCACAATACAGAGACACCCCCATGGCAGCTACAGATTGAGCCTAAAGTGTCCAAAGTGCCTCTGCTAAACAACCCTGGGCAGGAACAGAGAGAAAGAAACTTCCTGTGAAAGCCTTCGAGACAGGGTTCACATGGGAGGCCCAGCATTATGAAGAAGGTCTGTGTGAGACTTCTTTCCACTCAGAAAGCCTCCCAGGGACAAGCCACACTGTGCCTGCTTCGGGTGTGCTGGCTTTTGCTCTACACTGCAAATTTAGCATCAGGGGAGCTAAATCCTAGAATATTTTCATGCAAGTGCCATTTGAGACAGTCACTCCAAGCCAGGTCCTTTGAAGGGAAATTGGATTGTCCTATGAAGTAAGGGAAGTGAAAATTTCTACTTTTGACTTGAGGGACCTAGAAGAGTCTGAATAAGCTGGCATACTGTTGGACCCCTGCTGAGCATAGCTGGGTCCAGGCCCAGGCTCACAGACAGACAATGGGGATCCATCCTTCCCTTGCCAGAGAATCAAATTCAAATTAACAGAGCTCCAGGGAGTTCTCTTTCAGGGAAGCATGGTGCACTGAGACTGGGACCAAGTGGGTTGCTTTTCACATGGGCTGACTCCAGCCATAAGAACATGGTTTCAGGGATGAGGAAGAAATGGAAGGTTGCCTCACTTCAGGAGGGATGGGCTCGGTGAGGTAGACCCCATGGCTGACATGGGAGAACGCAATGAGGCCTATGCTAACGGAGACTTTCTCTGTCTAAACTGGGTCAATGTCTGTATCAGTTACTTTCTTGTCACTGAAACAAAATACCTGATGAGAAGCAACTTACGGAAGGAAGGTGGGGTTTTTTTGGCTCACAGTTCCAGAGGGCAGAGTCCATCATGGTGGGGAAGCATATGGCAGGAGCAGGAAGCAGGTGTCACATGGTCACATCAACAAGGATGAGGAGAAAGAAACACACACACACACACACACACACACACACACACACACACAGGGAGGGGACAGGATTGGGCTGTAACAGCTCAAGGCCCACCCTCAGTGACACATTTCCTCTAGCAAGCCTCCACCTCCTAAAGGTTCCACAGCCTTCCCAAATAGTGCCACTTTGCTAGGAATCAAGTGTTCAAATACATGAGCCTATGTGGGTGTTACATTCAAACCACCACAGTGTCTGTCTTAGTGTATTCAGGCTGCAGTGACAGAATTACACAGACAGGGTAGCTTATAAGCAACAGAAATTGAGCTGGGAAGATGGCTCAGTGGGTAAGGTATTTGCCATGGAAGCATGAGCACCTGGGATGTTCCATGCCCAGTACCCATGTAAAATGACAGGTGTGGTGGCACTTGGCTATAATTCCAGTATTGGGGTGGAGAAGACAGAGAGTTCCTGGGGTTCACTGGCTAGTTAGCCTAGACTAATCAGTAGGTTCAGTGTGAGGCACTGTCTCAAAGAATTAAGGTACAGAACAACTGAGGGGTGCCTTTGATGTCAACCTTTGGCTTCCACATTCACATGCGCACGCATACATGAGCACCTGCACATACATGTGTACCCCACACACATACACACACATGCACATGCCATCCCTCCTCAAAATCCAGAAAAGTGTTCCTCACAATTGTGGAGGCAATTCTAAGACAGGTGGCTGCAGATCCCATGTCCAGTGAAGCTTCTCTTTCTGGTTCAGAGACAAGTGCCTTCTTGATAAGTCCCCAGATGGCAGAAATGGCCTTTTCTGGGGTACACTTCACAGGGTTCTAATCTCATGATTTTCTGCCTTTTGAAGGGCTACACTTCCTCATGGTTAGGTTTTAACAAATGAATTTTACGGGGAGGTAGACATTCCCTCCACACCAGCATGCGCAGAAGCTCTGCTCCACCTTGCCGAGGGATGATGGGGGATGAGGGCTGAGACTCTCTGAAGATTCTCTTCCAGCAAGGAATCTTTGTATACAGACAGGCCCATGGAATATCTGTGGACACATTTGTTCATACCATGAGACATGAGGAAGAAGGAAAATCAACACCCCAGGGCAAAGCTATTTTAGGATAAGCTACAATGAACTCCAACTAAGTTCAGATAAAATAGTGACAGCTGTTGAGTGGTACCTCAGTATTAGAAAAAGCAATGCCTCTGTAAATTAATGAGGTCAATTTGAATATCCAGATAAGAGTTCCATATGATGCTTGTTTGTTTTTTTTTATTTATTTATTTATTTATTTATTTATTTATTATTTTGAGACAAGGTCTAACCATTGTGGTCCAAGCTGGCCTGGAACTTACTTAGTAGCTCATAGCTCAGGCTAAAACAAAACTCACCATCCTCCTGCCTCAGGCTACCCAGTATTGGGATTCCAGATGTGTGCCATCATGCTTAATTCAGTTTTTGCATGACATTCAGCTACCATTTCATTTACTGAGCCTCTTATAGACCGAAGGATTTTATGTGAGGCAATTAGTATAATAGGGGCATAGAATAGGTTCAAGAGAGAAGCCATTTTATTGTTATTATTTCAGTTTTGTATGACATTCAACTACTGTTTCACTTATCTGAACCTCTTACAAGTTGAAGGATTGATTCTGTGTGAAGCAGTATCATATTTAGCATGGAGTAGGTACAAGAGAGAAGCTATTTTTATTGTTATTATTTCAGTTTTGTTTGACATTTAATTACCGTTTCATTTTTCTGAGTTTCTTACAGGTTGAAGGATTCTATGTGAAACAGTTAGTATCCTGCTTAGCATGGGGTAGGTACAAGAGAAAAGCCATTTCTTCTTCTTCTTTGTTTCATTTTTTTGTTTTTTTGTTTTTCCAAGGTAGGGTCTCACTCTAGCTCAGGCTGACCTGGAATTCACTATGTAGTCTCAAGGTGGCCTCGAACTCACGGCAATCCTCCTACCTCTGCCTCCCGAGTGCTGGGATTAAAGGTGTGCGCCACCACGCCCGGCTGAGAAACCATTTCTATTGTCATTATTTCCCAGGCTTCCTTCACAGCTGGGGAAATCTGAACTGATATTTTTGCAAATGGCAAATGGAGTGGACAAGATTGTTCTTTCTTAACTGAAGCTACTTGAAATTTTCTTGATATTTTAATAGCATTTGTGACATCTAATATATATAAAGATGAATTCATCAGCCAGAGGGGAGAGGGAAGAAGCTCTGAAAATCAGCAGGACAGAAGGAACTTCTTGGATTTACGGATTTCTGAGGGAGTGGAGGGAAGTTTCATGCCACACAATCCCGTCTGCATGCTAGGAGCCATGGAGGTGAGGGAAGAGGAGACACAGAAGAGGCCTCTGCTCCTTCTGCTCTAACAGGGAGGAGCAGTTTTGCTTTCCTGCTCTTGCTGGTGGCAGGGGTAGGAGCTGGAGAGGCAGGAAGGCAGTAACTACATAAAACCTAAGGCCAGAACTCAGGTGGCTTTAGGTTTTCTTGGCAATAGGAGGCTGGTCTTGTTTTCCCACTGGCCCTGGTCCTGGGAAGCAGGAGGGGACTCTTAAAGTGACCACATCTATGGTGTAATAGGTCAGAGAAGAAAAAGGCAAAGAAATAATTCTGTAACCCTCTGAGATAAACCCTGTGAATCTTCAGCCAGTTCCACTTGTAACTATAGGGGATAGAATAGTCCACTAGCAGATTACCTAAGGCCATCTAGCCTTGACCTTGCTGTACTGTCCATCATGAGCCTTGAAAAAGACACCCAGTAGTCCTTGAACTCTGTGGATGGAGGAGAAGCCTTCCATCCAGGTTCAGTGAGCTTTCTCCTGGCGCTGTTTTCTATGTTTGGAACCCCGTTCCTCCTAAAAGGTACCACAAGGAGAAGATGCACTTGACCACCAAGGTTTAGTAGCAGTCACCTCCCCGTCTGTCCATCTTTGCTTCCTCCAGCTCTCCATCACCTGAAATGACAGCATGTTAGTATCTTTTCTTTATTTCTCCCTGAATCTGGAAAAAAGAAGACTCATGCGCTCTGGACAAGCAGTCTGCAGGCCTGACAGAGGATGCACATTCTCTCCAGCACTGCCCCTTCCTTCACGTGTGCTCATCCTGCTCCTGCACAGTGCTGCTCCATAACCCTCTCACCAGCGCTAGTGGGATTTTCTGAGAATTCTATTCCAAGTGGCAGACATGAATCCTTTGTTTAGAGCCTCTTGGGCAACCTGCTGGACAGAACAAGTTTACCTGGCAATGCTCAGGAAGAGCAAAGTCAGGGAGACAAGTGATGCTAGCTGCAACAGCCTTCCTTTTAGAAACATAAGCCAGAGCACTTAGCACGGAGACACTGAGACATGCTAAGGAAAGGAGGTTTAGTTCCCAAAGGAAGAAAAGAACTTAGACTACTGGGGTCTGGAGAGATGGCTCAGCAGTTAAGGTGCTTACCTCAAAACCTAAGGACCAGGGTTTGATTCCCTAGTATCTGCGTGAAGCCAGATGCATGCAGCTGGAGTTGGTTTGCAGTGGCTATGTTCAGAGTGTGAGAAAAAGGGTCTGGAAGTTCATCTCAGCGAACCTGAAGCTGACTGCTATAGTGACCCACTTCTTCTAATTAGAAAACCCTTCTTTATCTGGGGATCAAGTGTTCAAATACAGAAGCCTATCAGGGACATTTCATATTCAAACCCCAACAATAATATCAGTAAGATAGCTGATGTCGTTTTAAAGATAAGATCCTTGGGAATTAAGACTTTCAGAACTACTAGAATTAACCTTCTTATTTATTGCATTTCTCTGTGTCAGCATGAAGCAATGACTATTATTATTGAACGCTTTTGTGGTGGTTTGAATGTAAAATGTTCCCGTAGAAACCGAAGTTTGAATACTTACTCATATGTTTGCTGACAGCATTTAGGAAGGTTATGGAGCCCTTGGGAGAACCAGCCTTGTTGGTGGAGGTTTGTCAGTGTGGGTGGGCCTTGAGGTGTCACAGTCTACCCCTTGTGAGCTCTTTACTTCATGCTGTGTTGAAGACATGACAGGGGTTTCCTGCTCCGGCTTGCCATCTCCTTCCCCACCATAATGGACACTTCCCCTCAAAACTTCAAGCTGAAAATAAACCCATTTCTTTCTTAAGCTGCTCCTGGTTGGCTGTTTTGTTCCAAAAATGAGAAAGTAACTGATAAGACTTTTTATGAGTTAAGGTACTGTGCTAAGCATTTTGTCTTAATTATCTTAATCTTCACAAAATATGGCAGGGCCTATGATTATCAACCTTTTAACGATGAGAATTATAAAACACTGCAAGACAATGGGATCTGAAGAATCGACATTCAGAATTTTTTTTTAAATTTATTTATTTATTAGAGACAGAGAGAGGGAGAGAGAAGGAGAGAGAGGAAGGGAGGGAGAATGGGTGTGCCAGGGCCTCCAGCCACTGCAAACAAACTCCAGATGCATGTGCCCCCATGTGCATCTGGCTTACATGGGTCCTGGAGAATCGAACCTGGGTCCTTAAGCTTCACAGGCAAACGCCTTAACCGCTAAGCTATCTCTCCAGCCCGACATTCAGAATTTTTATAGAGCACAAATTGATGATTGTTTCTATGAAGAACTGGGTAATACTCAATGTTTTTAGCTATGTATTTTCTGATGTAGATCAGAAAGTCTCTGTGGCAAACATTTAATGATGTCGTTGTGCCTTAAGATGAGCCATAGACAACATGTAAGCACAAAGTCTGCCATATTCCAATAATATTTTAATTACAATTGGCCTTGTGCTAGAGTTGACCCATGGGCTACAGTTTGTTGACATTGCTCATAAGAGAAGGTAATATCATAAACATATGGACCTTCAAAAATTAACATCTAGTTTAAAGCAATTTTAGTAAGTGATCTAGGATACTGTTTTTTTTTTTTTTTAAAAAAAACTTTAGAATGGGAAGGGTTTTAAAGCAAGACAGGAAACTTAAAAAGGTATCTTTGGCTAAAAGAGGGGTTACAAGCATCAAATTCTCCCTAAATTAATAATGCTTATCCCGTTTAACCTATGCTGAGATAAACTACCCATTGCACTTCAGCCAAGCCACAGCTGAAGCCACAGAGGAATTGGGAAGATGAACAAGAGGGCTGCTTCCATGCTGAACCTGATAATCAGCACCAGGGTGAAGGAGACAGGCCCTGAGGATACTCAACAACTACCAAATCAGAGACCCAGAGGATCCTAAGAACTCATCACTGAAGTAGACTTAAAACTCACCCACCATGGCTCAGGGAATTTTGCGGAAGGCATGCTCCCCCAACCAAAAAATAAAAATGACTGCTGCTCCCACAACGCATCACCCACAACCCCATGGGCAATACCTGCAACCCTACCGAGGAGGATCCCCAGTGGAATGGGGGCAGGGACGAGAGAAAAGAGGGTACCAATGCATGATGGCCCATACAAAATATGTTGTTAATAATAATGATAATTTAAAAATGAAAAATCTTAAGGAAAAAGTCTCAGAAATCTGACTGCATAAAAACTTAATATGTGGAAGAGGGAGTGGAAAGAACGTAAGGTTGGGGAGGAGTGCTATGAGGTACTTGTGAGCAAATCTGGATGTGACATGGCTGTTCACTTACAAATCCACAGCCACTATGTTTACCTGCACAAAGACCTGCACACCCAGGCCCGTCAACATTCCATCTGGAGAGAGGAAATGCTCATGAGACCCACCTCTTCCTAGGAGTTATTGGCTGTTAATGGTTGTTGGGGGAGAGGGGAACATTTTCTTCAGTGGTGTACCCACTAGTAAGTTGCTCATGCTCCAGAAATAATGCTAGGCAACAGTTAAAATAATCATCAAAACAAACCCCAGGTGTGGTCATGCCTTTAATCCCAGCACTTTAGAGGTAAACTCACCCTGAATCAGGTCAGCCTCAAAACAAACAGACAAACAACAAAAAAAAAACCAGACAAAAGCAACAACAAAAACCTACTAAATTATAAGGGGGAGTCGTGGAGAAGCGTTCAGTGTGAGTTGGGAGGAGATAAAAGAAAGTAATGCTTCATGGGATGCAGCAAGGGTTAATGTCCAGGCACGAACAATCACTTCTGGTCTTATGAACAGTACACATATATATCTCAATGACACTAGAGCTGCTGTAAAATACCAGCACATCTTATCAAATCAGAGGATGTATAAAAGTCCAATCTGGGGCTGAAGAGATGGCTCAGCGGTTAAGGCACTTGCATACAACCCCTGATGACCAATGTTCGATTCCTCAGTACTCCTGGAAAGTCAGGTGCACAAAGTTGTGCATGCATTTGGAGTTTTTCTGCAGTGGCAGAAGGCCTTGGTGCACTTATTCACTCCTTAAATCTCTACCTCTTTCTTTCTCTCTCTCTCTCTCTCTCTCTCTCAAATAAATAAGTCCAAGCTGAAAACAAATATTTGAAGGACCTGAAATGAAGAGTAAGCTTGGAGTTAGGATGGACAAAATGATTTCTGAAGGTCTCTAAAGAGTTTTGCTGTAATATCCATGCCATATTAAGGCACATTTATGGTAGTCAAGAATTGTGCTTTGTGTGTGTCCCCATCAGGATGGTGACAGCCTTTCTGTGAGCCCAGACTGTAGAATAAATAAAGAATACATCAAATGATTTAGTCCTATGTCTTCCCATGTCTTCAAAGATGAGCACACATATGGTGTCCTCCTTCCCCATCCACATATCCCCCTAAAGGCGCCTGTGAATCCTGTTAAGTAATCTCCCACAACCAAATAAATATGTTACAGGACTCAAACAGCCCGTCTCAATTGGATGGAACTGAATGAAAAATAAGAAGGGGCTTTTCTCTGTGTGGAAATGTCACTGGGCATACAAGGAGGGCTGGTGAAAGGGGCTATGTATGACATGAGTATTATGGATGAGAAGCTTAGAAGCTTGCTGAGCACTCAAGGAGGAGACCAAGAGCTGCTTCCCTCAGCATCTTTAGCGGGGCATCATCATCACACCTCTGCTGTGCATCCACACCCAGAACTTGGATAAGGGAGTGTTGGGCTCTGTCTAGTATATTTTAATTTCATTTCTTGTGACAATGTATTGCAGTACGCAACATGGAAGCACAGGGTTTTAGAACAATCTTGAGGGAGAATTGAGCAAGGTTCTTACTCCTGCTGCCTCAAGGTCCACCAATGGTCCTACTTCTCCCACGTGCCAGGAAGCGCTGTACTGGCTTCCACCATTTCTGGAGGTGGCTGGCCCCATCCTCAGAGGAGGCTAAGCCGGGTGAGGCTGACACACGACATTCATTTTTTACAACTCTTATGTGCTCTTTTGCTTTGAGTTTTGGGGAAAATATTCACCATCAGAGTGTCAAAAAACATGAACTATTTTGCATGATAGCGGTCTCAAGCTCTGACCTCCAAGGTGACGTCAAACGCCCGTGTGGCCTCCCTTCCTCTTGGAGGTGGCTTAGGTGGCCTGGTGCTTTAGAGCTCGCCAGGAATCCACAACCTCTAAACACACGGACAACAGTCAGCCGAGGGACGTGAGAAACTGGCAAATGAACAACAAATGCAGGGAGAGAAAGGCCAGACCCGATGCACTGCCTTTCACAACCCTGCAGGCTTTAATCCTGCTCTCAGACCATATGGCACACTCAGCGCGGGCTGGGGACAGGCTGGGAGGCACTTGGCGGCTGACCATGGAAACATAAACGCGAGGCAGTTTGTTTCCTTGTGTGTGCTTTTCCCCCTTTAAATATTTACTTTTTGTGTTTTGCCAGAACACAGTTTCCATCCCATATGCAGAACAGGCTTTTTTTCCCCCTCCCAGCAAATGGGGGCTGGGGTGGAGGAGACAGAGTGGCTCAAAGGACGTGTAATAGAAAGTCGATGCTGTCGCATCTAGAGACTTTTGTGCCTCCTTTCCAGGGGCAATGGTGAGCAGAGACTCGTTGCCATCGTAGTGCCTGGGATTAGTGGCTTCAAGAGAGAAGGGTGGGCATTCTTCCTTCTTGTTCATGCTCTTCCTTTCTTTGCAGGAACCCACGTCACACCCCCATATGTAGGTGAACACCCAGGGAGAGGGCTGACAGGCCAGTGGAAAATGCATAGGTACATAGGCAGTTGGAAGGTCGTCATCCCCACCCCCAAGCCCTCATCAGGTCTGAGGCCCCAGCAAAAGAGAGATGGAGTCTCTGGCTTGGAGGCTGCACGTGAGGCATCGCTCACAAAAATTCCATGTCATAGAAGAAACAGACCAGTAAGAAGGGGGTGGTCATGGGAGGGGGTGGCAGAGAGGGTAGCAGCTGAAAGAGAAGAGGGTACTGGCCAATTCCCAAATGAAACAGAAATGTACCATATAAAAATAAATAAATTAGTCCTGGGCCTGGAGCCATGTTTGAACCAAAATAATGTAAGCAATCAAATATTCACTGTCTCTGATTCTCTGGGGCTTCCAAAGACATTACTTAGCAGAAGATGTAGGGTCTGTCATAAAAGGAATCGTGCTACACAATGCTAGCCACGTGGTTAGGAGGTGGGAGTGGAGCTGGCATATACAGATGTCCTGAACTAAAAATACACAGCCCTGGCACTTTTCCCCCCATTGGTTAAAGGGATGAGGGCTGGAAGAAAGGTCTTCATATTCTCAGGACATCTCTGAGCCATTTCATTTGTTTTACATAATCAGAGAAGAAATAGATTTTGAGAGTGCTGTGCTAACCACTGAGCAAGAAGCCAAAGCTGGGTGGAGCAGATGCTGTTGGACCTGCACAGAGTGAACCCATGGAAATGAGAGCCAGAGTGGAGGTGACTATACACTTGAAAACCACCTTTTTGTTTATAATGACTTCTCACTTGTCACTACCCAGAAACGCTAATGTCATTGTCCTTATTTTCTTGTGTGGTACCTTTCAAATGGTCACGTGCATGAACATCAGAGCAGATGGGTGGTCTCAAGTCCCAGAGACTCTGACTCACTAGGTGTGGTCCCCAAATGCCATCTCTACCAAGGTCCCAGGTGAGACTGGTTCTGGGCCATGGATTGTACCCCGAGTCATACGGTTCCAGAAATGCTTACCTGACCCTCGTTACATTGCAAGGCTGTGGTGGCTGGATCCTAAGCCCAGCTTTCCCATGACTTGTCCCTGCCACGGTGCTGCATCAGCTGAACCCAGACTTGTCCTTAGAATCCTCCCTGTCATAGACCTCTTAGAAGCTACCACAAGCAACCAGAGCTGACACACAGATGAAACTGGTAGTTGGTTTGGTGGGATGGAAATTGGTGGAAAAGTCAGAAAACCTAGATTTAGTCATGGGGACCTGGCTGTAGCTTCTCACCTTGTTTTACTTGAGCTCCTTACCTGTCATGGGATGGCTGGACAGGGTCAGTTTAGAGTCATATTGTTCTACATGGGCTTTCGTAACAAAATTCCACAGCCCGGGAGGCTTAAACAAGAGTTTATTTCCCAACTCTAGAAGCTGGGAGGTCTATGATCAAGATGCTGGCCAATCTGTTCCCTGGTGAGAACCCTTGTCTTGCCTTGCAGATCACTGCTGTCTTGTTGTGTCAGTTCAGAAGGGTAGAAGTCCATGACATCCTTCTCGTGGCTCTCTTCTGGCTTGCACATGTCTGCCTGCTCTCCTTGTGCTTGCAGGGTCAACTCTGAGCGGCAGGCTTCTAGTATCTTCAGGGAAGGACACCAGCTCTTCACAAAAGCTCCCTCCTCTTGCCCTCATTTAAACCTAAGACTCCACCTCCAGATATCATCACATGAGGGTATGGCTTCAACATGTGAATTGCAGGGAGATAAGTGAGCTCATAGCATATATGTTGGGTGCATCTATACATGTTTATATGTGTGTGGGCACATGTGTGTGCAAGTATGTGGCCCGTGCATGTGGAGGCCAGAGAACAATGTCAGGCTTCTCCCTCTATTGCCTTCCACCTTTTATTTATTTATTTATTGGTTTTCCGAAGTAGGGAGGGTCTCATTTTAGCTCAGGCTGACCTGGAACTCACTACGTAGTCTCAGGGTGGCCTTGAACTTGGGGCGATCCTCCTACTTCTGCCTCCCGAGTGCTGGAATTAAAGGTGTGCGCCACCATGCCCGGCTTCCCGACTTTGACAGAGTCTCTCACTGAACTGGGAGCTCACCAACTCAGCTAGTTTCGCTAGCCAGTTTGCTCAGCGTTCCACCTGTGTCAGTTTCCCAAGTACTGGGATTATTGGTATGCACCATCACACCCAGCATTTTAATTGGTGCTAGGGATCCAAACTCAAGTCCGCACATTTGTTTTTGTTTTTTTGTTTGTTTGTTTGTTTGTTGTTGTTTGTTTTGTTTGAGAGCCAGAAGGAGGCAGAGAGAAAGAGAGAGACAGAGGGGGAGGAAGAGAATGGGCATGCCAAGGCCTCCAGCCACTGCAAATAAACACCAGATACATGCACCACCTTGTACATTTGACTTACATGGGACCTGGGGAATTGAACCAGCCTCCTTTGGCTTTGCAGGCAAGCACCTTAACTGCTAAGCCATCTCTCGAGGCCAAGTCCTCACTCACAGTTGGGAGGCAAGCACTTCACCCACTGAGCCACTCCTCAGTCCAGTAGCCTTTTTTTTTTTTTTTTTTTTTTTTTTTAACACAGCCTTCTGGATTTCTTTTTCTCTCCAGAGATTCTCATTCAGTCTTGGTAGGAGGAGGGAATTCTGTTTCTAGTAGGCACCCACCTGACATTAATGACTGAGTTCCCTGGTTAATGGGCAGTGAGTGGGCACTGCTGAGGCCCCCTGACTGCAGCAGCTATTGACCCAGCTGTGCACAAGCCCTCAGTCTGCCTCACTCTGAACTGGCTTCTTTTGGATAAAAAGCCAAGGGGAAGGGCGGGGGGAGCGCTTTATTAGCATGCATGTGCAAACCCCAGAAGCCTAGGAGCCAAGCACACAGTAGGCACACAATCAATGTTTATTGAGGGTCTTGCCTAAGGGCCCCCTTTAATTTCAAAAGTCTTTGAAACATTCAAATCATCTTTAAAGGGAGCTCAAAGGGGTTATGTGACATGATTTAGGGAAGAGGAGGCCCAGCTGCCTTTGTTTTTGCTGTCCAGCAGGCTTAAACAACAGCAGGGACATTTACATTTCCCTCATCTTGCTGAACAGCAGAAAGCAAAACAACTTGAGCTGTGACCAGAGGATGAATATAAACATGCACAAAGAGCAGACCTGGCCCTTTGAGCCCCTTGGCCAGCTGCTTCCCTTTTCACTCCTTGCTGATGGCAAGGCCCATGGAATGAGCAAGAAAAGGGGTAACTAAGGCTTCTTCAGACTATACAACCCAAGAGGAAAATGGGACACTTTCTCCATTCGTGTAATCCCATGAGGAATAAGGAAGTGAAGAAAGGGAAGAGAACATGAGATAGGTTTTAGTAATGTGAGGCTAAGGAAGGAGAGAGCTGTACAAAGTTGTGGGGATGATGGGTAGTGAACAGAAAAATTTCTGAAAAAAAAAGTCACAAGATGTTACTACTCACTTAGAAGAATAGCAAAAGAAAAAATAGTAGCAATATAAAATGCTAGCAGTGATGTGGAGAAATTAGTTTTCTCTCTCATGGAGGGCTATAGCGCAATACCGAGTGGTGGACTTGGGTTAAGCTTGGAACTCTTTGATTTCACAATGGCAGAAAACTGAGATGTATTCAGTGGAAGCCATGCACTGACAGTTCACCTTTCCCCGAGCTAGCAATATGTGTTCTAGCAAGCTACAATTTCCAGTCAGCAAATACATATGAGGGGAACAACGGATCCCTCTGTGGTGTGCCACATGCTAAGCTACAATGATCTGTCAGTTAGATGGGTTAAATGCTGTTGACTTATGATATTTTCAATTTGTGATACAGCTCTTGGGCAATAACCTCATTGTAAGTCAAACATCCTCTCAATGACCATTCTGGAAATTTGTTTTTTAGGAGTGTCTTATAAACCTGTATATGCCACATCATTCGGCAAAAGTATTCACTTCTGGACAATTTATGTTCATACAAAAATGTATAGGGATGCTCATCTCAGAGGTACTCAAAGTGAGTATCAAGATATGGCTGGGGAGCAGGGCGTGGTGGCGCACGCCTTTAATCCCAGCACTCGGGAGGCAGAGGTAGGAGGATCGCCGTGAGTTCAAGGCCACCCTGAGACTACATAGTTAATTCCAGGTCAGCCTGGGCCAGAGTGAGACCCTACCTGGAAAAAAAAAAAAAAAAAAAAAAGATATGGCTGGGGAAATGGCTCAGTGGGCAAAGCACTTGCCATGCAAGTGTGAGGACCTGAGTTCAGATCCCCAAAACCTGTACAAAGCTGGATGTAGTTGCCTCTACCTGCAATCCGAGTGCTCCTGTGGTGAGATAGGAGGTGGAGACAGAAGAATTTCAGCTTGTGGGCCAGCTAGCCTGGTATATGCAGTCGGGAACAAGTGACCCTGCCTCAAACAAGGTAGAAGTGATGACCAACATCTAAGGCTGTCCTCTGACCTCCACATGTGTTCCATGGCACATACATGCCTGCAGTCACACACATGAACACTCCCCCCACACATACAAAGCTTAAAGGTGAAAAGAAGCAGAATGGTGTACCTTGGTAGTACTGGAATTGTTCTGTATCTAGGCTAAGGTAGTGGTTGAATGATTCCATACAGATGATAAAAGTACCTATAAATCAACCACATTTATATAAATGGATGCATATAAAACTGGTGAAATTAAGCCGGGCATGGTGGCTCATGCCTTTAATCCCAGCACTCGGGAGGCAGAGGTAGGAGGATCACTGTGAGTTCAAGGCCACCCTGAGTCTACATCGTTAATTCCAGGTCAGCCTGGGCCAGCGTGAGACCCTACCTCGGAAAACCAAAACAACAAACAAACAAACAAACAAAAAAAACTGGTGAAACTAGAATAAGGTCTATGGAATGTCCAAGTCAAATTCTTGATTTTGATATTGTTACTTAAGATCAGTAAGCTCTTTATTGGAGGAGATTGGGAGAAGAGATTTCTGTTTTTCAACCTCATGTGATACTACAATCATTTTAAAATAAAAAAGTAAGAACAAAATCTAAAGGAGAAAAATAAAAGAATTACATTTATCACAATAAAACCCCAGAGAATAACAAGCATTGATGAGGATGTAGAGACACTGGCACTCTTGTGCATTGCTGAGAGGATGTAAAATGCTGTAGTGGTTATAGAATAGTCTGGAATTTCTTCAGAAAACTAACACTGATCTGGTCAGTGATAGAGCATTTGTCAAGCAAGTGTGATGACCTTAATTCAGATTGTCAGAACCTAGGAAGTACCAGAAGCGGCAGCTCTCTCCTATGGTGAGATGAGATGTGGAGACAGGATGAGATGTAGGAGCTCACAGGCCAGCTAGCCTGGTGGACGCAGTAGTGGACAGTAAGAGATCCTGCCTCAAACAAGGTAGAAGGCAAGGACCAGTACAAAGTATAGTTGTAACGGGCTGGGAAATGGCTTACTGGGGAAAGTGCTTGCCATGCAAGTGTGAGGGTCTGAGGTTGTGTCCCCAGCACCCATGTGAACTCTTGGGTGCAGTGGCTCATGCCTGTAATCCCTGAGCTGGGAAGGAGGAGACAGGAAGATTCTTGAGGTTTGCTGGCTAGCTAAGTTGAGGAGAATCAGTGAGCTCCAGCGTCAATGAGAGACCCTGATTCAAAAAATAAGGTGGGAACTAGCTGTCAGGGTACTAGAAAGAACTATGAAGCCTGTTGGGAGAGAAAAATCATCCGCAAAATGGGAGACTGGTTGGAAGAAGAAAGATTCAGTGGAGGGGAGATTTGGCAGAGGAAAAGGAGGGTTGTGGGAAGGACTTATGATCATATATGTATGGATGTTGTCAATAAACAATTAAAAAATAAAATGGGGAGTGACTGAAGAAAATACCTAACATTGACCTATGCCCTCCACATGCATGCTATACCACAGACACACACAAAATGGTTGAAATGGCATATTTATATATATTTTGCCACAATTAGAAAATAGTATTACCAGAAATAAATAAGGTCACATAGAAAAAAAAAAAGGTAAGCATAGTGAAATATTTTGTCTCCTTCACTATATTCTCTCAACTTCAAGGAAGAAAATCCCATTTTACTACACCTTTGTTGGGCCCTGCCTGGTGTGAAGCCGAGTGGTTAGCCCAGCCAATCTTGGCCTACTCCCGGTAAGGCCTAGTCGAGCCTAAGTACCTGCCCTTGACTCAGCACCTAAGCTGAAACTGCCTCCACCCAGCTGCTGCTGACGTGATGAAATACTGTTGGCCCTTATACCTTTCTCTCATCCCCTCTTCCCACCCCCTTCCTCAAAGTATATTGGCCCTTATACCTTTCTCTCATCCCCTCTTCCCACCCCCTTCCTCAAAGTATATTGGCCCTTATACCTTTCTCTCATCCCCTCTTCCCGCCCCCTTCCTCAAAGCACATAAATATCTCTCCCCTGACAATAAACGACGAGTTTCGCCTTAGACGTATCTCCGCGACTCAATGTGGTTTTTCTCCCCGGTGTTTTAGTGGGGGGAGGGGTTTGAGTCGCCGACACCCGCCTTCTCGCTCAGCCTCAAGAGAAACGGCTGGCCCGGTTTTCTCTCTCTTTTGCTCTACCTGCCGGTGGTGAGGGAAAAAAGCCCCGACACACCTTTACTAATAAAAATATTAATAAAAATGGAAGTGTTGCCAAATTAGCAAAGCTAAAGCTTTGAGCTTGGTGCTTGCAGACCTGTGCTTTCTATGGGAAGTCACTTTCCCTGCTGTGCCCTCTCTCTTGACTTACAGCACTGGGTCAGGTGAGGCCCCTGGTGCTATTCCGGATGCAATGTCATCTCCTGACCCATACCTTCCAACAATGACCTCAGTCCTCTTTCTCTTCTCCACCTATCCAAATGGAACTTGGTACTGAGTCCCTGCACAAGGCACATCTTTGCTGTGACAACAACCTCAGTGACTTTTCTACCGGCTCTTCTCACCTGTTATGCTTCTTGACCATACCACTGTTTTCAGTTAGAATTACAAGTGCAAATTTCATATGCCTGGAACGGGTATGTCAGATCCTCAAGACATAAACTGAATCATTAATCTCTTTGTAGTGACAGTGGACATGTCATAAAACTTCACACACATGGAAGAGAAGCCCCCATGTATCTCTCTACAACATTCTGAAACAGTTCCAAAAAAAAAAAAAAAAAAAAAGAAAGAAAGAATTTAAACAAGAAATAGTTTCTGTGGCTGGGGATGTAGCTCAGTTGATAGAATGCTTGCCTAGCATGCACAAAGCTCTGGATTTGAGCTCCAGCACTGCATAAACCGAGTATGGTGGTACATGCTTGTTATCCCAGTACTTTGGAGGGGAAGACGGGAGTTCAAAGTCATCCTCAGCTATGTAGCAACTTGGAGGTGAGCCCAGGCTGCATGAGACAAAGAAAAAGAAAATTAAGCCGGGCATGGTGGTGCGTGTCTTTAATCCCAGCACCCAGGAGGCAGAGGGAGGAGGATCGCCGTGAGTTCCAGGCCATCCTGAGACTACAGAGTGGATTCCAGGTCAGCCTGGGCTACAGCGAGACCCTACTTTGAAAAACAAACAAACAAACAAACAAACAAACAAACAAACAAACGAATGAATTAAACAAACAAATAAAGTTTCTGAAAGATGGAAATACCTTTAAAAGTCATGTTCATGAGAACTTTTGGAGCTCTGAGAGTAAGTGCCTGAAGGGTTAGAATGCAAGACCCATGTTCTATAAAATCATGAAGTGGAGGCACTAAACAAAATATCTCCATCAATGGAACATAATGAGCACAGGGAATTTTAGTCTTCATGCAGTATAGTTTCCATATATTTTAGATTCAGGAAAACCCTGTCCCATAAGTAAGAACATACAGATAGTGCCGAATCTGGACTAGAACCCACATCATGGAAGCTCCCTCTTCCCTCTCAGCACCTCGGCTGATGAATCGTCTTATTTACTCGTGGGATGCAGAGCATGTAGGAATGATAAATACCAATTCTAATTTTCCACCTGTGGTTAAAGCACATTAACTTAATGGTAAAAAATAACCTCAAAGGTTCAAATTAACAGGTCTGCGGATGTAAACATTTTCCTACTGGGTGAGCAGAGACGTAGATGACCCTCTGTGGTATGGAAACAAACAGAGACCACCCAAGGAGAGCAAGCAAAGGCTATTTGTTCAGCACTCTCTACAGCAAAGGAATAGGTCACCGTTGCTTGCATTTGGCAGCTACTCAAAGGCCAGCAGAGGCATGGGGAAAGTTTACAGTGGAAACAGGGGAGACTCCAGGTGTGCTCAAGTGCAGGCTGCTGGCTGGGGGCTTCAGACTGCTGAGTAGATAGAAGCTGGGTATCCCATAGTGATGGGTTAGGGGTCTGCCTGGCTTTCTGTGATGGCTCCTAAGTTGGAAGTGAGGACAATGGTTAAGAAGGCTGTCCGTTAGTAATAAAGGCCTGGCCAGTTTGAGACCTTGTTGTCTGACCTCCTGGACCAGTTGCTAGACAATGGTCTGGCTTCCTGCAATCTGACTTGAAGATGGATGTCTGCTGTCCGGGCTTGGCTAATGTAGGGCATGAGTGGCTTCCTGGGTAGTTGATGCCGACTGCAGCCACAGCTCCGTTTCTTCATGCAGTCTGGCCATTGTTGGCTTGCATACTCAGCCTCTTGGTGTCGATTCTCAAAAAAAAGACTGTTTTCTGAATGAGCATTCCTCTCCTTCCCCCGCCTCTTCTAAGTCCTGAGGGTTCCCCAGCCCCGAGAAACAATGCTTTTGTTCAGTAGCACACAACATGCACAAAGGCATAGAAGTGTGAGAGTATGCCAGGGAGTATACAGGCATGTGTGCATGTCCATGTTACGTGGGGAGGGAAAATGCTGAAAGACTTTGAAGTAGAACAAAAAGGTAACTGAGAGACTTTGGAGGCTGACTAGACCTGGCCTACTGTCTGCTTCTGGGTTATAGGAGTCTATGGAGTCTCTGTTCCTTTCGTTGCCTCTGCGCTTTGGAGGACTCTGTAGATGATCAATGGGGATGTGAATGGATTTCATATTTGGGTGGAAGTTGCATTGACTTCCCTTCCCTGCAGTGGGAATAGCCACACTTGTGTGCATGGTGGGTAATGGAAACACTCTTTGATTCCCCTTTGATCCAGTTCTGACATCCTGCCTCTTCTTACATCAGTTAATAAGTGGAATAAGATATTTGGCACATGTATATTTAATATTGCTGAGACCTACACTTTCAACCCATCAAAAGTTCTTTCACACATAGATATAGGCTTTACTTTGTTCAACAAGTTCTCCCCGAGTAAATGACTTAGTTTGGTGAGAAAGAAAAGTGAATTGCCTTTAAAATGGTTCTTCAAGGCTGGGGTTACAGTTCAGTTGGCAGAGTGCTTACTTGGCTGGCACCGGGTTCAGTCTCCAGCACCATGAAAGCTGGGGATGGTGGTGCATGTCTATAATCCCAACACTCAGGAGGTACAGACAGGAGGATCCAAAATGCAGTCACCCTGCATACATAGTAAGTTTGAGGACAGAGTATGACATAGAAACTGTATCTCATAAATACATGTATGTATACATGATAGATGATAGATTAATAGATAGATAGATAGATAAAATTGTACTTCCAAGTGCTGGAACCTCCATTTAATAATTATTCATCCCACTTTCCCCCAGACCAGTAGCATACCTGCCCTAACACAGCACCGCAGAGCTCCCAGCTCAGGACTATATCTGCTTCTGGTCCCTGTGTAAAACCATTGGGCAAAAAGTCCAATGGTTTGTGATTCACTTTCTGTGCAACTTCCTCCTCAAGTGACCACATTTGATTCTCTTCTTTTAGGACACTTATGGTGCTCACCATGGGGATGTCTTAAGTCTGCACCCTGGAAGAGAATTATCAATTGGCCTTCTGTCCTGGAAGAGCTCTTGGTATGTAGGACCTCATTCAATTGCTGGAATGTACTGTATTTCAAGGCTAAGTGAGGGATATTGGACCTCCTGGCATATGCTTTTCAGGCTTAACTGGGTACTAAGGAGCCAGAACCAAGACTTCTATCTTTCTTATACTTCTGGGTTCTCATGGGACCCAATGACATTTTAACCACTTTTCAGGGCTTCTGTATTTTTTGTTTTGGAAAGTGTGTGTGTATATGAGCATGCGTATGTGTTTGTGTCATGGCACATGTGTGGAGGGTCAGAGAACAAGTCTCTTTTTTTTTTTTTAAAGTGTTTATTTATTTGGAGAGAGAGGGAGAGAATAGCCACGTCAGGACCTCTACACTGCTACTGTAAAAGAACTCCAGATGCATGGGCCACTTTATGCTTCTGGTTTTATGTGAGTACAGGGGAATTGAACCAAGGCCAGCAGGCTTTGCAAACTAGTGCCTTTAACCACTGAGCCATCTCCTCAGCCTGAGGCAGATTCACTGGTTGGTTGTGGCTGCATTTGCACGCTAGCTTGCCAGGGAGCTTTCTGATGATTCTGTTTCTGCCTCCCATCTTGCAGGGGCTGGGCAGGAGTTACAGATGCTCACACTCCTACTTCCAGCTTTATGTGTGCTCTGGTGATCTAAGCTCAGGTTGTCACACTGGGCTGTCTCCCCATCCCTCTGCAGTGTGGGGATGCTTTTGGAGGGAAGAATTGTACTAGCTTGGAACTTGCTTCCCCAAGTTTGCTCATCCTCATAGAACCCAAATGGAAGTTAAATCTCTCAAATGTGCAGGGACACGGGGTGTGCGGGGGAGGGAGAGGCAGGAAACAGTCTCAAGGGCCTGAAACAACAAGCCCTTTTCCTAAAGGGCCAAGAATGATTTCCTATGCTTAAAAGAACTTACAGCTACTGTTGCTTTCCTTTCTTTTTCAGCAGCTTCCTCCTCCTCATGCAATAAAGGAGACCAGAGTGACTGGAAGCTCCTTCTTGCTGATGGAAGCCTATCTCTAGGAAAGAGATGCTGCTTTACGGAGCGCATAAAACTAAGCTGTAAAAAGCAAAACACAACACACAAGGCCATGCCACCCACAGTCACCTCTGGCTGGCAGGACCCTTCTCGGCCTCGGTCCATCTGCATTGTGATAAGAGCAGTGTGCAGTGATGTCAGCCTAATTAGCCAGGCTAATGTCTGGCTTCCTGGAGAAGGCTTTTGTGAAGTAATTGGCTGCCTTGGGGTCAAAATGCAGTAATTACAGATTTTTTTTAAAGCTAAATGAGATAAACAGCCTTTGAATTCTTCAAGCGCGTAAGCCAATCACAGGCGAGACTTCTCTTTGTGCCCGAGAACCACAGCTGGTATTTTGACAGATGATTTCAATACCATGTAGCTATTTATTTATTCTGGTTTGGGGGACATAAACACAAACATCTTGGCCTACAATTCCACCCATTCTCCAAAGGTGGGTTTGCCGAGCAAAAGGACTACTCCAAATGCTGATGTTGGAGAGAATGGTCAGCGGATGTTTGGAGTGAAGAGGCAGTTCCTCCAAGTTTGAAAGCCAACAGAACTGAACTAGCTTTCTTTTTTCCACTTGTTTGCTTATTTTGTCTATAAAAATCAACAACAGAAAAGTCTGGAAAGGCCATGGGAAGCTCATAAAGTTTGGAAATGTCATTCCATTCCAGTGTGGAAACGGCATGTGTGTTGATCAAGATGGGAGCAGATGTCTACGTTCTGGTTGTGGTGAGGATAGTTGACCCCACAGAGTGCAAAGCCATTGTGTGAAGACCTGGAGACCCAGGGGAAGGGATGGCTTAGGAATCAGCACTTGTTTAAGGATTTGTTCCCTTCCGGGTCCCTCCCACCCATGGCGAGCTGGCTAACCCTTACAACCTCAAATCCAAGTGCTGCCCATGGTCCAACAGCAGCAATGTCACGGAGCAAGGTCTCAGGCCCCACTGTACCCTTCCTGGATTTTACAAAACATATGTCAAGGCTCAAAACAGCTCTTAGCTCAGAGGGAATAAGAGGTAGTTTATTCTGGAACCAAATGTGAGTGAGCATGGCCCCAGAACACAGATTCGAGTTACCCTAAATTCCCATGTTCTGATATGGTAACAGTTTCATGAAATTGCTATAGCAAGAGAACAAAGACAACCATAATACCAAACACTTTTGTTTTTGCTGCATTAGTGGAAACAGCAGGTAGGTGGGTTCCAGAAAAGTGGAGAATTCGTGCCTATAAACCTCAGATGCTATTTGATGTCAATCTTAGCCTTTGGGTTGGTGGAAGGTGTCTCTTACATACCAAAGAATTTACCTAGTAGTCACAAGAATGTTAGGTCACACACAGAGGTGGGCAGCGGACAGCTATTAAAAGGCCTAGGCTGGCCCAAGGTAACTTGGCTCTGGACCTGCACCATTCCAACTCCAACAATTATTAACATTCTAATCAGTCAATGGCCTTGTAGAACTTCAGTTAATGGGTATATTAAACCATTTAAAGAGGCTTATTGTACCTAAGTCATTATATGGCACAACTTGGATCTAGAGCTATCAGAAAGAGACCGTTTTTGGAAAAAAAATCAATATTGTAACCCCAATCCTCAGGGAATTTTATGCATACTCAAGCTGGTTTAAACTACTCAGTGTTAGAGTTTGTTCCAGACAGCGGTGGCTCATTTTGATCAAAGAGATCAAGAAAACATCACTGTAAGATCACAAAGGCAAGAACTACCAAGGAGATGGCCCACTACATTCTGGTGTTTACAGAAGGGCAAAGATTTGTAGACAACTATATGTCAAAGCTATAGACAGTTCCACTGTCAAAATAACCTTTGGTTATCCCTGAGAATTTGAACACACTGAGCAGCTGGTACCTGAATGAGGAGACAGGCTTGTTCTGTTTCTCTGGCCCCACAGCGTGACATTGTAGATGGACCGCTATTTGCACCTGGGGCTGAGGCACAGCTTTCAGCACTCTTTTCCCCAACAATATTTGCTTTTCTTGGATGCAGACATCTTTTTAGGACCCCCCACACATACGAGAGTCTGACTCAAGCCTTTGTCATAGCATCACCACAAACTATGATGGTTTGGAGGACTGTCCACTAAAATGGGTGGAGAATAAAGCCTGGACAAGTCAGACTGTGAAGCTCCATCAGCAAATGCACTGGGGGATCTGTAGAGCTGGTCTACTGGACATCCTGACTTGTCTCTAGTACATGGGAGGACTTGAGACTCTGCCTTAAGATGGAACATGGTGTGTTAAACCAGGTATAGATCTTCATTGTATGCAAGTCATTGCATAGCTTGTATGAATGTAAGAAGGAGAGCAGATCTAGAAGTCAGTGGTCTCAACAAAAAGCAAAGGGGTCAGTTTATATTGATAATTCCATCATTTTAACACACAGTTGAAAAAATGAGAGCCAGAAGTACTTTCAAAGCATTCCAAAATTGTTCCCTAAGAAGAAAACGACCTGAGGCCATGTGTTCTATTGCTAAACTCATAGTCTTCTATTTGACGTCTGTGTGTGCAGTGTGGCCTGTGTGTTTATGGTGTGTGTGATGTGTGCACGGGTCTGTGCCCATGCGCTCGCCTGCAATGGCGGGAACAGAGTGTCAGCTATCCTGCGCTATTGCTCTTCTACCTGTTCTTACTTGAGCCACAGTTACTACGGATACCACAGTTTGCTGTTTTCATCATGAGCTCTGGCAATTTGCAGGTCTCTGCTCCCCTGTGGCTTTGGGGTTAGAGACACGAATGGTCATGCCTAGCTAGGGCTCAAACTCAAGCAATCTCTTCGGCCTCCTCACACTTGCATAGGAAGTGCTCTTAAGTTCTGAGCCATCTCTTCAGCCCATGAAATCATAAAAGCACAATTGTGTCTCCAAGCTTTCCATAGGAACTTAATTTTTTAATTTTTTATTCTATTTTTTTTTTTTCAAGGTAGAGTCTCACTCTAGTCCAGGCTGACCTGGAATTCACTATGTAGTCTCAGGGTGGCTTTGAACTCACAGCAATCCTCCTACTTCTGCCTCCCAAATGCTGGGATTAAAGGTGTGTACCACTACGCCCAGCAGAACTTTATTCTTAATTCTTATCGAAAAATAGATCTCACCTACCTAGTTCTTAGCTCAATCTTGGGATAGGATCAATAACTGGATGTCTGTGAACAGGTAATGATCATTCTCCACTGAATCAGTGTATTTCAAGTCGTTCATGTCTAGATACTGGCCCAGAGCTCAGCTGCTTAAACTGAGGGTTGCACCTCTCTGCTGGATTGCATAACAATGTGGAGGATGGGAAAATGGGAGACATGGTGGATTGAGAGCTTCTTAGAGGTGGCACAATGGCACTGGATTTAGATTTGAGAGCAAGGGAAAGGATTTTGAGTCCAAGATGTAAACATAACTGGGCTGGGGATGTGGCTCAGGTGCTAGAGTGCTTGTTAGCATGCACAAAGACCTATCCTTGATCTCTAGCAGTACACAAACAGGGTAAGGTGTTGTTCAATTGTAATCTCTTTGAGGTGGAGACAGGAGGATCAGAAGTTCAAGTTTACTATGTCTACATAGTGAGTTCTAGTGTAGCCTAGGCCACACGAGACCCTATCTCAAAACAAACAGACAAGCAAGCAAGCACAAAATAACAGCAACAACAACAACAAAACATAATAGTGTGGCTGAAGAGATGGCTTAGTTGTTAAGACGCTTGTCTGTGAAGCCTAAGGACCCATGTTCGACTCTCCAGATCCCATGTTGTAAGCCAGACACACAAGTTGATGCAAGTACGCAAGGTTACACATGTGCACAAGATGGCGCATGTATCTGGAGTCTGACTGTAGTGGTTGGAGGCTGTGGCATGCCAATTCTCTCTTCTCTCTAATTTAGAGTCACTTCAAGTATTACAAAATAATGCTACAGAGAGGCCTCCTCCATGTCTGACCACACACAAGACAGCCTGCAAAGTGGTAGATTGGCTTCTTCACTGATCCAAGAGGCCAGCCATGACAGGGCTTCTGTGCTGCAATGAGGAAGGTAAGGCTCAGGAGAACAAGAGGAGAAGCCAAAGGCACAAGGATAGGAGTAGGAGCTGTGTGGGTGCTCAAGTGGCTTAGGAGGATGTTCCAGCCAGCAGTGGGTCCTGGGAAAGCCATTAAGGCAAGAAAACACACATAGAGACAGTCCAGAGGCCAGGACACCTTTCCTTGTCCACCCCTTTCCTAGTAGGACAACACCCAGCACTTCCTCCATCTGGTGGGTAATTTATGCTCAGGCACATCCTGGTAGAAGGAGTGATAAAATTCAGCTTAATAGCCAGGCGTGGTGGCGCACGCCTTTAATCCCAGCACTCGGGAGGCAGAGGTAGGAGGATCAACGTGAATTCGCGGCCACCCTGAGACTACACAGTGAATTCCAGGTCAACCTGGACTAGAGTGAAACCCTGCCTTGAAAAAAGAAGAAAGAAAGAAAGAAAGAAAGAAAGAAAGAAAGAAAGAGGGAAGGAGGGAGGGAGGGAGGAAGGAAGGAAGGAAGGAAGGAAGGAAGGAAGGAAAAGAAAAACTCAGCTTAGACCAGTGTTGAAGGCTAGTCTGTCCTTGGAATGACTGCTTAGGAAATAATCCCCCTCCAGCCAGTTACCATCTTGTGAGTATGCATGACAGGGCATACATATGCTTAAAAGCCTGGGATATACAGCCCGCACAGGTGCAGATTGCCCACAGTTATGTAAGTGCTCATCCATCGTCAAGACAAGGGCAGGGATCCACCTCATTCCCGCCCCTTAGGATTGGGTCCTCTCTCTGCCTAAACTCCTGAAAAGAACCCTGGAAAAGAATTCAGGGCTCTTGAGCCACGTGTTTGCTTGAGTTGGTCCCCCCACCCTGTGGAGTACATGCCATGCCTTTATAGTCATTTTGAATAAATTCAACTTTATGTCTTATCCAATTCCATGTGCAAAACACACAGAACCTGGAAATTGTGTCCTAGGACACCTTGAGATGCCCTCCAGTGACTGCATTGGTTTTAGCCCTTCAAGGTTCTTCATCTGTCTTCTTTCTCCCCTTCCCTCTACTTAGTTATTATTTACACAACTTATTATATCCTGACATTTTATCTATATTATGAATGATTTGATATCCTTTAGGCCCTGTTGAACATATGCCACAGAGGGCAATAGCTTGACCAGCCAGCATGGACACTCCCTGATTTAGTGATCTCTCTGGAGGACTGTAGGACATATGTAAAACAGCATGGACACTCCCTAATCTAGTCCCTTTCTCTCCCTGGACGACCTTATGACATAGGTGGAGTGGGATCCCTGCTTCCATTCCTGCTTCTGTTTCTCCAGCACCCACCAGAAGCCTGGGTGATCTTGTTCACAGTCCATGCTTAGAGCAAGACTGGCGTGAGTGGCTCACACCTTCTTCCTGCCTATCCCTTGGTTCCAGGCAGCCACACAGATCTCCAGGGTATTTGGAAGTCACTCCAAGTGACCTGCAGTTCCAAGGACACCCCTTTCTAGGAGGTGTCAGTCATGTTTACTAGAAGGTCAAGCTAAAGGCCACACACAACTGGTGATTACCTACTTTCTTTCCTGAACTTCTCCAGAACTCTTGAAGAGAGCTTCACTCACTTGTTGGATAAGAGAGGCTTGGGAGGGGCATGCATGGTGGATGTGCCACTGACCAGGGGTGGAAGGCACAGGAAGGTTTCTGGGCAGAGGGCTGCTCTGCCTCCTTGGTAGAGAGCTGCTGAGGGCTGGTCAGGGGGGAGTGGAGTGGCTGGGAGGTCCTTGTAGGAGAGTTTGGGCTGCTCCCTGGGTGGGCCCAGCCAGCATAGCCTTGCTGTGTTCTGTGCAGTTGAAAGAAAGCTGCAGGGTGGAGGAATCCTTGTGGCTCAGGGCCTCAACCACGGGTTATGCCACACATGGCTAAAGTACACAGACTATTAGCAATCAAGGCAGGACCTCCCTGCGAGGGAAAATGACACAGAGGTTACTTCTCTGTAAACATCCCACGAAAAAGCACCGGGTTTCTTTCACAGGCTGTCTGTCTTTCCTTTCTTTGACAAGTTGAAAATGCACCCATTGAGGACGTTAGCTCTCAGCTCACACAAGGGGGAGGAGGACACACATAAACACTCCCAAACAGAAGAAAACTCCAAATACCACGGGGACTGCCAGTAGTCTGTGCCCGGAAACTGATTCTTCCGGACGCGGAGGATCAAGGGAACCTGGAATGGGAAACAAGCTTGCCCAGAGAAATGCAGCGGCCTTCCTGCCGCTGAGGTGGACGCTTCTTCCTCAGCTGGGTTGTCTAGGCACCTTTGTTGCACTGTGTGTGCATGCGTGTGCATGCATGTGTGTGTGAGAGAGAGAGAGAATATGCAGGAGGGCACACAAGTGCCATAGCACACATGGTAGAGAACAAGTGTTGGTGTCATCAGTCTTGACCTTTCCACCTCCCTCGAGGCAGGGTGTCACATTGTTCTTCATCACTTTCACCAGGCCAGCGGGTACAAGAACTTTCCAAAGCGTCTCCTGTCTCTGCTTCCCTACTCACCTGTAAGTGTGACAGGAATGGGACTGTAACCATTCCATAGCCTGCAGGTTTTTCTTTTTTTTTTTTTTTTGTTTTGTTTTTTCAAGGTAGGGTCTGTAGCTCAGGCTGACCTGGAATTCACTATGTAGTCTCAGGCTAACCTTGAACTCAGTAATCCTCTTACCTCAGCCTCACCTGGCAGCCTCGTTTTTTACATGGGTAATGACTTTGGATATTCACAGTTTCATGGCATCCGTTTATCCACTGAAGCATCTCTGCAGCCCTCCAGCCCCTCACAGGCTACTTTTGACAGAAGAAAATACAGTAGTTGTGGCTGGGGATGGTCGCTCAGTTGGTTCAGTGCTTCCCTGACATGCACGAAGCCCTGGGCCCAATTCCCAACACTGCATAAAGGTACATGTGATGATGTCTGTCTGTAATCCCAACACTTGTAAGGTGGAAGCAGAAAGAGGGAAAAGGATCAGAAGTTCAAGATCATCCTTGGTTATGTAGCGAATTTGAGGCCAGCCTGGGATACAAGAAAACCTGCCCCCCCCCAAAAAAAAAAGAAAAGTGAAGGGTGGAAGGGAGAAAGAAAAGGAAAAAGTATAGTATTTGCACATTGCTTACATCAGAATAAATTTAAATTACAAGGAGGAAAAATGGGTGCAGAGACTTAGGGGGTTTCAGGAGCCCCCCCATTCTCGTTTTGTATTTTTCTTTATAATACTTTGTGTGTGTTTAGGGGGTTTCAGGAGCCCCCCATTATCATGTTGTATTTTTCTTTATAGTATTTTGTGTGTTTGAGTGTGTATGTGTGAGTGTGTGTGTGTGTGTATGTGTGTGTGTGATGCTTGTATGAGAACATGTCTGCGTAATTCTAAACAGTAGCACTTCACTTCTCACAGTTCCAGAGCCCAGGAAGTCCAAGGTTAAGGCAAAGCCTCCTTCTCCAGCACAGCATGGTTGAGGACATCCATGACAGAAGAGCATGACAACCCAAAGCCACCAGCCCGCTGCCACGGGGACGGCGGGCCCTAGTCCACTGATGAGGACAGAGGCCCCATAATTGCTCTTGCAGTTACCCTTGCATTTTGGGGACAAAGCACCCAACCAAAAGAAGTTGATGGGAGCAAAGGGTTTATTTTGGCTTGCAGTCTCAGGGGGGAAGCTTCATGATGGCAGGGGACAGCACGGCATCAGCAGAGGTTGGACATCACCTCTGCCACGGCAGGTGAGAAACAGCAGCAGGAGAGCAAGCTGAATTCTGACAAGGGGAGCTGGCTATCACACCCCTAAGCCCGCCCCTAACAACACACGTCCCAAATTGCCATCAGCTAGAGACCATGCATTCCGAACATTTAAGTTTATGGGGGGGCATCTGACTCACACCACCACAAATCATATTCCACTCCTGTCCCTGGGGTGACCACATTTGCACTCCTACCATACCAAGAGTCAGTTGTCTCTGAGAGGAATTTTCTAACTCCTTGATGGGGTGGGGCAGGGAGGTGACAGTTGAGTCCTGCTTTAGGAGCTGATCAGTGGGTCAAGCTTGACTTTTCCTTCACACTGTTCATCAGGCCTGGTTTCTGCACCAGGATCCCATCTCCTCTATCCTTCCTAGAGAACAACCCACCCTCTGTTATCTTATGCCTGTGGGCAAGGTAGTCTCAATTGTGTGGACAATGTGACTGTAAGATTTCATAGATGTTCAGTAATGCCTCTTGTTGCCAGCGTTCCAGCACCCTCACCACAAGAAATACTTTATGCTCTGCTTCCTAAGACTTCCTGGGTTTGACATTGTGTCTGCCTGCAGCCTGCCCTAAACACTATCTCTCTGTACCTCTCTCAGATCAATCAATTGCCACCATATTGGAATTCTGCTTTCAAAAGAGCAGCTGAAGGACTGGGGAATGGCTTAATGGAAAAAAAAAAAAAGCAAGCTTGCTGTACGAGTATGATGTCTGGAGTGCAGATCCCAAGCACCTATATAAGTACTGGCTGGGTATGGCAGTCTACCCATAATCCCCCTGGGAAGGTGGAGACACAGGAGAAAGCTGGCCAGGTAGACTAGCTGAATCAGTGAGCTCTGGGTTCAAAGGAGAACTCCTGCCTTAGAAAATAAAGTGGAGAATGATCAAGGAACACATCTAACATTGATCTCTATACAAATGCATATAGAAGTGCTTGTGTGCCCGTACACATATAAAAATGTATGCACACATGCATAACACACACACACACACACACAGGAAAATCAAATTTAGTTGTGGGCCTGTGGAGATAGCTCAGCTGGCAAAGTGCTTACCATGTAAGCATGAGTGAGACAGGACAGAAAGACAGGGAAATTACAAGGACATGAGAAGGAAAGAACTCAGGAGTCTGGTTGAAACCTCTCACCAGCAGAGAAGGAAGAATTCCAGCACAACTGACAACTGCTTTCTCCATCTCCCAGCTGTAAACCCATGGCTTCCTTAGAATCCCACAAGAAACCCCATTTATAGTAGAGGACATATTCTAACCCCCCTGTGCAGCCCCAGTGGCTCCTATCAGATTGTAACCCCATCCAAATCCCTGTGGAGTCACCCTCTGATCTCACTTATGAAAATGAGAGAGAAGCTGGGCGTGGTGGTGCATACCTTTAATCCCAGCATTCAGGAGGCAGAGGTAGGAGGATCACTGTGAGTTCAAGGCCAGCCTGAGACTACATAGTGAATTCAAGGTCAGCCTGGGCTAGATCGAGACCCTATCAAAAAGAGAGAGAGAAGAAAAAGAAATGGTTGAGTTCAACCGCCAGAATCATGTAGAAATGCTGGTAATGGTGACATGTATTTATAATCCATGCACTGGGGAGGTGGAGACAAGCATGTCCCTGGGGTTTGCTGGTCCGCCAGTCTAGCCTCATTGTGAGCTCTAGGCCGATGAGAGACATCGCATACATTAAAAGAAGTGGACAGTGTTCCTGAGTGTTCTTATGGCTTACACACACACACACACACACACACACACACACACACACACACATACACATACACACACACACACACACACGTGCATGTGTACCTGTGCACATGATTACACATACACACAAGCATGTATAAAGTTCAGCTAAGGGCTGGAGAGATGGATTAGTGGCTAAGGTGCTTGCCTACAAAGCCAAGGGTCCCAGGTTTGATTCCCCAGGACCCACGTAAGCCAGATGCACACAGGGGCACACGCATCTGGAGTTCGTTTATAGTGGCTGGAGCCCCTGGCATACCCATTCTCTCTCTCTTTCAAATAAATAAATAAAATAAATTTTAACAAAGTTCAGCTAACACCGCTCTGCTGTGATTCTTCTCATGTTTTACTAACTGATGTGAGCCCCTATCTTTTGATCTCTTTTCTGTCCCCATAATGGGGAGTTCAGAGGGAGTCAGAACACATGTGTGTTAGTTCATGATGCTTACAACACTTTCCATGAAGCCACAGCACCTGGAGCTATTAATCAGCCCATCTGTGTGCCCCTCCCTCCTTCCCCCACGTATGGAACAAACCACATTTCTAATGACACAGTCTCACCTTTTATTTGCAGTTGAGAGGCAAGGGAAGGAAAGTTCCTGATAGTTCCCATTCTCTTTTTGTGTTTTTTAAAAAAAATTTGTGTGCTTGAGTGTGTGTATGTGATGTACGTATGAGTGCACATCCACATGTGCCATGGCTAGTGTGTGTGAAGGTCAGAGGACAACACTAAGTGTTGGTCATTGCTCCCACCTTATTTGAGATGGGGGTCTTTTGTTTGCTGCTATCCCATGCACTTCCTAGTCTGTCTCCACCTCCCATATCACTGAGGGCATGATGGGATTATGGACATAAGCTATTGCATCTAGTTTTACGTGGGAATCTGAACTCCAGCCCTTATGCTTTATCCACTGAACCATCTCCCAGCCCCAGCTCCATCTTCAATGCTTATCAGAGGTGGGGGTGAAGCAACCGCTGCTAGTTCCAGAGCGTTAAACCTGTTTGAGGAACTCTGAATACACCAAGCTTAGGTGAGTGAAACCGTTACTCAAGCCTTTGCTAAAGGTCTTAATGCCAGGTCCTATGGGAAACAATGCTGAGTGCCATCAGCGAGAACCCTCATGACTTCACCTCAGGAAACGTTCTCTGGCTGATGTAGAAAAGGTTGATGCGGGGATGGAAAGAGTCACAATCCCATTGTCAGGTGTTTATGTAGACGGAAGAACTGCGAAGAGTGCTGTGGACTGGGCTGAGAGGTCTCTAACCTGAGCCCGGGTTTCAGCGGGACACTGCAGATGGCTGTACCTGTCTCTTCCCCAGGATGAAGAAGGTTTCATTCACACACTGTCCCTTAGGCTTCTCACGAGTGAAGAGAGCCGCAGAGGACTTGTCAAAGACCTCCTTTGACTATTGAGGTGCAGTTTGAATCCCAGGTTGGGTGCCTTGCCTGGCAGACCCTGTTCTGAAGGATTCTATGCCTGAGCAGCTGCCAGGAGGTTGGAGGGGCACTGGAAACTGCTGGGGGTTGGGCTCACTCCTGAACACTGACTAATTTTTATTCAGTGGGCAAAAGCAGCAGGGTGGCATTGAAAAAACACACAAAGCCTTCAGATTCTGTATGGGGGGGGGTATTTAAAAAATTCCCTTTTTCTCACACTCTGAACATAGCCAAAAGCATTGGAACTTAGCCCACACTGATCATATCATAGGTGACAGTGAAATCCAGGCCACCCGAAATCAATGAATCCCTAACAAGGCACAACTGGCTGTTGGAACTTGTCTCCAGAATTGTGACATTGCCAATTGGGTAAAGGTTGTCTAAACACACTTACCCTCGTGTGTAAAGTATTTCCTTCCCAACAAGGAATGCTTATAAAGCTATGCTTTCTGCTCACACTTGTAGAAAAAAACCAGTTGTATTACTCCATCAGTTCTGAGTGTCATGATGTGTGGACAAGATGAAATATCCAAGTGGCCTATGCAGTTGTAATCTAGCCCCAGGGTCTGTGGTCACAGGCTGAGAGTGACAGCAGGTGGAAAGATAAGGTGCAGTGGGAACAGACAAGTGAGATATAGTGGGGAAGACAAAACAGCCTCCCAAAATACCTCTTTCAGTCTTAACCTGGTACCTGGCAATGCACCAGATCTTGGCAGTGTGATCAAACTTAAGATCTCAAGATGAGAGCATCTTGGATTCAGAGCCCAACTTAATCTAACCTACTAATTGGAAGGTTTCCAGGCAGGAGATAGTAGAAGGAGATTCAAGATTCACACAGACGTTTTAGGCAAGAAAGTCACGTGGAGAGGGAGGCAGAACCTGGTGAGATGCTACCACAGCCAAGGAATATGGGAGCCTGCTGGGAGAGACAAGGATTCCCCATGTATTAGTTATTTTCTCACTGCTGTGACCAAAATACCTGCCAAGAAGGAACTGAGGAAGGAAGGGTTTATTTTATCTTTCTATTTGAGTAGATGCAGTCCATGTCAGTAAGGAAGAGATACAGCACGAACACGAAGCACATACAGTCCACAGTCAGGAAGGAGAAGTGCAGAATGTCTGTGCTCAGCTTGCTCTCTGCCTTTACGTATTCCAGGACCTCAGCCCATGGAATAACGCCACCCAAATTTAAGTGGGTCCTCCCTCTGGTCAGCTATGGCTTGTTGAAATGTCACTTCTTCCAGTCATGGGGGATGGAGGTGAAAACTCATTATCCAGTGAGGGTCTTCCTTCCCTCTTGTAGATGGTGAGGGTCCTCCTTCCCTCTTGTAGACGGTGAGGGTCCTCCTTCCCTCTTGTAGACGGTGAGGGTCCTCCTTCCCTCTTGTAGACGGTGAGGGTCCTCCTTCCCTCTTGTAGACGGTGAGGGTCCTCCTTCCCTCTTGTAGACGGTGAGGGTCCTCCTTCCCTCTTGTAGACGGTGAGGGTCCTCCTTCCCTCTTGTAGACGGTGAGGGTCCTCCTTCCCTCTTGTAGACGGTGAGGGTCTTCCTTCCCTCTTGTAGCCGGTGAGGGTCCTCCTTCCCTCTTGTAGCCGGTGAGGGTCCTCCTTCCCTCTTGTAGACGGTGAGGGTCCTCCTTCCCTCTTGTAGACAGTGAGGGTCTTCCTTCCCTCTTGTAGCCGGTGAGGGTCCTCCTTCCCTCTTGTAGCTGGTGAGGGTCCTCCTTCCCTCTTGTAGCCGGTGAGGGTCCTCCTTCCCTCTTGTAGCCAGTGAGGGTCCTCCTTCCCTCTTGTAGCCGGTGAGGGTCCTCCTTCCCTCTTGTAGACGGTGAGGGTCCTCCTTCCCTTGTGTAGACGGTGAGGGTCCTCCTTCCCTTGTGTAGACGGTGAGGGTCCTCCTTCCCTCTTGTAGCCGGTGAGGGTCCTCCTTCCCTCTTGTAGCCGGTGAGGGTCCTCCTTCCCTCTTGTAGACGGTGAGGGTCCTCCTTCCCTCTTGTAGACGGTGAGGGTCTTCCTTCCCTCTTGTAGATGGTGAGGGTCCTCCTTCCCTCTTGTAGATGGTGAGGGTCCTCCTTCCCTCTTGTAGACGGTGAGGGTCCTCCTTCCCTCTTGTAGATGGTGAGGGTCCTCCTTCCCTCTTGTAGACGGTGAGGGTCCTCCTTCCCTCTTGTAGACGGTGAGGGTCCTCCTTCCCTCTTGTAGATGGTGAGGGTCTTCCTTCCCTCTTGTAGATGGTGAGGGTCCTCCTTCCCTCTTGTAGACAGTGAGGGTCCTCCTTCCCTCTTGTAGACAGTGAGGGTCCTCCTTCCCTCTTGTAGACAGTGAGGGTCCTCCTTCCCTCTTGTAGACGGTGAGGGTCCTCCTTCCCTTGTGTAGACAGTGGCTTCCCCACTGTGGCCTTGCATGGTGAAGACAATGGTGTATTATGATGATGGTCTAAATCCCAGCATTCCCTCATGGGATGCTGACTAGACCCAATTACCTCCCACAGGTTCCATCTCTGAATACCTTCATTTTGGGGACACAATTCAGTCCACCACACTCCCCTACTATATAGGTGCCCCTCCAGTCAATTTAGTACTTGGGACTGCATAGTCTTTATGCACAATGCTGCAGTTACCTTTTTGTTGCTGGGACAAAACTCCCAACCAAAAGCAGCTGACGGGAGCAAAGCATTTATTTTAGCTTACAGTCTCCAAGGTAAAGTTTAGCATGGTAGGGAAAAGAGGTCAGAGAGGAGGCCAAACATCACATCTTGCCATAGCTGGCAGAAAGCAGCAAGAATGAGCTGAGTTCTGGTGGGCGGGGGGGTCTGAACACCCTTAAATATGCCCTTAGTGGCATACCTCATCCAGCAAGGCTCTACCTCCCAAATTGTCACCAGCTGGAGAGAAAGTATTTAAAACACATGAATCTATAGGAGGACATTCCAGTTTCAAACCACCACACATACAATAGGCAAAACAACTTGTGCTGATAGCAGTAGGCTAATTTAACCTGAAGAAGAGGTTTTACTTTTGGAGGACAGAGAACAACTTCAGGTGACATTCCACAGTAATGCTGCCCACCTTTTAAAAAAAATATATATATTTATTTTTATTTGAGAGAGAAAAAGAGGTAGATAGAGAGAGAATGGGCATGCCAGGGCCTTTAGCTGCTGCAAATGAAATCCAGACACATGTACCACCTTGTGCATCTAGCTTATGTGGGTCCTGGTGAATCCAACTGGGGTCCTTTGGCTTTCCAGGCAAGTGCCTTAACCACTAAGCCACCTCTCCAGCACTTCTTCTTCTTCTTTTTTTTTTTTTTAGACAGGTTCTCTTATCAGCCTAGAACTCACTAGTTAAGAACTAGCCTTGGGCTTAACTAGAAACAAGTTAAAGATTAACCCAATAATTCTATTGAAGGTGACAGCAATCATTCAATAGGCCCATGAAGTGGGGTCTATTCAGCACCACTACCTCTCCTTTCTGTCGATCTTCAGCCTGGAGGATTCCCTGACTGGCTCACCTTCCTGTTTGGAGCTGAATGGTGTTCCCCAGGACTGCTCTCAAGTCATATGTTAACATCATAACCACCATGACGTCAGAATACAACTGTACTTGGACAGAGAGCTGTTGTCCTGATTTAAATCTGAAGTGTGCCCCTACTAGTGGTGCTATATTTAGAGGCTATAGAACTGTTAGCTATCAGGTGGAGTGTAGCTGGCAGAAATAGATCATGAGGGATGGGCCTTGCATGGTTATACTAGCTCCTAGTTCTGGCCTCAGTCTCTGTTTCCTGGCCTGCTATATGAACAGCCTCTGTCACACACTCCCACTGCCTAAACTCTGTCACAGTTTCTACATCACAATGGGCTGAAACCCTCTGAAACCCTCCTCCTCCCACCAAGGACAGTAATGCGAAGACACAGGGAAGAGAGGCCCTTGTCAACACCTTGATCTCTTAGTTCTAAACTCCAGGACTGTCATTCAAGTCACCTGTTTTGTGGTCCCTTGTTATATCAGTTCCGCCTAGCAAATGAAGGCATCTTCTCTGATAATAATTCAAGAAGAATCCTTACTCTCAGTCACTCACCACCCCTCAGCCTCACTCACCGTCAGCCTGTCAGAGTTTAGGGAAGGCTGCTTAAAGGACATGGGCTTGGAGCTTCCAGTACACACTGGGATCCCTGTTCATGCCTGGGTAACTAAGATTTTAGAGCAAGTTTCTCAACCTCTTGGAGACTTCATCATCTATAAAACTAGAGAGAATGAACCCTCTGAAGCTGTATAGATTAAATGAACTAAGATGAGTTGAAAGACGAATTGAGAGGTTTACAGTGGCACATACCTATGATCTCAGCACTCACAAAGCTGAAGCAGAAGGATTTCAAGCTTGAGGCCAGCTTGGGATAGGCTAACCTGGGCTACATATCAAAACCAAGTAGGGACTAGGGAGATAGCTCAATCAATGAAGTGCTTGTCTTACAAGCATGAGAACCTCAGAACCACCCCCCAAATCCAGACATGGTAGTATACACTTATAATTCCAGAGCTGGGAAGGTAGAGGATCCCTGGGGCTCACTAGCCATCCAGTCTACTCTACATAACAATACATGTCTCAAAAAAACGGTGGATGGTACCTGAAGAACAACACCAAAGGTTGTCTGTATACACACACACACATCCACTCATACACACACTTGTATGTACACACACATGAATACTCACCTACACAAAAAAAATTCAGAAGAAGAATCACTGTATCTGAGGCCTTGTTATCGTGTGCAGCAGTTAAAATCTATTGTCAAGTTGATCACAGTAGGAATCAAGTAAGGGGCACACTTCTTGGGCAGTCTGTGGGGGCATTTCCTGGAAAGATTGATGGAAGGAGGAAGAGCTTCTTTAAAAGTGGTGGTCCTTGTGGTGGTGGACTATATACAAAGACCTCCAAGAAAACCCAGGGCCTTGGGTTGGCTGCCGTGCTGCTTGCTGGTGTGTGCATCTACTGTGCTGTGACCATCCTTCACAAACCCCAGAGCCCAATCTCACTGGCCCTCCAACACAGACTGAAGACCAGCAACTCTCCAAGAATCTTCCAGACCTTCAGCATCAGATTGGGACTGCTGAGGCATCCATCCTCATGGACCAAGCAGCTAGCAGGTTCTCGGCTTCTCCAGTCTACAGATAGCCATTCTTGGTTTGCCTAGTCCATATCTGATAAATCCCCTTTGTATTAACATTCATATATGGGTTCTGTTCCTCTAGAGAACCCTAACACAACACCTTTGCATCTTCTCCCATCTTACCTATCATAGGGGCTATTAACTGTATTTTCTTGTTCACCCTTGAGAAGCCTGCCTCTTTGGAGCAAACGTCTGTAGGAGCTGGACCCTGTCTTCTACTGTGTGCAGGTAAATCTTCTAATCATTTGACTTTGTGGAAGTGGAGAAAGTGGAGATTGTAAGTGTGACCAGTTCAACCAAACTCTCCAATCAGGCTGTGAGCTCTTGAAGGAGTGTCAGAGTGACATAACTTCCAGAAGTGACCGTAGAGGGTCAAGTGTCCTGGTGGTGTGTGTTCAGAGGATAGTGCCATGGGTGGGTGGTGTCTCAAGCAGCAAGGCTCACAGCTCCTAGTCTTTTAAAATTAATGAATGTGGGCTGGGGAGATGGCTTAGCAGTTAAGGCGCCTGCCTGCTAAGCCTAAGAACCCGGTTCCAATCTCCAGGTCCCACATTTAGCCAGATGCAGTGACGCAAGGGCACAATGCTGCACTTGCCCACAAGGGGGCGCACACATCTGGATTTTGTTCACAGCAGCTGAGAGACTGCTGGTGTGCCCATTCTCTGTCTCCCTCTCCCTCTCTGTCTGTCTCTCTCTGTGTCTCTCTCCAAAAATAAAATAATAATTTTTTTAAAATTAATGAATGAATTAATTTTATGAGTAGTCCCCTTCCCACTTTCATGCCTTTGTTTCTGTGAGCCACTGAGTTTAATTAGGGCTGCATGCACACGCATGGATGGGGAAAGAGAAACAGGCAACTTACCAGTGACTACCCCACTGAAGAAAATACCTCTCCCCTCCTCCCAGCAACCATTGCCTATCAATAGGGAGACATGGGCCTCATGAGTCCCTCTCATTCATGACGACATGTTGATGGGCTGCATCCAGGTCTTTATGCTCCTCCTTCTCGGTGGCTCCCAAGCCTACAAATCATGGGCCTGGCAGATACCTGCATAGAATCTCCTCCACTTTCTCCTCCCACTGCCCCTGCTTTGCTTGTGTGCTTCCTGCCTTGTGTTCTAGTTCCGTGATTCCTCGTGCATCCTTCTACTTCTAGTTCTCCTCAGCTTCGTCAGTCTGAGATCATCATACCCGGATTTGTTTTAAAGATCCAAGATTCCACATTATTTACAAAATATTAAACTTGAGAGTCAAGAGCTTCAGTCTTTTAGAAATGAGGTATTTTCAATTAGCCGTGGTATTGGGTCTCCAAAATTCCAACAGATAGTGAGAAAAAAATGATCTCCTGGGAGCTTGGGAGATGGATTAGAGGGCAAGAGCATCTGAGAGCCCAGCATGAGAGCCTGATGGTATGTGAGACTGCCTGAGTTCGATTCTCAGCACTCATGTCCAAAAAAGCTGCACATGCCGGGCGTGGTGGCTCACGCCTTTAATCCCAGCACTCGGGAGGCAGAGGTAGTAGGATCACTGTGAGTTCAAGGCCACCCTGAGACTATAAAGTTAATTCCAGGTCAGCCTGGGCCAGAGTGGTGAGACCCTACCTCGAAAAACAAACAAAACAAAAAAACAAAACAAAACAAAAAAAACCCAAAACAACAACAACAACAACAAAACAACAAAACATGGCCATGCACTTCTGTAAGCCCAATCCATGAGGGACAGTTACTCAAGAATTGCTAGGGTTCCCTGTCCTAAAAATGGCAGTTCTTAGTTGAGTGAGAGACTTAATCTCAAGGAAATACATAGATGAAGGGTAGAGGACACCCAACGTTCCCCTCTAGCCTCTGAATGTATGCACATGGACACATTCACCCTCGCACATGTGTGCATACACCACATACATCACATCACACCACACATATTCCCCACACCAAGAACAATGGAATTCTAATTTTGCCACTGATGGAAAGATCTGCTTCAAGTAGGAAATAAAAAATGATGTTTTCTATAATTCAAAAAAAGCAAACCCAGGCTGGAGAGATGGCTCAGCAATTAAGGTGCTTGCCTGCAAAGCCTATCAACCCAGGTTTGATTCCTCAGTACTCAAAGTCAGATGCACAAAGTGGTGCATGTGTCTGGAGTTTGTTTTCAGTGGTTGGAGGCCCTACTGTGCTCATTCGTTCTCCCTCTCTCTGCTTGAAAAAAATACATAAATGAAATATTTTTAAGCTGGGTGTGGCACACACCTTTAATTCCAGCACTCAGGAAGTAGAGGTTGGAGGATTGTTGTGAGTTCAAAGCCAGCCTATGAATTCACATAGTGAATTAAAATTCTTTTATGAAAAGCAAACCCTAGGCAGATATGTAACATTTTTCTCTGAGATTTCTATGCCATACTACCACAACCTTGAGGATGAAGCACACTGGAAAGATAGCCTAGTATGTGTCTAAGAGGTGGAATGTTGTCACAGAGGAGACAAAAAAATAAATAAATAAAAAGGAAAGCTGGGGTGGCAATCCCACGTAGAATCCACATGAGAAGACCATCTCTTCCAGTCCCAGCCCAAGTACTGGCAACCACGCACACATCACATAGTCAAGAACCCACATGTGCACTCATACACACAGACTTCTAAGAGCTTTCTACTCTTAGATTTCTAGGGCAAACGTCTCTATCAGATTTTCTTGTTCCTTAGACATTTGTTGCTTGGACGTTGCTCATACCTCTAAGAAATATGGCATACACAGTGCAGACATGCAAGTAGTCCTCTAAATAGCCATTCTCTGGAGTCACTGTGACAAAGCACCTGCTGTAAACTACCTAAGGGAGGAGAGCTTATTTCTGCTTGGGGTTTCAGAGGATTCAGTCCATGGTTACATGGCCCTATATGCTTGGGAAGAACATCAGGGTGATGGGAACATGGGATGAAGAGCTTGTTTGTGGTGGGCAGGAAACAGAGAGGGCCAGGCATTGGGGTCAGGTGTAACCTTCAAGGGCCTAGTACTTTCTCCACTTAGCCTGACCATCTAGAGTTACCATAACTTCCAAAAACAGCACCACCAATTAGGGACCAAATATTCACATTTCACATTTAAATCATAGCTACTTTCTTTTAAAAATATTTTTCTTTAGGGCTGGAGAGATGGCTCAGAGGTTTAGGCACTTGCCTGCAAAACCTAATGACCTGGGTTCAATATCCCAGGACCCATGTAAATCCAGATACATAAAGTGGTGCATGGATCTGGAGTTAATTTACCACAAATGGAGGCCCTGGAGCACCCATTTCTCTCTGCCTGTCTCTCTTATCTCTATTTCTCACTGCTTGCAAATAAATAAATAAATACATACAAATATTGAAAATTTATTTATTTATGTATTATGAGAGAAGGGGAGAGAATGTACATGCCAAGGCCACTTGCCACTGCAAATGAACTCTAGATACATGTGCCACTTTGTAGGTGTGGCTTTTATGTGGTTACTGAGGAATAAAACTCAGGCTGGCAGGCTTTGCAAGCAAGTGCCTTTAACAGCTCATTCATCTCCCCAGTCATAACCAACCTCTCAATAGACAACCTCCGTCTCAAAATATTAAATGGAAAATTCCAGAAATAAGCAAGTCACAAATTTTAAACTTCACAGTATTCTGAGTAGCATAATGAAATTGTTCACCAACCCATGCTGTCCTACCCAAGATGTCAGTCATTGAACTGTTTGTTCAGTATATCTGTGTTATTTATAATGCTTCCTGCCCATTAGCCACTTAGTAGCCATCATAGTTTTCAGTCACTTATTGAATTCATTTTACTTAATAATGCTCCCAACTACACACACACGTGCGCGCGCATGTGCACACACACACACACACAGACTGTGCATGGTTTCAGGCATTCACTGTGAGTCTTGGAACACATGGTCCATGAATGAGGGGTTGACTACAGCTGGGTATGATAATCTGTTACTAGCTGGAATGTGAACTCACCATTATGTGTATCACTGTGGCCACTCTTAAATTTCACTGTGTTTTGGGATTAGCCACACTGCAGAAAGACACAAAGATATGAGAAGTAAATTGGAAAAAGATCTGCAGTAACAGATTTTTACATCATAAAAGAGTAAATTATTAGGTGTTAGAAAAATATAAATGTTGCAAACAGTGTATTTTATATACTCCTCCAAGAATGAAAATATGCCACATTTGGAGGGAAAAAAAGGCGCTGGTTAATGGGATCCCTGGCTGACCTCCTTCCGTTAACCCTTAGTGCTGCTTTGCTGTTAATGAGGCAGAAACTCAGTCACACAGAGGAGAGAATCCCAACAGAGGCCTGGAGGAGATGCAGCCTGGAGAGTAATTATTGCCTCATTAAACAGTGAGATGGAGTTGTTGCAAATTTGGGGGTATGGCAGTTAAAATGTACTTTATGAACATGCTTTTAAAAACTAAGAATTTCACAAATAACTGAAAGAGTAGTTTACAGAAATGCACTTCCTTATGGAGTCAGATTATGAAATGAAACAGAAATGGAGGGGGGATGTAAAAGGATGCTGTGAAATGTGAAACAAGATGGAAACCCCTTTCAGGCCAACTGGCATGAATCTTGGGGCTGCCATTGCCAAGTACCATAAACAGGACAGTTGAAAGCAGTCTGTTGTTTAACTGTTCTGGAGGCTAGAACTTGGAAATTACAATCTCTCTGAAGGCTCCAGGGAAGGCTTATTCTTGGTCTTTTATCTTCGAGTGGTCACTGGCCCGGGCTCTTAGGCATACTGTGGCTTACTGCAGCATTAATTACATGACCTTCTCATCCTATATTTATCTGAATTTACATTTCCCTTTTCTTGTAAGGACATTGATGACTGGATTAAATACACTTGATATGGTACAATTCCTTTGCTCAAAGTCGTCTTCAAAGACTCTGTTTCTAAATAAGGTTCATTCACAGGTACTGGGGTCAGCACTTCATTACCTGGTTCCTGGTCCACTCTATTGCCATAAAGACAGCCATGCTAGCGATGCTTTATTATGTACACAAATGACAACAATAGCCTGGTGTTCAAAGTGGTGAGCAATGACAGATGCTGCCTCAAATAAGGTGGAAGGTGAGGACTGATGCATAGAGCTGTCCTCTGACCTCTACATATGTGCCATAGCACGCATGTATTCACACATGCATGTACACTGACACACACCACCACCACCAACAACAACAACAAAGAAACAAACAAATAGAAACAGCAAAGAAAGAAGTCTCCAATCAAGAAAATTTGGTGAGAAAAATGAGTCTGTGGTATTTGAACCAGCCTCAGCTTAAGAGGGTGGAGATTCTACTTTAGACTGTGACAACCCAAAACACAGACCTGACGTCCTACTACAGACACATGACTTCATTCCTGGGAGGAGCAGGAGGATGGAGTTTCTCCACCTTCCCCCCACTACCTGTTACTCACAAAGTTCCATGAGTACCAATGGCAGGTGGGGTCTCCACTCTGCTAAGAAACCCACAGCCCTAGCCAAGGTTGGCCCATCTCTAGACGTGGTAGTTTCATGACAAAGGAGACCAGCTGACCTCTGTCTGCTCCCAACTTCTTCACACTGAAGCTAGATATAACCTCTGGTCTCAAATCTAGAGCCCTGCCTCAGATGTTTCTTTTCTGAGAACTAGAGGAGAATGGGCAGGCGAGGTAATTTCTTCCCAAAGGAACTGACTTCATGTTCAATAGACTTGGAGCAAGTCCAGCCCAAGACTCCTCTCAATTCAGTACAGGAAGCAGTGAAAGGTGGCTAGGAGGAGATTCACTATCTAGGTTTGTATGAGAGCATCTAGAACCAGTCACCTAGGAGAAGCCTTCCTGGGATCAAAATGAATTTCAGGACTGACCCAAGAAATTATTCCTTCAGAGAAGCCATAGAGTGATCGGCTAGGTTGAAAACAACAGGTCCATTAGCCACCATTAGTGATGTTTATCAGGTAGATGTGGTCAGAAAGTCAAGGCAGGGCTGGAGGGAAGGCTTAGGGGTTAAGGTGCCTGCCTCCTAAGTCTAAAAATGCCCATTCAATTCTCCAGGTCCAGGTTTAGCCAGATTCAAAGTGATGCAAGGGCGCAATGCCACACTTGCCCACAAGGGGGCATACACATCTGGAGTTTGTTCACAGAGGCTGAGAGGCTGCTGGTGCACCCATTCTCTATCTGTCCCTCTCTCTCTGACTCTCACCAAAATAAATAAATAAATAAATAAATAAATAAATAAATAGATAGATAGATAGATAGATAGATAAATAAATAAATAAATAAATAAATAAATAAATAAATAAATCCAAGACAAATTCCCCGTCATCCAATACTTCATGGACCATTCAGAGCAATACTAAAGGCTCAGTGTGTGTGTGTGTGTGCGCGCGCGCGCGTGTGTGTGCGCATGTGTCCTGTGCTTCTGACACTCAGCAAGATAAGCAGTAGAGTGATCTTTCCTCAAAGAGAGAGAGACAGTCAATAGACAAACAATAGCAAGCATTGGAGGAGGGGAGGACCAGTGGTATTTCAATATATTACCCAACAACACGCCAAATAATGAACAACAAAAGTGTCACAAGATATTGTGATCACATTGTGGCAAAAACAGATGAATATGCTTGTGTCTTTCCACAATGTCAGAATTTATTAAAGAACAATAAATTCATAAAATAAAGTAACACTTTCAATGACAGCAATTTACCAGGTACTCCCGCTTTCCTGGATAGAGCTGGCAAAGACAAATGAAGGTTCTTTTAATACAATCTTAATTTCTAATGCTAACTCTCAAAGCACATATTGCACATCACACAGTAAATATGTCTATGTTCATGTCCATAATCATGTACCTATCTCTCTGTTTCTATCTATATATGCACATTTTGTGGGTTACAGCATGACTACAAGGGGTTAAAAATGCAAAGAGTTTCAAAGAGGCCAGATCTGGGAAACTGATAGAAGTTTACAAGTCTAGCTGGGCATTTGAGAGGCAGAGGGTTGTTGTGAGTTTAAGGCCACCCTGAAACTACATAGTGAATTCCAGGTCAGCCTAAGCTAGAATGAGACCCTACCTTCAAAAACCAAAATAAATAAATAATAAACAAACAAACAAACAAACAAGTCTCTGCATTGGTAAGATAACCTGCTGCAGGAGATGCTGCTGCTCTTGGAGTTAGGACCCAGCTGCAGGAGCCAGGCAAAGTAAAGGATAAGACCAGGTCCGGATGAATGGACAGATGGATGGCAGGTCAAGATGGGCAAATAGGTGGACAGACAGATGGAAATTGAGTAGACAGCATCAACAGTGGAACCAAGCTGACTTAAGCCCCTGGAACATTCAGGAGTTCCTTGATGTACTTTCCAAGCAGTCAGGTCACAGGTCAGTGGGGCTGACAAAAACAAAGTGCTAGGTGTTCACTCTTTTATGGGGTCCAGATGAAGAGGTTACATCCTTTCCTGGTCTGATATGCCCAATAAGATCTTGGGCCAGGTCTTCCTGAGAGGATTTTAATGCACCCATTTGCCCCTACAGTTCCAATTCACCCTGATAAATTTGTATGGTAGCACTCTTTCTACTCCAAGGAATAAGTCATTAATTTATTAGTCTGTGCCACATAATTGGTGCTGGATGTATGATGTCATTTACATGTATACCAATGTGCAAAGTCATCTTCCACCCACAAAATGGAGTCAAAAGCTGCTTATAAAATGGAGTCCCTTAGGGTAAGTATCAGGCTGAAAAGCCACTGTTTTACGCAATATATGGAGTGACTTAAAACAAGACACAATCTGATCTCAACACAAGGCAAGCAAACAAATAAGAAAGTATAATCCATATAGCTGATTAAAAAAATGATAAAAAATGCCTTTAAGAATGACAAAATGTTAGACTTATTAGAAAAGGGCTCAAAGATCCATTATAAGTATATTGTAGCAGACAGCTTCAGGTTTGCTGAGATGAACTTCCAGACCAGGCACAATTATGGAGGAAGGGATATTTATTTAAGCTTACAGATCCAGGGTAAGTTCCATATTGGCAGAAGAAGCTGGCCTTGCTTTCACAGGTCCAAGCACACAGAGAGAAGCCACAAGCAAGAAGCCAAAAGCCACAAAGTGCACTTCAGGAACTCCAGGGAGCTAAGCACTTTGCATATCTTTAGATTGGAATTTCAAATCCACCACCACACCTTAGGGCAGGACTCTAAGATCTACCTCCTGAGCCAGTTGGCTGCAGATCTAAATTACAAACTGTAATAAAACATTGAATATATTGGGGGGCATCTATTCAAACTACCATATTACACCCCTGGCTCCTAATAGATTCAAAACCATCACACATTGTAAATTGTATTCAGTCCAATTTCAAAGGTCCCTACAATCTTTACCAACTTAAGGTGATTCCAAAGTCCCAAGTCTTCTCTGAGATTTAAGATTGTCTCTTAGCTGGGAGTCCTGTAAAATCAAACAAGTTGTATACTTTCAACATATAAAGGCACAGAGTAAGTGTTTTCAACTGGTATAAGGCATAGCAAGGAGAGACTAGAACAATGAAAACTCAACCACCTTCAAACAACCATCAAACTTCTGCAGTTCAAGTCCAGTATAACCAGAGACAGCCAGTCTCCAGATTTTCCAATTCCACCCCTCCAGCTGGGCAGAGTATCCAGGGAAAACTTTCATCCCAAGCCAACAGTGCACTCCATGGTAGCCCTTGCATAGCCCTAGTATATCCAAAACGTCTTCAGGTCTCCATGCAAACCACAGTCCATCTTCCAATAGATTTTCAGCCTATCAGGGTCATCATGCCATGCCTCATTCCACATCTCAGCAGCAGCTCCTGGAACTCTGTGCACTTCATGAATACTCCATGCATTTTTCATGCTCCCAAAACTAGTATCAGGTGTGCAGGAAACAGCCATATTCTTAATTCAGGGACAAAATAAATTGTAACCTTGAAAAGCAGGTTTCTTTTCCAACCAACTCTTTCCAAAAGAGTTTGCATTTCTGTCACAGTCTTTCCTCAGGCATCCTCTCCATTGTTTTAATGTAAAGCAGTTGGGCCATCTTCCTTAATATTGCTAATGTGTTTGACAATAGCAACTTCAGTAACCAAAACCAATCTCAGTGCCTGCAATTTTAACTTGCTTGAGGTTTTCCATCTTAAAATCTTAAATCTCTCAGTCTAATATCTTTAGCCAAGCATATCAGTCTATTACAAATTTAACCTTAACCAAACTCTCTGGGCCTGGTCAGCAGAACGCAGCCATCCCTTATGCCAGTAGCCCATTTCCAACAAAGCACTCTGCAGTCTTTCCTTCCTTTTAAAAAGACCATTAGCCAAGCCTCGAAGTTCAATACTATCTGGACTTAGCATTCTCAAACTCTCATCAGAATAGTTCATAATACTTGGCTTACCACTCCAGAAGGCATCTTCAGTTGCAAGCACCAAGTCCATGCCCATTGCTCCAAAACAAAAGTTCCAAAAGACCAAAATCAACATGATCAGTTTCATCTCACCCCACATTCTGGCACCAATTTCTGTAGCAGGCAGCTTCAGGTTTGCTGAGATGAACTTCCGGACTAGGCACAGTTGTGGAGGAAAGGATTTTATTGAAGCTGACAGATACAGGGGAAGTTCCACAATGGTGGAAGAAGCTGGCCCTGCTTTCACAGGTCCAAGCAAAGAGAGAATCCACAAAAGCCACAAAGCACACTTCAGGAGGAAGTAGGCACTTTGCATATCTTTATATTGGAATCTCAAGTCCACCACCACACCTTAGGGCAGGACTCTAGGATTCACCTCCTGAGCCAGTTGGCTGAAGATCTAAATTACAAACTGTAATAAAATACTGAATATATTGAATGGGCCATCTATTCAAACTACCACATATGTTAAAAGAAAACATAGTTAAAGTAGTAAAGGAAGGCATTGTGACTGTGTTGCATAGACAAAAAGATTATCAGTAAAGAGATAAAGTTATGCTTTAAAAAAGAGCTAAATTGTCTGGAATTGAAAATTTGCTAAGTGAAATAAATACTGAAGGAACCCAACAGAATATTTGAGCTGGCAGAAGAAAAGATAAGTAAACTTGAAGTTATAGATCAGTAGCTATGTAAGCTGAAAAAGAGAGAAAAAGCACCTCAGAGAAATGGAATGGGGCACCACTAAGACGTATATAAAAGGAGTACTGGAAGGAAGGAAGAGAAAGGAGCAGAGAGAATATTTGAAGAAATATTGACTGAAAAACTCCCCAAATTTCTTGAGAAAAAGCCTGCATCTCTCTTTTCTTGCAGTGTCTTTGCTTTTGATACTAGAATAATGATCACAGAATGAGGAACCATTCTTTCAGCAGCCATTTCTGAAAATCTGTACTGGGAATTGCTCTAGTTTCTGGTCCAGTTCTCCAGTGAACCCATTTGGACCTGGTGCTTTCTGTTGTAAGTTATGTATTATTGATTCTTTTTGTTTAACAGACAAAAATAGCTCTAATCAGTTGTCTGTTCATTTTGTTTGTGTAGTGGCAGGTTGAGTCTTTCCACAAATAAGTTCATTTTATCTAGGTTATCAAATCAATGGGCAGTTTTTCATAGTAGTCTCAAATTTCTTGAAATATAATAACAACACATTCAGGAAACTCAACAAACTCTAAGTAGTGGGTTTGGGAAGATGGTTCAGTAGTTAAAAGCACTTGTTTGCAAAACCTGCTGGCCTGGGTTCAATTCCCAAGCTACCCATGTAAGCCACACAAAATGTGGCACAAGTGTCTCATCTTTGTTTATAGAGGCAAGAGACCCTGAGGCACCACTTCTCCACACAAGCAAACACATGCAAATAAATAAATTTTAAAAATTTAAATTCCAAGTAGGATAAGTGCAAAGAAATCCCCAGATACACATATCATAGTAAAAAAGATGAAAATTAAAGCAACAAGAGAAAAATGACCCATTACTTCTGAGGAAACTCCAATAAGACTGACAATTAACTCTGTGGAAGAACTAATGAAAGCTAGAGGGCAGTGGTATGACATATTTAAAATACTCATGAACAAAAATATTCTAAACTCTCTTATCAAAGGTGTGTTTAAAAAAAAAGAAAATGAAATAAAGACTTTCCCAGATAAATGAAGCCTGAGAGAATTTGTCAGTAGCCATCCTTCCTTAGAAGACACACTAAAGGGAATTCTTCAGACTAAGAACAAGTGACCTCCAAAAGTAATTTGAATTCACATACAATAAATAGCACAAGTAATTATGTAAGGCAACTTAAATTAATACTTTTCTCTTTCTTTTCTTACCTGATTTTAGCACATTTTATCAAATAATATGGATGTAATGTTTTTGCTATCTAGAACACATAAATTTGTAGGATGCATGCAATATATTTGGCAATGCAGCACAAAGGAAGTGGAGAAGGCACAGCTTTATTGGACTATAAAATAAAGATGCCTGGTAAGGTATTAACAATGTATTATTTGATATATTACATTAATACATTTAATGTGTATAGATGACAATATTAGTACAACAAAGAGGAGAGAGGAATAATTATACAGGAATAATGTTTCTATACATCACTGTAATAATAGTATAAGAAGACAAATTGTAAGTCAGTTCTGATAAGATGTGTCTAGTAAACCCCAGAGCGAGCACGAAAAACTAAAATAATATAGTGGACTAAAAAGAGTAAAGAACTGAAAATGCTACATTAGAAAATGCTTAATATAAAAGAATGGTCAAAGCAGGACAGAGTAACAAAGATAGACATGAAGTATATAAAAAGGAAAAGAAAATTGGCAGAAATAAATTGAATTCTATCTGGAGGGTTGGGAAGATGGATCAATCAGTAAACACTTGCCGTGAAAGCATGAGGAGCTGGGTTCAGAGCTCCAGCCCCCACGTAAAGCTGTGTGCTGCTGGGTGCAACTATAATCCCAACTCTGGGGAGGTGGAGACAGGAGGATTGCTAAGGCTTGCTGGCTGGTTAGTCAACTTGAATCATTGAGCTGTAAGTTTAGGGAGAGACCTTTTCTCAAAACAATAAGATGGAGAGTGATTGAGGAAGACATCCAATTTTGACCCGGCCTCTACATAAAATGCACACACACATGCACATGCACCCACACACATATGAACAAGCAGGTACATGAATACATACCCCACGTACACATTCTAAAAAGGCTTAGTTACATCAATGACTTTTCATGTGTGCATTCTCTATGAAATGTCGTATAGTAACTATAAAACAAATTTCAAGTTCAAAAGATAGAAGTTACACAAAGCATAGTCTTTGACACACAACTCAATGGATGAATATGCCAGCAGCAGGAAAGAACTTGGGAAACTCATAACTATGTGAAAATTAAGCAAGCACACCTAAATAATGGGAGAGAAGTCAACAGGGAAATAAGGGCTGGGGTGTGTAGTGAAGGGGCAGAGAAGGTGCTTAGCATGTACCTGGCCTTGACTTTGGTGTCAAGCATCACAAAAGCAAACCAAGCCAGCAAAAGTGAAATCCAGAGAGTCCAAGGTGAACGAGAATGAAGACACAACCACAATGTATATCATGCAGCCAAAGCTGTGCTTGGAGCAAATGTTGTAGCTGTCCATGCCTGTGTTACATAAGAAGAGTTGCATGTGGTAGTGACACTTGTCACCCCAACACTTGAAAGTCTAAGGCAGGAGGATTGCAAGTTTAAGGCCAGCCTGAACTATAGAGTGAGATCCTCTTTTAAAACACAAAAAAGGGGAAAACCCCACCAAGATCTGAAATCAATACTCCAATTTTCTAACTCATGGCACCAGAAAAAGAACAATTGGGGAAAAAAATTATTAAATTTAGAGCAGAAATTAATGACGCATAGTAAAGAAATCATTGAACACAAGAGCTGGTTCTCTGAGAAAATTAGAAAAAATCTTTAGCAAGATTGACCAAGATAAAAAGAGAAAAATTTAGCCAGGCCTGGTGGTGCACACCTTTAATTCCAGCACTCAGGAGGCAGAGGTAGGAGGATTGTTGTGAGTTTTTGAGGCCACCCTGAAACTACATAGTGAATTTCAGGTCAGCCTAGGCTTCGAGCAAGACCCTACCCCCAATAATAATAATAATAATAACAATAATAAAGAATATCATAAACAATTGTACTCCAAAAAGTAAAATAACCAACAAAATGGGCAAATTCTTTGAAAGACACTGATTTTAAAAAGTCAATCCAAGCCTTGAGAGATTGCTTAGTGCTTAAGGTACTTGCCTATGAAGCCAAAGGACCCATGTTCTACTCTCCAGATCCTACATAAGCCAGATACACAAAGTGACAAAAGCATTCAAGGTTATACATGCACACAAGGTAGCGCATATGTCTGGAGTTCAATTGCAGTGGCTGGAGGCCCTGACATGCCAATTCTCTCTTGCAAAAGAAAAAAAAAAAAAAAAAAAAAAGGCCAGTCTGTTGGGCTGAACTCAAAAAAAAATAAAAAAACTAAAAAGTCAATCCAAACAAACCTGTAACAAGTGAAGAAACTGAATTAGTAGCAACAAAATTGCTTACAAAGCAAAAGTTTGGGCAGGAGGCATCACCACTAAATCCCAACAAACATTTAAAAAAGAACAGAATACAAATCTTTCCAAACAGAGAGGAGGAGCTAATATCTCCCCAGCATACATGAGGCCAATATTACCTAGCTACAGAAACCAGACAAATAACCAAAAAAGGAAAACTATAGATCCTTGTCTTTTATAAACATGGAGACAAAAGTCCTCAATAAAATATTAGCAAACCAAATCCAGAAACACAAAAGAAGCTATAGACCATGTTTCAAGTGGAATTCACCCCCAGGGTACAAAGCTGATTTAGCATCTGACGATCAGTTCGTATAAGATATACCAGTAGAACAAAAATAATCATGTACTACAGGCAGGGCACATACTTGACAAAATCCAACAATTGCTCATGATACAAAGTTGCAGGAAACAAGGGATAGGGGCCATTTAAATAGATGGAGGCCATCTATGAAGAGCCCACACCTCAATGCACCTGGGAAGGAAAGTGACCAAATACTTCCCTCCAAGATCAGTGACAAGATGAGACGGCCTGCTCTACTTACTTAGTCAACATTGTGTGTGTGTGTGTGTGTGTGTGTGTGTGTGTGTGTGTGTGGGCATGTGTGGGCATGTGGAGGCCAGAGGACAGCTCTGGCTGTCATTCTTCAGGTGTTGTCCACCTTTAGTGAGACAGGGTCTCTCACTAGCCTGGAACTCACCCAGTAGGCTAGAGTGGCTGGCCAGCGAGCCCCAGGGATCCACCTGTCTCCACCTCCCCAGCTCTGGGGTTACAAGTCTAGCTCAGTATTCAGCAGTCTTTATGTGGGTTCTGGGGATCAAACTCAAGTCCTCATGCTCACAAAACAATCACATTGACTGAGCCATCTCTCCAGCCTCTTTATTCAACATTAAGCAGACACTCTGGCCAGTACAATAAGGCGACAGGAAATAGTGAAATGCGTACAGATTAGAAAGGAAGAAATAAAACACTCTTTATCTGTCAATGACATAATCTATTTTTTTAAATTTTTATTTATTTACTTATTAGAGACAGAGAAAGGGAGAAAGAGAGAGAGAGAGAGAGAGAGAGAGGCAGGTAAAGAGAGAATGGGTAAGCCAGGGCCTCTAGCAATTACAAATGTACTCCAGATGCATGCGCCACCATGTGCATCTGGCTTAGGTGGTTCCTGGGAAATCAAGCTTCCAACTGGGGTCCTTAGGCTTCACAGGAAAGCACTTAACTGCTAAGCCATCTCTCCAGCCCATAATCTATTTTTAAAATATTTTATTTATTTATTTATTTGAGAGAAAGAAAGGGGGGGAGAGAGAATGGGCACACCAGGGCCTGCAGCCAGTGCAAAAGAACTCCAGATGCATGTGCCCCCTTGTACATCACACTTATTTGGGTCCTGGAGAGTCAAACCAGATTCCTTTGCTTTGCAGGCAAACACCTTAACCACTAAGCCATCTCTCCAGCCCTATTTTTTGCTTTTTTAAAAATATTTTTATAGCGGCTGGCTTAGCGGTTAAGGCACCTACCTGCAAAGCCTTAGAACACCCATTTGAATCTCCAGGTCCCATGTTTAGCCAGATGCAAAAGTGATGCAAGTGCACAATGTCGTACATGTGCACAAGGGGATGTACACATCTGGAGTTTGTTCATAGTGTCTGAGAAGCCCTTGGCAGCCCATTCTTTCTCTGCCTGTTCCTCTCTGTCTCTCTCAAGTTAAAAAAAATTTTTTTTATTGTGTGTGTGTGTGTCTGTTTGTGTGTGTGTTGAAACCTCTAGCCACTGCAAACAAATGAAAAAAAGGCATATGGCCTGAAGATATGGCTTAGTGGTTAAGGAGCTTGCCTGTGAAGACTAAGAATTCATGTTAGAATCTCCAGGTCACACCTAAGCCAGATGCACAGTGATGCAAGTATGCAATGTTGCACATGTGCACAAGGGGGCACACATATCTAGAGTTCATTTGCAGTGGCTGAAGGCTCTGTCACACCCATTCTCTCGTTCTCTCTGCCTCTCTCTCTCAAATAAATTTTAAAAAAAAGCATGTGCCATTTTCTGTGTCTGGATTTATGTAGGTGCTAAAGAATTGAACCCAGGCCAGCAGACCTTGCAAACACCTTTAACCACTGAGCAATCTCCCCAGCCCTACATAATCATATATAAAAAATCCTAAAGGATCCATGGGAAATTTTGACCAAAAAAAGTAAACCAAAAAGATTAGTTGCAGGGCTGGAGAGATGGCTTAGCAGTTAAGTCACTTGTCTGCAGAACCAAAGGACCTCGGTTCTATTCTCCAGGACCCACATAAGCCAGATGTGCAGGTGGCGCATGTGTCTGGAGTCTGTTTGCAGTGGCTGGGAGCCCTGGCAAGCCCATTTTCTCTCTCTCCCTGCCTCTTTCCCTCTCTCACTCTCTTAAATAAATAAATAAATAAAAATTTAAAAATTAGTTGCAGGATGCAAAAGCAATATACACCAGTGCATTACATTTCTATTTCTTTGAACTTAAGCTAAGAAAACAACTATTTACAATTTATCATAAAAATACTTTAGATTAACTAACAAAAACGCATAACATCCTCTGAAAATTATAAAACATCTCAATGAGATTAAAGATGATTTCAATACTAGAACATAGGTTGTGGATCCAAAGAGATAGTGGTGATACCCCTGGGCTGGAGTGATGACTTAGTGATGACTTCGGTTAAGGTACTTGCTTGCAAAGGTTGATGGCCCAAGTTTGAATCCCAAGTACTCATGTAAAGCCAGATGCCCAAAATGGCACATGCATCTGGAGTTCATTTGTTTTGGCATGAGGCCGTGGCATGCCTATTCTCTCTCTTTCTTTCACCCCTTTCTGCTCACAAATAATTTTTTAACAAGATGGCAGTACTCCATAAGTTAGTCGATGGATTCATTCCAGCCCTGTCAGAATCACACTGAACAGCTGCTTCTATGATTCGTACAGAAGTGCAAAGGACTCAGGATGCCAGAACAATCTGAAGAAAGAGCCGCTGAGTAGGCAAACTCTCGCTTCCTGATTCAAATATCACTATAAAACAATGGGAATTGGGGTGGGGAGATGGCATGGTGGATACAGTGCTTGCCACACAAACATGAGAACTTGAGTTCGGATCCCTAGCACTACATAAAATGACAGGCATAGTGGGAGCACTGGGGAGGCAGAGATAGGTAATCTCTGCCCATCGTTTAGCCAATCTAGCCAAATCCTTGAGCTCTCGATTCAGGGAAAGAGCTTGTCTCAAAGAACATGGTGGAGAAGACATTGAAGATTCTCAATTTGGCCTCCACATTCATGTGTACACACAGGCACAGACACCCATGTACACCCACACATACACACACATGCAACCAACATGTATACATACATATGCACACACATGGCGCACACAAAAATAATGATGATAACTGAGATAGCGTGGCTCTGGTACAAGGGTAGACATAGATCAATGAGATAGGAAAGAGATTTCAGAAATGCCCATACATCTATGGTGAACAGATATTTTGAAAGGGGGTATCAAAATCATCAAATGGGGAATAGAATAGTCTTTTCAACAAACAGTGTTAGAACAGTTGGATTCCCACTTGCAACTTCAAAAAGTTGGACTTTCACATCATACCATATAGAAAAGTCAACTTGAAATGAATAAAAAACCAAGTGCACAGACAAAACTGAAACTACTAGAAGAAAACAGAAACATCTCCTTGGAATTAGCAGAGGATACACATACATATAACATATGTAGATACAACACCCAAAATGATAGCAATCAAAGGATGAATGTCAGACACATCAAAGTAAACAACTGATCTGCTCTAAAGGACTCCATGTAGAAAGTAAAAAGGGGCTGGGTGTGGTGCCACACACCTATAATACCAGTACTCAGGAGGCTGAGGCAGGAGGATCATGACTTCATGTCTAGCCTGTGCTACATTGCAAGGCTCTGTGTCAAAGAAACTAAAACTACAGAAAGGGAAGGAGGGGGCTAGAGAGATGGTTTAGCGGTTAAAATGTTTGCCTACAAACCCAAAAACCTCTGTTCAATTCCCCAGGTCCCACTTAAGCCAGATGCACAAGGTGGTGCATGTGTTTGGAGTCTGTTTGCAGTGGCTAGAGGCCCTGGTGCACCCATTCTCCCATTCTCTCTCTGTCTGTCTGCCTCTTTCTCATAACTAACTGACTGACTAACTAACTAAACAAACAAACAAACTTTTTTTTTTAAATGAAAGGGAAGAACAGAGAGAGGGAGGAAAGGAGAGAAAGAGACAAAGAAAACCTACTATCTGCAGAATGAAGGAAGTATTTGCAAAGCACACATCTAATAAGGACTTTGTACTGAGACAATACAAAGAAAACTTACAACACAATGATAACATTCCAAATAATGCAACTGAAACATGAGCAAGAGATTTTTTTAAATCTATGAGCAATAAACATTTCTCTAAAGAAGATATATAAATGGCTAAAACATATGAAAAGATATTTGACCATATTGGTCATCTAGGAGATGCAAATCAAAATCACTCATAACCACAGGTTGACTAGAGTCACAAAGCCTGAAAATAAGAAGTGTTAACAAGTGTGTTGCTCAGCTTTACATTGCCGTGACCAAGTGTCTGAGAAAATAACTTAGGAACAGTGAGGCTTTGTTTTGGAGCATGTTTTCAGATATTCAGTGTATCATGAGGGGGAGATGTGGCAGAGTAGAGCAGTTCAGATCATGGTGACAGGAAGCAGAGAGAGAGAGGAATGCCTACTCTAATGAGCCTCCTCCTGTCCCTTTTATTCCATCCAGCCCCTCAGCCTGCTGGATGGCACTCCTTACACTTCGAGCAGGTACCTTCCCCCCCCATTACTTTCCCTCATGTCAATCACCACTGGAAATGTCCTCATAGACACACCCAGAAGTGTATTACCAATATTGTAGACATCTCTATCCAGCCAAGATGACAGTCAAGATCAAGAAGATGGACTAACAGCCAGGCGTGATGATGCACACCTTTAATCCCAGCGCTCGGGAGGCAGAGGTAGGAGGATTGCCATGAGTTCAAGGCCACCCTGAGACTACATAGTGAATTCCAGGCCAGCATGGGCTAGAGTGAGATGCTACCTTGAACCGCCCCCCCCCAACAAAAAGATTTCAAATACCATATGAAAGGGAAGAGGGAGGAGGAATCAGGACTTTGTTGAGTTCCATTAAGGGAAAATTCATCCTGGTTAAAGAATAGAACCTGGGTTTTGCCTCTGGCCCTGGGGGGAGGCAAGACGTGCTAAGCTAATCAAACAATGAGATTACAAAGATATACTGCCATAAACATTAATTCGATACTGGCCCTTTTATTGAAGAGTTTGGCACTCTTAATAGACTACAGGATTCCAGTCCTGGCTTCCTGGTGTATTAACTGTGTTTTTGGGCATATTTCTTGGTTGGTGTGGGCCTCTGTGATGAACTGAGGCGAATGATAAAGCAGACCCTCACTCTCATCAGAAGTTGTTAGGAGAATCAAAGGATGCAGTGCATATTGACCATGGGTAAAAGGGTCAGTGAGTGGACACAGCTCTCCATTCAGGCAGTAGACACGTGAGCTGGCATCTGAGCAGAAACCTTAGTCATCTCTGGTCCAGCGACATGGGCATCAAGGACAGCTGGAGAGACAAACAGTTCTCATCAGCTGAAAGTGTATGCATCTGTAGTCTAGCTACTTAAGAAGCTGAGGCAGGAGGATGACCTCAACTCAGGAGTTCTGGCTCAGCCTAGGCAACATAGTGAGGCTGTGTCTCTATAATTAAATAAGCAAATAAATAAGTAAATAAAACCAGTGTGAATATAAACAGTTCTCAGCACATTAAGTAAAAATATATTTGGATTTGGGGTCCCTGAAGAGTTGAAAAGAATTAGCTGTAGGGTGTGTGTGTATAGTATATATGTGATGTGTGGTATATACACATATGTGTCCATAAGGGTGCCCCTTACATATGTGCATGCAGAGACCAGAGGTGAATGTCAGGTAGCTTTCGTTTTTCTCTCTCATCCACCTATTTCCTTGAGATAGGATTTCTCTCACAACCCAGAGCTGCTGTCCAGTGAGCCCTGGTGGTTATCCAGTCACCTCCCTTGCACAGATCAGAGTTATAGACACATCCCACTTTGACTTATTTATTTATTTTTTAAGGTAGGATTTCACTGTAGCCCAGGCTGACCTGGAATTCACTATGTACTCTCAAAGTGGCCTCAAACTCACTGCAGTCCTCTTACTTCTGTCTCCTGAATGCTGGGGTTAAAGGTGTGCACCCTCACTCCTTGACACACTCCACTTTTGATGTGGGTTTGTGGACTTGAACTTAGGTGGTCTCTGGCCCAACGGACCTCATGCTTACGAGGCAAGTGCTGTTAACTGCTGAGCCATCTCCGCAGCCCAGCTGTAGGGATTTTTAAAGCTACTTGGTACCTAAGGTAAGTAGCAATATTTTACACTTGCAAAGTTACCACGTATAAAACCTGCTGAGATGTATCCTTCTTTCTGAGTTCTACCACATCCATCTTAGAGTAACAGGCATAGGTAGGTCAATGTAAGACTAGACAAGTGAGGACTGCTCAGCAGCGGAGGGCTGGTGGGTGGCAGGACCTGGGCCCTAGTGTGTCAGCCCAGTGTCTATGTACCAATGACCATGTTCCCTTACAGCCAGAGTCCTCAGCCAAGTGATTTGGAGAGCTGCCATATGAATTGATGAAGCAAGTGGAGGTTTAGCTCTGGTCCCATTAGAGAAGGTGCACGTCAGCAAGGCTTTCCTTTCTTCCATTGTCCCTGAAACATGTAGCTTTCAGACCTGTCTTCTCTTCCTTCAAAACCATAATTGAGTTAAGTTGCACTGGTCAGCCATTGCTGCACAGCAAAGAACTTCCAAACTTAAAGGCATAAAAACAACATCCATGGGGCTGGAGAGATGATGGCTCAGTGGGTAAAGTACTTGCTCTTTAAACATGAGGACCTGAGTTTGGATCCCAAGAGCCCACATGTGACAAGACATGGCAGTGTGTATTTGTAATCCCAGTGCTTCTTGTAGAGAGATGGAGATATGGGAATCTTTAGAAGCTCTTAGGTCAGCTAGACTGCCACATATAGCCTAGTGTCAAAAAAGATATCATGTGGGCTGAGATCTCAAATGCCTGCAAAGCCACGGACCCCAGAGCCAGATGCATATGGTGGCGCATGTGTCTGGAGTTCATTTGCAGTGGCTAGAGGCCCTAGTACACCCATTCTCTCTCTCTCTCTGTGTATCTCTAATGAATAAATAAAAATAAAAATCTGATATCATGTCTCAAATGAGGTGGAAGGTGGGGGCCAAGACCTGAGGTTGTCCTCTGACTTGTGCGCATGTGTGTGTGCCTGTGTGTGTGTGCGTGTGTGTGTGTGAGCGTGTATACACACACACAGACACACACAGAGGGAGAGAGAGATATTAAAAAATAGGCAGGAACATACAGAATGGCACACTTATACAGCTGATGAGCAGAGGGGCTGGCTACTGTCCAAAATGTTACTGGGATTTGGGAAGAACATGTTCCAGGGCTGGAGACATGTTTCAGTGCCAAGATGTGTGCTTTGCATGTCAGACCTTGGGTTCAATCTCCAGCAATATAAAAAATAAATAAAAACAATAACTGCAGTGATGTGTCGCAGTTCTTTCCAGGTGATCTGCATAAGTGGCTGAGGGCTTCTTGCAAAATCACTACAGGGTTCTAACAGGCTGTGGTGGTTTGATTCAGGTGTCCCCCATAAACTTAAGTATTCTGAATGCTAGGTTCCCAGCTGATGGCGATTTGGGAATTAACACCTCCTGGAGGTAGTATATTATTGGGGGTGGGCTTATGGGTATTATAGTCACTTTCCCCTTGCCAGTGTTTGGCACACTTTCCTGTTGCTATGGTCCATCTGTTGTTGGCCAGGAGGTGATGGCCCCTCATGCAATTGTTTTCCCCTGCCACCATGGAGCTTCCCCTCAAGTCTATAAGCCAAAATAAACCTCTTTTTTTTCCCCACAAGCTGCTCTTGGTCAGGTGGTTTATGCCAGCAATGTGAACCTGACTGCAACAGTAAAGTTGGTGCCAGAGGAGGGGAATTGCTGCTACTAGACACCTGACTGTGTGTCTTTGGTCTTTTGGAGCTGATTTTCAAGAGGAATGTGGAAAAATTTGAAATTGTGGCCTATGAGATGCTTAAGATACCTAAGAGATGTGTAAGTACAACTTGATGGACTATTCTGGTCAGAGTTGAAAGACCTGAATGTAGTAAGAAGTATGGACTGTGAGGTTTGGCTTGTGAGGGTGAGAAAAACCATTGCCTGTCCTGGTCTAGAAGCAGTTTGTGTGAGAGGCTTGCTGTTATGCCCATGTCCTGAGAACTTGTGCAGGGTTGCTTTGCATAGAAATGAACTGGTGTGAATAGAGGGATATGGCACAGAAAAAATGGAATCCTTGGGCCAAAAATGCTGCCCATTCAGCTGCAAATGTATGAGAGATTATAACCATTGAGATTGGGCCAACTGACCTACATTGGAACAATAGAAAGAACACAGTCTTTTGGAGGGGACTGAATGTTGAAGAAATGTCCTGTTCTTCACAGTCTGCTTTATTCCCCCCCCTGGATTAACAAATTGGCATCCCACCTGGTATTATGGAGTATAAGAAATACAGGAAAGAGAGAGGGTCATTGAATTTTCAACACGGTCTTGTGTTTTGTAAACAGCCATGGGCAGTGTGAAGCTGATTTGCTGGATGCCTGAATGGAGACCTGATGGAGCTGTAAGGTTGGACTGTGGGTTGCAGTGGAGACCCTGTGGAGATGCCAGGACCACAAGACAGCTGCTAAGGAGAGCTGCTGGCCCCAGATGAAGTTTTCCAGTGAGTAGCCTATCTGGAGGGGCAGAATTGGAACTTCAGAGACTTGCTGATGGTTAGAAGTATCAGACGTGGAGATTTGTCACTGACTAGAGTTGTTGGACTTGGAGCTACAGAGTTTGATGTTTGCCCTGGTTGTTTTAAATCTTGTATTGGTTGAATACTTCTTTGCTATGCCCAATGCCATCTTTGCAGTGTGAATATTTATATTGTGCCATTATGGGTTTTGGGGGGAGTTTTTGGTATTACAGCTGTTGAAAGACCTTGGACTATGGGGATGTTTGAACATCATTGGGATTGATAAAAACTATGGGGAGTTTTAATGTTGGAGTCAATTCATTGTGTTTTATATTATGTATGGTTATCAGTTTATGAGGGCCAGGGGCAGAATGTGGTGGTTTGAGTCAGGTGTCCCCCATCAACTTAGATATTCTGAATGCTAGGTTCCCAGCTAATGGCAATTTGGGAATTAACACCTCCTCAAGGCAATGTATTGTTGGGGGCATGCTTATGGGTATTATAGCCAGATTTTCCTTGCCAGTGTTTGGCACACTCTCCTGTTGCTGTGGTCCATCTGTTGTTGGCCAGGAGGTGATGTCCACCCTCTGCTCATGCCATCATTTTCCCTGCCACCATGGAGCTTCCCCTTGAGTCTGTAAGCCAAAATTAATCTTTCTTCCTTCTTTCTTCCAAACTGCTCTTGGTCGGGTGGTTTATGCCAGCAATGCGAACCTGACTGCAACACAGGATGTGTCTGCAGAAGTCCAGATCACATTGTCTGATGACCCAATGCTAAGTCACACAGAATCACTTCACTACCCTGAAGTGCAAGTCACAGCCATCCTTGATTCACAGAGGAGGACTGACTTCCCTTCAGTGAGAAGTGGCAAAGAGTTCCTAGTCATCTTCAATTCACAGCACGTGGGTACAGAACAGCACGTGCCTATTATAAGAAAACTAGCAGGGCTGGAGAGATGGCTCCGTGGATTGAGGGCTTGGTGTACAAGTGTGAGGACCTTTGTTTGGCTCCCCAGCACCATATAAATTCTGGGCATGGTTACTGTAATCCCAGTGCTGGGAAGGAGGAAACAAGAAGATCCCTAGGGCATGCTGTCTACCTAATCTAGCTGGATGGGTGAGTTCCAAGTTCAGATTCTGTCTCAAAAGATAAAGTGGAAAGCGATTGAGGAAGACACCTGATGTCAACCTTTGGCTTTGACATGTTCATGGACACACACATGTGCCCACACACATACAAACATACTATACATAGGCATGCCAACCACATATACACACACACGAAGCAGCAAAGCAAACATGGTATTAAACATCAAATGACATTCAGCCTTGGTACCAGGGAGTAGGCAGAAGTGAGGACAGGGTATACGGGGGGGGGGGTGGGAGGGGTGGTTTCTAGATATCTGATGTAGCTGACAGCTCAAGCCCACTACCTCCAGACAATCTTCCACCTTCCCAGAGAGATCAAAATATGAATTTCCACATGAAATCCCTGGGCTTTTCAATCCCTGGGCAATTGACCCACAAGCTCCCAGTTTTCCACATCTGCCTTCCAGTTTTCATGAGATGAGACAGCTCATCCTTTATGTGAAACACCTGTCGGCAGATGGTTGGTGGCTGCCTACTCATTTATCAGACAGGCCATTGCTTTGTGGTTGGTAAGACGGGAGGAGAAAAGAACAAGTTAATTATCATGAGGCTGGGTAGTTGGCAGGGGGAGGAAAGGCATTTGTGTCATTTATTTACACAAATTTATTTATTATATTTATTTAAGACATTACATTTATTTATTACATTTATTACACGGGATGATAAATCAAAGTCTTGGGTTGGCCAGGAGCAGCAGTGATGCCAGCAGCTGTCAGGCAGAATGAATACCTGGGAGTGCTGCCTTGCAGCGTTTCCTGCAGCTCTTATCCAACTCCAAGAAGACAGAGGAATGGACTAGAATGGAAGACAAAGAGAATGGGGCGGGGGTGGGCGGGAAAAGCAGTGTCTGGACCAGGAGGGAAGACAGTGGGATGGATGAGGAGAACCCCAGCTGGAAAAGCCCCTCATTGAGGCTGCATCCACCTGAGGGCTCATATCATGGACAGGTGGTTGTTCTGCCCCTTCTGAGCCCAACCCTGAGACAAGGGCTTATTCTTACTACAGAAAGAAAACAGGATGTGGGTCAGCCATGCAATGAAGTAAGTAAAAGCAAAATCCCTTCTTGGGGACTGGGGAGGAGGGCTCAGTGGGTGAAGTGCTTGCTCTACAAACATGAGGACCTGAGTTTGGATCCACAACACCCAGGTAAAATGCTTGGTGCACATCACAAGCAATGACATTGGAGCCATAATAAAAAGCCTCCCCACAAAGACAAGCTCTGGATTAGATGGATTCATTGCAGAATTCCATCAAACTGTTAAAAAAGATCTAGTCAAACCTCTTCTCAAGGTGTTCTGCAACACAGAAAGGGAAGGAACACTTCCACGTTCATTCGAGAAAGCCAGCATTACCCTGACCCATATACTGGATAAAGACACAAACAAAAAAGAAAGCTGCAGGCCACTTTTCCTGATGAATAGACATGCAAAATTTCTCAACAAGATTCTTGAAAACTGAATTCAAACTCACATTAAGCTTATTAAATTAAATCCTATTTAACCTAAACTGACTTTACTCTCTGTCGAAGATTTCTGTTTTTCTTTTTCAGAAGGTAGTGAGACCTGAGGAAATAAACCACCCCTTGCACTTCAGCCAAGGCCTAGCTGAAATCACAGAGGAGTTGGGGAGACGAGCAAGAGTGCTGCTTCCATGCTGAACCTGATAATCAGTACCAGGGGTACGAGACAGACCCTGAGGATTCTCAAGACCTACCAAAGCAGAGATCCAGAGGCTCCTAAGAGCTCATCACTGAAGCAGACTTAAAATACACCCACCACAGCTCAGGGAATTTTGTGGAAGAGGGGGCAGAAAGATTGTAAGAGAGAAAGATTGTGAGGTTGAGACATCATGTCCAGAGGCATGGTCTGCCCCCAATATCTGACTGCTGCTCTTACAATGCATAACCCACAACCCTATGGGGAATACCTGCAACCCCACTGAGGAGGGCCCCCAGAAGAATGGGGGCAGGGACAAGGCAAAGGATGATACCAACATATGATGTAGCCATACTAAGTATGGCCATAATAAAAAATAAAAGATTAAAAAAAGAAGATTATTCATCATGAACAAGTGATCTATATACAAGGGACGTGAGGCAGGTTCAACATATGTAAATCAATAAATGTAATACACCACATAAATAAACTTAACAGTAGAAATCACAAGATCATCTCAAGTGATACAGAAAAGGCATTTAACAAAGTCCAAAGGGCCTTCATGATGGAAGGTCTGGAGAACATTGGAATTGATGGAACATACCTCAAAATAACAAAGTCCATATTTGACAAACCCGCAGCCAACATTATATTAAATAGTGAAAAACTGAAGCCTAGCATGGGGTCACACACCTTTAATTTCAGCACTTGGGAGGCAGAGGTAGGAGGATCACTATGAATTTGAGGCTACCCTGAGACTACATAGTGAATTCCTGGTGAGCCTTGGCTACAGCAAGACCCTGCCTCAAAAAACAAACAAAAAAAGGAAAGAAAGAAATGAAAAAAAAAAAGAAAAAACTGAGACCATTTTCTCTAAAATTAAGGACAAGACAAGGATGGCCTCACCACTTCTATTAAATATTGGGCTTGAAGTCCTAGATATAACAATAAGACAAGAAGATATTAAAGGAAGAAATATAGGAAAAAAAGAAGTCAAACTAACTCCATTTGATTCTATACTTAAGAGAGCCAATAGAGTCTACAAGCAATCTCCTGGACTTGATAACTTTCAGTAAAGCTGTGGAACATAAGATCAATATGATAAAAATGAAAAATTAAGTGTATATTTTTGAGTTATAGACCTGACTGTGATGCCTTTCCTATTTTTTTTTTTCTGATGCTGTGAGCTGAGGGCTGTGAAAGCTGTTGCTGCAGCAACGGTTCCTTCAGCTGCCAAAACTGTGGGGACCAGCTACAAGAGTGATGAGGGAGGAAGACACAAGGGCACATCCTGACTTCCATCTGTCTGTTATTGTGCCAGTCCATACTAAAGTTAACATGACACTGGGACTTCCTCCATGTATAGTCGTGTCCTGCTTATAATATGTTATCTAAAGCCATAAAGCTCCCTCCCCACTTCTGCAAAGATGTTTGTTGCTAAAGTTCCCATGTATGTCCCTAGGCATGTAGTTCTGAAAACCATCTATAAAACAGAGTGACCCAAACTGAGGGGCTGCAGGTATTTTTGAAGCACAATCTTCCCCTCAGCCTGCTGGCATAATAATAGATTCTTATTATTTATTTTGTTTTTCGAGGTAGGGTCTCACTCTAGCCCAGGCTGACCTGGAATTTACCATGGAGTCTCAGGCTGGCCTCGAACTCATGGCGATCCTCCTACCTCTGCCTCCCAAGTGCTGGGATTAAAGGCGTGCGCCACCACGCCCGGCAATAATAGATACTTGAGTTCCCTGATCCTCTTTGAGTGGCGATTGGCTTTCTTGCTGACTGGAACCCAAATTTCTACAAACAAAAAAACACACAAAATCAGCTTTCACATATACCAATAATGAACTTACAGAGAAACATTCCATTTGCAAAAATGTTACCAAAATGACTAAAAATAATACCTGGAAAAAAAAAAAAAACTAACCCAAACTGTGAAAGATCTCTAGAATGAAAATTTCAAGACACTTAAAAAAAAAAAGAAAAAAAAGAAATTAAAGAGGATATTAGATGATAGAAAGAACTTCTGTGCTCCTGGACTGTAAGAATTAATAATATTAAAATGCCAATCTTTCCAAAAGGAATCTACAGATTCACTGTAATTCCCATCAAGATTACAATGACTTCCCTCACTAAACTAGAAAAAATAATCCACAAATTTATATGGAACCAAAACAGACCATGAATAGCCAAAGAAATCCTGAGGAGAAAGAACACAGCTGGAGGCATCACAACCCTGATCTCAGATACACCACACGGCAATAGTGATAAGGATATAAGCATACATAAAACAGACACATACACCAAAAGGACAGAAACGAGGACCCAGAAATATGTCTACATTGCTTTGGCCACCTAATTTTTGACAAGCAAGCCAAAAATATTGACTGGAAACAAGTTTATTCAACAAATAGTGCTAGTAAAACTGGATGTTTACCTGCAGAAGAAAAATTAGATCCACATCTCTCTCCAAATACAAATATCAATTCAAAGTATATCAAAGGCCTGAATCTAAAACCTGAAACACAGAAAGCACTTGAGGATAAAACAGGGAACATGTTCCAGGATAGAGGCATAGGCAAGAACTCTCTGAACAGGACTCTCAATAGCACAGGAAATAGCCCCCAAAATCAACAAATAAACAAATTAAAAAGTTTCTGCACAGCAAAAGAAACAATCATCAAAGCAAGCAGACAGCTTATGCAATGGAAGAAAATCTTGGCTAGTTATACTTCAGACTGGGGCTGGCCCTGAACTCACAGCGATCTTCCTACCTCAGCCTCCTGAATGCTGGAATTAACAAAATGGCCTGGATATCCATGACCTGGGATCAGTAAGAGTTCATTACAGATGATATTCTGTGTGTTCAGTGAGATAAGAAGTACAAAGTTAGCAGGACAGTATCTGGCACAGAGAAATAATTCACTAGTTACTTTCTCAATGCTGAGACAAAATACCTGACCAGAATCAGCTTAAGACAGGAAGGGTTTATTTCAGCTCACAGTCCATTGTGGCAGGGAAGGTATGGCAGCAGGAGCTTGACATTCTCAGTTTCCAGTTTGTGATAGGCTAAATTACAGTCACACTCAAGGAGCCCACTGGGAGCTCTTGTTCACTTTGGGGTTTGAATTTATGGGAACAACCTGGATAAGCGGTTGAGAGAGGGACTAAATGACCATCTGCTGTGTCTTCATGTTGCAAAACTTACTATCAGATGACCTTGACTCACTTTTTTTTTTTTAAAAAACTGGGGGGCCGGGCGTGGTGGCGCACGCCTTTAATCCCAGCACTTGGGAGGCAGAGGTAGGAGGATCGCCAAGAGTTCGAGGCCACCCTGAGACTACATAGTTAATTCCAGGTCAGCCCGGACCATTGTGAGACCCTACCTCGCAAAAACCAAAAACAAAACAAAAAAACCCCAAAAAACTGGGGGAAAAACCTGTGCCTTTCCCTTTAAAAAAAATTTATTTGCAAGGAGAGAGAGATAATGGGCATTCCAGGGCCTTCTGCCACTGCAAACAAACCCAAGACACATGTGCCACTTGTGCATCTGGCTTTACATGGCACAGGGGAAATCATGCCCAGGCCATCAGCCTTTGCAAGCAAGTGCCTCAACTGCTGAGCCATCTCTCCATCCCCCTTGACTGTCAATTTCTGTTTGTGCAGCCCAGGTCACTCTTCACTTGCTCACTCTGCCTCTCTGTCCCTCCTGGAGGAAATGCCTTTCATGGAGCTATAGTTGCAGTGGTCACCAGTGGGAACAAGAAGTTCTGGGTACAATGATGAGTGCAGTAAGGCCTCTGCTCCAAAAGCATTACTTGAGGATATGCAGAGGACAGAACAGTGCGCAAAGGACCACGGCATCCTGTGAGCAGAGCAGGCTAAGGAGTGTAGGGCGAGCAGAGGCGAGCCATATTACCAGGCCACTTGTGGGGCATGCATGCAGGAGCTCTCCAGGTGGCAAGTCAGAGGACACTCAGGCGGACACAACTGGGCAAGACAAGGAATGGTGGGTGGAGAAGCAGTGTCACTTGGAGTGCCACATGAGTGAGCGTGTGCACATTCAGCAGTGAAACCAGAGCTTTGAAGGCCAAGGCCAGCCCCTTAGGGGTTATTGGCAAGTGAGGAACTGGCAGGCAGAGAAAAGACAGGATAATCAGTAAGGAAGGTCAACTCTGGTGGCTAAGGGATCAGAGCCACCATGAGAAAATAGAGGAACGGAAAAGGAAGTTAATGTGCATGGATGTGTTTGTGTGGATATGTGTGTGTGTGTGTGTGTGTGTGTGTGTGTGTGTGTGCACGTGCCGGGGGTCAATGTCAGGTGTCCTCACTCAGTCACTCTCCATCTTATTCGTGTTTCTTTATCACCCTGGTGTGTGTTGGGGGGCTGCGTTTGTGTGTTAGTGCAGAGTCTGGAGATTGATGTTAGGTGTTTTCCTCCATCACACCCCTCTTACTGATATAGGGTTTTTCATTTGGACCTAGAGCTCACTGATTTAGCTCATCCAGCCAGCCCAGCATAAGGAACCCTGTCTCTGCCTCCTGTACTAGGATTACAGAAGTCCCTCCATGCCCACCTGGCATTTACGAGGGTGCTGGGGTGCCAGCCTTCATAGTGCATAGCACCACAACGGACAGAGTCATTTTCCCAGCCCCTCCACTTATTCTTTGAGACAGGGTCTCTAGCTGAACCTAGAGCTCACCAATATGGCTAGACTTGCTAGTGTGCGAGGCCCAGGGATTCTGTGTCTCTGCTTCCCCAGCACTGGGATTCCAAGCACACTCCACCATGCTCCCTGCATTTTACATGGGTGTTAGATTCAAACTCAGCTCCCCATGCTTTCACGGCAAGCACATTACCGGTTGAGCCACCTGCCTGGCTTCACTGTCCTTTTCAAGTGTTTTTGATAAACCCATCTGTAGTGACCCTTCAGTAACTGGTCATTAGTGACTGGGATTCTCAAAATACATTCCAAGCCAGATTGGAACTTCCTGTCTGTGTTTTTTATTCTTTCTTTTTTGGGACAGATCTCAGTATAAGGCTCATGCTGCCCTTGAAAGGGCCATCCCTCCTACCTCTGGAGTCCATGGTACCCCCAGACTGGGCTACAACAGCCAACGTCTTGAGTGCTTCGCAAATATCCTGGGTAAGAGCAACCAGTAAATGATTTATGTTAGGCTTGGATCAGAACATCCCCTAAGCGCTGAATCAGAACGTCCCCTCAACATTGGATCAGAAGATCCCCTAAACACTGGATCAGAACATCCCCTAAACACTGAATCAGAACATTCCCTCAACACTGGATCAGAACATCCTCTCAACATTGGATCAGAACATCCCCTAAGCACTGAATCAGAACATCCCCTCAACACTGGGTCAGAACATACCCCCAGCCCTGGATCAGAACATCCCCCCAACACTGGATCAGAACATCCCCTCAACACTGGATCAGAACATCCCCTAAACACTGGATCAGAACATCCCCTCAGCCCTGGATCAGAACATCCCCTCAGCCTTGGATCAGAACATCCCCTCAAAACTGGATCAGAATATCCCCTCAGTGAAGGATCAGAATATCCCCTCAACCATGGATCAGAACATCCCCTCAGAGCTGGATCAGAACATCCCCTCAGCCCTGGATCAGAACATCCCCTCAGCCCTGGATCAGAACATCCCCTCAGTACTGGGTCAGAAATCCCCTCAACACTGGATCAGAACATCCCCCCAACACTGGATCAGAACATCCCCTCAACACTGGATCAGAACATCCCCTCAACACTGGATCAGAACATCCCCTCAGCCCTGGATCAGAACATCCCCTAAAGGCTGAATCAACATCCCCTAAGCGCTGAATCAGAACATTCCCCCAACACTGGATCAGAACATCCCCCCCAACACTGGATCAGAATATCCCCCCAGCCCTAGATCAGAACATCCCCTCAGTGCTGAATCAGAATATCCCCTCAACACTGGATCAGAACATCCCCCCAACACTGGATCAGAACATTCCCTCAGCCCTGGATCAGAACATCCCCTCAGCCCTGGATCAGAACACCCCCCCAACACTGAATCAGAACATCCCCTCAGCCTTGAATCAGAACATCCCCTCAATCCTGGATCAGAACATCCCCTCAGCACTGGATCAGAACATCCCCTCAACACTGGATCAGAACATCCCCTCAGCCCTGGATCAGAACATCCCCTCTGCACTCAGGAGCTCGCAGGGCTAGGTCTGAGAACCTCAAGGTCCATGGTACATCTTCTATAGGTAAAGCATTACATAATCATGGCCTAAATCCTCAGCTAGGTTCTCCACACCCTATGTCCCCTTCACCCAGGTCAATGTAATATGATTATTATCCCCAGCCAATTCCATATCGGTATACTGAAAGCTACAGGGTCTTAAGGCCTGTCTTTGAGGGTTGTGTAGAAATGTTTCATCTGGGAAAAGATGAGGGAGACAAGGCTTTTGATCTGCATGGAGAGCATCCTTGCCTGCAGGCTTTCCGTGGAGGGTCTGCTCTGCCTCTGTGTCTATGGCAAAGGTTCTCCTGACCCACTGCCCTGTTCAGAGGCTGTCACTGTAATGTCCAAATGTTACATTTGTTCCCTGACCCGAATTTTTGCTCTTGTTTTAGGTTTTCTTCTTAATTCCCATCCCAAAGGGGGGCCTGCGGCTATTTCAGGATCGGTACCTGGTCTGTGCACAATGCAATTGACTTCCTTTCATGATCAATAATTTGGGGTTATCAGTGCTGCTTGAAAGGCACTATGTAACTTTCATGCCCCTTGACCCTATCATTTATAAGCACAATGGATTTTAGAGAAAGGAAGAAGAGAAAAGGTTTTTATGAGCTGCTAGGATGTACCAGGAGCTGCGAGTGCTCTCTGTGGCCCATGGAAGACGGCTCTGGCTGTGACTGGAACAGCTCTCCTCCATCCCCTCATGGCTCCTTTAATAAACCTCTGCATGGTTTTATCCCCAGGATTTATTGATGACCTGCAGTGGCCCTCTCCTAGGCCTGGGACCACTGGGGTGTTGGTGGGGGAAAGGGCAGTGAATGTGGCCCACTCCTTGACCCGGACTGCCCCATAAATCAGGGCCTGCCTTCATCCGGGATGGGGAGCCAGATGGTAGCTGTTACTGCAGGAGCTCTACAGGAATCAAGGCCTGTGATCTTTCCTGTTGCTAACAGGCCTGATTTTTTATGGCTGTCAGCGTCCTTGGAATGGCTGGGGGAAGGAGGCAGGCAGGGAAGGGGTCCAGGGGCTCAAGATCTGGGCTTTCTTCTCCCAAGGGACAAGCCACAGAGGTTTTCCTCTTGCTCACTAGTTGAGGTTCTCAGCCTTAGACTCTGATGCTGACAAGGTTTCTTCGGGTGGCAAGTGGGAAAGCTAACAATAACCAAAACCTCTTAGAAAGGAGAAATCTGAACCTAACCCTAACTCTAGAAAGGAGAGTGCTGTTCTGTGTGGATGGTCAGTATCATGACTCTGCCTGAGAGATGACAGCCGGCCCTTTCTGTTGGAGCGACATCTAAATCTCCAGAGACTGCTTAGGGTGCAGCTTTGCTGTCCCAAACACCTTAGACCCTGAAATCAAGCAAGTCTTAAAAGCTGCTTGGTGGGTCCAATTTTTTTTTTTTTTTTTTTTTTTTTTTTTGGTTTTTCGAGATAGGGTCTTACTCTGGCCCAGGCTGACCTGGAATTAACTATGTAGTCTCAGGGTGGCCTTGAACTCATGGCGATCTTCCTACCTCTGCCTCCCGAGTGCTGGGATTAAAGGCATGTGCCACCATGCCCGGAGGGTCCAATTTTTTTAATATATATATTTTTTTGTTTTTCAGATTGGATGGACAGAAAGTACAAGAAGGATGAGGAAGGAGGATGTAAGGATACACAACGAAAAGCAGGGCTTTTCAGATAAACTCCAGCCAGCTCGGAGGTACCCGATTAGGGGTATTAGCTGCTGAGATCCGGTCATTAAGGTGAGGTAGACCACAGTGGCTGTCATGGCCTGGACATCAGTGAGAAGTAAACAGTTTATTAACAGCCCTTGTGTGGTCCAACAGCCTGCCTCCAACAGGCACAACCTCCCAGCAAGAACAGAGCTAGCCGAGGGCAGGGCTGTGTGGCCAGCACCAAATAGTCTCAGAAGTACAGAGGAGATAGTGACAGAATTCCAGATGCAGCCAAGGGAGTTCGTAGGCCAGGAGGGCAAATCCATTTATTTATCTATGGAGAGTTTGAAGCTAGTCTCAGACCACAGGGAGGCTAAGCTTACTGATAAAGCAGACATAACCAAGAAATCACATCTAGAACGTTCTGGGACAGCATTCAAGTTCTTAGAAGGATCTTAGACAAACTGAGACTCCTGCTGTAACTGTTTGCAGCCACTGGATTAAACTTGTAGCCAAAATACCCAGTTTTAAATTTTGAGCCAGTGACGGCTGGCAGGTGTGTAGCTGATCTGTTCCTAGGGTTCTGAGAACCACAGCTCTCATCATCTCCACAGGTTTTGTCCATCCAGATGCTCAAGGATTTAGGGCAAGTTCAGAAAAGCTGGACACAGATGCTCTGATGCTGTCGTGTGAGATGGCCAGTCTGAATGGTCAGCCAGATTGACAGTCTGGAACTGCTAAGGAGACAAATCTCTGGGCATGCCTGAGAGAGTTCTTTCTTTCTTTCTTTCTTTCTTTCTTTCTTTCTTTCTTTCTTTCTTTCTTTCTTTCTTTCTTTTCTTTCTTTCTTTCTTCTCTTTTTTCTCTTTCTTTCTTTCTTTCTTTCTTTCTTTCTTTCTTTCTTTCTTTCTTTCTTTCTTTCTTTCTTTCTATGGTTAGGTTACTTGGTGTGGAATGACCCATTCTAGTATTCCAGCAGCACCATTTGATAGCTCAGTTGTTAAAGGTGCTTACAAAGCCTGATGGCTCAGGTTCCATTCCCCAGTACCCAGGTAAAGCCAGATGGCCAAAGTGGTGCATGCATCAAGAGGCCCTGTTGTACCCATACTTCTCTCTCTCTCTCTCTAAAACAAATAAATAAGTAAAAATTAATAAATTAAAAATAGTAGAAAACTAGCTGAGGATCAATGTCCATCTCTGTTTGCTTCCTAAGGATATAGCATAACCAGCTGCCTCACACTCCTGCTTACCGCCATGAAGGACTATAGCCCCTCAAACAGTGAGTCAAGATAAACTTCCTTCCTTCCTTAAATTGCTTCTTGTCAGGCATTTGGTCATAGCAATGAAAAAAATAACAGAAATATTCACCTCTCATGTATGGCCACACCATCCTGAGCAAGACTGATCTATTCTGATCTTGGAAGCTAAGCAGGGTCAGGCCTGGGTAGTACTTGGATGGGAGAAATATCCATCTCTCAATGAAGAGACTGAGAAACTCTGAGCAGTGAAAGTGAGGCAGTTTGTCACTGATGTCACAGGGTTGGCCACCAACCACAAAAATAAAAGGCAGGTACATCCTTTGAATGCATAAAAGGGCTTTTGTTTTGTTTTGTTTTGTTTTTTCAAGGTAGGGTCTCACTCTAGCCCAGGCTGACCTGGAACTCACTATGTACTCTCAGGGTGGCCTTGAACTCATGGCCATCCACCTACCTCTGCCTCCCAAGTTCTGGGATTAAAGGTGTATACCACCACGCCCAGCTTAAAAGGGCATTTTCATAATTCTCTAAGCACAACCCCTCCCCTCTTTTCTCCACTGGCTGGGTACTTAGGGAAGCACAATCTTCCCAGTTTCTCTGTGTAATTCCCTCCTTGAATCTCTCATTTCTTTGTTTAGCTTGCCTTAGCATTGGGTCTGCACTGTAAGAATGGGAGCTATTCTCTATATCTCCTGGCCTAATGGTTACAGAACCCCTTCATGCATGGCTGTCAATGATTTTTCAATCCTAGGGCCACACAAAGGGATTTGGGTGAAAGGGGACTTAATGCTTCCTACTTACTCATACCCTTGCAGTTTGTAAACTTGAGTCTTGTTTCAGGTATTTATTTTATTGAAACAGACCAGTAGGGCTGGAGAAATGGCTTAGCACTTAAGGCGTTTACCTGTGAAGCCAAAGGACCCAGGTTCAATTCCCCAGGACCCATGTAAGCCAGATGCACAAGGTGGCACATGCATCTGGAGTTTGTTTGCAGTGGCTACAGGCCCTGGCATGCCCATTCTCTCTCTGTCTATCTCTCTTCTCTCTCTCTCTCCCTCTGCAAATAAATAAAATTTTAAAAAATAATTATTTTTAAAAATGAAAGATAAAAAGGACCAGTAGATCTCCCACAGTAACTAATAAAATGTCTCTTGAAAAGGCAACGTGCATAACCTTTCTGAAGACCAAAAGTCAAGGGAGACATCAGCACAACGTCAAGGGCGTCAAGCCACGGGTTGGAGCTTTCTGACTACCCCAGCAGGCAAGCAGGCAGGTGCACAGTTTTTTCTGAGCTACCCTTTTATGAGAGACAGGACTTTTGGCTTTCAAATACATCTTTGAGTTTGGCTATTGCCTCATATGTAAAAGTGGTCACTAAACCTATCTTTCACCCATCTTTTCTTCTGTGTCCACCTCAGCACCAGGATATACAAGCAGAAGCAGAAATTTAGTTGTGACTCCAAGTGCTCTGGCCAGGACTCCATCTGGATTCCTCCCATAGCAACATGCAAATTTCAGGAAGGCTGCCATATATGACCCATATTATGGTATGGATCTGCATGTCCTCCATAGTCTCCTGATATGAGCACTTGGTCCCCCTACACTAAAGGTTGGAGCCTTCAGGAGGTAGTCACAGGGTATGGGCATTCAATGAAGGTTGTACCTACCCAGTTTTTACTTGCATTTCTGCTTTCTGGCCCCTACTCCATGAACAGCTTCTATCACACCCACCCTCCCACTGCCAGGAACTGAGATTCTCTACCATGGTGGAGTAAAATCCTTAGAAACCATGAGCCACTTAAACCCTTCCTCCATGGAGTTGTTCTGTCAGCTTCCAGCTCAGTGACACCAAACATAACCCATATAGTTATGGGATCTTTGGGAAGACCTATGCATTCTACAGCTGCCTCCCACCATGTCCAGAAGGAGAAGTAGAAGAAAATAAATTTTGTTTCTTAAAGCCTGCTAGGTTCTTACAACTGTTACAATAACAACCACAAACCAGTATGATCATCTTGTAAAATGGTCCTATTCTGTGTCATCTCCCCTAAAACATATATATATTATATGATGTTTTCCTCTGGGGCTTGGCACAATGGAGTACTGAACAACTCAGGTAAAGTGTGAAGAACAGAAGGGGAAGTTGTTTAGAACAGATTTTGCAGTTAAAGCAAAGACTCTCATGTAAGGCCAGGCACCAGCAAGACAAAATAAGTGCTGAGAGAGAAGAGTTACATGGTGAGTAGCCCACCTCTAAATGGGCATCTTTGTCTTATAGGGCTGGACCAGTTGTGAGAGAAATGGTGAAGGCTTTTTACAATGAATGTACCTGATTTAAGCAAACAGATAAACACATACAGGCCCCCACACAATTTGTTCCTTGCTGAATTTGATTTCATATCTAACATTGAGTTTGGATTTGTATCTAATCTGTTATATAGAAAAGCAGAATGTGGGGCCTGGGGAGATAGCTCAGGGATAAAGTGCTTGCTAGACAAGGATAAGGACCTGAATTCAGATCCTAAATAAATGCCAGGCAGGCATGTTGGCATGAGCACATAATCCCAGTGTTCTGAAGGCAGAGAAAGGCATACCTGGGGCAAGCTGGCTAGCTAGAGGAGCTGAGTGGATGAGATCCTGCCTCAAAAAGTATGGTGGAGGGTGATCAAGAATGACACCTGAGCCAGGCATGGTGGTGCACGACTTTAATCCCAGCGCTCAGGGAGGCAGAGGTAGGAGGATCACTGTGAGTTTGAGGCCACCCTGAATAGTGAATTCCAGGTCAGCCTTAGCTAGAATGAGACCCTACCTTGAAAAACACAAAAAACAAAAAAAAAAAAAAAAAAAAAGAATGAAACCTGATGTTAACTTCTGTCCTCTACATACACACCCCACATGCACACACACATTTACCTAACACACGAATTCACCCACATATGCCAACACATACAACCACACATACATACACATGTGTATTAGTTATCTTTCTCATTGCTAGAGCAAAACACCTGACAGAAATCAATTTAAGAGAGAAAGAGTTTATTTCAGTTTATAGTTTCAGGTCTGTTGTGGTGGCAGGAGCTTGAAGCAACTGGTCACATTCAGTCCACAGCGAGGAAGCAGAGAGTGACCAGCTTCCTCCTTTTTATACAGTCCAGGATCCCAGCTTATGGAATAGTGCTGCCCACAGTTAAGGTAGGTCTTCCCTATCTCAATTCACCTAATCAAGATAATCCCTCACAGGCAGGCTCCAGAGGCTAATCTGATCTAAGCAGTCCCTCATAAGTGAGTCTAGGTCCAATCAAGTTGTTAATCAATAGGACAGCATGCAAAAAAGGGGGTCGGGGAGAGAAGCACAGAATTTGAACTAAATCAGAAAATTGAGTCCAAAAACATTTCTCTCTTCTTTTTTGAAAAAATATTTTTTATTTATTTGAGAGTGAGGGAGAGAGTGGGTGTGCCAGTGCCTCCAGCCACTGCAAATGAACTCCAGACACATGTGCCACCTTGTGCCTCTGGCTTACATGGTGTGGTGGTTTGATTCAGGTGTCCCCCATAAACTTCAAGTGTTCTGAATGCTAGGTTCCCAGCTGATTGGCTTGGGAATTTCCTGGAGGCAGCAAGTGCCTTAACCAGCTTCTCCTTGCCAGTGTTTGGCACCTTCCTGTTGCTTCCACCTTACAGAGAGTGATGTCCACCCTCTGCTCTGCCATTTTTTTTTTAATAATGTAAGCCAAAATTCTCTTTTTTTTTAAAATTTAGTTTGATTTTATTGGCTGCAACAGTAAAGTGGTACCAGTGGGGTTGCTGCAGACACCTGACTGGTCTTTTGCCACCACAGGAATGGAATTTGCTTGTCCATTCAGCCTGATTATTCATGGCTGGGATTGAACCCAGGGCCAGCAGGCTTTGACTGGGCTAGCAGTAAATGCCTGTCCTGAGAAGATGTGCAGGGTTTAAATGCTGATTACAAGCCATCTGGGGCAACAGGAAGAATGCAGACTCTTTTGAAGGAGCCTGAATGCTGAAGGAGTGCTGTTCTTCAAAGTCTGATTTATTCCCCCTGGATTAACAAATTGGCACCCTACCTTCATTGAGTTTTTACGGTCTGAATGACTGGGCAGGTTTGCTGGATTCATTGGGGCCATGAGGATGGACCTCCAGGACTATGAATATCAATTTTCTTTATGTAGAAAGGTGGAACTCCAAATGCTGCTCAATTCGGACTTGGAGATTTGTCACTGACTAGTTGTTGGATTCAGTTTGACGTTTGCCCTGGTTGTTTAAAATCTTAACAGTGTGAATGTTTTATTGCCATTAAAAACATTAAATAATATTGACATTATTGGGATTGATAAAAACTACTTTTAAACTAGATTCACATCGGTTATCAGTGCTGGTGGTTTGATTCAGGTGAACCCGTTCTGAATGCTAGGTTGCTGTATGAATAACACCTCCTGATCTTGTTATTTAACAATTAATATTTGGTTGAACAAAATGTGTAGCTTAACTGTTACTCATGCAACTCTGTTCATAATATGACTGCAACACCCTGGGAATTGAACTTGGTTCCTTTGGGAGTGCCTTAACCACTAAGCCTTCTCTTCACCACTCTCTTCTTCTTTTTTTTAATAATGTATTCTTTTTAAAATTTATTTATTTATTGGCACAAGCACATCAGGGTCTTTTGCCACCACAAATGAATGCTTGTCCATTCAGCTTTACATGGATGGGATTGAACCCAGGCCAGCAGGCTTTGCAAGTAAATGCCTTTAAATGCTGAGCCATCTCCCCAGCCCCACTTCTCTTCTTACAAACTTGGGGAGTTTGAATATCAATTTTCTTTCTGGGCTTCATAACATTGCTAAAAACATTAAATAAAGTCAACAGATCACATCACATGTGCATGAACCTGTAACCCGGTGCTTAAATTGATCTTGTTGAACAATTAATATTTGTTGAACAAAAGTGGACTGAACTTGACTCAGCACTTGGCCATATGACCATTCATGTCAGGGCTTCTCAAAGAAATGTCTAGTCACCTTACCCTCTCAGGAGACACCCTTATGGACATAGAAAACCAGCAGATTTGTGTCTCTTCTTCACCTTACCCTCTCAGGAGACACCCTTATGGACATAGAAAACCAGCAGATTTGTGTCTCTTCTTGATTCCCACATATCCCTATGGCCATTGGGGTGCTCGGTGCATTCCACATAAGATTAAATAGCATTGACTAATATCTTGGTGATAGGAGCCAAGAAAAGCCTTGGCTTCTGATGGAATCTAGGAGAAATGGAGGAGAGGTGATTCTTTAACTGGTGAACTGTGGTAAGTTTTCCAGGCATTTCTCTGGCATCATGGTCAAGGGCAATCCCCATAACTGCTACTCATTGCTTAGGATTGATTTACCTGAGTATGGTCTTCCAGACAGAGGGTGAGGAGCAGAGGGGCTCACCTTTACTGGGTGTTCATTTCCATGAGCAGAAGCAATGATGCAATGATTTCTTGGGCTGGAGATGTACTCTATTGGTAGAGGGCTTGCCTAGCATGTATGAAGCCCTGCATTCCATGCCCATACCACATAAAGCAGGTGTGGTGGGGCAGACCTTGAATCCTAGCATTTGGGATTCAAGGTCATTCTAACTTAGTGAGTGTGAGGCCACCTGGACTACGTAAGACAGAGAGAGGAAGTGGGAAAGGATGAATCACTACTATTCTGGAACTATGGAGAATATGGGTGCTTGGCTCAGCAGACCACCAGAGGAAGACACAGTGACAGCTGTTGGAGATAAGAGGAATACTTGAAAAAGTCCAGGAAAAGCAGGAATCAGGAAAAGTAATTAAGACCCAAACTCCTAGATTAGGACTGGACTGCTTAGGAAAGAACCCATCCTGAAAAGATTCAGAATCCAGTTCCAAAAACCTGGGGGTCAGAAGTGAGAACATGATCAAAGTCCCGCTCGGTGGTGAAAACCGACAGGGAAGATTCTCAGAGCTTCGCTGCTCAATGACTGGACACATGCTGTCCAACTCAAGCTCCATGGGTATCAACACGGCACACATGAGTGAGCAGAATTCCCACTGCCCTACACGGAGCTGCCCTTTGACCTGGAAGTAAACTACTTATAAATCATTTCAAAGCCAACTGAATCCTCTTCCCGCAGTCCTTATTGCTTAAAGAATGTGTTTTCTTCATTTTCTCCAGCACCTTTCTATCTCTTATAACCCTTGCCCTTTCTTCTGTCTTCTCTGGCCTCCTTTTCCCTGTTCCTTCTTCTTTCCTTCTGTTTAGATGTGTGTCTGCTGGAATTATTTAAATCTAATAGGACACAGAGCTAATATCCAGGCTTGGAAGTTTCATGTGTGATTTAATAGTCTGTTCACACTCAGCACCTTAGACAAAGCAGCAAAGTCAAGGATTGTCTGTGGAAGGAGGAGAAATTATTGTTGTTCTTACTATTACTAGTGTCATACTTGGTGTTGAAGGCCAACAGTTGTATTTTCATAAAATACAAAATGTAAAGTGAGTTCCTTATTCATTTCAGCATGGCCAGTCTGTCCTTGAGGCTTATGAAAAACAACGTATAATTGAGTTCAGGCCGTGCCCTGCTTCCACGGTGGGGAAGCTGCAGACTTGTTGCACGATAATCATCTTGCAGCCATGGCTTATGAACCCTAGTGGATGCTGTTGCTATGAATATTATTTCCAATAGATTGTGTTATATTCAGTCTTGTGTTATGTGAATCTTTTTTAAAAAAATCTTATCTCAGCTAGCACATGTTTGAAATACCAGGAAAGGTTTAATGGAGAAGGCAAGGTTATGTAGACATTAAAATGAGCTGGCTGTCCTCCCTTGTCAGTTACTTCACAGAGTTGGAGAGTCAGCAGCTCTCTTCTTAGGAATAGCCAGTGGAGCAAACTGAGTCAACAAACAGGGACCTTCAGGTAAAGGGAGAAGCCTAGACACACAAAGGGATTTGAGAGCAGCAGAACTAACAGGACCCATGGATAGACTAGAATAAGTGAACAGTGGAACACACTGGACAAAGGTGCCACTGATCCTGATCCTTTCTTGCATGATGAAAATGTCTTCCTCAGCACTTCAGTCATACCATTCTAACCCCTATTATTTTTTGCAGGGGAGGTGCAGAGTTAAGGCAACACCGAAAATAAAAGCAACAGCATGGATGACACGAATGAGAAAGACTTATATTAGAAAGCATCCCAGCACTTGGGAGGCAGAGGTAGGAGGAATGCCATGAGTTCGAGGCCACCCTGAGAATACAGAGTGAATTCCAGGTCAGCCTGGGCTAGAGTGAGACCCTACCTCAAAAAAAAAAAAAAAAAAAAGAAAGAAAAGAAAAGAAAGAAAGAAAAGAAAAGAAAAGAAAAGAAAAGAAAAGAAAAGAAAAGAAAGAAAAGAAAAGAAAAGAAAGCAACTCAAGGCATGAAGCTAACAGAAGAACTTACCATGGAATACCATTTTTTTATTCAACAATCAAATTCCAGAGTGGTATATTTCATGCCTTTTTATTCCCATTGCCTTGTATTGTGTGTATTCTCTGTGTGGTGTGTGTGTGTGTGTGTGTGTGTGTAGGTGTGTGTATACCTGTGTCCATATGTGTGTGGAGATCAGAGGTTGATGGTTTTTTTTTCAATCACTCTCCATTTTATTTACTAATGCAGGGTCTCTCAGTTGAACCTGGAGCTTATGACTCAGCTAGTCTAGCTAGCCTGCTTGTTTTGGGAGTCTCTGTCTCTCCCTTCTGAGCACTGGGGTTACAGGCAGTCCTCTACGCCCATCCAGCATTTATGTGGGTGCTAGAGATCTGAACTAAGGTCTTCAGGCTTGCACGGTGTGGTGGTTTGAATGTGAACTCCCCCCTCCCGCATTGCCTCAGGTATTTATTAAGCCTCGTACTCAATCCCCAGCTGGAAAAGCATTTAGGGGGTGGACCCTTGTTGAAGGAGGTGTGTCCCTGGGGCTGGACCTTGAGGTTTATTAGTTCAGCCCCCTGGGTGTTCAGAGCTAGCACACTCCAGCTGATATGACAAGATATGATTCCCAGCCTCTGCTCTACCATAATAGTCTTCTTCTCAATACTGTAAGTCGAAATAAGCCTTTTCCTCCCACCAGCTGCTTTTGGTTGAGTGTTGTCCCAGCCATGAGAAGGTAAAACACACAGCAAACTCTTGATCCCACTGAGCCCCTTGGCCAGCCTATGTGCTTTCTTTTATTATGTGTTGTAGTTTGAATGCACGGCCCCATAGACTCAGGTGTCTTCTTAAAATTGAGTTTGCAGCTTCAGCCTCTAGCAGGCAGACTCCTCTTTCAGGGGCATGTCACTGGGGCAGATCTGAATTCTGACCCAAAGGTATGCAGAGAAATTTGAGCTCTGGGGTACTGCTTATTGCCAGTTTGGTTTCTGCTTGCTGGCTGCTGGTGGTTTTTCTCTCTCTGCTTGGATTTATGAATTTATTTCCACCATTGATTGAACTTCCCTTGGATCTGTAAGCTTGAAATAAATCCCTTCTTCATAAGACTATGTTTGGTTAGATGTTCATCCAAGCATTGTGGAATTGTCTACTACAGAATTTGGTACCAACAATGGGGTGTTTTGGGTCTTTTGGAACTTTTGTGCTAGAGGAATGGGGCAGAACTTGGTACCTTTGACTGCAGAAGCCATACAAAATGGTAAGCCAAATTTTATGGCTAAAAGTCTGATCAAGGTTGGATTTAAAAGTATGGACTGGTGTGCTTGGTAGAAGATATAGAACTAAGACATAGAAGATTTGTATAACAGGATGATTTGAAAATGTGTACAGGTAGAGTGTTCTATGTATATATTTCTTAAATAGGATGAATTGAAGCACTTTGCTTATTTTCATATTTCTTTTTTTTATCAATATATATTTTTTATTTATATTATTCTGATTTTACATTCATAGTATTGGTTCCATTTATTTCTTGCTGCTGTTGAAATAATGGTGGAATCAAGAAAGAAGTCAATAGGCTAGTCAGTGAATATGATGATGAAGATAGTGGATGGGAGATGGAAAATGCAAGGGAGTGATTCAGGAAAAGATTAAGGAAGAAAGAATTCTGAAATCCATGGGGCACGGACAGGAAGGGCCCCTCAGCTGGGCTCACTGATCAGCGCAGACCACTCTACAAAATGTTCTTCTTGGCTTCTGCCTCCTCATCAGTCTGTCAGTTTCTCCCTACGGAGATTTCTAACCCAGAGGAGATTATAGTAAATGCTTGTTGGACTCAATTAAGCTAAATGACTCAGAGATCAATGCTGTGAATGGAAGAACAAGTTCAAGGATGGATCTATGTCATTGGAACAAGAGTCAATAAGCAGGAAGAGCAAGAGATGTTCTTCAGAGTCATTTGCAGATATATAAATCCTATTGTGGCCTCCTTGGTTCCAGGGACCATCTTTTCACAGTGTAGTGATGTGGCTTGTAATCACTTAGGCAGAGGGAGAAATGTTACAATGGTAAAGATATGTACAAACTCCTGGAATTCTGGAAGACTTGTCTATGAAATTGAATTAATAATAACTACTTCAGAGGGTTTGTGAAGATACAGGATACCATGTGTAAAATGTATAGCACTTACTATCCTACAAAATTAATTAACTAAGACTGTTAGGTTGAAAATGATAGATCAGTTTGAACTTACTTAGGAAAAAAAAAAGAGAGAGAGTGGTTATGCCTTCCTGGGTTCCTGGGAGTAACCAAGCGTGGAAAGGGTGGAGTGGGATGTGGGAGTTTCAAGAATACTCTGACCAATACATTTGGTTTTATCAATTATTTCTTTTTAATATTTTTAAAAATTGACATGGGAACATTGTACATATTTATAGGGTAACATATAGCCTTTCAAAACATGTCTACATTCTGTAAGATTCAAATTAGTATAATCATATCTGTTCCCTCTAGTATGTACTATTTCTTTGTGGTAATTTCTTTTTTATTCATGTGTGTGTGTGTGTGTGATGTGTGCACATGTATGTGCCATTGTGGTGCCCCATATTCTCACCTATGGCAGAGCTGCGTACTTGCCATGGCAGAAGTGTCATGTTGGGTGTCCTGCTCCATCATTCTTCCTCCTGGCCTTTTTGAGGCAGTCTCTTTTTACTGATTCTGGAGCTTGTGAGGCTTTGATTATTCTCAGGTCTCTTCTCTGCAGTACCAGGGTTACAGCACACATGTTCACACCCAGCTGTTTTAGCTGGGATCTGGAGACTTGAACTCAGGAAGTCTTGGGTCCCCTCAGGCCCACTTGTGTAGGAAATTAACCACTATGCCATCTCTCCACAGCTCTCTTCTAGCTTTTTTCAAAACATATTTTATTATTTATTTATTTATTTATTTGAGAGTGAGAGAAAGAGGCAGATAGAGAGTGAAAATGGGCAAGCCAGGGCCCCCAGTAATCAAACTCCAGACACATGCGCCATCTTGTGTGCATGTGCAACTTTTGTGCTTGTGTCACTTTGTGTGTCTGGCTTACATGGGACCTGGAGAGTCAAACATAGGTCATTTGGCTTTGCAGCCAAGTGCTTTAACCACTGAGCAATTTCTCCAGTCCTACTGAGTTATTTTCAATACACAAATAAACCAATGGGTAACAGCACCAAACATCAATTGGGTTGAAAAATAAAACAAAATATCAAGATGTTTTCTGTGGGCCTGGGGTGATACTCAGTGAATAAAGGTGCTTGCCTAAGTTCAATTCCCCAGCCACCTACATAAAGCTGAATTTGATGCCCACATGTAGGTATACATGCAAATTTTAAAAATTAAAACATGTTTCCATGAAAGCAACTTGTTGAAAAAAATTTTTTAATTCACTCCAGAAAATGTCTCCTAATTAGCCGAGGTGTTCATCAGTGGTTGAGTGAATAGAGAAAGTGTGGTATATGTACAAAATGGAATATTGTTATGCTGTAGAAAAGAATAAAATCCTGTCATTTGTGCCACAAAGGGTAAAGCCAGAAAAGATCATGACAAGTAAAATCAGGTTCACATAGAAAGACAAGTGACCCATGTTCTCTCATATGGGGAAGCTAAAAATATTGAACTCCAGGTTGAAACAGTAAAGTGGCAATTATTATAGGCTATGAAGGGTAGGAGGGAGGAGAGACAGAGGGAGCGTTGGTAAAGTACCAACATGCAGACAGAAGGAATAAGTTCTTTTTTAAGTTTTTTTTTTTTTTTTTGAGAGAGACACAGAGAGAGACAGAGAGAGAGGGAGAGGAAGACAGATAGAGATGGGTGCACCAGCAGCCTCTCAGCTGCTGTGAACAAAATCCAGATGCATGCACCCCCTTGTGGTCAAGTGCAGCATTGTGCCCTTGTGTCACTTTGCATCTGGCTAAACGTAGGACCTGGAGATTGGAACCACTGGAGATTGGAACCAGCGTTCTTAGGCTTAGGAGGCTGGCACCTTAACCGCTAAGCCATCTCTCCAGCCCAGGAATAAGTTCTTATGCACAGTGAGGTGTCAATAGTTCACAGTAATCTATTATATATTTCATGAGAAGCAAGAGGAGAGGGGATGAAAGGACCCAAGCATAAAGAAATAATAGAAGGCCAAGGAGATAGCTCAGTGTGGAAAGTGCTCACCATGCAAGCATGAATCTGAATTCAGTCCTCAACACCCACATAAAAATTATAGGCATGGGGGCTGGAGAGTTGGCTTAGCAGTTAAGGCATTTGCCTGCAAAACCAAAAGATCCTGGTTGGATTCTCTAGGACCCACATAAGCCAGATGCACAAGGGGGCAATTGCATCTGGAGTTCATTTGCAGTGGCTGGAGACCCTGGCATGCCTATTCTCTCTCTCTCTCTTTCTCTTTCTCTGTCAAATAAATAAATACATAAAATATATTTTAAAAAACATTATAGGCATGACCGGGCATGGTGGTACACTCACTCAGGAGGCAGAGGCGAGTTTGAGGACAACCAGAGACTACATAGTGAAATCCAGGTCAGTCTGGGCTAGAGTGAAACCCTACCTTGAAAAACCAAAAAAAAAAAGAAGAAAAAAGGAGGAGGAGGAGGAGGAGGAGGAGGAGGAGGAGGAGGAGGAGGAGGAGGAGGAGGAGGAGGAGGAGGAGGAGGAGGAGGAGGAGGAGGAGGAAGGGGAGGAAGAAGAGAGAAAGTTGTAGGCATGATGGTATGGTCCTGTAATACCATGGAGACAGGAGGATCACAGGGCTTGCTGGTTAACTAGTCTAACCAAATCAGTGAGCTCTGGCTTCAGTAAGAGACCTGGAGTCCAGAAAATAAGGTAGAGAAGTCATAGAGGAAGACATCCCATGTCAACCTCTGGCTTCCACACTCAGGTGCACACACACACACCACACATGGTCATGCTAACTATTTCCTAATTTGACTCAATACACACCTTGAATCTACCTATATGTTGAAATATGCTAAACCCCATAACTATATATGACTATTACAGATAATCACAATGGAAAATATAATTAAAAATAAAATACATCTCTTAAGCTAGCTAACAATGCTTATTGGATCCTTGTGATGTATAGGTCTGTATATTTGGCAACCTTCTAAATAAACAGAAAATTCAGCCTCTGAGAAGGTTCTAAAGAATGACTTCTTCATTGTCTCTAAAGTAAGCTTTTTAATGTTTCTCAATGAAAGATTAATTTATCCCTTTGTAAGTTGATCCTAAGCTCTTTTTGCTAATTCCATGTGTAAAATTTAGCTGAAAAGGCTGCCTAGAAATCCAAAGAATATAGTTACAAAAGAACTCAGCAACAAGGGAACATTAACACAATGCCTTGAATAGCCCTGAGTTCTGGGGCACAGCAAAGCAGAGAATCAATTCAGGTGCGACCAATCCTGAAATGATCCCTGAACAAGGTGAATTTTGAGTCAGATTTTAAAGGAAGTTTGAGCTATTCACTGAAGCCTGGTCAGGAAAATAGGAAAAGGAATTACCTAAGCACAAACATGAATTTTAAAGCAAGACTGATTGAGCTCTTTCTTGCTGGCCTGAGGAAAATGTATTACCTCTGAGATGAATGGGAGGTGAGATCAGATGGGGAAAGAAGGTGGCAAGCTGCCTCCTTCCTGGGCTATGTTCAGAAGGAGGATTGATGAAAGATGTTAGCCCAGGAGAGGGACATGAGAAGCTAGGGCCAGAGTCACTAGAAAAGTGCTGGGGCTTGCAAAACCACCAAAGGTCTGGAATCAGTATGAGACTCTGTCTTAAGGAAACATGTGGCTGAGCAATGGAAGAGGATCTGCATTCTCCTCTGACCTGTGCACATGCACACTGGGCACCACATCTGCACACGTACATGCATACACCTCACCACATACACTGTGATATCACACCTACTGCTCCCACATACATGCACAAAACAAACAGGGTACAAGTATCAACCTGGACTTACCAAAGTGATTTTAGTGAAAAGTGTGTGTGTGTGTGTGTGTGTGTGTGTGAGAGAGAGAGAGAGAGAGAGAGAGAGAGGGGAATTGAGTTGATTGATGGTCAGGTTCTTCTATGTGAATTTTTGCTCCAGTAACAAGCAGTTCCCACATCTCAGTGTGTCTTGTCCATTGCATGTCAGCACTATAGAACATCAGGGATCCAGGCCTGTGGGATGAGTGTTTTGTTATGTACCACCACCATTCATAAAGTGGGGCACAGCAACCTTGGAAAAACTCACACAGTTTTCAAAGACTTTTCTGGAAGTGATATACATGTTTCCTTGGTATGAGTTGACCATGTCCTATCCCCAAAGCTTATGTGTTGGAAACTTAATCCACAAACCCTATGGTAATGGTGCTTGGAGATGAAGCCTTAAGGAGATGATTAGGGTTAGATGGGGTATGAAAGGAAGGGGTCCCTTGAAGGCATTAGTGTCTTTATAAGAACAGGAAGAGACACTCCAGGAAGTATGCTTGCTCAGTCTCACCCCATCATGTTATCTACTATGTTCCTTGCAGCCAAAGGCCCTCACCTGGGCAGGTGTTGTGCACTTGGACTTCCACCTTCAGAACTATGAGCCAAATCAACGTCTATTCTTTAACAGATGGCCCAGCCTGTGGTATTCAGTTATCACAATAAAAACCAACCCATTCCCATTTGCATTTCATTGCCCTGAGCAAATCAATTCATTTCAAATCAAATCATTTCATTGTCCTGAGCAAATGCTCCCTTGGGTGGCAGGCATCTTGTAGTTTGATCATGAAATGTCCCCCATAGGTTCACATGTTTCAACACTTGGTCCCCAGCTGGTGGCGTTATTTGGAAAGATTGTGGAACCTTTAGGAGACAGAGCCTTACTGGAGGAGGTGGGTCACTTGAGGTGGGCTTTAAGGGTCTATATAGCCTGGTCACACTTCTTGTTCACTTCTCTGTTTGCTGACCTTGAATGTAACATGACCATCTGCCTCCTGCGCCTGCTGCCTTGTCTTCCCAGCCATGATGAACTGTATCCCTCAAACTGTAAGCCAAAATAAGCTCCTCCTTCCATAGGTTGCTTTGGCCTGGCATTTTGTCACAGCAGCAAGAAAAACAACTAATACACACCCTATTATGTGCTCGAGGACAGTGGACAGAAATGCATATGCACAGCCCAGCAAGGGGTTCTGTGGGACCCTGGTGTTCACAGGCAGCAGACCCTGAAGGATGCTCATGTTGATTTCAAGCAAGTGCCTTTAGTCACTGAGTTATCTCCCCAGATCCCAAAATGTGTAGACCAGGCTGTCCTCAACCTCCAGATCCTCTTGCTTCTGCCTCTTCAGCAATTTTCTCTTAGCATGTACCACAACAACCAGCTCTTCTGAGGCATTTTCTGACCAACCCCTACTGGACTTTTAAATAAAACACACTTCAGATTCTCCAGCTTAACACTATAGGCTTAAAAATGGATGTTGTATGCGTGCATGCATGTGTGTATTTGTGTGCATGTCCCACTGCATGTGTGTGAGGGTCAGAAGATAACCACGGGGAGTTTGTCTTCTCCTTCCACTTTCTTCTAAGACAGGGTCTCTTGTGTTGCCAGTGCATCTGCCAGCCCAGCTGGCCTGGGAGCTTCTAGCTTTTCCCGGCTCTGCCTCCCATTTCAGTAGGTGCTCATAGGAACCTAGGGGATTACAGGCTTGAGTGCTACTTTGTGTCCAGCTCTACGTGGCATTGGGGAGGATGGAACTTGGGAACTTGGGTTGGCAGCCTTTCAAGGAAGCACCTTTAACCACTGATCCATCTCCCCAGCCCGTCATTCTAGGCTTCTAAGTTTTAAATGGTCATCTGAATAAGTGTTAATATCAGTGTATAAAGAAACAATAGTAAATGGGAAAGACCTCGGTTGTACTTTGCTGAGTCATAGGTGCTGAAGGAAGGGCTTGGTTACAGTAGAACATTGTCGTGGGAGGCAGAGGCTGATGTGGTTAAGTGAAGACTTGCCAAGGGAATTCCCTGAATAGAGCTACCTTTGCTTTGCCTTAGGCAAAGGCAGCCAAGGTCAGAGCAGAGCTCTGCTTCCCTCTGTGTGTGGCAGGCTCCCTGTGTGTGGCAAACCATGTGTCTGCATGAGTGGGCTGCGGGGAGCTCTGTATTTGGTGGTAGGGCATTTGGAATAGTGCAGATCTGTCCTCTGTATATATGCTCTGAAGTTTATGAAATAGCGTATACTTATGGATGAAAAATATAATATGGAAGCAATGATTTGGGACAGTAATACACAATGCTTATTTGGAGACATGCTGAAATGGAAGCCACCAAGACCTGAATATACCTTTGCATGTCTTCCTGTCAAAAACTTATCAAGCACTTTGAATGGTCCAAGCACTGTTGCATGCACTTGTGATATCAGGATGGACAAGGTAGAAATTTCAGGTTAGGCAAGGGTTCTACCACTGAGTAACCCTGCTCCCAATTAGGCCAGTGATTCTGCTGAGAAATACCATGGCTTGATTTTTTTTTCCACTCAGGTGGGGCTCCTGGGATGCTCCTGGGTTCACCTTCAGCTCATTTCAGATCGTTTACTTCCAGGAGAAGCCTCATCTGCATATGCCAAACTCCTAAAGTGTGAGTTGTCAGGTTGTGGAAAGTGTTATGAGGAGAAGAAGGTGGACTAAGAGGCTCGAGTTCCAGGGAAAACAATGTTGGGGCTAAGATTTTGGAGGAGACAAGACATTTGAACCAGAGACCCAATTAATGAAAATACAGTGGAAGGGCAAAATAAATAAATAAATCCCAAGATCATTGGATAAATGTAAGAAAGAGAAAAGAGGAGAGAGAGAGAGAGAGAGAGAGATGTTTCTTGTGACTGGAATGGCACCAGCAAGGGAGAGACACCATGAATGGAGTGATACAGATGGAGAGAGACCCTAGAAACCACACTGAGTTCCATCCCCAGCACTCACATACAAAGGCAGACATGAGCACACACATCTCTAACCCCAGTGCTGAGGAGTGTTGGAGGGGTGGAGACAGGAGGGTCGCTTGGCTTTCTGGTCAGATAGCCTTAACTGAACACAACAGCGAGTTCCAGGTTCAATGAGAGACTCTGAGTCAAGAAACGAGGCAGAAGAGCCATAGAAAAGGACACCCAAAGTCTACCTTTGGCCTCAGTAAGTGTGTGTATGGGTTGCATTCATCTGCATATATGTGTGCATATACCAACCACATACCACACATATCGAACACAAACACACCAACAACAAAAGAAAAGGAGTTTCCAGCTCTGGGGACTAATCAGTGCGTGCAGTCTCATTCACCCAGTGATTCTGTAATGCAAACTGCTGTTGAAACCAGTGGCCACACATATGCATCTTATTAGGCATGAGGCAAAGCCACGACTGTGAGGACATAGCCCTTGATCTATCCTGGCTGCCCCAGCACATTCACTCATCACCCCTTGCCATGGGAGTGCACACAGGCAGCTGAATGCTCACCCCCGCCCCGCATATGCATACTGAGCTGTACACATCCCGAGTTGTCTCACACAGCTGGGGAGGGCTGTGCTTCCTTCAATAGTCCATTCCATATCTCTAAACAAGAAGCTGTCTGTCTTGGACCAGAGAGGAATTCTATTCAGCTGCCAGTACAGAGGCCCAGTGAAAATTACTTAAACATGATAAAGATTTGTTTATCTCTTGTATAAGAGAATCCAGACAGAAAGAACAGAAAGAGAGAAGGAACTTGGATCCCAAGCAAAGATGGATCCACCATCAAATCCCTGGAGTCCTCACATGGGGCAAGGAGACAAGAGAAGGAAAGGGGCATGCCCCATGTGGGTTTTGACCTTTTAAGGAACCCTCCATGAGCTTCACCAACAACTGGCACTCAGATTTCATTGGTCTTAACTTGGCTACATGACTTCTTTCTACTGTGTCCTGTAGCGTCACATCAGTATTTGTAGTTAAATTAATGTTCAAGATTTTTTTGTTTTTATAACTGAATAATTTTATAGCTTGGATATAAAATGTCCCCAAAGGCTCCTGTGTTGAAGGCTCTGCTCCAGATGGTGATGCTGTTGAGAGGAGATTGGATCATGAGGGTGTTCACAGAGTAATCTACTGGTGAATTCACAGCTGAACTGGCTATGTAGGAAGTGGGACTTAATTCAAAGAAAGAGGTCACTGGGTATGCCTTTGAAGGGGATATATGTCCCCAGTCCTTTTTTTTCTTTCTCTCATAACTATCTTCTCGCCACCAAGAGGTGGGCAGATTTTCCCTGCAAAACTCTTCCACCATGATGCTTCTGCCTCACCACAAGCTCCAAAACAATGGAACAAGCCAACCAGGGACTAAAACCTTGACACCATGAGCCAAAATAAAGCCTGTGTCCTTTGGATTGTTTTGCTCAGATATTTTGTCACTGTGATGGAAAGCTCACTAAAATATTCCAGTTCTAAGAGATGACTAATTTCTCTTCTTAGAAAGTTTTTAGTGGGGTAGGAATGGGGACTGGGCATATAGCTCAGTTGACAGAGTGCTTGCTTGCATGACGTGAAGTCCTGGGTTCAATCCCCAAGACTGAACAAACTGGGTGTGGTAGCACAAAGCTGAGATCCTAGCACTTGGGAGGTGGAGGCAAGTGGAATGAGGTCTCCCTGAGCTACATGAGACCCTGTCTCAGAAAACAAAGCAAGGGGCTGGAGAAACTGCTCAGCAGTTAAGAGCACTTTCTGTGCAAGCATGAGGGCTTGGCAAGGCCTAAGAGACCACTCTAGTTTAATCCCCAGGACCCACATAAATAGCTGGGCATGGCCACATGCATCTATAACCCCAGTCTTGTAGGGGAGCAGAAACCTGAGAATCCCTGTAGCTCATGAAAAAAAATAAATAAATAAAAAAAGAAAAGAAAAAAAAAAAACAAGCTCTAGGTTTAGTAAGAAATTCAGGCTCAAATATGAATGGGCAAAAGGCAGCCAGGCATAGTGGCACACGCCTTTAGTCCCAGCACTTGGGAGGCAGAGGTAGGAGGATTGCTTGAGTTCAAAACCACCCTGAGACTACAGGGTGAATTCCAGGTCAGCTTGGGCTAGAGTGACACCCTACCTCAAAAAACCAACAACAACAACAACAACAAAAGAGTGGGCAGAAGGCTAATGGAGTGTGACATCCAGCGTTCCTCTCTGACCAAACACAAGCAGGCATACCTTGCCACAGGTGATCCCATGGGCACATATGCATGTATATCCCCCCCCACACACACACATACAAGCTAAAAAAGAGAGATAAAATACAACTATTTAACATCTCTAGCTCTCTGAATCTTTACCTTAAGATGCTAAAATATTTCTTTTTTTGTGTCTGTTTTTTGAGACAGGGTATAACTTTACTTCAGGCTGACCTAAAGCTTATTCTAGCCCCAGGCTGGTCTCACCTCAGAGCAATCCTCCTACCTCAGCCTCCCCAGGGCTGGGATTAAAAGCGTGCACCACGACACCCGGCTTTAGATGCCAAAATATTCCTCAGACCTTAGAGATAGAGTTAGCACCAGTCATCAAGGGTAAAGACCCCTCCTCCTTTCTCACCTTTCTAGGTTATTGCTTCATTTTATATTTGTAACATTTCTACGCGCATCAGAGAGAGCTGGGCAGACATCACATCACCTCATAGACTCTTTCTGGCTCCACATCACAGCTCTCCTGGGTATTTTTACATTATTATTGGTTGAAACATATTTAAAATGCCTTTCCTCCATAAATGTATGTGTGAATAGCTTTCCAGTCTTTCTGCAACACCCACTTTTATAGGTAGGAAGTAGCCAATTGAACCACCACTTTATGGAGAAGCTTATACCTCAAAAAGCAAAAAGTTTCACCCCTTAATAAAACAACCCAGAATCAAATACACTTACTCCCTTTTCAGATTAGTATAGCCCTTATCAATCAAGATGTGTCAGTGATTTTATTAGGAAGAAAGAACCAGAGAGGAATGTAGTCAGATTGGTTAGAGAGGGGGCAATGGAGATGGCTCAGTGGGGAAGGAGATGGCTCAGTAGCTGGACATGATGGTGCACACCTTTAATCCCAGCACTTGGGAAGCAGAGGTAGGAGAAGGATCACTGTGAGTTTGAGGCCTGCCTGAGACTATATAGTGAATTCCAGATAATCCTAGGCTAGAGTGACACCCTACCTCAAAAGAAAGAAAGAAGAAAGAAAAGAAAGAAAGAAAGAAAGAAAGAAAGAAAGAAGATGGCTAGGTGGGTAAGAAGACCTGCTGTATGAGGGAGGACTAGTGTGGCTACACATACCTGTAACCCCAGTGGTGAGGGGGTGGAGACAGGAGGATAGGCAGGACTCCCTGTTCAGCCAGTCTAACTGAAAAATGAGGAATTCCAGGTTCAGTGAAAGACTTTACCTGAGGAAAGTAAGGTGGAAGAGTGATAGAGTAGGGCATTCCCCATGTGGGCGCACGTGTCTGTACACACATGTACGTATATTGCAACACACACACCACCACACATACTACACAACTATACACCAAAATAATTGGTTGTAGAAAATGAGGAATGGGATACATATGGCATAGGATGGGTGGATGGGAGTAGCACTAATAATAATTAGACATACATATCTAGACTTGATTCATAAATTTTGTTCGGAAGAGTTGAAATTGTTAGGTTCATTCAGATATTTTTCCAACTCATCAAATGGGCACCTGGTTTGAGCACTTGGTGGACGAGAGCACAAGGTGGAGGGATCTCTGGATGAGAGAACTTTATGCTGCACAGGATGCTTGGCACACCCTCACATTTCAGATTCAGTTCCCCACATTATGTCGTCCTTCCGGTCGCAAAGTTCCTCCATTATACAATGTCTTATATTGAGGGATATATTTGTTATATTCTAATTACTGGGACAAAATAGCCACCCAAAGCAACTTAAGAAGGAAGGGTCTCTTTCATCTCACAGTTTGAGGGGATATTATGGTGGGGAAGGCAAGGCAGCAGGATCTTGAGGCAGTTGAAATTCTCCCTCACAGAGCAAAAGGGTTTTCTTTGATTCAATCTGCATTTCTATGGTTTTCATTCACCTGAGAACCTCAGCAATCCTCTCTGAAGACTTGTTGCATCTGCACAGGAGTGTCAGCTTCCCCACGCTCCATTCTGAGTTCTCACCCAATCCAGTGTCATTCTGGAGTCATTGTTAGGTGGGTGTGTATGTAGACGTACATATTTATGAGCATGAGTATATAGACTATGCATATTCATATGTATTTACATATCTACATGTGTAATTTACATATACTCACACATGCGTATACATGTATGCATAGGTTTATATTGCTGTTTTTGCTATTTCATACCAGGAAAGATGTTTCATTAAAATATAAAATCAGAAAGTACTGATGATTCTAAATGTCAAGTGCAGTGACTGTAAGGCACTTTATAATGACTCAGAGAGAAATGTCACTGTAATGGCCTCATCTTTAAGGCAGGGAGAGGACCACTTTTGGAAATTATGTGGCTCTAGCACAGGGCCATCAAACCTGATCCAACTTTCTATGAGCCAAAGAGAAAATATCTGCAGAGACGAGAAACCTACTCTATAGCAAAAGAGTTGCATGTCCGATCCGTTTTTTGGAAGCAGGGAGGACAAGGCACGTCCCACTGTGCTGCTTTCTTCTGACGCTTGTATCCTTGGGTAGGATGTTGAGGGAGGGCGGCGACGGTCCTCCAGAGAAGTGGAACTCAATCTTAGTGCTCATCACAGTCATCCAAGGAGCTTCTAAAAAATATTTCTGAGGAGGGGCTGGGAAGATGGCTCAGTGGACAAAGTAAGCATGAGGACCTGTGTTCAGATCCCAGCACCCGGGTAGAGTGCCAGGCATGGTGGTGCATAACTCTAATCCTAGCACTGGGGAGACAGAGACAGGGAATCCGTGGGGCTTGCTGGCCAGCTACATTAACCAAATAGATGGGCTTTAGCTGGGTTCAGCAGGAAACCCTATCTGAAAGAATAAAGTGGGTTGGGTCCAGAGAGATGGTTCAGGATTTAAAGGCCCTTGCTTGCAAAGCCTGCTGGCCTGGGTTCACATAAAACTAGATAGGCATTCTTTTGCAGCAACAAGAGATCCTGGTATAAATAAATAAATGAATAAATAAATAAATAAATAAATAAATAAATGCATTTAAAGAATGACGTGAAGAATGAGTAAGGAAGATCCACAATGTCAACCTCTGGCCTCTGCACATACCCTCCAGAACCCTTTCTAATGGTGTAAGTGGGCCAGACACTAAGACTATGAAACCAGATGCCAGGGTTCACGGAGGTCATCGCTCCAGCTAAGTGGTATTTGGTCCTCCTTTTCCAGAGGTGGAGGGTCATGGAGAGAAGTGGGACAGGGAAGCAGGAGGCTGGAGCTGCTCCTAGACATGCCTGCCTCCGGGAGCCTGTAACCTCTGTGGCTGTGTGGCTCGCTGCTGCACATCTGGCCCAGAGCCCTGCCCAGGCTAGCGTAATACTGTCTGATAAAAGCTCCTTGGAATGACAAGAAGGCAATCGAACTTTCTGGAGTTCGGTGCCAAAGCAGGAGGTCTCAAAGCCACAGGGAGGGGGCAGGATCGTTTGCAGATACAGAAAGCCCAGGACAAGAGGGCTCTGTGTTAGCAGATTAATTTATAAGAAAAATATCAGAAGCAAAAGGCACACATGGGAATATTGTTATTGGAAAGAGCATTTGGGGAAGGAATTTTTATAAATGGAAAGTGCTTCGAGTTCAAGCTGTATTTAAAAACACAGCCTCATGGGTGGCGGGAAGGAGAGGAACAGCAGCTTTCAGATACAGCCCTGAAGTGAACACCCAACCCCACTTGGCTGTCTTCAGAAAGACCTGAAGGTCTTGCTTCCTTTTGGAAGAGGGGACTTAGCAAGCATGATAAACATGGTAGCCATTGCCCCTTTTCTGATATCACTGCCCAGATGATTCAAAGAAATTTCATCTTGCAAATGGAGAAGAGACAGACTAGAAATGAATTAGTGATATTTGCTGAGACTCTGGTACTCAAATGCAAATTTACATCTATGGTACTGGACTGAAGGCATAGCTCACTGGTAAAGTACCTGCTCAGCTATGCCCGAGGTCCTGGGTTCGAGCTCCAGTGGATAAGTCTGGGGTCCTTGCCTCAGAGGTCTCTCGGGAGATTTTGAAACCATACCAGAATGAAGTGGCTTAATTGTGGAATTTTGGAGGAGTGGTTTGGTGGTAGAAGGTGAGAGGGTTTAGGGAGGCTGGAGAAGGCAGCTTGCTGTGGTGGGTAGCCTACAGCCTGGTACAGGACATGCTCAATGGTGTTTTGGAAAGTTCCTATTGGTCCAGCCTTATTTTTCCCAGTGAAACTTTGCTTTTCTGGAAAAGCATGTTTTATATATATATATATTTTGGTTTTTGCAAGGTAGGGTCTCACTCTGGTCAAGGCTGACCTGGAATTAACTATGTAGTCTCAGGGTGGCCTCGAACTCTCGGCGATCCTCCTACCTCTGCCTCCCGAGTGCTGGGATTAAAGGCGTGCGCCACCACGCCCGGCCTAGCATGTTTATTATTAAAGGGAGGTATGGTCCCACACTAAATGGTAGCTTTCCTGGTGTAAGTCAGCCCTATTTCTCCATAGCCCCCTGCGGAGCCAAGGCCAGGACAGGGAAGGCATATACACAGTTGATGCATAAAGGGAAAATAAATGTCTCCCCTGTGAGCATCCCAGAAGAAGTTCAGAAATAGATCAAAGACCTTGAGTACACATTTCCTCCCAAATTCATCATTTTGGTTCTTCTTCTGTTTGGTGCTGCTCCAAGACAAATCCTCACAGTTCTAAAGATTGGAAAGTCCAAGATCAAGGCTCTATAGCTATGTCCTCTCAAGAGAAATGCTGTGTCCTCACATGGCAGAAGAACAGAAGAGAAAGAACCAACTCCCAAAGCTCTTTCATAGCAGCATCCATCCACGCATGATGCAAGATCCTCACTATCTGAACGTTCCCTCAAAGGCCTGACGCCCAACACTGCTGCCTGGGGGATGAATTTCCAACACTTGAGTTGAGGGAGCACAAAAACATTGTAATGATACAATTCTGTCCATGGACCTCCAAAATTCATATCCTTCCCTCTAAGTAGCCCACAAATCCTAACTTGTTCCAGCATCAATTCAAAAGTCCAAGCTGCAGAGTCTCACCTGAGTCAGAGATGGGTGAGACTGAAGACACAATTCATCAGGGGGAAATTCACTTCTAGTTTTGAGATAAGGCAAGTTATATGCATCTAAAAACCCTGGCGGAACATGCAGAGGATACACATCACTTTCCAAAAGAAAGAAACAGGGAAGGGGACAGGGGAACCCATTCCAAGTCCAAAACCCAACAAGGCTATGGGATCACCATTTGTTTCTACCACAGCAATAACTGTTGCAACTAGTTATCACCAAGATGCTAACACGAGTTGGTGTAGTATTATGACAACTAGGGTATTTATATAGTCCCAGTACCTCTAAGTTACTGATTAATTACAGAAGGAAAAACCACGGAAACTTCCCATTAGAAAGGGCTGGAAGTTATCACTTTATCATTGACCAGAGTTAGCATACACGATGACGTGAGAAGGAGACCGTGGAGCACTCTCATGCTCTTCTGCCACATTTGTTCCCATGGTTGCTAGAACGAATCACCACAGTCTCCATGGGTAAGAATAGCAAAACCCCATTCTCGTCTTAGAGGCCTGGGGTGTGAAAGCAGTCCTGATGAGCTGAAATCACCATGCCAGTGAGCAGGATCCCCTTCCAAAGACCCCAGGTAACCCCTTTCGTGCACTTTCCAGCTTCTAGTGGCTGCTTCAGCCCTGTCCCTTGTATCACTTTTTGTCATCCGCTCCTCTGTATCAGTCTTCCTCTGCTCTGTACTTGGCTTCAACTGAACAATCCAGAATCATCTCCCAATGTGGTCAAACCTGCAAAGACCCTTTTCCCACAAAAAGTTACTCCTTCAGATCCCAGGGATTAGGACCTGCAATCTTTGGGATGGCCATCACTAACATTATGCAATACTTTGTAACAATGCAAAATCTGAAGCTTTCCATGGGGACACACCACACAGACTCACACTAGGGTCGTTCTACAGAAAAACTGGCCTGGGGGGGCTGGGGAAATGGTTTACCGGTTAAGGCATTTGCCTGCGAAGCCTAAGGAACCCGGTTCAATTCCCTAGGACCCATGTAAGCCAGATGCACAAGGGGATGCACGTGTCTGGAGTTTGTTTGCAGTGGCTAGAGGCCCTGGAATGACCATTTCTCTCTCTCTCTCTCTGCCTCTTTCTCTCTTAAAATAAATAAATTAATTTAATTTAATTAAAACTGTCCTGTACTCTTTCAAAATATGAGGTTATGAAAGACAAAAAAAAAGACCAAGGACCAGTTCAAGATCAAAGGAACATGACAGCCATACACACCATGTGCTCCTGGATCAGCTACTGGGTCAGGGGCAATGCCAGTATTAGTAAAACAACTGGTAAATATAGGTTGCACATTACATATTAATAAGGTATGATAACTTTTTTTAATGGTTTTTCACTCCAGTCCTGGAGCTGGAATTCACTCTGTAGTCTCAGGGTGGCCTTGAACTCATGGTGATCCTCCTATCTCTGCCTCCTGAGTGCTGGGATTAAAGGCGTGCGCCACCACACCCGGCCAAGTATGATAACTTTTAAGAGAATATTTTCATTCAGAGGAAATGCATGTTTCAGCATATAAGGGCAAAAGGACATCTCAACTAGTTCTGAAAAAAAAAAGTGCTAGAGAAGGGTCTGGGGAGATGGCACAAAGGCTAATAGCACTTGCTGGGAAAGCGCGGGTTCTGCGAGGGCCTGAGACTGCTGGAGTTCAATTTCCTATGCCCTAAGTAAACAGCTAAGCCATATACATCTGCAACTCCAATTACAGGGAGGAGATCAGAGAATCACTGGCCTTGCTGACCAACACAACAGCAGTTCTGGGTGGAGTGGGACTCTATCTGAAGGAAATGGATGGATGAGTGAAAGGAGAAGGACCCCAACGTTCTCCTCTGGCCTCTGTACAAGTGCACACAGGGCGCATGCATCTGCACATGAGTACACACACACACACACACACACACACAAGCTTAAAAAAACATGTCTGAAAAATACATTCACATACACATTCTCTTTGCCACCTGCCCACATATATCCCAAGAGATGGGCAAAGTAGGCCTAAATGGCTAAACGTCTACTTGTTGAAGCTACTCCTAAAACAATTGGATGTGTGTTTAATTTGGGGCTTTATACCAGTATCTTTTGAGTTGAAAGGTCTCAGGCCAGTCTTGGCTCATTTACATTGAGGAGTGAATCACTGACAGGATGCTGACTGCAAGACGTTGGCACTGAGAGAGGAAGTCTATACACTTCAAGGCTTTCTTCTGTCTCTTCTGATTTCTGAAGGCCTCCAGCCGACGGGATGGAGCTCTCCATATTCAGGGAGGGTCTTCCTCCTTAGTTAATCTTCTCTGGACATACTCTCACAGACACATCTGGAGATATCCTGTACTAAGCTCCTACCCACTTCTTTTCTCAGTGCAATGAAACTGGCACTCTTGCATAACCATCATAGTAGTGTGGGGGTCCTTTATACTATTTCTGTGAATTTTCTACAGGCTTGAATTATTTTAGAATACGTGCGCTCCACGGTTACTTATCAACCGGTACAACATTCACACCTTTGGAAAATCCAGATCTAGCCGGGGAGGTGTGTGTCTTTGCTAAAAATAACAAAAGATCTATTCCACAGATCTGTGGCAATATGTTCCCATGAATGAAAATCCAGTCTACCCATTTAACATTGAAACGTCAGTGCTAGAGAAAGAAACCTGCAGGGGAAGCCTTTTGTTTGTGTGTGTACACATATGAATGTGCTTCTGTTCGTGTTTGTGTGTAGCTGCACATGAAAGTGTGTGTGTGTGTCTGTGTGTGCATGTGGAGGCCAGAAGAAAACCTTGACATTGTTCCTCAGAACTACCTACCTTTTTTTTTAAAGACTTCTTAAAGATTGTTCACTTTAATTTAATTTATTTTTGGAGAGAGACAGAGAGAGAGAGACAGACAGACAGAGAGGGAGAGAGACAGATAGAGTGTGTCTCTCAGCTGTGTGAATGAAATCCAGATGTGTGTGGTCAAGTGCAGCATTGGAGGCCTTTGCATCTGGCTAAAAAAATCTGGAGATTGAACCATTGTTCAGGCAGGCGCCTTAAACACTAAGCCATCTCTCCAGCCCACTACCTACCTCTTTAAAGACAAAGTTGTTCACTGGCTTGGAACTTGCCAAGGTTAGACAGATTCACCTGTCTCTACCTCCCAATATTGAGATTACAGGAGATACCACCACATGCTGTTTTACATGGGTACTGGGGATTGAGCTCAAGTCTTCATGCTTGCAAGGCAAGCACTTTACCAATTGAGTTATCTCCTCAGCCTTCCTGTTTATTGTTTGTTCAGGTTTTTTTTGGGGGGGGGAGGGAGGAAAGGTTCAAGGTAGGGGCTCCCCGTAGCCCAGGCTGACCTGGAATTCACTATGGAGTCTCAGGGTGGCCTTGAACTCAGGGCAATCCTCCTACTTCTGCCTCCCAAGTGCTGGGATTAAAGGTGTGCACCACCGTGCCTAGCTATTGTTCAGTTTTAATTTGTTTTTCTTTTTGGATTAGCTCTAATATATGATTTACACATCCGAGGCACACAATTCAGTGTTGTTGTTTTTAATACATTCAGAAAGTTGCAGAACTATCACAATTGATTTTAAGCACTTTCATCACTTGTCCTACAAAACATTGTATCCATCAGCTATTTTTCTGACCATCCTCCACTCCCCAGCCAGCCTAAGCAACCACTATCTACTGCCAGTCTACACATTTCACATGGTCATAGACTACGCAGTCGTGGGAATGACTTCTTCACTTAGTATGATGTTGTCAAAGTTTAGTCATGGTAGCACATGTCAGTCATTTATACACAAATGAACCAAGATGGCCTGAGTGTTGGCCTCTGTGTTGTTTCCTTCCTCATGGCCTGCTAAGACCCATTATCTTAAAATTGTTTGCACCCAGTTGTTTTTTCTTCTTCTTCTTTTTTCTTTTCTTTTCTTTTCTTTCTTTTTATTATTTTTTTTTTTTCAAGGTAGGGTCTCGCTCTAGCCCAGGCTGAACTGGAATTCACTATGTATTCTCAGGCTAGCCTTGAACTCATGGCGATACTCCTACCTCTGCCTTCCTAGTGCTGGGATTACAGGCGTGCGCACCACACCCCGTATGCAGCCAGTTGTTTTTTAAGGATAACTTTAACAATAAACTGAACATGGTGGTGCACGCCTATAATCCCAGCACTCCAGAGGTGAAGGCAGGAGGATCAGAAATTCAAGCTACATAATGAGTTCTAGGACAGCCAGGGCGGACAATAGCAACAGGAGAGTGTGCCAAACACTGGCAAGGGGAAACTGGCTATAATACCCATAAGCCCACCCCCAACAATACACTGCCTCCAGGAGGTGTTAATTCCCAAATCTCCATCAACTGGGAATCTAGTATTCAGAACACCTAAGTTTATGGGGACACCTGAATCAAACCACCACATTCTGCTCCTGGACCCCATAAACTGACAACCATACATGATGTAAAATGCAATGCATTCATCCAACTTTAAAAGTCCCCATAATTTTTGTCAATCCCAATAATGTTCAAACATCACCATAATCCAAGGTCTTTTAACTGAGCCATAATACCAAAAATTCCCCAAAACATCCATAATGGCACACAATACACATTCACACTGCAAAAGATGGCATTGGGCAATTGGGCATAGCAAAGACATATGCAACCAATGCAAGAATTAAAACAGGGAAAACATCAGACTCTGTAGTTCCAAGTCCAACAACTCTAGTCAGTGACAAATCTCCAAATTGGATAATTCTAACTAGCAACAAGTGTCTGGAGTTCCAATTCCACCCCTCCAGCTAGGCTACTCACAGTCCTGGAAAACTTCATCTGGGGCCAGCAGCTCTCCTTGGCAGCCATCTCATGGTCCTGGCATCTCCACTGGGTCTCCACTGCAACCCTTGGTTCATCCTCATGGCTCCATAGGGTCTCCATGCAGGCATCCACCAAACCTGCTACACCCTGCCCATAGCTGTTTCCAAAACACAAGATCATGCTACAAACTCAATGACCCTCTCTTTCCTGCATTTCTTATACTCCATAATACCAGGTAGGTGCCAATTTGTTAATTGAGGGGGGAATAAAGCAGACTGAAGAACAGGACACTCCTTGAGCATTCAGGCCCCTTCAAAAGATTCTCTTCCTGTTGACCCAATACAGGTCAGATGGCCCAATCTCAAAGGTTGTAAGCTCTCATATAATTGCAGCTGAATGGACAGAAGTTTCAGCCCAAAGATTTCATTTCTGTGCCATATCCCTCTGCTCACATCAGTCCATTTCTATGCAAAGCAACCCTGCACAAATTCTCAAGACACGGGAATAACAGCAGCCTCTCACACAAACTGCTTTTAGCCCAGTCCAGGCAAAGTTCTTTCTCACCCTCATAAGCCAATCCTCACAGTCAATAGTTCTTACTGCATTCAAGTCTTTCAACTCTGACCAGACTGGTCCATCAAGCTGTACTTACAGTGCTGCAAGGTGTCTCTTAGGACTAGGTTTCAGATCCTTCCACATTCCTCTTGAAAATTAGCTCCAAAAGGCCAAAGCCACACAGTCAGGTGTCTAGCAGAAAATGACACCATTCCTTAATACCAACTATACTGTTGCAGTCAGGTTCACATTGCTGGCAAAAACAAACAAACAAAAAAAAAACTCCCAATCAAGAGCAGCTTGAAGGAAAAAAGGTTTGTTTTGACTTACAGACTTGAGGGGAACTCCATGATGGCAGGGTAAACAATGGCATGAGCAGAGGGTGCACATCACCTCCTGGCCAACATCAGATGGACAACAGGAACAGTATAAAGTGCCAAACACTGGCAAGGGGAAACTGGCTATAATACCTAAAAGTCCACCCCCACCAATACACTGCCTCCAGCAGGCTTTAATTTCCAAATCTCCATCAGCTGGGAACCTAGCATTCAGAGCACCTAAATTTATGCAGGACACCTGAATCAAACCACCACACAGGGTATCTTCTGATATTCCTAGGATCCAGCAAAAAAGAGATAAGGAAAAGGCAGATTCCCCCTTGACAGACTTAAGGCCATTTCTTGCTGTCAGCCACTTTTTTTTTTTTTTCATGGACCTCACAAATATATTATCTTATGAAGGGTGTAATTATTCTCCCATCTTCTTAGCATGTCTTCAGATAGATCAACTTTCCTGAGGGGTAGTCTCCTGGTCAGATAATTGACAGGCCAGTATCGAATTAATGTTTATGGCAGTGTATCTTTGTAATCTCATTGTTTGATTAGCTTAGCACGTCTTGCCTCCCCCCAGGGCCAGAGGCAAAACCCAGGTTCTATTCTTTAACCAGGATGAATTTTCCCTTAATGGAGCTCAACAAAGTCTTGATTCCTCCTCCCTCTTCCCTTTCATATGGTATTTGAAATCTTTTTGTTGGGGGGTTCAAGGTAGGGTCTTGCTCTAGCCCAGGCTGACCTGGAATTCACTATGTAGTCTCGGGGTGGCCTTGAACTCATGGCACTCCCCCTACTTCTGCCTCTCAAGTGCTGGGATTAAAGGCGTGCACCACCACACCTGGCTTTAAATCTTAAGTAGGGGCACACTGCACTGAGAGGAGGAGGCCCAGCTTTAAAGGGCTGCAAGCTTGCTAATGCCCATCTCGTTACCTATCATCCAGACTCTTCATTCATCTCATTAAGTTGGAAGATCTTGATCGGATATTGATTCGCAAATATTTTCTCCCTTTCTGTGGGTTTTCTTACCACTGTTTTTGTTGTGTTGTGTTGTGTTGTGTTTGTTTCTTTGAGACAGGCTCTAGCCTTAGATTTGCTATGTGTAAGATTTCAAGGGAGTTGTCTCCTCTCTCCTTCTTTCTATTAGCTTCTGTCAAACTAGGTCTGGGATTCTGCAATGACCTACTGCAGTGGTAATTGACTAAGCCTCATTATACCTGGACTGAGAGGAAGGAATCTCTTCCCGTTTGTCACTCCCTCAGTTATATCCCATGCGAGGCCCCCTTCCTCTCCAGGCAGTGCCCTTTCTTCTCTCCCTAACGATCCCTGAAACCACCTTCCTCCCCTCACCGAGGGCTCCAGAACTTCTTCCCTTTTTATTCAGATCCTCCCCTTCCCTAGTTATCACATTTAGGTTGCCTGGGAGTTAATTTTTTTTTACACCTGGCCTAGTTCTTTCACCTGGGGCATCCACTTGTCTCAGCACCATTTGTTGAGAAGATAGTTCTTACTCCATCAAATAGTCTTTGCATCTTTGCCTGAAACCAACTGGACATCAATGTGTGGGGATGTTTCTGGACTGGCTATTTCATTGATTTATACATTTGTCCTTATAAGCAGACTACATTGTTTTGATTATTGTTGCTCTGGGGTGGAATCTTTTATGCAACTGATTCCTCCAATGAAAGACCACCCCCAGGCTAGAGTCCAGGCTCTGCCTTTGCCCCCACCCCTCAGCCTTTGAAAGAGCTTCTCCTGGGTTCTTAGCACCTCCCTATAACCTTTGCTTCTCCTCTTTAGCCTTTCTGTCCTCTACCTCTTGGCCATTTCACAGCTCAGGAATGTGTCATGGTACTTGGTTACTGCATGGCAGTAACTCACCATAACAGAACACAGTACCAAGTTCTGGCTGAGGGCAGAGCTCAGGCTCCCAGGCTGCCTGGAGGACTTCCTCTGTGCTCCTTGATTCCCACTGATCTCGCCCTTGGAGTTAACTTCTCTTCTTATTTTCAAGCTTTGGTATGAGAATTCCAATACCGAACCCAAGGTGTAACACAGATTCATGGTGTGTGGAAAAGATATTCCAGAAATATATTCTGTAATAGTGGGGAGGCAAAAAGAATATGGACCCAACCGCTAAACACAAGGTCTCTAGCAATCAAATGTTCTCCAGCCTTCCATCCTTTCGAGGAGAGGTCAAAGATGCAGGTCTCACCAGGAATAATACCATGACTTGAAAACTCTTTCTACATTGGAAACATTTTCCAAAAGGGAAATTTACTCACCTTCTCAGCAATGGAGTTAGGAAACTGGAAAGACAGTGGAGAAAGGGAAAAGGCTGCTGTTGTCAAGCAAGAAATACTGGGAAAGGAGCTTCTCCAGAAGGCTGAAGATTACAAAGAGCTTGGATCATCCCTTTCCCACATGAGGCCACTTCTGTTGCTTCGCTGGGAACTAACTGGAATGTCTGGGGCATCTTTAGCAAGGGGATCACAGGGATTGTAGATGGAGGAGTGTAGTTAATCTTGCTTCTTTGGACCCTGGCTGGAGTAAATGCTATTACGAGTCCAGAACACATTGAAGGGCCTCTTTGCTTCCCAGCATCCTCTTTTTGCAAACAGGAGGTGGACTATAAAAAAGGTAGAGTTCAAAGCCAGGCTAAGCTGTAAGATCAGAACTCCAGAGTCTACCCAGCCCTATGATCACTAGTGCCTGCCTTGGAGGAAAGGAGGAGACATGGAGAAGAAAAATATCAAAGCTATACAGGAAAGCTCACAATGCACAGGTCCAGGGAGCTCATCTTGGACCCTTGAGGATTCTCTGCTGAGGCTTTAAGACCAATCTTGTTGTCCTTGCTTTTCCACTGTTGCTTTTGAGACAGGGTCTGATACAGCTGAGGCTGGCCTCAAACTTACTACGTAGCATTCAACTTCAGATCCTCCTTCCTCCACCTCTCCAGTACTGGTATGACAGGCATGCCCCACTATGCCTTGTTTTATGTGGTGCTAGGATTGAACTCAGGACCTCATGCACGCTGGGTAAGCACTACCAACTGAGCTACAGCCTCAGCCCCTTCCTTATCTTTAATAGTGCATATGTCTGATAAGCACTAGAAAAGGCAAGGGGTAGATTTTGGAATTCAAGAGTGGACTTGAGCTATCCCGTTTGTATAAAGCGCAGAGCACAGTATTGCTATGACCTCTATAGCTGTGCTCCATGAGAGCTCCAGGGCTTTAATCTGTATCAAAGGTGTTCGAAGCAGGGATTTTCTTTCATAGCTTCACAGTCTTTAAATAAGGACATGTTAGTTTAGGAAGCACACAACATCCTTCTTTTAAGTTCTTTTTCCACTCAATTATGTAGGGTGACTATCTTCCCAGGTTAACGGAAGCATATCATGACATGACTCTTGGGGGTTGCCTGGTATTGTATCCCATCATGCTCATATTAGTTACTTTTCTTGTGACTGTGATCAAATACTTGACAAAAGGGAGCAAAGGTTTATTTGGCTTATATGTCAAGGCATGGCAGCTGGAGTGTGAGTTGATCACATTGGGTCCATAGACAGGAAGCAGAGAAAAGATAAGAAGTGAATCCAAGCTCTAAAACCCCGAGGTTCACCCCTAGTGACTTACTTCCTTCAGGAAGGCTCCACATCTGAGGTTCCACAACCTTCCAAAACAGTGTCACAAAACAGAAGAAGCCCAAGTGCTCAAACATTTCACATTCAAAGCACAACCTTCAGATGGCATATTATACTACTCGTTTTAAGCAGAACACTCTATCCTGCCTCTCCCAAGCACAGGAGATGGATCCTAGCAGAGGGAAGTCAGGTCACTGGAGATGTCTTAAAGCAGGTACTGAAGGCCCAGCTCCTTCCTCATTCTTTTGCTTTGTGGCTGCCATGAAGCAAACAGCTTCCTCTGCCATGTGCTCCTGTCACAAGCCCAAAGCAATATTTTCTAGTGACCATGGACTGAACATGAACCTTTCCTCCTTGAATTTGTCTATGGAAAGCTGACTGACACAAAGAGCCCAGTGGTTAGGTATGATGGCTTTGGAGCTAAGTACCTGGGTTTAGATGCAGAGCATCACTCGGTGTTAGATCTGAAGAGGCTTCCAGTGATCCTGGCCCCTAGCATTTGTGTGAGTGCGCCCATGTGTTCATGAGACTTGTGATTGCTTCGAGCCAATAGGTATAGCAACAATGATAACAAAACACATGGTGGTGGTCTCAATAATTGTGACTTCCTTACAGCAGATAACCACTGCAAACATACTCCAAATGCGTGTGCCATTTAAGTACATCTGACTTTATGTGGGTACTGAGATATCGAACCTAGCTTGTTAGCTTTGCAGACAAGCAGCTTAACTGCTAAGCCATCTCTCTAGCCCAGGCATAGATTTTGAGATTTTACAGAAGGTGGGCGGCAGGTTCTGACCCAACTGAGACAAATCACCTTTCTGAAATTGGAGCTTTAATCAGAGAGTTATTAACATCATGTCACAGGCAGCATGATGGGCTCCTGAGGACAGGGACAGCACTTTAATTCTGAGGAACAAAGTGGGGTGCCCTAATTTATAAGTTTCTGAGGCTTTAAAGGGGGTGTGTCTGTACACACACTACCTGAGAGCTGTCACTGAGTTACTGGACGACCGACGAAAGGTGAAGACCTCTGGTCCTTCAAGGTCACTAAGGAGGAGGGCTGTTCTGCTCTACCACCTGCTTCTGCTGGCAGGAAGGCACCAGATAAGAGTAAAGTTGTTATTCAAAACTGCTATGGCTCAGGCAGCAGGACCCCTATGTTCTAACAATAGTCATAGCTAAGAATATGCTCACTCTCTATGTAACCTTGAATAAGTCACTAAATCAATGTCTGCATTTCCTCATCTGCAAAGTGAGAAGCTAGTTAGTAATCATACATATCTACTGTATAGGGCTGGGTGGAGATGAGCAGAAATGATTATGATAATCTTAAAGCAATGTCTGCCAGAGCTGGCTTGTCACACCTCAATGTTGGCTAGTATTTTCAGAACATCGCTAGACTCTGGCCATTCAGAGATATGCCCCTTTCCTGCATCAAAAGTTTGGGCTGGTCTTTCTTCTTCTGATACCTCATCTTGGGGACCCCAACTTCCCCCTCTCATTTATACATTTGGTGATCTTACCTTTGGTGACAGATTTTTGTTTGCTTGTTCATTTTTGTTTTGGGCGGTAGGGTCTCACTCTAGCCCTAGAACTCACTCTGTAGCCCCAGGCTGGGCTTGAACTCATGGTGATTCTCTTACTCCCACTTCAGCCTCCCAAGTGCTGGGATTAAAGGCATATGCCACCAGGTCCCTCTGAGGTTTTCACACAGCGGAATGCACTTTGTTTGGGAGCATGGCCCTGAATCTTCTCTAACACTTGCCTGTACCCTGTTACACGCTCCATGGACTCTTCCATACCAGGATCTCTCATGCCTAGAAAAACCAACTTGGAAGTCAGGAGCAAGGAATTGGTACAGATGTCTCCTTGGCTGGCATTTATTATAATGCATCCCTGTAGGGGCCAGCAGAGCATCAGAGAATGGTGCCATGAGGCAGCTGAAGGAATGTTTTCTGGCTGTTCCGACCTCAGAGAGCAGCTTTCTGACTGAAGTATCTTTTCACTGCTCTGTGGTAAACTCTAATCCTTCTCTCATCCTCGGGTCTGCCGAACTGCAGAGTTCAGGGATCCTTTTTGTCAGTATCCTTTACACATCCCTTCTACCTAAGCACCACACTTTCAGATTCTTTTTTTTCTTTCTTTCTTTTTCATGGTGCAGTCAGGGCCCCTGGACTCCTTCCTTTCTTTTTTTTTTTTTAAAAAAATTTTTTAAATTCTTTTATTTTTGGAGAGAGACACAGAGAGAGACAGACAGACAGACAGAGAGGGAGAAGGAGACAGATAGAGATGGGCATGCCAGCAGCCTCTCAGCTGCTGTGAACAAAATCCAGATGCATGAGCCCCCTTGTGGTCAAGTGCGGCATTGCGCCCTTGCGTCACTTTGCATCTGGCTAAATGTGGGACCTGGAGATTGGAACCGGGTTCTTAGGCTTAGGAGGCAGGCGCCTTAACGGCTAAGCCATCTCTCCAGCCCCTTCCTTTCTGTTTTTGCACCCATCCAATTTCCTTTATCCTCACAGGACATAACATGTGGGTCCACTTCTCCTTTCTGACCTTGGTCTGATGGGCAGAGTTCTTCCATGTTGCCCCTAATAGTCAACCCCCTAAAAGAATACAAAGTTTACCGTTCATGGATGCTGACAAGAGGCATACTGGCTGATTCACTTACACTCTGCAAGGATGAGTTGCCTCTCTGGCTGGACATAATGCTCAGTGATAGAGCTCTTGCCTAGCAAGTGAGAAGCCATGGATTCAGTACCCAGCAGCAACAACAACAACAACAACAAAATGGTGCCCTCATCTGGGCTGAGTCAAAAAAAGAAGAAGGAGGAGGAGAAATGGCATGCTCTAAATTATCGTGGAGCAGTTTGTAACCGCAGGAATATGACCCCAGTGTCCTGACCCACAGCAGACACTGTTGGACTAGAGAACCTGACTGTTTATTAGGTTCAATAAGCCATGTGAGAACTGAAGTTCCTTTGCAATGGCTGATAGGATGGGCCCTCGTGCATTGGGAAACCCATAAGGAAAGGTACAAGTTCTCATTCACACTCATGGCAGAGCTGTGGATAGAACAAGGGCTCAGGAAATACAGGTTGATTCTAATTGTTCATTTCTTTGAAAGCAGGGGGACTGGGCCAGAAGAAATTGGAGCAAATATAGGAAGTAGAAGACCACTGTCCCCGCTGCTGTCCTTGTTGGAGTGCTTTCCACCGGGGCCACCCTACCTGCCTGCGCGGCCCAGCTCCAGCGGGCTTCATGGACATGCTCCGTTCCAGGGCAGGAAAGAGGATTCATTCCATTCTCAGCCACGGATTTGTAGCATGTGAACAGGTGGCTTTGCCACATCTCAATCTCTTTCCATTCAAGGAGGTTTACCAAGGAGTACATTTGTCCTTAGGCTCACTTTATTGGAAGAACAAGCACCACACTCTCTTGTTTTCCCCTTCTCTCTGGCTCACCTACCTCTTCTTTCCTTCTCCCTTCACCTCTCCCCACTCCCTCTTTCTCCACTTCCTTCCCTTAGGGATCCTAAGCTCCCCCTCCCATACTTCCCTTTCCCCTCTCTGTCCTTCTCAGCTCTTGGAAGGATACTGTAGTTGTGTGGGTGGGTGGTCAGACTAGTGAGTGGATAGACAAACAGAAGAGGGAGTTTCCTTCTTGGGATCCTCATAATTGGTATGTGGTTTACATTCCGTTCATCTGGAAGACTGTGATATTAATCAGAACCAGCTTGAGGCTCTCTCTGCCTCTACTGTCAAAAACATTCTGAATTTAAGCAGGGGACTCTGTCTCCTTCCCAAAGGTCAACTCCTCCATTTAAAGCTACTCCCTCTCCAAGTGTCTGTCACCTCTGGTAACTAGCAAAAGCAGTTCTTATTCAATAAAAGAACCATGTACAGAGCTCAAAAAAAAAAAAAAAAATCAAGGAATGGAAAGAAATATACAATGAATAGGTGGTTCTCTCCAAAAGAAATTTTAGTGGTTGTACATTTTCAGTCAAAATCCACTCTTAAACCAACAAAAATTATATATTTCTATTTAGATAAAAGGAATTTTTCTATACCCTAACTTGGGGCCCTTGCTGGTTTTACTTACTACATGTAGTTGGAGATTGTTTCAGATTAGTACATGGACATTTTGGTTCATTCTTTATAATTATTCTACTGCATTCCATCATAAGATTATATTCATTCATTCTATCAGTTTTCTACTCCTGGCCTTAGTTCAGGCTACTGTAACAACCACTACAGACAGAATAGCTTTAAAACCAAAAGTTAATTCATCATCACAATTCTGTAGACTGGGAAGTCCAAGATCAAAGTGGTGTCAGATTGGATGCCAGGCAATGACCCACTACCTGGTTCTTTTGCCTTGCCATACCCTCACATGGCAGAGGGTATGCATGTCTCACCAGGCTCCTCCTGTGAGGCACTACTCACATCATGAGAGCCCCACACTCATGTCACCAACTTCCTGATACTATCTCTACCACCATGACGAGTAGGGACTCACTACATGAGTTTGGGAAACATTCAGTCCATAGCATGGTGTTACGGAATCCATCCTCCCAGCATGACTTGGCCGAGACATCTTGAAGTCATACCATAGCTGTGCCTACCCTCATGAGACCTCACAAGATTGAGCTTGTGGGAAAGGGGGTGGTTTATAATTGCTAAGGGAAAAGGAAACTCTGATGTGGTGTAGCTGCCCAGAAGCTATCCATGCTCCTGCCTCATGCATGCTCCTGTAAGTAACCCTCATGAAATTCACTGATTCATCAAGCTGGACTTGTCTGGAAACATTTTTTTTTTTTTGGGGGTGTTTTGCCTTTTCTATTTAAGGAGAATAAAAATAGACTCCCTGGGGGAAACCCTGAAATGCTTAGTTCATGAACAGGGAGCATGACAGAACCAAGGGTGAGTGGGAGGAGCAGTTATATGGCCCTTGCTATCAGTAATAAGACATGCAACTGAGGCTCAAGTTGTCCTCTGAGAAAGATCTACCCAGGTAAGGGGGAAACTACAATGGGAAAAAAACTCATGGATGATAGCCTCTGCGTTGGCTTCTGGCAATATAAGTGGGCAAAAAAAGGAGCAAATTGGGCATCCAGGAGGGAAGGAATGGGATAGAAGTAATAGTCTGACCTTTAATACAGAGAAAGGGACCTGCCATGATTTAACATGCAGACAGGGACCTCAATACTGGCCTATTGTGGAAAACTATGATAATCAGGGACTACTTTGGCTTCGAACTGCTTGTATTGGGAAAGATTTTATTTTTAAAGAAAGGAAAAGAGGCCCTTGCAGCATGTCTAGTGAGGTTGTGGGATATGGGGCAGATAGGATGAGTCTGCTGCCATGGAAGCAGAAACACTGACTATTCTTCCCTTCCGGAGACAAAGGCTGCGTAGTCTGAGAAACCGGGAGGGAAACAGTCCTTCATGGATTGGCTCATATGAGCATTAGAAACACTCAGCTGTTAACAGCTGAAGTCCCCACGAATTGCAGGGACTGGAAGACAATACAAGGACAGACATTGGTGCAGGAACTGGGAATCAGAAAGACATAGTTTGATATCCAGTTCTCCTGGCCAGGTAGCACTGGATTAATACAGAAGTTAATTCAGCAGAGACCCCAAGGACAGCAAGGAGGTGTAAGTCTGGTACAAAGGTTCAGCGTCTCTGCTGAGTCCTATAGTGACTATGACCTTTAACAGGCAGGAGAGGCTTTGGCAGATCTGATGGACTTAGATCACCATGGAAACTTGTTTGTGTGGTGATAAAGCTATCAAGAATAAGGAAACAGAAAGTGAGGGAGGGGGACTTAATAGGATGGAATATATATATGTAAGAAGAAGAACAGATTAATGGGGGTGGTGAGGCCTAAGTAGGTCAGGGGAAGAGATTGAGCAAAGGAAAGGTGGGGGAAAGGCTAAACAAAATCTAAGAGGGTATGAATAAGTCATATGGAACCCTACTTTTTTTTGACAGTGGAACAACCAGAAGCCATAGATGGTTATTAGAAAATTTTCAATGCCAGGGATGGGATACCTTCCAGAGAGTTGTTGGTTAGGGAGGTACCTGCTATCCCCAAAACATTACAGGTCATTGTTGAGGCTCTTAGTTTCCCACCAGGAATATTGCTGAAGACTCCACCTCCTTGGGCTGCAAAGTCACTGAGAAATCCTGCTGGAGCTGAGCTGAAAACTTCCTCCGTGTAGACCAGCTGACAGAAAGTTGGAACAAGAGTTGGAAAACAAAAGTTGGAACACTGCACGCAGCTCTATGGGAGAGAGATTCAAATCACCAGTGGGGATAAATAACAGTGGACACTGTAAGCCTTAAATTTGGCCAGCCAGGCCAAATGAGCCAACAAGTGCAATAGTGGCATGTCTTTTATGGGGGAAACCAACTACTCTCTAATTGGAATGGAGGCCCACTCCATGGGAGGGAATACATCCCTGATACTGAAAACCTACAACTGGGATAAATCATGAGCCCCAGGGGTATAATGTCTGCTGGTGTCCGGCTAAATGTATATACTGTGCTCACAAAACTGCCCAGTAAGCACTCCTCTTAATGTCCACACCCATATATTAATGCTACTCTCACTTTTGGTTAGAGAAGCTTCTCTTTTCAGATGGTGGCGACCTTGGGATAACTCAGAAGGCACCATGGTGCTGAGAAGAAGGGACAGAGGAGTGCTCAGCACTGAAACATCTCTATCACACCTTTCAAAGCTCAAGTCCATTGCAGAAGAAGTGGCAGAAAGAATGTAAGAGCCAAAGAAAGAGTAGGACTCCTTACAACGTGCTCCTCCAGACACAAAATGGCCTGAATATCCATGACCTCGCAGTACCTGACACTACCTACATCTTGATGAGGACATCAAGATAAAATAGAGACTGACTGAGAGGGGAAAACATATGATGGAGACTGCAGTTGCAAAGGGGAAGGTGGGGAGAGGAATTACCATGGTCTATTGTCTTTAATTATGGAAGTTGTCAATTAAAAAAGGTTTAAAAAAAAGAAAAACAAAAAGTAAAGACACTTGATCAACTCACTTGAAAGGAAATGAGGAAAGATTTGTTTCAAGGCAGAAATTCTAGGGGAAAACATTGTCAGGAAGGCAAATCAGTGTTTGTCAGTGTTTGTGAGCCTCTGGAAGGTTTATGCCTGAGCAACAGTTCCTCAAAGGGATAAAAGAATGAGTAAATTACAGGTGAAGATGAGTAAGTGCTTCTCAGGAAAGAGCAGTTATCCCCTCAGAGTCCTGCACAAAGTATCATGGGGGTACAGCTTGTCTTCCCAGCCTGGGGCTTTCTCAGCAGCCAGGAGTGGCCAGTGGATAGGCAATGGCTTCATCCCCTGCCTGGAATTGTCTAGACCTGGGGAACTGGCAAGAACATTGGTAGAAGCAGCATGATAAGTAAGAACATGGTGCCATTCTTCTTTGGCCCCATGCCAGGCCAAGTAGAATCAGCCTTCCCCAGCAACTCCCCCAGGCTAGGGAGAGTCACAGCTGCTGTGGTTGTTTAAATCAGATGTCCCCATAAAGACATATGTTTTGAATGCTTGGTCCTCTGCTGGTGGTAATTTTGGAGGGAGAGACTTGCTGAGGGAGGTGTGTTGATGGGGATGGGCTTAGGGGTATGATAGCCAGCTCCCTTTTGCCAGAGTTCAGCTCACTCTCCTGCTGCTGTTTCCCACCTGCTGTGGCAGAGGTGATGCCCAGCCTCTGCTCATGCCATGCTGTCCCCTGCCCTCATGGAGCTTCACCCTGAGACTGGAAGCCAAATAAACCCTTTGCTCCCATCAGGTGCTTTTGGTCAGATGCTTCGTCCAAGCAATGAAAAGGGAACTTTAGCAGCTGCCTTTCAGTGGCACTCCAGGATGAGGCGTTGGATGACTCCTGGAGAATGAATGTGTGTTACAGAGGGCTAAATAAGATAGTGTCTCCCATCTTGCCACTGAAGCCAGCATTCTCTTTTGAGGAAATAATGGATGGAAGCACTGGCCATCTTCTCATGCTGTATTGGATCTTGCTAAGTTGTTGTTGTTGTTTCTCCTAAGCTGTTGAATCCTGAGGCCATTTGATATTTGCTTAGAATGGTCAGTAGCTGTCCTTCCGAGATTCTGTCCTTTTTTTTTTTTTTTTTTTTTTTTTTTTTTTTTTGGTTTTTCAAGGTAGGGTCCCATTCTGGTCCAGGCTGACCTGGAATTAGCTATGTAGTCTCAGGGTGGCCTCGAACTCATGGCAATCCTCCTACCTCCTCTGCCTCCCGAGTGCTGGGATTAAAGGCATGTGCCACCACGCCTGGCTTCGATTCTGTCCATTTTTGTACAACAGTTTCATTACATCCATGGTATAATGCTACCCTCTGAATGTTTTACACATTTAGAACAGCATTTGAAAGATGTGTAAGTGTGCCTGAAGAATCAAGGATGAGAAATCAGTGTACTCAGGGTGCATGAGCCAGGCACAGCTGTGAAACGCCTGGGAGTTTTACAGTCGGGTCAAGGCTCAGATGATCTCTGACAAGGTAGCTGATAAAATCCTATGCTATTCTGTGCTTCTGAATGTAAAATATCAGTTAAGGAGTTTAAACTTAGAAAGCACCCAAAGGCACATCTAGATGACTTAAAGTTATTGAATAAGATCACAGTACAGTACCATGATTAAGTTACTTTCTTATGAGTTGTTGGCCAGGGCAGGGTGAGGGAGGCTGAGCCCGGCCCCCATATTATATAGACCATTGCCACTGGGATTGGTTGTATGCCAAAGTGAGGTGGTAAGATCATACTGCTAAAGACACCCACGTTTTGGTTGCAAGACATGCAACAATGAACCTGGGTCTAAGCTGAAAGATCTTTCCTTCCCTACTGGCTAGCAGTCATAGTGCCAGAAAGTACTATGCAGGCTGTTGGGGAAGAAGTGTTGTCAGTACAGATCCTGAGTATTGATACCATCAGCATGCCAGGCAAGAAGTGGCTCCTGGTGTAATAGTGACATAATGGATATGGGGACAACCAATTATGTTCCCATTGGATTTAAGGCCCACTCCACTGGAAGAAACCCATGTTTCCCACTGCAAGCCAAGATAAAAACATAATACATGTGGCTTGGGGAAGTCATAGGTACTAATAGAGAAGCTATTGCTGTTATTTTGTCAAATTGAGCAATGTACCTGTTAAGTTGCCTTTTGAACATGTAGATTTATACTCATAGATTATTGCTACTGTTGATATTATTCAGAGAAGCTCTTCTTGCTGTGGATAGCAGTTACTGAGGAGACTTAGTTGGTCAAGCTTCTGAGAATAAGTGGCTGTTGATGTGGCATAGTGGTCCACTTCTCATCCATAAATGGAAGGAAGTAATAAGACATTTATATCACCCCCTCCAAGGCTTGGAGAATATCATGGAAGACAGGGTAGAAGCAATGTAAGGATTGGAAGAAGGGGTTGGCTGTTGTAGAATTGTCCTCTGAGCCCATTTCCATCTTAAAGTCAGATCATCTGTGTTACCTATATGAGACTCTCACAAGATTAGATCCACTAATATTCCTCCAAGAAAGGAGGGAATCGCTCGTGAGGTGTGTAAGCTCCTCCTTCCAAGATATAGGTGGCCAGTAGTTGCTACGGGAAAAGGAGAGGCCTCAGGGGTATGACTTTCCATAAGGTGCTTGCAGTCCTGGAAGTAACTCCCCACTCATGCTTCTAAAAATAACCTTAATTCAACTCACTGGCTCACCAAGCTGGACATGCTTGTGTGGAATCATTTCTTTGGTCTGTTTTGCCCTCTCTATATGGGGTGAATAGACAGACTACCCAGGAAAAGCCACACAATACATGGTAATTTTTATGGTGTCCTCACTGGAATTTGGGGCCCAGCAGTGATTGGTAGGAGAAGTCAACTTAATGTGGTTTTCTGACAGCTGGAGGCTAAGTTCATGGCCTCTGAGAGATGTTCCAGCTGTCTGTGAGGCCTTATCTCATGAGGCAACAGGGTCCAAGAACTAAAGACTAATACAGTTCAAAGAAAGACACTTGGTCCCAAGTCAGTATGGCATCACATAGGTTCCTTCAAAGAGAGTGGGGTGGGGGATGATGCCACTTTGAGGGTCCCAAAATGTGGACTCTTGATCTGCCTCTGCAAAAGAGCGCAAGAGGAATGGGCAATTATCTTCAGATAATTCACACTGCCTTAGCCTTTCCTCACATCCCAGGGATGGACAGTGTCCTTAGCCCCTGCACAACTGGAAGGAACAGCCTGACTCTGGCCAACACTGTTTCTGTCACAGTGATGCTGCTGTGGTTATTTCTCTGTTTAGATTTCAGTCTGAAAGTGTTCCTTTCTCCCCCTCTTGCCCTCTTTTTAGCTGTTCTTATCTAATGTGTTCTGCCCATCAGAATAAAAGAAATGATGCCAAGTATTTTCTGAGCACCCACTCTGTTCAAAACACTTCTTTTCCTTCTCATCCTGTAGGCATCCAAGGTGGGATGGTTTGGGGGTAAAGTTAGCTAAAGGATTCTCTTCTTGGACCACAGACCCAAGAAGTCCACTTTCCCACAGTGACAATACCCACCCTCCTGACATATTGGATGACTTGTCAGAAGAGGAAGTGAGTCCTTCCTGCTTTCATCCATTTCCTACAAGCTGGTCACTCTCAACATCATATGAGCACAGGCTCCTCCAGACTGCAGTTCTGAGATCATCCTGTTGAAAGCTGGAGTGTGAAAGGCTATGTCAGGGTCAAGAGAGCTGGGAAGGAGGTATTTAGAGATACTTGTGGGAAGGACCCAAGAGGGTAATGGACAACACACAATAGTATGGTCCACCTTCTGTATCCACAGGTTCCTCGTCTGCTGACTCGACCAACTGTAGATAGAAAATATTTGGGGGCTGGAGAGATGGCTTAGTGATTAGGCACTTGCCTGTGAAGCCTAAGGACCCCCGGTTCGAGGCTCAATTCTCTAGGACCCACGTAAGCCAGATGCACAAGGGGGCACATGCATTTGGAGTTCGTTTGCAGTGGCTGGAGGCCCTGGCATGCCCATTCTCTCTCTCTCTCTCTCTCTCTCTCTCTCTCTCTACCTGCCTATTTCTGTATCTTTCTGTCTCTCTCAAATAAATAAATAAAAATGAAAATTTTTTTAAAAAGAAAATATTTGGGGAAAAGATCTGAATATGTGGCAACATGTACTCTTTTCATTTCCTAAATCCAGTATAACAAGCATTTACCTAACATTTGCATCATATTAAGTATTCTCATTAATCTAGAGATGATTTAAAATAAATAGGAGGAAGCGGTCATGTATGAATATTGTGCTATTTTACATAAATCTCCCACACATACTGAGAGATGACTATCCCTCTAGGGCTAGTTGCAGAGGCTGAAAGAAGAGACACATGCAGTTGGAAAATGTCAGCTGCCTTCCCCTGACGCGCACTGCGCACCCAGCATCTTGTGGGAGAGGCCCTCCCTCAGGCCTCCTGCCCCTCTCCAGCCTTAGGGCAAAGCTGAGACCTCTGCAAGCTGCCTCTGAAGGCTGATTAGAACAAAGGCAACCATATGTTGACGAATCACCAGGCTCTACCTAAACTAAACTGCTCAACAGCCCTGCATGTCAGATGGACACTTACATAGTACAGAGAGGAAACCGGAAGTGCGCACTGTTCACCTGTGTATCCTGGAGCAGAGAGTATTTTAGAAACTGGGCAGACAGCTGGATGAGCCTGACCCAAGAGAAGCAGACCTGGGTGGCAGCCTGTGGTTGGCAGCAGCCTGGGCAGGCAATAGCATTAGAAAATCTCTTTGGGCCTTCTCTCCTTTGAATGGAGCCATTTATTGGTGCATCCGTAATATTGGAGCAGACTGGAGTCTTTGGCAGAGCCTTTGGCAGGCTTTCCCTAATGGAATGTCCAGAGAGAGAAAACGTCCCCTGTCCTCCCTCCGGCCTGCTCTGTGCCCCGGAGCCCCGCCCAGGAGTCTTGTTTGCTCTGGCAGACAGGGAGGCCATTCAGAGACCCTCGGGTGGCACCGAGGGAGTCTGGTCCAGAGGCCTGGCTGGGCCTCCCTCGGCTCCTGTGGGGGCAGGGCGATGACTTTATTCTAGCCGCGGAGAAGGACTGACTTTACAGGTCCTCTTGCTCCATAAACTAGAAAGCCACTTCCAGCTGATGGGACGAAGTCTAGTGGGCGGGTTCTGGTGCCATCCTGTCGGGGTAGGGAGGGGTTTCCCAGCGTCAGGGAGGCGCTGTGGTCTGTCACACAGCCCTGACCAGCCCCTGCTAATTTTAAGGCCTCAGTCCTGGAGTGGGGAGCCCAGGCTGGGCCCCACAGGATTAATATTTGTTATACCTGCTCATGCTTGGGAGGCCAGCAGCTTCCCGACTTAGCTTGACCACTCTGCTACCTCCCCAGGAGGGTGGCCACCTAGACTTACTTTTTTTGTTTTGTTTTTGTCTTTTTAGAGGTAGGGTCTCACTTTAGCTCAGGCTGATCTGGAATTCACTATATTATTAAGGTGGCCTCAAACTCACTGCAATCCTCCTACCTCTGCCTCCCGAGTGCTGACATTAAAGGCGTGCGCCACCACGCCCCGCCTAGACTCACTTTTTTTTTTTTTTTTTTTTCGGTATTTTGAGGTAGGGTTTCACTCTGGTCCAGGATGTAGACTCACTTTTTGAAGGCCAGGAAGCACTGTTAGACTTCATGCACATCTCATTATGAAAAGGCCACAGCAGACTGCCACCCAGAGACACACAGGTCTGGGGCCAGTCAGCAACCTGGCGACCACAGGCTGATCCCTCAAAAGGACAGACAGCAGACCCACCTAAGGGAAGGGTTTCAGCCCCACAGTCTTCCCCCACCAGCTTTTGCTTGCTACCCATAACTGCTGGGGAATAGTTGAAGGTTATGATGTTTAAATGTTAAAAAAAAAAAAAATGCTTAGCTAAATACGTTAGCTTGTTTGCTTTTGCTGATAGTAACAGTCTGCCCACAGAGCCCTTTCAAACCTCTTCAGTGTTTTGGAAAGTGGATAAGGGACTGATTCAGTGACGCTCAAGTTTAACCCAAGCCAGGAATGAATTTCATGAAGGGAGGACTAGACTGGGACCACACACAGAGGCTGTTCTACTCTCTCCCCTCCCTCCTCTCTCGCTGTCTCTCTCTCTCTCTCTCCCTCCCCTCCCTCTCTCTCTCTCTCTCTCTCTCTCTCACACACACACACACACACACACACACACACACACACAGAGGCACAAGGAACAGTTCTGCTCCCTGCCCCCCTTTTCTCTGACCCTCTCTCTCTGACAAACAGCCCATGACTGGCACCAGGAAACCCTTAATAGAAGTCAGCGGCTGGCGCTTCCTGGGCTTAGAAAGCCAGCCTTTTTGGTACCCAGGAGCTGAAAATAAAAATAGATTACCACAGTGTGTGCCCCCCCCATACTAATGACAGCTCGCCAAAAAGAGCTGTGGCCGCCTCAGCGCAGCTTTTAAGAGAAATTGGAGCCAAATGGAATTGTTGAACTCACCTTTATGTGGGGAGACAGGAAGCACACACACCCCTTCTCTCCAAGAATAAAGATGGTTTGGGCCTCCACCCTCCACCCCCACTTCCCCAGCATTTGCCACTGGAGGAGTTCTCTGGCCTGACTGGATATGTAAAGATGGGTATGGATGCAGGCATGCCACAGTGAGCATGGGAGGTCAGAGGACAACCCTGAGTATTGGTCCTCACTTTCCGCCTTGTCTGAGGCGGGCTTTCTAGCTGGCCTGCTTCCAGGAGGAGTTCTTCTGTCTCTGCCTCCCATCTCACTGTAGGCATGCTGGGTTTACAAGGGTTACTAATGAATCAAGTGGGTACTGGGGATTCCAACTGCAGTTGTCCAGCTTGTAGAGCAAGCACTCTACGCACTGAGCCGTCTCCCAGCCTCAGGAGCATGCTCCTTCCTGGGACCAGTCCTTGTCTACGGACTTCAAACACAGCAACAAGCTGAACGTGATTCTGACTGGGGCCTTATGGGAAGATATTGGGCTCTCTCTTTCTCTCTCTCTCTCTTTTCTTTTCCTTTTGAACTTTTATTTCAGTGTAAGTGCCATATATGCAAGAAGAATGCAGCCGTTAAACTCAAGGAATATTTATGGGACCACTGAGATGTAATGAATGGGGCTTGGGATGGGGGGCAGGTACCGGTTCACAGAGCCTGGATCACAGCCATGACCCCATGGCCCTCAGGGCCTGCTCGGGGGCTGCAGGGCAGCTTCTGATTAAAGTAATCGACTCACACAATTTCACTATCTGAGTCAAAATTTTTATTGCTGTAACGAATACTTGAGCTAATCAGCTTATAGAGGGAAAAGGTTTATTTTGACTCATAGTTTTGGAGGTTCCAGCCCATGATGGGTTTGGCCCATTTGTTTTGGGTCTGTGGTGAGGCAATCCTTCATGACAGGAACACGTGAGAGAGGCAAACCATTCACATCACACAGCGCAGGAAGCAAAATGGAGAAGAGGAAAGGACAAGGATCCTATCATGGCCCTCAAGGGCATGCCCATTGATGATCTAAAGGCCACCCAGCAGGTCTCACCTCTTAAAGGTGGTTCTGTCTCCCAACATTGCCATGAAGGGGATCACTGAAAACCAAACAAGAGTTTTTCCAAAGTCCAGGCAGATATCAGCATCATACTTGATATAGTTTGGATCTTAAATGTCCCCTGAAGACCCATATGCAAAAGACGTGGTCACTTTGGAAGGTGGGGCTTAGTGTAAAGAAGCTGGGCCACTAAGGGCATGACCTTGAAGGGACTATTAGGAGATTGATCTCTTCTCCTCGTCCTTCCCTGGCTGCCATGAGGTGAACAGAACTCCATGGTGCTCCCACCATGATGTTCAGTGACACCACAAAGCAAGATGGCCACATGACCATGGATGGAAACCTCTGAAACCATGAGCCCAAACCAACCCTCCCTCCCTTTAAGGTGATTGTTCTCAACACTTGTCACAGCAACAGAAAGCTGAGTAACATACCAGGCTGGGTGAAGCTTGCAATATTTCACAGCCCTTCTTTGTCCATTGCCATCACCTACCAGCCCCTGGGGAGCTAGGACTGGGGTCACTTTCCAAGGCTTCTCACTTGCCTCAGTGTAGGATGCTTCTGGAAGGCTATCTAGAGAGAAGATGTATTGTTTGCTGTCTTTCCCATTCATATATTTTGAAATAAGAAGATGGTTTTGCTGAGAATAAGTAAAAAGTTGGAAGCCCAGAAATTCCACATAATTCCAGAATGTCCCAACAGAGCACATCAGATCTTTACTGCAAGCAGGGCAGAGACGTGAGAAAATGAGCTATCTCCCTTGAGCCCTCTCCGGAAAGCTTTCCCTTTCTTTCTTTTGTGTGTGTGTGTGTGTGTGTGTGTGTGTGTACACACACACGCACATGCATGTGTGCCATGATGTGCATGTGGAATGATGTGTATGTGGAGCTCAAAGGACAACTTCAGGTGTTGATCCTGGCCTTTTACCTCGTTTGAGGCAAGGTCTCTTGTTTACTGCTGCAAATGCCAGGCTAGCTGGCACATGAGCTTCTGGGGGTGGGGATTCTCCTGTCTCCACCTCCTTCTCACTGTAGGCATGTTGAGATGACAGACACTCACAGTACATCTGACTTTACTTAGGTTCTGTGCATCTGAACTCGGGTACTCACATTTGCATACCAAGCGTTTTATCCACTGAGCCTTCTTCCCAACTCCCATAACTTTTAAAAAAATTTTATTTATTTATTTGCAACCATAGAGAGAGAGAGAGAGAGAGAGAGAGAGAGAGAAGATAGGTAGACAGAGAGAGAGAATGGGCACGCCAGGGCCTCTAGCCACTGCAAACGAACTCCAGATGCATGTGCCTCTTGTGCTTCTGGCTTACGTGGGTCCTGGAGAATCGAACTGGGATCCTTTGGCTTCGCAGGCAAACGCCTTAACTGCTAAGCCATTTCTCCAGCCCCCAACTCCCATAACTTTTATGTGAAACTACCTTTTGGTTTAGGGCTTTCTTGTTGAGCTCATTAACCGCAGCTCCCACAGTCAACAACATGAACCACAAACAGGGAGCAAGGGCCAGGTCAGAGGTTCCTGCTGTGTGGCCACTATATACTAGGGTATTATTCCTTCTATTCCTTTCCTAGATTAAGAGAGACATCTGCTACCTCTAAGGATGATGTCACCACTCACCTCTGCCTCTGCCTTTAGTTTCTCTTTTTCTTAAAAAAATAGGTGCCCCACCTTCTGTCTCCCTATTAGGCAGATGCCACTCGATCCTAACCCCATCCTGCTTCTCCTGCAGACACTGGAGGGCACCAGGAGAACTTTGAGCTGGGCTCACAGCATCCCACTACCCTTCTGAGGCATAGCATCCCCACCGGAAACAGAGAGGAGGATTTGATTCTGCAGGGCAGTATGAAGAAGATCTGGGCAAGTCTGTGATGCTTCCGTTGATCTGGTGTGGACAGTGTGAACTGGTGTGATTTCTGGAATCTGTCGTGGCTCTTTCTGCAGAGTGTGAGTGCCTCACCTCTGGAAGTCCAGCACTCAGGAGGCATACAGGAGGATGGTCACAGGTCCCAGGCCAGCCAAGGCTACATGGCACAACTGCCTATTCCCTGGCCCCACCCCCATAAATGTCTTTTTCTTGAGTACAGACAGCAGCTTGATGGCTTGGTTTGGCATGATGACTTTGGGGACCTTCTGTGAAAGCTCAGTCTAGAGCTGATTTCCTCAGTCCTCCCATGGATTCTAATATGGCATCTTGCTCAAGCCCAACTCAAACTAGTGATGGGATTCTGTAGTCTGTAGGCGAATCTGCACTGTTACAACTACTGTACAGGTGATGTATTTTTTAAAACATATTTTTTAAATTTTGAGAGAGAGAGAGAGAGAGAATGGGTGTGCTACAGCCTTCAGCTGTTGCAAACAAACTCCAGACACGTGCACCCCCTTGTGAACATGTGCAACATTGCACACTTGCGTCACTGTGCATCTGGCTTATGTGGGACCTGGAGATTCAAACATGAGATTTTAGGCTTCACAGGAAAGCACCTTAACAGCTAAGCCATCTTTCCAGCCCAGATAATATATTTTAAGCAACCCCTGTCAGTCCATGCTGTAGTAGGCAAGAAAGGGCCATGAGATGTGCCATAGTGGTTTGCGTGGTTCTGTATGAGGGCCAGTTTAATCCTCCACTATCCTTATGAGCTAAGTAAAGTCATGCACCACACAATTACATTTTGCTCAGAGACAGATGCATGTATGCCAGTGTTCCTGTTGCCTAATGACATCATGATCATTCTAAGGTCATAGTATAACACATGACTTGTGTTTGTGGTGATGCTGGTGTAGTTAAATCTACCTCCTTAGCACATGCAAGTAAATATACACACATTTGATAATGATGATAAGCAACTGTGTCACTGGCTTATGCATTACTATACTACATTTCTTACCATTATGCTAGAAAAATGTACCATAGAGCTGGAGAAATGGTTCAGTGGTTAAGTTTGCTTTCTTGGCAACCATGAGGGTCTCAGGAGGGCCCTGAGACTGCTGGAGTTCAAATCTCCAGATTCAATATAAAACATCTGGGTGTGGCTTGTAATGGACTTGTAACTCTAGTCCCACAGGGGAGCAGAGACCTGAGGATAGTTAGAGCCCCACAAGCTCCAGAATCAGTAAAAAGAGATTCAGAACAGATCAGGTGGAAAAGCAATGACATTTCACTCTGGCCCCCACAAGCAAGCAACCCACACTGTAGGTGAGTGTATAGGGCACTGCAAGGGTACATACATGTGTATACACTGCACAAATGACACATGCGCACACATGTGTGTGCGTGCGCGAGCAGAAAATTTAAAATTTAAAAAATAAACATAAGTTACTTTTTGAACGTTACCATCATATATGATGTATTATCTGGGCAATAGTCTCACCAAGTTTATACAGATTATATTCTCTTTCTTTTTCTCTATCCGTATGTCTCTCTCTCCCCCTTAACTCAAGGGATCAAACCCAGGACCTTGTACATACTAGGCAAGCCAAGTGCAGTACCCATCCTTCTCAACTTTTTTTGAGACAAGGTCTTGCTATGTAGTCCAGGTTGGCCTTGAACTTGTGATCTTCCTGCCTCTCTGCCTCTTGAGTATTGGGATTACAGATGTGTGTCACTCAGCTTCCAGGTTCTTTTTTAATCAAGATGCTAAGTTTAGGGGCTGGAGAGATGGCTTGGTAGTTAAGACACTTACCTAAAAAGTCTAAGGACCCAGGTTCAATTCCCTTGTACCCATGTAAGCCAGATGCACAGGTGGTACATGCGTCTGGAGTTCATTTGAAATGGCTGGAGGTCCCAGCATGCCCATTCTCTCTCTCTCTCACTTTCTCTGTCTTTCTCTCTCTCTCTCTCTCTTTCTTTCTCTCTCTCTCTGCCTTTCTTTCTCTCAAATAAATAATTAAATTATTCTTTTTTTAAAAAAGAGGCTAAGTTTAGTGATTGGTCTATGCCATTTAGTTTTGTGTAAGGATGTTTTACACAATAACAAAATCACCCAATGACACACTGCACAGAATGTATCATCATTGTCTATTCACTCATGACTCTCCTATTATTACTCCCATTACAGAAAAGATAAATGAGTCACACATGGATTAAACACTTTCCTGAGGTCACTCAGAGACAGATAAAGCCTACCTGTGCCACACAGACTGGCTCCAGAGTCCACAGCCTTCGTCACCACCATGCCAAGCCCACCTGCAGTCCAGGTCAAGGCCAATCATTCATCCAATGGCTTGTTACTCTTTCATGAAATTAACACAAACCACCACAAAGTACATAGTTACAAAATGGGTTTTTGTGGGGTTGTTCTCCTATTTGATTGGGAAGCTATGTTTTGTTCAGCTTAGTTTGAGAGGTTATAATTCACACTTGACAAACATTTCAAACACCAAACAAGAGTGCAGGAAGAGCTGTTGCTATCTTGATTCGTTCATGGAGTGTTCAGACCTCTCTCCTTAACACTGTGCCTCATTTCAGTGACATTCCACTCACAGCTAGCTCAGCTCTTAGAAAGGAATTTCTTCGCTGGATGTACACACCTAATGTAATCCTAGCAATTGTGAGATGGAGGCAGGAAGATCAGGAGTTCAAGGTCCTCCTTGTTACAACTACTGTACAGGTGATGTACTTTTTTAAACATATTTTTTAAAGTTTATTTTGAGAGATAGAGAAAGAAAATGGGTATGCCACAGCCATCAGCTGTTGCAAACAAACTCCAGACAGTGCACCCCCTTGTGAACTGTGCAACATTGCACACTTGCGTCACTGTGCATCTGGCTTAAGTGGGACCTAGAGATTCAAACATGAGTTTTTAGGCTTCACAGGCAAGCACCTTAACAGCTAAGCCATCTCTCCAGCCCAGCTAATATATTTTAAGCAACCCCTGTCAGTCCATGCTGTAGTAGGCAAGAAAGGGCCATGAGATGTGCCATAGTGGTTTTTGCTTGGTTCAGAGACAGATGCATGTATGCCAGTGTTCCTGTTGCCTAATGACCATGTAAGGTTAATCCTGACTTGTGTTTGTGGTGATGCTGGTGTAGATAAACTAGCCTTAGCACATGCAAGCATTTGATAATGATGATAAGTCATGCATTACTATACTACATTTCTTACCCACAGCTGGAGAAAAGTGGTTAACACCATGAGGGTCTCAGGAGGGCCCTGAGACTGCTGGAGTTCAAATCTCCAGATTCAATATAAAACATCTGGGTGTGGCTTGTAATGGACTTGTAACTCTAGTCCCACAGGGGAGCAGAGACCTGAGGATAGTTAGAGCCCCACAAGCTCCAGAATCAGTAAAAAGAGATTCAGAACAGATCAGGTGGAAAAGCAATGACATTTCACTCTGGCCCCCACAAGCAAGCAACCCACACTGTAGGTGAGTGTATAGGGCACTGCAAGGGTACATACATGTGTATACACTGCACAAATAACACATGCGCACACATGTGTGTGCGTGCGCGAGCAGAAAATTTTAAATTTAAAAAATAAACATAAGTTACTTTTTGAAAGTTACCATCATATATGATGTATTATCTGGGCAATAGTCTCACCAAGTTTATACAGATTATATTCTCTTTCTCTTTTTCTCTATCTGTATGTCTCTCTCTCCCCCTTAACTCAAGGGATCAAACCCAGGACCTTGTACATATTAGGCAAGCCAAGTGCAGTACCCATCCTTCTTGACTTTTTTTGAGACAAGGTCTTGCTATGTAGTCCAGGTTGGCCTTGAACTTGAGATCTTCCTGCCTCTCTGCCTCTTGAGTATTGGGATTACAGATGTGTGTCACTCAGCTTCCAGGTTCTTTTTTAATCAAGATGCTAAGTTTAGGGGCTGGAGAGATGGCTTGGTAGTTAAGACACTTACCTAAAAAGTCTAAGGACCCAGGTTCAATTCCCTTGTACCCATGTAAGCCAGATGCACAGGTGGTACATGCGTCTGGAGTTCATTTGAAATGGCTGGAGGTCCCAGCATGCCCATTCTCTCTCTCTCTCACTTTCTCTGTCTTTCTCTCTCTCTCTCTCTCTCTCTTTCTTTCTCTCTCTCTCTCTGCCTTTCTTTCTCTCAAATAAATAATTAAATTATTCTTTTTTTAAAAAAGAGGCTAAGTTTAGTGATTGGTCTATGCCATTTAGTTTTTGTAAGGATGTTTTACACAATAACAAAATCACCCAATGACACACTGCACAGAATGTATCATCATTGTCTATTCACTCATGACTCTCCTATTATTACTCCCATTACAGAAAAGATAAATGAGTCACACATGGATTAAACACTTTCCTGAGGTCACTCAGAGACAGATAAAGCCTACCTGTGCCACACAGACTGGCTCCAGAGTCCACAGCCTTCGTCACCACCATGCCAAGCCCACCTGCAGTCCAGGTCAAGGCCAATCATTCATCCAATGGCTTGTTACTCTTTCATGAAATTAACACAAACCACCACAAAGTACATAGTTACAAAATGGGTTTTTGTGGGGTTGTTCTCCCTATTTGATTGGGAAGCTATGTTTTTGTTCAGCTTAGTTTGAGAGGTTATAATTCACACTTGACAAACATTTCAAACACCAAACAAGAGTGCAGGAAGAGCTGTTGCTATCTTGATTCGTTCATGGAGTGTTCAGACCTCTCTCCTTAACACTGTGCCTCATTTCAGTGACATTCCACTCACAGCTAGCTCAGCTCTTAGAAAGGAATTTCTTCTCTGGATGTACACACCTAATGTAATCCTAGCAATTGTGAGATGGAGGCAGGAAGATCAGGAGTTCAAGGTCCTCCTTGTTACAACTACTGTACAGGTGATGTATTTTTTTAAACATATTTTTTAAAGTTTATTTTGAGAGATAGAGAAAGAAAATGGGTATGCCACAGCCATCAGCTGTTGCAAACAAACTCCAGACAGTGTACCCCCTTGTGAACTGTGCAACATTGCACACTTGCGTCACTGTGCATCTGGCTTAAGTGGGACCTAGAGATTCAAACATGAGTTTTTAGGCTTCACAGGCAAGCACCTTAACAGCTAAGCCATCTCTCCAGCCCAGCTAATATATTTTAAGCAACCCCTGTCAGTCCATGCTGTAGTAGGCAAGAAAGGGCCATAGTGGTTTGCTTGGTTCCATATGAGGGCCAGTTTAATCCTCTACTAGCCTTATGAGCTAAGTAAAGTCATGCACCACACAATTACATTTCAAAACCAACCTGGACTACATGAGACCCTATCTCAAACAAACAAAAAGAACCCAAAACAAAGAAACTAATTTCTCTATGTTTGTATTTGAAGCCTGGAAGATTTACCACATGGTTACTACCACAAAAGACATTTTTCAAGCCGGGCATGGTGGTACATGCCTATAACCCCATCACTCTGGAGGCAGGAGGGTTCAAGGCTAGCTTGAACTACATAGCTGACTCAAAACAAAACAAAAAGACATTTTCAGTCTGTTTCTAGAGATGGGAGTGTGAATTTCTCATACTGCCTGGTTTTTGCATTTTTTTTTTTATTTTGGCAGGGGAGATTAGCTAGGGGGAAATGTCTTTTTCCTTTACTTTTCCACAGAGATCCTTTATCACTGTATGAAGAGGTGGTAAATTTCTATAGTTCCTTGGTTAGAAGTTGCAACAGATACGCAGACCTTTGCAAAATTCCATTTATTTTCTGCCTGGATTGCAAGGCAATATACCGATGCCTTTCACAGAGCTGAGTCATGGCCCTGTTAATACAGTCCTTAGAGCCACTTGTGCCTAGATTTGGCCTCTAAAGGCATCAATAGCTGAAGTTCAAGAACTGATTTCCAACCCACGCCGTACTCTACCCTACATGAAAAGAGGTAATGATATTGACTTGAAATTTTAAAAAGCCAAAAGCACACCAAAAAATGCAGCCCTGGGTATAGCACTCATCTGCTAAGTATGAAATCTTTTCTCGTGCTGGTCCTCTACCAACAAGGTCAGCCTGAAAGCCGATACTACCTTCGCCAGGGAGAGGCCGATGGCGCCATTAGCAGCTCTTGCCAGTGGTTACCTCAGACAATGTAAATACAAAACTGGTGCTTATGTTTATTTAAAGTTATTGGCATCAGGCTCGTTCCTGGTAGACAAAGATTATCTTGTTTACAGCAGTTTCCAGATGATGGACAAGACTCTGTTTAATATAAATTGAACTATGCAGAGGGGGGACCCGTTAGCATAAACAACTTCCCTCAAGCAAAACAAATCCTGCCAAGACTCAAGCTGGAATTCATTTATTATACAGCTTCAAGTCGACTTGTCTCAACATTAAACAAATGCAAACTCAGAAGGATAAAGCTGAGGTCTGAGGGCATGACGCGCCTGTCCTTGTACTTCTCGCATGCTTTGCAGAAGGTGTTTGTTCCTGGATTGGTCAAGACACAGTGTCTACATCTCTGCAAATGCTATCATCACTCATGTCACTCTCCCAGGAGGTGTGGCTGTGGACCATGCAAGCATATGTGAAAGATCAGAGCTGGCAAGGGACTGACAAGTACCATTGTCTTTTTAAAACTTTTTATTTTTTATTATTTTTTTGGAGAGAGACACAGAGAGAGAGACAGAGAGAGATAGGGAGAGAGAGAGAGAGAGACAGCGAGAGGAAGACAGAAATGGGCGCGCCAGCAGTCTCTCAGCTGCTGTGAATGAAATCCAGGTGCGTGCGCCCCTTGTGGTCAAGTGCGGCATTGCGCCCTTGCATCACTGCATCTGGCTAAACGTGGGACCTGGAGATTGGAACCGCTGGAGATTGGAACCAGTGTTCTTAGGCTTAGGAGGCAGGCGCCTTAACCCCTAAGCCATCTCTCCAGCCCACCATTGTCTTTTTAAAAGCATGTGACCTGATGGGCATACCTGAGTGAGTTATGATATGGAGACCTACCTGAGAGGGCTTGAGAGTATACAGAGCTGGGCTGAAGAGATGGCTCAGTGGTTAAGGCACTTGCCTGGGAAGCCTAAGGACCCAGGTTCAATTCCCCCGTACCCACATAAGTCAGATGCACAAGGGGCACATGGATCTGGAGTTCATCTGCAGTGGTTAGAGTCCCTGGTGTGCTCTCTCTCTCTCTCTCTCTCTCTCTCTCTCTTTCCCTCTCAAATGAATAAATAAAACTAAAACATTTTTCAACGTGTGTACAGAGCACTGAGCTCTGTCCCTCTCTGCTTCAGATGTCCAGGTCCAGATAAAAACCGATTCCTGGGGCTGGAGAATCTCTGCTAGTTGCACTGCTTCCTTACAGCCCTGCATCCCCTGCCTTCAAGGTCTAAAGAAGATGGGGCTTTGGGGGCAAGGGCAGGACTGGGCTGGAAGTTGGGATGGGGAGGTGTGCCAGGTTTTGCGTCTCCCTAGCTGTGTACAAGCTCTTTGGGAGCACCTCCCTAGAGGCTCACGCCACTTGGTCACCTTCATCACCACCCATCTATTGGCCCCAGTAGCTTCACATTACAAGTTCAGGTCCTTGGTAACAGAGGGGGGTCATTCTATGCAGCCTAAGCCCCATTGCCATCCTGGCTGCCAAGATGGCCACGATCCAGGAACTAACTCCTCATCACCCTCCCTAAGCCATATCCGAGCCCTGGCTCCCTAAATGTTCCTTAAACTGTAAACTCCATTGTCTTCTTCAGGTTTGTGGCATTCCTTACATTCCCACATCATGTGCTCCTGAATTTTAAGAGACCTCTAAAGTGGAAACTCCTCCCTTGCCTCTGGCTTCACCTCGTTCTTTTCTTCTGGGTCCACTGGCTCCATCTTCCTGTTCCTTTAACTTTTGCTATGGTCACTCTGCCTGCTTTATCTCTGCACCCACCTTGTTCCACCTTTCTACTCTCAGCACACCCTGGAGGGTCATCATCACCCAAACCCAGTACCCCAAGACCTCATATCCTCCATCGTGACACAGCACTTCTTAAACAGACTGTGGCTCAGGGTCTCTCCAAAGGTGCCTGCCAGGACTCAGGGAGCTGGAGAACCTGCCTCCAGGTTCACTCCATGGCTGTTGATGAAAAGTTTCCTGTCTTTTTCATCTTCTCATTCCCCCTCTCTCTCTCCATCCTGCTACCTCAGCAATGTCATGACACAAGTCCCACAGGGGCTCTCTATGCAGCTGCCAGAACGTCCTTATGAGAGCAGCACTCTGTCATTGTGGGGAGGGCAATATCTCTGGATAGTCCATCTCACAACTCATAACCTACAACTGCATGGTGAATGCCAGCAATCCCATTAAGGAGGGCCCTCCGTGGAGTGGGGTAGGGAGGCAGGAAATGATGGTGCCAACACATGATGTGTCCATACAAAGTTTCTACTTAATAAAAGAATAATAATAAATTGTAAAATTTTTTAAAAAGTTCTTATGACATGGCCATAGGCTTCCCTCCAAACAAGCGCTGCATGAAAGAAAAGGGACAAGTAGGAGGCCACAGTGTCTTCTGTGACCTAGAACTTAAAGTCACCGACTGTTACTTCACCTACATCCTGAGCCTTAGATGTCTGGCCCACAATTAAGGTGAGGGAACAGCCTCCATTTTTTCAAGAGAGGATGATCAATGAGGTTGCAAGCATATTAAAGCCTATCACAGGGCTAGAGAGATGGCTTAGCAGTTAAGGCACTTGCCTGCAAAGTCTAAGGACCCAGGTTTGATTCTCCAGGTCCCACGTTAGCCAGATGCACATCTTGGTGCGTGCATCTGGAGTTCACTTGCAGTGGCTAGAGACCCTGGTATGTCCATTCTCTCCCCACCCTGCCCATCACCCCTGTTTCATTCTTTTTTTTAAACATAAATAAAATATTTTATTTTATTTATTTATTTTTTATTTATTTTATTTTATTTTATTTTATTTTATTTTATTTTATTATTTGGTTTTGCAAGGTAGGGTCTCACTCTGGTCCAGGCTGACCTGGAATTAACTATGTAGTCTCAGGGTGGCCTCAAACTCTCGGCGATCCTCCTACCTCTGCCTCCCAGTGCTGGGATTAAAGGCGTGCGCCACCACGCCCGGCTATTTATTTTATTTATTTGTTTGTTTGACGGAGAAAGAGGGGGGAGAGAGAGAGAATGGGTGCTCTGGGGCCTCTATCCACTGCAAACAAACTCCAGACGTGTGTGCCCCCTTGTGTATGTGGCTAACGTGGGTCCTAGGGAATCGAACCAGGGTCCTTTAGCTTTGCAGGCAAATGCCTTAATCACTAAGCCAACCCTCTAGCCCGTGTTTTATTCTTTTCTGTTGTTCTTGTTGTGTTGAGATTGAAGCCAGGGCTTGTGCCTGCTAAGCAAGTGTTCCTCACTCAGCCACATCACCAGTCTCCATTTCATTTTTGTCTACTCCAGACAGCAATTACTCTACTTTTCTGCCTCCTTGGCAAGCCAGGGTTAACCTGTAAGATGGTAACTGTGGCTTGACTATATCTTGGGCTGTGATAGGTGTTCATGTCCACTTGGTGGGATTATCTGTGGGCGTGTCTGTCAGATAGTTTCTAGATGAGGTTAACTGAAGTAGGAGGGGCCCACCCTAACTGTGGGTGACACCATTTCATAGGTTTGGGCCCAAGATTGAACTAAACAAGAGAAAGTGATATGAGCATCAGCAGTCATCGCTCTCAGCTTCCTGACTGTGCATGCAACATAACCACCTGCCTCAAATTCCTGCTGCCATGCCGTCCCTGACATAACATATATCCAGGAACTGTGAAGTTGCTTTGTCAAGCATTTTGCCACAGCAACAAGAAAAGGACTTAATACCTTCATGTATCTGCTTCTTTACTGAGGGAGCTGACTCCAAGATGATGGAGAAAATTCCCACTAACAAGCCAATTGGGCCATGCTGGAATGTCTACCTTGGCATGGCTGGGTTCTTTGTACTTCTGCACGTCCCTAGGCACCCAGTGACTCTCGCTGCTCTTGACTGGTGGCACATCTAAAGTCTACCTCCCCTCTACCTATCCACTACCCTTTTCACTTAGCTGAAAGTTTGCCTGTGACTTCACATGACACCTGCTTTCTGCCCTCCTTCCACAAAGGAATTCCTAGCACAAACTGGCTTCTTCCCACCTCAGAGCTAGAGGGCTCCTCCCTCTCTCTTAGTGCAGGCTTAGTCATTCTGTAATTAATTCCCTGTCCTTCCAGAAATCTCCAAAGATTCTACCTTTCACTTTTCTGCCAGCTCCAACTTCTCACCCCACAATAAACAAACACAACTTTGTTCAGTAAAAGACAAAACAAGATCATAATCCATATTTGTTTCCAAACACTCTCCTGGGTTCAAGATATTCTGTCTGATCTGTTATGTCTAGATGTTAAATGTCCCCCAAAGGCCTTGTTGGTTAGCAGCCTTAGGCACTATTGGAATGTAGTGGACCCTTGAGACGTGAGGCCTAGTAGAAGGAAGTCAGGTCATTTGGGAGTGTGTCTTGAAGGGGATGGTGGGATACTGGACTCCTTTTTCCTTGCATTTCCAGCTACTGTGAGGTGAGCAGCCTCATCTGTCACATGCTCCCTGCTATGGTGTGTTGTGTCACCACAGGCCCCAAACCAATGAAACTAACCAACTGTTAAATAAACCTTTCCTGATGCTCAGTCTCAATAAATTAATTAATTAATAAAATGAAGAGCCACTGTGGAAGACACCTGATGTCAACCTCTGGTCTCCACCTTTACACATACACACTTGCATCCACACATGTGCTAACATGCACACACATACACACACAAACCTTTCTTCTTTTTAAGTTGATTTTCTCATGCATTTTGTCATAGTGAAAGCTACCTAATCCTCCATCCTTCAAGGATTGTTCTATATCTCCTTTCCTTCACAGTTGATCTTCTACAAAGAATGGCCTGCATGCTTGCTCTCTTCTTCCTCTCTGCTTGGCACCCACCTCTCCACCATGGCATTTCATGGCATCCACAATACTGTCCAACCTGCCCTTATGAAGGCTAGTCCAATTCACACGTGTTAGGTTGCGTTGTGCTCTGCGGCCTCTGCATCACACTGGACAGCCTGTGGATCTCCCTGGCCTTTTGACAGTGTCTCCCAGCTCCCGTGGCTTCCTGTTTCTTCCTAAGGTGCCTGTGGTCTCCTTGAGGGATCTCATTGAACTCTGCTTCATGTTTGCCCGACTGTTCCTTGCCGAGCTTCTAGCCCTGTTCTTGTCAGCAAGCTTAGAACTTAGATCCATCTGCATTTGTCTGGATGTCATGAGAACCTTGACCTCTACATGTCCCAAGCCAGACTCCACGTTCCTCCCAAACTTGGTCCCCCAGTCAGTCGATGGCATTCCTTTCCACTCAGTGGTTATTTGAGACAGCCTCCAGGAGACTTCCTTTGTCTTCCATACATGACCAATCAATGAAGCAATCTTAGAAAACAAAGCAAAACAAAACAATAGGCTAGGACCATTTATAACAGGGGTGGGAGTATGTGATTAATCAACAAACCAGACTTTCCAACCACTGCTGCTACCTCCTCCCACCTCCCACTCTTAATCTCAACCTGTTTCCTCACTCATGAAACAGCATCTACTTCATACGGTCTGATGCTGATCAAGTGATGAATGCAGGTGCAGGGCAAGGCTCAGCAGAGGTTGCTCTGACCATCCATGCCTCGTCCCAGCAGGGTGGACATAGCCCAGGATGGGCAACTTACTCTCTCTACTGACTGCTGAGGTGTCTAGACTCATGGGAAGGGACACAAGTGGGTTCTCAGACTTTCCAGCCTGCAGACAGCCATTGTTATACTGCCCAACACATGTCATATAAGCCAACCCAATACATCCCCCTTGTAACATATTGGTTCTGTTCATCTAGAGAACCCTGACTAATACACAGGGACCTTAAAGAGGTATTATAACTGGAGTTTTAGGACCAAACCTTAGGATCTGGTAGGCTCAAAGAGCTATGCTTGGGCTGTGGGGATTGTCAGTGGTCAAGGGTGCTTGTTTGCAAATCCTTCTGCCCTGAGTTCAAGTCCCAGTACCCACACAAAGCCAGCTGCACAAAGTGGCACATGCCTCTCTCCTGCAAGGAAGTAAATAAAAACATTTTTTTAAAGCTATGCTCAGGACTGAAGAGATTGCTTAGTGGTTAAGGCACTTGCCTGCAAAGCCCAAGGACCCAGGTTCAATACCCACATAAGCCAAATGCACAAGGTGGCACGTGCGTCTGGAGTTTATTTGTAGTGGCTAGAGGCCCTGGCATACCCATTCTGTCCACCCCCCAGCCCCGCTCTCTCTTTTTCTGCCTTCTCTCTTAAATAAATAAATAAACAAGATACTTTTTTTACAAAAAGCCATGCTCGGCCATCTGTTCCCCAATATGCCAACTGAAAAGATGAATAACGGTGAAAAACAGAGAGAGTTTTTAAAATATTTATTTATGTATTTATTTGAGGGAGGGAGAGAGAGAGAAAGAGGTAGATAGCAATAGAAAATGTGCACACCAGGGCCTCCACTATTGCAAATGAACTCCACACATACACCATCTTGTGCAACTGGCTTTTACGTGGATACTGGCAAATTGAACCTGGGTCCTTTGGCTTTGCAGGCAAGCACGTTAACCACTAAGCCATCTTTCTAGACTGAGAGAGATTTATTTGATGTGACCCTATTTGGAAGAGGAATGAACAGAGTGGTCTAGTGATCTCAAGTCCATCTTTGTGGCATGGAGCTTTAGATTTAAATACAGCAGTAACTGAGGGAGGAGTGTGGAGGTGTGTATGATGAAGCGTCCTTGATTAAGAACTCAGCTCTAGCCCTGCATGTGATCCAAAGACATCCTTACTTCTTGAAGGACAAATGGTTCTTGGGATAGAGTTGCTTTGGCTCTAGGGAGAGGCCTCATCTTCATGGACGGGGAGAGGTGCGGACAGGGATTTTCCTGTATGGTTTCAATTTATTTGGAATCCAAGACAACTGCACGCTTAGGAGAATGGCTTATCTCTCTTCCTTCAACCTTGAAGAGAGTAAGATAGGCTGGGCAGCCAGGCCTTGAGTAATTAATATGCCAACCTGCAAGCTGAACAGGAGACTCATAGTACAGGAGACAGACACAAAATGAAGGCAGGTATGCCAAGCTTTCTGTTTCCCTTCAAGTTTCCTGTTTGATAGTAGCATTTTTTCAGCACCCAGGAGGTAGAGGCAACCTAAATATCAATCACTGGACAGATTAAAGGCTAAATAAAATGTAGAATAATATTCAGGCTCCAACAGGAAAGACTTTCCTACACATGCTACAACATAGATGAACCCTGAGTGTATTATGTTAAGTGAAACATGCCAAAGGGGCAGAATGACAAATCTTGCACCATCTAATTGTATGTGATTCTCAGAGCCAGCAGTGCAAAACAGATAGAAGTAGATAGTGGCTGCCATGGACTGGGGTAGAAAGTGACACAGGCACTTAGAAGCTGGTTTGGCTATAAAGCAGGGACTCCTTGTTGTGCCCACAAGGTGAAAAAAATCAGGACCACAGCCTGACATCTCTGCCTTCGTTTAGTGTGAGCTGTTTGGATGAAGTCACAGAGACATGTTATTGTCTTTAATTTGTCCTCTTGAGTCACCTTGAATTCCAGGAAGTGCAACACCACATAGGAATGAATACCCCTGCTTCCCACGGAAGGACGGTGACAAATGAGGGTGTGGCTGCACCCGGAGAGCAGCGGTGAACAGTTGAAAAATCAAGCAATTCCATTTTCTGCACCACTCTTCAGGATGGATCCCTTGTAGGATGAGAGCTGAGGTGGTGATGGGTTGATGACAGGTGGGCAGCAGGAAGCACAGTCCACAGCAGCCTCCAGCAGCATGAGGAATTCCCTCATCCTTTAGGGAGCTCCACTCAGGTAAAGCTGGATCCTTAACTTCCCTGCAGAGAAGAATTTTAGTTGGAGTTTATTAAAAGGAGATTTTTTTTTTTTTTTGAGGTAGGGTTTCACTCTGGTCCAGGCTGACCTGGAATTAACTCTGTAGTCTCAGGGTGGCCTCGAACTCACGGTGATCCTCCTACCTCTGCCTCCCGAGTGCTGGGATTAAAGGCGTGCGCCACCATGCCTGGCAAAAGGAGAATTTTAATATGAATGTAAGCATAGAGGTTAAGAGAAAGAAAGGCACTCACCTGAGAGCATGAGTGATCTTCTTAAAGAAGAGTCCTATCCAGTTTCTTAGCAATAGCTAAAAACGCCTGGTTCCAGTTCATTCTCAGTGAGCTCACCCAATCACAGAAAGACAATCGTCGCATGGTCTCACTCATCTGTGGCTCCTAAGCTGGATCAGCCCGAGATGCTGACATACCTAATAGGCATCTCAAGGACCAAACAATAGGGAGGGTAGGGCTGGAGGGGAAGGAAAGGGTGGGGGGGTACACAAAACTGGACCTAAATGGGACTGGAACTATAAAATCCTATGCCCTGGAAGACAGACTAAAAGGTTGAACCTTCATCAGGTCCTTAGAAGGAACACTTGAATCAAAGGGTCCTGGAGAGGGTATGATGAAGACTAACCTTAATCTTCTCCTGTTTCATTTCATTTTCCTTTCCTTTTTCTATTTTTTTTCTTTTTGTCATAGTTTCTTTCTCTTTCTTCTTTCTTTTTCCTTGGTGCTGGCCTGTAACTCCCAATACCAGCATGCGGTTAACACCCACAACGAGCTGTTGACCACAGAGATCTATAGGGTTTCCCAAAACAAGGCAGACTTCTGCCAGAGCATTTAATTACCCACCAGAGGTTAATGATAAGACCCTACTGCTGAAGACACTGCATGCTATCGGTATGGAACATGGAGAGACCTGGCTGGAATCTGGAAGAGAGCCAGTCCCCAGACAATCAGCCCATCTAGTGCTAGAAGGTGCTACATGAGCTACTGGGGGAAAATGGTCAACATTTCTCTGAGCAACAGAGAAACAGCTCACACAATCAACCTGACGTGATGCTCACACAAGTACAATAGTGGCACACAGCCATGGTGGGTAACCAACTGCTCTTGGATTGGCTAATGGATCCGCTCAGTGGAAAGGAAACCATATCTGGAACTGGGAAACAAGTCAGAATCATATCCAGATAACGAGTTTGCTCTCTAATATCAAGCTCCCACCAATCTTGGGCTATAAGAGGGCCTAAACCCATTACATTTTCTCTAAACTAACATAGGTTATCCCATTTAACCTGTGCTGACTTCACTCTCTGCTGGAGAATCTGCTTCTCTTTTCTGGATAGAAGCAGGACCTGAGGGGATAAACAGCCCATCATACTTCACCAGGGCACAGCTGAAACCATAGAGTAACTGGGGAAGTGAGCAAGAGTGCTGCTTTCTTGGTGAACCTGATATCAGCACAAGGGTGAAGGAGATAGACACTGAGAACACTAAACAACTAGAGATCCAGAGAGTCAGAGACTCCTAAGAGCCCATCACTAAAGTAGACCTAAAACGAACCCAACATGGCTCAGGGAAATTTGCAGAAGAGGGGGTGGAAAGATTGTTAGAGTTACAAGCTGGGACATTATGCTCAGAGACATTTCTCTTCCCCATAACTGATGGCTACCCTCACAATGCATGACTCACATTTCCCATGGGGAAAACTGGGAACCCCAACAAGGAGGCTCCCTTTGGAGGGAGGCAGGGATAAGGGTAAGAATGGCACCAACATGTGCTATTTACATACTGAGTATATCCATAACTAATAAAAAATCCTTTTGTCCCTTTTTTTCATGTGTATGTGTGTGTGGTATGAATGTTCATGCATGTGTGTATGAATGTTCATATGTGTGTGGGTACATGTGCATGTGCATGTGTAGACCAGAGGTTGACATCGGTGTTTTCCTTGATAGCTCCCACTTTATTTTATTGAGGCAGGGTCTCTCAATTGAGCCCTAAGCTTTCCAATTCAGCAAGTTTAACCAGTCAGCTTGCTCTGGGAATCCTCTATTTCTACCTCCAAGCACCAGGATTCCAAGCTGCCTCCATGCCTACCTGACATCTACATATGTGCTGGGATCTGCCCTCTGATCCTCAAGCTTGCATGGCAGGCACTCTATACACTGAGTGATCTGCTTAGCCTTGTTTCCCCTCCTTTTTTGTGCATGTTTGTGTGTGCGCACGCACGTGTGTGTGTGTGTGGTGTTACACATGTATGTGTGTTGCCCTATGTCTTTGCCTGTATCTGGGTGTATCGCCTGCAGTGGCCAGGGTTTTTTGCTCCATTGCTTTTCCACCCATTCTTATTTGAGTGAGAGTGTCTTACTGATCCCAGAGCTTTCCCTGCTCCTTGCCAGTCTATTCTCTGGTCTACACTTCCCTGCAGGACTGGGGTAACAGCTGCACAGGGCCACACCCAGCTGTTTACATAGGTAATGGGGTTGAACTCAGGCATTCTCTCAGGCCTTCTTGCTTGCAGAGGAAGTACTTTAAAATTTTTTTATTATTATTATTATTGACAACTTCTATACTTACATACAAAAAAACACATGATATTTCCCTCCCCTCCCCCATTCCACTTTAGAACTCCAATCTCCATCATATCCCTTCCCTCTGGCAGACAGAGAGAGAGAGAGAGAGAGACAGAGAGAGAGAGAGAATGGGGGCTCCAGGGCCTCCAGCCACTGCAAACGAACTCCATATGCACCCCTTATGCATCTGGCTTATGTGGGTTCTGGAGAATCGAACCGCGATCCTTTGGCTTTGGAGGCAAATGCCTCAACTGCTAAGCCATCTCTCCAGCCCCAGAGGGTGTACTTTTAACTGCTTTAACCGCTAAGCCATTTCCCCAGCCTCTCCCTCTGTTTGATACAGTGAGGTTATAGAGTAGCTCCAGTGCCTGGATGGAATTGTAATCTGAGATAGAACTACAGGCCACCAGGTTGTGCAAGGGGCTAAGACATGCTTTGTACTGTAAGTGAGGCTTATGATGAAGGATGTAAGTTTACCTCTGGGTAAGGAGGTAGGCCCATACACAGAGGCTTTAGGCAGGGTTCAGTGCTATTCTAACATCCTAATTGCAAACATGTCTATGAAAACGGTGTTGTCTGTATGCCAGCAACCTTCATAGCAAATGCTGATTGTGATGGAATTCTTGCTTCTGCACATTCTAGGGCGAGGGGCTCCTTTCCCTCTTACCTTCTTGATGCTATGCCAAAACACCCCACGAGCAACAGCTGACTAGAGGGTTGACTTCAGCTTTACAGTTTTGAGGGCAAAGCATGGCACAGCAGAGAGCCCAGGCATCACATCTTGTCACAGCAGCAGGAAGGAAGTAGTCTGAGTGAGTAAGACCTCAATACCTGGTAGAACTGGAGTAAAAGCCTCAAGGCCTGCCCGCTGTGACACACCTTCTCTGACAAGGCTCCATCTTCTAAAGGTTCCACATTGGATGAATTCCCTTTCCATACTTGTCACTATGACCTGTCTTTTATTGGTGTATTTGGAGCAGTTGGCTAAACCTAGCCTACTAGAGTTGCCTGAAACCCCAGGGTTTTGTCTTATAAACTTCAAAAACGAAAGTATGGATTGGTTTCATAGATAATTTCAGTTGTTTTATTTGTCCATGTTTGTGTGGTGTGCATGCATTTGTATTGCATATTTGTATATGTGTTGGTGCAAATGTGTGTGCCAGTGCTTGCGTGCATGCATGATGTGCATGTGGAGGCCTAAGGGCAATGTCGGGATTCATTCTCAAGCATACATATGTATCCTATGAGACAGCCTTTCTCATTGTCCCGGAGCTCACCAATTAGGCTAGACAGGCTGGCCAGTGAGCCCCAGGGACTGTTGGGCATTGCTAAACATGGCTGGGGCTGTGAGGAAGCTGGCCTGGGCTGTTGGACATGGCCAGGGACCTTAGGCTGTGGGGGTTGCAGCTGGCCTTATCGTCAGAAACCCACTCTGGCGACGGAGCTGGCCCTCCCTCCTCAAGGTTATAGTGTGCTCTATCTTCACGTAGAGTGGGCAGAACAGGCAGGCCCTTCCCCCATCCCAAAAGAAGCACCTGAACATTCCATTGTCAGGTTTTGCAACCCCCACACAGTTCCTGACCTTGTGGCTACTTGCCCTAGAGACCCTTATATGGTAGTAAACTGTCTCCCTGCAGCTGTACCCACCCAAAATGTAGCTGATGTCACGTAGCTTTTCCCGCCACTTCTGTTATCTTCCTTGCAGTTTCTCCCTCGAGACTTCTGCCTTTCAACCAATTAGATAGAACCCATAAACCTAGGTATCCAATCACATGGTCTGTGCCTTCCCAACCTTTTTCAAGTATTTATAAACCCAGTCCCCTTTTGAATAAATGAGAGTGTGCTATCCATCAGATGGTCTCCCAGGTGGCTCATTGCTCATTGCACTCACCTGCTCAAAGACCCTGCTCCCCCCAACTCCTCCTGCACCCGGGATATCAGTGGCCAATGACCCCCAGGAACAGCGAGGACCAACAAGGGATCTCTGCCTCCCTAGAGCTGGAATCACAAGCACATATCACCATACCAAGAGGTGAGAGCAGGCAATGGCCAAAAGAAACTTTATACCAACCTTCCCTTCAGGCAAGCTTTGTGGTCTTTCTACAATCTCCAGAACTGACAGCTTTTTGTAGGGGTTATCTTCCTGTTCAGGTGATTGGAATTCACCAGTATGAGTGGGGACAGCGATAGACAAGCTCCTGATTATGAGGGCAGGGGCCATCCTCAGTGACTTCCAAGATCACTAATATCTAAGTGGGCACCTAACAGGGGCTTTTCATTCATACAGCTGTCTTTGAGTCACTCAGGCTTTTGTAAGTAGCTCTTCCCCCATGCGCCTATGACTAACTTTAATAAGCTCATTATTTCACCTAGCTGGACTTGATGGGATCCTTGTCATGTAAAAAACTGGGGCATATTTCTTGTTTTTTTATTTTATTTATTTGAGAGAGGGAAAGCAAGGGAGAGAGAGAGAGAGAGAAGAGAGGAAGAGGCAGATAGAGAAAATGGGCATGCCAAGGCCTCTAGCCACTTGCAAACGAACTCCAGACACATGTGCCACCTTGTACATCTGGCTTATGTGGGTCCTGGGGAATTGAACCTGGGTCCTTACGCTTTGCAGATAAGCACTTTAACTTCTAAGTTATCTCTCTAGCCCATGGGACACATTTCTTATTTGCCTTTCTTTTTTTTCTGTTTCCTGGTAATTCATTTTACAAAAGCATTGGTCTAAGAAAGTATGCTGGTTAATCTCTGTCAATGTCACTGGATTTAGAATCAAGGATTGAAAACAAAACAGAATACATCATTGTAGTCAGACAGTATTCACTGGATTTTTAGAATCAGTTCCATAATGGCAAGGAAAGGTGTAGGGCCTCTGTGAGTCTGCCAACCAGCCAGCCAGCCACCACAGAGCAAAAACTACAGCCAAAAGGTCACAGTCATCTCACTTGCTTCCTGAGGCACATTTGCATATCTTTACAATGGAATCTCAAACCATCTGCCACATGTAAGACCACCACCAGTGCCTTCCCACCCTAATCCAGGTGATTGGATGCAATCTCTTCTTAAACCATGAATATATTGGGGGACATATATCCTTCTTCATTAAAGGGGCTCTGTCAGATATATTTGCCCTGGCCCCCAATAGATTTATAACTATCACACATTGAAAAAGAAAGGTTCTCACCCTGATCAACTTCAGGTTAGTGAGTCATCAAACATTTATGGAAAGGGACAGAGTAAACATTTTTAACTGGTATAAGGCATAGCATAAGGAGAAACTAAAACAATGCAAACTCAAACCAACCATCAGCCATCATCAAACTGAATAACAAATGAGACTGACAGTCTCCAGGTTTTCCAACGCCCTCCAGCTGGGCAGATTTGCCAAATCTTTACAATCATCCCATGCCAACAGCATGTGAGCTTTTGGGAGTCATAAAAACCAGTCATTCTCTCTCTTCCAGCCTATTCCTGAGGGTCTTATATTTGCCCTGCCCCCCAATGCCACATCTCAGCAGCTGCCTGGAATGTTCTTATGACACCAGGCCTTCCAACCAAGTTAAATACTTTCAAATGTAAAGGACAGAGCCACATTTTTATTCTTAATCCAGGGATGAAATGGACTCTAACCTTTCCTCAGGCAGTCTCCATTGTTTTAATGTAAATCTGGGCAGAGTTGCCACCTTCTTCCCAAACCATGTCCTGACAATATCCAAAGCTAAACCAAAATAGATCCTTCTTCCTTAAAATTCTTGAAATCTCTGTCAAGATGTTTTGCCACTGTCCAGGAGAAAATTAACCTAAGATGATCAAACTTTCTGGACCTTGAAAACAAAACAGCATTTTTCATCCCTAATACCATGCCAGTATTCCCAGTTCAGCCTTGAACAAAGTTCCTTCTGTCAGCTCTTTCCAAGAATTTGCATTTTTAACAGTCCCTCAGGCAGATGCATTCTCAAACTCTCAACTTAAAATCTTGAATAGTCCAATATCTTCAAAACTTGGCAAATTTAACTTGATCAAACTTTCTGGACCTGGATAGTGGCATCTTCAGTTGCCAGTAGCCCAGTTCCAACAAAGTCCTCTGCAGACTTTCCTTCCTTAGAAAAACAAAAGTTCAATAAAAGCATTCTCAAACTCCATCAGAAGTCCATAAAAGGTTACCATCCAGACCCCACACACCAAGTCCATGCCCATTCCTCCAAAACAAAAGTTCCAAAAGACAGAATATCAGGTTCATCTCTGAGATGAACTTTACTGTTGCAGACAGCTTCAGGTTATGAGGAACTTCCAGGGGCACAGTTATGGAGGAAGGGATATTACAGATCTTACAGATCCAGGGGAAGTTCCATAATGGCAAGAGAAACGGCCTGCTCTCCACAGGGCCAAGCAGAGAGAGCAAAGCCAACCAGCCAGCCAGCCACCACCGAGCAAAACTACAGCCAAAAGGTCACACAGCACACTTCAGGAACTCCTGCTAGGCACATTTGCATATCTTTACAATGGAATCTCAAACCATCACACACCTTAACCTTAAGACCGGGGCCCCAGTGACCTTGCCTCTAGCAAGGTGATTGCAGATGCAAACTATAAGTAATAAACCACTGAATATATTGGGGGACATATATTCAAACTACCACAATCATCCACAGAGCACACAGATGTTTCTAGAAATGCTGCCCTGGCCCAGGCTTGCCTTGGTTCCTCCTTCGCTGGTATGCCTGCCTCCCTTTCGCTTGCTAGAATAGTGAATTACACAGGGTGACCTGGGCTTTGGTTCCCTGCCCCTTCAGCCTCAGTGCTCCTCAGTGTGGTGGACCTGCCACTCCTCCAACTGTCCCAGGCCTCCACATGTCCTTGTGGGACACTTGCTGTCCTCTTGCTTGTAAGTGTCTTATCTGCCACTTGCAGGAAAGCCTCCCTAAGGGTTTGGAAGCTATCACCAAGGCTTGACCCACACAAGTCTCCTTTGCATTAGAGCCAATTTAAGAAGCTCTAGGAGTGCAGACGTTTGGCTGGGTATAAACAAGCCATAGGCAAGTGGGCTGCATGGCACTCCTCAGATGACAGGGACCCCAAAGTTCTATGGTCATTTGCCAAGTGTTATGTTTTCTTTTTCTTCCTCTCTTTTTTCTCTTCCTTCTTTCTTCCTTCCCTCCTTATCTTCCTCCCTTCCTTCCTTCACTCCTTCCTGAGACAGGATCTCATATAGCCCAGGCTGATCTCTAACTCTGCTATACAGGGGAGGTCTGCCTGCATCCCAGCATATGCCATCCCTGTCCAGTTTTATGAGGTGCTGGAGATTGAACCCAGGGCTTTATACATGCTAAGCAGTCTACCAACTGAGCTACATCCCTAGCATCCATGTATTGTGTTTTCTACATACACTTAATGGATTTTCCCCTGGCCACATTTATAAAACCCAAGCAGTGCAGGTGCTCTTTAAAGCTGGTGCCTAAAAGCTTGGGGGTATCAGACAATAACGTGGAGGTGAACCCCCTGGGAACTGGAGGCCATCCAGTCCTGTTCCCACTCTACTTGTTGCTAATGATGTGTGTGTGTGTGTGTGTGTGTGTGTGTGTGCGCACCGCCCGCACCGACAGACACACATTTGTAATTGGAAATGGCCACACAAGAGTCTCCAACTTTCGGGCCTCAAAGATCGACCATCTTCCCTTTCTCGTTTTATTCTTTTATTCTTTCTTTTTAAAATATATTTTATTTTGTTTATTTACTTATTTGAGAGAGAGGGAGATTCAGAAACAGGCAGGTAAAGAGAGAGAGAGAGAATGGGTGCGGCAGGGCCTCCAGCCACTGCAAACGAACTCCAGATGCGTGCACCCCCTTGTGCATCTGGCTGACGTGGGTCCTGGAGAATCAAGCCTCAAACCGGGGTCCTTAGGCTCCACAGGCAAGCGTTTAACCGCTAAGCCATCTCTCCAGTCTGATTCTTTTATTCTTTCTTTATTTGAGAGAGAAAGCAGCAGATATAGAAAGAATGGGTGCACCAAGGCCTCCAGCCACTGCAAATGAACTCCAGATGCACGCACCACCCTGCACATTTGGCTTACATGGGTCCTGAGGAACCAAACCTGAGTCCTTAGGCTTCTCAGGCAAGCAACCTTAACCACTAAGCTACCTCTCCAGCCCCAAGTCTTCTCTTTCAACATGGGAGAATGGAGCCCCCAGACAATGTTTCTAATGGGTTGCCCAGCAGCTTAGAAATGATTAGGTGGCATGCTAGCCAGATGCTTGGGGAAACCATACCAAGCAGCTTGGCTGTGTGCACATGTAAAGTTGGCAACACCAGCAGACACTGCACATCCTGTGGTAAGGTCCCCTCCTTGGGTAGATGGAGGCCTCGAGGGACTTTTGCTTTGTCCTTTCTTCTACTCTATTGGTGCAATTGCTGCTGGCTTCCTGGCCCTGAGCCTGTACTGGGCATGGTGGCACACACCTGCAATCCAGTACTGGGGAGGCAGAGACAGGGAATCCCTGAAGTTCACCAGCCAGCTATTCCAGCTGAACTAGAAGTTCTGAGTTCAGCAAGAGACTCTATCTCAAAGGTAGAGCACTTCTAAGGAAGACACCCAGTGCTGCCCTCTGGCTTGTGCATGCACATGCACAAACACATGCAAGCACACACACACACACACACACATTCACACATAACACACACACAACTTGTTTAAAAAAAAGTAAATATAGGCAGAAATGGTATCTGCTTCGATTTCATAATGCACACAGGAAGAAGCAGCAAGGTTCAAGGTCCAGCTCTTCCTGCCTAGACCCTACTTCCCAGCCTCCCGGTGCATTTAAAAAAATCTTTTATTATTTATATGTGTGTGCATGGGGGAGGGACAAGATCATCTTGCCACAGCAGAGGAATGCCAGATGCTTGCATCGCTGTTGGCGTCCAGCTTATGTGGGTTGCTTGGGAACCAAACCTTGGGCTGTCATGCTTTTCAAGCCAGTCACTATCACAGCTGAGCCATCTTCCCAGCCCCCTCCTGGTGGTTTTTGTTGGTTTGTTTTGGGTTTTGTTTTGCAAACAGCAGAACCTCTTTATTAGACCTAGAGCCAGTGCAGGGATTTGGAATTATTTATGGTTTCCTGCAATCCTCCCAGGTATAGTATGTCAGGTTCAAACTGGAAACTATGTCTGGGCCTCATTCCTGCTTAAAACAGGGTTTTTTGTGTGTGTGTGTGTTTCATATTAATGACTGGTGACTTGTGGGTTTACACAAACAAACGAATATTATAATGTGGAGGATAAACAAATAAATTACTTTTATAGGATTTAAGAATTTTCTGCAAAAGCTTTGGCCGATCCAAAGAAGTGCCTATGCACATGGGCTGCCTACATGCCAACATGCCACACTTAGACCAGATTCTTTTTTAAATATTTTATTTTTATTTATTTATTTGAGAGAGAGAGAGACAGAGAATGGGTGTGGCAGGGCCTCCAGCAGCTGCAAATGAGCTCCAGATGCATGCACCACCTTGTGTATCTGGCTTACGTGGATCCTGGGGTATCAAATCTAGGTCCTTTGGATTTGCAGACAAGCACTTTAACTGCTAAGCCATCTCTCAAACCCTAGACCTGTTTTTTTTTTTTTTAAATTTTATTTACTTATTTACTTGAGAGAGGGAAAGAGGCAAAGGGGAGAGAGAGAGAGGGGAGAGAGAGAGAGAGAATGGGAGTGCCAGGACCTCCAGCCACTGCAAACCAACTCCAGACCATGACACCTTGTGCATATGGCTTATGTGGGTCCTGGGGAATCAAATGGAGGTTCTTTGGCTTTGTAGGCAAATGCCTTAACCTCTAAACCATCTCTCCAGCCCAAGACCTGGTTCTTTTTTTTTTTTTTTCTTAAGACCTGGTTCTTAAACAGAAGGCAGGGCTTGCCTCTGCAGACTTCATGATTACATAGGGGAAATAGAAAATGCTTGATAAGTTGAAAGGTTCACTGTTGACTTTTCTTTTGCCTGTGTATATATGTGTGGTAGTGTGTGTATATGTGTGTGAGTTCATGTGCACATGTGTGTGTGCATATAGAGGCCAGAAACGCACATTGGGTGTCTTCTTCTATTGTTCTCCATCCTGTTTTTTTATTTTATTGTTATCTGTTTGTTTATGTGTTCTTATTTATTTATCTGAGACAGAGAGAGGAAGAGAGATAGAGAGTGAGTGAGAATAGGCAGGTAAGGGCCTTCAGCCACTGCAAACGAACTCCAGATGCATGTGCCATCATTTGCATCTGGCTTACGTGGGACCTGGTGAATAAAACCTGGGTCCTTAGGCTTCACAGACAAGCACCTTAACTGCTAAGCCATCCCTCCAGCCCTTTTGTGTTCTTTTTTTCTAGTCCAGGATGACCTGAAAGTCATTCTGTAGCCCAGGCTATCCTCAAACTCACAGTGATTCTAGGATTGATATTAGGCATAGCACCCAGCTTCATCTTTTTTGAAACAGATTTCCTCAATGAACCTGGAGCTCACTGATACAGCTGGGATTAGAGGCACACAACACTACATCCGTATTTGTGTAATGTGTCTTGGTATGTGTGATGGATGCATGTGTACGTGCCCATGTGACTCCCCATGTTTCACCTGCAGCAAGGTATACTTGCCTATGGTGGCCAGAGGGGTGTCCCTACCCCCATCACTCTTCTGCCTATTCACACCTTGCTTTTACATGGGTGTTGGGGATTTGAACTGGGGTCTTCGTGCTTTCATAGCACTTTACCAGATAATCCATCTCTGCAACTGTTGAAATTCTTGTTTTTGTTTTTATACAGGGTCTTGAGTAGCCAGGTTAGCCTCAAACTCCCTAGATAGCCAAGGATAACCTTGAACTTGAACTTGCTGCTTCTGCCTCCTGAGTGCTGGGATGACAGGCATGAACCAGCCTGCCCCGTTTATGTCGCTGGGGCTCAAACGTGGGGCTAGCTAGGTAAATACTCTATCAACTGAGCTACATCCCTAGCCCACACTGTTGACATTTTTAAGCCAGCAGTGAGCCTTGAGAATTTGAGATTTGACCTACATATAAGGGAATGGGGCTTTTCTCAGGCCATAAGTGCCTGGCAGAGTTGTAAGCTGAGGGAGACCATGGCGTGCTAAAGATGGCCAGCGTTGCGGCAGGCCACACAGAAGCTCCCCTTGGCTCTGCCAGCTGTAGGCTCCTGAGGAGATGTCTGCTGGTTTTCAGTTGCTTCAAGGTATCAGTGGTCCTTCTGAGATCTGTTAGTTTTCCTGACAGCTGAAAAGCCTCCCACAGGGCAACTATCAAAGCAGATGGGCTGTGTTTGTATAAACACCCAAACAAACCCACCGGGGAGATCAATGGTGGGAGGCAAACTCACAGAATCCCCGACAAAGATCAACAAGCCAGTTGCCTTGATGTAGGCAAGCTTTTGCCAGAGTTCACAGGAAATATTCTTGGGAGGAGCTGTCCCTGACATAGATGAAGCAAGGAGAGAAGAGCCCTGGGCCATGCTCTCTGAGCCGCTTCCAGCGTAGCAAGACACAACCTGACTCCTGCTGCCCCAAGTGAAGAGCTCTGTATCTTCCTGGAGGTTGCCAGGGGAGGTGATTTTGGAATCTATGGGTCCTAGACTTTCCTTGATTCATCAAGGTATATGGGGTGCTGATCTCCAGTCTTAAGGTTTTGGGTACAAGTTCCTAGAGGAGAAGAGAATGTCAGTGACTCATGACATGACCCCATGATGTTAGTGATCCTCACAGGTTGGGGACCTATGATTTCACTTTTCCTACCCTTACTGTATTCTGATGTTGTCCAAAATTAGCTGGATCTAGTTAACAAACAGCGAGAGGAGGGCTGGAGAGATAGGTCATTAAGATGTAGGCTCACAAGCAAAGCAGACTTGACTTTGATCCTAGTACTCATGTAAATGTCAGGCATGGTAGTATGTGCTTGTGATCCCAGCGCTGGGGAGGCAGAGATGGGTGGTCTCTGAAGCTCACTGGCCAATGAGAGACCCTGTCTCAAAAAGAGGTGGGCAGCATACCTGATGAATGACACTCGAGATTGTCCTCTGGCCTTCATATGCTTGTGCACATGTGGAGACTCACTGGCACGCATGTTTGCCCACACACATATGAACACATATATATGTGCACACACACACACACACACGATTATCTGCATGCTGGTAATGTGCACTCAGGACTTGCCAGCCCACCCCTCTTGGGATGGGTCCTGCAGAAGGGCTTTCAGACCAGGCCCAGAGGCCCAGAGTCAGGATTGCAGTGACCCTTGTTGGGTTGATGTCACTGCAAAGCTGAACTAGGCCATGGGTCCCCAGGAATGATGACGGGGGAACAAGGAGAGACCAGGAATCTGATTTTTTAAAATGATTTGCAAACAAAATATGAATATATACATGAGCTAGGTGCAGGGTTGGTCATGAGGCCAGCTCATCTCCTGGATCTTTGGTCCTCATTTAAATATATACATACATACATATATATTTGCAAGCAGAGGAAGAGAGAGAGAGAGGTGGAGGAGAAAGAATGAGAATGAATGGTTGCATCGGGGCCTCCAGCCACTGCAAACAAATTCCAGACACATGTGCCACCTTGTGCATCTGGCTTGCGTGGGTACTGGGGAATCAAAACTGGGTCCTTAGGCTTCACAGGCAAATGCCTTAACCACTAAGCCATCTCTTCATCCCCTGAGCCTCATTTTTAAGGCATTTGGAAAGCCATTTGACTGGAGCAGGCTAATGCTGGTGCTGGATTCAAGGCCCCTTTCGCTTCCTGGGAAAAAGACAGGCTTTATTCTGACTGAGCAGCAGTCCCAGACACACTGTTTTGATTGATCTGGATGCTGCTGAGCCAGCAGTAAGCACAGACCTCTGGCTACCCTTGTTCTATAAGGAGTGACCCCGGCCCCTTCCATCTGTTCCATGAGACCACTTAATTGTATCTGGATATATCTTGTTTATTTCGTTGCTTGTTAGTTGCCTCTTTCCGTTGAACCTAGACTCATCATTTCAGCGAGACTAGCTACTAGTGAGCCCCAGTTAGTGATCCTTTCTCTCTGCCTCCCCCCCACACACCAGCACACCTACATTTTACATGGGTGCTAGGGATCTCATGCTTGCATGCCAAGTACTATACCCATGGAAGATCTCCCAACTCCGGATTCTGAGAAATTCGTAACACAAACCAGGAAAACACTGACATGCAAAGCTGAGCATGACAGTGTTCCAGAAGGGATAGGCGAACAGTCATAATCACGCCATGAGGTCAAAAAAGACCCTGACTTTGTTGCTGGTTGGGTGTGTGCCTGGTGCTATGGTATCTGTGTTAAAAGCAGTGTGATGAGCTGGAGAGCTGGCTTAGCGGTTAAAGCATTTGCCTGCAAAGCCAAAAGGACCTTGGTTTGATTCTCCAGAACCCATGTAAGCCAGATACACAAGGGGGCTCATGCATCTGGTGTTCATTTGCAGTGGCTGGAAGCCCTGACACACCCATTCTCTCTCCGTCTCTCTCTCTCTCTCTGCCTCTTTCTCTCAAATAAATAAATAAAAATAAAACTATTTAAAAAATTGAAAAGAGTAGTTTGACACAAAGTGGCTCATGCATCTGGAGTTCATTTGCACCCACTGGAGACCCTGACATGCTCATTCTCTCTGTCTTTCTTCTCCCTAGTTCCCTGTGCTTGCAGATAAATAAATAAATAAAAATTTAAAAAGTAGTTTGACAGCACACCCCCTGGAGTTGATGCACAGCTCATAGCCTGCCATTTGTTGCTGGCAATGTACGTTCCTCTGAGCAGGGAACACCTAGAACAGCTGGCCCACAGGCTGGCTCTCCCATAGCTTAATCACTTCCCACAGCCTCCTTGGTCTTCGGTTTGTCCCATGTCAGTTAGCTAAGTTCCACTCCTTGCTCTGTGCTATGTGGCCAGCACAGGACCCAGGCCTGCTTCTAGGAGCCTGAGCTGAGAAAGGGTGCAGGAGGGGCTCTGCCAGCTGAGGTGCCAGGGTGCTACAGCCACGTAGATGGCAGGAAGGATCATGCTGCACACCGTTGGTGTTCTACCCCCATGACTAACAATACAGGGCATGTTTGAATTTGGTTTCCTTGCCCCTCAGCAGCTCACCATCTGCTTCAGATGAATCAGTACCAAGCACATGGAGAGTCAAACTCTGCACAGCCACAGGGCCAGAGAGGCCTCCATGTTACCCATCTGCTCCAGGACCAACCTGTCTTCTCACAATCCAAATAGCTTCTCTGTGCTTCTTAGAGGTGATGGCTTCTACCATCATGTACTCTATAAGAATGATACCTATTTCAGTTTTACTATAGAGTCTCTCTGTTAAACCAGTGGATACAACTTGTCCTGATGGACTGACTCTTGTCAGTCTTGTGTTGTTGCTCACACACAATTCCTTGCAAATTGAGAAGTAAATCCAAATGATCAGTTTAACAACCTTTTTTTTTTTTTATGTGAGCATGTGTGAGTATGGACACACATGTGCTATGATGTGCATGTGGAGATCAAAGGACAATTTCAGGTGTGTGTCCTTGCCTTCCATCTTGTTTCAGGCAAGGTCTCTCATTGTATACCACAATGGTTTGGCCAGACTGGCTGGCTCATGAGCTTCTTGGCAATGTTCTTGTCTCCACGTCCCTTCTTGCTATTGGCACGCTGGGATTACAAACGCTAGTGCTACAGCATGAGTTCTGGGGATCTGAACTCAGGCACTCATGCTTGCATGCATGCATTTGACGACTGAGACATCTCCTCAGCTCTAAAATTAAAATCTTATTGAACATTACGGCTGCAAAAAAAAAAAAAAAAAAAAAAAAAAAAAAAAAAAAAAAAAACCCTAAACACCTCACAACAAGTTGAATTGTGTACTGATAAAAGAACAAAAATCACCTTGATTGAAAAAAGAAAACCCGGGACTGGAGAGGTGGCTCAGCAGTTAAAGGCACTTGCTTGCAAAGCTTGATGGTCCAGGTTCAATTTGCCAGTACCCACATAGAGCCAGATGCACAAAGTGGCTCATGCATTTGCAGTGCTCCCATTTTTTCTCTCTTTCTCTTTGTGAATAAACAAAAATTTTTAAAAAACTGGAAAAGTTTGACTTGAATTTTATACAGGAACAACAAGATATGTGTAGTGGGCTTTTCTTTGAAGGTGTGTGTCTATGCATATAGTGTGTGTGCTTGTGTGTATGGTCATGTGTGCATGTATGTTCATATGTTTGTGGATACATGCAGGCATACAGGCACACATGCACATGCGTATGGAGGCCAAAATTTTATGTCTGGTATCTTTCTTAACCACTCTTCCAAATTTAACAAGTTATTCATTTATGTGTGTGTGCACATACCCACATGTGCCAGTGTCTCTTACTGCTTCAAATGGAAAGCCAAATGCTTGAATGACTTTTTTGCATCTGGCTTTATGTAGGTGGCTGGGGAATTGGACCCTGGCCAACAGGCTTTGCATGAAAGTTTAACTGTTGAGCTATCTCTCTATCCCCCCCAACACCTTATTTACTTATTTATTTTTCAAGATAAGGTCTCTCACTGAACCCAGGAATTACAGATTCAGCTAGACTGGCTAGCCCTTAAGTCCTGGGGATCCTCCTGTCTGCCTCCCCAGCACTGGCATTGCATGTGTGTTTCACTACACTTGGCATCTTACATGAGTGCCAAGGGTCTGAACTCAGGCCCACATGCTAGTGTGGTGAGCACTTTCACACGCATCCAGGTCCCCAGACCCTGAACTGGGCTTTTGATGATTTGGCTGCTCAGTATCTGTTCACAAGACTCCTAGTAATAATTTCTTTCCACTTTTTCACCACAGAAGAGAACTCCAGATTTTGAGGAGGTTATGGGGACAACATGGGACGCAGGCCTGCTTCCTTCCTATAGGTCCTGACATTGGAAGCTTGTAAGTCAGAGCTTCTGCAGCCATTGTAGAACAGTGCACAGCCTGAGAAGAGCAGCTTAAAACAATTAACACACAAATGTGCAAATAAATGAGAAAAATGTAACATTTTGATATATTTATACAGTTATGTAATGATCAAATCTGGTATTCGTGGCAGGCAGTGTAGATAACTTAGGGGACATAATGTCAAGTGAAATAAGCCAGGCACACTCATATATGGAACCTAAAAAAAATTGATCTCAGTGATGTTGAGAGAACAGAGATTATTAGAACAGGGACAGGGAGAGTTTGGTCAGTAGGTACAAAGTAGTTAGGTGGATAGCTGGGCGTGGTGGCACACGCCTTTAATACCAGCACTCAAGAGGCAGAGGTAGGAGGATCACCGTGAGTTCAAGACCACCCTGAGACTACCTAGTGAATTCCAGGTCAGCCTGAGCTAGAGTGAAACCCTACCTCAAAAAAACAAAAAAGGAAAAAAGTTAGGTGGGAAGATAAGTTCCCCAAATAATTGTACGGTAGTGTGACTGTAAGTACAATAATGTATCATATTTTTCAAAAATTGTTACAAGAGACAAGATAATTGCATAGTGGTGTCATCTCTCATCCTATAGTACGCCATCAAGATCTTTTGAGACAGGGTCTCTCCTTGGCCTAGAACTTGTCACTTAGGCTAGACTGGATGGCCAGCAAGCTCCAGGAACACTCCTATCTCCTCCTCCCAAGTGCTAGGATTATAGGTGCTCACCACCATGCCCAGATTATTTTTTCATTTTGAATCTTCTTTTCATTATTATTAACAAGACATTTTGTATGGTTACATCATGTGTTGGTACCCTCTTTTCCCTCGTCCCTGCCCCCATTCCACTGGGGACCCTCCTCAGTGGGGTTGCAGGTATTCTCCAGGGGATTGTAGATTATGCATTGTGGGAGCAGCAGTTTTTAATTTGGGGGGGGGTCTCAAGGTTGGGTTTCACTCTAGTTCAGGCTGACCTATTCACTATGTAGTCTTTTGGTGGTCTTGAACTCATGGTGATCCTCCTACCTCTACCTCCCAAGTGCTGGGATTAAAGGTATGTGCCACCACACCCCACCTGAAGCAGCAGTTTTTTTTATGGGGGGAATGGAATGCCTTTGGACATGATGTCTCAACCTGTAGCTCTTATAATCTTTCTGCCCCCCCCCGCCCCAAGCAAAATTCCCTGAGTCATGGTGGGTGAGTTTTAAGTATACTTCAGTGATGAACTCTTAGGAGTATCTGGATCTCTGCTTTGGTAGGGGTTGAGTAGCCTCAGGGTCTGTCTCCTTCACCCTGGCGCTGATTATCAGGAACAGCATGGAAGCAGCACTCTTGCTCATCTCCCCAATTCCTCTGTGGATTCAGCTGTGGCTTGGCTGAAGGAGGAGTAGTTTATCTCCTTGGGACATGCTACCTTCTGAAAAAGAAGAACAGAGTCTCCAGTGGAGAGTCAGCATGGTTTAAATGGGATAAGCATTATTAATGTAGGGAGAATTTGATGTATGTAACCCCTCTTTTAGTCAAAGACTAGTGAGAGCTTGACACTGGAGCACATAAACGTTGTCTCCATAGGGTTCTGATCTGGTTCCCAATTCCAGATATGGGTTCCTTTACACTGAGCAGATCTCTTAGTCAATCAGAAAGCTAGTGGAGAGCTGGAGAGATGGCTTAGCGGTGAAGGCGCCTGCCTGCTAAGCTTAAGAACCCGGTTCCAATCTCCAATGCCACACTTGACCACAAGGGGGCGCACACATCTGGATTTTGTTCACAGCAGCTGAAAGACTGCTAGTGCACCCATTCTCTGTCTCCCTCTTCCTCCGTCTCTGTCTCTCTCTGTGTCTCTCTCCAAAAATAAAAAAAATTTAAAAATATTAAAATGTCATAAATTTAAAAAATGAAGATAATCAGACAGATTTTAATTCCTCAAAGCTGAACAAAAAAAAAAGAAAGAAAGCTAGTGGTTATCCACTGAATCTGTGTGCCACTATTGCACTGCCGTGTACATCGTGTCAGGGTGTTTGCTTCTGAGTAGCTTAGCCCTCTGGTTACTTAGACCTTTGTGGGCCACTTTCGCCAGTAGCTCATGTAGCACTTTCCAGCGCTAGATGGCTGCCTAGGGACTGGCTTTCTTCTGAATTCCAGCCAGGTCTCTCCATGTTCTGTGTCAGTAAAATATGGTGTCTTCAGCAATGGGGTCTTACCTTTTGCCTCAGGCGCACACCCAAATTTTTTTTTTTTTTTTTTTTGGTTTTTCGAAGTACCATCTCGCTCTATCCCAGGCTGACCTGGAATTCACTCTGTAGTCTCAGGGTGGCCTCAAACTCACGGGGATCCTCCTACCTCTGCCTCCCGAATGCTGGGATTAAAGGCGTGCGCCACCACGCCCGGCCACACCCAGCTTTTATGTGAGTTCTCAGGTCCTTGTGCTTGCGAGGCCAGCACCTTACCCATTGAGCCATTTTCCAGCCCACAAATGGAAGATTTGCAGTAAGCACAAGTGGAACACTGTAAAGGAAGAAGCAGGATCAAGGAACTACTTAATAGGTAAATTCCAGAGGATTCGCTTTTGGAGGAAATACATTAGTGCGTGGAATGTTCACATCTAAATAAAAAAGATGGTGCTCAGATTTGGGTATCCAGGCCAATGATGGATGGTAATATTAACTGAGTTAGGAGTTACCTATGGGAGAAGGATGGGCATAGACTTAACAATGAAGATATCTACTGGGGCACAATGAGTGTGAGGTACCCAACATTAGCCAAGGAGATGAGGTTAACATGTCACTCACCCTCAGCAGACTGAGTTCCCATAATCTTTGCAGGTTTCTGTTTTGGTGTGTATGCGTGTGCACATGTACGTTTTAGCATGTGTGGAGGTCAGAGGACAACCTCAGGTGTTGGTCCTTGCCTTCCACCTTGTTATCTGGTTTGAGGTAGGGTCTCTTGTTGTTCATTGCTGGGTTCACCAGGCTAGCTGGCCAACAAGCTTCCAAGGGATGCTCCTATCTTCACCTCCCATTTTGCACACAAGGGATATAGGCTCATGTACTACTGCGTCTGACTTTACGTGACTTCTGGGTATCTGAACTAATGCCCTCACACTTGTGTGGCAAGTGCTTTGTCAAATGAGTTATCTCTCCAGCCCAAGTTCTTTAAATTTTTTAGGGATCTTGACCCAGGTCCAGGATTTTTTTTTTATACAGAAAAGACTTTCAGGACTAGCCAATATGAAGTAGAGTTGAGAGGCTTTATTAGAAATAAAAAAAAAATGGGGGCTGTAAGGATTGCTTAGTGTTGAAGGGGTTGATTGCAAAGCCAAAGGACCCAGGTTCAATTCCCCAGGACCTATGTAAGCCAGATGCACAAGGTGGTGCATGCATTTGGAGTTTGTTTGCAGCAGCTGGAGGCCCTGACATGCCAATTCTCTCTCAAATAAATAAATTAGTTAATTGATTTAACTTTTTTTTTTTTTTTTTTTTTTTTTCAAGGTAGGGTCTCACTGTGGTCCAGGCTGACCTGGAATTAGCTATGTAGTCTCAGGGTGGCCTCGAACTCATGGTGATCCTCCTACCTCTGCCTTCCAAGTGCTGGGATTAAAGGCATGCACCACCACGCCCAGCAGATTTTAAAATTTTTTTAATGGAAAAAATGGGCTGGAGAGATGGCTTAGTTGTTAAGGTGCTTGCTACAAAACCTAAGGATCCAGATTCGACTCCCCAGAACCCATGTAAGCCAGATACATATGGTGGCACATGCGTCTGGAGTTCATTTGCAGTGATTGGAGACCCTGCTGCACCCATATTCTCTCTCTCCCTCTCTCTCTCTCTAATAAGTAAGTACAAATAAAATTATATTTAAAAAATTTAACAAAAAAACCATACCTTTAAAAAAATAGAAAAAACAATGGTGCTTAAGGAGAGGAAAAAGGCATACCCGAGAGTATGGGTATGGATTCTCAAAGGAGAGTTATAGCTGATTTAAAAACCAGATTTTAAGCATCAGTGTGAAGGAAAAAAGATGCCCAAGAAAGCTAAGACATACTCAAGCCTGGGTATGGGGTTCTCATGGAAAAGTTGAAGTTAAGTGACTTAGCATTAGACACATAAGCCATTTTGGTGCCTCTCAAGTTACACCTTAAAAGGTTACTACGAAATCTCTCTCTGTCATTTTGATAAGTGACATTATACTGTAGCTCCAGAGGTGTCTTAGATGGGATTATCATCTGCCAAGGTAAAAACAGGATCCACCAGGTTACAAGAAGGGCTTAGGACATGCCTTTTACTGTAAAGGGAGTTTCTGGTGGAGTCTTAGAAAATTGTAAGTTTATAGCTAGGAAAGAAAAAAGGCCTTCAGGAAATGTAGGTAATTGTGTTGGAATTCTTGCTTCTCAGTTGGCAGGAGCCTTCAACCAGACTCTGGGGTGAGGTCTTCCTTTCCCTTCTCATATCCCCATAATTTTCCAACTTTCTACCCTGCCTCTAAGTTGTTGTGTGTCTGAATTTCAGACAGTCTCCGACAGATGCATGCCAGTTCAAACCATCACTCACCATAAAATCTTCTCACTCACCTGATGGACATGGCACTCACAGACCAGCATCCAGCAGCTGCTACTGTCATGGTGGCTTTTTGTCTGATTACTTGGTTGGTTGATTAGTTGGACCTTGCTATGTAGCTCAGGCTGGTCTTAAACTCTCAATCCTCCTGCCTCAGTCTCCCAAGTACTGGGATCATGGAGGTGGGCTACCACCATGCATTAAAAAATCCCTGGTGTTCCATCCTGAAAGGTGTGAATATATGTGTGTGTGTGTGTGTGTGTGTGTGTGTGTGTGTGTGTGTAAAATCAGCTGTTGATATAGGAAAACATCAAGAATACAGTTGAAAGAAAGGAAGTAATTTTTAAATGTGTAGATTATTTCTCAGGCAGTCCAGGGTTACCCCAACAGTAGAAGTGAGGAATATCTTTGAGCCTACAGGGGAAGAATATAGGTCATTCCACTCTGTTAGGGGTCAGAAATGTCAGAAGGGTCTGGCCTTTTCTTATTTCTTCTCCCTTCCCTAGGAGAGATAATCACCACCTTCTGAGAAGGTCCTTCCTGGAAGATTGAGGTCTCTGGAAAGATTGCCCTTTCCTAGAAAATCTGACCCCAGACACCTTACGTCAGGACTGGACTGACCAGCTCATAAAAGACCCCAACCTGGGTCTCGGGATGGATTTTCCCATTTCCTGGGTACCACCTCTTGCCTTCTTCTTGGGCAAGAGCTCTGTATTCATTTCTACCCTATGGACTCCCTCTCCTAAGCTATTTCTTTAGCTCTAAGCTCTTTTCCTAAGCTATAACAAAATCTTTCTAAATCTTACCCTGCGGTCTGTGAGACTCATTTGTGGAATTCATGACAAGTGCCCTGAGACCATTGACTCTGAGAGCTTGGTGTGACTGTTAATCTTCTGGGGTCCTAGCTCCTGCGTTATTGCCCACCCAAGAGCTGAGGTAAGGCTCCTATGCTCCCAAAGACACCCCAGGTTCCCATATTGTTTCTGATTAGCCAGGTGTGGTGGTGCACTCTAGTTTTTATTTTTGTTTTTCAGGTAGGGTCTCACTGTGGCCCAGGCTGACCTGGAATTCACTATGTAGTCTCAGGGTGGCCTCAAACTCTCAGTGATCTTCTTCTTCCTGAAAAAGAAGGAGTCTCAGTGGAGATTTAAATAGGATAAGCATTATTAATGAGGGAGAATTTGATGTCTGTAACCCAGGTTTTTAGTCAAAGACTAGTGAGAGCTTTCACTGGAGCACATAAACGTTGTCTCCATAGGGTTCTGATCTGGTTCCCAATTCCAGATATTTGGGTTCCTTTACACTGAGCAGATCTTTGGTCAATTAAGCTAGTGGAGAGCTGGAGAGATGGCTTAGCGGTGGCGCCTGCCTGCTAAGCTTAAGAACCTGGTTCCAATCTCAATGCCACACTTGACCTGGGGGCGCACACATCTGGATTTTGTTCACAGCAGCTGAAAGACTGCTAGTGCACCCATTCTCTATCTGTCTCCCTCTTCCTCCGTCTCTGTCTCTCTCTGTGTCTCTCTCCAAAAAATAAAAAAATTTAAAAATATTAAAATGTCATAAATTTAAAAATGAAGATAATCAGACAGATTTTAATTCCTCAAAGCTGAACAAAAAAAGAAAGAAAGCTAGTGGTTATCCACTGAATCTGTGTGCCACTATTGCACTGCCGTGTACATCGTGTCAGGGTGTTTGCTTCTGAAGCTTAGCCCTCTGGTTACTTAGACCTTTGTGGGCCACTTTCGCCAGTAGCTCATGTAGCACTTTCCAGCGCTAGATGGCTGCCTAGGGACTGGCTTTCTTCTGAATTCCAGCCAGGTCTCTCCATGTTCTGTGTCAGTAAAATATGGTGTCTTCAGCAATGGGGTCTTACCTTTTGCCTCAGGCGCACACCCAAATTTTTTTTTTTTTTTTTTTTTTTTTCAAGTACCATCTCGCTCTATCCCAGGCTGACCTGGAATTCACTCTGTAGTCTCAGGGTGGCCTCAAACTCACGGGGATCCTCCTACCTCTGCCTATGCTGGGATTAAGGCGTGCGCCACCAAGCCACACCAGCTTATATGAGTTCTCAGGTCCTTGTGCTTTGCAGGCCAGCACCTTACCCATTGAGCCATTTTCCAGCCCACAAATGGAAGATTTGCAGTAAGCACAAGTGGAACACTGTAAAGGAAGAAGCAGGATCAAGGAACTACTTAATAGGTAAATTCCAGAGGATTCGCTTTTGGAGGAAATACATTAGTCGTGGAATGTTCACATCTAAATAAAAAGATGGTGCTCAGATTTGGGTATCCAGGCCAATGATGGATGGTAATATTAACTGAGTTAGGAGTTACCTATGGGAGAAGGATGGGCATAGACTTAACAATGAAGATATCTACTGGGGCACAATGAGTGTGAGGTACCCAACATTAGCCAAGGAGATGAGGTTAACATGTCACTCACCCTCAGCAGACTGAGTTCCCATAATCTTTGCGGGTTTCTGTTTTGGTGTGTATGCGTGTGCATGAACGTTTTTAGCATGTGTGGAGGTCAGAGGACAACCTCAGGTGTTGGTCCTTGCCTTCCACCTTGTTATCTGGTTTGAGGTAGGGTCTCTTGTTGTTCATTGCTGGGTTCACCAGGCTAGCTGGCCAACAAGCTTCCAAGGGATGCTCCTATCTTCACCTCCCATTTTGCACACAAGGGATATAGGCTCATGTACTACTGCGTCTGACTTTACGTGACTTCTGGGTATCTGAACTAATGCCCTCACACTTGTGTGGCAAGTGCTTTGTCAAATGAGTTATCTCTCCAGCCCAAGTTCTTTAAATTTTTTAGGGATCTTGACCCAGGTCCAGGATTTTTTTTTTATACAGAAAAGACTTTCAGGACTAGCCAATATGAAGTAGAGTTGAGAGGCTTTATTAGAAATAAAAAAAAAATGGGGGCTGTAAGGATTGCTTAGTGTTGAAGGCGGTTGATTGCAAAGCCAAAGGACCCAGGTTCAATTCCCCAGGACCTATGTAAGCCAGATGCACAAGGTGGTGCATGCATTTGGAGTTTGTTTGCAGCAGCTGGAGGCCCTGACATGCCAATTCTCTCTCAAATAAATAAATTAGTTAATTGATTTAAAAAAAAAATTTTTTTTTTTTGGTTTTTCAAGGTAGGGTCTCACTGTGGTCCAGGCTGACCTGGAATTAGCTATGTAGTCTCAGGGTGGCCTCGAACTCATGGTGATCCTCCTACCTCTGCCTTCCAAGTGCTGGGATTAAAGGCATGCACCACCACGCCCAGCAGATTTTAAAATTTTTTTAATGGAAAAAATGGGCTGGAGAGATGGCTTAGTTGTTAAGGTGCTTGCTACAAAACCTAAGGATCCAGATTCGACTCCCCAGAACCCATGTAAGCCAGATACATATGGTGGCACATGCGTCTGGAGTTCATTTGCAGTGATTGGAGACCCTGCTGCACCCATATTCTCTCTCTCCCTCTCTCTCTCTCTAATAAGTAAGTACAAATAAAATTATATTTAAAAAATTTAACAAAAAAACCATACCTTTAAAAAAATAGAAAAAACAATGGTGCTTAAGGAGAGGAAAAGCATACCGAGAGTATGGGTATGGATTCTCAAAGGAGAGTTATAGCTGATTTAAAAACCAGATTTTAAGCATCAGTGTGAAGGAAAAAAGATGCCCAAGAAAGCTAAGACATACTCAAGCCTGGGTATGGGGTTCTCATGGAAAAGTTGAAGTTAAGTGACTTAGCATTAGACACATAAGCCATTTTGGTGCCTCTCAAGTTACACCTTAAAAGGTTACTACGAAATCTCTCTCTGTCATTTTGATAAGTGACATTATACTGTGGCTCCAGAGGTGTCTTAGATGGGATTATCATCTGCCAAGGTAAAAACAGGATCCACCAGGTTACAAGAAGGGCTTAGGACATGCCTTTTACTGTAAAGGGAGTTTCTGGTGGAGTCTTAGAAAACTGTAAGTTTATAGCTAGGAAAGAAAAAAGGCCTTCAGGAAATGTAGGTAATTGTGTTGGAATTCTTGCTTCTCAGTTGGCAGGAGCCTTCAACCAGACTCTGGGGTGAGGTCTTCCTTTCCCTTCTCATATCCCCATAATTTTCCAACTTTCTACCCTGCCTCTAAGTTGTTGTGTGTCTGAATTTCAGACAGTCTCTGACAGATGCATGCCAGTTCAAACCATCACTCACCATAAAATCTTCTCACTCACCTGATGGACATGGCACTCACAGACCAGCATCCAGCAGCTGCTACTGTCATGGTGGCTTTTTGTCTGATTACTTGGTTGGTTGATTAGTTGGACCTTGCTATGTAGCTCAGGCTGGTCTTAAACTCTCAATCCTCCTGCCTCAGTCTCCCAAGTACTGGGATCATGGAGGTGGGCTACCACCATGCCTGAGCATTACAATGGCTTTAAATCATGCATTAAAAAATCCCTGGTGTTCCATCCTGAAAGGTGTGAATATATATATATATATGTGTGTGTGTGTGTGTGTGTGTGTGTGTGTGTGTATAAAATCAGCTGTTGATATAGGAAAACATCAAGAATACAGTTGAAAGAAAGGAAGTACCCTTTTAAATGTGTAGATTATTTCTCAGGCAGTCCAGGGTTACCCCAACAGTAGAAGTGAGGAATATCTTTGAGCCTACAGGGGAAGAATATAGGTCATTCCACTCTGTTAGGGGTCAGAAATGTCAGAAGGGTCTGGCCTTTTCTTATTTCTTCTCCCTTCCCTAGGAGAGATAATCACCACCTTCTGAGAAGGTCCTTCCTGGAAGATTGAGGTCTCTGGAAAGATTGCCCTTTCCTAGAAAATCTGACCCTAGACACCTTACGTCAGGACTGGACTGACCAGCTCATAATAGACCCCAACCTGGGTCTCAGGATGGATTTTCCCATTTTCTGGGTACCACCTCTTGCCTTCTTCTTGGGCAAGAGCTCTGTATTCATTTCTACCCTATGGACTCCCTCTCCTAAGCTATTTCTTTAGCTCTAAGCTCTTTTCCTAAGCTATAACAAAATCTTTCTAAATCTTACCCTGCGGTCTGTGAGACTCATTTGTGGAATTCATGACAAGTGCCCTGAGACCATTGACTCTGAGAGCTTGGTGTGACTGTTAATCTTCTGGGGTCCTAGCTCCTGCGTTATTGCCCACCCAAGAGCTGAGGTAAGGCTCCTATGCTCCCAAAGACACCCCAGGTTCCCATATTGTTTCTGATTAGCCAGGTGTGGTGGTGCACTCTAGTTTTTATTTTTTGTTTTTCGAGGTAGGGTCTCACTGTGGCCCAGGCTGACCTGGAATTCACTATGTAGTCTCAGGGTGGCCTCAAACTCTCAGTGATCTTCTTACCTCTGCCTCCCGAGTGGAGTGCTGGGATTAAAGGCATGTGCCACCACACCCGGCAGTGGTGCATTCTAATTCTAGCCTTGGAGAGGTGGGAGCCAGGAGGTTCAAGAGTTCTAGGTCAGTCTGACTTCCTGAGGGAAGTCTATACAAGAAAAGAAATTAAGATACAGAAAAACAAGAAAGCCGCTGGCAGGTGTAAGATTTTTAAAAGATTTTGAATGTAGGTTTGGTGGGCAGGGGCACTGATCTGCATCTTTTGAGGTGAGTAGTTTATTAGGGGAGGTTAGTATGAGAATGGAGAAGAGGAAAGCCCTATGCCACATGACCTGGCCCATGTGCTGGTGACAGAGCCTTTCTCAGCTCTTGAATGTTAACTCACTCATGGTGCTAAGGCTCTGGAAAGTCAACTGTTACCATAACTGCACAATTCAGTGACTCTCCAGCTAGTGTCTCATGAGGAAGAGTAAAGGAATGTGGCTCAGAGATGAGTAAAGTGAAAGGAGATTTAAGGAGGTAGTGAGACTACTGGGAGACTGGGAGGGGTTCCCAAGAGAGAGGGTCCCACTGAGCTGCTTGCTCTGACCCTTATTGACTTATGATGGGAACTGGATAGAGACTGGGGCCATGTTTCCTGGGACTGCTTGTTCTTCACTCCCCCTGGGGAATTCAACTAGCGAGGGGTCCACACACCTTGTGCATGTCCCCTCTGTCCAACTGGGGAGTTGACTATGAGTTGTTCAATTAGTCAGGGGAATGCCCACTTTGTTCATTCTTTCTCCCAACTGGTTGCACTCTTGAAGGGGACTTAGGTAGCTTTATTTTCAGGTAGTCTGCTAGGGGAAGGCCCAAAGAGGGAACCAGAAGAGATGTCTCACACACCATTTGCCTGCTTCAATAGAACTGGAACTCAGCATCTGATTCAGTCTCATCGCATCAGCTCTCTCTCACCCTCGACCTCTTCCTGAGCCAGCACCCTCCCCCCCCATCCCCACCCCGGACCCAGTCAGCTCTCTCTCAGACTCATCTGAGCCTGAGGGTAAAGCCCACCACAATAAAATTATAAATAGATGTTTACAAGGTGGGCATCTGTTCATCTTTCCTGATGCTTGAACCTCCAGGTCCCTGCTCTGGTAAGTCCTGTTCTTTCCAGCCAACCACGCTGGGACAATGCTGGGGGAGGGACCCCCCCTACTCCCACATGTGCTCTCTACCCCCTCCTGCCTTCCACATGGCAGCAGCGCTCTCTACTTCCTTCTCTTAATCTAATAAAGTCTCTCTAAACCTTACCCTCTGGTCTGTGGATTTAAATTCTGTAAATTCATAATGCAAGGATCTGGGGACACACCAATTTTATTGGTGCACTGGCATATATTGCTGTACTGGGGAGGAACCCAAGACTCCCATCACACTCTGAAGGCTACTGAATGCTTTTTTTTTTTTTTTTTTTTTTTTTTTGTCCTTGGACTCCAAGGCTGGCTTGATATTCCCTATGGGCTCTCTCCCTTCTGCCTGTGGAGGTGCTGGATAGGGGTAAAGAGAGAGAGTCAAGGAGGTAATAAATAGGACCCTAGGACAGAACTCAGGTGGCCCTGGGATCCTTGGCAACGGGGAGGGGGGCGGGGGGCTGGTCTTGCTTCCCAGCTCTGCCTTGGTGTTCCCTCCTGCAGGGGTGGGGTTTGTTCTGCTTTTCCTCATGCTCACTGGGTGGGAGGGGAGGGAGTAATTGAATGCTTTAGCTTGTGAGCCTGCTTGTCTGAGCTGGGCTGCAGCACCTGGTCTCTTAAAGCAGTGGCATCTGTATGCTCACAGTACACATGTGTTTCAGGAAGAAACAAGCACAGGCTTTATATACAAGAGATAAACACACAGAAGCAGACAACAGAAATTCAACTAGCTATAGAGAAGGTCAAGCAGTCACTGCTCTGAAATCTCTGTCCATCTTATTTAGGCCATGGTGGAGAGGGGACCCAGGGTGTTAAGCCCAGGTTTCCCAGCCACAGACCAAAGATGGAAATCCACCTCCCCCCCAACCCCCAGAACAAAGGAGAATTAGCCCAAGCCCAGACAGAGACTCATTTGCATGCAAAGGAAGTGGTGGAACTTGGCCTGGCAGGGATAGAAAGGGTACTGGGGGTGCAGAACCTGTGTGTGGGGAGGAACAACAGGGACAGTGTCACAAGACTGCCTTGGGGGGTCTCCAGGATGTCCCCAGTCTAGAGCAATGGAGGAGCCTGTGATGGAATGGACACTCCACGGGTGAGAAGGCAAATGTGGGGACTGTGTCAACATGTCCATCCCCTGGAGCTCAAATCACTCATCCTCCAAGGCAGGTGAAAGCACAAGTGTGTGTGTGGGGTGCTGTGAGGCCTTCCAGAGCAAAACGAACCTGACATCCACCTGGCTGAGCCATTTCGTACTGCCCTGGCCAGACACTGTTGCCATCTGCCCCCAGGACATAGCTAAGTGCCTAAAATCCTGCCATCCCTGTCAGGATGACCATGGCTTCCTGCAGGATCACGCTGTGGTGGAGAAGCAGATGTGGAGTGGCTTCTGCTGCTGCCAGGTCTGTGCCTCTTCACCCTCAAGCAGAGAGGAAGAATGCCCACCCAGGAGAACTGTTGGGCAGATTGAATGAGAAAATCCATTGGAAATGTTAAGGGAACGACACCCAGTAAGTGTGCAATGAACGTGAGCCCCTGCCTGTATTTCTCAGCTCAGTCCCCCTGTACCCTCCCTAGCAGAGGAAGGAGAGGTTTGCAGCAGACAGCCAAGGTCTCTGTGTGTTTTCATAGGCTTTGGGGAAGCGGTGTGGAAAATGGATTAAAGAGGGAGGAAGCTACAGACTGGGAACCCAGGGAGAAGTCTGCAGGCATCCAGATGGGCGGTGGAGGGACGGAAACCCAGGCCCTTGGCAGTGGGAGTCAGGAAATATTTTGAAGGCACTCTCCAGGACGTGATAACAGGTTGGGAATGGAGGCTTGGCCGAGGGAGCCGGCTTGGAGGGGGGGCAGGAAGGTGGAAGCAGCCGCAGGGCCCCTCTTTAAGGGGGTGTGTCGGTTGAGCAATGGGCTTGGAACTTAAGGCCCAACAAACAGGCCTGGCGGGGATAGGCTGGGAGGAGTCCTCCAGCACGTGGGGGGCCCGCTTCCTCGGCAGCTGGCCCTGGGTTAGGAGGAGTTAGTTGAGGTGCTAAGTCCGATTTCCTCCCCGGCGAGCCTGGCGGAGTGTCCCCGGCCCTTGCTGACACTGCGCCGGGAACCGGCCAGGAGCTCCATCCTGCCTGCGTCCTTTCTTCCATGCCCTCTCTTCAGCTCCGTCTTGCTCCGGGCTCTGCCCAAGCCCTGCAGCTTATAAGACCTCAGCCCCGCGCGCTGGGGACCAGGTCCAGGTTACCCTCCCGCCGGCCCGGGGCCAGGCCGCAGACACGGCCGCGGATCGCCCACGGACCCCGCCTCGCCAGCCTGTTGGGGATGCTCTGGGCTCGAGGTCCTCTCGAGGACCGCTAATGGGGCTGGGTGGAGATGGAGGAGGAAAGGATGCTCGTCCTAGGCAGGGGGTCTCTACCTGCTCCCACCGATGGCCAGCCAGAACCCCCCTTCCAAAGGTCACCCTTCACTTCCGCCCATTGCGAGACCGGGACCCTCACCCATGCTCAGAATTCGATCTCCACCCACTTGTCTGTCGCGAGCTGGGGAATCCCTATCCCACGCAATGCTGCTCTGGAACTCCCCACCCCCAGCCTGCCCGGCTGGACCGCAGAGCTTCGCAGCGCCCTGGCCGCAGGTTCGAAGCCCCATGGCGCCAGTCCCGCAGAGGGCGGGGGCCGCCGGCCACCCACGGCTTCCCGCGCGCGCTCGGCGCTGGGTTTGCGGCTGTGACGGATAACGCGCCCTCCACTGGAGTCGGCTTTCACGGTTTCCATCCGTGCAGCCAGAGCTTCACTTTAGTTAACCCGTCTCCTCGTTTCCTCATAAACCTGATTCGGAGGGGCAGGTTCGCTCCCCGGCTTGGGGAGTGCTGTGTCCCCAGCTGGAGTTTTCAGCCACGGTCCCCCGCGCTCGCGGCGGCTTGCGAAAGCGCCGGGAGAACGTCCCATCGAGCTGGACTTGCTCGGAACCGTTTCCACATCCGCGATCGAGCTCCGTCCAGGCTGGGCCGCAGGGCGGCGCGGCTGGCTGTCCGCGGTCCAGCCCCGGGGCCTCACTCCCAACATCCGCCTCCCTCGGCCAGCCACGCGGGCCGCTGTCCACCGCTGGCCGGCAGCCTCTGGGCGGCGCTGCCTTGCCCCTGCACACTCCAGACTCAGGGTGCGCCCTCTCCCCAAAGAGCACCTATCTGAAAAGTGGTAGGAAGCTCTTTTATGTTTGGCTCTTCTAATAAAAGCCCAACCTTCCTGCTCACTGGGTTCTTAAAGGCCAAGGGACATAGATGGAAAGAGTTCTGGTCTCCCCCTTTTCTCTTCCTGGTTTCTGCCATGGGGAGAGCCCCTTCCCTTGTGGTTGGATTTCCTGGTGGGTCTTTCTCTTTACTCCCGTGCCTTCCAGGAAGCATTCTTTTTTTTTTAGTATTTAATATTTATTTATTTATTTATTTGGGGAATGGGAGCACCAGGGCCTCTAGTCACAGCAAAGAAACTCCAGGCGCATGCGCCACGTTGGCGTACATGGTTAGTGGGGGATCAAACCCCGGTTCTTAGGCTCTGGGATAAGCGCCTTAACTGCTAAGCCATCTCTTCTACGAGGCGTTCTAATCTACCCCAGCATTCCCCAGACATTGCTGAGCTTCTGCTGTCTTTGGGGTTGGTTTGGCAGGCTCTGGCCATGCCAGTCAAAGCCCCTGCCCTGCTGGGTGACCTGGTCCTGAGTGTGGGGTGGCATTGTGCCTGCTGTGGTGTGTTCTGCTTTCCTCTGGCCTGCCTCACTTGCCCCGCTCTGCTGCAGGCATCTGGCCTCCTGTGCAGGAGAATTAAGTACCTAAAGCAGCAATGATTCAGGGCAGGGGTGCATATAACCCAACGTGTCACCAACAATTGGGCAGCAGTAAAAAAAAAAAAAAAGTTTTCTGCATGCACAATAACCAAAAAGTTACTTCAAAATCAAATGGATAATGAATCCAAGGTGTTAACAGCACGGCTCGCCTGTGTTGCGCATGGCCATGCCCAGCCAGCGTTTAAGTGGATACTGGGGATCTGAACTTTGGTCCTCATGTTGGCACAGAAGTGCTTTATCCACTGATCCAGCCCCTGACACCAGGTTATAGTCCTTTCGGCGAAAACAAACAAGCACAGCTGTCTAACTGGTATACAAATTTGCTTTCATCTTTAGTAAGGGGTAAAATTATATACCAAAGACTGTGTTAAAATAAATTTCTTTATGATTTATTATCAGTAAATGTTTGATTTGTATACTACTCTCTATATATGTCACATAAAAATGTCTTTGGTGAAAAGAGGTCTCAAGTGGAAGAAGTTTAAGCAGCCCTGTCATAGCCTTATCTCAGTTTATCTTCAATATGCTCAAACACTTAAATTAGCCTACAATTGTGTATCTTGAGAGGGTGTCACACTGTGAATCACTAGATCAAAGTTTGAAGAATATTTTTCTTGTTGTTGTTGCATCATAAACTTCTAAGTCTGGCCAGGCATGGTGGTCCACACCTTTAATCCCAGCACTTGGAAGGCAGAGGTAGGAGGCCAGCCTGAGACTACCTAGGGAATTCCAGGTCATCCTGGGCTAGAGCAAGACCTGACCTCAAACAAAACAAAACAAAACAAAACAAAACAAAACAAAACAAAACAAAACAAAACAAACAAAAAAAAACTTGTCAAACCATTCTAAGCCAAATGAAGTCAAACCATTCTCAGCCAGCGATAGTCTGTAATTAAAGACTGGCTGCTAGTTTGGAAATTTGCAGAATAACTATAAAGACCTGCTGGGAAGATGGCTCAGTGAGTAAAGTGCTTCCCTTCCAAAGCTTGAGGTCCTGAGTTTGTATACCAAGCAACCATGTGAAAGTCAGGTGTGGAGGCGGTGTGCCTGAAATTCCTGAACTGAGGAGCCCTGGGGCTTGCTGGCTTGCCAGTCTTGTGGAATCGGCAAGTTACAGGTTCAGCAAGAGACTGTGCTTTAAAAACATAAGGGCTGGAGAGGTGGCTTAGGTGCAAAAACCTAATGATCTGAGTTCATTTCTCCAGTACCCACGGAAAGTAGGATGCACAAAGTAGCCCATGTGTCTGGCGTTCGTTTACAGTGGCTAGATGCCCGGGTGTGCCCATTTTCTCTCTCTCTCTCTCTACTTCTGTCTCGCTTTCTCTCTCAAATAAATAAAATATTTTTAAAAAAATAAGATGGAGAGCAAAGATACCTAATGTTTACTTCTGACCTCCACACACACCCATACAAACATGTGCCAGCACACACATGTACACCCATACTCCCCCCCCCACACACACACATCACAGAGGTTTAAGGACTGTACTTGGTTAGCCTGCAGCAAAGCTAACAAAAGTGCATAATCAGAAAAAATGCTCTGTGTGAATTAAGTTTAAACAGATTCTATTTTTTCCATGCGTGTACTATGTGTGGTATATGCACATGTGTGTGCAGATGTGCCTGCCCCCATGCACATGAATGTGCAAGCCAGAGACCTTTGGGTGCTGTTCTTTGTTTTTGTTCACCTGAGTGTTTCTTTGAGACAGAGTCTCTTAATGATTCCAGGCTTCAGTTTTCCTGAGCCCCAGCAGTTCTCCAGTCTCCGCTTCCCACACGACTGGGCTGTCAGGTGTGCATGGCCGTGCTCAGCTGTTTACACGGCTGCTAAGGAATTGAACTCAGGCAGGCTTAGGCCTCTTCAGGCCCTCATGCTTGCGTGGAAAGTGCTTTTGACAGCTGAGCCATCTCTCTATCCCCTTAAACAGGAATTTTCAAAACATAAAATCTTATGTAGAATCATAGTGTAACAACCAAATAAAACAGAAATTTCAATGATAATTTCAGATATGAAACTGAAATTAACAAAATCAATAATTGCACATATCAAATTTTGGCATATAACCCATTTAAGGAGAGGTATTAATTAATTTTGGCCCTATTCCCTCCCATTAAAAAATTTGCAATAAAATACATGCAATAAAATTTTTGAGTTTAGCAGTATTAAATACACTCATACTGTTGTGTAATCAGCCACCATCACCTATCTCTGGAATTTTTTTTTTTGAAACAGATTCTTTTGTAGCTAAGGCTGGCCTTGGACTCTTTTTCTTCTTTTTTGAGGGAGAGAGGGAGGCGGAGAGAAAATTGGCATGCCAGGGCCTCCAGCCACTGCAATTGAGCTCCAGACGTGTGCACCCTCTTTTGTGGATGTGTGACATTGCATGCTTGTGCCACTGTGTCTGGCTTATGTGGGACCTGGAGAGTCGAACATGAGTCCTTAGGCTTTGCAGGCAAGTGCCTTAACTGCTAGGCCATCTCTCCAGCCCTCTCTGGAATTCTTAACCACATGAAAACTCTACCTGTTAAAAACAGTAAGCCACTAGAAAATTTTCCGTGCCTGAGATGGGATACCTTCCAGTGAGTTGTTGGCCAAGGAGGACCCTATAGCTTCCCAAACATTAAAGGCTATTGCCAAAGCTATTGGTTTCCCTTGAGAAACAGATGGTAAGACCCTATTGCTGAAGACATTTCTTGCCTGAGGCAAGGTCACTGAGAAAGCAAGCTGGTGTTGAGCAGAAAACCTTCTCCCTGTAGACCAGCCAACTGAAAGCTGGAAAAAGCTGCACTGTATGCAGCCATATGGGAGACAGAAGTCAGCAGTGGTGAAAAAAGTAGACACTGGGAAATTCAAGTTTGGCCAGACAAGCCCAATGACCGAATGGGTGCAATAGTGGCATGTCTGCTTTTGGGGAAACCAACTGCTCCCTAATTGGACTGAAGGCCCACTCTATGGGAGGGAATACATACCTGGTACTGAAAAAACTAATCAAATGTCTATGGCAGGGGAGGTCATGAGTCTTAGAGGTATAAAGTCTGCTCTTGTCTGGCTAAATGTATATTATTCCCACCAACCTGCCCTGCACTACAGTTAATGTTCATAATGGACATATTAATGCTACTCTCACTTCTGGTTAGAGAAGTTTCTCTTTTCAGATGGTGATGACCACTTGGATGACCCAAAAGGTAACATAGTGCTGAGAAGAAGGGATGGAGGAGTGTCCAGCACTGAAACATCTCTGTCACACCCTCCAAGGCTCATGGTCCATTGTGGAAGAGGGGGTGGAAAGAACAGAAGAGCCAAAGGAAGGGTACAACTCCTTACAATGCAACTGTCCAGACAGAAATTGGCCTCGATATCCATGACCTTGCAGTGCCTAGCAATACCTTCACAAGACCCTATAATAAGAGAAAAAGATGATGACATCAAATTCAAAGAGAGACTAATGGAGAGAGGGAGGGTCTATGATAGAGAATGGGGTTCTGAAGGGAATGGGGCGAGGGGAGGGAAATATCATGGTTTATTGTCTATAAGTATAGAAGATGTCAATAAAAATTTTTTTAAAAGAAAGAAAAAAAGAAAAGAAACAGTAAGCCACAATCATCCTTCCCCATCCAGTGCGTGGTAACCTCCAGCCTACTTTATTTCTAGTGTACCTCAGTATACACACTTACATACAGCATCATGCAATATTTGTTCTTCTGTGTCTAGCTAGTTTCACTTGACATAAGGTCCTCAAGGTTCATCCATGTTATTGGACATGTCAAATTTTCCTCCTTTTAAAAAATTGAATAATATTGCACCATATACATACACATATCCATCAACAGACATGCAGGTGCATTTCAACTTTAAGTTATTGTGAATAATGTAGCCATTCATAGTGTGTGGACATTTTTATAGGAACCTGGCTTAGGAGTGCCATCATGAGCCTCAGGAACATGTCCATTGGTTTATTCAGGGGTGGGGGGTGGACACGCAGCTGCCTTGCTGGAGACAGATTTTCAGAGGAGCAACATTGTGCATCGACACACCTCAGACAAACCACACATCAGAATGACTGAGACGCCTCACAAATAAAAAAGGATGTGCTGTGCCAAATCCTAGATCCCTGAGCCAGAATCCCCTGAGGAAGGACCTGAGCATCTGTCATTTAAAAGCCTCTACAGGCTGGCTCAGACTTGCCACCCCTGTGCTGGGCACCAAACAGCCTGGGGGCAAAGAGGGCTTCATTTGCCTCTTCTCTTTCTCTGGAATGGGTAAACAGCAAAGTAAATAAATATATATATGCAGAAAACCCTGTAGGATCTTCTGAGGCATGACAGCCATCCTGGGGTTGCCTGTAAGGAGGGCAAAGTGAGCTGTTCTTTCTGTAGGGAGCCAGCCCTGGGCTCCCAAACACAGCACTGTCACTCAGTGGAAGCTGGCTCTTGAGCCATCCTGCAAGGGCCCCAGAAGCACTGGGGAGAGGACAGAGGATGCTTTGCAAAACCAGGAGCAAGATGGATCCTAGAACCAGGTCACCTCAATTATGATTAAAGAAGGCAAGGATGCTGAGGGGTAGAGGAGACATTTTCTTCAGTGGTGTAGCTACTGGGTAAGTTACATGTGCTCTGGTATATATGCTCTCATTCATGCAGCCAACCCTATTCTCTCTCTCTCTCCCTCTCTCTCACACACAAAACATCAAAGTAGAAGAGGGACTCGTTGGGACAAAGAAGGGGTTCAGTGGGAAGGAGAGGGGAAAGAGATAGTAATGGGGAGGTGATTATGATGAAAATACATTATATACATGTATAAAATTGCCAACAAATAAAATTTAGAAAAAAGAGAAAAAAGTAAGCTGGAGAGGGGACCTGCACTCGGGTTGTTTAAAGGCATACGTATCTCATCGGTTTGCTCTCAGGCTCAACAACATGTGTGGTGGTGAGCCCTAAAGCCACTGTTGACTGGGTTGTGACATATCAGTCCATGCATCTGTCCGTCTTTATAGATTTTTTTTTTTTTAAAGACCTGTAAGGCAGCCAGTGACACACATTCATTTGAATTTTACAAACCATTAAATGTCAAATAAAACTTTTGGAACTGATATATGGTTACCAACTTTCATATTAAGTCAGTACAATGAAAAAGACCTTCTATGGGGCTGGAGCTTGCCTGCAAAACCTAAGTTCATGGGTTCAGTTCCCCACTATCCACCTAAAGCCAGATGCACAAGTTGGCACATATGCCTGAAGTTTGTGTGCAGTGGCTAGAGGCCCTGGCGAGCCCAATCTTTCTCTCCCTCTCAAATAAATTATTGTTTTACAAGCAGACCTTCTGCGATCTACTTCATAAGAGGGCTATTGTAACATTGAAAGGGAAGGATAATTTTAGCCGTTGAGACTACACACTGAACTTCCATTACAGACCAGCCCTGTTGCCTGTGATTTATGGTTCTGGGGACTGATGAAATGTTTATCACTGACCCTCTCTGCAAAGCAACGCTCCTTCGCCTTGGACACTATGGGATAGCCATGCCACTTGCAGATGTTGCTAATTTCCTCAAAGAAGTGGTTTCAGGATTTTAAGGAAACTCAGAGGAACTCAGATGCCAAAGTGTCTTGGTATCCTGCCTCGGTTTCCACAATTGATAGATATGTGGTAAGTGCTAGCAGCCAGAAACTGTCACTGCTCAACAAAGAAGACAGACTGGCAAACAGAATCATGGGAACTTGAAGTTGGAAGGATTCTTAGCAATGATCTCATCCTTGTGGTTTCAAACTCCGTGGAGCCGCGGAGCTGCTGCTTGAACCCTTACACCTCAATTTTAATTGTCTTAATACTTGAGCTTCTAACTAAGACAGACTTGAGTCAAGTAAGACCAATAGTTGAATATAACCAATTCAACCCAATTTTAATTTAGAAAGAACACAGGCTGGAAGAAGTTAAGGTTTTCTTGAGACCACCCATTCAGTTGGCAGGTCATGGTGACATCTGATATAGTTGGATGTGAAGTGTCCTCTGAAGCCCATGTGGTAAAGGCTTGGTCTCAGCATGGTACTGTTGGGAAGTACTCCTTGGGGACATGTCCTTGACAGGGAGAGGGATAATAGCACCCTGGTCTTTTTACCACCTGGCCATGGGGTGAGGGGTTGTGCTCCACCATGCACTCTTACCACAGGACTATAAGCAGCAGAGCCAACTGCTTTTAACTGGAATCTCAGAGACCATGAGCTTAAACAAACCTTCCTTCTTTGTAAGTTGATTATCTTAGGCATTTGTTGCAGTGAAGTCACTGCAAACGTTGTAACTGACAATGTGGAAAAGCCTTTGGAGTTGGTTAATAGGAGAAAGTTGGAGAAGTAGGTTACGTCCCACCACTTATTTTACTGGGCTACAGCACCATATGGATAATGGAAGGTGAGGGGTATGAAAAATTTGGGAATATATGAATGAATATATATTTGAATGAACCATGACCAAAAATCAATTCAAAATCAAACATGTCTCCAAGTGTTTGTAGCAGTGCTTGAGTGTGTTGGATCACACAACCTTACTGCAGCTTTGGTTCTGAACACACAACTGCACTTTGCACTGAGCATGCAGTCACATCACACATTGTCAATCAATGCTGTCTGACATACCTTGGCTCAGATTTGAGATGGTTGCATGTTATGAATTGCAGTGTTGTCTTTATTTTTATTATTTTTATTATTTTATTTTTTTGTGTTGTCTTTTTTTAAACTATGAATTTGAAGTTTTCTGCTCTTATAAAAATGATGGTTTAATACAAAAGGTAAAGACTTATTAATTATCCTACCATCATTCCTCAGCACATAAGCATCAAATTTGTGTATCTTTGGATTGGAACTTTTGATTTAATGAATTGCTCTTTGAATTTCTAACTTGAGTTTCATAAAAGATTGTTTAATTTTGGCTTGGGATTAGGACAGGATGTCTAACAATTTCTGCTATGACTATAAACATACTTCTGCCATTTTGTAATGTGTATTTATATGAATCGCCATTCTCGACCTTGAGGATTACAAAATCAAAATGTTGATCAACTCTGAAAACATTGAAGATTCTATATGTTCTGCAATATCAAACACTTAGTCAAAATGTTATTCATTATGTAAAAACAAGCACACCATATCATTAGTATGCACATTTGTTTTTGCTTTAAATAAAAGGTAAACTCCAATAACCATCAAAAATTGTTTTAAAATAAATTTATATCAGAAAGATCATTCACTGCAACCAAGTAGGCTTTATCCCAGAGATGGTTCAACATACACAAATTGATAAATGTAATACAATATATAAATGGACTGAAGGGCAAAAATCACATGATCATCTTATTAGATGCAGAAAAAGCATTTGACAAAATCCAACATCCCTTCATGATAAAATCCTACAGAGACTGGGAATAGAATGAACATATCTCAACATAATAAAGGCTATTTATGACAAACCCACAGCCAACATAATACTAAATGGAGAAAAACTCAAACTTTTCCAATAAAATCAGGAATAAGACAAGGGTGCCCCCACTTTTATTTAATATAGTACTGGAAGTCTTAGCCATAGCAATAAGGCAAAAGATACACATAAAAGGAATACAAATTGGAAAGGAAGAGATCGAGTTATCATTATCTGCAGATGATATGATTCTATAAATAAAGGACCCTAAAGACTCTACCAGCAAACTGTTAGAGCTGATAAGCACCTATAGCCATGTAGGATGATACAAAATAAACACACAGAAATCAGTAGCCTTCCTATATGCTAACAACAAACACACAGAGGATGAAATCAGAGAATCACTCCCATTCACAATTGCATCAAAAAATAAATAAATAAAGTATCTTGGGATAAACCTAACCAAGGAAGTGAAGGATCTCTACAATGAAAACTTTAAAACACTCAAGTGAAACATTGTAGAAGACACTAGGAAATGAAAAGACATCTCATGTTCTTGAATTTGAAAGAATCAATATTGTGAACATGGCAATCTTACCAAAAGCAATCTATACATTTACTGCAATCCCCATCAAAATTATAATGGTGTTCTTCACGGAAATAGAAAAAACAACCCAAACATTCATTTGGAAGCACATAAAACCTCGAATAGCCAAAACAATTTTGAGCAACAAAAATAGGTGGTATCACCATACCCGATTTTAACTTGTATTACAGAGCCATAGTAACAAAAACAGCATGGTACTGGCACAAAAACAGACATGTAGATCAATGGAACAGAAGAGAAGACCCTGATGTAAGTCCAGGTAGTATAGCCACCTGATCTTTGACAAAATGCCAAAAATACTCATTGCAGAAAAGACAGCCTTTTCAGCAAATGGTACTGGGAAAACTGGATATGTATCTGTAGAAGGATGAAAATAGATCCTTATCTGTCTCCATGCACAAGAATTAAGTCCAAATGGATCAAAGACCTTAATATCACACCTGAAACTCTGAAACTTCTAGAGGAAAAAGTAGGGGAAACCCTTCAACATATTGGTCTTGGCAAAGACTTTCTGAAAATAATCCCAGTCGCTCAGTAAATAAAACCACAGATCAATTGCTGGGACCTCATGAAATTACAAAGCTTTTGTACAGCAAGGGACACTGGGAATAGAGCAAAAAGGCAACCTATAGAATGGGAGAAAATCTTTGCCAGCTATACATCTGACAGAGGATTAATATCTAGGATATATGAAGATCTCAAAAAATTAAATAATAAGAAATCAAACAGCCCAATTAAAAATGGGCTATGGAAGAGAGTTCTCAGAAGAAGAAATACAGATTGCATATAAACATCTAAAAAAAGTTCTACATCCCTAGTCATCAGGGAAGTGCAGATTAAAACGATGTTGAGATTCCATCTCACTCCTGTCAGATTGGCTACCATCATGAAAACAAATGACCACAAATGCTGGCAAGGATGTGGAAAAAGAGGTACACTTCTACACTGTTGGTGGGAATGCAATCTGGTCCAGCCATTGTGGAAATCAGTGTGGAGGTTCCTGAGACAGCTAAAAATAGATCTACCATATGACCCAGTGATACCACTCCTAGGCATATACCCTAAGGACTCATCTCACTACCTTAGAGATACTTGCTTGACCATGTTTATTGCCACTCTATTCACAATAGCTAGGAAATAGAACCAGCCTTTATGTTTCTCAGCTGATGAGTGGATAATGAAGATGTGGCACATTTATACAATGGAGTTCTACTCAGTGGTAAAGAAAAATGAAGTTATGAAATTTGCTGGAAAATGGATGGATCTGGAAAGGATTATACTTAGTGAGGTAACCCAGGCCCAGGAAGCCCAATGTCACATGTTCTCTCATATGTGGGTCGTAGCTACAAATTGGACTTCTCTGCGAGTAGGAATAAAACTCAGTAGCAGAAGCCAGTAAGCTAGAAAGGGGATATAAAGGGAATAGAAAGGGAGGGAGGGGAGACTTAATAGGATGGTATTGTATATATATATATATAAGTAGAAGAACAGATTAATGGGGGTTAAAAGGCCTAAGTGAGGTCAGGGGGAGAAATTGAGTAAAGGAAAGGTAGAGGGAGGGCTAATCAAAATCTATCAGGACAGCCGGGCGTGGTGGCGTACGCCTTTAATCCTAGCACTTGGGAGGCAGAGGTAGGAGGATCGCCGAGAGTTCAAGGCCACCCTGAGAAGACATAGTGACTTCCAGGTCAGCCTGAGCCAGAGTGAGACCCTACCTTGCAAAACAAAAAAAAAAAAAAAAAAAAAAAAAAAAAAAAAAAAAAAATCTATCAGGACATAAATAAGTCATATGGAAACCTACTTTTCTGGACAATGGAACACAGAAGCAATGGATTGTTACTAGAAAATTTTCAGCGCTAGGGATGGGATACCTTCCAGTGAGTTGTTGGACAGGGAGGTAACAGATAACCTCAAAACATTATAGGCCATTGTAGAGGCCCTTGGTTTCCCACCAGGAATAGATGGTCAGACCCTATTGCTGAAGATTCCACATACTTGGGCTGCAAGGTCACTGAGAAATCCTGTTGGAGCTGAGCTGAAAGCCTCCTGCATGTGGACCAGCTGACAGAAAGCTAGAAAAGCTACACTGCATGCAGTTCAGTGGGAGAGAGAGAAAACACCAGTGAAGATACTCAACAGTGGACAATGTAAGCTTTAAATTTGGCCCATCAGGCCAAATGAGCCAATGGGTACAATAGTGGCATATCTGTTATGGGGGAAACCAACTGCTCTCTAATTGGACTGGAGGTCCACTCCATGGGAGGGAATACATCCCTGATAGTGAAAACCTACAACAGGGGTAGTCATAAGCCCTAAGGGTATAATGTCTACTGGTGTCTGGCTAAATGTATATACTATGCTCACCAAACTGCCCAGTAAGCACTTCTCTTAATGTCCACACCCATATATTAATGCCACTCTCACTATTGGTTAGAGAAGCTTCTCTTTTCAGATGGTGGTGACCTTGGGATGACTCAGAAAGCACCATGGTGCTGAGAAGAAGGGACAGAGGAGTGCTCAGCACTGAAACATCTCAAACCCACCTTCCAAGGCTCAGGGTCCATTGTGGAAGAGGTGGCAGAAAGAATGTAAGAGCCAACAAAAGGGTAGGACTGCCTACAACCTGCTCCTCCAGACACAAAATGGCCTGGATATCCATGACCTCACAGTGCCTGACACGACACAAGACCATCATAATTGAAAGAGAGACTGATTGAGAAGGGGAGGGGATATGATGGAGAGAAGAGTTTCAAAGGGGAACGTGGAGGGAGGGAGGAAAGTACCATGGGATATTGTCTATATTAAGAAAGTTGTCAATAAAAAATTAATTAATTAATTAAAATTGTTTTAAAATAAATTTATATTTTATTATATTGATACATATTATTGTATTTATTATTATTACTTATATGCCCAGGGTTGTGTATAAAAACAAGAGGGAATTATCACGACTCATTTTCTGTAATTATAGGAGCTGTCAATAAAAAGAAAAAAAGAATTCATATATCTGATTTGAATAAAATATTCTGTGCATTAAAACATACTTTAAAAACAGGAAAAAAATTTCTTGGGCAAAAGGGTTATTGATAGTTAAAAGTTTAAGCTTTTTCTGGGTACAGAAAGACTACAATCCTCTAAGTGGACCTTACTGGGTGGATGTGGTGAGGGCTCGGAAGACAAGCCTCCTAATAAGAATACAGAGAGAACAGCTTACGCCGAGGTCCAAGAAGAAAATGAAGACTCTGCTGGACACTGGACTCGAGGCCGTCCTTCTCTTGGCTTCATTTTGTCCACACTGACACCATGGGAGAGGCCAACTCAAGGCAGCATAACAACCAGGCTACAGCATGAGTTTACTGGCTGTGTTTATTCAAAATTTACATGAGAATAGAGAGCCCAAAGGGTGGAGCACCAAGATCTGAAGCAGCTGCAGCTTAGAGGAAAGCATGTAAAGGTAGGCAAGAGGGTGTGGAGATTGGAACCACTGAGAAGAAACCAAGTACACCTAAGGAGAACAGTAAGAAAGATACCGTCAGGGCTTCTCGGGGGCCTACAAAGCCACCTCACTCAGTATAGGCTCCAGTGGGAGTGAGAAGGTATTTCCAAGTCTTCCTTGAGCCCCATTTCCCCACATTCAGCCAGCAGGGCACAGAGGCTGCTGGACCTGTGGTTCAAATGAATCTGGATGCAGTTGGTGTTGATGGCTGAGTGTGGTGTCATTCATGTGATTCGAGTTTGTGGGCATGCAAGATGCAAGAGTTATGGAGTCATAGAGGCTTCTGTCTAGACTTCCTTGGAAGGCCTGGGAGGCTAGGAAGTCTGGGGCAGAGATGAAGTTTCTACAAGCAGTCCTGACAGGGTGAGTGAAACCAGTGCTGCAATGGAGACCTGAGGAAGAGAGTGATGGCAGCAAGGGACACTGCAGACAATGCAAAGCCAGCGAGAGTGGCTATGTGGGCTGCAGCCAGCAAAGCCATCAGGGTGCCCTGGGCGCCTGCCATAGGAACAGAAGACCTACTGGTGCCCTGTTGGGTTTGGGTCTTCAGTCGGTCTGATCTGTCTTTTATCCCTCTAACCTTCCCCTTAGATTAGGAAAGGCCCACAATTGTATCTGCACCTCACAACTGGGCCTGCCTTGCATTTAAGAGACCTTGGACTTGACTTCTCAACAGTACTGGAACGATTAAGACTCAGACTCCTGGAGAGGGACTAAGTGCATTTTGTCTTGTGAGCTGCACACAGTGGGGGTGGGTGGAGGGTAAGATGCAATCTATGCTTTGGATCTTGTGTTTCCCAAATGTCATTGGGGTTGAGACTTGCTCCCAGAGTGGTGCTATTGGGTGCGGGGGGGGGGATGGAGGAGTATTTAGGAAGGTCCCATAGGTCCTTTTCAAGTCACACAGAAGGGTGTGCTCTTGAAGGGGACTGGGAGATCCAGCCCTGTTGTAGTTATCTTCTCATTGCTGGCACAAAACACCTGACCGAAAGCAGCGGATGGGAGGGAAGGAGTTATTTTTGTTTACAGTCTTGAGGGGAAGCTCCATGATGGCAGGGGAAGCATGGCATGAGCAAAGGCTGGGCATCACCTCTGCCACAGCAGGTCAAAAACAGCAACAAGAGGGTGAGCTGAGCTCTGGCAAGGGAGAGCTGGTTCTATCACCTCCTAAGTCTGCCCCCAACACCACATCACCTCCAGCAAAATTCCACCTCTCAAATTCCCACCATCTGGAGACCAAGCATTCAAGACACATCAGTTTTTAGGGGGGACACCTGATTCAAACCACCATAAGCCTCTTTTTTTTTTTTTTTTTTTGGCTCTGCTACATGCATCTACCATGATGTGCATCTAAAAGCAACAGGGCCAATGATAAAATACTGAAACCTCTCAAATCTTAAGCCTAATTATCTTTTCTCTTTATAAGTTGATTATCTTAGGAATCTGTTACAGTAATAGGAAGCTGACTAATATAGTTGTCTGTTCCCAGATTCACTAAACCTTACCCCCACTTCACTGTAGGAAGCTAAGCCTGGCATCTTCCCTTCTGAAATACTGATTAAGACACACACTACCTGGTACACTGTTTCTATATGATGACCATAAGAAGTATTTAACTGCTAAGGTATTTCACAGATATGTAAACTCCACTTTGCCCCCATTTTGAATACCACTGATGTATCTTTATATTTTAAAAATACAGAGCTAATATTTGTATGGCTCATTTTGTGATTCCAGGGTTATGTCCATGTAAAAATAGAAGAATTGATCTTATGAAAGATATACTTTATTAAAGTTCCATTACCTAGTACACAGCTGAGAAGTAGTATCTGCTTACTCAGAGCTCCATCAGCTGACTACATAGCTAGCTGACAACATCTACATGTGCAATCTACAGCAGCTGCACAGTACATTCACTTTACAGAAAGCCACTCAGTGGCGAAAAGTAGCCTCTGAGAAGTTTGGATACAACTCAGATGCAGAAGCAGAGCCAACAACTACGCCTACACAGCCTGAAGAGGTGCTCTTCAAACTGTGGTTCCCATGATTAGTGGGCCATGATATCAATTCAGTGTTATGAAAGCATTCACACACATACACCCTAGGGAAAAATAGTACAGCATGCTCTAAGGCAAATATTATTTCATAAACAATTTTTATTTTATATATATATATGTATGCAAGAACAGATACATACTTGGTCATGATAGAAAAATATAGCTCAAACTTCTCTAAGGCAAAATGTTGCTCTAATAAAAAATCTTCTTGGCTATTTGGTCCCTTAAGAATTTTTTTTCCACTTCTGAGGCAGGTTTTCTTAACAATTGTTTCTGAACAACCTGCTTCACTTCCACTTTCTGGATGGACACTCCTTTGTCATAGTCCTGCCAGCTTTAACCAAGGGAAATTCACAATAGCTCATATGAACATGGGCCAGTCCCAGCCTGAGGTCCTGCCTTCACTGCACAGACATGAATCTTTATGGACATGACCTCTTTCCTTCATCTGCACAGCTAGAGCCTGGTAGCTGAATGTTGCTAAATTCAACAGTGAGCACATTTCAGATTGGGTATAAAAGATATCAACAAAATGTTTCTAATAAAGTCAAATGTCTACTCATTTCCTTCTACTTATGAAATACAAAGTTACTATACAAAGCTTTATTTGTATTGATTAAACCACAGTAGTTATAGAAAAAGTTGAGCTGTTGCTATTGTGTCTAATGATAATAAAGCTATTATTTAAACATCTCATGGACTTCATGGACTTACACAATGACTCTTGATTCTGAGCTGTTATAAAATTATTTTGTCATAAATTTTATGCTAATTACGACTTTTTGTGTGTTTGTGCACGTGCATGCCCATGTGCATGAAGGCCAGAGGTTGATGTCGGGTACCTTATTTATTGATGCAGTGTTTCTCTACCTTATTTATTGATGCAGAGATTCTCACCTGAACTCAGAGCTCAGCAATTTAGCTAGTCTAGACAACCAGCTTGCTCAGGGGATACTGTCTCTGTTTCTTGAGTGCTGGGGATTACAGGTGGGTCACCCATACATAGCCTTCTGGCATTTACATGGTGCTGGGCGCCTGATCACATGTCCTCACGTTCATATGGTAAGGGCTTTATCAAATGAGCTATTACTCAAGCCCCTAATTACAACTTTTATCTATAATAATTTAATGGCAATAGAACATGATTGATACAAAGGGAAGAGAAAACAGTAACTTTTCATGTTAAGAAAGACAATGTTTGGTTGATTGGGGGCATGGTGTGGTCTCACATTAAATGGGATTTGGAAGTGTGAACTGAAGCTTTTTGAAAATAGAAGGATATTTCATGCTGGTCTGATCCAAACCCCTTCTTTCATAGTATAAAATGGATGCACATAAGTACACAGTAGGAGAGAATCTTATTCATTTCATGACAGAGATTTATTCTATAATACATTGTTTAAGATAGCAAATCATGTATTAAGGAAAGAAAACCCATGATCAGATTTTAGACTGTAAAAAACACTTGAGCAACCATTTAATAAAAACAGGTAGCCAGGTGTGGTGGCACATGCCTTTAATCCCAGCACTCAGGAGACAGAGGTAGGAGGATTGCTGTGAGTTTGAGGCCAGCCTGAGACAACATACTGAATTCCAGGTCAGCTTGGGCTACAGCAAGACCCTACCTCGAAAAACCAACAACGACGACGACAAAAGGTTTTTACAACTGAGGGTAACACACACATGATACAATAATTACTGCTGGCATAGATCACAGATCCCGAGTGGACTATTTCACTGATGGCTCCTGGGCTCCTCTCCATTGGCTGTGCTGTCATCAGTGTGATCCCAGTCAAATGTCTTCCACAAAAACTTCTCATTTGACTTCCACAGAGGCATTTCCAGCTCTTCTTTCCTGCGGGAGGATGTAGCGCAGGGTGCTTTTTCACACAGTGTCTCTATCACGGCCAAGTCAGTGAGTTTACTAAGACTGTCATCACTCTGTTCATTCAAGATGTCCCAGAAATCTTTCGGTCTCTGTTTTGCTTTTGCCACAGATTCTGAAACAACTTTCTTTGGCAGTTGTGTGGGACTATTCCTGTGACTTTTAAAGAGGTTATCAAGAATAGAGGTGTCACCAAGTAAGCCTTCCACAGAAGTGGTTTCTAATGCTGGGTTTTCTAGCTTTTTGTTTTCCAATTTGAAAAGGGGTGTGTTTCTTAAAATGCCTGCGCTTGTGAGGGCCTGTTGGTCTTCCATGGAGTTTTCTAACTTTCTCTCCTGGGCCTCAGACTTGCCATTCAGAGAGTCAGGAGCCACAGTGCCTCTGGGGATGAGGCTGTTTTTCCCGCTGTCAGTCGCTCTAGGAGAGCTTATAGGTGAGGTGTTAGTTTTTTTGTCATTAGAAAGTACCACTTCCCCATGGAAACTATGATCGTGATGTATAACTGATTTTCCTTTATATACTTTTGGTCTGCAAATTTGAGAAATTTTGTTGGTAGAATCAGTAAGTGACAATGTTTTAGAATGTGACAGCGTTTCTTTCATAAGACATTCTTTGTTTTTAGAAGTATTCCTGACTTTTTCTCCTTCCTTGTGGGCAGACTTGATAAACTCTGAGGTGGAATCTTCAAAAAGTTCTTTCAGCTCTGGATACCGGGAAACATAAAAGTCTCTCAGCATTTCCTGCCGTTTGTCTGAGGTGGCATCCACTACTTGTTTCGCAAATTCCTTTGCAGAAGACAAGTTATAGTAAGAGGCCATTTCTTCAAGCTGTTTCCTAGAGAGAATGAATAAAACATGTGATTATTTTTACTATTTGTTTATTGTCGTGCTGTAGATCGAACCCAAGGATTCACATATGCTAGTTAAGTACTTTGCCACTGAGCCACATCCTTATATTTTATTTTTTTGTTTATTTTCCTTTATTTATTTGAGAGCGACAGACAGAGAGAGAGAAAGAGGCAGATAGATAGAAGGAGAATGGGCACGCCAGGGCCTCCAGCCAATGCAAACAAACTCCAGATGCATGTGCCACCTTGTGCATCTGGCTTACGTGGGTTCTGGGGAATCAAGCCTTGAACTGGGGTCCTTAGGCTTCACAGGCAGTGCTTAACCGCTAAGCCATCTCTCCAGCCCTATATTTTATTTCTAAAGAGCTCATGAACAATGATAGGAAATGCAGAGGCAAAGCAATGTAGCTTTGTTCTTTTAACATGTGTTGGCTTAAATAAATAAAATGCATTTCATCCTACGAGTGTGGCCTCTTTCTTTATGCTACCATAAAAATATCTTTTTGCTAATGAAATCATCAGCTTTTTGGGTTACTCTCATTTATACTCCCAGGTTTTCCTAGGAAGTATGGGCTCCTAGCATGCTACTCCTCTGGTAAACCAATTTATGGCTGACTTAAGAATCATAAGTTTTATGATCTACATTTGAAAAATCTGTATTACATGAAATAATGTTAAAGAATAAAGTTTAGTGAGAACATAGAAAATTCTGAAAAATTAAAATAGACAATTTTCTTTCTCTTTTCCTTCTTTCAAAAATATAACAGAAATTTCACATGCCTTGTGGTGAGCTTAAAAGAAAGCTTTAAAGTGATTCCTGTTTCCCCAAATGACCCAACATCAGCACAGATAGTGAAACTTAGACGTGAGGAGCTATTTGCCAGGTATGGTGGATTATCAGTACACCCCGCACTCTGCAAATTGAAGTAGGAGGAGTTTCAGGCAATGTGGGCTATAGAGGGCTCAAAACAAAATAAATAAACAAAAGAGGAGAAGATGCTATCTGAAGTAGATTCAGTCTTAGTATAAGATACTCACAAAAGATCTTATATGCACATATGATGAAATGAGCCTCCTGGAACATGGATAAGGTGGAGACAGAAAAAATACTTAAGTACCTTGAACAAAGACTTCAGCTTTCCTCAGGTGAAAGGACTACAGTCTGAATTGAATCTAACCCCCCAAATCATGTTGAAGTCCTAATGTCCAGTGTGGCAATCTTTGGAAATAGACCGCTTAGCTTCCACTAAGTGTGAAAAAGGTCATCAGGTAGGACACTCACCTCAAAGGATTACTACCTTTATAAGAAGAGGGGCTAGAATACAAGCTCAAGGGTGTTATTAACAGGTTCTAGTTTTGAACCAGGCATGGTGGTGTATGCCTGTAAACCCAGCACATGGCAGAAGGAGGCAGAAGAATCAGCAGCTCATGGACATGGACATCCTCTACAACACAGAGTCTGAAGCCAGCCTGGGCTATGGGAGACTTTGTCTCAATCCCCCCAACCAAACCAAAAGGTTCCAGTTTTCATGCACACAAACCGATAACACCTCTTTATTGTTTCATGAATATTTTCCTGTATGCCTCTCCATCAAGCCCCCTCTCTTATTCTCTGCTAAGTGAGGACACAGGAAGAAGGCAGACCATTCCCACAAGCTGGGAGGAAGGCTCTCACCAAAACCTGAACTAGTTAACACCGAGATCTTGGGCTCCCAAGATCCTAGAACTGTAAGCAATGAATTCCTGTTGTTTAAGTCACTGTCTGTGGCTATCAGAACAGCCCAGGTGGACTAAGATGGGGGATTGCTTTGTTGATGCTGAGTTTGGGCTGTAAGCCAGGAGAGCAGGAAGTAAGTACTTCTTTAAACAAAAGCCATCAATGGGACTGCAACATATAATTAAAAGCCGTAAGATTATGGAATTATCGTTGAATTTTGTAAGCTAGTTCCTTCAGTATTCCCACACTGATTCAGTGATGTTTCACAGTCCTGCTCTATGCTAGGTACTGCTGAATGCAGGACACAGCAGGGAAGAAGACTCAGCTCCCGCTTCAAGGAGCTCAGTCTAGCTGGAGGAGACAGAAGCAAGAGCATCAAGCAGAACAGTGCTGACAAGGCTCATGGTGCAGGTGGTCCGTTTAGGCCCTGATGCTCAAAGGGTGACTACTGGTGGGCAAGGTGGGAAGGGAGGGCTTCATACAGGTAAGGATGAGCAAGGAAGCCTTTCACATGCCCAGGCCCGGTTCTAAGAGGATCTGGAACATAGTAAGGCGAGAAGGCTGGATTTTATCCCATGTACAATAGAGGATCCTTAGGGTAAAAATTTTAACATATGTGTAAGTGGGAGCTTTAATGCCCTCTTTTGTTTTTGCCACCCAGGCCAAGCTACATAAAGTTTGTATTTCCTTTGATTTTAATTCAGATGAGTTCTGTAGCTTCTAGTACTCACCAGTGTCACAAGAATGTTCCAAATCTAGACACACCATGCCTGATCATCAGCCAGGCCTACCTCTAGCAGAATACTTAATTCTGTAAATATAAGCTCCCTAATTTCTGCCCTAGAAATTGCCAGTGTTCTTGTTGGAAAGCAAGCATGTTCTTAAAAGGTTCCAGGTTTCATTTCAAATGAAGTAATAAGTATTATTATTTTGTTTATTAATCATCTCCAAATCCACTTTCCTGGCCTTTCTAATAAATGTTTATGCTTGTAAAGATTTAGTGAGTGGCAGGGTCTTAAGTGATGTCTTTTATTTATCCAAGACTTGGTGATATCTTGGCAGCTACCCAAGTAACTTCACGTTTGCTGTGCTGAAACTATAACCTCATATATGACCCTGCTGCCTGCTTCCCTGGGAGGAGAGCCCTTCAAATCCTGAGGAGTCTGCAAGTAAACTGAACCACTTTGGCTGCCACCACCTGGTTCTTCCTCCTCTCCCCTCTCCAAGCTTCCTTCTTCCACATGAGGCTGGGAAGTCTTTTATAAGCACATTTATGCCAGGTCTTCTAAACAGCTTGTCTGCACCTGAAACCAAGTCCAAGTTCTTCACAGTCCGAATGCTGACCTGCTCCAGCCCCACCTATGTTCCTATCTTCAGCTCAAGCCACAGGCTTGTTTACAAATCCACCAGTCTTCTCTTCCTGGAGCCACCAACTTCTTCCCTCCTCAGAGATGCTCTTACTCTGCCTCCATTGCTCAGGTCCCAACTTCAATGCCGCCTAGGAAGGTGCTTCTACCCTGCCATCTTATTTTTCTCTACCAAAGCAGTGTAGCAGTGAGTCCCTTTCTGTCTTGTTCCATGCCACTTTGTAATTATCTATAAGGGGTTTTTATTTTTGGAATCTTATAATGTGATGTCAACCCTTACCCTGGTACTGCACTAAGATCTCTTTCTCTACCTCTGTGGATGCTATATATTTAACAAGTTGATCAATAGAGTATAAGTGTTATTTGCTTGTTTATTTATTTATTATTTAGTTTTTTAGAGATAGTGTCTCATATATCTCTGGCTGGCCTCAAATTTTCTATGCAGTCAAGGAGGACCTTGAATTTTGATCCTCAAGCTTCCACCTCCTGAGTGCTGGGACTGAACTCAGGGATTCATGCAAGAACTCTTCCAACTAAGCCAAATCATTAGCCCTGTCATTTCTTATTTTATTATTTATTTATTTGACTCACAGAGAGAAAGAGAGAGAGATAGAGAGAAAGAGAAAGAGAAAGAGAGAGAGAGAATGGGCACACCAGGGCCTCCAGCCACTGCAAACAAACTCCAGACACGTGCATCCCCTTGTGCATCTGGCTAATTAGGGTCCTAGGGAATTGGACCTGGGTCCTTTGGCTTTGCAGGCAAACGCATTAACCACCAAGCAATTCCTCTAGCTCCCGGTCATTTCTTTTTATATAATTACTTCATTAAAAAAAATTCTACTCAGGGATTGGTAGTCCGAAAATGTCTAAAAACAAAGCCGGGCATGGTGGCACTTGTCTGTAATCCTAGCATTCAGAAAACTGAACAGAAGTACAAGTCTGAGGTCAGTTTGGAGTTCCAGCAAGTTCCAAGCAAGCCTGGGCTACTGTATAGAGAAAAGAACCCTATCTTAAAAACAAAGCATACCTAAAACATTTTAAATTTATTTATTTATATGTTTAAAAATATAATAATTCATGTTTTTCTCAAAATTCAGATATGAGGTATGGCAATTTTTTGAATAATTTACACACTTTATGAAGAGGCTCTCTCTCTTCTGAGGATCATTCCTGTGTTTGGTGTGGTTGCACTGACTTACCTGCGGACTCCTTTTGGTGTTTCTCCAACGATGAAGGTGGTCTGGCCGGTGCGGAAGACTGTTTTCTTTTTCTGCTGCACAGGATGAGGAACATAGAGAGGAGAGGGCAAGCTCCCTTCAGGGGGCAGCTGTTCTCTCTCTGCAGGTTTTACTGCATGTGCATTCACTTTCTTTTTAAATGTCTGAAAATGGAAGGAAGTGTAAACTAAGCCTTAAAAAAGTAAGTTTTGGTCCAAAGAATGTCACACCTTTTACAACACACACTGTATAAGAAAGTAGACCACATTATCCAGCAGAAGTAATGAGGATAAAATATAGAAACGTGATATTTCTACTCTCAGGACTATGGACACACCAACATACACGCTGGCAGATCCCACCCCACAGCTCAAAACCAATGATTCAATATCTGAGGGCAGAAAAGTGTTCTTTCTGCACTTGGTGTGGTGGCAATAATCCAGTACTTGGGAGGTGGAGGCAGGAGGATCCAGTTTCAGGGTAGCCTGGGCCTCATCTGTTTTTGTTTTTCAGAAAGCAGTGAGAACTGAGGACAACCATAATCTACCAACAAGACAAGGATAGATAGCTGACTCCCTGGCAGGAGATGAACCTCCCCTCACATAGCAGCCAGGGCCCAGGTGAAACCACAGAGAAACTGGCGAGATGAGCAAGAGTGCTGCTTCCCAGCGAGCCTGATAACCTGGGCCAGGGTGATGCAGACAGACACTGAGGACACTCAAAATGCACCAAAGCAGAACTCCAGAAGCTGCTGAGAGCTCAACACTAAAGTAGAATTAAAGCACACCCACCAAGGCGCAAGGAAGTTTGTGGAAGAGGGTGTGGAAAGAATGTAAGAGCCACAGGGTGGGAGGGAATATCCAGACATAGCCTTTTCCACAATGACAGACCTCTGTTCTCAAACTCATGACCAACAACTCCACGGTAAATATCAGCAATCTCACTACGGAGGGCCCTCAGTGGAATGGGAGTAGAGAGGAAGGAAATGATGGTACCAACATATGATGTGTCCATACAAAGTTTCTATTTCATAATAAAAAGCTATTAAAATATTTTAAACCAGTCATTTCTCTAGAAATTACTAAGCAGTAATTCAGTTATTTAATTTTATACATGTATACAAATTTATAAAACAAATAATCCTATGTGAAAAAGAAACCAGTTTCATAAATCCTACATTTGAACCTTTGAAGAATATTTAGTACTTTAAATATACTACCTACAGTTTATAAATTATGGATGGAATCAATTTTTTTATACAAATTATGTGCTGTTGTTTAAAGTGAACTGACCTCAAATTGTGGGTCAACAAAAAACTATTTTGAGTAGGTGGAAAGTCCTCACTCTACTCCCAAAGAAAAATAACAGGTACAAGTTAGCCATGAAATTATATCTGAGCCCAAAAGCAAAAAAACAGATTCTCCAGCTGTCAAAAATAAAGAAATAACACAGTGGTGAGTGGGAAAAGGCCACATGTTAGCATGTGAGATTAGTCTGTAGGACCCATATGTAGATGGAAAAGACTTAATGCTCTGGAGTGAAAACTGAAGACAGGGAACTCAGGAAATGACTCATGTTGAAGGTCCCTGCTTGCAAAGCCTGTTGACTAGAGTTCAATTCCCCAGCACCCATGTTTAAGGCTAGGTGAAAAAAGTGGCACATGTGTCTGGTATTTGTTTGTTTGTTTGTTTGTTTATTTATTTTGAGAGAGACACAGAGAGAAAGAGACAGATAGAGAATGGGCATGCCAGAGTCTCTCAGCTGCTGTGAATGAACTCCTGACGCAAGCATCCCCTGTGTGCATGTGCGACATTGCGCGCTTGTGTCACTTTTACGTCTGGCTAAATGTAGGGCCTGGAGTTTCGAATGGGTGTTCTTAGGCTTTGCAGGTAGGTGCCTTAACTGATAAGCCATCTCTCAGCCCTCTGGTGTTTATTTGCAGCAGTGGCAAGACACCCTAGCACATGCACACACATACACATGTGAGCAAATTAAAAAAAAAAAAAATGAAGACAGGGTTGGGGATGTAGCTCAATGGAAGTGTTTGCCTAGTATGCACAAGGCCCTGGGCTCAACACACAGTGATGGCAGTGACAGCAGCAGTAATGAAGATGATGACTGGACACAGGACAGAGCAGGCTACATTCCTCTTTGAGACAGAACCAACCACTGGAGAGAAAATAGAATGCCCAGCCAGTATCATTTATTTTGTACCTCCTGGGTGGTATGGAAAAATTTTGGCTAGAAATCAACATTGGCCAAGAACCAGTGAAAACCATCTATCCCAAGGAGGGGAGAATATCAAAACATACCATAGGAATACTTCCATCATCCAAAAGTGCTCGCAAGTCCAATTGGAGAAAGAGTTTAGACAAAAATACAAAGAACATACCAACTCAATACCACAAAACTGGGCAAATACAGCAAATATAAGAAATCACATCTGAGGAGTAGTAAGTAGTAAGGCAACATGAATGGGACTTTAAATCTTTACCACATCTGAAAAGATGAAGGAAGGAAACAGAATCCACCCGCAAGAACTAGGAATTACTCCCAGCATGCAGGAGGCAGAGGTAGGAGGATCACCATGAGTTCAAGGCCAGCCTGAGACTACATAGTGAATTCCAGGTCAGCCTGGGGTACAGTGAGAGCCTACTTCGAAAAACAAACAAAAAAAAGCAAAAAAGAGAACTAGGTATTCCACAGGCAGATTTGATAAAGGGCCAAATACAAAATTTAAAAAAGATCTATAGTTTTGAAGCCAACTAGAAACAGCTTACTATGTGGGTTAAGCAGCAGGATTAACAGCTCTGCAATGACAGCTGATGAATTGGAAGAACAGGTGTTTAAAAAAAATAAGAAAATAAGAGATGGAAGACAGTAAATTTTCCCAAATGCAAAAAGGAGAGAACGGAGAAAAAGTAAGAGATAATGCCAATGAGGTAAGGGCAGAGATCAAAGAAGGCAAGAAACTTCAAACTAAACAAGGAAGAGAGGGGCTAGGGAGATGGTTCAGTGGATAAATCTCTTGCTGCACAGCCTGAGTACATGAGTTTGGATCCTCAGCATGCATGCAGAAAGCCAGAAGCTTGTGCGAGACCCTGTCTCAAATGCAGTGAAAGGGGAGGACTGCCACCCAAAGTTGTCCTCCAAGCTCCACCTGTGCCTGTGCACACACAAGCACACCAAAATATAGTAGTAATAAAAACCTCAAAAAAGGGAGAAGAAATCTTTAGATTATTGATAAAGGGAACATTCTAAGAACTATGAGAGGAAATATATCCACAAGAAATGACAAACATCGGGCTTCTCACTAACGCCAGCATCACCAGAACACAGTGGGATCTTCAAAATGCACAGAAAGTTACAAACAAATCCACTTTGACCATTACCTAAGAAAGTTTCAAGCCAGGTACCTGGGGCATGCCGACAGTTCCTATCACTTGGGAGGCAGAAACAGGATTGGGAGTTCAAGGCCAGTTTGGACAATACAGTGACAGCTCATCTTTAAGGTGCTTGCCTGCGAAGCCTAAGGACCCAGGTTTGATTCCTCAGTACCCACATGAACCAGATGCACAAGTTGGTGCGTGCATCTGGAGTTCGTTTGCAGTGGTTGGAGGTCCTGGCGTGCCCATTCTCTCTTTTTCTATCTGCTTCTCTCTTTAAAATAAATATTTTTTTTTAAAAAAAGCAGACAGAAAATGTCAAAAATAAAGACTACTTTTAAACATTATTAAGCAAAAACTCCTGATAATGATACACCTATTTTTCTTTGATGGAATTAGTGGCAGTGAAGTGGCACACATTTCAAAGCATGTAGGAAGAGGAGATTGTCATTCCATGGATATTTCTAAGTGCCTGTTCTGTTCCTGTGCTCCTAAAACACAAACATCTTTAGTTGTACAAAGAAGCCCTGTCTTACTTTGGGGCATGTGTATGTGGTACGCACATATGTGTATCTATGTTTGTGTGTGTGCGCACAGGTGCATGGTGTATGGAGCCCAAAGGAATCTTCTTCAGTTGCGCTCTAACTTGTTCTTTGAGACGAGGTCTCTCACTGAACCCAGAGCTCACCCATTCAGCTGCATTAGCCAGCTAGCAGACCCTACTGCTCTTCCTGTCTCTGGCTCCCAGCCCTGAGATCACAGGTGCATGTCACTGCACTTGGCAACTTATGTGGGCACTGGTATGCAAATTCAGATCTTTATGCTTGCACAGCAAGAATTTTATCTACTAAGCCATCTCCCCAGCCCACTGATACCTCTTTTTTAAAACACATTAACCTTTTCCTTTTTCTTAGAAGACATTTATTTCATACCATATTTTTATAAGACATTTGTTTCATACATAGCTATTTTTTAATAAAAATAATTCTATTTATCTATTTTAGAGGGAAAGGAGGGGGAAAAGAAAGAGAATAGGCATACCAAGGCCTCTACCACTGCAAACAAACTCCAGATACATATGCCATCTTGTGCATCTAGCTTTAAGTGGGCACTGGGGAAGTGAACCAGGGTCCTTAGGCTTTGAAGGCAAGTACCTTAACTGCTAAAGCATCTCTTCAACCCAAAACGTTATTATTTTTATATTTTTTTTGGTTTTTCAAGGTAGTGTCTCACTCTGGCCCATGCTGTAGGCTCAGGGTGGCCTCAAACTCATGGCAATCCTCCTACCTCTACCTCCTGAGTGCTGGGATTAAAGGCGTGCGCCACCATGCCCAGCTCCAATATGTTATCTTTGAAAATAACAAAACTTTATGATTTTTTAAGTGGAAAATCATTTTCAATGAGAAAAAACTGACATTTTCAGAAGTTGCTATGGCTCCCTTGGACAACCATCAATGCCAGGTAGCCAGGTGAATCAGGGCTTTGCATCAGTTAATACTTAATGTTCTTTCCTGATAGACAGAACATTAAAAAAAATTGTACCTAAAACCATTGTCAGGAGCCGAGGAGATGGCTCAGTGGATAAAGTGTTTGTTGCTTAAGCCAGAGGAGTACCCAAGTTTGACCTCTAGACCTCATGTAAAAAGCTGGAAGCCCTAGTGCTAATGATGAGCTGGGAGGCAGAGACAAGAGAATTTCCTGGAAGCTCATGTGCATGCAGCAAAGCACAATAGCAGAGTGAGCTACAGACACAGAACCTCTGCATCCAGTAAGGTGGGAAGGCAAGGACCAATCTAAGAGTTTTCCTGACCTCCACATACATGCCATGGTATGCATGAACCCACACTCACCTGTGCATACATGCACATACACAAATTTAAAAAAAACATAAAGAGGGGCTGGAGAGATGGCTTAGTGGTCAAGGCACTTGATTACAAAGCCAAAGGATCCCAGTTCAACTCTCTAGGACCCACATAAGCCAGATGCACAAGGGGGCACATGCATCTGGAGTTTGTTTGCAGTGGCTGGAGGCCCTGGTGAGCCCATTCTCTCTCTTCCTTTCCCTCCCAAATAAATAAATAAATAATATAAAATCATTAAAAAACATAAAGAAGAAAAATGGTATATAAGGATAAATTTTAGAGATGTGATGTCTTTATTTCTTCAGAACACAAGATGAGGGTTACAAATTCCTAAAGGTTTTTGTTATCTTAGATAAATCTCCAGAAGTCATTATTCATTATCATGAGATGGGAATGCTTCCATGAAAGTACTTGGAAATAAACACACAGAGAAGACGCTGGGCCAGCAAGCACACTCCCACCTCAGCACTGAAGCCCAAGAGAAACCATGCTAGGCGGCAGTGGGTTTCCATTATTCACACATTAGGCTAGCTTTCTGAGCCCGGCAGCCTATCAAAGCTCATGTTTCACAAATACAGTTTTCTTAGAGTCACTTCATAAAATTCTTCAGGAAAACTCAGTCTTTACAACCATAGCTATCATCCTCATAGATCTTTACATTTTGCAAAATGTTCCACAACTTAAAACCCAATTCTTCGAGACAATAAAAGGACAGAATAAATTTTTCACACGAATTCTGTATCTTTATTTAAAACAGCTACATAGTCTTAGATTTCCATCTTAGTAGGTGATCTTAGCATTTTATTAAAATAAATTTGTAAGATATACTTTGTATTTAGCCCAGTTGTACTAAAAAGATTCCAGGAATGCAATTCCAGGAGTGCTCTCTGGGTTTGCTCTGAATGGTGACCCTGAAGGTAGCATGTATAAAATATGCATGGGCTGGAGGTAGTGTATTACTTTCCTAATGCTGCTATAACAAGTTATTATGATATTATTGGCTTAAAACAACATAAACTTCTGACCTTCCATCTCTAAAGATATGTCTGACATGGGTCTCACTGGGCTAAGATCAAAGTGCTAGCAGAGTTATGCTCCCTTTTGGCAGCGCTGAAGGAAAATCCACTTCCTTGCTTCTCCAGTGCTCAGAGTCAGCCCACAGTGCTTGTCTTCTGTGACTTCTCCCATGGTCACACCACTATCTGAACACAGTGAGGAAAGGATCACTGCTCGTGACAACAAATAGACTAGACTGAGCCCAGCCAGATAACCCAGGGCCAGAGGATCCAGGTCAGCTGATTAACACCCACCAAGTAACCCTCTCAAGGTTAGCTGATTCACTCCATCTATGACCTTACTTTCCTTTTGTCAGGTAACGTAACACAGAACAGGTCCCAGGGATCAGTCCACAGGCATCTTGGCCAGGGGTTGTGGAGTGCCCAAAGGAAGGGAGGCCATCTTTCTGCTTTTCAAGGAGGAAACTGAGTCCTTTGACTGAGTCCACTGACCCTCTCAGGTTCTCCAGGGGAGAACTACAGTTGCAGGGTGTATGTGGGAGCTTCATACATTTTGAGACACAAGAGCCTCTGACTTGCAAGTTCTTAATGTGCAAGTGAGCATGTTAGGCAGCAGCACCATTGGGGTAGTTTTGTAGTGCTCTTGTTCTATTTTGTGAAACAACACCCTCTTTAATCTAGAAACATCTTGGTACTCTGCTTGGGGAGTAGTTTCTCTATAGTAAGCAAGGTAGCCAATCCTTTATAACAGTGAATATAAGGAAAATAATGCCTTAGTTCAGTACAACTTACTACAAAGCACAAGGCATGTGGTCAGAGCTCACATGGGCTCAGGATCGCTCAGGTCGGCACTATTAAGTCTGACAGGGAGGCCGCCCTGTAAAGGAGCAGCAGGATCCAGGACTCAAGAAACAAAGCAATCCAGTAAAGGCCAGTGGACTCGGAACTTAAAGGGGAATGAATGACTATATTGTCTTCTTTGGCATCAGGATAGAGAGTGATGCAGCCTGTGTGCTCAAGAAAGCAAACTAAGGGCTGGAGAAATGGCTTAGGGGTTAAGGCGCCTGCCTCCTAACCCTAAGAACACTGGTTCCAATCTCCAGCTGTTGCAATCTCCAGGTCCCACGTTTAGCCAGATGCAAAGTGATGCAAGGGCGCAATGCTGCACTTGACCACAAGGGGGCGCACACATCTGGATTTCGTTCGCAGCAGCTGAGACACTGCTCGCGTGCCCATCTCTGTCTTCCTCCCTCCCTCCCTCTCTCTCTCTCTCTCTCTCTGTCTCTGTCTCTTTCCAAAAAAAAATAAGATAAAATAAAAAGTTTTTTTTTTTAAAAAAGCAAACTAAATCCATTTCTCTCTGTTTCAGAGAAGGATGGTCATGAGCTGGCTTTATGTCAGTGTTGGGTGAGACAGCTGGCAAGTCAACACGAAGGAAGCTAAAATCCCAGTTCTGCAAAAGTCCCCATTCCCTTTTTATTTTTTTTAATTTTTTTTTGAGACATGTCTCACTATGTAGCTCAGGCTGGCCTCAAACTCATGATGTAGTGCATACTGGTCTTAAATCCAAGACTCTTGGGCTGAAGAGATGGCTCAGTGGTTAAAGCATTTAACTTGCAAAGCCTGGCAACCCAGGTTTGATTCCTAAGTACCGAAGTAAAGTCAGAGGTACAAAGTGGTCCATGCATCTGGTGATCACTTGCAGTGGTAAGAGGACCTGACATGTTATTCTCTCTCTGCTTGCAAACAAAGAAACAAGCAAACTCATGATTCTCCTCCCTCCAATTTCTGAGTGCTAGGATTATAGAAATGTACCTGGAGTTCCTAATGTTTTCTCAAAAGGTTTCTGTTATTCTCTGAATGTTGAATGTCCCCACAGGCTCATCATGTTTAGACATTTTGGTCCCCAGCTGGTGGCACTATTTTGGGAGGTTGTGGTACCTTTGAAATATAGGGCCTAGATGGCAGAAATAGGCCACTAGGGGTGGCCTTGAGGGTTCTAGCCATGCTACTAGTCTGGTCTCTGCTTCCTGAGCTGCCAGCAAGTAAGGAGCTTCTGCTATCTGCTCCCACTGTCATGAACTCGGACATGCCTTCCTACAGTGATGAACTGAAACTGTGAGCCCAAACAAATCTATCTCCTTTAAGTTGCTTCTGCCAGTGATGAGATAGGTAATTATTATGACTACTTAAAAATAATTAAGATTTGCCTTGAAGCTGGGCAGGGTGGTGCACACTTATAATTCCAGGACTCAGGAAGTAGAACTAGGATTCTGAGTTCAAAGCCAACTAGAGCTATTATTGCAAAACCCTTTCACAAGGGAATCAACAAATAAACAAACAAACAAGTGGGAGAGAAGATTTTATTTATTCAAGTACTTCCTCAAGGTCAAAGTACTAAAAGTATCTTAATAAATTCTAAAAATAACAAAATAAAAAGAAGCCATGAAAGTAAGAACTTTGTGAAGTAATTGTTCAGTAAAAGTATATTTATTAATGTACTTATTTTAGAAAATTCTGCACTGTTAAGGTATCAGCTATCACTTAGGAACTGCTATGCTCTTGATTACTTCCACAACTTACTGGCTACTGTTAGGTATTTCCACTATAGTATTTGTATAAAAAATCAAATTAAACTTTTAGAATCTTTATTAAAAATAAAACTTATTCCATCAATGTAAAAAAAGGTGTTAACCATTCCTAGATAATATAAACAAAGTTAAAAAATCTACTTGATGAGATTAGCTGAATGAAATATGGGATTACTTATGAAGAAGAATTTATCAGGACACTGAAGTAGTAATTCTAATTTATGATTTTTGAGTAGCAATATCTCTCCTTTGGACATGTGGAGTGTACATGACAGCTGAGAACTGAAAAATTAGGGACCATTCCCTTCAGATCACAGCTAAATATGGCTAAGAAGGTAAAAGGTAGGCTAAGGTGAATTATTAGAACCTGCTCGCACATACTTAAAACTTTAAACACATAGTGTACCATCTTCACGGAAGTAATTATTACTAAAAGCTTTAGGGCTGGAGAGATGGCTTAGTGGTTTAAGGTGCTCATCTGTAAAGCCTAAAGACTCATGTTTGGCTCTCCAGGTACCACGTAAGTCAGATGCACAAAGTTATGCAGGCGCTCAAGTTTGCCCATGTGCACAAGGGGGCGCCCATGTCTGGAGGTCAATTACAGTGGCTGGAGACCCTGGTGCGCCAATTCTCTTGCTCACTTACTCTCTTGCAAAGAAAAAAAAGGCCAGTCTGTTGGACTTGCCTCAAGAAAAAAAAAAAGCTTTATACAAAACTAGTTAATCCAACTAGAACACTAAAATATGTATTATTTAAAAAGTTTTAAAAATTTATTTATTTGTATACTGGGGGGGGGGAGGGAGAGGGAGAAAACAGAGACAGAGAGTGAGGTAACGGGCATGCCAGGGCCTCTAGCCACTGCAAATGAACTCCAGATGCATGTGCCACTTTAAGCATCTGGCTTTACATGGTCACTGGGGAATCAAACTCATGTTGTTAGGTTTTGCAGCAAGTGCTCTAACCACTGAGAAATCTTTCCATCCTCTGTATCATTTTTATAAAGGGTAATTATTTTAATAGTCTGACCAAAATGGTCACCTGTCTACCAATGATTAAACATTACACTTGGAAATGGATTGCTTCAGAGACTTCATAATGGTTTTTCATACACTTTAATAAAGTTACCAAGACATTGCTGATATCCTGATGGATCTATAAAATGTGTCTGAAAGCATAAAATACTGTTTAAAGATGCATAAGGCATATATTGTTAAATATCAGCTTATTATCTAAATTATAAAACATGTATGTTAGGATGGTAGTGAGTAAGAACAGGAAAAATGCTAGGTGTGTTCACAATACACCCTCCTTCCCGCTTTTCCCTGTGACTTCTACAGCATTTTATACTTTTTTAGTATATGCCCAGTTGGTTCTTAAGCTCTGTACATAGTCTGCAAACATGAAGCTCTAGGTGATCCAACTCAATCCTTCCCCAGGTAGAAAAGAAAAATAAATAAACAAAAAAGGTACACAAATAAAATTTCCAAAGGAATATTAAAAAAATAAAAAGAACCCACAATAGATCTAATAGCCATGGTACTGTACAACTCACTTCTTACTATAAAACTTCAGGCTTGGTGATAGCAAGGAGAGTTCCTACCAGGGTGTGGTGGCACACATCTTTAATCTCAGCACTTGGGAGGCAGAGGTAGGAGGATCGCTGTGAGTTCGAGGCCACCCTGAAACTACATAGTGAATTCCAGGTCAGCCTAGACTAGAGTGAAACCCTACCTCAAAAAACAAAACAAAACAAAACAAAACAAAACAAAACAAAAAAAAAAAAAAAAGAAAGGAGAGCTCCTTATATTCTTATAGACCAAAAGCACGGACCACCGAAATGGTGCATGATGGTAAATACACCTTCCTTTTATTCTTTTTAATGAGAAATGCACTCTGTAATTCTAGGCAGTAGGTCTAAGCTTTCATTGAAGAAACAGTTGTTTATTGAAAGGTACAACAAAAAAAGTTTTAGATTTTTTAATATGAAAGAATAAGAAACAAGAAAACCAACTTAAAACATTTCTGGATAGCAATCCTTGGTATTAGTGTACAGATAAAGGCATATTGTTGCACCTCACAGCCAGATTAGACAGTGGCATTTTTCTATTTCCTCAGCTAATATGGAATACATACACTAGGAAACTGCACTAGAATAGTTCAGAGAATGTTTAGGAAAAACAGAAAAACCTCTTTTCATTGAAGTAAAATACCGATGGAGGGATTTTCCTTCTGGGATTCCACACCCCCGCCCCAGCTGGGGGAAGTCCTCCCTCAACTTGGGAGTTTTTCTCCTTTAGTAGTCTCTTGTCTTCACTTCCTCTAAAAATACATCTTTCATAACTTACCCTTCTTCATGTCTGCATTTTTCAATTCTTTGCTAATAATACACAAGAACTTGAGAGCCACTGGTGTGAGGAGTCCTGAACACATACAGAGTCCAGAAAGGCTCACATCAGCTCTCAATCCTGCAACATATGTGAGGTTCCACTGACGGATGGAGAAGTGTTGTAGTTACTTTTACACTGCTGGAACAAAGCATCCAACAAACAGCAGCTAGTGGGGGAAACTTTATGATGGCAGGGAAAGCATGGCATGAACAAAGGATGTACATCACCTCTGCCATAGCTAGTAGAGAACAGCAGCAGGACAGCAAGCTAAGTTCTGACAAGGGGGAGCTGGCTATAACAACCCCTTAGCCTGCCCCAACAACACATCTCCTTTAACAAGACTCCACACCACAAATTGCCATCAGCTGGGAACCAAGCAGACACATGAGCTTATGAGGGACATCTGATTCAAACTATCACAAGAAGGGTTCAAAGGAAATAGACCAAAGAAATGGGCTACATACAGATGGTAATGAGACATTAGATTGGTTCACAAGAAATGGAAGAGCCTTTCAATCATGGGCCTTTAGATAGATTTCTTCCAAGGGAACTTTTAGCTCTCATACTCTGTGACCCTACTCAACTTGAAGGTAGAGCAGTCATCACCCCTTTTCCTTAATAGCAGTTAGAGTTGCTTCCAGCAGGGGAGAAATTAGGAGCAAGATACCTTTCTTTAATAGGTAGTCATAGACACAGGCTCAAAAGAACACAGACACCACCCTGCCCTGGTGAAACTCCAATCTGATTCAAAATGGCAATAAGGAGCAGCTTCCTGATTCCTCCTCCTTAACTTTTCCTGGGCACAGCTCTAATTTAATTCTTATGCTATACCCCTCCCCCCAGGCTGGCCCTTTCCCCACTTCAGAATCTGACAGCAAGCCCTGGTTATCCCATTTGTGCTTCTGACCGACTTGAGTAGCTCACAGAACTTAGGAATATACTTAGGCTTCCCAGTTTAGTATTCAGGATACTGCATACAATGCAGATCAACATATGTACAGGGCAAGGCTTGGGGAAGTGGTATGGAGCTTCCATGGCATCTCTGGGTGCATTGCCCTCCAGGAACTTCCATATCATCTATCTTGATGATCTCTACAACCTGTCCTTGTGAGGTCTGATGCATAAGCAGGACTGTTAATGGTATCCTGGATGGGGAAACCCCGTAGGACCTCATTGGGCAGCACTCTTCCCTCTAGGGAATGGGGCCCTCTGGAATGAGAGAGGGTTGGCAAGAGAATTTGTCTATGGTTGACTTTAAAACAAGGTGATAGTAGTGAAAGATTAGGGTCTGTCCCATCCTGAGGAGAAGAAGCTTATGTCTGTGGCCTGCCTCAAAAACAGGAGGGAGTTTAAAAGCCAGCACTGTGGTCAAAACCAAAATGTACACACCAGAATACCACAATTCTCATCCACCAGAGAAGGTTTCCAGGACTGGATATACTCAGTAGAAACTGGGAACAAGATGACTCAACCACGTAACGTGGTCAGAACACAGGGTTGAGTGGCAGAACTGGGCTCAGTGGCAGAGCACTTGCTTAGTAAGCACAAAGGCCTTTGGAGCACACAGTGATTGGGCTCACTGTGCCTTGACAATGAAAATTTAAATTTGCTGAAAAAGTATTTTTTCTCAATGTATTAATTATATGTAAAACATTTTAAGTGCTCAAAGGTGAGTCAGATATAATCTTCTATTTCAGAGCACAGGGCTTATTAGAAAATACCTCTTATATAACTATAAAGTCACATTTTAGGGTAAAAATGGCCCTACAAAGTACTACTGGGTAAAAGAGAAAGAGTGTAGGGGAAGGGTTGCTTACTTCCAGCTGAGGGAGGTACTAGGATACTTTGGGGCAGGGAGGATATATTTGAAGTAGGTCTGAAAGATCAGAGAGATTAAGATATCTAGGATAATAAATGTAAAGCTGAAAGCTATTCCATGTTTTAAAAAAGCACAAGTGTATTAGGGTTTTCCAACAGAAAAGAACCATCCCCCCCAACCACACATGTGAGGGGATTTATTAGAGTGGCTTACACAATCAGCGTTTGAATAACGCCACAGTGGCCATTTACAGGCTGGGAGCCAGAGAACACAGCAGTTGCTCCGGCCAAGAAGCCAAGAGCTTCTGAACAAGAGGGACCAATGATATAGCCCCAGAGACTGCAGGCCTGGAAATGGCCTCGAGAGCTGCTGGTGAGTTGCAAAGGTTAAGGTGTCTGCAGTCCAGTGGCTGTGGACAACTACAGCAGCAAACAGAGTTACCACTCAGGAAGGGTCAAGCCAGTATACGCAAACTTCCCCTTTGCTTTCTTTTTCTTTTTTCCAGAGCCCCAGCTATTAGGTGTTGTTGCCCATGTTCAGTCTTCTCTACTCAGTTCATTAACCTCATGTCAACTGTTTCTGGAAATACCATTACAGAGTCACTCAGAGGGAGACTACCAATTTTCTAGGTTCAGTCCTTAGTTCAGTCACATTAATAATTAAGATAAATCACAATATTTATAAAAAGTGAAGTCATGCCAAACTATTACTTGTATCCAGATAAGAGCTTTCCCCCTTCTTTTATTTTTGTGTAATGGCTAAGTTGAATGTAATTCTTCAAAAAGTAGTTATCTTGGGTTATCAGATGGCTCAGAAGTAAAGGTGCTTGTCTGCAAAGCCTAAGGACCTGGGTCCAATGCCCTAGTACACACGTAAAGCCAAATGAACAAAGTGGCGCAGCACTGACTTCATTTGCAGAGGCTAGAGGCCCTGGCATGCTCATTCATTCACTCACTCATTCTTTCTCTTTACTTGCAAATAAATAAAAATTAAAAAATTATTTTTAAAAACTTAAAGATTAATTTGTACATTGGTAGAGTAAATCTGAAATCTCTAAGTAGAGATCAAAAGAAGGAAAAAGCACATGAAAGACAGAGGCTACCAAGACCACAAAGTGGAAGCTGAAAGACATTTTAAAAATAAAAAGAGCTGGAGAGATGGCTTAGTGGTTAAGGCACTTGCCTGTGAAGCCTAAGGACCCAGGTCAAGTCCCCAGAACCCATGTGCCAGATGCACAAGGCAATGCATGTACACAAGGTGGCACACATATCCAGAGTTCATTTGCAATGGCTAAGGCCCTGGCACGCCAATTCTCTCTCTCACTCTCTTTCTCTCTCATAAATAAAAAAAATAACTTAAATGAGCACATTAAATAAATACTCCCTAAGAATCCTTCAAATTCTGAAGCAGTATGATTTGCTGCCTCCCCAGTTGTGCTGTGGACACAACTCCTATAAAAAATACAGAGTCTGTGCACAGGCAGTGGCAGTGTTCTCCATGACAAGGCAATAGGTGTTTCTGTTAAGTGGCCATGTCCAATTGATAGCATGGTTTTCACAGAGGGATAAAATATAATTTGAAAAGGGCTGTTATGTGCTTAACATTCTTTAAGTCACTAGCTAGAGTCAATCAAACTTCAATGAGACTTCACACCTCAACCTTTATGTTGTTACCCAGCAGGCATTATTTGAAGAAATACTACTTTGTATTTAGAATCTTCAAACTATTCTAAACAGAGAAATATCTCAAAGTAATCAGAAGAGTAATTAGCATACTATTTCATACACACATATAATTTTAAATTTATTTGTGTGATTATATAATATCTAGCTCTATTATGGATTGCAAACTGTAGACAGATTTTTTTAAAGTTGAAAGTCTTAACATTCTGTAAAATGTTATAAAAAATTCATACACTAGAACTATTTTAAACAGTTCTAGACTGAGATAAATTCAGTAATAGCAGTATTGATCTGCCCAGGCATTACTACTGTACTCTAAGTTTTGTTTGTTTTATCCATAAAACATATATACCCTGAAAGATGAGCTGTGCATATTTGAAAACATATATAAAGTTCTTTTTATATAGTTTGAATATATATATATATTGAAAATAGTAAATATAAAAAATAATGGGTACTTGTGAATAATAACTCTTGTTCCCAACTAATTCGTGTTTCTCAAGTATATTTCTCTCACCATTTGATTGATGTACATTAATTCGGATGCTCTTTACCTGGCTAAAAAGATTCTGAAACTGAGTACTATGGCTTACATCTGTTTAGTCCTAGCACTCAGGAGGTTGAGACAGAAGTCTTGTGAGTTCCAGGCCAGCCTGGGCTCTACACAGTGAGACTCTGTCTCAAACCAAGAATTTTGAGAGAAATAAAATAAATTTAAGAATTTTTCATCTCAAAGCCAGGTGTGATAGTATATGTCTGTACTTCTAAGACCAAGGAAGGAAGATTATGAGTTGAGAGGCCAGTCTGGACTACATAGAGAACAAGACCCTGCCTCAAAACAAGTTTAAAAAGAGAGTGAATCATGCCATTTCCTAATAAGCAAAATTTATTTTTGTCAATCCAGTTCAATGTTAAATAAGTTTAAAATTCTTTGAAATACTTTTTTCCCCCTATACCAGTCTTCAAGGGCAACCACCCATAGATCAAGATAGAGTTAGACATACAACAATCTTAAAAGTATTAAACTCTACTAAAATTACCTGAAAGAAAAACTTTCTGATAAAACACAATAAAGTTAATATATAGGCAATGATAGAAAAGTAAAGGGTTCATGAAAAATCCCACCCAGTATGAGTTAATTCTATTAACATGCTGAAACCATAAACCTTACTTACTGGACTACTTCATAAACCAGTCATTTGTGAACAATTACTTTAAGCCATCATGCCATTCATTATTCTGAAAAGTAGGATAATGGAATGTTCTATGTCCCCAATGTCTGCTCATTGTGAACAATCCATCCCTCCTTGCTAGCTCCTAAAGCTGTATAAACATACTACAGTCAAACCTTCTCCAGCTCCCAGAAATCCTTGCTTTAAGTAATCTACAAAATGCCAATCTAATACAAATACATGAGAATTTCTTGCTAATACAACATTTTACATTTACAGTATTCTCAATAGTACTTAAACCTGCATTGGTTATAAAAAGACACTCCTCCCAGCTGCTCCCACCCCGGCCTGACAGCTCGCTTAGTCCTCTCATTTACACCACGCTGCAGTAACATAAAGAAGGGTTTACTATTAATCCAGGTTTTACTACAAAGCGACCCGTTATTTCTCTGTCAAACACTGGCAAGAGTGCCAAGTGTCTGTCATCCAATTCAGGGGATTATGTCTTCTTTTATGGTCTGATACTTGTACCAATTTATAAAAGTACAGATATAGTTTCTTAGAGCTGGTCACAGTCTATATTTTGGCTTGGATTCAGGCAGCAGAGGTTGACTATGACAGCTGGCAGGAAACTGAGGGGAGAATACATCCCCCTCAGTCAAGACATCTCAGTTGCCATAGTGATTAATCCTCAATTGAATGCTGTCTTTGTACATTTCTTTTCAGAAAACTTTAAGTAGAAAACATGCAGTTGATTGAGAAAGGAGGCACCATGTCACCAACAGGTATAGTTAAGTTCTATGACATACTTTCATACAGTAAAAGAACAAATTAACTCTAATAAAGTAGTATCAGTTCCTTTGGGTGCTTAAAGCATTTCTTTTTGGTCTGAGTTTAAACACGAGACACAGGTTTTCACTCCAGATAGCATATTTTTTAGAATGAACTCTTTAAAAAAATGGATAAAATTGCCTATGTATAATTTTTTATAATTATCATGTAATTAGCATTTTACTTTACACATTATTTTATATGTCATATTATCAAATAGTGACATTAATTAGAAATTTAATGAGATAAAATAGTTTTAATTTAGGACATCCATACTATGAGTAGAAATTATCAAAGTATAAGCTATAAGAAATCAAAGAAACATGGAAAAGCTAGTGCATTTTAGGTCTTTCTATATTTCTGTCATTTTTGGTTACCAACAATTAGCTCAAAATGACTGAGAAATTCTAGGAGTTGATCTAGAACTGTGGTGCCCACAACTCTAGTGTATATATCCTTTTTTCAGTCAGATAAAGGCTATAACTAACTCAAATGTAGTATTCCCCAGACAGTGAAATAATGGCGCTCTATGGCAATGCAATTATCTGTTAGTTTCTTATAAGTAGACAGGACTGAGACATCACATCTGCATCTGGCTACAGGTACAAACACATGTGCACACAGCCTCCCATAACTTGTAACCTTTTCAAGTAAAACACCGATGACAGACATAATGTACCAGAAGGACTCTCAATAATCAGAAGGACTGTGGATTTGAACCCTGGATGGAAGATACTATTTGTAGGTGGGAAGTCTGAGGCTTTTTGGGAGCAAGAAATTTCCAGGTATTTGCTAAGACAGTGACTAAATCTCTTTTGTTCTTGCTTCATTTCTTTTCTTCCTTGTTCATTTTCTTCTTTTGATAACTATTTACAATTGTTTTTTCAAAACTTAAATTCACCGTTGTCACCCACCACTTAGTGAATGACAACTATCTGACCAAAGATGGTGGTGTGATTTAATGGTTTTCTTACTAAAGGTCTTGGAAAACTATTGTCCAACAGGATGAAATCAGTGACTGTGAACACTTCTCTTTTTCAGAGATTCTGTGAGATGGTTTTGAGAAGATGGAATGGCATTTTACTGTCTCAAGTACGGCTTAAAGAAGCTAGCTACCAAAAATGAGTGTCTGCGAGCAGACTGCTCTTGTTGGCTGGCAGGGGTGCAAGAAGGGGGCCTTCAGCTCTGGCTCAGAGGCTTCAAAACTTCTTTGAACCCTTCATACACATCAGAGTTTAGTCATTAAGTAACAAACTTCTTCACATCCTCTCTCACGCTCAACTCCACTAAGCTGATGTATGTATGACTGTTAAGATATATGGCCTTGGGGGTGGGGAGGAGTACATTAGAAACCCCAGGGGGGTCAATATTCCATTTGCTTACTGGTAAGAGATATACTTTGCTATTGAAAATAGCTGTGAAGAGACAAGGTTTCAAGATGAGATTATGCTGTCTACCTCAGAAACATTAAAACAGGAATGCTACTCTCAGTGCTAGACTGAGAACCTCCTCCAGGGAGATGGAAGTGGACACTGAGGAGACTCAAAGATCACCAAAGCAGAAAATAAGACTGCTGAGAGTGCAACACTAAAGGAGACTTAAAACATTCCCTTCCAAGGCTCAGGGAACTTTGCCAAACAGGGAGCAGAAAGAATGTAAGAGCCACAGGGTAGAAAAGTATAATCTGAGCCACTGTCCCTCTCCAACATACTGATCCCCACATGTGAATACTAAAACCCCACTAAGGGGAGCCCTCAGTGGAATGGAGGAAGGGAAATAGAGCACATAAGAGTGTAACTCAATGAGACTTCCAAGTATGATGGCTACATAGGAGTCACGCCAAACCAGCCTACGGAGGGATTTAAGGAAAACCATAGCAAAATACACTTTTCTCCTGAAAAGTGAAGGCATATAAGCTTTTATAGGCCATAGTGGAGAAACAAAAGAGACCAAGATCTAACAGAAAGAGGAAACTGGCCAGAAACCCACCAAGGCCCTTGCGGTCCCGATCTGCACACCCAGAGCAGAGACCAAACAAGGGGATTTTCCAGCCTCATCAGCATCCTTGCAAAGTCAAGAAACTTGAAGGGGAGACTGCAGAGACCAACTGAAGGGGACACAGGTGAAACCAGTTGGGCAGTTCCAGTACAAGTCCAAGCTTGCTGCACTCTCCCATCCCCCAACTGTCAGAACTGCGAACCTCCAAAGAAAGCATTCAGCTGCCAGTGGCAGGGCATCCAGCACAGCTGATCAGAGAACCAGATCCACAGCACAAAACAGAGGGATCGAGGTGGGCACTCAGAATTAGTGAGATTTGAAGCTACCTCAAAAGGTAATGAGGCCGACTGACAAAAAAGCAGGTACATAGGCCTGCACTGGAAGTGTTAATCTTTCTTTCTATGTCAGGGCAGGTTATAGGTTACATATTTGTGGTTCAATTAAGCTATATTTGCAGGTTGACTATTGTTGCCTTTGATGCTTTCAGATTCATAGGGCTTCTGTCTTTTTCTTCTGTCATGATTGGGGGCAAGGTCTGAGTCAGACCCATGCTGACCTGGAACCCATTTCAGAACAGAAATCTCAACCTCCCAGCTGACAGGAGGCATTATGGATTTTGACTTTATAAGGTTTGTTTCAATCCCCACACTTGCACACTCTACACTGGTTTTTATTAAATGTGTATATTGCTCAGTTGAATTTTAGAATTTTGCCAGTAAATTGCTCCAGCCAGCCCACTAGAATACTTACTAGCAGCAAACTCAACACCTAGGATTACTTCTGCAGTTGGATTGGGGTATAAAAGCTACACTTGGCACCTTAAACTCTTACTCTGAAGGTACATAAAGTTGGATTTCCAAGTCTAAGAGTACCACAGATAATTAGAATACGCAAGCATCAAATCAATTCAGACTGCAAAAACTGCTACATTATAATATAAGAAACACAAAGAATCAAGACGATACAATCCCAACAAAAATTATAAATCCATTAGAAATAACCCCCAATGAGAAGGTTTTAAAAAGATGAAATACCTGACAAAAATTCCAAAATAAAAAGATTTTATCTATATTCAAAGAAATCAAAGAAGAAATCAAAGGAATCAAAGAAGAAAACAAAGTAATTAAAGAACAAAACAAACTCCTGAAGGAATTCCAGGAGAACACAGAAAACCAGCTTAATGAAATAAGGAAGGTCATTACAAGCCATGACTAAGGAAATAGAAATGCTGAAGAAAAACCAGGCAGAAATACTAGCACTGAAAAACTCAGTAAAACGAATAAAAAACTCAGTGGAAAGTCTCAATGGTAGAATGGATGAAGGAGAGAACAGAATATCTAAACTAGAAGAACAGGGGGCTGATCTAATACAGCCCAACAAAGAGAAAGACAAGTTAATGGGAAGGTATGAATGGGAATTTAAAGATATTTGGGACACTATGAAAAGATCAAACATAAGAACTCAGGGTATAGAAGAAGGAGAAGCATTTCAATCCAAAGGTAGAGTAGGCATTTTTAACAAAATCACAGAAGAAAAATATCCTCAAATTGGGAAAGAAATGCCAATACAGATACAGGAAGCTAATAGAACACCAAACAAACAAAACCTGGAAAGAACCTTTCCTTGCCATGTTATAATTAAACTACTAAACATGGAAACCAAAGAAAATATATTGAAAGCAGTTCAAAAATGCAAGTCACCTATAGAGGCAAACTCATCAGGATAATAGCAGATTACTCAACACAGACTTTAAAAGCCAGAAGGGCTTGGAATGATGTATTCCAAGTTCTGAAAACTGTCAACCAAGATTACTTTATCCTGCAAATCTATCCAAATTGAAGGAGAAATAAGGGCATTTCACAACAAAAACAGGCTGAAGGAATTTAGGACAACTAAGCCAGCTCTACAGAAAATACTTGAAGGAATCCTTCACGCTGAGGAGAAAGCAAAGCACACACATGAAGAAATGAAAAAAATAAACCATATTCAAATAACACTTAAAACAAGAGAGTAAAGGAAAAACAGGAATCACTACAAAACAAGAAGAATGGCGAGAATAAACACATACCTTTCAATAATAACTCTTAACATCAGTAGCCTCAATGCTCCAATCAAAAGACACAAGCTTGCAGACTGGATTAAAAGGCAAGATCCTTGCCTCCAAGGAACTCATCTCTCAATAAAACATAACCTGGTCTTAGGGTAAAAAGATAGAAAATGGTATTTCAAGCAAATGGGCATAGGAAACAAGCAGGGGTTCCTATCCTAATATCTGCGAGAATAGACTTCAAACCAACATTAGTGAGGAAAGATAAATAAGGTCACTTTATACTGATTAAAGGAACACTCCAACAGGAGGACATTATAATCCTAAACATATATGCACCTGTAGCAGATAACTTCCGGTTCACTGACATGAACTTCCAGTCCAGGCACAGTTATGGAGGAAGGGATATTTATTGAAGCTTATAGATCCAGGAAAAGTTCATACTGGCAGAAGAAGCTGGCCTACTTTCACAGGACCAAACACAGAGAAAGAAAACACAAGCCAAAAGCCACACAGCACAGCACACTTTAGGAACTCCAACTAGGCACACTTTGCATATCTTTAGGTTAAAATCTCAAAGCCACCACCACACCTTAAGATCCACCCAGTGACACTGCCTCCAGCCAGGTGGCTGTAAATGCAAACTATAAACTAATAAAACACTGAATATATTGGGGGCCATCTATTCAAACTACCACAGTACCTAAACTGGGGTCTCCCAATTTCATTAAACACTATTAGACTTAAGGTCACAGAAAACGCCAAACACAATTGTAGTGGGTGACTTCAATACCCCACTCTCATCACTTGACAGGTCATCCTGGCAAAAAATAAATACAGAGATATCTGGATTAAATAATGTCATGGAACAAATGGACCTACCAGGTATATACAGAACATTCCATCCAAATGCTGCAGAATATACATTTTTCTCAGCAGCATATGGAACATTCTCCAAAATAGATCATATATTAGGACACAAAGCAAAAAATTTTTTTTTTTTTTTTTTTTTTTTTTTTTTTTTGAGGTAGGGTTTCACTCTAGTCCAGGCTGACCTGGAATTAACTATGTAGTCTCAGGGTGGCCTCGAACTCTCGGCGATCCTCCTACCTCTGCCTCCCGAGTGCTGGGATTAAAGGCATGCGACACCACGCCCGGCTACAAAGCAAATCTTAACAAATATAGGAAAATTGAAATAATCCCTTGTACTCTATCTGACCACAATGGGATTAAACTGCAAATCAGCAACAAGAAAAACTACAGAGCATACAGAAATTCATAGAGATGAAACAGTACACTATTGAATGATGAATGGGTCATTGAAGAAATGAAAAAGGAAATCAATAGGATCAACTAATGATGACAATACAACATCCCAAAAACCTTTGGGACACAATGAAGACAGTCCTAACAGGGAAATTTATAGCTCTCTGTGCCTATATTAAGAAATTAGAGAGTTCACAAGTAAACAATTTAATGCTTCACCTTAAGGCCCTGGAAAAAGAAGACAAACCAAAAAGAAGAAACAATAAAGGTTAAGGCAGAATTAATGAAATAGAAACAAACAAACAAACAAAAAACAAAACAAACAAACAAACAAAAAAACAATCCAAAGAATCAATGAAACGAAGGGTTCTTTGAAAGGATAAACAAGATTAATAAACCCTTAGCAAATCTGACCAAATGAAAGAGAGAAGAGACAAAAATTAATAAAATTAGAGATGAAAAGGCACCATTACAAAAGATACCAAAGAAATTCAGAAAATCATAAGGACATACTTTAAGAATATATATGCCTCTAAGTTTGAATATCTGAAAGAAATGGATGATTTCCTTGATTCACATAAGCTACCAAAATTAAATCAAGATGAGGTAAACAATTTAAATAGACCTATAACAAGTATGGAGATACAAGCAGTTATAAAGTCTCCCAACTGAAAATCATCCAGGTCCAGATGGATTCACTGGTGAATTTTACCAGACATTCATGAAAGAACTAACACCACTGCTTCTCAAACTTTCCCCCAAAATAGAAAAGGAACAAATTCAACCAAACTCCTTCTATGAAGCCAGCATTACCCTGATACCAAAACCTGACAAAGACAGAACAAAAAAAGAAAATTACAGACCAATCTCCTTTATAAACATACTTGCAAAAATTCTCAAGAAAATATTGGCAAACAAAATACAACAATATATCAGAAAGATTATTCACCCCAACCAAGTTGGCTTTATCCCAGAAATGCAGGGAAGGTTTAACATATGCAAATCGATAAATGTAATACACTATATAAATTGACTGAAGGACAAAAATCATCACATGATCATCTCAATAGATGCAGAAAAGGCATATGAAAAAATCCAACATGCCAACATGGTAAAAGTATTAAAGAAACGGGGAATAGAAGGAACATATCTCAACATAATAAAAGCTATTTAGGACAAACCTACAGCCAACATAATACCAAATGGGGAAAACTTGAAGCTTTTCCACTAAATTCAGGAACAAGACAAGGGTGTCCACTGTCCCCACTTTTATTTAATATAGTACTGGAAGTCTTAGCTATAGCAATAAGGCAAGAACACACATAAAAGGGATACAAATTGGAAAGGAAGAGATCAAATTATCATTATTTGCAGATGATAGGATTCTATGTATAAAGGACCCTAAAGACTCTACCAGCAAACTATTAGAGCTGATAAACACTTTTAGCAATGTAGCAGGATACAAAATAAACACACAGACATCAGTAGCTTTCCAACATATTAACAACATATGGAGGATGAAATCAGGGACTCTCTCCCATTCAAAACCGCCTAAAAATTAAAGTATAATGGAATAAACCTAACTAAGGAAGTGAAGGATCTCTACAATGAGAACTTTAAAACACTCAAGCAAGAAATTACAGAAGACACTAGGAAATGGAAAGACATCCCACGTTCTTGGATTGGAAGAATCAATACTGCGAAAATGTCAATCTTTCCAAAAGCAATGTAAACATTTAATGCAATCCCAATTAAAATTCCGAAAATGGCATTCTTCACAGAAATAGAAAAAACAACCTAAAAATTCATTTGGAAGCCTAAAAAAACCTCAAATAGCCAAAACAATTTTCAATAACAAAAATAAGGCTGGTGGTATCACCATACCTGATTTTAGGCTATATTACAAAGCCTTAGTAACAAAAACAGCATGGTGCTGGTACAAAGATAGACACGTAGGTCAATGGAACAGAACAAAGGACCCAGATGTTAATCCAGGCAGCTACAGCCATCTGATTTTTTACAAAAATGCCAAAAATATTCATTGAAAAAGATAGCCTCTTCAACAAGTGGTGCTGGGAAAACTGAATATCTATATGTAGAAGGATGAAAACAGATCCTTGTCTTTCTCCATGCACAAGAAACAAGTCCAAATGGATCAGAGACCTTAATATCAGACCTGAAACTCTGAAACTGCTAGAGGAAAAAGTAGGGGAAACCCTTCAACATATTGGCACAGGCAGTGACTTTCTGAATATAACCTCAATTGCTTAGGAAATAAAACACTAATCAACCACTTTCTCATGAACCAATTTCTCATGAAGTTACAGTGTTTTTGTACAGCAAAGGACACTGTGAATAGAGCAGAGACAACCTACAGAATGGGAGAAAATCTTTGCAAGCTATACATCTGACAGAGGATTAATATCCAGAATATACAAAGAATTCCAAAACAAAACAATAAGAAATCAAAACACCCAATTAAAAAATCGGTGATGGAACTAAATAGAGAGCTCTCAAAAGAAGAAGTCCAGATAGCAATATAAACATCTAAAAAAGTGTTCCACATCCTTAGACATCAGGGAAATGCAAATTAAAACTACTTTGAGATTCCATCTCACTCCTGTCAGAATGGCTATCATCAAGAAAACAAATGACAATAAATGTTGACTATTGGTGAGAAAGTAGTCTGGTACAGCCATGTGGAAATCAGTGTGGAGGTTCTTGAGACAGCTAAAAATAGATTTACCATATGATCCAGCTATAGCACTCCTAGGCAAATATCTTAACGACTCTTCTCACTACCTTAGAGATACTTGCACAACCATGTTTATTGCTGCTCTATTCACAATAGCTAGGAAATGGAACCAGCTTAGATGTCCCTCCACAGATGAATGGATAACAAAGATGTGGTATATTTACACAATGGAGTTCTATTCAGTGGTAAAGAAAAATGAAATTATGAAATTTGCAGAGAAATGGATGGATCTGGACAAGATTATACAAAGTGAGTTAACCAGGCCCAGAAAGCCAAACATTGCATGTTCTCTTTCATACATGGATCCTAGCTACAAATGTTTAGACGTGTGTGTGAGCTGGAACCAAAAATTGGTAGCAGAGGCCAGTAAGCTGGAAAAAGGCTATAAGGGAGGTAGGAGAGGGAAGGTCTTTAGAGGATGGTATTGTATATATGTAAGTAGAAGAACAGATTACAGGGAGCGGAATGGCCTAAGTGAAGCCAGGGGAAGAGATTGAGAAGAGAAGGGTGGGGGAGGGTCAATCAAAATTCAAGATACTCTGAATAAGACACACGAAAGCCTACTTTTTTGGATAATGGCATATTCAGAAGCCATAGATTGCTACTAGAAAATTTTCAGTGCCAGGGATGGGATACCTTCCAGTGAGTTGTTGGCAAGGGAGGTCCCTGTTGCCTCCAAAACATTAAAGGCTATTGCCAAGGCCCTTGGTTTCCCATGAGTAACAGATGGTAAGACTCTATTGCTGAAGACTTCACATGTCTGGGTGGCAAGGTCACTGAGACATCAAGTTGGTATGGAGCTGAAAACCTTTTCCTTATAGACCAGCCAAATGAAAGCTGGAAAATGCTACGTTGCATGCAGCCTTATGGGAGACAGAAATCAATAGCGGTGAAAACAATGGACACTGGAAGCCTCAAGTTTGGCCAAACAGGCCAAATGACCAAACGGGTGCAAGAGTGGCATGTCTGGTCTGGGGGAAATCAACTGCTCTCTAATTGGACCGGCAGCCCGCTCTACAGGAGGGAATACATGCCAGGTACTGAAAACCTAATCAAAAGCCTATGGCAGGGGAGGTCATGAGCCTTAGGGGTATAAACCCTGCTCTTGTGTGGCTACATGCATATATTATGCTCACCAAGCTGCCCTGAAAGCACTACATTTAATGTTCACATTCATATATTAATGCTACTCTCACTTTTGGTTAGAGAAGCTTCTCTTTTCAGATGGTGGTGACCACTGGGATGATCCAAAAGGCAACAGAATACTGAGAAGAAGGGATGGAGGAATGTCCAACACTCAACATCACACCCTCCAAGGCTCAGGGTCCATTGCAGAGGAGGCCGAAAGAATCTAAGAGCCAAAGGAAGGGTACCACTCCTTACGATGCAAATTTCCGGACAAAAATTGGCTTTGATATCCATGACCTCGCAGTGCCTACCAAGACTTTCACAAGACCCTCATAATAGGAGGAAAAGACAATGACATTAAAAGAGATTAATGGAGAAAGGGAGGGGATATGATGGACAGTGGAGTTGTAAAGGGGAAAGTGGGGGAGGGGAGTGGAAGGGGAGGGAATTACCATGGTTTTTTGTCTATAAGTATAGAAGTTGCAATAAAAAAATTTTTTTAAAAGAGTATAACCCGCTGGGCGTGGTGGTGCATGCCTTTAATGCCAGCACTCGAGGGGCAAAGGTAAGAGGATTGCCATGAGTTCGGGGCCACCTTGAGATTACAGAGTGAATTCCAGGTCAACCTGAGCTAGAGTGAGACCCTACATAAAAACCAAAAAAAAAAAAAAAAAAAAAAAGAAGAAAAAAGAGTATAACCCAATGGGAAGATGGCCAATCTGCAGTATGTTCATACAATAATGCTCTCAATTTAAAAACTGCTGGCGTCAAAAGAGGTTAGAGGCAACGTGTTTCTACTTTACAACCTGCTTAAGACAGTTCCAAACACTGAGAAGCAGTTTCTTCTCAAGCTCGTCTTTGAAGCAATTTACATAAGCTAACAACCAATATCTAGTTATATTATTTCATTGACATTTACTACCACCAGCATCCCACAGGGATCTCTAATATACCATCCACAACAACCAAGATATGAAACTAGCCTAGATCCCTATTAGTCAATAAATATATGAAGAAAATGTGGATATATACATATGGAGTTTTATTCAGTCGTAAGAATGAAATCATGACATAGGAAAATAAATGGAATTAGAGATTATCATGCTAAACAAAATAAACCAGACCCAGAAAGACAAATATTGCTTATTTCCTTTCATACGTAGAACCTAGGTTTAAATATATGATACAAAAGTAGGAAGGAAACTATGTAGGGGGAAGAAAGAGGAAAGAGGGAAATGAGAGAACGCAGGAAGGAAAAATGACAAGTATTACATGCCTTCTTTCATAAGCAAAACCTTGATTTATATATGTAATGAAAACAGAATGGTGAGTACTTGGTAAGGGAAGAGTTTTAGTAGGGGTGATGGGGTGAATATGAGTATGTCCACCTCAAAAATGACATAAAGGTGTGAGACATGAAGGACCCCATTATTTTGTATATTCACTAAAAAGAATGAAAAAAAAAAAAAAAACCCTTCTACTATAAGCTGCCCACTTATTTGACCATTCTAATTTTAATTTGTTGGGAAAAGCATAGCCTTTTAAGGTTATTACACTTACTTTAAGGATTTATAAGAGAACTGACTCTTCAGTGGCTCATTTAGTGATCCCCATTTAAAACGCCAAGGGACAAGCTTTCTTTAAGTCCTAGGAAAAGCTCTGTTCCTCCTAGAATGTTGTGGTATTACCTCTTGCCCCAAGGCCAAGACTTAACTCAGTGGTTCTTGGAAGGGTATTGTGGCACTTGGAGCAGAACAACCCTACATGTGGGATTCCCCATGCTACCCTCTGTCCAGACATCAATGGCAGCTGGGGACTCAAGTCACTGTGGCCACCCAAACTACCCACACACATTTGTAAAAGCACGAATTGAAAAATTACGGTTTATTTCCTTTGTGTGGTTCACTAGAAAATTCCAATGTGCCATGTTAATAAAATATCTAAGTAGAATACTATACTCTGTTCATCTGTGCCCTACCTGTCCCCTAGTCATGAACATTTTCTTATTTCTCTGATCGTGAATTTTGCTTTTCCCTCTGATTTTACTGTTAGGATCATTCAAAACCCAGGTGTGGCACAAATAAACAATGACAGCTGAAAACTCAGAAGGATATCCTCTGGCTTCATTCTTATAAATACTGAGTTAAACCAAAATGGAGCGACCAATGAGACTAGTTATCCAGACGGCCAGGTCACATGGATACTGGAAATCAAACTTGCAAGGCAAGCACTTTACAGACTGTGGTATCTCTGCAGCCCAGAGCATGTCTTTTCATCTCTTACTTATAAAATCAAAACTACTCCTCATTTAGTGCTAAGGTATTAATACTGAGTAATATGCCACAGAAAATATTTTTTAAATCTCTGATGAAAATGACTATGAATAAACAAAAATTATCACATTTATATAGGGCTTCATTTTCATACAAAAATTTGAAACAGAAAGAGCCCATAGGAAATATTTATAACTTTAATATTATAAAATACTTTTATATAAAGCCAGGTTTGAGATTTTAGCTCAAAAAGTTTGTTTACATGTGGGTGAAGTATGTATGGTGTGATGTATGTGCAAATGCATGGACCTGTTGTGCATGTGAACAGAGGCCAGAGAAGAATGTTGGAGGTCCTCCTCTACCACTCTTCCGCTTCTTTCCTTGAGTTGGAGTCTCTCACTGATCTGGAGCTACTGTTTTCTTGGTCAGAATGGAGATCAGGAGCCCCAGTGATTCTCCAGACTCTGCTTTCCACGGGACTGTATTTACAGGTGCGTGCGTGCGTGTGCGCGTGCGTGCGTGTGTGACTACACTGAGCTTTTCTTTATGTGAGCGCTGAAGAATAGAACTCAGAATGGCTCAGGCCCTTTCAGGTTTTCATGCTTATGTGGCAAGTGCTTTTACCCAGCTAAGCCATCTCCACAGTCCCAAATGAAAACCTTCTGAGAAAGTCTAATTCCATGCTTTTCTTTTCCAAGTGAGCAGTAGTAGTCTCGGTTCCAATTTAGTTGTACAATTCCCTCAGAATGTTCCACATTTGGGAGAGCAAAAGCACATTTTGTAAAGGGAAATTATTAGTTAACTCAGTACTGTTATGCATTTTCAGATTTGATTTGTTATTCAATCCCAAACATCTTCAGTGATTACAGTTCACTGAAGTGTTTTGGCTTTTCACTTAACAGTTTTAGTAACAACTTCTGAGTAGAGAAGACCCTACTGGGCAACTTTTGTGAAAAGTGAGTTGAAGGGTACACTTTCTTACCTTAGGACTGCAAACAGCTATGTTAGCGGGAAGCTGGGAGAACTGCTTCAACTCAAACACGTCACGGGTTGCCCATCGGCTCATATGATTTTCAGCTTTGCTTGATCCAATGACATTCTGGTTTGAGTGAATATAAGCCACTTCCTGAACACCATCTAGAAGGCAATGATTACCATGTGATTCATCATTGTGAAGCAATATGGTTCTAGGTGTACTTTTAAAGCTAGCGATGTCACACCAAAAGCAAGTGATGCTTAGTTTTTATCTTTTATATTTTACTTTTTTTTTTTTTTTTTTGAGGTAAGGTCTCATGTAGCCCGGGCTGGCTGTGAACTTGCCCATGAACCTCCGAAGTGCTGGGACTATAATCATGCTGATTACCCCCCATCCAGCCTATTTTATTTTTCATATTTTATTTTTCAGACAGGGTCTCACTATATAGCTCAGGCTAACCTTAAACTTGCAAGCCTTCTGTCTTAGCCTCCTACTATGTCTATTTATTTATTGTTATGATGATGATATTTTTTGAGACCAGGTCTCACTCTGTAGCCCAGGCTGGCCTAGAACTCAAGTGATCCTCCTGCCTCAGCCTCCCCAGTGCTGGAATTATAGGTGTGAGCCACTGTACCCATCTTGATTTATTTTTAATCTTCAAGAAATAGATTTAATTTTTATTTTAGCATCACAATTATTTTTTTTGAAAACAAAGGCATTAAAATATGTTGGTTTAGGTTTATTTGGAAGTTATTTCTCCTTTCATCAATATGAGAATGGCTGAGATTGAGTAACAATCTTTAAATTTACTTCCGACATTGAGATTTTGGGCCATGGGAAAGTTTACTCACTTAGAAGCTGTGGGCTTATCTGTTCCTTTCCTTGAACATGAACTTGAGTCTGGTGATAGGGAGGATCATCGGGTTTGTGACTCAGGGATGCATTTGGTTGGCTTCACTCAGCTTTACTGTTTGTATTTTCCTTTTTTTTTTTTTTTTTTTTTTAAACATATGCCCAGAGAATGTCAAGATGGGAGCTTTTTAGGAAATGAAAAAATCAAACAAACAAAAAAACAAAAATGGAAAACTCATAGCTTTTATTTGAAGGGGGTTTTAAAATTGGCTGTGGTTTTTATTGCTTTGCTTCTAGGCACCAATAATTTATTTTGAAAAGGTGGTCATAAAGAGAATGAGGCCTGCAAGTCTCCCCCTCAGGCAGCTCTGGCCACGAAGCCTCAACTTCGACTCCAGCCCTGGTGCTGCTTCTGCCAAGCTTCTCCCAACCAGGAAGAACTGCCAGTCATGCAACCTAAGACGCCACTAAACAATACAATGGAAAGAATCAACAGCAAATTTCAAAACACCAGGTAGTACACATGGCAGTTTTAAAACTCTCACAAGTATTCTTCTGGTAGCATTTTTCTCAGAGTTCTCTTGATTTTGATAATAAATCTTAGGCATTATACATAGTAGCATTTGTTCCACACTGTTAACACCTTTAGTAGTTAAAAAACAACAACAACAACAAAAAAAAAAAACACAAAACTTTAACTGATTATCTAAAACCTAGTTTATGTGGAATGGGAAAATGTTTCAGTCAACAAAGTGTTTGCTGTTCAAGCATGAGGGCATGAGTTTAGATCCCTAGGACATATGTAAATGCGGGTGGGTGGAGTGGCCCACCTATAATCCCAGCACTCAAGAGGTGGAGATGGGATTCTGAGGCAAGCTGACTAGCTAGACTAGCTGAATTGGTGAACTCTGGGTTCAACTGAGAGACTCTGCCCCAGTAAATGAAATGGCGAGCAATAGAGGAAGATACCCAATGATCACTTCTAGCCTCCACATGCACACACACACACACACACATATACAAAAATAGTCTGTGTAACAATTCCTAAACCCTATAATTTCACTGTGGTACAAAAACCAAAGGATAGTCCCCGTATTTATAATGGTATGTATCATCATACATTTCACAATGAGCTTTTAAATGAGATATTAACCATAAAAGAAAATCGAACATGTAAATAAATCAAATGCAACAATTAGGGTGTGTCTAAAAAAATCTTTGCTTTTACAAGTTTCCTTCACATATTTTTTTGGTAAATGAGTCAGACACATGTAAAGCAATATTAATTATGTCTTATGTGACTAATCAGATCTGGACAGAGTCTGGTGGCAGGAAAGCAATGTTCCAATCCCTCTGAATAAGTGTGTGAAGCCAGTCAGCAAGTAGACAACAAAAGAAACACCCATGGGCAACACTACAACCAAATTAGACAAGATACTTTGTGAAATCTGAAGCATAAGCAAATGGGGTCAATCCACCAATGGCTACAAACTTTACAAGGTGTCTGGGTCTGTATGAAGAAAGGAAGCAACAGGATGACATTTGATAGACCTAAGGACAGAAGACTCCAAGAGAGTAAATGCCAAGAGGTATTTGCTGATTTAGTGGGCCAACTAGAGGTCAGCAGCAACAGGGTGGCATGTGACAGGACAGGCATCTAAGGACAGGAGACCAAGACAGTAAATACCAACAGGTATTACTGGCACAGTGGGCCATCTAGAGGTCAGTAGCTTCGGGGAAAGTTCTCTGCTTACAGTGAGGTCTGAGAGGACTCTCCAGCAGGGCTCTTGCCCATGCTAGAACCCAGCAAAGAGGAGACATGAAGGGAGGTGATCAGAGTGAGCAGGGTCACGAGATTAAGTAGCCAGCAGAAATAATTTCCTATAAAAATGAGTAAGAGCTGGGCGTGGTGGCACATACCTTTAATCCTGGCACTCAGAAGGCAGAGGTAGGATTGCTGTGAGTTCGAGGCCAGCCTGGGACTACAGAGTGAGTTCCAAGTCAGACTAGGCTAGAGTAAGACCTATTTAAAAAAAAAAAAAACAGGGGGGGGGGAGAGAGCTGGAGAGATGGTTCTACAGTTAAGGCACTTACCTGCAATGCCTAACAACCAGGTTCGATTCCCCAGTACCCATGTAATGCCAGATGCACATGGTGGTGCATACATCTGGAGTTCTTTTGCAGTGGCTAGAGGCCCTGGCACATCCATTTCTCTCCAGCCCTCCCTCCCTCCCTCCCTCCCTGCAAATAAATAAAATGTTTTAAAAATGAGCAAAAGAGGGCTGCAGAGATGGCTCAGCAGGTTCACAATGCTTGCTATAAGTATGAAGGCCCCAAAGGGCCCATGACCACCTGGGTTCAATTCCCTGAGACCTATAACTCCAGTCCTGTTAGGAGGATCACTGGGGCTCACCAAAGGTGCAGCTGTATGTTTAGAGACAAACGGTCTCAAGAAAACATGCAGATAAGCTACAGAGGGCAACTGACACTCTCCTCTGGCCTCTTGGTGTCTGTGAACAGAGTGTATCTGCATTTTCACATGTATACACTCCCCCCGCCACACACACCACAGGCAAAACAAACAAACAAAAACCCTCAAACCCCTGGAGAGATGGCTTAGTGTTTAAGGCGCCTGCTCGCTAAGCCTAAGAATGTCAGTGCCAATCTCCAGGTCCCACGGTTAGCCAGGTGCAAAGTGACACAAGGGTGCAATGCTGCACTTGCCCACAAGGGGGCGCGTGCATCTGGATTTTGTTTGCAGCGGCTGAGAGGCTGCTGGCGCACCCATCTCTATCTGTCTTCCTCTCCCTATCTCTCTGTGTCTCTCTCCAAAATAAAAATAAATAAAAAACAAAACAAAACAAAACAAAAAAACCCAAACCAAACAAACAAAACAACCAGCAAGAGAAAAGTATCAAGGTTAAACTAAAAAACAAGCAATAGAATAACATCCCTAGCAGGAGAACATGCCAGAAAGATGTGCTCACAAAACCAGGAGCAATTTCAAAGTGAGGTAAGAGTCTTTAAGGTAATGAAAAAGTCATGAATCAACAACATAAAACATAAATTAAGTCCAAAATGACAGAATGTCTTGCAAAGGCTTAGAAATTTTAAAAAATGTCTTCATAAATGAATAAATTAGAAGGAACATAAGGAAAACAGTGTTTCCAGCCATCCTATTGTGGTGGTATTGCCATTTTATTCTTTGAATATTATATAAAACAAATGAGCATTTTTGGGACATTATAATTAAATCATTCCCGTATGCCTGTGAACCAAAGTTCTCAAAATGAAAGAAACAGTATTCAAATATAATAGAGAAGAAAAAAGGGAACTAAAAGCTCTGTAACTCAAGTATCAATACAGAAGTATAAATACAAGCTTATGAGCTATTTTCATCATCACATATAAATGTGTATATATGTATATACATATATAAAATCTTATAGATACAAAAGTATAAATATGAATATATACATATTAATATATATACACTAATATTCACATAAACATCTCAGTATTGAAAAGTCTCAAAAATAATAACCATGCTAGTAGTGGCAAGACTATGCCTTGAAATATAATTTGTTTCTAAAAGAAACCAACACTTCTTGAGGAAATGACTAATTCCAGGTTTAGGGTAGAAAATGTATGACATGATCCTGGTATACCTTATAATTCAAGCTAAAGATGAAGTTTTCATGCCTCAAAGAGCTCAGGAACCAAAGTGCTCATGTTAAATGGCTACCTGTGGCCAGAGGTGGGATAACTGCGTCCTAATATACCCATTATTAATTAATATTAATAATATTAATCAACTGATAGATCAAGACCCATTTCTAAAGATAAATAAATAAAATAGAAGTACTGTAAGTAATAAAGTGAGAAAAGCAGAAAACATTTTGCTAGAATGAATAAGTACATGACATGAACATTAAATGCTACTGGTTGCTAAGATCACAAGGTGAGAAGAGCAACACTTCCTGCCTCAAGAGTTTTGTCCAAAGGAAATGAACCTGAGTCTCATCTAGTCTTAAAACCAACTGCTCACCTGCAGGTAATAAAGAAGGACAGGGGAACATGTCTGATGGTACCAAGAACCCATGATCAGCAAAACCCAGATGGGGGAAACTCCCTAAGTAAGCTGGATGGCAATGAAAGGGCTTGAGGGGAATTCCTAAAGGCTAAGAGATGACAGAAAGCAAAGGGACAAGACTAAACTATAACATCTTCTGATACACATTTACGTGATAAAACCGTAACAAGCAAGGGCTCATTGTAAAAGTTAGAATTAACTGGTAATGATGGAGCAAAAAGGCTGTGATTTGGGTGAGGAAGATGGCAGAGCTCTCTAGCTTCTTCTAGGTAGTCTTCCCTTTATCCTAGCACTCATTTTCCTTTTTGTGCCTCACCACAGTATCTTCATTTAGAACTACTTTATAAGCTAGAATAATCTATAGAACTATTTGTGTTTAATAGTTATCTAAAGAAAAGTTTTCAGAATATGTCTATAGTTACCTAAAATTTTATCCATGGAGTCATACATCTGTTCTTGACTGACAGCTTTTTCACTTGAAAATCTCACTGGTTTTCTTGGTAGGAAAGCACTGGTTTTCTTATCACAGCTCAGCAATTTAGGGGAGAAATTAATTTTGCCCTTTACAGTCTTTGCCCTGTGGCTGTCAGATAAACTGTCATCTGAGGACCAGGAATCATCAGTACACTGAGAGCTGTGGCCCTCCTCTGCCCGTGGATGGTTTGCTTTCTCTACTTCACATTGTTCCCCTTTGTTTTCCTGTTTTTTCTTAAACCTCAAGGAAGTAGGACCTCTTTGCTTTCTTACTCTTGACTTGGGAGACATTTCAATGTCATCAGATTCATCACTGATATCATCAGGACCTTTTCTTTTCATAAAAGATTTCAGAGTCTTCTTGGAAGATGAGTGTTTGTCATGAGCCTGTCCGTTGTCACTACTGTGTCTTACAATTATTGGGGTTTCTGCTTCGGAATTTTCAGATTTGTCTAAGAAAGACCTAAATCGTATGCGTCGGTTGGGGAGCTTCTGGGCTGTGTACTGTGTGGGACAGATGACGTTGCTGTCTTCTGACTCTGGGTCATTCTGTGAACCGTGATACTGTCCAGCTGCATCAAAATCTGTCTCATCATCAGACTCAGAAGAAACATTCTGTTCTAAAACCTCACTTTTATCAAAAACACATTTTTCACTTGGATTCAGGATGTTATCTAATTTCAGATGTTCTGAAGTATAAACAGAGTCCTGGGTTTCCTGACAACCAGCATGTTGGGCTTCTGCTACAAGGCACGTGGGCTGCTCATCAGAGCTTTCATCATCAGAGGCAGAAGTTCCAACACTGTCCTCCACTGCTGGACATTGTGCCTCAAACAGTCTGGAGAAACCACACTGGAGTAAAGTAAGCTGTCCTGAGGAACCTGGCACTTTCCTGGAATCAGGCACTTTGCTTTTAGTAGTCTTTACTTCCGAGCTTCCCATGGATTCATCATCACTAAAGTCACTGGAGAGATCACAAACCTCCCTTGCCACTGGCTCTGCTGGACCTTCTTGTCCTTCAGGTTCTGGACAGCCAGGCTCTCTGTGCTGCATAAAAGGCAAAGATGGAAACATTAGAAAACATCACAATAAGAGCTGCGTGGTGACAAATGCCTGTAATCCCAGCAAGGGGAAGGTGGAGGCAGGAGGATCAGGAGTTCCATTCATTTAAAACATGAAATCCAAGGCCAGTTAACGCTACATGATATATCCCCTATAAAAACCTAACCAGAAAAAAACCAAAATACTAAAGAAAAGTCACAATATCATAGCTTCAAATCTATCACAGTAGAGGAGAATTAACATTGGGATAATCTAAATGTGTATCACTTAGTACTTGCTGAAAGTACAACATGTTTAATATGTAAATGTAAAGAATTTAATACTGTTTGGCTCAATCTTTTCTCTTTTAGTATATGCAATTTTCATAAATAAATGTGTAAACTAGGAAACCATGTGATCAAATCATTATAAAGGAAAACAGAGTGAGGCAGTGAATGTCTAAGAAGCAGATTCATAATTCTGCCCACAAAAGTAAAAAGCACACACTGCTGGTTTAGTGAGATCCAGCATGTACTTCTTCTAATCATGCTTTAGGAAAATGAGAAATTTACAGGATTTATTAAAGAACCCACAACTGCAAAGTGGGTGAAGATGCTTAAAAATAACATTCAGAGCCGGGCGTGGTGGTGCATGCCTTTAATCCCAGCACTCGGGAGGCAGAGGTAGGAGGATCACCATGAGTTCAAGGCCACCCTGAGGCTACATAGTGAATTCCAGGTCAGCCTGGACTAGAGTGAGACCCTACCTCGAAAAACCAAAAAACAACAACAACAACAACAACAACAAAAACATTCAGTCAAATGGTATAGTGATCACTTGAAATTAAGAAAATGTGAAGTAAAATAATGAATAAATAATAATAATAAATAATGTGAAGTAAAAAAATGATTGAAAACTGAAACCCAGGGCTGGAGAGATGGCTCAGCGGTTAAGGTGCATGCCTGTGAAGCCTAAGGACACAGGTTTGATTTTCCAAGTCCCACGTAAGCCAGATGCACATGGTGGCACATGTATCTGGAGTTCATTGCAGTGGCTAGAGGCCCTAGTGTGCCCATTCTCTCTCCTTCTCTCTCTCTCTCTCTCCCTCTCTGTCTCTCTAATAAATAAATTTAAAAAAACTAAAATCTTAAAAAAAAAAGAAAATTGAAACCCAGTATTTAATTTTTTTCACACTAATAAAAGTTATGTATGCCTTTCAGTTTCCTAAAACTGAGACTCAATAACATGCTTCTGCCAATATTTTGATATTCACATGTTTATCTAAATTTTAAAAAATGCTCACTCCAAATTCAAGATCACTGAGTTGACATAAACTTATGGTTAAATCTCTAAAACAAGAAAGAGAAAACTAGCAAGAACACTAACATAAAAATCTTCCACATAAATTTCTTACATCTAAAGCATTTTCTGATAAAAATGCAGGTTTGTGGCTATGCTCTGAGAAACTATGAAAGACATTGGAAGATCAAGGACTCAAGTCAAATAAAAAGATGGTCTTAAATCTAGAAAATGATTTTGATATTTGGATTTAATCTACCACACACATTGATGGCCATTTTTCCATTTAATTTGCCACTTTGTAAGATGTTTTTTATGTTCCAGTGGTGCTGTGGCTTGAATATAAAATGTCCTGCCTCCATAGGCTCATGTGTTTGAACACTTGATCCCCAGCTGGTGGTGCTGTTTGGGGAGGCTGTGGAACATTCGAGAGTTAGAGCCTCACTGGAGGAAGTGGGTTTCTGGGGGACAGCCTTGAGATTTAATAGGCCAGCCCTACTTCCTGTTTGCTCTTTGCTTCCTGACAGTGGCTGCAATGTGACCAGCTGGCTTCCTGCTCCTGCGGTTGTGCCTTCCCTCCTGTGATGGACCATATCCCTTAAAAATGTAAGCCAGAATAAACCTTTTCCTCCCTTAAGCTGCTTCCTATCAGGTATCTGGTCACGGCAATGAGTACCTGGACAGTGTGTTGAATTTTGAGTTTATAACTGACATGGTTAAAATTCAATTTGGATCTGAATGCCTGGTGCCTGCTCCTGAAGCTTCTGCTATGAACATTGAATTAGCCTAAATGATCATTTCACTCACAGTCCTGTCACATTGTGTCCTTGGGTTTTTAGAAACATTGTTCTTTTACACATTAACAAAGTGATGGATAAAAGAAAAGAAATGCAAAGCTGTCACAGTACAAATTTCCTGGATGTTGTTAGCTACTGCATGATGTAATACTTACAGTTTCAAGCTTCTGTGCTGGAGGTCCCTCTTTCAGCCATGTGGTGGCTGTCATGATCCCAGCTTCCACTTGTCCTTCTCTCTGTAAGAACCACCAGAAGGGAGACAAACAACTGTGTACAATAGGATAAACACCATCAAGCAAGAGCAATGCCATATAAAGGAGGGAAGTCGGAGTGCACCTTGCTCTGCATTCTTCATATTATTTTTTCATTTGCTAGTTAAGGAACTCACAGACAGTTTCACATAACAAAAAGACTCTTAATTCTTGTTCTAAAGTTTATTTTTACAGATGAAGAAAACTAATAGGTTCCAGCAAACTCTATTAAAAGCACTAATAGGAAGGAGGAATGAAAAAATATACATTTACCCAAAAATTCTATCCCTAATAGCCATTCCTCTATAAGAACTGTAACAAGGACATACTATAACACTTCAAAAATCACAATGTTGGGTGCCTGGCATGGTGGTGCATGCTTTTAATCCCAGCACTCGGGAGGCAGAGGTAGGAGGATCGCTGTGAGTTCAAGGCCACCCTGAGACTACATAGTGAATTCCAGGTCAGCCTGAGGAGGAGTGAGACCCTATCTCAGAAAACAAAAACAAACAAACAAAAACAATCACAATATTGGGCATTAAAATCTGATATTCTAAGTCTTATCACTAGTATATATGTTTTTCATATTCACTAAGAAATATTTATTTAAACTTTATGCATAGTAGACACAAAGAATGAGAAGGTCCATCCTAATATGAAACTAAAAACACTAATTACACTCAGGGCTACTACCTCTTTTGGGAAAGTATATGCCCTTTACAGCTTTTAGTATATCATTTAACAGAGGTATGTACAGGTTTATGTTCTAGCATATGAAGTCCTTCAAAAGGCAATCAGTTCTTGTTCCATTTGCTGGGAGAATATGAGGATCACATACAACAATTCTCAGTTATAAACCTCCAACTTGTAAACACAAAGACATACCCATCTCCTGTGGCAGTGGGCTGGAATCCAAGGCAACTAATGAGATTGTCCCCACAGGTCTTCCGACAGTGATGCACAGGTACTTTCCATGCTGGAGGCTGTTACCGTAAGGACTAGAGGCCTCATTCTTGACACTGCCCTATACCTCTTAAGACAGGCAACCAAAAGCACCAGAAAGCCTCAGGTTGCCGAAACTCCTTTATAATACATAAATACCAACTCCAGTTTTCAGGTGCTTAGGTCAAACACCTTGTAGCCATTTTTGACGTCTTTATTTTTGTCATAATCTGCATATAACTCACTCATTAACAAATGTCAACCCACCTGCATAATACAGAATGCAGCACTTCTCATGCCATGTGCCACTGTCACCCACGCCGAAGTCACCAAGTGCATTATATTATCCTAGAGGGCTTTTTGCTTCTGTCCTCTGAAAGGTAACCTTAGTACTGACTTCTAAGCCTAATTCTTAGTAAACCAGACCATGCCACTATTCCATTCAGAAGCTCCTAGCTTTTGTTTCTGAGTAGATGTCAAAATATTGAGCTGGTCTAACTCTCCGCCACCTCTCACCTCACCTTTTGCTCTCATGCTTGCTGCACTCCAGCCATGTTGCCCAGCAGCCATTCTGAAGTTATGCCAGGCAGACTTCACCCTCAGATACACATCATTTGTTCCCTCCCTCTAAAATGTATTTCCTCTCCTAACCTCTTTCAAGACTCAGACACAATCTTCCCAGTGCTTTGACCACACCATCTGAAACTGCAATGCTTTTTCCTCGTGATGCCCTATGTCCCATTACTATTCTACTTGTAATCCTTATAGCCTAGTACACTATTTATGTGTACTGTTTATTATCTGTAAGTTTCTGGTATGCTCTACTCATTTCTGTGGGTCCAGCTACAAAGAGATGCTCAACAACCCTGTATAAAATGAATCTGCCCAAGATGCTGACATACCTAATAAGCATCTTGAGGATCAGACAATAGGGTAGGATAGGAAGAGAGGGGGGGGGGACACAAAACAGAACCCAAATGGAAAAGGTATCTTAAAATCCTATATCCTGAAAGAGACTAAAAGGTTGAACCTTCATCAGGTCCTTAGAGGGAACACCTGAATCACAGGGCCCTGGAGAGGGTATGATGAAGACTAACTTTAATCTTCTGTTTTTCTCTCTTTCTCCCTCTTCTCTTTTTCTCTTTTATATTACCTATCTTTTTCTTCCTTCTTGTTCCTTGGTGCTGGCCTTTAACTCTCAATACCAGCATGCGGTTAACTTCTACAATGAGCTGTTGATCAAAAATCTGCAAGAAGACAGATTTCTGTCAGAGTACTTGATGACCCACCAAAGGTTAATGGTAAGACCCTACTGCTGAAGACACCATATGCTAATGGTACGTAACATGGAGTGACCTGGCTGGAATCTGGAAGAGAGTCAGTCCCCAGGCAGTTAGCTGGTCTAGTGCCAGAAGATGCTACATGAGTGACTGGAGGAAAATAACCAACATCTATGCAAGCAACTGTGGCTCAAGCTACTCAGTAGCAAGCAACTTGACATGATGTTCACACAAGTGCAATAGTGGCACACAGCCATGGTGGGTAACCAACTGCTCTTGATTTAGCTAACAGATCCGCTCAGTGGAATGGAACTCATAGCTGGAACTGGGAAACAAGTCAGAACCATATCCAAAAAATTAGCCCACTCTCCAATATCAATATCCCACCAATTGTGGGCTACAAAAGGGTCTACATCTATAAAATTATCTCTAAAATAATGATGGTTATCCCATTTATCTGGTGCTGATTTTTCTCTCTGTTGGAGAATTTGCATCTCTTTTTCAGATGGATGCCGAACCTAAGGAGATGGTCAGCCTATCGCACCTCACCAGGCCCCCAGCTGAAGCCATAGAGTAATTTGAGAAATGAGCAAGAGTGCTGCTTTCCTGGTGAACCTGCTACCAACACAAGGCTGAAGGAGATAGACACAGAGAACACTCAACTCCTAGTAAACCACATATCCAGACACAGAGGCTACCAAGACCTCATCACTGAAGTAGACCTAAAACGAACCCAAGATGGCTCAGGGAATTTTGTGGAAGAGGGACCACAAGTTGGGTCATTATGCACACAGACACTACCTCTTCCCCATAACTGATGGCTACCTCCACAATGCACGACCCACATTCCCCAATGAAGAGGGTCCCTTCAGAGGGGGGAGCACAGGGAGGAGGCTATTGATGGCACTGACATGAATGTATTCAATTATGTGCATAACTAATAAAAAAAAGGAAAACCATGGAAGAGGAGGTCAATGCAAAATGGGATCTGCCTCATCATAATTATAAAATTAAAAGTGTAATGGAAATTAAAAAAATTTCCATCTTAGAATATTTTTTTAAAGCTTCTATTATACAAAACTTAGAATAAGATTTTAAAACATCTTTTGGTCAAAATAAATGAATTGAAATGGGCCTGAATAATTTAAATTCTGGTTGATGACAAATGAGTAGTTTTAATTCAAAAATGCCATTTAATATTGAGAAGCAGTGATAGACACAGCAAAGTGTTCAACACCCTTTTCCACCCCCCCCCCCAAAAGGCATGGATGACCCCACCAATAGGAAACAATCCTGAAGGTAAAGCAAGATATGCTTGGACAATCAGTCAATAAGATCAGTTTTTACTTAATAACCTGTCATTCTATTTTTCTTACATAATATTTGTTTAACAAAGGGATAGGTAACTATTTTGATAAAACTTGGAATTAAACTTATCATATATGGCAGAACAGAAAAAAACTAATCTAATGATATTTTTCAGAGACACTGATTTGAAATCAGAAATGTGAACACTGATAGGCTAGGTAATGATGTGACAGGAAAACACTATCTGTGGGGGCAGAGAACTGGAGGAAAAACCCAACTACTAGTAAGAAGAGGAACAGGAACGGATGAGCTCACAAAACAGCATATTTAAATACAAGAAAAAAGCTGCAGAAAATGCAATCATGTTACATTACTTTTCTTTTCTTTTTCTTTTTTTTTTCCTTTTTTTTGGGGGGGGGGTTGAGGTAGGGTCTCACTCTAGCTCAGGCTGACCTGGAATTGACTATGTTGTCTCAGGGTGGCCTTGAACTCATGGTGATTCTCCTACCTCTGCCTCCTGAGTGCTGGGATTAAAGGTGTGCGCCACCACGCCTGGCTCATGTTACAGTTTCTATAAAAGAAAAAGAGGGACTGGAGAGATGGCTTAGCAGTTAAGGCACTTGCCGGCAAAGCCAATGAACCTAGGTTTAATTCCCCAGTATCCACATAAAGCCACATGAACAAGGTGGCACATACATCTAGAGTTTGTTTGCAGAGACTAAAGAATCTGTCGTGCCCATTCTCTCTATCTGCCTCTCTCTCTCTTCTTCTTTCTCAAATCAATCAGTCAATAAATAAAATATTAAAAAAGAAAAAGAGTAGATTTCAGACACTGTGTTAACAGTTGTATTTACAGACTACAAATAACATGGGTATTCTTTCCCATCCAGAAGTGGTCACTGTAAAGGACTACCGAATTTGCTCAGCATATAATTACTGATATTACATGTTTATTATGTAAATGCTCTCTTCCACCTCCCAGCAAGTTAGGAGTTTCTCAAGGACAGGGCAATTCTTCCTGAACTATGTACTTGCTGACTAAATGAAGTATGTTAAGGCTTTTCCACAGAGTCCTAGAAGCCAAGAGAAACAGCCTGAGGTTTTCTCTCTAAGGCTCAGTTTCCTCATCTACGTATTAAGGAGACTGAAAATGATATTCCAGGTCTTTATGCTACTCATATTAATATCAGATGGAAAATAAGTCAATATTCTGTGTTTAGGTACATTAAAGAACTTAAAGATTATTAAAAATGATACAAATAACTCATTTGAAGACTAAGAAACATCTGTATGGTGAGGATGAACACAACTGAGAGAGTCTGAAATATTGGTGTGGAATTTTTATTGGGAACAGAAAACAAAAATCTCCATGAGACACAAGAGAACATCTCAGGGAGTATTTGGTAACTTCTAATCAAAACATATTTTACAGTTTTGTTTATTTAGGAAAATCTTTTTTTTTTAACTTTTCAACTTTAGCAGCTGTTTTCAAAGTAATAAATTTCTCTCTGCCAGTCTGACTGAAATGATCATGGAAGTCTTACACTCTCATATATGGATTTGTATGTCAGAATGTATTATGAAAACTTAGAAGCAGAATTTTTTCCTATTTTTCTAAAAGTAAAAATTCTAAACATACATATTTTTGATTAAAAATATAATTTCTCTGAAAAGGAAATGCTTGTATTTGAAGTTTCCGGAGTGATAAAACTGTATTTTATATATCATTGAAAAGATAGAACAATTTCACACCTCCAGGATGTCCCTTGTAAGACAAGACCCTTGAGATCTTAGTTTGAAGAGGTTATGGATGCCAAAAAGCTCTCCTCGATGCTCTCTTGATCCTTGAACTGCTTCAAAATACCGCTTGGCATTTTCACTTCCAACCACTGCACAGTGAAGTTGCTAAAACAGAAAAAATACAAGATAGTTTTTAAGTGTTTGCTCCAACAACATGTCAGAATTTCCTGGCATGTCCAGTATATACACAGCCTTTGCTGGAGCCAGCTGAATCTCCTTAGGGAGGAAATTTTGTTTTATTTCCCTGGCAGATGTTGCCATGATGGAGGAGTAATAATAATCTGGCCATCTTGCTGAAGCTGAGATCTTACATTTCCTACTTTGTTTTCTAACTACTGAGTCAAGATTATAGTTCTATGGAATATTCACCTGACAGAAATGTTTAATAATGAAAGCAGACATTTGAATATACATTTCTCCTTTCTATGTTATTAGAAAAGAAATGTAAGTCACTACAAAATGAATACTGGCAGAAATAAATACTATATTGCCAAAGTTAAATTATGATCTAAACTGATTACATAAAATCATGTTGGTGTCAAACTCACTGGAGAAAGGTTGTACTTCCAACTCACATCAAAGTCCATCACTGTTCTAGAGATGCTGCATCTTTGTTTTGAGCATACCAACAATGGAACCCTTAGACATACAGCACTTTTCTGGTGTGTGTATGGTGTGGCATGTGTGGTGCATACACAGGTATGTGCTCTTGCAGCACCCCATGCACTTGTCCATAGCAGGGGGTGCTTGCCTGTGGCGGCTGGAGCAGAAGATTGGGTGTCCTGCTCCATCACTCTGCTGTTCATTCTTATTTGAGCAGTCTCTTGTTATCTTTTGTGAGCCCAGGCTCACAGGTCTCTGCTCCCCTTTGCAGGACTGGGGTTACAGATGTGTGTGGCCACACCAGTTGTTTATGTGGGATGTGGAGATTCAAACTCAGGTGGTTTCAGGTACTTTCAGGCCGTCCAGCTTGCATAGGAGCACACTTAATTGCTGAGCCATCTCTCCAGCCCCATACAATATTTTAGTATCAACATAAATGTGCTCTCTGGATTTGCTGAATATTTTATTATGTAAATATGTGAAATTTACACCATTTTCGTAAATACACACTAGTGCAAAGTCTGTGCCTTTCAAATAGCTCAGAAAAAGAAAAATGAGTGAAAGAGAAGATATATTTGTAAAATGTTACTGAATGGGGAATTTGGTTGAAATTGTGGGCTTCTTGATGCTATTCTTGTGATTATTCTATAAATACTTCTAAATAAATTACATATATGTAAATATGTACATGTACACACATGAAGGAATGCACCTGCTATATAAATAAATGATTTTTTAAAGTACAGAATATCTGAATACATTATCACCACATATGCAAACAAATCACTTCAAGACTAAGCCCCTCCTGAACATGAGCTCACTCCTCCCAGTGTCCTAACACTTAAATGTACCTTTCAGTGTGGTTACCCACATAAACAAGTGAGACAGTTTTATCTATTAACACTTACCACACTGATCATTCTCCAAGTTGCTTTCTGACCCACCTAAAAATTGCCTCAGAATCTTATCACATCAGTCCATTTGACTGGACTATAATCTTATAACCATTATTTTGTTGCACAGTATTCTGTAACATGGGTCTATTAATTTCTGTCACACAGGTACACTGACTTATCTCCAGTGTCAACTTTTCCTCTGCACCTTTCTTATAAGGACACCTGTGGCTAATTCAGGATGAGCCACCCCCCCATCTACAAATCCTTAATTTAATCACATCTGCAAAGTCCCTTCCTTTCATGTACAGGTTTCAGGGTTAGGACTTAGTATTTTTGAGGACCATATTAAGCCCATGGATAGTGTTCACTTTCTTAAATGGGTCAGTGATTACTTTTGGCCAGATGTTGATCTCCCTCGAAGTACTTGCTTAGCTCAGCCTATGCCACGGTTACTTGACATGTGGCAGTGACAGTGCAAGTGTCCAGGTTCTGGGCAATGGAAGGGACTTTCCTCTGCCTATCAGCAAACAACCTGAGCTCTGTATTATTCTGTACTGCCAGCATTTCTACTTTTGTTCCCACTTGAGAACAGACAACTCTGGTGGCTGCATTTTAGCACAACAAATATGAGAGTGTATGGCTAAGCCACGTTAGTACATTATCAATGATAATCCCAAGAGTTCCCTCAGTTGTCCTTTGTTTTAGTACTGAACACCAGGAGTATATTACAATATGTAAGTTACATGTACTGTTTCCAGTGGTCTCCTCCTGACTGCACCTCACCGGCTTCTTCCTATAATCTGGTTCCAACTGCCTCTGCTACTCAGGGTTCTGTATGATTTCTGGAACACTGTAAAACTTCTTGTATTCTAACATTTTTATAATTGTTTTTCTGTTATTATTCAGTTTTACACTTTCTTCCCTAAAGATATGAGGAGCACTTGGGTGGCTACAATGTGAAATTCATACACAGCCAGGTTCAGATTCTGAACTACATTTAAATTATATTTAATGCCTCCTTCTTGTAAGATTGCTACCTTACTTTTACATCTATCATAAAATGTTCTAAAAACTTCAATTACCTTGTCTCCAGAAATTTTCTATTACATATTATTATACACTTGGTACTATATAACAGACCATTTTATCTCATTAAATGAGTCAAAATGAATAGGTAAAAAGGAAATGTCTTTAATAATAGGTTGAGAAAAATTATACTACTACTTGTGACAAACCTAAAACAGTATTCCAAATAATAGGTCCTAAGATGAAGAAATAGCCTACTTCTTTTCACGAGTAAGCTAGGAAAAAAGTAATCCTCAAGTAGTGTTATATCAAAGAACAAAAAGATGAATAGTTTCTTCTAGCGCTAAATGGTTGAGGAAAACACACAAATTGTGTAAAGTCTATTTTTAGAATGAATATGTCAGCATAAATTTAAGATTGGATCATTCTTAGGTTAACGACCACCACATGTGGCAGATGTTTGCTCTTAAATAGATGCCATCCAATTATAGAGAGCAATTCAAATTTGATATTTACAATCAAACTTGAATCTCATCCCAGATCTTCTCAAGTGTGCAGTTAAATATAAAATGGATGTTTATTTAAAGGTCTAAAAGGATCAGTAATTAGTAACCTATATGTAGTAGGGTTAATGTGATTTTAGATGACTACTGAAAGCACCAAGCACAGTAGCCAGCCTGTTTGAGCTTGCCCTAGAACCCCATGAATGGTCAGTCACTGTGTGAAGCTCTGAGACAGCACTCCATCTTCTTCCTGTCAGGGCAACAAAGGACATCATTTGGGAGTAAACACAGGATGGTCCTCAGCACTGGAAGAGGACTCAGGCATCCTTGCAGCCACAGCAATGTGCTCAGTGCCTGACTGTGGCATATGGATGTCTGGGGAGGTGTGACCTCATCACTTAAGTTGTGATCTCTGGGCTTAGCAGCACAGGCACTCCTGGGAGCTAGTTACAATGCATACTCCTGGGCCCTACCCCAAACCTACTAAATCAGCATCTACTTCAACACGATCCTGAGGTGATCCACGTGCACAGTCACATTTAAGAACTACTGTGCTTCTTTAAGAAATTTGCAGTATCAAAATTCAATGTGTCTATGAATTAACTGTTCCATAGAAGTGTACTTGAGTTATTTTATAATCTTATTGAATTCCATATTCTAGTGAAGCTAAAAACCTCTTTATATAACGTTGTTCCCATGTTTCGTAGATAGTGGTTTATTTCTTAATTAGAAAAAGGGGTGCCTGCTTACCTGCTTGTAAAGTTGCCGTAAATACATGATCTCCTCCACAGTCCCCAAGGATATAAGTCGAAGCACTTTCACATCTCTGCACTGGCCAATCCTATACACTCTGAGAAGATGGAGACAACAAAGTCAAGTCATACAAGTCAGGTCCAGGAGGCAGCTTTAGTACATCAAAGTGGCATGCTACTAATATTTTAACTTTTGATATCTAGTACTAATGAGAAAATACTCAGTTAATAAAGTACTTGCTGTACAAATATGAAGACCTAAATCTGGATCCTCTGCAACCACATAAATGCTGGGTGGGTACAACAGCCTACTTGTTATCCCAGTAGTCAGGAGGTGGAAACAGAGGATGACTGGGGCAAGCTATCTAGTTAGATTAGCTGAACTGGCAAGGCCTGCGTTACAGTTCAAGATCCTGCCTTGATAAATAAGATGGAGAGTGATCGAGGAAGACACTCAAGGCAAACCTCCAGCTTCCACATGCACCCACACACATATATATGCCCACACCCTATATACTTATACACAAAGAAAATATATATTCATATAAAGGGACAAGTTATTGAAGAGAATATTACAGAGAAATACACATAGCAACTTTATCACCCTTCCAGTTTCAAAATTTTTTCCTTCTTTTCTTTCTTTTGTTTTTGAATGACAATTCTTCTGAACAGAGCACTTCCAATGATTTCATTTCTGTAGAGCTCTTCCAAATGTAAGCCAATTCAGAGACAGAAAGAGGATTAATGGCTGCTTGGGGATAAAGGAATGGGGAGGGCCTAGAGGGACAGATTACAAAAGAAAATAAGGAAAACCTTGGGATTGATGGATGACATGCTAATTATCTTAAATGTGATGATGATGTCATAGGTGCCCATAAATAGCAAAACTTACCAACTGTGCATGTTAAATGTCTGGTTTGCTGTGCACATGCTAGTTATACCTCTAAAACACTGCCTAAAAGTAAATACACACAAATCTTAGCAAAAAGTAATTAATTAATTGGAAAGTCTATGGAAGTACAGACTGAAGAGTCACATCTACTGAGTGGGCCTGACTAAATCCCTCAGTTGCCTGGTCCCCAGGTGTTCCGACACAGAGCATGAAATTGATTATAGCTCCACCCTAACTTGTCATGGCGGTTCACTTGGTCTTTACTGAATGATACGTATGAGGTCACTTTTCCTAAATGCGTGTTACATTTGCTAAGACAAAAGGGGCAAAGCTTTACTGCTCATAGTGCTTGAAAATGTTGCAATTTGGGGGGATTCATTTTGACCTTGAGAGGTCACGGCACATATTGTTAGCATTTGATGTTCCTCTACCTTCTTTACCCATTCCTCATCACAGAGACCTTTTACTAGAGATATCCCTAGGAGGGAATTGAGGCTCATGACACAAGCTCAACAGGTAAGGGTGCATTCTCACTCCCACCTTGCAGCCTGGAGGAAGAAAAGGCTCTCAAGAGTCTCAGAAAAGGAACCTCCAAAATGTTTCTTAGACATGTACATAACCAACTGTTCGGGGAATGGATAGTTAGAATGTCTACCTTTTAATATTTACAGATGAACTTTTATACATGTTATTTTGTACCTATGCTTCATGGTCCATAAACAAGGGACTAGTAGGTGATGGCTCTTGCACTTTGTAGAGATAAATATGAAGGACTGTCATAGAATACATAGGTCAGGATTTTCATTTCTCTTTTGTTACGGGTCAGTACAAGGGGATGGCTGAGGATCGGGGAAGAGGAATACATGGTGCTTTGAGGAATAGTGGCATAAATAAGACAATAGCTAAGGGTGTACATGAAAAAGCACAAAAAACTACACATGTTCCAAGACAAAAAAAAGGTTATTTTTGTTTCTGTTCCTTTGTGGGATTTACTTCATGGCATGAACTCAAGACATTAACAGTTGTAGTCAGCTCCACACTGCTGGAATGAACCTCCAAACCAGACAGTTTATGAGAGGAAGGGATTTATTTAAAGTTTACAGATCCAGAGGAAGTTCCATTTACAGAAGAAGAATCTAGCACCCTTTCATAGATCCAAGCAGAAAGACACAACCAGCCAGCAAGTGTACAGGAACCTGCAGCAGCTGGACCTCCAGAGCTCACTCTGCATACCTAATGCTGGAAATCAGATCCACTCCCAGTAACACCTTAGGGCAGCTGGAAATCCAAGTTACAAGCTTTAATAAAACACCTGAGTCTACTGGGGGGTCACACATTCAATCTATTACATGGACCGAACCAGATGTGAACCTGAGCAGGTACTAAGGGGACTGCCTTGGTCTTCCTGCATGTAACATGGTGTGACACCAGACAGCAGAAGAGATGATCCACGGGAAGCTCTGTGAACAGTTCCTGCCTTCCAGCAAACATAATGAATATAGCTGTTGTGCTTATCCTTATTCTTCTAAACTCATTTACTTAAGATTGTATGTAAAATGTTCAGCATTGTGGTCTTTCTTCTTCTTGCCCTTTTCTGTATATTTGTCTTTTTCCTTCAGACTTTCAAAAATGTATCTACCCCACTCTTTTCAGTGAATTATTTACAATTTGCTTTTATTTTAATAATGTGATAATTTGCTTTTTTATAATCTCCTCTAACTCATTGTCTTGGGGTTTTGTTGTTTCCTGTCACATCCTTCTTCCATTTGGTCTCTTTTCTAAAGAGTTAATTTAAAATCTAAATTACTATCAGAACTTCAAATTCATTAGTATTTACTTTTTTTCTCCCAATTTCTTTTTTCATTATGCTAGAATATATATGACAACAAATAAATCATATTTTGCATGTGTTGTGCATGCATACATGCATGATTGCATATGTGTATCTTCCTCTATTACTCCAAACCTTATTATGTGAAGCAAAGTCTCTTGCTGAAACCCCAAGGTTTTCCTTATTTTCTTTTGTAAAGTCTCTAGCTAGCCAGTGAGCTCCAGGGATTCAATTTCTGTTTTCCCCAGTGCTGGGACTATAGGTGTGCACCCCTATGCCCAGCATGTATGTGGGTGCTGGGGATCTGAACTCAAGTTCTTATGTTTGCACAGCAAACCTTTTACCCACTGAGCCATATCCACAGCCCCTAAACTTTTCTTTTAAAAATTACGAGAGGTTGTTAAAATTTTATTAGATACCTTTTCCACATTAATTGGATGATCACTGTGGGGTTTTCCTCTTTATTCATTTATGTAGTATTTTATATTGATTTTGTGTAATGTTGAACCATCTGTACATAGTAAGAATAAATGCTAGTTGGTATATCAACCTTTCATTATGTTTCTGAATTTGATTTGCTGACATTTTATTGGAATCTTTTCCATTAATTTTTAAAGGATATCGGTCTGGTTTTAACATGGATTAAGGGGGTTGAACTTAGGTCTTCAGGTTTGTGAGGCTAGCTCTTTATCAACTGAGTTATCTCCCTTATCTCTTCTACTCATTTTGAAAAAGGAATACGAAGCTTCCCTTCCTAATTGCACTGCATTGCACAGTCTGTCCTAAGATTCTTGGCTTGGTCATGTAGTGACTGTTACGTTTTTCTGGTTCAGTGTCTTTGCTTTGCTTACTACTTTTGTCTTGCTTATATGCAAGGCCCTGGGTTCAATCCCTAGGTCTGGAAAAGCAAACAAAACCAAACTGTAATTCTCATTTGGCACTGTAAACCTGCTAAGAAGACCATTGCTGAGGAGGACACAGGTTCTAGTGAGGAAGCTACGCCTTTTTTTTTTTTTTTTTTTTTTTTTTTTGCTCAGTAGATACAGTATGTTCATCAAATTGCCCCTTCTAAATAGTTATGTTTATACCCATAGATTAATGCTTTTCCAACCTACAGAAGTAACTATAGAGACTCCTAACTGTCAGAGTGCTGGAAATAAGTAACTGTTGAATGCTCAATCATAAATGGGACATCTATACTCTCTCCTTTCAATGCTCAAGGAACTCTGCAGAAGATGGGGTGGAAAGAATGCCAGACCAGGAAGAAGTGGAGTGAGGTAGAGCACTGTCTTCAGAGTGCTGCACCTGACCTCCAAGCAGTTGTGATTACTAGCACGAGACTGGGCCTGTCAACATCTTATCACAAAGGGAAGGAGGTCAGGCCTATGGAACCCTGCTCCTCTTAGAAAATCAAGAGTTAGATAATGGTAGTTATGATATAGGAGTTGTACGGCACCCCCCTCCCCGAGTACCTATATGCAGTTCATGGTCTCTGGTAAGGGAGAGATACATTCTTCAGTGGTGTAGCCATGGGAAAGGAGTCCATACTCATGTAAATAATTCTTCATGCACCATCTTGTAATAAACCCTAATCAAACACAATGGATCTCCAAACAAAATAAAACAACAACAAAAAATAGCCATGAAAAAAAAATAGCCATGAAAATAGAAAGGCAGGGGGCTGGAGAGATGGCTTGACAGTTAAGGTGTTTGCCAGCAAAGCCAAAGGATCCCGGTTTGATTCTCCAGGACCCACGTATACCAGATACACAAGGGGGCACATGCATCTGGAGTTCTTTTGCAGTGGCTGAAGACCCTGGCATGCCCATTCTCTCCCACCTTCCTTCCCTCCCTTTTTCCCCTCCCTCTCTCTCTCAAATAAATAAATAGAAAGTAGAAAGGACACTGGATGATAAGAGGAACAGGGTCAGTGGGAGGAGGAGAAGAACAAGAAAGGGTAATGGAGAGTGAATCTAATAAAAATAGTATATACATGTGTGAAAATACTATTAGTATAACATACACTAATAAAAGAGAAAATATGAATGTTTTAAGTCAAGTTGATGAAATAAATCTTTGGCTGACTGTTTAAGTTACTCAAAAAAAGAAAATTGTACTTCTGGTTAAGATGGCAGCATAGGAACCACGCCAAAACAGGCTAGGGGAAAAAAAGCCAAAAAAAAAAAAAAAACCCAGCAAAATACACTCTTCTACTAAAAAGTGAGGTGTATAGTAAATTATCAACCACAGCAGAGTAGGACAGATCCAGAGCGTCTAGAGCCCACAGAAGCAGGCAGAAGCGGCTCCAGCCGTGGTGGGGAGTTCCATGTGGCTGCAGCCGCCAGGGTCCGCCTGAGCCGCAGGATTTTAAAGCCAGGTGAGGGGATTTTCCAATCACACCGGCCTCCTTGCAAACTCAAGAAACTTGGAAGGAGGATGTCAGAGACCAAAGGGGAAGCTTGTGAGGAAGAGGATTGCGTGGACCAGCAGGAGGACTTCAGCCAACACCCACAGCCTCCCCTCCCCCACCACCAGCACAAGTGCCAGCAAGCACAAGAGACCTGGGGAAGAGAGCTCACCTACCCAGCATCCGGCATGATCACAACAGTGACCCACAGACGCAGCCGGCCTTCCTAAGGCCACAACACAGCAAAGAAGGGCCCAAGTGGCCATGTAGCAGAGCTGAGATCAAAGCCGTCCCAAAAAGTAACTGGGATTACACCAGATCAGTACCCACCAAATAAGCTTGGTGTATAGGCTTGCATCTGAAGGGCTAATTGCACCTTCCATGTCAGGGTAAATTATATGTTAAACCTGATGGATGGTCAGATCTGACATTCCTAAATAAGCTATATTTTAGGCTGCTCATTTGTTGCTTCCTGATTTATAGTGCCTTTGTTTTCTCTTCTGTCAATTGTTGGGAAAGGGTCTCACTTGGTCACAAGCTGACCTAGGAACCCTATACAGACCAGAAATCTTAGCTTTCCAGTTGACAGGATTAAGGGTGTGGGGTAACACACATCCTTTTAAATATTTTGTTTTATTTTTATTTATTTATTTAAGAGTGACAGACAGACAGAGTCAGAGAGAGAGAGAGAGAGAGGGAATGGGAGCACCAGGGCCTCCAGGCACTGCAATGAACTCCAGATGCATGTGCCACCTTGTTAATCTGGATTATGTGGGTCCCGGAGAATCGAGACTCGAACCGGGGTCCTTAGGCTTCAAAGGCAAGTGCTTAGCCTCTAAGCCATCTCTCCAGCCCGACTATGATGGTTTTAAGGATCTGTTTGTCATAACACCTACTTTTCCACAAATACTCTGTACTGTATTTCATTGAATGGGTACATTGTTTAGTTAAATTTTTAGAATTTGACTGTATTCTGTTCCATTCAGCCTACTTGAATACTTTCATAGCAGGCAAACCCAATACTTACAGTCTTAAGAGCCATACCTAGCACCTTAACCTCCTACCCTGAAGATACATAATATCAGATTGATTGATACATCTAATATTATTGCAGATAATTAGAAAACTCAAGCATTAAATTAATCCAAGATGCAAAAATCCCTACATTATAATACAAGAAACACAAAAATCAAGACAATATAAATCCACCAAAAAGTATTAATGTATCAGAAATGACCTTCAGTGAGACTGAATTAGAGGAAATGCCTAAGATTTCAAAAGAATGATTATAAATATGTTCAAAGAACTCAAAGAGGAAATGAAAGGATTCAAAGAAAACACAGAAAACCAATTTAATGAAATAAGGAGGTCAATACTAGATATAAATACGGAAATAGAAAGAATAAAGAAAACCCAGTCAGAAATACTAGCAATAAAGAACACAGTCAGTGAAATTAAAAACTCTGTAGAAAATCTCTCTAGTAGAAAGGATAAAGGAGAGAACAGAATATCTAAACTAGAAGACCAGGTGGCAGATCTAATACAGTCCAACAAAGAGAAAGACAAAATAATAGGAAGGTATGAATGGGAATTTCAAGATATTCGGGATACTATGAAAAGGTCAAACATAAGAATTCAAGGGATAGTAGAAGGAGAAGAATCTCACTCCAAAGGCATAGTAGGTGTTTTCAACAAAATCATAGAAGGAAACTTCCCCCAAATTGGGAAAGAGATGCCAATGAAGATAAAGGAAGCCTTTAGAACACCAAACAGACAAAACCTGGAAAGAACCTCTCCCCACCATATTGTAATTAAACTACCAAACATGCAAACCAAAGAAAATATATTGAAAGCAGCTAGAGAGAAAAAGCAAGTCACCTACAAAGACAAGCCCATCAGGATCACAGCAGATTACTCAATACCAACTTTAAAAGCCAGAAGGGCGTGGAGTGATGTAGTCCAAGTTCTGAAAGATAACTATCAACCAAAGTTACTTTATGCTGCAAAGCTATCCATTCAAATAGATGGAGAAGTAAGGACATTCCACAACAAAAGCAGGCTAAAGGAATATTTGAAGACAAAACCAGGTCTACAGAAAATACTTGAAAGGATCCTCCATGCTAAAGAGAAAGAAAAGCACACATATAAGGAACCTAGAAAAAAACAAAGCATACTCCAATACTAGTTAATACAAAAGAGCAAAGGTAAAACTGGAAGAACTACAAAACAAGAAAAATGGCAAAAATAAATACACACCTTTCAATAATAACTCTTAATATCAATGGCCTGAATGCCCCAACCAAAAGATATAGGTTTGCAGATTGGGTTAAAAAGCAGGATCCTAGCCGGGCATGGTGGCGCACACCTTTAATCCCAGCACTCGGTAGGCAGAGGTAGGAGGATCACGGTGAGTTCGAGGCCACCTTGAGACTACATAGTGAATTCCAGGTCAGCCTGAGCTAGAGTGAGACCCTACCTTGGAAAAAAAAAAAAAAAAAAAAAAAAAAAAAAGCAGGATCCTTCAATTTGTTGCCTCCAAGAAACTCACCTTTCTACAAAGGATGAACAGTATCTTAGGGTGAAAGGTTGGAAAACGGTGTTTCAAGCAAATGGTCCTAGAAAACAAGCAGGGGTTGCTATCCTAATATCTGACAGGGTAGACTTCAGACCAACATTAATTAGGAAAGATAAGGAAGGTCACTTTATATTGATTAAATGAACACTCCAACAGGAGGACATTACAATCCTAAACATATACGCACCTAACACGGATGCTCCCAATTTCATCAAACAAACGCTATTAGAACTAAAGTCACAGATAACACCAAACACACTTGTGGTGGGTGACTTCAATACCCCACTCTCACCAATTAACAGGTCATTCCAGCAAAAAATAAACAGATATGCTTATGGATTAAATGAGGTCATAGAACAAATGGACCTAACAGATATATACAGGACATTCCATCCAAGTGCTGAAGAATACAGAATCTTTTCAGCAGCACATGGAACACTCTCTAAAATAGACCATATATTAGGACACAAAGCAAATTTTAACAAATATAGAAAAATTGAAATAATTTCTTGCACTCTATCAGATCACAGTGGGATCAAACTACAAATCCATAACAAGAAAAGCTACAGAGCATACACAAAATCATGGAAACTAAATAATACACTACTAAATGATGAATGCAACAATGAAGAAATCAAGAAGGAAATCAAAAAATTCATGGAGTCAAATGATGAGAACACAACATACCAAAACCTTTGGGACAAAATGAAGGCAGTCCTAAGAGGGAAATTTATAGCTTTAAGTGCCTATGTTAAGAAATTAGAAAGGTCGCAGGTAAACAACTTAATGCTGCACCTTAAGGACTTGGAAAAATAAGAACAAGGCAAACCAAAAATCACTAGACAGGAAGAAATAATAAAGATTAGGGCAGAAATTAATGAAATAGAAACCAAAAAAAATAATCAAAAGAATCAATGAAACAAAAAGTTGGTTCTTGGAAAGAATAAACAAGATTGAGAAACCCTTAGAAAATCTGACCAAAAGAAAGAGAGAACGACACAAATTAACAAAATCAGAGATGGAAAAGGCACCATTACAACAGATACCAGTGAAATTAAAAAAAAAAAATCATAGGGACATACTATAAGAACACATACTCCAATAAGTTTGAAAATCTGAAAGAAATGGATGATTTCCTTGATTTATATGACCTACCTAAATTAAATCAAGATGAGATTAACCACTTAAATAGACCTATAACAAGTATGGAGATCCAAGCAGCATAAAAAAATCTCCCAACTAAAAAAAGTCCAGGACCAGATGTATTCACTGCTGAATTTTACTGGACCTTCATGGAAGAACTAACACCAATGTTTCTTAAACTTTTCCATAAAATAGAAGGGGAAGGAACCCTACTAAACTCCTTCTATGAAGCCAGCATCATCCTGATCCCAAACCAGACAAAGATAGAACAAAAAAGGAAAATTACAGACTAATCTTCCTCATGAACATAGATGCAAAACTTCTCAACAAAATGTTGGCAAACAGAAAACAAGAATATATTGGAAAGATCATTCACCGTGACCAAGTAGGCTTTATCCCAAGGATGGATCAATATATGAAAATCAATAAATGTAATAGATTATATAAATGGACTGAAGGACAAAAATCACATGGTCATCTCATTAGATGCAGAAAAAGCATTTGACAAAATCCAACATCCCTTCATGATAAAAGTCCTACAGAGACTGGGAATAGAAGGAACATACCTCAACATAATAAAGGCTATTTATGACAAACCCATAGCCAACATAATACTAAATGGAGAAAAACTTGAAGCTTTTCCACTAAAATCAGGGACAAGACAAGGGTGTCCACTGTCCCCACTTTTATTTAATATAGTACTGGAAGTCTTAGCCATAGCAATAAGGCAAGAGATACACATAAAAGGGATACAAGTTAGAAAGGAAGAGATCAAGTTATCATTATTTGCAGATGATATATATGATTCTATACATAAAGGACCCTAAAGACTCTACCAGCAGACTGTTAGAGTTGATAAATACCTATAGCCATGTAGCTTGATACAAAATAAACACACAGAAACCAGTAGCCTTCCTATATGCTAACAAAAAACACACAGATGATGAAATCAGAGAATCACTCCCATTCACAATTGTATCAAAAAATAAATAAATAAAGTACCTTGGGATAAACTTAACCAAGGAAGTGAAGGTCCTCTACAAGGAGAACTTTAAAGCACTCAAGCAAGAAATTGCAGAAGACACTAAGAAATGGAAAAACATCCCTTGTTCTTGGATTGGAAGAATCAATATTGTGAAAATGGCAATCCTACCAAAAGCAACCTACACATTTAATGTAATCACCATCAAAAATTCCAACAGCATTCTTCACAGAAATAGAAAAAACAATCCAAAAATTCATTTGGAAGCACAAAAAACCTCGGACATCTAAAACAATTTTGAGCAACAAAAATAAGGCTGGTGGTATCACCATACCTGATTTTAACATATATTACAGAGCCATAGTAACAAAAACAGCATGGTACTGGCACAAAAACAGACATGTAGGTCAATGGAACAGAATAGAGGACCCTGATGTAAGTTCAGGTAGCTATAGCCACTTGATCTTTCACAAAAATGCCAATAATACTCATTGGAGAAAAGACAGCCTCTTCAGCAAATGGTGCTGAGAAAACTGGATATGTATCTGTAGAAGGATGAAAATATATCCTTATCTTTCTCCATGCATAGGAATCAAGTTCAAATGGATCAAAGATCTCAATATCAGACCTGAAACTCTGAAACTGCTAGAGGAAAAAGTAGGGAAAACCCTTCAACATATTGGTCTTGGCAAAGACTTTCTGAAAATAACCCCAATTGCTCAGGAAATAAAACCACAGATCAACCGCTGGGACCTCATGAAATTACCAGGCTTTTGTACAGCAAGGGACACTGGGAATAGAGCAAAGAGGCAACCTACAGAATGGGAGAAAATCTTTGCCAGCTATACATCTGACAGAGGATTAATATCTAGGATATACAAAGAACTCAAAAAATTAAATAATAAGAAATCAAACAGCCCAATTAAAAATGGGCTAAGGAAGAGAGTTCTCAGAAGAAGAAATACAGATGGCATATAAACATCTAAAAAAAGTTCTACATCCCTAGTCATCAGGGAAATGCAGATTAAAACGATGTTGAGATTCCATCTCACTCCTGTCAGATTGGCTACCATCATGAAAACAAATGACCACAAATGCTGGTAAGGATGTGGAAAAAGAGGAACACTTCTACACTGTTGGTGGGAATGCAATCTGGTCCAGCCATTGTGGAAATCAGTGTGTAGGTCCCTGAGACAGCTAAAAACAGATCTACAATATGACCCAGCGATACCACTCCTAGGCATACATCCTAAGGACTCATCTCACTACCTTAGAGATACTTGCTTGACCATGTTTATTGCCACTCTATTCACAATAGCTAGGAAATAGAACCAGCCTTTATGTTTCTCAGCTGATGAGTGGGTAATGAAGATGTGGCACATTTATACAATGGAGTTCTACTCAGTGGTAAAGAAAAATGAAGTTATGAAATTTGCTGGAAAATGGATGGATCTGGAAAGGATTATACTTAGTGAGGTAACCCAGGCCCAGGAAGCCCAATGTCACATGTTCTCTCATATGTGGGTTGTAGCTATAAATTAGACTTCTCTGCGAGTAGGAATAAAACTCAGTAGCAGAAGCCAGTAAGCTAGAAAGGGGATATAAAGGGAATAGAAAGGGAGGGAGGGGAGACTTAATAGGATGGTATTGTATATATATATATAAGTAGAAGAACAGATTAATGGGGGTGAAAAGGCCTAAGTGAGGTCAGGGGGAGAGACTGAGTAAAGGAAAGGTGGAGGGAGTGCTAATAAAAATCTAAGAGGACATAAATAAGTTATATGGAAACCTACTTTTCTGGACAATGGAACACTCAGAAACAATAGATTGTTACTAGAAAATTTTCAGTGCTAGGGATGAGATACCTTCCAGTGAGTTGTTGGGCAGGGAGGTAACAGATAACCTCAAAACATTATAGGGGGAATAGATGGTAAGACCCTATTGCTGAAGACTCCACATACTTGGGCTGCAAGGTCACTGAGAAATCCTGCTAGAGCTGAGCTAAAAGCCTCCTCCATGTGGACCAGCTGACAGAAAGTTGGAAAAAGCTACGCTGTATGCAGTTCAATGGGAGAGAAAAAACAACAGTGAAGGTACTCAACAGTGAACACTGCAAGCTTTAAATCTGGCCAGCTAGGCCAAATGAGCCAATGGGTGCAATAGTGGCATGTCTGTAATGGGGGAAACCAACTGCTGTCTAATTGGACTGGAGGCCCACTCCATGGGAGGGAATGCATACCTGATACTGAAAACGTATGATGGGGTAGTCATGAGCCCTAGGGGTGTAATGTCTGCTGGTGTCTCACTAAATATTTATACTATGCTCACCAAACTGCCCAGTAAGCACTTCTCTTAATGTCCTTGCCCATATATTAATGTTACTGTCACTTTTGGTTAGAGAAGCTTCTCTTTTCAGATAGTGGCAACCTTGGGACGATTCAGAAGGCACCGTGGTGCTGGGAAGAAGGGACAGAGGAGTGCTCAGCACTGAAACATCCTAAACCCACCATCCAAGGCTCAGGGTCCATTGCAGAAGAGGGGTCGGAAAGAATGTAAGAGCCAAAGGAAGAGTAGGACTCCTTACAACATGCTCCTCCAGACACAAAATGGCCGGGATACTCATGACCTCACAGTGCCTGACACTACCTACACAAGACCATCATAATAGGAGGAAAAGATCATGACATCAAACTGAAAAGAAAGACTGATTGAGAGGGGGAGGGTGTATGATGGAGAGTGAAATTTCAAAGGGGAAAGTGGGGGGAGGGAGGTAAGTACCATGGGATATTGTCTACAATTAAAGAAGTTGTCAATTAAAAAAATTTTAAAAAATTGTGGGGCTGGAGAGATTGCTTAGCAGTTAAGGTGCTTGCCTGCAAAGCTAAAGGACCCAGGTTCAATTCCCCAGGATCCATGTAAGTCAGATGCTCAAGGTGGCGCATATATCTGGAGTTTATTTGCAGTGGCTGGAGGTCCTGGTGTGCCCATTGTCTGTCTGTCTGTCTCTCTCTTTCCCACTCTCTCTCCCTCTCTACCTGCCCCTTTCTCTCTTCCTCTCAAATAAATAAATAAAAATACAAAAAAAGAAGAAAAAATGGTGGAGAACATTTGAGAAAGATATGTGACATCAACTTTTGGCATACACATGCGCCCACACATAGGAATGTGCATGCACACATTTATGCACAAACACACACACAAATTTCTCAATTCTTCTTTGCTCCCATGATAACCACCATTTTTCTTTCCATCTCTGAAATTTTCAGTTCAGTTAATTCATAAAAATGGAACCATGTATTTGTCCTTTTATGTTTGGCTCATCTCACTTAGCATGTTTTCAGGTCTGCTCATGTTCTAGTACATATCAAAGTCTCACTCTTGCGTAAAGCTGGACCCCATTGTATTCATGCACCACATTTTGCTTATCCCTTATTTGTCATTAGGCACTTGGGTCACCTCCATGTTTGGGCTACTATGAATATAGGTGGTATGAACATGGGTATATAAACAGCCATGAGTTTCTCATCTCAATTCTTTTCGTATGTACCAAGGGGACAAATAGAATTGCTGGATCATATGGTAATATATATTTAATGTTTTTAAAGATCTCCTCTACTTGTTTCTACCTGTGGCTACACCATTTTATATTTTTTATAACAATACACAGGGATCCAATTTTTTTACATCTTCACCTAGATTTGTTGCTGTCATACTAAAGTGTGTGAAGTGGCATGTAGCTGACATTTTAATGCTTGTAGAGGCATTCTTTTTCTCTCTTTTCTTGTCCCCGCCCCAGCAGTGCTGGGGGCCAAATCCAAGGTGTCATACTAGGAAAATGCTCAAGCACTGATTCCCTCCACCAGCCTTTCACTGTAGTTCTGATTTGCATTTCCTAATGACTAGTGATGCTGAGTACCTTTTCAGGTGCTTACTGGCCAATTGTATATCTTATAACCATAGGAGAAATGTCTACTCAAGTTCTTTGACCAATGTTGATTTGAGTGTTTTGTTACTGTAATTGTGGGCTTTAAGAATTCTTTATATATTTTAGATATTAATATCTCATTTGCAAATATCTCCTGTTCTATGGGTTGCTTTTAACTTTGTTCATAGTGTTCTTTGATACACAACCTGGGTGCTTTTTTTGAGATTAAAGAGTCATTCTAGACCTACAGAGTCAGAATGAGTGATGAGGGAAGTCAGTGTTTTTAAAAAGTACAAGTGATTACTCTGCTTCACTTTTTTTAGTTGTCTCTTGATTTCTTTTCTTTTTGCTAGCATTTAAAAGATTGTCATACATCAAAATAGAAGAGAGACTAGTTAGAAAGGAGAGATTCAGTAGAGGGAACATTTGGGTAGGGGAAAAGGGGAAGGGGAGAAGTGGGAGGGGATTATGATTATGGTATATTGTTTATAAAAGTTGTCAATTAAAAGTTTAAAAAAATGTCACAATCTTTAAAACTTTGTTCTTTCAGACAGTCTTTTGCTGAACCTAGAGCTCACCAATTCAGCCAGTCATTGAGCCTCTGGGATCCTCCTGCCTCTACCTTAACAGAACTGGGACTACACATACAACACCATGCCTGGTATTTTTACGTGGTTGCTGGGGATCTGAACTCAGGTTCTCATGCTTATACAGCAAGCACTTTACCTACTATGGTGGTTTGATTCAGGTGTCCCCCATAAACTTAGGTGTTCTGAATGCTAGGTTCCCAGTTGATGAAGATTTGGGAATTAACATCTCCTGGAAGCAGTATACTGTTGGAGGTATGCTTATGGGTATTATAGCCAGTGTCCCCTTCCCAGTGCTTGACACACTTTCCTGTTGCTACTGTCTACCCTATGTTAGCTAGGGGGTGATGTCCACCCTCTGCTCATGCCATCGCTTTCCCCTGCCATCATGGAGCTTCCCCTCAAGCCTGTAAGCCAAAATAAACCATTTCCTCCCAAAAGCTGCTTTGGGTCAGGTGCAATGTGAACCTGACTGCAACACTATAGTAGTTGGTTCTGAGGAATGGGATTGCTGCTAGACACCGGACTGTGTGGCTTTGGCCTTCTGGAGCTGATTTTCAAGAGGAATGAGGAAGGATTTGATATCTTGGCCTAAGAGACACCTTGCAGTGCTGTAAGTACAGCTTGATGGACTATTCTTGTCAGAGTTAAAGACCTGAATACCGTAAGAACTATGAACTATGAGGTTTGGCTTATGAGGGTGAGAAAGAGCTTTGCCTGGGCTGGTCTAGAAGCAGTTTGTGTGAGAGGCTTGCTGTTATACCTGTGTCTTGAAAACTTGTGCACAATTGCATTGCGTAGAAATGGACTGGTGTGAGCAGAGGAATATGGCACAGAAATTAAATCTTTGGGCTGAAACTTCTGCCCATTCAGTGGCAATTATATGAGAGATTACAACCTTCGAAATTGGGCCAGCTGACCTGCACTGGGGCAACAGATAGAATGTTGTCTCTTTTGAAGGGTGCTCAAGGAGTGTCTTGTTCTTCAAAGTCTGTTTTATTCTCCCTGGATGAACAAATTGGCATCCTACCTAGTATTATGGAGTATAAGAAATGCAGGAAAGAGAAAGGCTCATTGAATTTACAACACGGTCTTGTGTTTTGGCAATGGCCATGGGTTTGCTGGATGCCTACATGGAGACCAGATGGAGCTGTGAGGATGTACTGTGGGTTACACTGGAGACCCAGTGGAGATTCTGGGACCATGAGATGGCTGTGGCCCCGGATGAAGTTTTCCAGGACTGTGAGAAGCCTAGTTGGAGGGGTGGAATTAGAACTCCAGAGATTTATTGCTGGTTAGAATTATCGGAATTGGAGATTTGTTACTGACTAGTTTTTGGACTTGGAGCTACAGAGTTTGATGTTGCTCAGGTTGTTTTAAATCTTGTATTGGTTGAATATTTCTTTGCTATGCCCAATGCCATCTTTTGCAGTATGAGTGTTTATTCTGTGCCATTATGGGTTTTGGCAGGATATTTTGGTATTATGTATGGCTCAGTTAAAAGATCTTGGAATATGGGAATGTTTGAATAACATTGGTATTGATAAAAACGATGGGGACTTTTAAAGTTGGACTGAATGCATTGCATTTTACATCATGAATGGTTATCAGTTTATGGGGGCCAGGGGTGGAATGTGGTGGTTTGATTTTGTATCCCCCATAAACTTAGGTGTTCTGAATGCTAGGTTCCCAGCTGCTGGAGGCTTGGGAATTAACACCTCCTGGAGGTGTTTTATATATATATACTGTTGGGGGGTAGGCCTATGGGTATTATAGCCAGTGCCCTCTTGCCAGTGTTTAGTACTCTCCTGTTGCTATTTTCACCTTATGTTAGTCAGAGGGTGATATCCACTCTCTGCTCATGCCATTGTTTTCCCTTGCCATCATGGAGCTTCCCCTTCCTGTAAGCCAAAATAAACCCCTTCCTCCCACAAGCTGCTTTTGGTTAGGTATTTTCTGCCAGCAATGTAAACCTGACTGCAACACCTATTAAGCCATCTCCTAAGCCCTTTAGCATAAATTTTGAGAATTACTAGGATCTCGATAATTTCCTGAAATAAAAATTCTAATAGCTATTTTGTAGAAATTAAGCAGAACTTCAATTATTGATTATTACTAATATTTGCATACCATCCTTTCATATTTGGGGAATTTTTTCTTTCTAACCATGTTTGGTTCTTAGCCCCACCATCGATAATTTTTAGGCCAAAGTATACATATCATAACATTCTTTGATTAATCATTGATTTAAATTTTTTTTTTATTTATTAGCAAGCAGAGAGAAATAGAAGAGAGACAAACGAGAGAATGAGCACACCAGGGCCTCCAGCCATTTACGTGGGTATTGGGGAATCGAACTTGGATCATTAGGCTTTGTAGGTAAGCACCTTAACCGCTCGCTGAACCATCTCTCTAGCTCACCACTGACTTTTGTATATTTTGGCTTTTCTATATAGATTATTCCATTTGTTGGCTTATATCTTTGAGCAATAAATGTTCTGAGTTCCTGAATGTCAACAGTTGCTTTTATTTTTTCCCTTACATATTGACATGATAGTCACTGATTACAACACTAAGTTAAAATAATTTTCTTTCACATAAGTCATAAATTTTGTCAACTGGACAGCTCTGCTATCATCTAGAGCCCTGGAGTAGATGGAAAGTCTGTTTTTCAAAGTCTGATCTGCAGACAGGAACCTGATTCTCATTCACTGACTGACTTTTTTCTTTGGTTTTGCTGCTATAAATCCTCTTCCTCTTGCTCACTCTGGAATAGCTTCAGGATTAGAAATATAACCAAGATACATGTCATGTCTCCCTCTTATTCCTACTTAGTGTTTGGCAGCTCTTCAAAATTAACAAAAATATTCTTCAAATATGTTTTTAATTATGTTCCCTAACCTATAGTCTTTCTGTTCTTTTCTTCTAGAACAGACTGATGATGCATCTAGGGTTTTCTTTCACTTCATTTGCATTTCACATTTACTTGTTTTGTGACTTTTTATTTTAAAACATAAGAATGTTTTTTATCTTTTATATTACTGTTAGCCCTCTCCATTTTATTACTGGGACCAGCTGATAAGTTTTACTTTGGCAATAGTTTTACTTTCTAAGAGCATTCTTGTTTTCTATATACATTTTTCTAGCATCCTAGTTTTACTTTGGTTTTTTTTTCCTGTGTCTGCTTTACCCCTTGGTTTTTATTTTCATGCTGCTAGTTTTATGAAAATGCTTTATAAGTTCCTGTTAATAGTTGAAGTCGGGAACTAGACAGACTGAAGTGCAAAGAGGGCCTGAATTCCTATGTTTGTAACAGGGTTACTTAATCACCTCCCCTTTTGCATCCTATGGAGATCTGGAATTACTTCAGGTTCCATTCACTTCAGGATCTGCTTCTAACCAGGAGCCATTCTACAATCAGACTCTTCACTTCTTTGTAAGATGTATAAAATTATTCTTTGAAGGAACATTTGCACCATATAAGCCCTCTATAACATGAGGTATCACAGAGGAACCTGCCTCAGACTACTCACCTCACATTTAGCTGCCCAGAAAGATATACTCTTCTTACTTCCACATCAGCTAATTTCATGCTTGAAGTTTCTGTTCTTTCCTGCTTTTCTCTGATGATCTCTTGGTCACATATCCTATTCACTTCTTCCAAGAGTTTCTCAAAACTTATAAATTGTCCTATTTTTCTTTTCTTTTTTGTATGTATGTGTGTGTTTGCGTACACACACACACAAGCACACGCACAGAAGCACACATTCCATGTGGAGGCCAGAGAATGTTGGGTGTCTTCCTCTACTGCTCGTCTACTTTATTTCCTTGATTCATAGTTTCTCACTGAACCTAGAGCTGCCAGACTGGCTACCAACAAGCCCCAGAAATTCTCTGGTCCCCACCCTTACAGGACTGGAACCATATGGCCATGCACATCTTTTTACATGGGTGTTTAGGATTGAATTCAGGTGGCCTCAAGGTTTGTTAGAAAAGGCTTTTGCATACTGAACTGTCTCTTCAGCCCCTACTCTTTATTAAGTCATTTCTGCCACATTAGTGGGATTTTTCAGAAGGAAGACAAATGGCTATTAATAAGCCTACATTTGAATTCAGAAGGTTAGGGTGATACTAATTAAGCAGATGTTTTCACAAGGTATCTAAGTAGTCCTATATAAGCAATCTAAAATTTGCAGGAGTATTTTCAGATTACAAGAATTTGTAGGTCACTTTTAAATTGTCAGTACTTTACCTGTCAATGGCTTGAAGATCACTGGCTGGATTCCAAGTTGGATCAAATAATATAACAACATTGGCACCAACAAAATTGAGACCAAGTCCGCCAGCCCTGGAAAAAGGAAAGAACACATTGAAAGAGCATAAACAATCAATGGGCACAGTGTTGCATGACAGTAATCACAGCACTCAGGAGGATAAAGACAAAAAGACTGTGAGTTCTAGGCTAGCTTGCGCTACAGTAAGATTCCATCTCGAAACAAACACCAACTAAGCTACTCACAATGACACAAACCACTGTGCCCTAACAATCACCTTATTTTTTGCAGCCACTATAATACTGCAAGGCATGATACAAGCAGGGTGATTACAACAGAAACATGCCCATTCAAGGAAAACCCCTAAAAGAATTGGCCATCTGAGTCCATGTAGATAGGTAGGTGGAAATCCCATGCAATGTGTTAGTTACTATAATTTATAGATTTCAAATGCTATTTCTGCAGGATTTTCCAAACATAATTTGAGAAGAACCTTTAGTATACTCTCCAACAAGTAGAAGTTACAGGTGCATCTGTCTTACAAACATAATCAACTGGCTGAGCTGGATTCCTAATTCACACAATTAAAAGTCAATCCAGGAACCAATGTACATTATTACATTCATATTGCTAGTTTTGCATGATAGTAATTATGATCATCCCATGTTTTGGATTTTCTAGTCTGTTTCTTCTATTTAATAATTGCTTTATGATAATGATTAAATGCTGTCTATTTAAAAAAGAATAGCAAAACTAAAATCCAAGATGAAAATGTTTTGTTTTTCTTTGTTTCTCTTGGCTTTATTCCTGACCCTGCCTCTCAGATCTTTCTTAGGCTCAGTATTGTAGGTTTCCCTTTCTCTGGAGTGACCATGCCCAAACATTAACTCCCACTCAGACCATGTTTCGCACTTGTACTGATCATCGAGAGAGAAAAATGAAATAAACTTCCTTCTTAAAATTTGTATTAGATGGGAAGAAATAAACATTGGCTGAGCTTTCGCTACATCTCAGGAACTGTATAAGATATTTTCATACGCTGGCTCTTCCAACATCAAGATAACAATGAGACTATTTTCATTTTATAGGCAAGAAAACAAGGTCTCCTAAGTGGTCAGTGTCTGTATGCAGATCCAAGCATCCTAACTTAAATTTCAGTGCTCAGTAGAAATTAAATTATATCTTTTAGAAAGTTACATTTTAGAGGTGACAGCAAAAAGATGTCAGAGACTTGAATTAAAAAACAAAAACAGGTGGGGTAGGGTGTTGGGCCCTGCCCGGTATGAAGCTGAGTGGTTAGCCCAGCCAGTCTTGGCCTACTCCCGGTGAGGCCTAGTCGAGCTTCCAGAGCCTGAGTAGAGTTTGGTGACCTGTCCTTGAAGTGACTCAGCACCTAAGCTGAAACTGCCTCCACCCAGCTGCTGCTGACGTGGTGAAATACTATTGGCCCTTATACCTTTCTCTCATCCCCTCTTCCCGCCCCCTTCCTCAAAATACCTCCCCATGACAATAAATGGAGGGATTTTCCCGCCTTAGACGGTCTCCGCGGCTCAATGTGGTTTTTCTCCCCGGTGTTTTTGGGGGGGGGGTTGAGTCGCAGACAACCACCTTCTCGCTCAGCCTCAAGAGAAGCGGCTGGTCCGGTTCTCTCTCTCTTCCGCTCTACCTGCCGGTGGTGGAGGGAAAAAACCCTGGCATCTGGCGCCCAAACGTGGGGCACAACAGTAGGGAGAAAGTATCAGAAAGAACAACAGCCAAATGGGTGAGTTGGGGTGTGGGTGGGACTTGGATGCCCAGTAAGAACAAAAAGGGACTGTGTATCTGCCTGAGAACCCTAACCAACTGCTTCAGTTACATTCTTAATGGTAAAATCAGACATGTATTCATCTCAGATGCCCTTATGAGCCAAAAACAATGGCTCTGCTAGTTAGGGTAGTAATCTAAGAGATGTTGAAATTACCACTGACACCTGGCTGAGCTAATGCAGAAGCAAAGCCTCTTCTAGAACAGGAAAACTCTTAAGCTAGATCTCTGGGGAAGAGCTGATTCTCTTACAACAATACATCTAGAAGCTTGCTTTCAAATCCATCACTTTGTTGTTAGGTGGCTACTAATCAAGGGCTGATCCTTCAAGCAATAAAATGAACATTCTTTTTAGTCTAATGATTAGTATTTGAGACAGAAACGTGATGAGTATGGCTCATGCCTGAGAACATCTTCCACATTCTATTCTTGTACCAAAACTTAAAAAATTCAAAAAGTATACTTCAACTATACCATAAAACCACCTTTAACAAATTGTGTTTTATTGTTTCTAAGTATTATGAAGGGTCAAAAAAGTGTTAGAGACATGGTATGCTCATGGACAGAAATGCTTACTATGATAAAATGCCAACTTCCAGGTTAGAGAGATGGCTTAGTGGTTAAGGTGCCTGCCTGCCAAGCCTAAGAATGCACGTTCTAACCTCCAGGTCCCACGTTTAGCCAGATGCAAAAAGTGATGTGAGGGTACAATGCCACCCTTGCCCAGAAGCAGGTGCAGGCATCTGGAATTCGTTCACAGCGGCTGAGAAGCCACTGGTGCACCCATTCTCTGCTTCTTACTCTCTGTCTCTCTCAAAAAAAAAAAGCCAGCTTCCCCCAAAGTCACTTATAAATTTGATGATTCTAATTAAAAACAAAAGTCTAATCCCAGGGAAAATGGCAGATGGCCTTCTTTTTCTTAAGGCCATTAAACAAGTCATTTATTATCATTATCAAATAATATTCACTGTACATAATTATAGATGCTCAATCACAATTGTTAAACAAATACACTTTCTCCCATGCCAGAAGGTCAGTGGCTAATGTCTAAAAGTGATATAGCAAGTGGCAGCTTCATAAAGATATTATCTAAGAAGATCACAAATAAAGCAGTAAAAAAAGGAAAATGATTATTTCTAAGATAACTATAGGAAGGTAATTTGGAGGGATAAGATAAGGCAAGCAATTATAGTTTGACTTTTATTTGTTGTTTTGTTATGTTTCTTTTCTGTGTGTGCAGAGGACCCTTCTTTAAATAACCTGAATCTAATGAGGACTTATGGGGTCAAAGAAAGGTAATTCCAAGAACAAAAGGTCTTGGAAAACAAGAAGAATTTGAATTACAATGTGGTTATTTCAAATAGTAAGTCTGGAAAATTTTATTTCTAAGACTCATAGAGCAAAAATGACAAAATGAAGCAGGGCATGGTGCTGCACACCTTTTGTCTCAGCACTTGGAAAGCAGAGGTAGGAGGATCACTGTGAGTTAAAGACCACCCCAAGACTGTGAATTCCAGGTCAGCCTGGGCTACAGTGAGACTCTACCTCAGGTAACAAAAAAATAAAAATAAAGACAGCATGCAGATAGAGGACCTAAAATACTAACGACTTCTATCCCAGCACTTGGAAGACTGAGGCAAGAGGATCACAAGTTCAAGGCCAGTCAGGGATAATATACTAAGACCCTATCTCAAACAAACTCAAACCAAATCAAAACCAAATCAAACAAAACACCAACAAAGAATTAACTGGTACAATAATAGCATGACTGTTTTGATCAGAAGCCCATGGCTAGGGAGCTCATAGGTCCCAGTAGGGAAGTTACTACTGTCCTTTTGCTGAATGGACATGATGTGTTTATTAAACTCACTTCTCTTCTAAATATTTATGTTTAAAACAAAGATGAATCTACACATAGTTGTGGCAGAGATGCTTCTTTTCACAGTGGGATATGGTTATGCACTCATAATTGGTCAAAGTGCTGAGAGTAAGTGAATACTGAATGTGCAGCCCTAAATGGGACATCTATATTGCTGCCTCCAATGCTAAGGAAACATCAAAGAAGAGGTACAGAAAGAATCTAAGAGCAAGTGAAAAAGGATGGAATGATGTGAAATGCTGTCTTCCAGCAAGACATAGCCAGTGCCTTCATGACCTTGCAGCAGCTCTGCATAAGTCAAGATTGGACCCATCAACATTCCATCATGAATGGGAGAAAAGCTATGAGGCTCCCCACCCTTCCCTGAGAAGGGAGAGATTTTCTTCAGTGCTGTACCCATTGGTAAGTTGTCCATGTTCCAGGAACTAACCCTGCACCCATGTTCCTGCAAGCAACTCCAGTTAGGGAGTCACCAAAAAACCCCCCCAAAAGGCATGAATGTAGAAGGGGGAGAATAGTTAGGAAGAAAGGTATCAGTGGGAATGGGAGGAGGACAAAGAGGGTAATGAGGGTTAAATATGATCAAAACATATTATATATATGTATGAAAATGTATGCTATAGTGAAGCCCAATACCATAACTAATATATGCTAATAATCAATCAATTAATCAAGTAAAAATATAGGAATAAAATGCAACTTGAGAACTAGAGAAAATGGAAGAAAAAGAAATGTTTTTAGATAAATAATATGAGTATTTTTCAGAGATAAAAATAATATAGACATTCAGATTTTGTCTGGTACAAAAAGTGAACAAAGACCCACACCAAGACTCAATATCCCCATGAAATTTCAGCAGAGTGCAGGTGGAGACAAACTCTGAAAGCCAACCAGACTGGCATAGGACATCCACTGAGCAACATTAAACACTAAAAGACAAAACTATAGTGCCTTCAAATAGCTGAGAGGAAATTATTTTCAATCTACAATTCTAGATTTGGCCAAAGCATAAGTTCTAGAAGGCACATCAAAGATATTTCCTGTATTCAAGGATACAGAACGTTTGCTTTTATAGATTCTGACTTATAAAGTAACTCGATGAATTTTCCAAGTAAACAATGGGTGAAAGAATGAAGATGGCATGGAATCCAGGTGTGGTAGTTTGGATCAGATGTCCCCATAAACTTGTGTTTTGAGTGCTTCCTCTCTAGCTGGTGGCAGCTTGGAGGGTGGAGAATTGCTGCATGGAGGAGATATGTTGGTGGGGGTGGAACTTGAGAGTAGCCCTAGCTCGCCACTGTTAGTTGGCTCATGTTCCTGCTATGGTTTTCCACCTGCTGTGGCAGAAGTGATGCCCAGCTCTGCTAAGGTCATGCTTTACTGTCATCATAGACCTTTCCCTTGAGACTAAGTCAAAATAAACACCTTTGGATGGGTACTTTGTTCCAGCAAGGAGAAGCTAACTGTGACTCCAGGTAAAGAAAGCAGTGAAAGAGGCTCACGATGGCAGTACATTATCAAGCCTACAGAACCATTAGCATGGGCTGAAATCACAGGATTGAAGGTTTCCACAGGAAGGTCTTCAGAATACAGAGGACTCAAGCAAAGAGAAACTGCGAAAGGCAAAACTTCATGGAGGGAAACCAACTTAGATGATCGTGACTGAAAGATAAGGAGAACTGAACTGTGCAAGCATAAAATAATGGATGTAGTACTAAATAAGCAAAGACTGTTGACATTAACACTGTCTTCCTTGGATTGGCTGAAAGGTCATGAACATTCAGAGATGCTACCTTACTACTTCTTAGGCCAGCATTAAATAATGATCATAAAATCATAATAAATTAATATTGGTTTTTGGCTTCCAAACTTTAGTAAATCTATGAACAATGATCTGGTCATTGTTTCAGGACTGGTAGCCCTGAAAAAGTTAAAATATTTAACAGATAATGCAGAGAGGTGAAACAGGTAGATGGAAGAATGTATGTGCTTACCATAATACCCAAACCCAAGCATATTGAAGATACAGATAAATGGACCAAACATTAAAAACAAGAGGCAAACCAAGAATGAAGATAGCATGGAAGCCAGGAAAAATGGGTCCAATGAAGAACAGCAATTTAATGTCACAAAAGAGGTTTACAATAAATAAATAAAACTGGAATACTGTGAGGAAAAACAATTATAAAGATAAAATAAATTCTCCTTTTTCATCATAGAGATTCCAAGTTGTATAAAGTTAGTAGGGTAGAAATTCTAGCAAAAAAAGTTTCTAGTAATAAAGTTTCTGCTGCAGAAGACACTTAATTTTAACAACTGCAAAATGGAAACTGAGATAAAATCTGACCTTATTAGTTTCTTGCTAAACACAGCTAGAAAATAATTTATTATATACAATTCTTTTTCAAAAATTTTTAATATTTATTTTTATTTATTTGAGACAAAGAGAGAGAGAGTGAGAAAATGGGTGCACCAGGGCCTCTAGCCACTGCAAACGAACTCCAGATACATGCACCATCTTACGCATCTGGCTTACATGGGACCTAGAAAATTGAACCTGGATCCTTAGGCTTCACAGGCAAGCACCTTAACCACTAAACGATCTTCCAGCCCTGTTATGTAAATTTTTAATGTAATGACTTATGCAAAAAAAAAAATTTCTTGAATTCAGCCACAGAAAAACAAGAATCCTAATGTTTGCCATTGCTGTGTTGAGGATCCCTAACAAAAGTGAGGCAAAGTCATTTGAGTGGAAGACTACCAGTGGTCTCAAGAGCACTTCCACAGAGACAGAAAACCTCCTGAAGATACGCTCCAAGGAAAAACTGCAAAACATGCAAAGAAACCACTCATCAGAAATGAGAACCAGAGGCAACACACTGAACAACAGGTCAAACAACAAATACAAGAAACGTCATTTAAGTGTGACTGAGCATGACTAAAGAAATAAAAGGAAGCCTAGAAATTACGAAGAAAAGATTAATATGGTAGATAGGGCAAATTTTTAAAAAAGCAGTAGCATTTCTAAAACTACAATTTTTAAAAAATTTTTTAAAATTATTTTATTTATTTTTTGGAGAGAGAGACAGACAGAGACAGAGTGAGAGGGAGACAGATAGAGATGGGCGCGCCAGCAGTCTCTCAGCTGCTGTGAATGAAATCCAGATGCGTGCGCCCCCTTGTGGTCAAGTGCGGCGTTGCACCCTTGCATTACTTTGCATCTGGCTAAACGTGGGACCTGGAGATTGGAACTGCTGGAGATTGGAACCAGCGTCCTTAGGCTTAGGAGGCAGGCGCCTTAACCGCTAAGCCATCTCTCCAGCCCATAAAAGTACAATTTTTTTAAGTTAAAGATTAACTATATGGGTTAAACAAGAATTTCTCACAGACATGGTTGAGACAATGAGGAGCTTATAGCAGTTCTCTGCAAGGTTGACTGGGAGGTGAGCAGAAGAGGACAGAGACGTGGATGTCATGAGAGGCTCTGTAGCACTAGCTCTGCTGTTCAATGACTTTAAGAACATGTCTGTGTTTGACAAACAGCTGAAGATAGTATTACGTCACTAGTGCTTTATACATAAGGGCTCCTGTGAGAAATGACTTCTTTAACTCACTTCCAGAAGACTGAATCCAAAGCTTATTTCCTTTTAGCTTAGTTGCAGGAATTCAAAGATCATGTCAGGAATCAACAGCCATACCTCATTATAAATACATTTTTATTTCTCTCCTTAATTTTACCTTTTCCTTCTGCATGTTTGTTTTTAAAGTCCTTTAATATTCTCTTTGAGAGACAATGCAGTAAATCTATAAAATTCCTGTTACATAAGATGTCAAAAATTGTGGGTTTGTTACTTCCACCCTCCAAAAAGGGAATTCACCTTACTTACTGACTTTATCTCATCTTTCTCTACGTGCCTTTTCTTTAAAGGGATTTAGAGATTCATACATAGGCATATTTTCTGTACCATCTCTAACTGGGGAGTTGCCCAGGTAAGAGAAGTGGGGACAGAGGAGACGGGAGCTCTGCAGAGCTCCTCAGTAAAGTCATGCAGTGGAACTGCTACCCAGTGACTATGAACCTGGCTGTATGACCACAAACACAACCACAGAAATTTCCTGGAGGCATCATCCATGTTTTCATTCTTATAAGGGGAATTCAGTAATGACAAAGCAAGTAAGAGGGAAAAAATTGGGTAAAACTGAAGAGATTGCTATTTCAGTTATAATTAATAGCATTTTCACTGCTTTCTTAAAGTCAAAGGAAACAGCAACATAAGGACTGGAGGGAAGGGATGGCTTAGCGGTTAAGGCTTTTGCCAGCAAGGCCAAGGGACCCCAGTTCGATTCCCCAGGACCCACATGAGCCAGATAAATGCACAAGGTGGCGCATGTCTGGAGTTCATTTGCAATGGCTGAAGTACCCATTATTTCTCTATCTGCCTCGTTCTCTTTCTCAAATAAATAAAATTTTTGTTTTTGTTTTTTTCTGTTGGATTTTCAAGGTAGGGTCTCGCTCCAGCTCAGGCTGACCTGGAATTCACTATGTAGTTTCAGGGTGCCCTCAAATTTACGGCGATCCTCCTACCTCTGCCTACCGAGTGCTGGGACTAAAGGCATGAACTATCACACACAGCTAGTAAAGTATTTTTTTAAAAAAAGGATTGTTAAAATGGCAACATAAGCTTATCCAGTGAAAATTAACTCAGTATTAGTTTAAAAACTGGCTAAACATCAGAGTACCTAAACTGTATTTTCTTACATTGTTGAGACTAGGCAAATATTAACATCTTGTGTGCTATTGAACTCCTTCACGATCTTGAGTCTGTCTTCTGACTTTGTACTTCCATCAAGCCGTCGGTAATCCAGCCCAGATGCCATACAGTACTGCTGCAGCACATCCAGCAGCTAGAGAGAGCAGGGGAAGGGGGCAGACACCAGTTTAGTTACAGTTAGTCTACTCAGAGCTGACTTGTGTAGGCAGTCACTGCTGGGCCTAGCAATTTCTTTCTTACAGTTACATGTGCAGTAAATATTTGGGAAGCCTGAAGTGTAGCTCTGTGTTAAGAATGTTTCCTATCATGAGCCAGGCCCTGGTTTCCAACCCAGCACCACGGAAAGTAAAACAAAAATACTTTTCTCATTTCTGACTTTGTTTCTTCCCATTATCCCAAAGCAGGTGTTAACATTTGGCAACATTTGCTTTTTTAAAAAAATAAACAGTCTTTCACTTAATTTTGTATTTTTTTCTATATGTGCATGCACGTGTGCATATGTGTGTATTTGTGTGTGTGTGTTATATGCATGTGTATATGCCCTTGTAGCATATACATAGCTGGGCAGGGGTTGCAGGCCTGTGGTGGCTGGAGTGGAATGACAATTGTCTCACTCTATGGCTTTCTTTCTGGTCTTGTTTTTGAGCAAGAGTCTCTTTTCACTGTTTCTGCTCTGATGACTCTAGTGTCTCTGCTCACCTGCAGGACTGGGGTTACATGCAGATGTGCCATGGCCAGCTGTTTTATGTGAGATCTGGAGTTATGAACACAGGCAGTACAATTCAGGTCCCCTCAGGCCCTTGTGCTTGCACAAGAAATGCAACTATCTATGGAACCATCTCCTCAGCCTTTATTATTTTTGGTTTTCCAAGGTAGGCTTTCACTCTAGCCCAAGCTGACCTGGAATTCACTAGGGAGTCTCAGGGTAGCCTCGAACTCACAGTGATCCTCCCACCTCTACCTCCTGAGTGCTGGGTTTAAAGGCGTGCACCACCATGCCTGGCTTGGCCCTTACTTTTTACTTTTAAAGCAGGGTCTCATTCTAGCCCAGACTGACGTGGAATTCACTATGTAGTCCAAGCTGACCTCAAACTTGACAATCCTCCTACCTCACCTTCCTAAGAACTGGCATTATAGGCACAAGTCACATGCCTAGCTCATTGCTTAAAAAATCGGAACCAAATTAAAAAATATATTGGTAAAATCATTTATATAAATGTTATTTTATTACTTGCCATTTTCTAAATCCTAAAATTTCTCAAATATTTTAATTATTAAGATCAACAGAAAATAAGCCTATTTTTGAGTTTGACATCAGACACTGACACCCCTCTACATAATTTCCACATATAATTGAGATTCAAATGCCTGTCTGAAAAGTTCAAGCTGCTTACCTAGCTATCACTGGCTACTGTGTAGATAGGAGCAAATGTGATAAAGCTGTTACAGCCCTTGTTCTTTTACGCTTCAAACCAGGGTTCGCCAAGCAAGGACACACTTCAGATGAAACTCACCTTGGTGGAAAAGGAGAAGAGAAGAACCTTGTCTTTTTTTTTCCTGAAATGGTTTAAAAGCTGCTGAAGGACCTGGAAATGAACCATAGAATGTCAGTGAACCAGCTGCAACACAAAGTACACTGTATACACAGAAATGTCACTGCACCACTTCTTAAAAAATTATTTTTATTTCAATCACCTTTGCTAGCTCCCTTTCAATCTTCCAAGCTAGAAGACACAGTATTAGCTCTCACATCAAATGCTTTTATCATCCTATGGTCAATAAGAGGTAAGGTTCCCAAAGGCTTATTTCATCTCATCTGGTTTTAATAAAAAGGAAACATTTTAGATTATGGGATGCATTTACATGGATTAATTTAATTTCCAAAATACACTTTCTTTATACCTACAATATGTTAAGACACTAAATTACAGAGCAGCATGCCTTTCAGGAAGTATCTAAATGGTTTCTAGACAGGCACAAGGTATTGTGTTCTGTTACATATAAGTTCTGAAAGCCTTGATATTTATTTTTTTAAAATAATCAGTCAGATATACACCTCACATTGTCTCCTTTGTATTTCTATTTATAATAAGCACTAACTTCCAGATTAGATTTTGACCTCAAAATGCCAATGATCTGCCCCACACATGGTTCTTTAACAGAAGAACAACAGTCTAAGGCTGTGTGCACCAAACTACATTGTTTTAAACATATCTGCCAAGACAGTTCAAAACAGCATGGAAAAGAAATGCATAAAGAGGGAAAAACAGAGGAGATTTCTGTATTAATTTTAAAGCTTTCTTAAACTAGGAAACAATCACTTAAACAATTTTATTTATTTGGTGATAAACATTTAAACTGTTTTTGAAATTTTTTTTGAAATAGATTTTATTTATTTATTTGAAAGAAAGAGGTAGAGAGAGAGAGAGAATGAGTGTGCTAGGGCCTCCAGACACTGCAAACGAACTCCAGATGCATGTGCCCCCTTGTGCATCTGGCTTATATTGGTCCTGGAGAATCAAACCGGGATCCTTTGGCTTTGCAGGCAAATGCCTTAACCACTAAGCCATCTCAAAAAATTATACATAACATAATACTCTCTTAATTGAGCAACTGAAATTCCTCTGTTAAATTTGAGTTCTGAAAGACATTTTTTCAGAAAGAAAAAAAAAGCTATGGAGTTTTCCTTCCTTTTTTTAATCTGCTCACATATTCACACAAGTGGCAAATGAATATGTCACACCTTGGATATTTAGTTTTATTTTCTCATGAAATAACTGATTCTATGAACTGTGCATTTCAAGCTCACATAAGAATAACCTTTCTAACTGATACTCTAGGAGTATCAGTTTTCTGAGCTGAGTAGAACTTCAGAAAGCTTCATGTATGCTCTCTTCCTGCTCCCACTCCTGCCCCTCTTGTACCTTTCTAACTTCCTTTCTTTCTGTTTGCTCTCTGTGTGTGTGTGAATGTGTGTTAGTTACTAGAGATTGAACCCAGACCCTTGTGTATATTAGGCAAGTGCTCTAATACCAAGCTGTATCTCTAGTCCTACACATCTATTAATATATGTAATATTAACTATGGTAGTTTGACTGTGATAGTGTAAATGTATGGCCCCATAGACTCAGGGTGTTTTTTTAAACTTGAGCTTGTAATTTAAGTCTCCAGCCACCTGGCTAGAGGAGGTGTCACTAAGGGTGGATCTTGTGGTTCAGCCCTAAGGTGTTGGCAGGTAGGGGGAGGATTTTGATTCCAGCCCAAAGGTGTACAGAGAGAAGTTTAAGCTATGGCGTTGGTGCTTGCTTGCTGTTTGTGTTTGTGGTACTGGCTGCTGGTGGTTTCTCTCTGCTTGAAACTGTAAAAGGCAGCCAGCTTCCTCAGCCATTGATGGAACTTACCTGGATTTTGTAAGCTTCAAGTAAATCCCTTCTTCCTATAAACTGTGTCTGGTTGGATGTTCTTCCCAGTAAAGTGGAGCTGACTACAACACTAACATTATCATAAACAATCACACTATTATTCATAAGATATCTTTGTAGCAACTGATTCAGAATATTGAAGCATTTGAAACATTTTAGGGCTCATTCAGCATGTTGTACAGTTCTGAGTAGTGTAACATGTGTTGACAATTGTAGCATTTTACAAAACAGAGATTCTCTAGTTCTCCTACACACCTTTCTCTCCCCTTGGGAACCCCAATCTTTTTGCTGTCTCAGTAGTTTTGCCTTTACCTGAGTGCCACATAATCAGAATCACCCATCATGTAATCATTTCAGAATGGCTTCTTTCACTTACTAATATATATTTGAGGTTTCTCCATGTCTTTTCAGTTTGATAGCTCAATTTATTTTACTGTTAAGTAATATTTCAATGTATAGCTGTACCACAGTTTATCCATTCACCTTTTAAGAGATATCTTGGTTGTTTCCAAGTTTTGAAAATTATGCATGAATTCATGTGGAATCCACATGTGAATATGTTTTAAACTCTCAAAAACTTATAAAAATTTAACTTTTTAAAAAATGCATTTGGATAAATACCAAAGAATGTAATTGCTAGATCACATGGAAGGAGTATTTAAGGTGTCATTTTTCATATTTAAGGCATTAAATATTTAAATATGTAATATTTAAGAGTATTGAAAGTGACAGCTTAGTTTAGAAACCAGCAAACTGCCTCCCAAGATGTCCATGTCATTTTACACTTTCCCAGAAAGGAGTAGGAATTCCTCAAGTTTCACATGCTTAGCAACACTTAGTGCTCACTCCCCCCAGGAATAACAGGGAGTTCCTGTGGCTTCACATGCTCAGCAGCACTTAGTGCTTACTCTCCCAGGAATGACAGGGAGTTCCTATGGCTTCACATGCTCAGCAGCACTCAGTATTCACTCTCCTAGGAATAACAGGGAGTTCCTGTGGGTTCACATGCTCAGCAGCACTCAGTGTTCACTCTCCCAGGAATGACAGGGAGTTCCTGTGGCTTCACATGCTCAGCAGCACTCAGTGTTCACTCTTTCAGGAATGACAGGGAGTTCCTGTGGGTTCACATGCTCAGCAGCACTCAGTGTTCACTCTCCCAGGAATGACAGGGAGTTCCTGTGGCTTCACATGCTCAGCAGCACTCAGTGTTCACTCTTCCAGGAATGACAAGGAGTTCCTGAAGCTTCCCACTGGGGTGTTTATTTTCTTGCTACTAAATTTTAAGAATTCTTTGTATATTTTGCACACAGATTCCTTATTGTTTGGCAAATATATTCTGATCTGTGGCTTGCCTTTTCATGCCCATTAAGATGCTCACATCTTAAGCCAGGAATATGGTGAACAAAAATCAATTCTCATTGTTGGTGGCATCATATCTATTATAATTTTAGGTATTTACAAGTGAAAGCAGGGCTGGCTGGAGAGATGGCTTAGTGGTTAAGGCACAGGCCTGCGAAGTCCAAGGACCCCAGTTCGATATTCCAGGCCCCACATAAGCCAGATGCACAAGGGGGCACACTAGTCTGGAGTTCATTTGCAGTGGCTAGAGGCCCTGACGCACCCATTCTCACTCTCCCTCTCTCTCTTTCAAATAAATAAATAAGTAAATAAATAATTTTTTTTAAAAAGTGAAAGCAAAAACAAGAAATGAAGGAATATCTTTATAGTAGATATCTTCATTAGGCCAGTTTAAAGAAACAAATTCACTAAGTAATTATAAATTAGTATCATTTACCAGTCATTTCAAATATGACAATATCATCAATAAACCTTGGTAATTCAGACCCAATGTTTTATCACTTACTTCTCCACCAGAGAATAAGACCATCTACCTATAAATGTGAGGGTGTTTGGAGCAAAAGAATCGGGGATGTAAATTTCTCAAATTAGTCAGACAGGATTAGAAAAATCAATATGGTAACCTTGTATGTTTCTAGCAGCACTTACCTGTTTACTAGTGCTTTGTCCCTACCTCTCTCAGTAAGAAATCTGTTCCCAAGAGAAAGAACAGCAACAATTCACTCATTCATTAGCTAAATGAATACAACTTGTAGCTATCCCATTAATAGGTAGGTGAGGTAAAATAATAACCTTCACACTTAAGAAAAAGATAAGGTCACCACTGTAGCTTTGAAGCTGTGTAAGCTAAGGCAGACATTAGGGTCTCAGAGCCCTTGCAGTTATAGAATGAGCAATGATAAGACAAGTAGCACCAGATCTTTGAACACATGAATTCAAACAGAACATATAGGGCTGAGAAAGTGGCACAGAGGATCAAATATTTACTGAGCAAGCACAAATATCTGAGTTTGAAACCCCAGCACCCACATAAGAAACCAGACACTATGGATGAGGAGGAAGGTATATAATGGAGAATGTGCAAGAATATGAGAGCCTGCTAATCTGATGAAAACATCAGTGAACAATATAAGACCCTGCTTAAAGTAAATGGAAGGAGAAGAGTGACAACCAAAATTGTCTAATGACCTCCATTATATATGCTGTGGCATGTGCATACTCATACACATGAATACACATCCACACATATCATAAATGCACACACTAGAAAAATAAAATAAACATGCAACTCAATTGTCTGGAGTTCTTAACCCCACAGGGAATGATTCTATAAACCTACAGTATTTATAGAACTAAATCATTATGTCACCAGACAGCAAATCATATTTTGCTACCAGTGATGGTTAATCTCTGGTTGTCAAGTTGACAAGATTTGAGCATCACCTTGAAAATAAATCTCTTTGCATGTCTGTTAGGTATTGTCAAGATTAGATTCATTCTAATCTATGGGTGACATCATTCCATAGGCTGGGTTCCTGGGCTGCGGGAAAAGGAGACAGCTGAGCAGTCAGCATTCATCACTCTGCTTCCTCCCTGCTGATGGGAAGATGTGATACAAGTTTCCTGCTCCAGACATTCTTTTCCCTTCATGATGGACTTCTCCCCTCAAAACTGGGTGTTGGAAATAAACCCTTTCTTTCCTTAAGCTACTTTTGGTTAGGTATTTTGTCCCAGCAAAGAGAACATAACTGATATACTAACCAAATGATAAGACATTGTCCTGAGGCATGTATCCCCAGCTCAATCTCTGCCTTACTGATACTCTCTTAGAAAACAAGGAAATTAATTGCTCCTTTACACATAAAAATATCCCAGCCTCTATTTATGCTTGCTTGGTTAAAAATTTAGATATATATATTTATTTGAAAGAGAGCGAGAATGGGTGGACCAAGACTTCTTGGCATTGCAAACCCAGGTCAGCAGGCTTTGCAGGCATTAATTGTTGAGCCATCTCCTGAGCCCATTATGCTTGCTTTTTTTCCTTCCCTTTCAAAAATCAGTAAAAATTGCATCTAACCATTATCTTATTTTTATTTATTTATTTGACAGAGAAAGACGCAGAGAGAGAGAGAGAGAGAGAGAGAGAGAGAGAGAATGGGCATGCCAGGGCCCCTAGCTACTGCAAATGAACTCCAGATATGTGCACTTCCTTGTGCATCAGGCTAACGTGGGTCCTGGAGAATCAAACCTGGGTCCTTTGGCTTTACAGGCAAAATGCCTTAACCGCTAAGCTATCCCTCCAGCTCTTATCATTATCTTAAACACAAACTATTATTCCTAAACAGAAAATGCTAGGCTAATTGGGCTTTTATAGATTAAATTTTTAAAAGAAAAAAATAAAATACATTTAAAAATTTACTATCATATTTGAATTACTTATAATAAATCTTTACACCAACTTATTAATAGATACAGAGCTTAAGAAAACAAATTTTAGTGTAATCCTCTTTGTTATTTCTACTTCCTCCTATTTTGTTTTGCTGAATTTAAATGTCCCAAGCAACTAAACCTTGATGAGTTTATCTAGATTAACTGCTAATAGTATTTCCAGAAGAAAACAAAAGCTGACTACTTTGAATTATTTCCTTTTGTTCCTTGACTTGCCTTTTTCTTAATTATAGCATGAAGCTGAGGATTATTCTGAGGAATCTGTAAACTAAGACTTATGTGATAAGAACATAGATTTTAAGACTACATCAGCCCAGTGCATTAGTGAGGGTAATCTGAAGTGTGATCTGACACAACTGCTATGAAGACTCCACTGTGAGCACACATCTGCATGCAGCCTTCATAATGACCTAGGCAATGTTAGCAGAACTGGCCAGTTACAGCCATCATCTCTTCTGAATGTCTGGAAATCTGTTATGACCCACAACAACACTGCATGCATATCTGGTACAGTAGCCCTATCCATATGCACATACCTTCATTTTCCCTGAGTATTTAGGGTCAGAAAGTGTTTCAAAGGCTGCATCTTTGCTTTTCTGAACAAAGTCTGGAAATCTGGAAAATACTCGATCACATATCCTTTTGGTAAGTGTTTCCTTCAGGGAGGAAGAAAAGAGATTTCAATCTATGTATTTATTCAACTAATATATTTAAACCTACAAAACTGAAATTGTTTATGAAGCAATTCTATTTATAATAAAGAGAAATTTAACCTGCCTTCTCTAAGTCCAATTAATAATTCAGAAGGTTTTATATTATATACTATATTTAGAAAGTTATATATGTTAAACATATATATGGATTTTAAATATTTGGGCTACTAGGATATTTCAAGATTTCCAAACCAAGGAAGCATACACTCCTAAATAACACAATTGAAAAATACCAAATTCCTTTTAGATTCTAAAATTAATTTGAACAGTATAAACAACTAAAACACATAAAGGAAATACAAAATCAGAGAAAAGCAAAAGAGAACATAGGACTTGATCTCTATAGACAGACTGTTTAAGGAGGATCCTAAGGGAAATATACTGAATTAGCTGCAGGTCCAAGGGAAGTAGATAAGGCATCAAAGTTATTTGCTTGGAATAGACTTTTGAGCAGAATTGTTTAGGGAGGATTTCCCACCAGGCAGTTTCTGAGCTGAATGTCTCTGTTCTTTATGGCTTTCTAATCTTAGGGTTAGTTATTAAGTCTTTGGTTCCCTCTAGTTTTTAGGAAGGCTATTAACCCTTCAATTACATGAAAACAAGGTCTTACTTTTAGAAGACAACCAACTGAGACTGCCATAGTAAATGATTATATTGAATCTTAAATTTTGAAATTATTGAATTTTTCCAGTTTGGGAAATAGCCATTATATGGAGATTATTATAGATCCTTATTACCCAGTCTATTAAATAAACAACATTGGTGGACCAGGACTGAATTATCAAATATCTTAGTAATTATATCAAAGGACATTAGATAAAATAGGTAAATATTAGTTGAGGCATAAAAATAGCTATTATGTTAAGCATAAATTTTCTCAGTTTGATTCAAAAAATTTAAGTGCACATATTCTTGATACCTTCATTATTATTATTATTATTATTATTATTATTATGTTGTTGTTGTTGTTATTGTTGTTGTTGTTGTTTAACTGTGGAGGATTGAACCTAAGATCTTGCACATGTTCGGCATGGCTCTAGCAGTAAGCTACATCCTCAAACCCCTTAAATTTTAAAGTAAGCAAGTCAGTTTCCCTTAAATTTCATACAAAAAACCATACTAGGATATTTAGGTAATATACTTTATAAAAATACAAAAACAGTATCAGTTTTATATTAACAGCATCATAAAAAGAGGCCAAGTCAAACCTGCTGCTTGGAAGTGCCAGCAACCTGAAGAAGTGCGACGTGGTTAGCTATCTTACGAAGAACTGTGAGGTAACTAAGACACAAGGTTTTCACTGTCTCACCATGAGAATTTGTCTGTAACCAGAAAAAAAATAGACAATATAAACAAGAGGACAAACATGACTGTGAAAGCACTTACATCACCGAATGCATTGCTTATGAAAATATTATTGTCTAGTTATTCAGGCACAGTACATTCTATGATAGTGATGGTCGGCTCTCTTTACCACAGATCTGTGAATCACCAACAGTGAAGCATTTTCAAGAAATCGGAATACCATGCTGACTTCCTAAAAGACGGAAGAAAGTCTTCATCCTGGCAGCATTTATTCTCATAATAGTAACAGAAATGGTGCCATGAAGAGACTCCTGGCAACAAAACTACAATGCAGTCCCAATGCTTCACAGGACTCTTTGTTCTAATCTGGGTAGTAAAAAATGGACAGTGCCCAGGCGTGGTGGCACATGCCTTTAATCCTAGCACTCAGGAGGCAGAGGTAGGAGAATGGCAATGAGTTCAAGGCCAACCTGAGACTACATAGTAAAATCCAGGACAGCCTGGGCTAGAGTGAGACCCTATCTTGAGAAACCAAAATAAGGACATGGATTGAAAACAACAAAACACGTGCGATATTTGAATAAAGCACCATCTAGACTCTACTACCTGGAGTCCCTGTCCTGTACATGGGTATGTGATAAGAATGTGAGAAATGGGCAGGAAATGGGAACAAATGGTAAAAACTACAATGATGTTTGTTTCTAAGGAAACACTTTGTTCTACTGATATGCAGACATTAAATTGATGTTATATCTAACATCTACCATTAGGAGAGTATTTAAGCCTAAAAAGCATACATCAATTTTGCTAGTAACGAATAAAGAAAAACGTGTGAAAATAACATGGAATTCAAGATGAATGTAGGCTATTTACCAATAAGAGAGGTTATCAAATTGAAGCTTACCTTGTAAAATTAACTTTTGAAAATATTGAATATTGTATTTTATATGGCTGTTATTCAATATTCTAAAGCATTTTGATAACTTTTTTTACTTATTTTTTTTATCGACAACTTCCTTAATTGTAGACAACATCCCATGGTGCTTCCCTCCCTGCCCCCACTTTCCCTTTTGAAACTCCACTCTCCATCATATCCCCTCGCCCTCTCTTCTGAAGTAAATTATCTGCATCTTGGAAAACAAAAATCAAGAAGTATCTCTCAAATAAATACATAAATAAATAAATATATATATATATATATATATATATATATATATATTTAAAAAAAAAAGAAAAAAGAAGGGCTGGAGAGATGGCTTAGTGGTTAAGGCATTCCTGGCTCAACTCTCCAGGACCTATGTAAACCAGATGCACATGGGGGCGCATGCATCTGGAGTTCATCTGCAATGGCTAGAGGCCCTGGTGCACCCATCCTCTCTCCCTCTCTGCCTCTTTCTCTCTCAAATAAATAAATAAATAATACATTTAAAAAAAAAAAAAAAGCAGTAAAGACATGCTGAAATGCTCGCCTTGTGACAACAGATTCTCCTCTTCCGGCCACTGCCACAGGTGCAAGGCTGAGAAGATTCCAGCACCACAGTCACATCCTCTGTGTCTAATACTGTCTGATAGACGGCTTTCTGGAACTCTGTCAAAGAACAATATACCATCTGCCAACGTATAACACAAGGCAGTTATTAGGATGCGTCTGTAGCAAAAGGAATAATTATAATGAATATCAGGTTAAATAGATTCATGTCTGTGTTTACATTATGAGACTTTCTTCCAATTATATGTTTTGCTCCTTGTTTCATTCTAAAGTATATAAATTGGAATTTAATTTTTAAATAAACCTCACTTTTGTTGTTTTCCATTTAAATAACATGACCAAACAAGTTATGTAACTTTCTTATATATTTCTGAATATATAGTAGGTTTTGGAGGGTTCTATATTAGTCTACCATGCAAAATATCATTAAAGTTTAATCCAAACAAGAATAATGAAAAGGAAACCCAGAATATTTTAGAATAATAGTATGAATAAAAAATGCTTACTGAAATACCTGGGAAACATTAAAGCTTCCTATTAATAAAAACTGAAAATATTATATGTATTTAGTATCTTGTTATAAATCTTTTGAGATTAGTAAAAGGAAGAAATAAGTAACTGTACATAAAAGCTGTTATAAGGTGCTATTTTGTACTCAAATTCAAGGGAAGAACAAAACATAGGAAAACAATACCACTAAATTATGAGGACCACAATTGACCTCATATTCCTGGTAGCAATGGAAATTAGTAAACTTCTTCTTAATATAAGTGCTTGTAAGCAATGTCCTAAAACTAAAAGGACCCATAGCATGCCTTTGAAGAATATAAACAAGAATGAAAAGCCAGTCTGGAAGGTTGGCTTAGTGGTTAAGGAGCTTGCCTGCAAAGCCTAAGGATTTATGTTTGACTCTTCAGACCCCATGTAAGCCAGATGTACAAGTGCACGAGGTTGCACATACGCACAAGATGGTGCATATATCTGGAGTTGGATTACAGTGGCTGGCAGGCCTGGTGCGCCAATTCATTCTCTCTCTCTCACATTTGAACAAGGCCACTCTATTGGGCTTGCCTCAAAAAAAAAAAAAAAAAAAGAATGAAAATCCATCTCTATATAAATACTCATGTCTATATATCACAATAAAATATTACTGAAAAAAGATCCATGTATAGACTATCATTACCACTTGACTCAGTATTAAAGAAAAAGTACATATAAAAAGAGAACAGTCAGCAGTTACAGTATGGAGGGCACTCTGTCATTACTAAGGACACCAACATTTCTTATGTGCCATATATTGCACAGCAACCATGTGTAACAGGCCTGTAGTCATTGTTTCCATTTAACAAAGGACACAATTCAAGGTTAAGCCTTGACAAACTGCTCCAAGTCATGAAACGTGTAACTGGGGAGACAGGGCCCAATTTCTAAATCTTTACACACAATTCTTTCTTCATATAATTTTTTGGTTTTCCTACTAGATAATTAAGTAATGTATATATATTACTTGCATAAAACATTTTTAAATGTAGAAGCCCATGATATATCTCAAACACAATAGTAATATTTGGTTTAGATAAATGTCAAGTCATATATTGTACCAATTTCCTCAATCTGCAGACCAATATCATACTTGATCTTCCAATCTTACCTGATAAGGAGAGCATCGGAATCAGGATATTTTATACAATTAGCCTTATTTGAGACTATATGAGTTAGGTTTAGCTGATAGTAATTTACAGAATCTTTACTTCATTGTCAGAGCTAGAAGAATCACAAGATTGAAAACTACAGGGCTGGAGGGATGGCTTAGCAGTTAAAGTGCTTGCCTGCAAAGCCAAAGGACCCAGGTTCTATTCCCCAGGACCCACGTAAGCCAGATGCACAAGGTGGTGCAGACACCTGGAGTTTGTTTGCAGTGGCTCAAGGCTCTGGTGCACTCATTCTCTATCTGCCTCTTTCTCTCTCTCTCAAATAAATAAAATAAAGAGCTCTTAAAAAGTATAAATGATCAGTATAGTTTTAAACAAAATAACAGTCCTTTTAAAGTTAACTAAATTTTCTTTAACAATTACCCATGCTATTTTCCTACTAGTTAGTAGTACAACTGCAACAAACAAAAAGAAAAGCTCTTCACCACTTTGGTCCTTTAACTAGAATTAAGGTACTAAAGAATGTACCAGGTGCTAGATGGTGGATGGTATTGCAAGTCCCATGTCAATGGAAAACTGCTTCCTTATGGAAGAACTGAATCAAAGGCCTTGATGAGAAATGAGTGTGATGTAAACTGCTGCAGTTGGGTCATTAGTATCCTCCAGAGGCCACATGTCAAAGCTTTGTTCAGCAGCCTTTTGAACTATAGGGAGGAACTTTTAGAAGTTAAGTAATCCAGGGAATGCCCTTAAACAGAATACTGACATTCTGGCCTCTTCCTGTCACCTGTCTCACTCTTTCCTTCCAGCCATCGTGAAGTAAGAGCTTGCTCCAACATGTACTCCCAAAGTCACAAATCCAAAGGACTATGAATCAAATCCTCTGAAGCCAAAAATAAGTGCTTCCTCCCTTTAAGGTGATAATCTCCAGAACATATATCATGGCAACGGCAGGCTAACTAGCACCTATGCTACTAATAAACCCGTTAGCTAGCAGGCTAGTAAAGCTAATATGAAGAAAACAGCTCAATTAAAGGAACAAACTTATTTCACAAAATGTCACAAATTTATATTCACAAAATATCACAGGAGACTTACTCACAAAACGGAATTTTCTCAGAAAAAAATGACAAGTTAGCAACATATAAAAATGCAGTTCTCACCCGGTCTTCCTTCTTAGGCAACTGATCCTTGATAAGAGTCTTGGTGCGCCTGAGGAACCAGCCAGACATCTTTTCCGCCAGCCTTCGCATGGCCTTTCGACCGGTGGCCAGTTCCCTTTTTGTGGCTGTGTGTCTTTGGCCGTGTTCCACTGGGTCAGAAAACTGCTTCTTGAAGTGGTTTATGCTACCTAATAGTCCAGGCACAGCCCTTCATAAAGGAAGGAAACATAAAGGAAAAACAACACAACAGCTTAAATGAACTATCTAAAAAGAAAACATTCACTTCTTCTTACTTCTAGGAAATAAACTGAGTGGCTTGCTTATCTCATTCTTTATAATAGCTTTAGTTTATAAAAACTAAACATGATGATGGAAGTGGTAAGTTAGCATGTATATTTACCTTGAGGACCAACAGTAATATGCAAAAAATAGGTTTTCACTGGAATTTCTACTCTGTTTAACATGTTTAGGATCAAATATTTCTATAAACAGTTTCTTGAATATTTTTTACTATTTATTTAAGAATTATTAGAAAAAAGGATAGCCTTCAGCTAAACAAATCATTTATGTGTGTATATATGTATGTATTTGTACATTTTTTAAAATTATAAAACAGGATAGCATTCAACTAAAGAAGTCATATGTGTGTGTGTGTATGTACAGGTACATTTACAAAATTATCTTTAGGGAGTGGAATGTGCCATGCATGATGTGCATATGGAGGGAAGAGGACAACTTCAGGTGTTGGTCCTCACCTTCCACTTTGTTTGAGACAGTCTCTCTCATTTTTCACTACTGACAGGCCAGGGCAGCTGGCCTGCACGCTTCCAGGGATTCTCATCTTCCCCTTGCCCCTTTCCATAGGAGGGGAGGGATTACAGACACTGGCCCTACAGCAAATGGCTTTACATGAGCTCTGGGAATGCAAACTAAGGTCATCTTGCATGCACAACAAACACTTTACCCTCTTGGCAATCTTCCCCTTCAATATATATATATATATGTATATATATATATATATATTTAAAAGCTTTTCACTCACCAATCCATAACACACCACAGTTCCTTCATGTTGTTCTGAAGAATGGTTCCAGTAAGGCCAATGCGGACACTGCACTTGAGAGCCCTCATGACTTCTGTGATTCTCGCCTTTGGATTCTTGATTCTATGAGCTTCATCTACAATAACAGCTGACCATTCCAAACTATGAAAATAGCAGAGGGAAAGGCTGAAGGCTTAGTCTTCTCTTAGTCAGAAGAATTTTTCACGAGTGGTGGTTTCATCCATGGTCATCACACCCAAACAGGCCCAATCTCATCTGATCTCAGAAGCTAAGCAGGGTCTGGCCTGGCTAGCACTTAGATAGAATAAAAAAAGCACTGCAGGTATTTCTCCCTTCTTTGATGATTCCATTGGGTTTTTAACCTACTTAAGTTGTCATAAATTTGGCAGCCCACATAAAGATCATGTTTGTGGATAATATGAAAGGTTTAGAAGTTATTTTTAATAATGCTGGATTAAAAATCTTATTCAAATATTACTATATGACAACAAAGAAATTTTACTTTTAAGAAACAAATTGGAATCAAATGTAAAAGAAAATTTAGGTTAATTTTGAATGAAAACATCAATAAAACATATTATTACATATATCTAACTGTAGGACATCTTTTGCAGCAGTATACTGGTTAAAACTCTAAGATCTGAATTTAGATGGTCAATGTTTAAATCTGGTGTCCTCTTCCAACTTACTTAAAATTACTTAGTAACCTCTTCATACTTCAGATTATTGTCTTCTGCTAACATTTATAAAATAGTAAAATGCAAGCTTATCAACTTGTAAAAGGGGTAAAACCACATCTAAGACCTGGCAAAATTCAACTTTACAAACAATACAATGAATGTGTGTGAAGGTATAACTACTCAAAGAAAAGTTAAAGGTTGTCAGACAGAATATAAAAAAGAAAGATTCAACTATATTCTAAGTATAAAGAGATTCATTTCAAATATAAAGTACTGCTTTGAAATAAAAATTGAAAATTATAACATGCAATAAGCATAAGAAGAGTCCTGGCAAGATAGGAAACATTAGAAATTAAAAGGGATGCTGGGCATCACTTCTTGCCACAGTGGCTGGCAGAAATCACCGAGAGAGTGAGCTTAGCAAGCTCTGACAAGCTGAGGACATAAACCTCAGTGACACACCACTTCTAGTAAGGTTCCATCTCCCAAACTGCCACAGGCCTGGGACCAAGCATTCAAAATACATGAGTTTATAGGGAATACCAATCTAAACCACCATAGGGACTTTTTAAAATACAAAGATTAATTTACCAGGAAAAAAATACAATTGGAAATGCACATGCACCTAAAGAATCGCTTCAAGATGTCTGAAGAGAATGTAGCAGAAGTGAAGGGGGGGACATAAATGGACCAACATACCATCTCTCCTCTCACAAACTACAAACCAGTCCAAAAGAAAATCAGTGAACATATAAACATTCACCAACCTGGTCTTACTGATATTCAGAGAACACTGTAACTAACAACTGTAGAAGAACACTATTCAGGTGTACAGGGATCAGAAAAATGCAAATTACATAAAAATAGCATGCCACTATATACGCATTAAAATGCTAAAAAGAGAAAGACTGGCAATTCCAATACTGGTGAGGTTATGAAGCAACTGATCTCTCATACATTCCCAAGTAGAGTGAAACGGTACAATCATTCTGGAAGATGGCTTGGCAGTTTCTTCTAATTTAAACCTTCATTTATCCTGAAATTCAGAAATTCTCCCAGGTATTTACCCAAGAGAAATGAAAACACAAGTCTAAAGAAAAAAGCTTATAGAAATATACTCCTTGAAATTTTACTTATGAACATCCCAAACCAGAAAATAATCTAATACCTATTCTTAAATGAACAGGTAACACAATGTAGCATTACTCATAGAGTACAATTCAACATTTAAAAAGAACAATCACTGAGATAACTCAGTGGCATAGATGACTCTCACTAACATGTCGGCAAAAATACCAGATACAAGTGAAGAATACTTTCTGACTTCACGGCACATGTACAACCAGGTATATGACACCCTGGCACAGGTTCAAATAATCTGCAGTGATAGAATTGAGACATGTGGTTGTTTATGGTAAATGTTGGAGCAGGGCTGACGATGAAGAAAAGCAAAGTCTGGGGATAATATAAGTGTTTTATGTACCTTGTTAGAGAGGGAGGTTGAGCTCAAGTATCCAGTTTTCAAAATCAGTAAACTATAGCCCTTGAGGCAAACCCAAGAAGCATGCCACCAGTTTTACATGATAAACAGACTTGAGAATAGTTTTATGTTTTTAGAATTGTATAAAATTTTAAGGAACCATCATCACCAAGTCTTCACAAATGTAGTTTGCCAAATCCTGGTCAAGATTGGTCAGACTACCCAGTTATTCCCTGGTATCTGCAAGAGCTGTTCCAGAGGCTAAAACCCATGGATGTTGAGTAGCTTGAGTGAAAGGTAGAGTATTTTCATATAACACATAGTCATCTGCCTGTATTCTTTAAATGATCTCTAGATTACTTGTACCTAACACAACAGAAGTGTTAACTAAGTATTATACTGAATTGTTTAGGAAGTAATGACAAGTTCAGTATAGGAACCTTAAAAAAAAAGTGTTTTTGATCTACAGTTGATAGAATCCCTGATGTGGAACTTGTGGATATGAGTCTGACTACACTTATAATCAATATTAATTAGTGTACAGATATTAAAGCTCAATGAAGTTGATTATAATAAAACCTTCCCGCTGGGTTTGAGCAGTTAATTTTAGCAAAAATGGGATTTAATTCATCCTGTCATTTTCCAGATGAATTGATTTACCCAAAGCCAAATAGTCAATTAGTGACTTTTTAAAAACCTCTCTTTGTTACTGCTGTTCTGAGCAGGGATTCCGGTATCCTGCCCCAGGCTGGCATCTAATTCACAATCAGTCTCCCATGTAGGTGAGACTTCAGGCATGGGCCACCTTACCTGCCTACTTTTTTACTCTTTAGTATATTTTGTGCTTATAGCTCCTGGGTGTTGTTCACTTTTATCTCAAGCCAGAGCATTTTTATACTAATCTGAAAGCCTTATTTTTATAAATAACCTGGTTTGCTGCTAATCACTCTCTTACTGACTATAATTAAAACTGACTATAACTGTAATATATATATATATATATATATATATTTGAGAGAGAGTGAGAGAGAGAGAGAATGGGCATGCTAGGGCTTCCAGCCACTGCAAATGAACTCCATATGCATGAGCCCCCTTGTGCATCTGGCTTATGTGGGTCCTGGAGAATCAATCACCTTAACTGCTAAGCCATCTCTCCACCCTGTAATATTTTAATATTTAAGAGACTTTCTAGTAAAGTCTGTAGAATCATTGCAGTATAGAATCGTGTCATCTGCTAACAGGGATAATTTCATTTCTTCCTTTCCTGTTTTTATTCCTTTTCTATCTTTCTCTTACTACTCAAGACTTCAAGAACTATACTGAGTAAGAGTGGAAATAGTAAGGATCCTGTCTGATTCAGTTTCAGAGGAAATGTTTTCAAATTCTCCCCCTTCAGTACACTTTGGCTACAGGATTTGTCATATATCACCTTTATTATTTTAAGTATGTTCCCTCTGTTCCTAATTTCTCCACAATTTTCATCATGAAGGCATATTGAACTTTATCCAATACTTTTTCTGTATCTATTGAGATAATCATATGCCATGAAAGGGATAAAATAGGAAAGGAAGAAGTAAAATTATCCTTAATCTCAGACATGTTTCTAAACTTAAGTAACTTTACAGATTCTATTAGAAAACTCCTAGATTTAATAAGCACTCCCAGCAAAGTTTTAGGATATAAAATCAGTACACAGAAATCAGTAGCTTTGATGAGCACGAGCCACCATGGAGGAATACCACTGCAACCATGACGAGGTTGGCTTCAGTGCTGACGAAGCCCACAGTATTGTTAAAGAATGTGTTGATGAGATCCTAGGAGGAGAGGACTACAACTAGAACAACATCAACCAGTAGACTGCAAGCATAGTGGAGCAATCCCTAGCACATTTGGTTAAACTGGAAAGCTATAAATACATTGTGACTTGTGCTGTGGTTCAGAGGAGTGCATATGGCTTTCACACAAGTCAGCTCATGCTTTTGGGATGCCACATCTGATCCAACCTGTACCGTAAGATGGGAGAACTGAACCATGAACTGCATTGTTGATGTTTTTGCCATTGCAACTGTTCTGTAACCAACTAAACATGTTGGACTAAAACCATGAACTTAGGACTTTGTGAGTGTAACCTTTCTCAATAGAAATAGCTAGTTATATGGCCTGTTATAGAATATAATCTTACATTTATATAAGCCTTTCACTAATATTATTATGTACCTAAGGATACAGGGCAAATCATTCTGACAATAAAATTAACTTTAAACTAGAAAGCTACAAAAAAAAAAAAGCTGCAAAGATAAATGTAGAGAACATGTTATTAGCTAATATCTCTTTGGTGTTTTTCTTAAGTTTTTTCCTTCATTTAGTTGAATGAAATACTTAACCGAAAGTAATTTTGCTTTTTTTCTTCTATCAACTAATGTTGTACTAGCAACTATGACTAATCAGTTTAGCTTTACTGAGTACCAAAAAAATCCATGTTTTAAAAAAATTTCAATTTATTGGATTTATACTTGAAGTTGAATGAAATTCAATGACTCAAATTTCCGAGTTAAACAAAATTAGTTTAAACATGTGATGAACAGTGTATAACTGAGACAACTGCCTTACAATCCATTCATTCCATGAAAGACAAACATTTACTGAATGCCCGTTATGATCTTATTTCTCTGCTAGGCATTATAGCTAGCACTATGCTGTTCAAGTGCTAAGCTCCCTTTGGCAGGTGTTCAGTTGAAAGCTTAGCATTTACATTTGATGAAGGAAAAAAAAAGAACTGATCTACAAAGAAGGAAAAATCTGGATACCCACATAGAACTAAACAAAATGAAAAGCACTCATTGATGACAGTATTAGAGATGTAATTTTAATAGTTGCTTCTACAAATTAACAATGCATAAAACATGCAACTCTTAGTTAAAGGCATTATTAGTATACTGTGTTAGCTATACAAGTAGTAAATTTTATAACTGCTTTGGTTACAATCATGTGTAAAAATTTAAAATACTTACATGGGGTTCAAACTGAGTGGAGTAAAGTATAAATTAAAAGTGTACAATCATTAGCATGTCATTTACTATCTCAGAGCACATAGAGTATAGTGAAATTTATTAATGAAGACAATAAAAGATAAAAATTAGGGTACACAGCTTGACACCAAATGTGAAGTCAATATATTTTACTTTGCAAAAAAAAATAAATTTTGCATATTTCCACTAATACCAATCCATGTAGAGACAGTAATCATCATTCATTGAATTTTTAGGAAAAAGAAAAAAATTAGCATGAGTACTGACAATACGAAGGCAGGATTTTTATAAGAATACTATGTGTATGGCTGATATTGGGCTGAATAACTAATTGCTCAGTGTTTAAGATGAAGTTCATGAAAATGCAAGAAGAAAGTTTAATGCAGTGATCTATACTTTTGGCACATCAAAAATTCTTGTGTTACTTTATGCTGTTGGCTCTTGTGCCCCTAGAGGTTATAATAGTGACCAAATTATCTGTGCAGTTAAGGCTTATTTTTTACTATTGTTGTCTAAAGCTCAAAAAAAAAAAAATCTAACCATACCTTATGAGTTTGCTATCTGCTCTGTTTCTAGTTAAGATATAATAAAGATGCTCTGTGCTGTAAAAACAGAATTAGTAGCTTTAATATATTCTAATAACCAACTTGGTGAGAAAGAAATTGAGAAAAGACCCCATTCACAATAGCTCTCAAAAAATAAGGTATTGCTGGGTGTGGTGGCACATACCTTTAATCCCAGCACTCAAGGAGCAGAAGAAGGAAGATCACTGTGAGTTTGAGGCCAGCCTCACTATATAGAGAATTCCAGGTTAGCTTGGACTAAAGTGAGACCCTACCTCAAAAATAAATAAATAAAGAATGAATCTAAGAATAAGCCTCACCAAGGATGTGAAAGACCTCTACAAAGAAAACGTGAAGACATTGAAAAAAAAAAAAAAGATAAAAGACATTAGAGAACCTTCCAGCCTTCTGTATTGCTATATTGTATGGTTGTATTTCCAAAAGTAATCTACAGATTCAACATAATTCCCATCTTAATTCCAATGATATTCTTCTCACAACTAGCAAAACTAATCCAACAACTCATATCGAAAGACAAAAGACCAAACATAACCAAAGCAAACCTAAGCAGAAAGAACACTGCTGCTGGTATCACGATTCCTGGCCTAAAATGATACCATAAAGCCACAGTGACAAAGACAACATGATACTGGCACAAAAGCAGACACACAGACCAATGGAGTAGGGTAAAGGACCCAGGAAGTAAACCCACAGAGCTATGGTCACCTAATTTTCAACAAGAGAATCAAAAGCATCAAAAACTAGGGGTGGGGGAAAGCCTATTATTCAACAGCTGGTGCTGACAAAACTAGTTCTTGACCAGCAGAAGAATAAAATTAGATCCATATCTCTCACCCTGTTCAAAGGTCAAAATGAATCAAAGACCTTAATGTAAAAACAGAAACACTGAAAATACTAGAGGAAAACATAGGCAATACACTAGTAGCTACAGGTATGGGTAAGAACTTTTTGAACTGGACTCCAATAGCACAGGTAACAGTCCAAAGAATCAAGAAATGGGACTACATGAGATCACAAGTTTCTGTGCAGCACAAGAAAGCATCAGTAGAGCAAATGGAAAGCCTATAGAATGGGAGAAAATCCTCGCCAGCTATTCTCCAGACAGGTGTTTGATATCTGCTATATCAAAAAGTGCAAAAACTGAACATCCCCCCAAAATTCTCAAACTGTCAATCAATAAATGGGCTAATGAAATGAACAGACAGTTCTCAAAAGAAAAAAAACCATAAACAGTCAACAGATATTTTAAAAAATGTTCAACATACTTAGCTATCAGGGAAATACAAATTAAAACCACTTTGAGATTTCATTCACCCCAGTCAGAACTGTTATCAAGAAACCTAATGACAATAAATACGGGTGAGGTTATGGGAAAAGACAGATTCTTTCTCATTGTTGGTGAGTGTATAAATGGTACAACCACTATGTAAGTCAGTGAGGATGTTTCACAAACAACTAAAAATCAAACTACCACATGACCTAGTACATGATTCCTGAGCACACTCCAAAAGATTCTATTTCCTATGACAGAGATCCATACTCACTGCCACTCTATTCACAATGGATAAGAAATGGAGATCTCAATCTGCTTCCTCACTGTGGACCGAATGTAACCAGATCCCTCAAGCTCCTGCCACTATGTCTTCCCTGCCGTGGCAGACTGTGACCTGTAACTGTAAGTAGAAATAAACCCTCTCAAAAAAGAAAAAAGAAATGAAATCAACATGGATGTCTAGTCTATCAACTGATGGCATTTATAACAATGGAATTTTAGTCAGTTGTGAAGAAAAATGAAATCAGGAAATATGCAGGAAAATGAATGGAACTAAAAAATATTAAATTATATTAAGTGAAGTAACTCAAGCCCAGAAAAACAAAAATCACATGTTCTCTCACACATACAGATCCTAACCTTTTTTCTTTTTTTTCGAGGTAGGGTCTCACTGTAGCCCAGGCTGACCTGGAATTCACTATGTAGTCTCAGGGTGGCCTCGAACTCACAGTGATCCTCCCACCTCTGCGTCCCAAGTGCTGGGATTAAAGGTGTGCGCCACCACGCCTGGCTGCAGATCCTAACTGAATGTTTGTATGTACATAAATAAAAAAATCTGAGGGTGAATATAGGATATGAAATGAGACAAATGAGATAGGAGACCAAGAGGGAAGAACAAGAGATGATGGTGGGGGGAACAGAGGAGAACATATTAAAATAGAAAGGAGGCAATGGTGGAGTAAGTGGGGCGGGGGGGGGGGACCAAAGGGAAGGTAAGGGAAACAAAACAAAAATTGTATTTGAAAAACACCACAATGAAATCTAGTTCCTTTTGTGTTTTTTTAAAGTATGATCTCACTCTAGCCCAGGCTGACCTAGAACTCACTCTGTAGTACCAGGCTGGTTGTGAACTCACAGTAATTCTCCTACATCTGCCTCTGAAATACTAGGATTAAAAGTGTGTATCACCATGCCTGGCAAATCTAGTTCTTTGTATAGTAATAAAAATTTCCTACTGCCTCACTAGGAGTAAAGTATATCCTTACAGGAGAAGTCCAAGCTAGCAGCAAATTAAAGTTAATGAATTTACTAAGATCCAAGCTGCTGCTGGCACACCCATGAAGAGCTAGGACTGGACTCCCTTGAACAGACTATAGAAAAAGCCTTGTTTGTTTGTTAGGAGCATCAAAATCAAATGTCACAGACTAGATGGCTTAAACAACAAATTCATTTTTTTACCATCCTTGAAGCTAACAATCCAAGATCAAGGTATAGCAGGATGGGGTTCTCCTGAACCCTCTTCTCCTTGGCTCACAGGTGACTGTCTTCTTGCTGTCCTCTTGTGTCCTTTCCTCCGTGTGTGCATTTTAATTCTTATCTGGGTACCAGTCATGATGGGTTATAACCCCACCCAAGCAGCTTGATTTTTACTCAATCCTATCTTTAAAGGTCTATCCTTAAATTGAGTACATTCTGAGGTCCTGGGCTTGGGATCTGTACATATGTACAATCTAACTTGGAATAAACCTCTAACTGTTTTTCCTCCAACAATCTTACTCTCATCCATCTATCTATACAGATTACAGCCAAGGTACTTATAAAATGCAAATCTGAGCAGTTTTAGCACCTCTGTAACTTATTAAAAGTACCTCATGGGCACTCACACGTCTAAGGATATGGACCAAAATCCTCTAAGTGTCTTTCAATGTTCTTTATAAGATGTTCCCTGTGTACCTCAGTTTTGAATGCTGGCCACATTTCTTCCTATATTCCACAGTAGCTCTCAGCATGTAGAATGTGTATGTGCATGTACGTATCCTGCTACTCTACATTCACAAAACATCCCCAGAACTAAAACCATTCATGAAAATCCCTGTCATGGCCCAGAGGTACAATCTACACAAGACATTGAACATGAGACTTAGGACAAGTCTTATTCTTTAGCATGCATTGTTTGAGTGTCCCATTATGAGTTTAAGAAATAGAATAAAAGGCAATTGCTCACAGACTCTCCCAGCTGAGCCTGTCTACTTTTCTGAGTTTTACCTGAGAAAGCAAAGCTTTTCTTTTTTCCACTTTGTTCTTTCACTTTGGATTTTGGTTGAAATCCTAAGTATGTTTGCCCTGACACTTTGGGGGCTTTTCTATCTTTTTCTCAATGTATCTCCTTTGCCATACTCAGGAAAAAGAAGGGAACAGGAAGGGGAAGGGAGAAGAAGTAGAAGGGAAAGGAAGGGAAGAATAGAAGGGAAAGGAAGGAAAAACAGTAAGAAATGGTTGGAAACCTGAGGCAGGTTTTCCCTTTTCAGAGAAAATAGGTTATTACCAACTTACATTTCAGTAAATTGAGAATGAAATCAAGCTAAAGAAGCTTTAGGGTTTTTCTTTAATCACAATACAGGAAGGTCAACTATCACCCATGTAAGGACAGTATTAATCCTACAAGTCCTGTGGTTTTAGTTACCTGTTAAGTTCATGCAGACATAGACGCAGTGTCTCATAGGTTGTTAGAACAATTTCACATTTCCTCTGCTTTAGACGAATCAGGCCACTGTCTTTCTTGTTACCATGTAAAATAATGACTTTAAAATATCCCCAGGTTTCCAATTCGTCCTTCCAGTTGTAGAGGACAGAAAGAGGAGCAACTATTAAAAACATCTAAAAACAAGAAGAAAAACATTTTTTTGTGTTATGTGGGTGTGTGTGCCAAGTGCACACGTGCGGGGTGCATGCATGTTGGCCCTTGCCCTCTACCTCATTTGGAGCAAGGTCTATAGTTGCTCATGGCTGTGTTCAACTAGATGCTCTTGTCCCCACCCCCACCTTTTTACTACAGAAACACTGGGATTAAAGACATGCTACAGTGTTTGGCTTTACCTGTGTTCTAGGGATCTGAACTCAGGCACTCACACTGGTATGGCAAACACTTTATCCCAAGCCATCTCTCCAGCCCCAAGTGAATGGTTTAAAAAAAAAAAAATGAAGGAACTCCAATGTGAAATCCAGAATATCAATAGTTCCCAAATATCTAGAGTTCTATTCTTTTATTTTGATGCTATAGTTAATAACAAATACAAATGACTCAGCTGCTGAGTGGACACAAAAACATACTTCTGGCCTCATATTTTTGCTTACTCAGCTTTTTGTGACAGAACAGGCAATCGTGTCCAAAGGAACAGCTAGTTTCCACCCATTCCCAAAAGCAAGAACAGAGAGAAGTAACTTGCCAAAAGAGAGGGAAGAGTAAAATTAGTATCCCAATAACAAATTCCAGAGCCAAGTGGGTACTGTAAGTACACAAAAGAGACAGGTCAGGCTCCTGGGGTACTCTCCCTTTCTCATGTTCCTAGTCCATTTTTCTCACTTTCAGTTGAAGATAAAAATCCACTGGAAAACTGAAATAAGTGCAAAAGCTTCACATCTCAGTGTCCCATTGGTAACTTCAGCTCTGCTCTTTCCTTAGGTTCAGCTCTCCTGCCTGTGACCATGAGGAGCTGTCTGTGTTCTTCTCTACAGAAAACCTCTGGATGCATGCACTACCTCCCATCTCTCTCTGCCAGCCTAGAGTCAGAGTCAATGCTGTAAATCTGCCCAGAATTTTCCCTGCATGACCAGCTACTTTACAGTAGTGGACATTTACCTATGGGTAAACATACTATGTTTCATAGGTTAAGAAACTAAAACAAAATCACTATTAGCCTCAACTGTACATATCTGTTGGCATTACTACCTGTCTTTCTTTATAGCAATGATTATCGAGATTTACCAACACTTATGTCAACTCTCCTGTTCTTTATTGGACCCATAGAAATAGAATTGTTGCCCTACTTCCTCTGTGTGGAGAAGAAATGCCCCCCAAAAGCAAATATGTTAAGAGGCTTGGTTCCCAAGGAGTTGGTGGGACTTTTAAGACATGGACTCTGAATGGAAGTTAAGCCACTGTGGCCACACTTGGAGTGGATCCTTGGACCCTGTTCTCTGTCTCCTTCTCTCCTTCTGGCCTCCACAAAGTGTCTTCCTTCCCATGCTCTCTTACCATGCCAAGCTTCCTTGCCATGGCTGCAAAGCAGCAGGTCAGCTGACACAAACTGAGAGCCCCCAAACTGGGCACCGAAATAAACCTTTCCTTCTAAAACGTTGATCTCAGATATTTTTATTGCAGTGACACAAAGCCCACTAAACTAGCTTCTAACAAAACAGTTCTTGTTAAGATCACTGTTCTATTTATTTAATTTATACAGCAAAGCTTTGGAATTTCATCGACCTTTCCTTTTTTAATCCCCAAATATTATTCTCATCAACTATTTAATTTTTTAATGTTTTTATTTCTCATTATACCTGAGTCTCATCTTGCTGTACTTAAAAGGGTCATCAGTTTCTTTTATAAATTTTTATTTACCCTACATGAAAGAGATGAAACAATTAAACATACTGTAAATGTTCAGACAATAAAAAATAATATACTGCTTTATATCCTATTCTCCTTCGGTGCAATGTTTCATCTAGGCCATTTATCACTTATAAGAAATGAAAGCAAACAGAAAAAGAAAGACATTTAACCTGCTAGATGTGAACGCCTTTTTCCCACGCCATCAAGCACTTATGAGTATTTTCACATACATGAGTCATTTCTAATACTTTTACTCTTTGGAATTTATTCTATAATTTCAATTTTCTCTGAATTACAAATACTAAGTCAGGGCTTCAAAGTCTCACCACTAAAATTCCTTGTGATAGCTAGAAAAATCTTTCTCCTCTCTATTATAATTTTTTTTAAATTTTATTTTCAAGGTAGGGTCTCACTCTAGCTCAAACTGACCTGGAATTCACTATGTAGTCTCAAGGTGGCCTCAAACTCACAGTGATTGTGGTGGTTTGACTCAGGTGTCCCCATAAACTTTGGTGTTCTGAATGCTATGTCCCCAGCTGATGACAATTTGAAATTAAAGCCTCCTGGAGACAGTGTATTGTTGGGGGCAGGTTTATGGGTATTATAGCCAGCGTCCTCTTGCACACTCTCCTGTTGCTGTTTACACCTTATGTTGGCCAAGAGATGATGTCCACCCTCTGCTCATGCCATTGTTTTCCCCTGCCATCATGGAGCTTCCCCTCGAGTCCATAAACCAAAATAAACCCCCCTTTTTTTTTCCCACAAGCTGCTCTTGGTTGGGTGATTTCTGCCAGCAATGCGAACCTGACTGCAACATCGATTCTCCTACCTCTGCCTCCCAAGTGCTGGGATTAAAGATATGCCCTACTACACCCGGCTCCATTATGAGTTTTGAGGCTGGGGAGATGGATCCTTAGCATCCATGAAAAAAACCCAGCTTATGGTCACACATCCTGAGCAGGGCAGAGTCAGGAGACTCACTGGTCAGCAAGTCTGACTAAAAGCAAAAGTTCCAGGTTCAGTGAGAGACTCTCAAGGAAACAAAGCAAAAGAACACTCGAGGACACCTGACATTCCATGAGTCATGTGCATCGACACACATGCATGCCTATACCATACACATAACAAATACTACACACATACCCCGCCCCCCTCCCCAATTCAGTTGAAGAAGATAGAATAACAGCTGTGTATATTGTGGCAAGGAGTTTAAATACCTATGCACACATATAAATAAAGAATAAAGGACACACACTAATGCTAAGTGAGGCACTATTAGCATATGCTATGAAATGAATATCCTTTTCTTCCATTCTTGAAATACTTAAAATTTAGATTTACTTTCTCATCTTTTTTCTCTTTCCCCTTTCTACTACTGTCACAACTGCAGACAGGAGAAACATAAGCTCAAAGACCCCATTAACACTAATGAACTAGGGTCGGAGAGATGGCTTAGTGGTTAAGTGCTTGCCTGTGAAGCCCAAGGACCCCAGTTTGAGGCTTGATTCCCCAGTACCCTCGTAAGCCAGATGCACAAGTTGGCGCATGCATCTGGAGTTCGTTTGCAGTGGCTGAAGACCCTGGTGCACCTATTCTCTCTCGCTTTCTCTCTCTCTGTCACTCTCAAGTAAATAAATAAATATAAACCAATTTAAAAAGAAGTAACAAACTACTGAATCCCAGACAGAAGGAAAACAACCTTTTATGAACTTAGACACACTAAGAAACAAGACGCTCTTTAGTATTAAATTGAATCTGACACTCACTATGCAGGAAGGCTTTAAAAATAAGAGAAGTTAGGGCTGAATAGATGGCTCAAAGGGTAAGGCACTTGCTTGCAAAAGCCTAATGACCCAGATTTGATTCCCCAGTGCCCCCGTAAAGCCAGATGCACAAAGTAGCTCATGCATCTGGAGTTCTTTGCAGCAGCTGCCGGCCCTGGCATACCCATTCTCTCTTCTTGCTATCTCTCTCTGCTTGGAAAGAAAGAAAGAAAGAAAGAAAGAAAGAAAGAAAGAAAGAAGGAAGGAAGGAAGGAAGGAAGGAAGGAAGGAAGGAAGGAAGGAAGGAAGGAAGGAAGGAAGGAGAGAGAAAGGGAAAGAAAGGAAGAAAGAAAGAAAGAAAGAAAGAAAGAAAGAAAGAAAGAAAGAAAAGAAAGAAATAATTTTTTTTAGATATGAGAATTTAAACAGCAGTAATACCTCAAATTAATACTTATTAAATTTTCCATAGAAATGGTCCCTATAACAGACAAGACTGAACTTGGAATTCTCAGCAATCTTGTGTATAAGATCTATATAGGAGCTGGGAAAGTGGTACAGCCAATAATGTGCTTTCTATATAAACTTCAAGAACTGAGCTTGTTCTCCCAGCAGCCACGTAAATGCTGGGCATGCCAGCACACACTTTTACTCCCAGTACTTGGGAGGCAGAGACAGCTCTGTGGGACAAGTTAGCTAGACTAACCAAATTGGTGACTTCTGGCTTCGAATGTGAAGAATGATTGAGGAAGATACCTGACATCAGGCTCTAACCTATACACATATTCTCACACACACAAGCCCACACCCATTTAAAAACACAATCACATATATATATATACACACATAAAAATACTGTATAAGAGACTTAAAATTTGAGTTAAGTAGTTCATTCATTAATGGAAATGATTGTCATAAAATATTCCATCTTTATTCCTAACCATTTTTCCTAACATTTGTGAGGAAGAGGGTTAGATATGGACACAAATAGCATTCACTGACATATGTCAGAGGCAGAGACAAGCATAAACCTAGTCCTTCTAATTTCAACTTCCTTGTATAGGTAAAATTTGTGTCAGGTTTTTAAGATATAGTTAGTCTGCAAAGCAACTTTAAATACCAACGACACAGCTTTCCTACCAATATCTGTAACAGTTATTATATTATATTAATAATAATGATAAATATTATCTTTTTTTTTTTTTTTTTTTTTTTTTTTTTGGTTTTTCGAGGCAGGGTCTCACTCTAGCCCAGGCTGACCTGGAATTCACTATGTAGTCTCAGGCCTCGAACTCATGGCAATCCTCCTACCTCTGCCTCCCTAATGCGGGGATTAAAGTCATGTACCACCACACAAACTATATTAGCCTAACTTAAAACAGCATTCTATTATTCTACCTATACTTATTATAATATAATACCTATACCTATAATACTATAAAAATATTATAGTAGTTAATGTTATACTAATTAAAAATAATGAAAACTTCAACTAACTTCACATGTAAACCTATGGAAGTTTAACAAACTACTCAAATTAAATCATGCAAAAATAGTTAAGCAATTGTTTGAAATCCCCAAACCAGTTTAAGCTGAACTTATAGTTTGACATTCCGAGACACAACTTGGTTTAACTAGTTGGTGAAAATGGCAACCCTTCAATAATTTAGCCTTATGAAACAAATACTTTAGTATATTTAAGAAATCTTATGTTTTCAAATTTATAATATATCGTAGAGCTTTAAAGTTTCTATATGTCTTTGCAATAGCAGCTTGCAGTATTCGTGAGCTGAATATTCCCAGATAATTTACCTTTTTGGCTGTAGAAGAAGGGGTTGCCTTCTTTATACTTTTCAGTAAAAACTCAGGCATATTATTTTCAATATCTTCACGTGTTCCCTTTTTATGCAGAACTGCAGCCAGAAATGAAATAACCTGGATGTGGGCGGAGGAAAGGCTTTTGCAATCACTGTATGTCAAGGTACAGACATTTGACGTTTACAAGACAACCCAAACTAGTGGCAGAGTCCATGCAAAGAGATCTATTAAGAGGAGTAAAATAACACACTTCATTAATACTGAATTTATTTCTAATAACAAACAAATGTGTAATAATGCTACCTTTGAACACACTTTAAAAATCCTCATATTGTCATCTCTCTGGTAAAGTTCTACTTACTCAAAAATCTATTTCTTGTCAAATTTTATTTTTATTTATTTGAGAGAGAAAGAAAAAAGCAGATAGAGAATGGGCATGCTAGGGCCTCTAGCCACTGTAAAAAAATTCCAGATGCATGTAACATCTTGTGCATTTAGCTTTATGTGGGTCCTGGGAAATTGAACGTGGGTCCTTTGGCTTTGCAAGCAATCACCTTAACTGCTAAGCCATCTCTCCAGCCCCAAATATTCTTTCTTTATTTCACCTGTTGGGATATAACCTTATTTGTTCCTATCTATAGAAACTGTCTCTTCAAAGCCTCTACTCAAAAAAAAAAAAAAAAAACTGTATACATTTTTTCTTGTGGAAACTAAATTCCTTCAAGGGGTAATACCTGGCTCATTAATTTGTGTACTTCTATTTATTTAATAAGTATAGGTAGAATAATAGAATGCTATTTTAAGATAGGCTAATTTATCAATATACACATCATTCTGAATAACAGCTATTTCTCAAGAATTGAGAAAGACAAAGAAAAAACACATATAACCTCATAAAATAAGCACAAGAAATATTAATATCCATTGGACATTGGTTTAAATTTTAGCTCTGGTTGTTGGGCAATTGCATGAATTTGCACAAGGTAGTTAAACTCCCTGCATAGCTGTAAAAATAGGAACTATTATATCAGCAGGGTTGTTTTAAAGACTCAGGGATAGGGGAGTACATTTTATCCATATAGGAATAAAGATTGATCATTACCTTAAAATAAATTATAGAGCCAGGCGTGGTGGCACACGTCTTTAATCGGGAAGCAAAGGTAGGAGGATCGCCATGAGTTCAAGGCCACCCTGAGAGTGAATTCCAGGTCAGCCTGGGCTAGAGTGAGACCCTACCTTGAAAAAAAAAATGAAAAAATTAAAAATAAATAAATAAAATAAAATAAATTATAGAAATAATAAAACCTGAAGAAAATGTGCCAAAAAAAAAAAAAAAAAAACTATAGAGAAAAGTATTTCTATTATATTTTGTTTGTTTGCTTGAGACAAGATCTTATTCTAGCCCATGCTGGTCTGAAACTCACTACAGCCCAGGTAAGGTGGCTTGAAACTCGTAGAAATCTGCTGCCACAGCCACCTAAATGTTGAAATTATAAGTGTAAGCCACCACAATCGCAAGAAATGGATTTTTAAAAAAGAAAATGTAGGGATGGGGTGATGGTTTAATGGTTGAGGTGCTTGCCTACAAAGCCAAAGGATCCAGGTTCAATTCCCCAGGACCCACATAAACCAGATACACAAGGTGGCACATGCGTCTGGAATTCGTTTGCAGTGGCTGGAGGCTCTGGTGTGCCCATTTTCTCTCTTGTTCTTCTTTTTCTCTCTCTCAAATAAATAAATAAAAATATTTTAAAAAATAAAATGTAGATACCCATGATCCTAATCCCAAATGACAAGAGAAAAATGGTAAAAACAAGTATTTGAGAAATAAAAACTGATAATTCTCTCCAAAAAGTTTTGTAAAAACTCAAACCACAGATTAATTATATGAGAATAACTATTAACATCCCCCTCAACAAAAGAACTAACAAGAATTCACAAGCAGTTGTTTTATAGAACAAAATTATAACATGAAAATGAGCTTAAAAGCTAGGTATAGTGAGTGCCTCATGTTGTGAATCCCAGAACTCAGGAGACTGAAGTAGGAGGATCATTGTGAGTTTGAAGCCATCCTGGGCTCAAGTAAGACCCTGCTTAAAAAAAATTAAATATATATTGCAGCTAGAGAGAAAAAATAGACTATCTCAACACAGCAATGACTGAATAAAAGAACATTGCATCTGGAGTTCAATTACAATGGCTGGAGCCTTGGTATGCCAATTCTTTCTCTTTCTCTCTCTCTCTCTCTCTTGCTCTCTTTCTCATAAAAAAATATGGCCAGTCTGTTTGCTAGCCTCAAAAAAAAAAAAAGAAAAAGAAAAAGAAAAACACTAACTGCAAACAGAAAACAAATGAAAAATCAATATATCAATTTAAGACTATAAAGTAAAAAGATTACCAAATTCAAAATGACCTAAATTTAATATTGATAAAAAATAATTTACTTGGAAATTATTAAGAGTCTAAAGTGGTTAATAAAGTTTATTAAACTAAAAAGAGTCAAATCCCCAAGCAAAATGGATTTTTAAGTAGCTCGTCATTAACAATAATGAAGACATAGGTTTGGTCAACATGGTTAGCAACTTGACCTAATGAACACAGAACACCCCATATTACCACAAAGCACATTTCAAAAGCATTTCAAGTACTCATAATATAGCTGCCAGTGCTGACAAGCTAGGTGTGATGGTTAATTTTGGTTAAGTACAGAGAAACCTGGAAGACTAACTCACACCTCTGGGGTATGCCTGGGAGGGCATTTCCACCATGATTAGATCATAAGAGGTCTAACCAAACCAATGGTTTAATCCATGGATTCTTTCAAAATCTAAAGACCATTGGACAGTGGTGGAACTATGGGATGGTAGGGCCTAACTGGAGGAAGTGGTTCACTGCATACACCTTTGCAGTATGCATCCTGGCTTGGCCCCTTTCTGTTACTCCTCTTTGCTTCCTGACTACCTTGAAGCAAATAGCTTTACTTTATCATGCCTTTATCCATGATATTTCTGTCTTGCAGAGTCTAAGAGCCATGGAGCCAGCCAACCCGACCCATGAACTGACACAACTATAACTGTGAGCCAAAATCAATCTTTCCTCCTATTTAATGTTTAATCTGCTTCAAGTATGTATGTATGTGTGTGTATATGAGCGCACGAAGAGAGAAGAGGTATTCTGGGCCTCTTGCCACTGCAAATGAACTCTAGACACATGTACCACTTTGTGCATCTGGCTTTACATGGGTACTGGGGTACTGAACCTGAGTTCCTGGACCTGGTACTAGCAGGCTTTTTAAGTAAGAGCCTTTAACTACTGAGCCATCTCCCCAGCCCCAAATATACTTCAATAGGCACAAATTACACAGGATATGTTCTTTATTGCAATGAAAGAATCTTGAAATAACAAAAATGCAAGCAAAATATCCATAAATGTTTGAGAGAAGGAATATATTTCAAGGTGCAACAATGGAAATTCGAACTACTTTGCTTTGGTGGTACATGACTTTAATCCCAGCACTCGGGAGGCAGAGGTAGGTAGGTAGATAGGTAGGTAGGTAGGTAGGTAGGTAGGTAGGAAGGAAGGAAGGAAGGAAGGAAGGAAGGAAGGAAGGAAGGAAGGAAGGAAGGAAGGAAGGAAGGAAGGAAGGCAGGCAGGCAGAGAGAGAGAGAAAGGAAGGAGGGAAGGAGGGAGGGAGGGAGGGAGGAGAGAAAGAAGAAAGAAGGAAGAAAGAAGGAAGGAAGGAAGGAAAGAAGGAAGGAAGGAAGGGAGGGAGGGAGGGAGGGAGGGAGGGAGGGAGGGAGGGAGGGAGGAAAGAAGGAAGGAAGGAAGCAAGACTTTGAGTTGAATAATGAAGAGTAACAATTATATACTAAACATGTAGAATGTAGATAAAACTAACTTAGGAATTAAATACATATAGCAGGGGAAAAAGAGAAGCTATTAATCAGATACCTAAGAATTTCTCACAAAATTACTTTTAAAAATATATATTCTGGGCTGGAGAGATGGCTTAGCAGTTAAGGTGCATGCATGCGAAGCCTAAGGACCTCAGTTTGATTCTCAGGACTCATGTAAGCCAGATGCACAAGGGGGCACACACATCTGGAGTTTGTTTGCAGTGGCTAGAGGCCCTGGTGCGCCCATTCTCACGCTCTCTCTCTCTCTCTCTGCCTCTAATAAATAAGTAAATAAAAATAAAATCTTTGAAATATATATATTTTGGCTGGGTGTGGTGGTGCACCCTTTTAATCGGAGCACTTGGGAGGCAGTGGTAGGAGGATCGCTGTGAGTTCAAGGCCCCCGAGACTACATAGTGAATTCCAGGTCAGCCTGGACTAGAAAATGAGACTCTACCTCAAAAAAACCAAGTAATATAAATAAAATTAAATAAATAAATAAATTTTATGTATTAATTTGTTTGAGAGATCGAGAAAGAGACAGAGAGAAAGAGAGAATGGATGTGCAATGATCTTTAGCCATTGCAAACAAACTCCAGACTCACGTGCCACCTTCTACATCTGGCTTATGTGGATCCTGGAGAATCAAACCTGGGTTCTTTGACTTTGTAGGCAAGTGACTTAATTGCTAAGCCATCTCTCCAGCTCTGAAGAAGTTACTTTTAAAACAAAAATTAACATAAAAAGTAGAAATAAAAAGGAAAAAACATATAATTAAAAGGCTCAACAAAATCAAATGATCATTCTTTGAAGATTTTGAAAAGCAAAATTAAACAGAAGAGAATAAAGGCAAAGAAAAGTATGTCTGCAGGGCTGGAGAGATGGCTTAGCAGTAAAAGTACTTCCTGTGAAGCCAAAGGACCCAGGTTTGATTACCCAGGACCCCAACTAAGCCAGATGCACAAGGTGACACGTGTATCTAGACTTTGTTTGCAGTGGCTGAAGGCCCTGGCGTGTCCATTCTCTCTCCATCTGCCTCTTTCTCTCTAAACAAATAAAAGTGTTTTTTTTTTTTTTTTTAAAAGTCTGTCTAGGATTTGGAATGCTGTACCAGTGAGTGTGAAGAACAGAAGAGGTACACACACTCAGGCTCAGTAAAGAAAGTATGTCTAAATTGTGGAATGCTGTGTCAGTGAGTGTGGGAGGACAGAAGAGGTATATACTCATACTCAGTAAAGAAAGCATGTCTAGGATATGGAACATGTGCCAGTGATTGTGGGAAACAGAAGAGGTGCACATTCATACTCAGGAAAGAAAGTATGTCTAGGGGCTGGAGACATGGCTTAGCAGTTAAGATGCTTGTCTGAGAAGCCACAGGACCATGGTTCATTTCCCCAGGATCCACATAAGCCAGATGCACAAGGTGGCACATGAATCTGTAATTCGTTTGCAGTGGCTACAGGCCCTGGCATGCCCATTCTCTCTCTCAGTCTTTTTATCTCTTTCTCTCTCTCACTTTCTCTCAAATAAATAATTTTTTTTAAAAAAAGCGTGTCTAGACTGTGGAATGCTGTGCCAGTGAGTGTGGAAAACAAAAGAGGTATACACTCACTCAGGAAAGAAAGTATATCTAGGATGTGGAATGTGTGCCAGTGAGTGTGGGAGAACAGAAGAGATGCACACTCAGGAAAGAAACATCAAATGTGGGACAGGTACTTCACAATGATCACTAAGGGCTTTACTACTAAATTCTACCTAAAGCTTCAGAAAAATATAATGCAGCCCATCTTAATCTCTTTTGGGACTAATAAGAAAAAGTATTCTAGCTTCTCTTTGAGTTTACCATAATCTTGATAGGAAAACTTGACAATAACATTATAATTATTTTATTCCTGTAGAACAAAACTCTTAAATCAAAATACAAGCAAAGATAAGACAGAAATTATAATAAAAAAATATTACCCAAACCTAGTTGGGTTTATTCTATACATGTAAGATATTTTTAACCTTACACAGTAAGCTATTAGGTTGTATTAGCTTGGTATCTTTTTAGACTTTACACTTGGCATTCCTGTTGCCTTAATATGAGAATAGGATGACCCATCGTGTTCCAAGAAACCTATTTTGCGAAGTGGTACACGACAGTACCCTGTACAAGTTGGCAGTGTGCATTTTGTCACCAGAACAACCACTACAAGTTGTGCTTATCACCTTGCCTCTTGTGATGAAATACCTGAGATAAATAACCAAAAGGAGGGTAATTTTAGCTTTGGCCCAGGCGTTTCAGTCTATGTCTGGCCCAGCTGCTTTGGGCCTATGGTGAAGCAGCACATTAGGGCAAGGGGAACATAAGACAAAAGAGGCTACTTACTTCATACTAGCCAGGAAACAAGATGGGAAGGGGTGAGGTCTTAATAGCCCCTTCAAAGGTACACCCCCAATGGTCTAACTTCCTCCCACTAGGCCCCACCTCCTAAAGATCCCCCCACCTCCCAACAGTATCATCAGTTAGAGATCAAGGCTTCAATGAAGATCCAAACTATAACAGAAAAAGTGAGTAAAAGAATTACCATAAAGGGCTGGAGAAATGGCTTAGCAGTTAAGGCACTTGCCTACAAATCCAAAGGACCCAGGTTTGATTCCCTAGGACCCATGTAAACCAGATGCACAAGGTGACACATGCATCTGGAGTTCATCTGCAGTGACCAAAGGCCCTCACATGCCCATTCTCTCTATCTGCCTCTTTCTGTCCCTTTCTCAAATAAATAAATAAAAAGCCCATTCTCTCTATCTGCCTCTTTCTCTCCTTGTCTCAAGTAAATAAATAAAAATAATAAAATAAATGCATTTATTAAAATAATGAATTACTATGGAATTCTAAAAAAAAACTATCAACTCAAAAAGTGGAAGAGGGAACAGCAAACAGACTCTTCAATGACAGAACAAAGAATAAAATGTCATGTTCAAATCCAAACATATCAGGAATTAACATTAAATGTAAATAGACTAATAAACTACATATTAGAGGCTGTCAATCAAGACAAACATTGAATACAAAGCTTTTAAAAAGGGTTAGGAAAAATATAATTTACAAGCAAGCCTAATATAGTGGATCAATACCTTACCATCAGATTAAAAAAAACTTAATATTAGATAAAGCAAATTTCAAAGACAGTCAGAAGTAGAAGAATATCTCATGAGGATAAAGTATCCAATTGGTCAAGAAGACATAACATGATGGAGGAATGTAGTGGGGGGGGCTGAAATATGAACAAAGTACGATATATAAATGTCATAATGGAACCCATTATTTTATTTTGTATGGTAATGAAAATATTGATAAGGAAATCATTTTAAAACATAAAACAAAAGCTGGGCAAAGTAGTTTATACCTTTAACACCAGAATCAGGAGGCTGAAGTGGCAGGATCACTGTGTGGGGGGCTAGCCTGGACTATACAGTGAGTTCCAAAGTGACAGGGTAAAAAGTGAGATTGGGAGGTCTTTTCAATAAAACCTAGATGATAAGAGGGAATATGGTGCATGTGTGGTGTGCTTGCTGTATGCACATGTGTGTGCACATGCACACCCCATATGTATGTGTGAGGAGGTCAGAGGAGAACATCAGGTTCCTCCTCTGTTACTCTCCCACTTTATTTCTTTGAGATAGACTCTCTCATTGAATCTGGAGCCGACATTTTTTGATCAGACTGGCTGTCCAGTGATTTTCTTGTCTTTGCTCCTCTTAGCACTGGGTTTAGAGGCCGGCATGGCACGGCCTGCCCAGCTTTTGTTACGTAGTTGCTGGAGATCAAACTCAGGTCCTTATGTTTGTACAGTATAGCATGCAGGGTGGAATTCTTTGTGAGCTCCCTCTTTTCAGACACTAATCTTTGAATTTTTCCTTCAAAAGTTATCTGCAGTTGATAAAGATCAATGGGAACCTCCAGATCCCCATGTGTGGTGGTTAAGTTTTGTGTCGACTTGATCTGCTTAGGAATCCACAGACATTTCCCATAAGGGTGTCTGTGAGGTTGCTTCGGGGAGGATTGACTAAAGGAGGAATCCTTTCCCCAGTGGGCAGCCCCTGGGGGGGAGCTTTATCTAAGGAAGCTTGGGGAAGGAAAGTATGCCCTCCTCCCACCTGGCTGCTTGCTGCTCCTTGCTTGCTGCTTTCCAGCGTGGACTGAAGAGCAACAGCCCTCCCGGATGCCTCCAGGCCTTCAGTGCTGGATTGGGACTGCTGAGGGATCCAGCTTTGCAAACTGAGCAGCTACTGGGTTCTTTGACTCTCAGGCCTACAACCTGCTAATGCTGGACTGCCATAAACTAATCCAATAAATTCCCTTTTAATACAATTCATTCTATTGGTTCTGTTCCTCTAGAGGACCCTGACTAATACACCATGCTTGGCTGATGTTATGTAAAGCACTTCTATCAGATGAGATGAGGTGCTACAACTATAATGTATACTGTACTCAGTCTGGAGGAAGTGTCCTAGCAACATCTAGAGACTTCAAAAGAAAACACAAGGCAAGCTTTGCTGTCTTTGTCTTTGAGTACCTGAATACAGAATGACAATGTGGTCAGTGGTCTGCCCAGAGGAATATAGCTTTTAGGCAGACACAGAGCCATTATTCCCAAATACATTTATGTTGGATTTTTTTTTAATAAATTTAAATGGATTTGTGATGATCTATGATTTGGTAGCAAATTATACATCATTTCAAGGCAAGATAATATCTAGAAACAAGTGCTAAAAACATTAAGAACAAAGGTACAACAAAATCAATGCATTTAAGCACTGATGTGGAATTGTGTAGCACAGCCAACATTTTAGTCACGGATTATTCAAGGTGTGTCTTTTCTTGAAAGTTTTTCTTTTTTCTTTTTGCACAGCATATTGTTAAACTGAACTTTCTGAAGCTTTCTAACATTTATATATATTTGATGTACATATTAATGTACCAGAGGATTGGCAATGTCTACAAATTATGAGCCTGGAAAATTATGGATCGTAATCATAAAATAAGTAAATTTATACCTTAAAGAATTGGGTCATATTTTTCATACCACTGAAATTAGGTTATTTTTTAAATATATTTTATTTATTTATTTATATATTTGACAGAGGGGGGGGCAGGAGAAAGAGGAACAGGCAGACAGAGAAAACAGAATGGGCGTGCCAAGGCTTCCAGCCACTGCAAATGAACTCCAGATGCATGCACCACATTGTACATCTCGCTTACGTGGGTACTGGGGAATTTAACCTGGGTCTTTAGGCTTTACAGGCAAGCACTTTAACCACTAACCTCTATCTCCAGCCTCAGGTTATCTTAATATAAATTGCTATATGTGCTTTTGGGCAAAATCTTTCTAATAAAACTACTTTTCAAATTTAAACACAAATAATTTTGATTCACTGAATCTGAGTTCACTTTTAGGATAAACCTTTTAAACACTGTACTAAAGATACATATTTTATATAAAATAAATAAAATAAAGCCTGAATGTCCTAACTGACATCACTCAAATTAGTGCTAAAGTTTATGGGTTTTCAAAGCAAAGAATGAAAAGACCATTCCCTGTGAAGCCTTACTGGACAACTCCAGGCAGGCTGAGCTCTTGCAAATCCATTGGTCAAGAACAGGAGGATGTCTACATCAGTTTCTATCCTCGGTGGGTGAGCTCTGGAGTGCAGTGCTCATGTGTATTTATAGTAGGTCCCATGTGCCTGTCACAGGACCTGGCCTCCAGTAGGTGTTTATGTAACTTATGGAATAAATGGTTAAAGCTGAGAGAAGGCATTTAACTGCATTTATTAAGTTACAGAACAAGGACAGCAAAGCATAAGGAGCAGGCATCTAGAGTCAGAATGAAATCAGTGACTTCCTGCATATGAATTTGCACAAGGAAGATTCAAATGCCAATATATTTGGATAACAAACTTCTTTGAAAATCTTTTTTGTTGTTGTTGTTTGTTTTTGTTTTCTCAAGGTACCAGGCTGACCTGGAATTCACTATGTAGTCTCAGAGTGGCCCTGAACTCACAGCGATCCTCCTACCTCTGCCTTCCAAGTGCTGAGATTAAAAGTGTATGCCACCACCCCTGGCCTTCTTTGAAAATATAAGGACAGCTAAAGACTCTCAGTCTTATAACACCTCAGTATTTACCACTTGCCACTACTCCTGGTAAGTATGGACTGAATCTAGCAACCTTATTCTAATGACTGCAATGGGAAATATGAGGGGATGTCTTTTCTGTGAATATGCCTTTCATCTTCCTCACTGTCTCATCCGCTTGTCCTCTCATTTGCTCTCTCTGATAAAGCAAGCTACAGTGCTGTGTGATGCTCCATGATGAGGCCCATTGGCAACGAAGCAAGGGAGGCTTTCAGTCAACAACTCAGAAGAAACTGAGGCCTGAGTCCAACAGCACACAAAGAATTGAGTGCTGCCAACATCACAAGAACTAGGAAATCTATCTTCTGTAGTCACCTCATGCCTACAGCCCTGTGAGAGGTGGGGCTAGAGGACAAATCTTAGCCACACTTGCATTCCTGGCCACAGAATCTGTGAGGTGACAAAAGTGCATTAACTTAGTCCGCTAAATGTTTGCGTGCTTTGTTTCCTAGCAAGAGATAACTAGCACAGATGCCATCAGTAGAAGAGTATGTTAAGTGTTCAAAGCCTGGTACACATTTTAGGGAATGAGGTCTCTCTAAGCCCACCCACAGAACTCCTAATAGCAACTGACCAGTATAACCATTGCCCCACATAGACTACCTTCCCCTAGTACAGAGAGCCCTCAAGGAAATGGGGGCAGGGGAGAGGGGACAAAAGAGAATAACCCAATGGGAATACGACCAATTTGCAGTATGTTACTACATTAAACTTTCCAATAAAATTTAAATAAAACAGAACTCCTAGTGGCTTACAGATTCCAGATAAAGAAATTCTTACAAACTAAAAACACGCACATAAGGAATCACTTTGATCATGGTATATACTATATAAAATGTCAAAAATATTTTCCTTCCATAAAGTGTTATTAAGAAAGTTTACTGGGGGCAGGGGGCGGACTGGAGAGATGACTTAGCAGTTAAGGCACTTGCCTGCAAAGCCAAAGGACCTAGGTTCGATTCCCCAGGACCCACATAAGCCAGATGCACAAAATGGTGTGTGCATCTGGAGTTCATTGGCAGTAGCTGGAGGCCCTGGTGCACCCATTCTCTCTCTCTCTCCTTCTCTCTCTGCCCCTCTCTTTCAAACAAATAAATAGATAATGAAATATTTTTTAAAAGAAAAGAAAGCTTACTTGGGGGCTGGAGAGATGACTTAGCAATTAAGGTGCTTGCCTGTGAAGCCTAAGAACTCATGTTCGAATCTCCAAGTCCCACGTAACCAGATGCAGTGATGCAAGCATGCAATGTTGCAAGGGAGCACATGCGTCTGGTGCTCGTTCACAGCTGCTGAAAGGCCCTGGCATGCCCATTCTTTCTCTGTCTCTTTCTCGCTCTCTTTCTCTCAAAATTTGTGTGTGTGTGTGTGTGTGTGTGTGTGTGTGTGAGAAAGCTTACTTGGACAGAATATGTAACTCAGTAGTAGAGCTTGCCTAACATGCATGAGGCCCTAGGTTAATCCTACCCCAAAAGAGAGAGAGGGCTTAATAATGAATGTCAACTGACAGGATCTAAAATCCCCTAGGGGACAGCCATATGGACATGTCTGTGAGGGAGTTTCTAGATTAGGCTAACTGAAGTGGATCAACTCATTATAAATGTGGGCAACACTGCACCATGTGCCAAGACCCTGTACTGAATAAAAGGAGAAAGCAGGCTGAGCACCAGAATTCATCTCTCTCTGCTTCCTCACTGTGAATGGGAGTTGCCTCACACTCCTGCTGCCATGTCTTCCCCATTAAGATGGTGGAACTATGAGCCAAAATCAATCCCTCCTCCTTTAAGCTGCTTTTGTCAGGTATTGCCACAGCAACAAGAGACATAGCTAACATAGAAAATTTACTTCAAATATAACCAATGCCTTAGTACTTAGATTGCCAAAGATAAAATCAAACATACTACATAAGTACTGAGGATAAAATAACGACTACTAATGTTACTATTGTCCTTAATTTTGAGACTTTACTGTCTAGTTGGTGAGACAAATACATATACATGGACACAAACAAAATCTATCATAACAGTGGTAGTCCAAACAGATTTGCATTAGGGTATCCACTTGTACATATCTTACTGAGTTTTAATAATAAATAAAGATAATTACCTGTACTGTTTTTCCAAGTCCCATGTCATCACCAAGAATACACCCTCTTCCTTGGACATAGTGTCGATAGAGAAACTGGGCTCCTTCCCTTTGGTAATCTCTCAAGTATCTATTAATAGTATAAGGAATAGAGTCTCCATCTTCAGATAATTTAAAAGCATTCGCTGATGATGGAAATTTTCGGTGTGGGAAATAGGGTTTTTCCAAATCTTCGTCATCAAATATAAAATTCCTGGGGAACTGTTTAGCTGGTTTTACTTCTTGAAGTCTTTTAAGAGGTATTTTCCTTTCTTGAAAATCTGAATATAGGACAACTGCAAACGGCTTCCCATGTTCATCAACAGTGATGGATTTTATGCTTGCTTCACAGAGTTTTTCATTACCTGGAGAAGGAGCAAGACATCTTTCTCCTGGATGCCATCTGTCTAGAATAACAGAGAATAAAACTTTCAAAAACATGTAAGGTAACAACTTAATTATCACCTACAATAAGAAAAAATATGTAACATAAATCTCATTTCCACATAACTAAAACAAGACAATTATATTTTACAGCTACTTTTTCTAAAATATATTATCAGATGCTCTCCTAAAGTAAACAGTATAATTTATTTCCTGTGTTTTTTTTTTTCCTAGTTGTGTATTGTCATCTCCTCTGGAGTTTTAAAAACTCTACTATGTGGATGATATCTCTGTGATTCCAACCCAATGCCAGTATGGGCAACAGGCATTTGGTTTCACTACTTTGTTTAGTTGTACAACCAGGGTTGGGACCCAGTGATAAGAATGCTCTTGCTGGGCTGGAGAGATGGCTTAGAGGCTAAGCACTTGCCTTTGAAGCCTAAGGACCCCGGTTCGAGGCTCGATTCTCCGGGACCCACATAATCCAGATTAACAAGGTGGCACATGCATCTGGAGTTCATTGCAGTGTCTGGAGGCCCTGGTGCTCCCATTCTCTCTCTCTCTCTCTCTCTGCCTCTGTCTGTCGCTCTTAAATAAATAAATAAAAATAAAACAAAAAATTTAATTTAAAAAAAAGAATGCTCTTGCGGCTTTGTGAGCATCATACACTGTTGTGGCCCCCTAGGTCCAGCCCAGGAGGGAAGGTAGGGTGTCTGCCGAGTTGGGGGTGAGAGGCGCGGAGTCACAACAGACTCCGGGAGTTGGGTAGAAGCAGAGGCGAAGCTGCCGCAAACTCATTTATTGAGGAAGTACACGGAGTTTTAAGGGGCTTGGCTGGCCAATAATTGTATGGGGTGGTCCCCTTTTTGTGATCAATGAAAGCCTGTCTCCAGACAGATCATCTCGTAGCAGGTTTCTCCAGAGCATGGGACTGTAGCTATTGTCACGCCAGGCCTGCGCAGAACGCCATGTTCACAAAAGCCATTTCCTGGTTTCTCTGCCATGTGGTCTGGCTAGGGCCAGGCCTGCATTGTGCCATACAATACACAAAATCATATGTGACAAAGTATGGGTAAACAGGGTTTGGGAATTAGTAAGCCAAGGTCCTCAGGCAGCAATTCTTTCATCAGATTTTAAAAAATATGTTATTTATTTATTATTTGGAAGGGGGAGAGAGGAAATGGCAGATACAGAATGGGTATGCCAGGGCCTCCAGCCACTACAAACCAACTCCAGACACATGTGCCACCTTGTGCATCTGGCTTACATGGGTACTGGGGAGTAGAACCTGGGTCCTTAGTCTTCGCAGGCAAGTGCCTTAACCACTAAGCCATCACACCAGCTAATCATCTGATTTTTTTTATAGTTACTGTATATCCTTTCTCTGAAGACACGTGATCATTCTCACTGTCCATACTGTTCTAACCACTGCTTCATCTGGTGTACCAGGGAACTTGCCATCTCAACAGCTGTGATGCTCAAGCTTTGCCACAGCTTTTCTCTGGTAGGTTTTGTATACTTGGGTTGTAAGAGGTAAGTTCCAAGATCTTGTTATTCACTGAAGTCCGACCTCTGTACATATGAACGTATTCTATGCTAACTTGATAGCCATCTATTTTATTTTCTACTCTGAATATATAACACTGTAAATGAGGATAAGGAGTCACTTCTAGAATATACTATCAGTGCAATTAAGAAGTACCATATAGAGCTGGAAGGATGGCTTAGCAGTTAAGGCACTTACCTGCAAAGCCAAAGGACTCAGGTTTGATTCCCCAGGACCCACATAAGCCAGATGCACGAGGGGGAACATGCATCTGGAGTTCGTTTGCAGTGGCTGGTGGCCCTGGCATGCCCCTATTCTCTCTCTCTACCTGCCAATTTCTGTATCTCTCTCTCAAATAATAAAAATAAAATATTTTTTAAAGTACCAAATGGAGGAAGCTAACTCAAAATAAGTTCCCTAACAGTTTCTCATGGCAAGAATCCAAGAATTATATGGCAACAACTATAAGAATATTGGGAATGATTTTTCTTACACATTTCTCCCTGCAACCAGGTCATTAGTAATTTCCTAGGATCTTCCTGAGCTCCCATTAGATACTTATAACATTCATGACTATAATGACAGGTACATACTATCCTATTGTTCATCAGTTGCTCCTCAGAAGCAAAGCCACTGTTTCCACTAATTTCAGTGAGGCTGCTTTTCCACAACAATCAGAAGCACACGTGGAAAAATTTTTTTCTCCCGCTCTAATCAATGAATCCAAACTGTTCCAGAACAGTTATGTTAATGTGAAATAACACCCTGACCTACCATACAGGTAAAGGAGAATGTGCATGTCAAGTGTTTTATTCTCAAAACACTGTTGTTTTGAGCTTTAAAGGTTGATACCACTATAGCAATTCCTAACACATTATTTGTATTACATGACATATTTGCCTACCCAGCAATGCTTTCTCATTTTTAAAACTTAATTCAGCAGCATTTTTGCCATTCTACACAGCTGATTTAAATTATTCACCAGACACTGTATCACAAAATGGCTATAAAATGAAGAGCCAATGTCAAAAATGATGGCAATTAGTCTGTCTGCATCTCATTAATGGGGATCATTTATAGACAAGTTTTAAACCATTAGTCAGCACTTCATCCTCTTTTTATACTACTACATTCACTCCATTAGAATACCTCACTGTTCTCCATGCCACCATCTTTCTAAAGTAAGGGCTGACAAACTTTCTAGCTATTTGCTAAATTAGACTTTACAGGCTATAAATTCTCTTATTCTTGTAAGGCCAAAGCAACCATGGACAATGAACAAACAGGTATTGCTATGTTCTAATAAAACTTTATTTACAAGAAGGAGCATCAGACCAGACTTGGCCCCATCATCTGGTGACCTTTTCCTCAATGCAAGTTAACAGTTTTCTCCTACATTATTCATAACCAATTTCTCTGCCCCACTCTCTCTTACTTAAAGTACAGTACTCCATTATTCTCTCTCAGTATTTTACTACCTCAATAGCATTCACAGTACTTAATTATTATGTTTACTTGCTTTTGTTTCTTCTAGTAGATAATTTGTTTTCCAAGACACAGTTTACATTGTTCCAAATCTTATTCCCAGGAACAACACACAACAGATACTCAATGAATATGTGATGAATTTATTAAGGAAACAAATTCTTGATCGCACTGAATCTTGATTCCTAGTGACAGAAAGAGATGTCATACAACATACACATGGCAGCTTGGTGGTAAAGTTCTTGTTTTGTGTCTGTAGTAGACAGCTTCAGGTCACTGGGATGAACTTCCAGACCATCAGCACCATAGGCATGCACACTAGAAACTCCAGACATAGCTCACCTTGCATATCTGTGTATCTTTAGACTGGAATTTCAAATCCACCCCCACACTTTACAGCTGGACTCTAGGATCCACCCAGTGACACCTCCTCTAGCCAAGTAGCTGGAAATCCAAGAAGCTTTAATAAAACTCCTGAATCTATCGAGGGACATCTATTCAAAACCACCACTGTCTGATTTGTAATAGTACAAAAATAAATGGAAGGATGGATGGATAGATTACCCCCCAACTTCCAGGTGATTCTAATGTAAAGCAATGCCTGAAAACCACTGACTGAGAAGTTAAGACAGGATCAGTGTCAAGATTTTTATCAAGTACAGAAAACAACTTTGCCCAAGTTATTCTACTTCTCAGTTTCTCTATCTGGCCAATGGCTATAAGAATGGTACCTATGTCTTAAGTACTAATTGTTTACTAAGTGTTAAAGATATAGTAAGAATTGTGTGTTAATTATCAATATTACTCCCATCACTCTGAATTCTCTCAGGATCTCAAGATGATGGGGCTAAAGAATCTTGTGTTGGCTAGGATGTGTGGAACTTTCTGTTTTTAGGAATTATTTTTCATAGGTTTCCAACAGGAGATTTCCAGTTTGGGCTCACTAGCATTTTCCCACTCTTACCAAGATTGTCCTGATATTTGGATACCACATTGACAATCTGAAGGCACTGAATTTCTCATTTATTTCATGAGATTGAGATCTTTCTCAAAGGAAAAGCAAGTAGATAAACACTCAACATATTGCTGGGTATACAACAGTCAATAGGTGTTAAATCTGTTATATCACTATTACAAATGGAAGCTATTAATTTAGATCCAAGACATCCCAGATGACTTATGGCCAACCACGCCTTCCTTAAAGTCTAGACGACCTAAGAGACAGAAGACCGCCTCAATGTATCGTGTATTGAATTCTTAGTGTAATAAACCTTTGTTCTTGTACTTACCAAACTTCTACCACTCTGTAATAACATTTAGCTAACATTTAGTTTAGGCTCACTATGGGCCAGAAGAGGCGTCACTTTGCCTACATCTCATTTAATCATCACCAGAACGCCGCAATAATCCCCATTGTACAGATGAGGACTGCTCGCTTAAGTAACTCTAAGATCGGGCACTAAATCCAAGGGTAGACTGACTCCACAGTCCCGCATCACAACCCTGACTCGCGATGACGCGGTTCCAGCCATGAAGCGGTTCGCACTCGGCAGCTGTCACTCAAAAGAAGCCAGAGAGCGAAACCTCGACCGGAAGTGCTCTGGCCGAGACCGGTCCGGGTCCAACGCGGCGCAGTACAGACAGGGGTCCGGGCAGAGGCGCGAGCTCGGAGCTCATACCTTTGCGGGCGGTTTCCGCGCGGGGCTTCGGGGCAGAGGGATCCATCGGGCCAGGGGGAGGAGCCTGGCAGCGCGGCTGCTCTCACCTGGCCTGAAGCGGGCGAGGAGGGGACGGTGCGCGAGCCCACCGGGGCCAACAGCGGCTCCCGCCACCCTCCCGGCATCACCGCCCAGGCCGCGGGACGGGGTGCCGAGGCGGAAGCGAAGGGGGTCGGGGACTGGGAGTGACAGCGTCCGGGCTGGACGGTGTCGTTTGGCGACTCAACGACAGGGCGTGGGCATGGAAGATACTGTGTCTCCCTCCCAGTGTCAGACCTTCCTTCCACACTTCCCACCGCGACTAGGAAGATCTCGCGAGAACGAGCTCGCACAGCGTCCTTGTGATCTCGCGAGAAGAAAAGCTTCACATTTTTCTTTAGTGGGCGGAGCGATCTTCTTGAAGACCTCCCTCCCGCCCTAAAAGGTAGGTAGAGGATGATCCGGGACACTTGCAAATATCGCGAGTTTTGGTGGTGGCCTCTGCCGACAGAAGCTAGAAGAGGGGCTGCCTGGTTTTTCCCCTTAGTAAGGACAGGCCAAGCCTGGCAGAGTGTCACTCGCCATTGCTTCTCACGTGTATGTGGTGCTTGGTCGTCTAAGCATCTTCAGGGCAGCATACTGCCCTGTTCAGTGCATACTACCTGTATGACACCATTCCAGATGTACATTGATGAAACCAAAAGCGGATCTTGCATGTTACAATATTTTCATGTCATGTGCAATATTTTGTTCACAGCCAAAACGGGCTTGTGTTCCTTTCTTATTGCTACTGTAACTACTTACCACAAGCCTTTTGTGGTTTGAAACGGTGCAAACGTGTTCGAGACAACACTGATTTATTATCTTGTAGTGTTTCAGGGCCGAAGTCCTATGCGAGGTTTCTTGGGCTAAAATCCAAGTGTCAGAAAAGCTACATTCCTTTGTGGAAGTCGAAGGAAATTGGGATTCCTTGCCCTTTGCAGCTTCTGACTACATTCCCTGGCCTGCAGTCCAATTCTTCAAGGCCCAAAAAGGTGCAGTTCTCTGACCCTTCCATAAGTCATCCACTATCCTTGTGTGAGATGTTGACCTGCCTCTGCTTTAGTGGCCTCAACCAGGAACAGCAATCAAGCTTATAATAGTAACTTAACTAAAAAGGGCCAGTATAAGAAAGAGATGAAGAAATAAACTCTTAAATCAGTACCAGTCACACTAAGGATCTATGTGTAAAAGTTCATGCTATATAGTTACTACTTCAGTTTAATATTTTAACTGATAGTTGATTGTACCTTATTAAATAAGATTTGAATTCTAACTTCAATTACCATGAATTGTAGAACATATTTCAGTCACAGAAAGAAAACAACTGAAATATATATATATATATATATATATATATATATATATATATATATCCTGATGTTGGAAATCTTAAAATGTAGGAATACCTGATTCTTAGAATTGATGAAGAATAACTGTTTTATTTAAACTCTTCTCAATTCTTTCTAAAATCAAAGTGACAAAAAATTTAATCAAAGTTACTTTTTTTTTTTTTTTGCTACAATCACCATAGAAATTTGTTCACCGCCCCCCACCACCAGTAATATTACTTCCTTTTCCAGTGGTCTATTGATTTAAGATGTATTGCCTAACAGAGCTGACCTGTAAGTAGAAGTGACTTGGTAAATCAAGAAATAACATTGGATTTAAATGAAAAATCATCTGATGAAAGGAATGCACTGTGACTAACAAGAAAGGAAGGCTCCTCATTCTCTATGTGTTTATTGTTTAACCACATTGCCATGCAGGAACAACCATAGCATGAAAAAGTCCTAAGGAACCAGGTGCCTCATAGAGCCAAGCATCCTCAGACATTCTTTCCCACACAAAACAGTAGCTTTCATTCTTGCCACCTGCCTTTACATTTTCTAGTCTAGATGCTGATGTGAACATATAACATTATAATGCCAGTCATTGCAAAGTGAAATTGTAATATGTTTAGAAATTCCTGAAGTCAATATAAGTGATCTTAGATTACTGGATTACATGCAAAGCCATTGGTAATGAAGGATCCAGCAGAATTAAGCCAATTGAAACTACAAAAATAGGACTTAGGCTATAGCACATCTAGACTGGAAGTAGAACACGTGTTTAGTATGAATAAAACCCTAGCTAGATTCAAGCCTCAACAAGAGAGAGAATAATACAATGAAGATAGCATAGGCATCTCAAAAGAATGTTATTTGAATGTCAAAGAGGCTTTTAAGAAAGATTATTTAACCCTCTAATACTTTATTAAAATTAGTTTCTGGGAGCTGGAGAGATTGCTCAATGGTTAAGGTGCTTGCCTGCAAAACCTAATGACCCAAGTTTGATTCCATAGTACCTACAAAAAACTAGATGCACAAAGTGGTGCATGCATCTGGAGTTTGTTTGCAGTGCCTAGAGGCCTTGGTGCACCTATTCTCTCTCTCTCTCTCTCTCTCTCTCTCTCTCTCTCTCTCTCTTTGCTTGCAAATAAATAAAAATATTTTTAAATAGTTTCTATTTAAGTTCACACTGCAAAAGTCAGATCTATATTTATCATTATCTGAGTAGCTTTCATTCTACTTAGAAATAGGTGGTAAACAGGTCTACAAAGTGTAGAACAATCAACCAAAAGGCTCAAAGAAAAGAAATAGAATTGAAACCTGAGACAACACAGAATGTAACTGCTACATTAATGTCATAGTTTCATGAATTTAAGTTGCACTGTTTCTCCCCTGATACATTGTTTCCCAGGCAATATAAAGTAAGGAAGAACAGGTGTGGGCAAGAGAAACACATACAAGGAAACTCCAGATGTGTGTGCCACCTTGTGTATCTGGTTTACATGGGGACTGGAAAATCAAACCAGGGTCCTTGGGCTATGCAGGCAAGTACCTTAACCACTAAGCCATCTCTCCAGTCCTGTATCATAGTTTTTAAAAAAAAAAAATCAAGCCAAAACAATGACAAGTCAGGTTTGGGATAGATATAGTGAGTTATGTAATTAGTGTTAGAAATATATCATGGTTCCATATAATACAAGGAATATTGCATCTTGAAGATTCATCAATGCCTTTTTTATCTTATTGAATCAATGGGTATTAGAACACAATGTAATTCTAGAATGTGTTTCAGTTCTCTAAAGATAAATTTCTTAGAAATAAGATGATTTACTAAGAGTATAATCTCCAGTAATGAATAATAACAAAGTAAGGTTTAGAACATACTTTCTGAGCTTTCGTTTCCCTTCTTCTTTTCTCCTTTCTTTCTTCCTTCCTCTCTTCCTTCCTTTCTTCTTTTCTTCTTTCCTTCCTTTGGGCATCTTTTCCTTGCATGCTGGGCATGTAATCTAGGGCCTCACACATGCTAGGCAAGTACTTTACCACTGAGCTATATTCTCAGCCCTCCTAACTCCTGTTCTAATATGATAGGTCTATAAAAATGTTGTCTAGAAATGTTTAGATTTGAAAAAAATAAACCTCTGTTTCATGTAATTCTCATCTCACGCCAGTTCATAAGTTTAAAAATTCTGCAACAGAACAACTAATTGGAATGTTTCTCTAAAACCATTCACAGTTATGAGGCTTAGCTTTCAAAAATACATTAAATACTCATAGCAACAAATTAGGAATGAACACTGGCACTGTATTATCCCACTGCTTTCCTGATGGCACAGCACTTCTCAGTTATAAGAAGGTCTGAGTTTTTATAGTGCTGTCGGAACAGAAGACATAGTCTTTCTTAAGTCTACACATGGCCTTGCACTCATGCTGGAAATGAAACTCAAACTTGAAATTAAAAAAATTTGAAAAGTAATCTCCTTCATGAAATGATGTGCTAAAAGAAAAATGTGAACACATAAAAAGAGAGCAATAAAGAAGGACACATGGTCACGGAATGTGTTTTAGAGGTGGTGTTAATTGCCTCTGAAATGTGTCCATACCCTCAAACAGATTTCAACTCTGGATTCACACAATCTGCACGATCTAGGAAACCTCAAAGGCGACACAGAGCAAAGCGCTAGATCTTTAACTACATCCAGGCAATTAGCAAGAAGCACACCCCTTGCACAGGGAAAAATCGTGAAGCAAAGGCCCTCAGGTTTCTCAGAGAAAAATCCCCATCAAATAATTCACAATCCTAAAACTGAAGCAAAGACAAGCCTAAGCCATCATGAAAAAGAACCAGTAGGGGAAATGTGCAGCACAATAGAACAGAACCCTCATAATAGATAGAAGTTTGTTTAAAGTGTGGCTGACATATTTATTGATGTATTAAAAAATTGAAAATGTGAATGGAAATAAAAGGCCATATAGGCCTTTTATTAAGAATTTAAGAAGTGCTAGATAGGGCTGGTGATATTTCTCAGTGGTTAGAGGCACTTTCTTGCTAAGTCTGCTAGCCCAAGTTCAATTCTCCAGTATCCATGTAAAGTATTATGGACAAGTGGTACATGAGTCTGGAGCTGCTTGCAGTTGCAAAAGACCCTGACATACCCATACTCACTCATCTATTTCTATCCCTCTCTCCGTGTCGCGCTCTCTCTCTCTCTCTCTCTCACACACACACACACACACACACATACACACACACACACACACACAGAAAAGAGAGAGAGAGATACCAGCTAGATTTTTAAAGAGATTCTAGAAATGAAATTTTAATTATTTAAATTTAAAGCTCAATGTGAGTTAAAAGCACAATAAACAAACAACAGGATATTATGACTTGAAAGGTCTGAAGAAATGAAATCAATGCAGTGCAAAAGACAAAGTAGGTGGAAAATACACAAGTAAAAAGAAACAGCAGACATGGTGGTGCATGTCTTTAATCCCAGCAGAGGTAGAAGGATCACCATGAGTTAGAGGCCACCCTGAGACTACATAGGGAATTCCAGGTCAGCCTGGACTAGAGTGAAACCCTACTTCAAAAGAAAAAGAAAAAGGAAGGAAGGAAGGAAGGAAGGAAGGAAGGAAGGAAGGAAGGAAGGAAGGAAACAGCAGGTAGAAGTCAAAAGTCTAAAAATGAATAGAGAGATGGGGAGAAGATGTTCAAAGAAATAACAACTGACATCTTTAGATTCAGGAAGTATGATGAATGATGCATAGTTTAAATGAGACATATCACTAGTTAAGTGTACTAAAGTAAAATGACAGAAGAAAGCAGTGAAGATTCTGAAAAGTCATTAGGAAAGACATAAGAACTGTTAATAGAATGGCAATTTTACTGAGGAGTATAGATTTCTCAAGAGTAACTGTAAGCCTGAAAATAGTGGGGTAACAACATCAAAGTGCAAAGAGCAGATAGCTGCCAACCTGGACTCTCTGAGCAACTGACCTTCAGTTAGGGTCAAATAAGACTATTTACAGACAAAAATCAAAGCCTAACACCAGTGATTTCCCCTGCGGGACTTTTGTCAAGATTTTAAATCAAAATCTAAGAAGGAATCATTACCATGAAACAATGGTAACCAGCCACTTGATATATAAAATATTAACAATAACAGTAATAATTTGTATGTATAAAAATAAATGAAAATAAAATGTATTATTATAATAAAATTACAATAAAATATGATGGGCATACTATGGCATGGATATTGAATATCCCCCAAAGCCCCCAGCTTGGCACTGTTGGGAGATGATGAGAACTTTAATAGTTGGAGTCTAGTGGGAGACCTCAGGTCATTCAGGACATGTTATGGAAAACTTGTCATCCTACCTCTCTTTTTCTCTCTCTCTGTCTCTCACCCTCTCCCTTTCTGCTTCTTGGTCACCATGAGGTAAGCAGCCTTCTCTACCATGTACTCTTGTCATGTTGTTCCTCAGGCCCAAAAGCAAAGGGGCCAACTGACAATGAACTGAAATCTGCAAATCTGTGAGCCACAATAAACATTTCCTCCTTTCAAGTGAGTGTATCTCAGATAGTTGTTAAAGTAACAGAAAGCTGAGTAACACAGACAATGCAGGAATTAAAAGCGTTAAATGTTTTGTTGAAAAAGAATAATAAAAATTGATAACTTTTACTTGCTGAAGCATTCAAATTAAATTTTGGTGTTAGGGCTGGAGAGATGGATTAGCAGTTAAGGTGCTTGCCTGCAAAGCCTAAGGACTCATGTTCAACACTCTAGGTCCCACATAAGCCAGACACGCAAGATGACACAAGCACACAAGACTGTACATGCACACAAGGTAGCACACATGTCTAGAGTTCAATTGCAGTGATTGGAGGCCCTGGTGCACCAATTCTCTCCCTCTCCCCTTCCTCACTCTCTCATAAAAAAATAAATGTCAGCATTAATGTAATGAAATATTAAGAAAATATATGAGCTCTGAACAGACAAAAGATAAAGTTACTTCAGTCCATCCAATACATGGCAGGTGTTATGGCAGAGTTTCAAATGGAACCTGAGATGAAGAGGGCTTTGATAGAGCTCCTACACCATCCCTCATTTAAGGACAAGTGAGCAGGGCACAGGAGGAGTCATGGAGAAAACTCAGTATGCATTCTCTGAAATTTATGGGATAGGATGTATGATTTGGCTCAAACCTTAGAAATCTGAAAAGCAAGTGTGATGACTGCCTGATTGCTCTGAAGGAAGGCTTACATGTTAGCAACTTGTGCTAGTCCGGAAGTCAATTATGACAAGAGTATGCACAGTTCCTCTGGAAGAGTTGAGGGTCCAAGGTGAGAGAAAGCTAGCAGAGGTGTCAAGGTGACCAGCAGGGGGACCTGGATTACTAGCTTCCCAGGGGAGAAGTGACCAAGGAGGTTAATGGAAGAACTAGTTAAGAAAGGCCTTTTCTGATCCTCATTTCCCTTACCCCACATCAATTCTAGGAAAGTTAGAAGTAGCTTTGGAAGAGAAGAGAAGAGAAGAGAAGGGCAAGACCTAAAATCATATAAAAGAAGCCACCTCCCAGTGCTTCCCAGCCAACAACTTAGAGCAAATGCAGACTCTGAGAGAGGAACACTTCAAGTTTGAATGAATGTTAAAATCTTTATAACTTTTATCATACTGTATTTATTATGTGCCAAACTGACAGTTTTTGTACATTTGTCTGTTCTTAATGGCTAGAGTGACCACAAGATATTTTATTATTCTTGACAGAGGCTGGAAGAATCGTGGGATTTTCCTAGCTTCAAGGGGATGGAGAAAAATTGGCTTTCAAAATGGTTTTGATTAAGCATTGTACAAGTAAATGAACTCATTCATATTTCATCTCATGAGTCTTGCATCTCAACGCTCACTGGGACTAAATAATAGAAATACTGCATATCAAAGTGGGTGGGTAATTCATGCTTATAGAATAAGGAATGCTCATGCTGGAAAAGAAGAAAAGATGAACATAAATGAAAAAACTAATTCCAAAAAAAGTAGAAGAAAAAACATACAAAGAATAGAAAAACTACTGAAGATTTTTTTTTTTTTTTTTTTTTTTTTGGTTTTTCGAGGTAGGGTCTCACTTTAGCTCAGGCTGACCTGGAATTCACTATGTAGTCTCAGGGTGGCCTCGAATTCACAGCGATCCTCCTACCTCTGCCTCCCGAGTGCTGGGATTAAAGGCGTGCGCCACCACGCCCGGCTGAAGATAATTTTTTTTTAATTGCAATTAAAATGAACAGTAAGGCCTAAAGTTAATTCTTTGAAAAGATTAATAAAGTTGGCAACCCACTGGGAAGATGCATCAAGAAAAAATTGGAAGTACTCTCCCTTGAGAAGCCCATACTTGCCACCTGGGTATGTCATACTTTCTATACCTCTTCTTTAAGAAGACCACACCCATGCTCTGAGGTATGGCTCACTTTCCTTCTAAGCACCCCTCTTTGTCTTAGTCATATGTCTAAATCTATATTAAAATAATAAAATATCTTTAAGAAAGCCTCAACTGTGGTTCAAAAACACAGAAAAAATGACTGATACATTAGAAATGAAAAATAGGGCAAATATCAAAAACTTTCAAATTTAAAAGATATGGGAGGCATACAAGGAATAGTTTCATACCAAAGGTTTTTAATCTATATCTCCTTAAAAACATATCAAAAGGGAAAAAAGTAAATAACTATAAAAGAAGCTCTAGTCAGTACTTGAAATGTTTTTCCAAGAAAAGATGAGATCCAGCTGGCTAGATAGGCAATATACAGAACCCTCTCTAAAGTATATGTGGATAAATCCTGAAAGCAAAATTCAATAATCACCCAATGACAAATGAAATTACAAGCAAAGATTCTAAAAAAAAAAAAAAAAAAAAAAAAAAAAAAAAACCAGTCGAGAACAAGTGATGATTGTATGCTCAGCCATAAATGAGGCATCTGTACCCCTTCTTCCAAGGGTCAGGGAACATCACAGAGCAGGAGCAGAAGAATGTAAAAACCGGAAAAGGGGTGGGGGCTGTGGAATTCTTGCTGTCTTCTGTACCAACATGGCCATTACACTCATGAACTCACAGAAGCTCTGGTTTCCTACATAAGACTACCTGTCAACAGCCCATCATGGGTGTGTGTTGGGTGGCAGAGGAGGCTTACAAAGCCCCACTCCTGCCAGAGTAGATAGCTATTGGCAGTTAATGGTTGCTAGGAGGGGAAGTCATGTTCATCAGTGGTGTAGCCAGTGGAAAGTTGCCCATACCCTCCACTTATGCTCATGCAAGCAACTCAAACTCAATGGCTCAAAAACAAACATGAAAGCAGGAAGGGGTTTAGTTAGGAAGAAGAAGAGATTTAGTGGGAGGGCATAAGAGATGGTAATAATATGGGAGGGGCTAAGAGTGAATATGATCAAAATACACCATATACATGTATGAAATTGTCAAAAATAAAGAAAAAATACTACTTAACTGAATTTAACTTTGAATAATAAATGTATCCAAAATTAAGTGAAGTTTATCCCAAGAAAGGCAAGTATAGTTTAAAACTGAAAATTTAGTACTGTAATTTACCACATTAACAGATAAAATAGAAAATTTATCATAAGGTCTCAATGAACAGAAAGATCATCTTATGATTCATTAGTAATATAGTGGTAAAAGTCAACTTCCTTACTTTCAGCAAGAGAACCTATTCCAACCAAGCACCAACATCATATTTAATAATGAAATGCTGGATACACTTAACTTAATGAATGTGACATTTGTCATTACTTCTCAACACTTGTACCAGTTATTCTAATGAAACAATGTGAGATGCAGGTTATAGATATCAGAAATGATGAATTGTAACTCACAAAGTCATCATTCATGTAAAAAATGAGAAAATGGCCAGGCATAGTGTGGCACATGCTTTTAGTCCTAGTACTTGGGAGGCTGAGATAAGAAAATCAACATGAATTCAAGGCCAGCCTGGAGCTACAGAGTGAGTTCTACGTCAGCATGAACCAGATAGTGAGTCCCTGCCTCAAAAAGTTAAAATTCAAGCCTGGTGTAGTGGCGCACACCTTTAATCCCAGCACTTGGGAGGCAGAGGTAGGAGGATTGCTGTGAGTTCAAGGCCACCCTAAGATTACATAGTTAATTCTAGGTCAGCCTGGACCAGAGTGAGACCCTACCTTGAAAAGTGAAAAACCAAAAAAAAAAAAAAAAAAAAAAATTAAAAATCAAAACTAAAATTGAGAAAATACAAATGAATTTTTAGAATAAGAGGATTCGGGGTGGATACAAGTACAGTTGATAAAAATCAATTATATTCCATTCACCAGCAACACATATTATAAAATATAATTTATAGCCATGAGTTTAAGGTCAGCCTGAGCTAGAGTGAAACCATGTGTCAAAACAAACAAAAACACTATATATATATTTTTTTCATATATATAATTTGTTATGTATAAATACAGATTTTCAAATACATAATTTTATAGTGGTCATAAAAATGTACAATAGTAATATATAATATATGCATAATATTTATAGTAGTAATACTAAAATTATATTGGAAATCTATAATAAAGACATAATAGAGATATGATATAAAAACCCAGTATGATGATACAATTTTGCCCCCAAAATAAACATATAGTGTGATTCTTTGTCAAATCAGTAGCAAGATGTGCTCACATACACACACCTAAACAAAAGAATTTTAAATAAAATTTATTAGACAGTGAAAAGTAATAAGAATGATCAAGCAGCTTTGCCAGACATCAGAGGGAAAGGCAGAATGGTTTAGTAAGTAATACTGAAACAACTCATTTCTCACAGGTGACGTAAATGAGGTTGAATTTCTCTCTACACAATACACCAACTGAAGCTCCAATGCAAAACTTTTTTAAAAGGCTTTACATTTAGGAAGAAAGAAAAGGAAAAAAAAAAACAAAACAGCAGACATGGTCACATGTTTGGATTTTCTAGACAACCAGGCACAACTCTCAAATACCAACTGACAGGTAAACACTGGAAAGATGAAGGGAGCGGTGTAAGGACACCATCTGTAGGACTGTGTGCAAAGCAGTTACCTTCCTAGTCATGCTTCCGTTCTAATGCTTCCAATGAACAGGACTGTATTTTATTATTTACATATCAAAATTTGCATGTTATTGAAGCCTGTTATTGAAGGTTGTGTTCAAAGCATTCATTTTGGCATACTTTCATTTTATTTAACATAAGATTTTAATTTAATAACAAGTAAATAAGTTGTAAGCATGAGACATTCATAATAGTTCTATATCATATATGATTAATTTCTTGGAATAATCAATTTAAAACAGTATATCTGTATTGTAAGGGGTGAGGGAGCACTGAAACTGACATTTATAAGAACAATGTTGTCATTAAAAGAATAAAGTTAGGTCATTTAAAATATAAATTAAAATAGGTTTTAAATAAGGGCAATAAATGTAGGCTTAATTACTGTGACATTTCACAATGCCAAAACTAACTTTTGAAAGCTAAATTGAAAAATTAAGATTTCTGATGAAATTGATAAATTAATCTTTTTTTGCATGTGTGTGTGTGTGCAGTGTGTGTATGTATGTGGTGTTATGTGTATGCAGTATATGCATGTGTGTGTGTAGATAGATGTGTGCCCAACGTGCTCACATGCCAAGGCCAGAGGACAGTGTCAGGTGTCCTTCTCTGTCATTGATCCACAGATTTCCTTGAAACAGGGTCTCTCACTAAACCTGGAGCTGCTATTTTCAGTCAGACTGCTGACTAGTAAGCTCCAGCAGTGATTCTCTGCCCTCTGCTCCCCACCAGACTGGGGTTACAGAAGTGCAGGCCCAGATGCTGTGGTCTCAGACCCTCCCAGACCCTTGTGCTTGTACTTTGACAAGCTATCTCCCTAGCCCTATAGATTTATTCTTTGCCTGTCTTTATCATGGATTATCTAAAAGCATTGTAGTCTAGAAAGTTGACTAATGTAAGTTCCCTAGAAAAGTACTAATGAAGATGTAAATATTTTAAGTAACTAAACTCCCCAAACTCACAATAGAATCTGCCCTCACCAAATTTGATTAAAGTAATGTGAATTACATTTGAATAACATCAACATAAGGCAGGTAAAAAGATAGATTTGTAATACTTCACTAGCTTTTATAAGTAGGCTTAGTACACCTGTCTGGACACATTGAAGTTCCAGGGTGAACATGTTTTTGGTGCTTATCATGGAGCCCCCCCACTGCTCTTCAGATTACATGGCCTGTAGGAGCCACGTCAGGCTAAAAGTCCCATATGATTTCTTAAAAGATAACTTTTCCCTGAGATATTTTAGGCCACATCACCTCATCTTTAGTGACTTTATTTGAATTTTCACTGCTTAAAGGCAAACTATTTCCAAAGAAGCTGTGTAGACATAGTTTATCTTTTTAATTCAGATTGTTTAATGTGCCTTTATTTTTTAGTATAAATGATGGTTGCCAAATTTTCACTTTTCAAAAATGTCTCTTCAAGGGCTGGTAGTGTAGCTCAGTGGTGGAGCACTTGCCTAGCGTGCATGAACCCTTAAGATTCAGCCCCAGCACCACAAAAGCCAACACAAAAAAAAAAAAAGACCAAAAATGTTCCTCAAATGAGCAACACCTTGGGCAACCATGAAACAAGAGTAAAAGAGACTTCTATGATCATTATAAGATATGGTGATTCCAATAGTGTATTCTCAATGAAAATACATGCTTCCTTCATACATATCATTTCTGTCACATTGTCATAAATCCATCACTATATTTGAATGAGATGGCAAGATCTGGGCCTTGACAGTGTTTGGTTGAAAATAAATTAACTTAAGGAATTAATTAAGATGGAGAAATATGAAAAAATATGTAAAAAGTAAGTGAGTTTATTTTTAAACTGGATATTATGTTTTTTAACATAAAGCAACCCTTTCAGGGGAACTGTTAGTTCTCTGCAATTTATGCAGAGATTATTTGACAGGATGGTTGAAATATCCCACACCACTTTTGCACAGTGGAAATGCAAAACCCAAAGAATTCATATTTTTAAGACTGTTAACACCTTCTCAAATTTCGATAATTCATTCAATTTCTGTAGAAAAACATGGACTTTGTTTTTCTTTCTTTTAATTATTTATATAGCCCAGTTTTACAAATAGGTTCTCAATATCTGGAAGCCTGAAAGAATGTCACCATCTGAGGCAATTTCTTGGGGTCTTTTCACATTTACTAGTATCAACACAATGAATGATTCCTCTTTTGACTCTGAACTGTCCTTGGGATTTTATAGTTACAGCCAGGGGATCTGTCTTTCATTTCTCTATCAGCTTTCTCATTGCTTTTCTTCCAGAAATATTCTTTCAGCTCCTAAAGCCATAGCACTCTGCAAATTTGTGTTCCTAAGTTAGACAATACTATAGCACTTATATGACAGTGCAGAAAAGCAGAGATTATAATGGTGATGAGAAGGATTCACACATGGTAAACAACATAGAAAATAATCATTCCACTAAGCAAAATAGGCCTAGAACTGTAACAAAGATAAACTTCTTTCATTTTTGTTTATATATTTAACATTCATTAATATGTGTGGGTATTCTTGAGGGAGAAAAGAAAAGCAGTTCTTTTCATTTTTAAGTATTTTAGCTACTATAGGTATTGTAAGTCTAATGGTGTTCCATACAGATTTTTGTCATTGACATTATTCCTACAAAAACATGTTCTCACCAATGTGGTTACAGGTTAGTGGCAAGGGGGAGAATCTGTGACCAAGGACAGTGTAGTATTTATATGGTGACATGTACATAGGACTGGTGCAATTTTTACAAGTACCAGTTCATTTTTAAAGTTCCATGTACTTTAGTATATGCCAACACTAATTTACTTGTTTCTTTTGCTGTACATTTTCTTACATTTCATATACCCTGTAGCTCATTTAATAGAACTCAATTTAATATTAAATTCTATTCAATATCTGCTTCTTACATTTCTCCTATAAAAGTCCCTAGCAACTGAAGCTAATTTCAAAGAATTATTAATTTTAAAGAATTTCCAGAAAAGTAGACAGTCCCCTAAGTATATCTTTATTTAATCATTTGTCCATTCATTCAATCAACAAATATTTATTTTAACATACCTATATATTCTGGGAACTGTGACAATGCAACCATACATGAACAAGTCCACCTTCACAAAACTGCCATGATGCCTAGTTCATAAAACTGACACTCATTAACACATCTCCAAAAAATGGCTAAATACAGATTACATAGACTCATGGTTAAATAAGACAGGTATCCCTTTGGGAATAATTTTCATGCTTAGACACACAAATATAAAAAGTCTCAAGGAATGCAGTACAAAAAAGAAAATGGCAAAGGGTCAAGAATAATTTTTTTTTGCTTGTGTGTGTATTATGGTGTGCATGTGCATGTGTGTAGTGTATTGTGTGGGTATATAGCATATACATGTACATGTGTTCATATGGTATTCCATGAACTCACCTACAGCCAGAGCAGAACATTGGGTGCCCTGCTCCATTGCACTTTGGCCGGTTCTTATTTGAGCTGGAGTCTCTCACTGATTCCAGAGCATCCCCATTTTTCACAACATGCTCCAACAATTTTCAGGTTTTTGCCCCTGTACAGAACAGGAGGCTACAAGCACACATGGGCATAATGAGCTGAGCTGTTTAACATGGGCTCTGGAGATACAAGGGTGGTCCACCCTCCCCCAACCTCCCCATAGGCCTTCATGCTTGTGCAAGAAGGGCATGTAACTGCTGAGCTATCTCTCCAACCCAAAAGGCAATTTTTGAAAAATTATTCAAGGGCTGTAGAGATGGTGGAGGGGGTTAAGATTGTGGAGACCTGAGTTCCATCTTTAGCATCCACATATATATCCAGCATGGCTAAGCATGCCTGCAATTCCAGCTCTGCAGGTGGGGGAAGAGACAGGAAAATCACTAGGGCTTGTGAAAAAATGGTGAGCTCCAGGTTCAGTGAGAGAATCTGGCACAAGGAAATTAGGCAGAAGAGCAATAAAGGACACCTGACATCTTCTAACCTATGCACACATGCACATGGGACATTTTTATCTGCACACATATGTGTGTACATACACACACCAAAAAAATCAACCAAGATCTGCTTTTTCAAAAAGGTCAGTTCAGGGATGGTGAGGTTGCTTAGTGGTTAAAACACTTGCCTGCAAAACCTAAGGACTCAGGTTCAATTCCCCACTACCTACTTAAGCCAGATGTCCAGGATGGTGCATGTATCTAAGTTCATTTGCAAAGCTTAGAGGCCCTGGTGCACCCATTCTCTTTGTCTATCTGCTTCTCTCTCTCTCCCTCTCTCTGTCTCTCTCTCTCTCTTTCTCTCTCAAATGAATAAATAAAATAAAATAAAAATTTAAAGGTCAGTATAATTGACAAACCTTAAGTTAGAATAACTAAGAAAAAAGTCTATAATAAATAAAATAAAATAAAATAAAATAAAATAAAAAGAGGGCAGCCATTACTGAAATAAGAGTACCTACACAAGACCATCATAATAGGAGGAAAAGATGATGACATGAAAATTAAAAGAGAGATGATGGAGAGTACAGTTTCAAAAGGGAAAGTATGGGGAGGGAGGGAAGAACCACGGGATAGTGTCTACAATTAAGGAAGTTGTCAACAAAAAAAAAATAAATTAATTTTAAAAAGAGTATATAAATGATTATTATAGTGATAAACTGGATGACCTAGATGAACTGGACAAATTCCTGGAAAAGAAATAGTATACAAAGACTACAACATGAAAAGTCAGGATAGAGCTATAATTCTAAGAAATGGACTAAGTCATACAAACCAATCTCCCAACAATGAAAAGCCAAGACACACATGGCTTCACCAATGATTCTAACCAAATACCTGTCCTTCCCAAACTTCCAAATATTGAAGGGGAGAGAATACACCCTCATTTATTCTACCACATCACCCTTATACCAAAGCTGGATACAGAATGTACACATCCACAAAATACTACTTTCCAATACCCTCAACAAAATATCTGGCAATCAAATTCAGCAGCATACTAAAAAGATTATACACCATGACCAAGTAGATTTTATTCCTGGAGTACATGAATGGTTCAACATATATACAAACACTAGTGCTCTACACCACATTAACAAACACAGTGGACAATATCAACATGCAAACATCAGTGCACTACCCCACATTAACAAATACAGGGGAAAACATCATCACCTCAATTGGTATAGAAAAAGCATATGACACATTGCAATACCCTGTCATAATAAAATCACTTAACAAACTAAGTTAGTAGAAAGACATTTCAATGTGCATAAGATATAACTTAAACAGTCATCTTTGATAGAAGATTGAAAGCTGTTGCTTTAATGTTAGGAACATTGCAAAGAAGCCTGATTTTGCTACTTCTATTCAGTATAGTACTTGGATTCATAGCCAATGTAATAAAAGGCAAGAAAAAATAATGAAAGACATACAAATTATCTGGAAGAAATAAAATTATAAAGGACATAATTTTATATGCAGAAAACTCTAAACATTTCACAAAGAAAAAAGTAAACCACTTCAGAAAAGTTGCCAATCACAAAACCAACATAATTTAAATGACTGAGTTTTCCATTGTAATAGGTTTGTAATTAGCTTAATCTGAAATCACACTGCATCCTTTAGACATTAGCCTGACAGATACTTAGAGCATAGATTAAAACTTTCCCAACTCTTCAGGGACTATTTTTCTTCATGTTGCTCACTGCTCACCACATTGGATTTTCTTCACAGTTGGTGTGAAAGAAGTAGCTAAAGCATCTTGTTATTTTAATAAACTACATTCATTTATGGTATCTCTATAATGAATTATTACTCTAAAAGTAGACAACTGCTTGTCTACATATGTTCAAGCTTTAATTGCTTAGCAGTACAGAAAATATATTTAATTACAAATCACACAGCAGATAAACCCGGTGTATGTTGGGAGAGGGATGGACTGCTAACAAGAAAAGAATTATTGTGAATATAATAATCCACATTCTAAATGAAAACTTTGGATTAGCTTTCATGAATGCCAAAATGTGAAAAAAAAACAGTGTTTCTCAGTGGTCAATATGTCTACATAGACTGCTAAAAAGAATAAGTGCATGAGAGGTTTTAGTTGGTGTCACAATTACAGTTTATGACATCAGAAAGACTTCTGTTTATTGGGTAAGGCGTAGTCTTATTTACATGCAATGACAGAAAAGCCAACTTAAGTGGTTGTCATTGAGACCAAATACTGAACTTGGATCAAAAGGACACAACTTACAGTTAATAAGAATGTATACCCAAGAGGTAAACTAGTTAAATGACATTACAAAGAAAAAAATGTATTTGGAAGGTGGAGCCTTATATAAAAGAAAAGGCCTAGATGACTTACACATTTGCAAAAATCTGTGTGTGTGTGTGTGTGTGTGTGTGTTGGGATGCAGGGGTGCTAGAGAGAACACTATTCCAAATTAGAAGACCCTAAGGATGCACAAAGACAAAATATAATGTCTAAACCTTTACTTGTTTTTTAAAGAATAGTTTATGTGAAATATAATTTAAAAACAAATGAAATATGAAATATTCATATAGTTTGGATATTAAACAATAATATAAAACTATTAATTTTCTTGAGTATATCAGTGAAATTATGATTAGATAGCAGAATGTCCTGTTTTGAGAAGATGCCCTGAAATTTAGGGGAAAATTGCCATGAAGCCTGCAATTCACTGTAAAGTAACTTCATTGAACAACACAAACACACACACACACACACACTGCAAGATGTTACTATTTTAAACAATATTAGATGCTAAGTCCAGATGGCAGGTATATAGTAGTGGGGGGGATTGGTGTTCATTTTTTCCTTCCAAAATTTCCCAAAATGGGAAAAGACTATAAAATAGTTTATAATAAGATATTCCTAGAATGTCTACAAAAGTATTCAAAGAAATTTTCTTTATGAAAGATGCAGAGCTAAACTAAAGCATCAAATAATAGAAGATGAGAGAGGATAAAGGATGGGGCTAATATGGTCAGAGGATGTTGAACATGTATATGAAAATTCATGATGGAACCCATCACTCTGTACAATTAACATACACTAATAAAGATAATGAATTAGTACCATTTACAAACAATTCCATTAGCCTGTTATTAAGATGCCAAGAGAAAAAGGGTAATAATCCCTAAAATGTAGACAGCTGGTCTTGTAGCACCTGCCACCTTTGTTCATCTGGTTTTACATGGGTACTAGGGAATTGAACCTCGGTCTTTAGGCTTTGTAGGCAAGTACCTTGACCTCTGAGCAATCTCTCCAGCCCAGCACTATTCATTTTTAAGCTCATAGAGATCAGCATGTTTTCAATTATTTTCAGTAGAGTAGACTTTCAACTTTGACATACATGTTAGAAAGGAATCAGATGAAGTTCTGACTGACCATAAAATATGACAAACTTTTTAAGTACAATGTCTGATTGATCATTAGGCTGTTTGAACCATGTAAAATCAAAGCAGTTGAGCTTACCCAAGTAGCTGTGGGTGTCACCAAGTCTGTGTCTGGACATCTCTGTAATTCTGTAGAACATGCAAAATGCCTCCCACAGGCTGTGGTTTTGTAAGAATACAGGCTGAGAAAAAAACTTCCAGGAATAGTAGTCTACCTGTTAAAGCTAACAGTGAAATATTAAGGTGAAGAAATAGCTGCTGGTTTTGTACAATGATCAAATAATTATCCCCTTATAGCTGACACTGATATTTGTTAATACAATAATTTAAAAAGTGGCCAGAGGGCTGGAAGGATGTCTTAGCTGTTCAGGCACTTGCCTGAAAAGCCAAAGGACCCAGGTTCCATTACCTAGGACCCATGTAAGCCAGATGTACAAGGTGGCATATGCATCTGGACTTCATTTTCAGTGGCTGGAGGCCCTGGCATATCCACTCTCCCTTCCTCCTTCTCTCTCTTCTCTCTCTCTCTCTCTCTCTCGTGAATAAGTAAAAATTTTTTTTTTTAAAAAAGGAAGTGACCAGAGGGCCAGAAAGATGGCTCAGCAGTTAAGGTGCTTGCCTTCAAAGCCTACTGACCTGGTTTTGCCTCCCCAGTACCCATTTAAAGCCAAATGCACAAGGTAGCACATACATCTGGAGTTCATTTACAGTGGCTGGAGTCCCTGGAGCATCCAATCTCTCTGTCTCTCTATCTCTCTCTGTTTGCAAATAAATAAATAAAAATATTTTTTAAATTGACTAGGGATAACCTACTTCTTAATTTGGGGGCTTTCAGTAAAGGTAACGATAATTATGTAATTTAGTAAAGTTTGTACATCACCTGTGCCATGAGCTGTGGCTTAAATTAGCATAAAAGATTAAAAGTTAAATAATTGATGTTAAAGAATCTTAAATATAATTGCTATTATTCACTTTATAGTTTGTACTTAATTGCTGTATTTTTATTCAGTTTTTTATTTCTTTTTATACCCTGTGCATATTTTTCTCTATTTTATTCTTTTACTCCAAATACCAAGAACCATGTTCTTGGTTTTGCTTTTGAGACAAGGTCTCATTATGTAGCTATCACTGGAAGCTTTTCCCCTGTGGAGTCTATTATTCCCACATAGAGTGCATACAACAGACTAAAGTATAATTACACTAAAACCAGTTTTGATCAACCAATGAGTTTATTGGAGTTACTTACAGAGCAGGATGAAGGATTGTTTAGGAGCAATGGATGATGCAAAAGCAGCCGCATCACTGAAAAGCCCACCCTAGAATAGAAGAGGACTCACAGGTTTCATTTTTGGAGCTCACTGCACAGCCTGCAGGCAGCTCAGTTGTCAGAGACTCCCTTCCTAAGCAGTTGTTTTCTCTTTATATATCTTTAGGGCAGGGTCTTGCAATTATTTTCCTAGACTTGTTGACTTCCTGAGTCCTCTGAGCTTCCTTCCTTTCCCACAGAGGGACTGTTTTATTCCAGAGGAAATTGCTATACAATAGTAGCCAATGCTGGTGTTGGGCTTATGATCTGCCCACCTTCAGCCTTCTGAGCACTAGGATTACAGGTGTATACCACTCTGACCAGTTTTTAATGCATGTTTTAAAAATATGCCATGATACACTATAGTTTTCCACAAGCTGTGAAGCATCAACAAGTTCTCCATCATGGTTCTGCATCATGTTCTGCCACTCAGTCCATCTCCACAACTTCATGTTATACTGGCGGCTCCCTTGTAATCATAAGAATTAGCAATCCCTCCATGAGCACTCAGATAGTCCAGGTCTGATTTGAAACCCACTACGATTAATAGATTCTTCAGGGCAGTTAGCAAGAAAAGACCTGTGTCTTAATCTGGTTTCTGTTGCTATGAACATAATACCACAGCATGTGGAAGTTGTAAAGAAAAGATGCTGAAAACCAGGCACAGTAATGCATCTCTATAATCCCAGTTACTTGGAAGGCTGAGGCAGGAGGATCATGAGTTCAAGGCTAGCATGGACTTATACAGTGAAACCCTGTCGAGAGAGGGAGAAAGAGAGAGAGAGGAGGAGAGGAGAATAAGAAGAAAAGATATGCTTATTTTTACTCACAGTTCTGTTCCAAGGTCAATGGGCAGCATCTGCTGATGGCTTTCTTGCTGGCAGAGTCCAGATGGTGCAGATATTACATGGTAACAGACATATACATGTGAGTGTGTTAATCTCTCTCTCTTTCTCTTTCTCTCTCTGTCTTAAATGGCTCCACTTTAATGACTTTATCTAATAGAGACTACCTCTTGAAGGTTCCACCCCCAAACAGCATAGTCAGATTAAGTTTCCACCTCCTCACTGCCTAACAGTGACACTGACTTTCAACATAAGGTTTTATAGGAGATAAACTATATTCAAACTATTGCAACCTGGGTCTTAATCAGAAGTACTGGCTATTTAGTTACCTTCAACTAAACGTTGCTTTCCATTTTGCATGCCAAAACCATCATTCAGAAACTTCATGCAGATATTTTGTAGGAGACATGTTATTTTATTTAAACTGAAACATAAGAAAAACATCATTTTGGTCATGAAATCAGGACCTCTTAAAAAGTCCCTGTTACACTGAAGGTCCTTGGCTATTTTGAGAGGCTAGAATCAACCAGCACTTTGCATTATCAGTGAATGCACTTTATGATCTTTTAGGAGGTTTACAATCATGAAGGTGGAGGAACTGTCTACACTGTACTCATTCTTCTACTAAAAGATGCCAAAAGTAGAAGCTAGTGAGTCATCATGAGATTATTTACAGCGATCAATAAGTCCACTGAGTCATACAAAGAGCATCTGAGAAGGACTTTCCAGAAGTTGAAAGGCTTGGTCAGCCATGCAGGGAGGAGAGAGAGGCTTTCCCTAACTGGCAAACATGCTTCTGAGAGACTCAGGGCAGCTGGTGAATGAAAAAAAAAAAAATAGAAAAAGAAAGCACAGTGCACATAGGAAAGAAAACACTTTGCATTCTTCGTGTTTCCACAAAGAATGACATTTTGTTTGCAGGTCCTCAGCATTGCAATAACCCACAGAATAAAGGCGATAATCCAAAGGGAAAAGAAAATCTTGAAGATTTGCTTGAAGTATCTAATTATGGTTTTGTGAATTTCCATCTAGATTTACTAGAAACTCTGACCCAGGCCCTTTGTAAAATTGTGAAATGAGGATTGTTTCTAACAGCCTTCCTTCCTTTCACCAAGTGGCCCTCTAGATCCCTGCCCCCTCTCTGGGTTCCTTCTGCCATGCCTTCTTTGTATGCCTCAGGGCTATTTTTGCTTATACAGCTCTGCTGGAATATTTCTAATCTTTCAAACATTCTCTAAAATGATTGGCTTGGTATGCTGCCCCAGCAATCAGTATTTATCTTGCATTTGCATGTCCTCTCAGACTTGTTCACACATGATTAAAATTTCAATTAAAAAATGGAGCACTAAGTTGTAGAGAGATGGCTTAGTGGTTAAGGCACTTGCCTGCCAAGCCTAAGGATACAGTTTGATTCCTTAGTACCCATGTGAGCCAGATGCACAAAGGTGGTGCATGCAATTAGAGTTTGTTTGCAGTGGCTGGAGGCCCTGGTGTGCCCATTCTCTCTCTCAAATAAGTAAATAAATAAAATAATAATTAAAAATTTTTAAAAATGGAGCACTGGCTGGAGAGATAGCTCAGTGGTTAAGGTGACTGCCTTCAAAGGCTAATGACCTGGGTTCAGTTCCCCAGTACCCATGTAAAGCCAGATGCACAAAGTGGCACATGCATCTGGAGTTTGTTTGCAGTGGCTAGAAGCCTTGAAGTGCCCATTATCTCTCTCTCTCTCTTTCTTTCTTTCTCCCTCTGCTTGCAAATAAATAAATAAAAATACCATTTTAAAAAATACAGCACATCTTTCAGATGAACTCTATTTTGTGCTGTGGTTATTGATGTTCATGGAAAATTAGAAGTGAGAGCTGAGAGATGGCTCATTGGGTAAGAGCACTTGCTGTGCTAGCATGAGGACAGGACAAGTTTGATCCCCAGCACCCCTGTAAAAATCCAAGTGTAGTAGTCTCCATGCAAGCCCCAGAACTGAGTGGAGTGGAAACAGAAGGATTCCTGGGCTTGCTGGTCAGCCAGTCTAGCCAAATAACAGCAAGCTCCAGGTTTAGTGAGATGTCTCAAAGAAATAAAATGGGTATTGGGGACTTAGCTCAGTGGATAAGCACTTGCCTAGCAAGCAGAAGGCCCTGGGTTCAGTCCTCATCACTAAATAAATAAATTAATAAATATAAAAAATAAAAAGAAGTCAAAGAAATAAAATGGGAGAGTGATGGAGGAGGACACCAGACATCCTTCTCTGGCCTCTGTATGCATGTGCACAGGATGTGTACATCTGCACACACATGCATACACCACACACACACACACACACACACACACACACACATCCCCCAAAATAAAAGTAGAGTTGAGAGGCTGGAGAGATTGCTTAGTGGTTAAGGCACTTGCCTGTGAAGCCTAAAGACCCAAGTTCCACTCCCCAGAATCTACTTAAGCCAGATGCACAAAGTGATGCATGCGCACAGGTGGCACACATGTCTGGACTTTGTTTGCAGTGGCTAAGGCCCTAGTGCACTGATTTTCTCTATCTTTCTCTCTCCGTCTGTCTCTCTGTCTCTGTCTCTGTCTCTCTTTCTCTCTGTCTCTTTCTGTGTGTGTCATAAAAAATAGAGGTAAGAACCAGGCTGAAAGACAATTGAGGAAAAGTCTCTTCATTGTACAGCAAAGTTCACAAATCATAAGTACACATCTCTCTATATGTTTTAAATATGCGCACACTCACATCAAGATGTTGAATATATTTATCAACCCAAAATATTCCTTCCTGCTCTCTGCTCACCTGTGTCCTTGCAGAGAGCTCTGCATGTCACGAAGCCAGCACAGTGCTGCATGCACTCACATCTCTGTGTATGTGAGATTCATCAGTGCTGTGTATGCATCCTTCTTTGTTCTTTTCCGCTGCTGTGTAATATTCATTATATATTAATACCATCATTCATGTGTGCAACATGCTGCTTTACTTGTTACAAAATATGACATCTGATGTGCTTGTGAGCTTCCTAAAAATATTGCATTTTTTTAGAGCAATTGCAAACGCATAGCAAAAACTCAGCAAAAAGAAGAGTTCCAGGGTTGGAGAGATGGCTTAGTGGTTAAGGCTCTTGCCTACAAAGCCTAAGAACCCAAGTTTGATTCCCCAGTTCCCACATAAACCAGATGCAGTTTGTTTGCAGTGGCTGAAGACCCTGGTGAGCACATTCTCTCTCTATCTGCCTCTTCTTCTTTCTCAAATAAATAAAATATTTTAAAAAGAAGAGTTCCATAGTTGCCTGTCTCTGCAAACACACTCCCTCCCCACTAAGAGCATTCTCCACTTAGGTAGTACATTTGTAACAATTAATGAAACTACATGACCCATCATCATTACCCCAATTGGCCCCTGTATCATGATGGAAATACCCTCATAAACCCCTGCTAAGACTTTGATTAGTATTTTCATGGCACAGCTTTCTCTGTCTACTTATTTTTAGTTTACATGTGTTTTCATACTTTAAGTGGGTTTCTTATAGACCACCTGGAGTCAGGTCTTCATTGTAGTTACCTTTATGCTCCTGGCACAAAGCACCTAACCCAAAGCAATGAATGGGAGTTAAGTTTTTATTTTAGCTTACATGATAGCAGGGAAAAGATGGCCTGAGCAGAGACTGGGCATCACCTCCTTGCCACAGCAGGTAGAAAACAGCAGTAAGAGAGTGAGCCAACCTCTGGCAAAGGGAAGATGGCTATAATGCTCCTAAGCCTGTCCCCAGAAACACACCTTTCCAGAAAGACTCCAGCTCCCAAGTTGCAGCTATCTGGGGAGCAAGCATTTAGAACACATGAGTTTATGGGGGACACCTGATTCAAACCACCACAGTCTTATTTATTCTGTTCTTGGTACACTTTGGCAGTTTGTTTTGTTTTGATTTTGAGGTAGGGTCTCACTCTAGCCCAGGCTGACCTGGGAATTCACTATGTAGTCTCAGGGTGGCTTCGAATGCACGGCGATCCTCCTACCTGGGATTAAAGGCATGCACCACCACACCCTACTACAGCTACTTTGGCAATTTCTTTTAATTAGTGTATTTAATCATTAGCAATTGTAGTGATTATTGATATAGTTGGATTCATATCTGCCATCTTCATTGTTCTTTTATTTCTTTTCTATCATTGAAGTCTTTTCAGGCTTTAATTAAACATTGTACATGATTCCATTTTCTCTCCTTCCTTAGATAGCTTTTGCAGTTGCCCTAGAATTTACAATATACATTTACAACAGATGCAAGTCACTTTCAAGCAGCCCTATAGCATTTCACAGGTAGTATAAGTAACTAATTATAAAAAGGACCATTTCTCCCATTCTGTTGTTCCTTGAATCACTGCTATCATCCATAAGCATATGTAAATATGTGTGTATCTACATACATGATACATATGCATAATTCAATATATTACTGTCAGTATTATTTTGAATAAATTGTTATCTGTTAAATCAATTGAGAATAAGGAAGTTAGGCTGGGGATATGAGCTCAGTGGTACAGCAAGGGCTTACCATGTGTGAGGCCCTGGGCTCAATCCCTAAAAAAAATGGAGGGAAAGGAAAAGAAAAATAATTTATGAAAACGGATTTACTTATTTAGTGTGGGGATGCACCTGCTCACAGCATGCATGTGAAGGTCAAAGGACAGCTTCTAGGTTGTTCTTCACCTTCTACCTCATTTTGAGACAGGGTATCCAGCATTTCCATCTGATTCTGTCTTAGGTGCCTCACCTTTCTGCTTATGTTAGTAACTTGTTCTTATAGGTTTTTAACTTTTCCATTTGAACTTGGAGCATATTTGTCATGGATATGTTACCAGGTTCCGGGGTCAGAGTCAAGTTTGTCATCTTAAGCTCACGAAGAGTGGTCAAGATGGAACTCGTAACCACACTAAAACTTCAGGGTAGAAAGCAGACAAGGTTTTGGGGCTCTAGTACTAGAAAGCAGATTCACACACCCCCACACACACACATACTGAACCACCACAGGGGTGGAGAGAATCTGTCAGATTCCCACACGCTCAGCAAATAAGTGAACAAAAAATTGATGAAGGTAGACAGAAAAAGGGCCAGCAAGCAAAGTTTCATTGACACTTGAAAATTCAAAATTCTTTCAAGGTCCCTAAAGGGGTTGCCACTGTAGTATTGTGGAAGGGGATTTTGATGCTCTGAGGATGAGTCTGTTCTTGCCCATATGGAAATTAGGCATCAAGTTGGGTTGAACTTTATTGACTGAGTTTAAATGTATACAGAGGATTTCGGTTGGTGGGTGGATCAGGGAACAGAGCTCAGACTCAGAAAGAGCCCATGGATGGCATGTGGGGGAGAAAGGCCTCCAAAAAGTATCAAGAAGGAAGAAGAACCAGGAAGTAAAAAGAAGAGAGAGGGCTGGTGTCCAGCAGCCATCTTTATGAGCGTTTGGATTTTAGCTCCTGGACTAGAGTTGCCTTCCCTTGGGCCAGTATTGCTAACTAGCTGCCTACAAAAGTGAGGCTACTGATTCAGGAATTTGGGATGTCTTTTAGAGTGTCAGAGCCTTGTCTCAACTCTTGGTTGAGCAACAATTCAGGAGGTAGGTCACACAAAGCTCCCAGAGTCAGCGGCCTTCCAGATGCCTGGCTCATCAATTTCAATGAAGGAAATCCACAGACCAGAGGATAAAGTTTAGAAAGATTTCATTATAGTTCAGATTTTTAGGAGGGAGAGCTTTCAGAGAAGGAGAATGTGCCAAACACTGGCAAGGAGAAGCTAGTTATAACACCTATAAACCTGCTCCCAACAATACACTGCCTCCAGGAGGCTTTAATTCCCAAATTGCCATCAGCTGGGAACCTAGCATTCAGAACATCTAAATTTATGGGGGACACCTGAATCAAACCACCACAAACTGGACGGCTCCCTGATGGTCTGCTCCCGGATCTCTCTAAGACTATATTTCAGTGAATACTGATCATGAAGAATGGTCACTAAGGGGAGGAGAAAACTAGTTGATTATGTGGAGTAGGGTCTGTCTACATGCAGCTTGATACACCCAGGTAGTCCCAGGTTCCCAACAGATTGCTCGGTGCAGTTTAAAGATTGTGTTTACTACCTAAGCCAAGCAGTGTCCCATTGGCTAAACTATTCCCTGCCTCATGGGGTAGGAACCAATGTGTAGCCCTCAGGCCTTGGTCTTTTGGGGAGTCTCTGTGCCTCTGGGTTGGGGGCTTCACAATGCTCCCCCTTTCAGGCTGCTTTCTCCACTTACATGGGGCAGGATGGCATGAGTAAGCCTGAGTTGGGTGTTTCCTTCTTGGAGACAGCAGGCTTTGTTAAAGTGCTGTAGTTAGCCTCTGGGACATGAGATTATCCCAAGGGTGGGTCTTGTTAAAAACTCCAAGATCTGCAAATGTATAGATACAAAGGGCAAATGTGAACTGACCCTATAAAGATAGAACTGTAACCAAAAGTGAATATGAAGAGATGAGCTGGAAAAGCAGGGCTGGAGGGGCAAAAGGACAATTGTGATACAAGGAAGAGGAGGTCTGGGAGAAGAGGAACAGGGGATAGGAGACAGGATGGGAATATAAAACAAAACAAATTATACTTGACAATGCCATAATCAATTATACCTAAATCTCTTATGCCAACTGAAAATTTAAAAAAAAAAACAAAAAACCAGAAGAAGAAGAAGACAAAGATGGTCCCCTTCTCCTCCCTCTGTTGAAGCACAAGGCGAGCTGTGCTCTGATGTTACTGTGAGCGCCTTTGGTTCTCTGCTAAGGACTCTGGGGAGACAAAAATTCACAAAAATGTGGCCTTTTCTGCCTGGACACCCCCAGAGAGTTTAGTTTCCTGGTTTGTCCAACCTGAGCCTCCACTAGTTAGGATTTTATGCCCTCCAAAGGTTTTCCTATCCCAGCCCTGATTTTTGCTCTTTGCTCCACTCCAGTAAGGTGTGATTCTTTGCACTGACCTGTCTCTGTAATCACTATTCATTTTAGCAGTCAAGTTTGCCTGTCTTAAGAACCTCTGCAATGTGACTAAAAAGAGTAACTGATTTTTTTCCAGTATGTTCTGAGATCCTTATCTAATAGACTAGCAAGCAGAATATATACATAGTTATTTGTTACCTGGAAGTAGGACTTTGGCTCATGAGGCCCATTGCATATTAACAGTGCCAAAACCATGTTCATTTTCACTGCCTCAGTCGTTCCTGGAGCTGCTTCTACTCCTGTCTTCATCTCAGGTACTCTGTGGGATGCAGTGGCACATCACTGCCCACATGACTGATTATGTCAAGCCCACTTTCATTTCATGCCTTATTTCATGGCTATTCAAGTCCCTTCACTTTGGATGAATTTATCTGAGACTCTTCTTGCTCTCCAAGGTAGCTCTGTGGTGTTTGCATTATATTTCTCCTTTATCTCCTATCTGCTACTGTTGGTCAACTTTGCCCAGTGAATGCTGCCCCAGTTCTGGGTAACTCAAGCATGCCCCCTTGCAGTTCCAACTACATGAGAGGGCAGTTAAGAAAGAACCAAAAGCCAACTGTCACTTCCTACAATAATACACATCCTAAGCTCTGTGGATTCTCATGAAGATAGGCCTTCAAGAACCCAGCTAGATTCCTGACATGTCCAATCACATCCAGTCCTATGGGGAGGATAACACCATGTCAGAGAGGGGCTCTGATGCACTCAGGGAAATCACAGCCAGAGTGAGAGAATTTCAAATTTTAATTATGGAGATTTTTACTTATTTTGATATTTTATTTTATTGAAACAGACTCAGATAGCCCAGGCTGATCTCAAACTCACAATGTCACCAAGGATGAACTTGAACTTCTTTTTTTTTTTTTTTGCATATGGCTGTGTATATATGTGTATATGCATGTGGGTGTATGTGTGTGGGGGTGCACATGCCTATGTGTGTGCATATGGAGGCCAGAGGTTGATACTGGGTGTCTCCCTCAATCTTTCCTCTGTTTATTTTACTGAGGCAGGGTCTCTCAGTTGAGCCCAGTGCTTGCTGATCCAGTAATCTCGTTAGCCAGCTTGTCTCAGGGACTACCCTTTCTCCTCCTGCTGCTGCATGCTGGGATTCTAAGTAGCTGCCATAACACCCAGTTTGTGAAGTGCTGGGGATTGAATCTGGGGTTTCGTGCAAGCTAGGCAAGCACTCTACAAACTGAGTTATATCCACACACCAATTCTGTGCATTTTTATTCAAAGAAAATACCAGGAATGGAAGGAAATGGACTCTTCTTTGTTGTGTCTATATGTTCCTCTAAAAGCCAGTCCAAATTTTTAGTTCACAAGACCCTCAAATCAAAACGTAGCTATGGACTCTTATTAGCTCCTTACAACGAGAGCTAGTTACTCTGAGGCTGTGGCTGGAGAAAGGCCTTTGATCACAGAAGTTGTCTTGTGGTAGCATGTATATTCTATGCACAGACTGCACTGTATATAGTAGTGTGTGATATGTATTGTGATGTATAGATCATGGTTGATATATGTTGTGGTACATATAGTGGAGATATACATATGCATACATATGATTTAAGAAGCTGATGAAACTGCACTAATTGACTTAGCGTGGGAGGAAACAGTACTGAAGCCTAATGCTGATCACTCCATTCAATCAAAATTGGCTTTTTTTTTTCTGAACAAACTAAAACCTACAGTTCTCCACAGTTAATTATGTCAAAACTGTAAATATTACCAAGAACATTTGGCATACATCAATCATAAGCCAAGAGGAAGAGGGTCCTTTGAGATGAGCTGATTCTCTGTTGAAGCTGTTCTAGCAGTGAAGTGACTCAGGTTTCTTCTGTGTAGCACTGAACACATCCTGAGACAGAAGTTAAAGAATCAGTCTTGGGCTAGAGAGATGGCTTAGCAGTTGAGGCACTTGCCTGCAAAGCCAAAAGACCCAGGTGTGATTCTCCAGAACCCGCATAAGCCAGATGCACAAGGTGCACATGCATCTGGAGTTTGTTTGCAGTTGCTGGCCCTGGTGGCCCATTCATTTCCCCCTCTCTCTAGAAAGAAAGAAAGAAAGAAAGAAAGAAAGAAAGAAAGAAAGAAAGAAAGAAAGAAAGAAAGGAAGGAAGAAAGGAGGGAGGGAGGGGGGGGGAGAAGAGAGAGAGAGGAGAGAAAGAAGGAAGGAAGGAAGGAAAGAAGGAGAAAGAAAGAGAGAGAGAGAGAAGGAAGGAAGAAGGAAGAAAGAAAAAAAAGGAAAGAAAGAAAGAAAGAAAGAGAGAGAGAGAGAGAAAAAACAATCAGTCTCAACCCCATCTTAGTTGTTCGATCATCTGTTTTTTTTTTCTTTTTTTACTATGTGGAAAAACACTAAAAATCATTATGTACCTTTGAACTGTAGAAAAAATTGTTTTCTTAAAATTTAAATCATCTTTAAGATTTCAGCAGGTCCCTTCTAGAATGTGAATGCTAGCCTTGGTTTCCTGAACTGAATTTTAAAATAGAGGTTGTCTAGTAATGGCATGCCCCTGGGGGTATTGTCACAATGAAGAATCTGGGGTTGTGAATGGTGGTGTACACCTGTAATTCCAATATTTGGGAGATGGAGACAGGAAGATCAAGAGTTCAAGACTGACCTCAGCTACACAGTGAGTTCAAGGTAAGCCTGGGCTACATGGTTAGACCCTGTTTCCCTCTGTCAAAGAAGATTCCAGTTAATTAGGTTGTGGGAGGGGTGTGTGTGTATTGTGAGTATGAACGCATGTGTGTCATGGTGCTCCTTGACTTCCACTTTGTTCTGTTGCTGTGTTCACAAGACTAGCCAGTCTGCAAGCTTCCAGGGATTCTCCTGTCTCCATCTCTGAATTTTGCTGTAGGAACACCGGGGTTACAGACACTGTGCTACTGCACCTGGCTTTAACTGGATTCTGGAGCTCCAAACTTGGGACCTCACATTTGCACAGCAAGCACTTTCTTTTCCCACTGAGCAATCTTCCCAGTCCCAGCTCCAGAACTTTTTAATTGGCATTTTTTTTGTACATATACATAGTGTATTTTGATCGTCACCCTCTCTCCTTACCTTCTTATGTCCCTCCTCTACATCTCCCTTCCACTGAACCCCTTTTTGTTTTTGCTTCCTTCGCTATCCATGATGGAACGTTGATGGGCCCGATGTTATGCAGGTCTTCTGCAAATAACAACAGTAGTGCTGAGGTCATAAATGCAATATCCAGAGGGCAGGGTTTCTTAGCACTCTTCCCCTTCCTCGAGGCTCTTACATTCTTTCCTCCCTGGGCCTTGGAGGGTGTGACGGAGGTGTCATTTATTCTCAGTACTTCTGACAAGTTTTAGAGATTGCATTTTTAACAAACTCTCAAGCAATGCTGCTGCAGGTTCAGTGATCACATTTCCTGTAACAAATACTGGTAAGCCTTTATGAGTCTCTTTGATGAACACACAACTGGGGGGCTAGGGAGGTCATGCTTACATTTGCAAACACAAGGCTCTGGGAACAGGGGGAATGGCTCAAGAGTTAAAGGCACTTATTTGCAATGCCTGCCTACCTGGGGTTCAATTCCTTACTACCCACTTAAAACCAGATGTACAAAGAGGCGAGTGCATCTGGAGTTTGCAGTGGCAAGAGGCCCTGATACACCCGTGTTTGTTCTCTTTCTCTGTGCTTGCAAATAAGGAAATGAAAATATCAAAACAGCAAGGCCCCAGTGTGCACTGACAAGGGTTCTCGTTTAAGTCCTGCCACATGACTCTGCAACCTTGGACAAAGTCATCCACTGATGCTGAGTTTTGAGTTCCTCGGCTATTAACTGTGTGTGTGACCTGACTTGCCTAGCTCAAGATACAGCGGGATTTCTTCAAAGTTGAAGGTTAGGTTCTAAGTACAGGCATAAGCAGAGATGTCTACCTTACAAATGCATGTGCATAAGTTCAGAAGTACCTTGAACTCTCCATTGAATACATGATTTCAGCAAGTCCAACATGGGTGGGTAGATAGGACTTTGCATACTTGACATACATCTTCCCGGACAGTTGGCATCATGGTTTGTTACACACCATTAAGTTCCCTTCCATCACCAAAGAAGAGTAGACTGTCTATCAGTTGTCCAAATCTCTCAAAAATTGTCCCATGATCTTCAAAGGCAGAGCAATTTCAAATCAAATCTCAAATACATTTGTGTAAACGCCATATCCTTTTTCAGAGAGAATAATCCACAACATGCACTTATAAACAGAAACTTAAATCACAACAGATGTTTCCCTTTTGAAAAAGTTCTTGAATTCATTGACAGACCTTTGGCTAAGCTGATGAATTAATTTGTTCAGGCCAGCTTCCATGAATCCTCTAATAATTCTTCCCTTCAGACATATTGACTTGATTTCTGAGCTCTAAAGCATATGGTTTAAACGTTTTAACCTTTACTACTTTAATCAGCCGACACTTATTTCAGGGTTGGATGATGATCAACCATTGAAAGATGCAGTTAACTAAGAAATGAAATCCAACTTGTCAGCTAAAGAAGCCTGGATATCTAAGAGTAAGGGGAAAGCAGTCTGTGTCACTGAGTTGTGAAGCGCTTGCCAACTTCGGTGTAACTCTTTCTCTTCGAGGCTGTGTGGAAGATCAATTTCTGGGGACTGATAAAAAGTGTGGGCACGCATATAGTTGCCACACTTACATGTGGCTGAGTTCACTGAGCCACACACAAGCCAGCCTTTAACTACACAAGTGATTTATTTTTGTGTTTGGCTCTTTCCTTTGTTAATACACGATGTGACAGTTAATCTGTGGTTGTCAACTTGACAGGATTTAGAATCACCATGGAAACAATTCTCTGGTCCTGTCTGTGAGGGCTTTTCTAGATTACTTAGTTGAGGTGGGAGGACCCATCCTAACTGTGGGTGGCACCATTCCTTGGGATGAGCTTCTAGACTGTATAAAGCAGGAGAACGCCACCTAAGCACCAGCATTCATCATTCTCTCTCTCTCTTTCTCTCTCTCTTGCTTCTTCCTCCCTGCTGATGTGACACTGGCTTTCTGTTCTTGCCCTACTTTCCTGGTAAGCCAAAAACAAACCCTTTCCTTCCTTAAGCTTCTATAGGTCTAGTAGTTTGTCCTGGAATGAAAAAGTAACTGATATCAAAAACAATAGCCAACAATGTTATCATATTTCAAATCAGGCCTTAGTACAAAAGTGAGTGGATTTTTTTTTTTGTGTGTGTGTGTGTGTGTGTGTGTGTGTGTGGTATGTATGGTGTATATGCATGTTTGCTCATGTTCACATACACATAGGAAGATGTGTGTGTACAGGTATGCATGGAGGTATGTGAATATGTATGTAGAGGCCAGAGGCTGATGTCAGGTTTCTTGCTCTCCACCTTATTTTAAGATAGGGTCTCTCATTAAACCTGGAGCTCACCAACTGGGCTAGACAAGCTAGTGCCTTCCTAGCACTGGGATTACAGGCCTATTCCACCACATCTGGCTTGATGTGGCTGGTGGGGATTGAAATCAGTCCTCATGCTTGTGCAGCACACATTTTATTCGCTGAGCCGTCTCTACAGCCCCAAGCTGAGTATTTAAATTTTACTTCTATTAATTCACTATACTCAAGATGAACATGATTTACCATAAGTAGGTTTAAGTCCAAGTCTGGTAGTATTTTAAAGACTGTCCTGTACATGAAGCTTTCTAGTAGTGTCTGTTAGAGAACCCTATTTCTAAAACCCACTTAACCAAATGTCAGGGGTCTTTAATATTTTTTTTAAACTTGTTTTTACACTGCTTGCACTTTATTTTGCACAGAATTTCATTAATAATGACTCTAATTTGAGATCAACTCATGAATACATGTTTCACTTTGGATTAATTTGTCATGGCAATAAATAATTATGCATTTAAGAAAAAATCAAATTTTTATGACAATATCCCTTATAAGCAAGAAATTACATACTTTGAAAACAGCCTGCCAAATAGGGTGTTTTATTTAACAGCATAAAGTTTTCTTCTCTTGTCAAATATCAAAACATTCATTACGTTCCTGTTGCAAAGCTGTTTAAAACTTTAAATTCTCACTATTTTGTTCAAATATATATGATACATAAAAAGAAAGTTTAATAATTTATATGATTAAAGGTTAAATCAATAATAAATCTGGGAATCCTTTAAATATGTATTGTGAAGATAAGTCATTTTACTTTGCAATAAGAGAAATCCCAGAAGTTTTAGGTTAGAGTGAGAAGATTACTAACCTTCCTAATTAAAAGCTAAAGCAAACTGGGTTTGGTGGTGCATACCTTTAATCATAGCACTCTGGAGACAGAGGTAGGAGGATCGCCATGAGTTCAAGGCCACCCTGAGACTACATAGTGAGTTCCAGGTCAGCCTGGGCTAGAGTGAGATCCTACCTAAAAGAAAATAAATAAATAAAGCTAAAGTAAAAATCACTTAGGAAACAAAACCACCTCTAATCTGTTCAAGATCTGTTAGTTGTGTATCTGTATGTGTACACAAACACAGGCGTACAATAGTTTTTTAAAACAACTACCAAGGTTCATACTATATTAGACTATAATCACATTACAGGAGGATTACCGAAGTTATTTTTTATATATTTAATTAATTTATTTATTTTAGAGAGAGAAAGAGAGAGAGAAAGAGAATAGGCATACCAGGGCCTCCAGCCACTGCAAACAAACTTCAGATGCATGTTCCACCTTGTGCATCTGGCTTACATGGGTCCTGGAGAGTCCAACTGGGATCCTTTGGCTTTGTAGGCTAACACCTTAACTGCTAAACCATCTCTCTAGCCCTCTCTAAGTTATTTTTTTTTTTTTGATTTTTCGAGGTATGGTCTCACTCTGGCCCAGGCTGACCTGGAATTAACTATGTAGTCTCAGGGTGGCCTTGAACTCATGGCGATCCTCCTACCTCTGCCTCCCGAGTGCTGGGATTAAAGGCGTGCGCCACCACACCCGGCTCTCTAAGTTATTTTAAACAAACTTTTTCTGTTGACTGAGTACCTAGGGGAAATTATTGGAGTTAACAATAGTTATTATTAGTTTACCAAATATTTCTTAATAGGTATTATAAAAAAATTTAAAGTCCTAAAACAAACAAATAAATAAATAAAGTCCTCAAACAACTGTATCTTCCAGATTGAGGTAAAGCAACTACTTCCTGATCCTGCCAGCTGCTGGTTATGGGTGCTCCTGTACTAGGATGGCACCATTCATTATTTGTCTCAGTGCCTAAGATAGCTGCTATCCTGCCCTTTGCACAAAGTTTGATGACTAATGTTTTAGATACTTGCTAAAATTGCCCCAAATATAGACCTTTTGGAAAACATAATCCAATAGTTACCTAAAATAACATGAAATATATGCATACATGTTCAATTAGCATATAATTCACAAGATAAAGTCAGTTCTTTTTACAACAAATGTTAAACTGTTTTACAGGAAATAAATTAAAATAAAATGCACTTATTTTTGCTACTCATCATTTTTCAAAGGTGACATAAATACAGCAAGCAATTCTATGAAATCAAATGAAAAGCTTTTTAAAACTTTTTATTGACAATATCCACTCATATACACAATATATCCTGATCATAATTCTCCCATGACCCTCATTTTCCCCCATTCTCCTATCCCTCTTCACCGAACCCCTTACTCTTTCCAAGTAGTCTCTCTTCCGTTTTGGTGTCAGTATGCAAATCTTGTGTAGGTGGCATCAGCCACTGTAAGGCCATGAAGACCATGACCACTTTGTGTCTAGAAGACAGTATTGCAAAACACTCCTCCCCTTCCTTTGGCTTTTACATTTTTTCTTCCCCCTCTTCCACAATGGTCCAGGAGCCATGGAGGGTGTGGTAGAAATGACTCAGCACTTGGATGAATTTTAGTATAAAAGTAGAGTCTTTTGTAGTTAATTCTAACAGGGATGTTAAGAGTAATGAAGGGATCACATATTGGTTATAACAATAGACAGAGTTGGCCATCCTCCTTGTGGATAGGTAAAATTGTAAATCTCTTAGAATAAAATAGGGAAAACTTAATATTATAGTTGGCAAGGATTTCTTGAATAGAATACCAAAAACTCAGGAAACTAAAGAAAAAATAGACAATTTGGATTTCATCAAAATGTAAAGATTTTGCATATCAAAAATAATATTATTTCTCACTGAAATCAGAGCTCACTGATTCAGCCAGTGAGTCCCAGGGATCTTCCTGTCTCCACCTCCTCAGCCCTGGGATTATAAGAACAGGCCTGGCATTTTTATGTGCACGCTGGAGATCTGAAATCAGATTTTCATACTTGCAAGGCAAGCACTTTACTGACAGTGCTATCTCCCCAGACCCTAAAGAGGGTTTTCGACAGAAGATTCCAAGGAGCGGGCCAGTCATCACGTCAGGGGAAGGTGGTAGACACAGCCCAGTGCTCGGTATTGAAAGCGATTCTGCTGTTCTGTCCAGGTTGAGCAGGATGGAGCTCCTGGTGGAGTAATGGATGTGGAAGGACAGTGCACTGCACCCCAACACATTTGCCATCCATCCTATTTGCAACATACCAATACACCACTTTAAACTGTAGTCTCCTTAGGACACTTGCATTTAGTTCAAATCCAAATAGCATGTTTTTGGTAAAGGTTTCAACAGGAGGTAAGTGAATATGGCTCAGCCAGGGTGTTGGGTTTGTTGTGGTTGATGCTGTTGAGGAGTAGGGCAGGGAAGAGGAGGGAGGGCTGGAATAAAATGAAGAAGGTCAGGGAGAAAGCTGACCAATGGAATGACATTGGAGCAGAGTGGCAGAGAGAGAAGTGTGTTCAAGAAGTGCTCAATGACAAGCAGACTGAGCAGGGCATTCCCAAGGAGCAGCCCCATCCCAGCTCAGTCTGGGAGACACGGCTTTTCTCAGGCCAACTGTGCTAGAAGCCTGGGTGGCATCTGGAACTCAAGAGCTCCCCAGGTTTCTAGCACAGCCCGAAGGATACATATGGTCGACAGACTGCGTTTTTTTTTTTTTTTTTTTTTTTTTTTTTTTTTTTTGCCACCCACAACTTTGGGATCCATGTAGAGGAGCCAGAGAAAGAATGAATCTGCTGAGTCAGAACAAAATTCAACACTTGGAAAAATGTGTTCTCAGTAGACACTCGTACATTTTGCCATATTAATTGCACAGCGGTCCCATTAATAATAACTATTTAAACACACAAAGCATGTATGTCACAAATTGTAAGCTATAAATAGAGGTAAAGCAGCTGGATATGTGAAGTCTGAGATCTGTTGCTAGCTTAAGCACAGGCTGAAATAGAAGGCATTCCCCTCCCAATTCAGTAAGTTTCACAGTATTTCTCTGTAGCCATGAGCAACTTTGATGAATGTCACATAAGACCAAGTCCTTGTCCTGAAAGTATTTAACATCAAATGAAGGGATAAGGTGAACACATGCATCAATATATGTAGTCTGTATTTCTTCATTGTTTTTCATGTGTGTGTGTGTGTGTGGTGTACATGTGTGTATATGTGTGTGCATGCAGGTTATTGCATTCACAACCTAGGGAGATGCAAACAGATGTCCACTCACTCCAGATAACAGACCATAGCATGATCCACCACAGTCTGACCTGTCCTTAGTCCCCAGCTGGTGGAGCCTTTGAGACAAGGAGCCTGTGAGATGTGGAGTCTTGCTGGAGGACGCATGTCACTCAAGGAGGACCTTGGGGTTTATTCGCCTAGTTTGGCAGTGCTAGCTAGCTAACTTTCCTTGCTCTTCCATGCTGATATGTGACAATGTGGGACATCTTAATGCTTGTGCCACCTTTGGTGACATGATGAAATTTCCCCTCCAAAATTTAAGCCAAACTAAACTCTTTCCTTCCATCACCTGCTTTCTATTGGTTATTTTGTTCCACCAATGAGAAGGTAAGTAATATGGCCATGCTGTGAAGGAAAGTGAAAGGGGCTAAGCCGCTTGGACTCTCTTGGTGGTGGAAAAGTAGTTTTAAAAAGAAGCGACTCCATGGCAGTGTCCTCAAAAGTTATGTGACTCTAAGCATGTATTAGTGTGTGCCAGAGCCTCTTGCTGCTGCAAGCAAGTACCAGACACTTGTGGCACTTTCTATGGCTGGCCTACATGGGCGTTTTGGGAACTGAACCCCAGCAGTAGGTTTGCAAGCAAGCACCTTTAACCACTGATTCATCTCCCCAGTCCTTCCTCCCTTTCAGAGGGCTAGGTTCCATTCTCTGCATATGTCCACTTAGGTTTCTGGTGTGTGTGCTAGCCACCATTGCCACTCATAGCTGCAGAGACATTAGGGAACAGAATTGTCATAACTGAGCGTGTCATATTCCATCCCCTGGCTAGCAAAATGAGAATCTCATCACCAGAGGAAAGGGGAAACTGTAGCAAGCACAATAAGCCATCCTCAAACATGAGCAGCTAAAACATCATTCATTTACTCACAATCCTGTGGACGGCACTTTGAGCTGGCATATCTGGGCAGCCCTCTTGGTATTGCCTGGGTTAACTCATAGGGTCACAGTTATGCCACCTCGGTTGGGCCTGGCTGGGCTAGAATAGCTTCCCTCCCTTAAGTGGCAAGTGTTAGTAGATGCTCTTGGTTATCTTTCTTTCTTTTATTAAAATATTTATTCATTTGCAAGCAGAGAAAGACAGAGAGAGACACCCCAGCCACTGCAAACAAACTCCAGATGCATGTGTCCCCTTGTGTATCTGGCTTATGTAGGTACTGGAGAATCGAATCTGGGTCCCTGGGCTTTGAAAGCAAATGCCTTAACTACTAAGCTATCTCTCCAGTCCCTCTTGATTATCTTTCCTGTGGCCTCTTACTGGTTGGCTTGGACTTAGTCTCATGATGGCCTTAGGATTTCAAGAGAGTGAGAACAGAAATTACAGGACTTTTTGAACTCTGGGGCTGGGGCTCAGGCATCAGTACTGCTGCTAAGTTCTGTACCCAAATTCAAAGGATGGGAACAGACTACAGCTTTTAGTGGGAGTAACTGCCAAGAACTCAGGGCCATTGCTCATCCATCACAAACAAGTTTCAATGGGCAAATAACAGTATTTCTTTCATACTCCCAGGCATATGCACTCACACCCACAGGGCCTCATCTTGCTCAGTCTGAATCCCTGTGGCACTTTCCTGTTCCTCAGAGCTTAGGAGAAGAGGTGATGGCATGAGGCTGGGTGTCTTCAAGGGCCAGGTGGCCCCTTGGCAGGGGCATCTCTATTTGCACTAGTGGGATAGGGTGGTGGGAGGTGGGACATTCCAGAGGGGTTTCTGCAAACCAAAAGTCCTGGGGGCCAGGGAAAGGCAGGAGCAGTGAAGTGAGCCTTGCTCCCGTGGACCCTCAGGGAGCTCAGGGAGACATTTGGCATTTTCAAGCCTCAGTTTCCTTGGCTCCATAGCAAGGGCAACAGCTTTTCCACCAAGTGTCCCAGGGAACAAAATTGAAAAGGGACCAAATGCAATGTGGTGTCTTGGATTGGATCTTGGAATAAAAACAGGGACATTCACAGGTCAACAGGATCTTTAAAGATGGGATGTTAGCTATTTTTAAATTGGTTTAGGCAGTTATACTATTGGGGTGGCCTGGATGAAGAATGTAGAGGAACTATTTGTACTATATAACTTTTTCTGTAAATTGAAAATCATTCCAAAATAAGTTTATTTAATTAAAAAATTGCTATGGAAAAAAAAGTAATGTGATTCTAAATGTATCGTAGCAACATTTTTTTTCCAAGGGAAAAATCCCAAGACTGGTTAATTTCTATTTTAATGAAGAGTACAATAGCATGAAAGTGAATCAATTATATAAACAAACAGGGGAACAGGTCTAACTGACTTAGAATAACACATGGAGTAAAATCCGGCCTTCTGGCAGGACATTATGATATCATGTTGCAATATAAGATTTTTTTTTCAGTTTTTCAAAGTAGGGTCTCACTCTCGCCCAGGCGGACCTGGAATTCACTATGTAGTCTCAGGGTAACCTTGATTTCACAGCGATCCTTCTACCTCTGCCTCCCAAGTATTGGGATTAAAGGCGTGCGCCACCACGACTGGCTACAATATAAGATTTTTTAAACTTTATTGACAACTTCCATACATATAGACAATAGACAGAGACCATAATCCTCTCCCTCAACCCTCCCTTTTCCCCTTCCAAGTCCTCTCTCCACTGAATCTCTTCTTTCCAACAAGTCTCTCTTCTATTTTGATGTCATTTTTTCCTTCTATTACACAGGTCTTATGTAGGTGGCATCAGCCACTGTGAGGACATTAATACCATGGCTACTTCATGTCTAGAAGACAGTATTGCAAAGCACTCCTCCCCTTTCTTTGTCTCTTCCCCAATGGTCCATGAGCCTTGGAGGGTGTGATAGAGATGTCTCAGTTAGTGCTGAACACTGCACTGCCATTCGTCTCAGCACTTTGGTGAGTTTTGAATCTCCCCAGTGGTCACCACCATCTGAAAAGAGAAGCTTCTCTAACCAAAAGTGAGAGTGGGGCTGGAGAGATGGCTTAGCAGTTAAGGTGCCTGCCTCCTAAGCCTAAGAACGCTGGTTCCAATCTCCAGTGGTTCTAATCTCCAGGTCCCACGTTTAGCCAGATGCAAAGTGATGCAAAGGCGCAATGCCGCACTTGACCACAAGGGGGTGCACGCATCTGGATTTCGTTCGCAGCAGGTGAGAGACTGCTGGCACGCCCATCTCTATCTGTCTTCCTCTCCCTCTGTCTCTGTCTCTCTAAAAAAAAAAAAGTGAGCATGGCATTAATATATGGACATAAACATAAGTATTTAGAAGGCAGTTTGGTGGGTATAATATATGCATTTTATTAATTTAGTCAGACAACAGTAGTCGTTTCCCCACTAGGGCTTATGACCTCCCCAATAGGCTTTTTTGCAGGTTTTCAGTACCAGACATGAATTCCCTGTCATGGAGCAGGCACTGAGTTCAATCATAGACCAGTTTGGTTTCCCCTGTAACAGACCTGCTACCATTGCATTAGTTGGTATAATGGGCCTGGCTGGCTAGCCTGTGAAGCTTGCAAGATCCACTGCTGGTTAACACCATTGATGGCTTTTCTCCAACAGATTTCATAAATCTTTTCAGCATCATGACAGCTAGTCAACAGGGAGGAGACTCAGCTCTAGCTTGATTTCTCAGTGATCTATAGTCCAAGCATATGAAGTTTTCAGCAACAGGATCTTACCATCTAATTCTAGTGGTCAATCAAAAGCTTTGGCAATAGCCTGTACTATTTTGCATGCATCAGAGTACTCCCTGGCCAATGATTTGCTGGAAGGTATCCCACCCTTGGCACTGAAATTTTCTTGTAACAATATATGACTTCTGGGCATAGCAATATCTACTCCTACAGGGTACTTCTATCCAAACGCTATTTTTTTAATGCATATATGATTTATCTAGAAAAGAAGTAGGTTTTCATATGGCTTATTCATGACATCTTTCACTTTTTATTTTATTTTTTTATTTGAAATAGAGAAAGAGAGAGAGGGAGAGAAAGAGAGAGAGAGAGAGAGAGAGAGAGAGAAGGGGTGTGCCAAGGCCTCTAGCCATTGCAAATGAACTCCAGATTCATGCATCACCTTGTGCACCTGGCTTACATGGGTCCTGGGGAATCTAACCTGGGTCCTTTGGCTTTGCAGGCAAATGCCTTAAGCACTAAGCCCTTTCTCCAACCTGCCATCTTTAATTTTGATTAACCTTCCTAATCCTTCTGTTGCAGTTACCTTTGCATTGCTGGGACAAACACCTGGAGAAAAGGGATTATTTCAGACTTACAGATTCCAGTGGAAGCTCCACCATGGTGGAAGAAGCTGGTTGTCTTCTATACATCCATAGCAGAGTGACAAAAGCCAGCACCCACAAGCATGCAAGTATGAACAGCTAGAGCTCAACTTGGCTCTGAATACATCTAGTAGGGCTGGACTCAAGATCCAGCTCCCAGTGACACACCTCCTCCAGCAGGGCTCTGCTTGCTGAAGACCAAGTAGGAAGCTTACTCAAAAATAACTAAGGTTATAAGAGGCATACATGTAAAATTCAAACCACCACACCTTCCTGTCCTCCACCCCCTCCCCTGAACCCACTTAAATCTTTTCACCCCCAGTATTCTGCCCTTTTACTATACTATATTTAGTATACCCTCCCCTTAAGTCTTTATCTCCTTCCTCCCTCAGGGCCCCTTTCCAGCTTCCTGGCCTCTACTACTACTGACAACTCACATGCAAAACTCACATGCTAACTTAATCAGAAGACAAACAATGATGAAGCTAGGATTTCTACAGTTTTACACATGAGAGAGAGCATGCAGCTTTGAGGAGGTAATTAAGCTAAAAGGAGATTATTGAGATGGACCCTAATCCAATATAACCAATGCCTTTGAAAGAAGAGATTAGGACACCGAGAGACAGCTATGCAAGGACAAGAAGACAGCTACCTGCAAAGTCAGGAAAGAAGCCTCAGAAAGAGCCAGCCCTGTTGACACTCTGCTCTCGGATTTCCAGGTGCCAGGGCTGAGAGAAAACATACCTCTGTGTAAACCACCAAGGTTTTCATACTTTGTTATTGTAGCCCTAGCAAACAAACACATTCATTTTGGCCATTAAAAAATTCAACTCTGTTGTTTGGGACTGGAGAGCTATCTCCATGGTTAAAGGTGCTTGCTCACAAAATTCAATGGCCTGGGTTTGATTCCAATAAAGCCAGATGTACAAAGTGATACGTGCATCTGGACGTCATTTGCAGTGGCAGGAGGACCTGGTATGTCCATTACCTCTCTGTCTTTCTTTCTCTCTCTCTGTTCTTCTCTGCAAATAAATATTTTTTTAATTTTTGATTTTTTTTTTTACTATATGATGATATGTTCTTAGGTGAGTGGACATGCTCATGTATGCACAGATGTGCACATGCATGTAGAGGCCAGAGATACACAGTTGTTGTCTTCCTTAATTGCTCTGCACTGATAGCATTACTTTGTGCCTATACATAAATGTGGACACATGCTTCCTTCTCTGACGCTCCTCTTCTGATTCTTAAAGATGCGTAGTATGTTAAGCAGGATTCTACTGAGGAACAAAAGCAATAAAACAATGAAGGTATATTATAAACACAATATAGTCTGGATAGTACAACAATGTCTGTCTTCTGGCTAGAGAGGCTGAGAAGCCGGCAGCTGCTCAGTCCATGAGGCTGGATGCCTCAGTAGCCCCAATCTGGTACTGAGGGCCTAAAGGATTACTAGAGGCCAAAGAAACTGGGTTCCTAAGTCAGTGGAGAATGAAGGCAACAGGATAGATGTACCCTGAGCTGCCACCAGGACTGCCTGCTTAGGGGGAAAATCTCCCTCACTCAACGCTTCTGGAAACACCCTCACAGACCAGCCTAGAGGAGCAACTCTTGGTTCCTGATCCAATCAGGTTGACAATAGAGAGTAACTATCACACATAATTTTTCAGTTTATTTTTGGTAGAACATCAGTGAAATCATTGCCCAAGTTAGGAAGGGTTAGAAGATGGTCCAGACTGCCTTGAATGAATTCTGTGTCATCATTTCTGCAATTTCAAAGTCTTAACTCCAAGAAGACACAGCAATGATGAGTAGTTACAAATTCCAACTTGGTATTTAAAGATGAATTACAGTTTTACAAAGATAAGCAACACAGCTTGCCACTGCTAGCGCAGTAGGAGAGCATATTACATTTTTTTCCCCTTTGAAAATCTGTTAGCATTTCAACATGCATTTCAGAAATGCCCCTCTTCTGGGCAATAAGTGTGAACATTTTTTAAATTGGAGAATAGTTTTATTTTCCTAGAAGATTTAAGACCTAAGAAATTAAATCAGTAGGATTGACTTTAAAAAATATTTAAAAAGGCATCTGAAGTGGGCACATGAGAGACCACCACATTTAGGTAAATAATACCTTCCTATCCCTAACACTGGGTAAGAAGGAAGAAGTCCGAATTTCCTGTGCCCTGCTCTGTGTTCCATCTACACTGTTCTCCCACTGGCAACTCAACTGCTGAGCTGTGCCCAAGCAGTGGCCCCACTCCACTGACAGCCAGACGACAGCACATCCTTATTGTGTCCTTCCAGACTTTGGGGCGATAAGACTTCACACTATTGGCCAATGTTGCTGCCTTCTTTGTCCTTTCAACCCTTTCAACACTTCCATAACTAGATATCATTGTCTCTTTTGAACCCTTGTTATTGGTGTGTTCAAGGAGTGGGATCTCCAACTTAACTTTCACATAAAATGCTACACTTGGGACTGGAGAGATGGCTCAGTGGTTGAGGCGCTTGCCTGAAAAGCCTAAAAACCCAGGTTTGATTCCCCAGTACCCATGTAAAGCCAGATGCACAAGGTGGCATGTACGTCTAGAGTTCGTTTGCAGTGGCTGGAGGTCCTGGAGTGCTCATTCTCTCTCATGCTTTCTCCAGGCGTGGTGGTACATGTCTTTAATCCCAGCACTCAGGAGGCAGAGGTAGGAGGATCGCTGGTGAGTTTGAGCCCAGCCTGAGACTACATAGTAAATCCTAGGTCAGCCTGGGCTAGAGTGAGACCCTACCTAAAAAAAAAAAAAAAAAAAAAAAAACACTATATTTATCAAAAGATAAATAAGAAAATGCTTATTTAAAGCTTACCTCTAGAGGCTGAGGAGTAAAGTTAGTCAGTAAAAGGCTTGCCTTGCAAACAGTAGGACCAAAATTCAACCCTAGTACTCATGCACATGCTGGCCATGGCAGCCTTCTCTACAATCCTAGTACTACAGACCAGACCAGACAGGTGATCCATGGAACTTTCTGGCCAGCCAGTCTTGCCTTACTGGTGAGCTCCAGGCCAATGAGAGACCCTGTCTCCAAGAGGTGGATGGTGGATGGCATACCTGAGGATGGCACTCAGGATTTTCTCCTGGCTTCCACATGCATGTGCACCCTCACATATGTGTCACACACTGACATTTCAGAGTCTTACACCTAAGAGACACACATACATGAAGAGCATTTGTAATTCTGTATTAGTCTTTTCCTCTCTAGTTGCTGAGATTGTTAAGAACTTCATGGTGATGCCACGAAAAAGCAACCCAGGCGGTATGATCCACACCCTTCAATCTTCTGTAGTAACACATCTTATTACCCATTTCAACAGGGCTGACCACTCTCGCCCCTCTGGCTTTGCAAAGTCAGAGCCGGCGGGAGAGGAAGTGGAGACAGGAAGGCAGAGACCAGGGCAGGTGCAATTATGAAAACTATGGTGAAGACTTGAGCTTTTGTAAAAATTTTTAATTTTTAAGTGCAGTGGCAAGTCAGCGGGGATAGGAGCCCAGGATTTAGGTAACATAATCTGACTTTTCTAATGAAATCATTCTGGAGGGTGGGAGCAGAATCTAAGAGGAAACCCAATGCCAGAGTCCAGGTGATCCATCTAGGGTGTCTGGGACCTAAACAGAAGCATCAAGTGGAACAGCATGAGGGGAGGCAGGCTTATCTTCTAAAGGTAAAGGTGACAGACAGGAAGGGGGTGTGAATCTGCAGCTCACTGCAGGAGGCCTTCACTGAGGATCCACTGACATGGAAGTTGGACTGTCCAGGATGGGAGGGCTACCCTGTCCAGCTTGGATCAGTAGGTAAAGTGCTTACAATGTAGAAGCTTGGTTCAGCACAGACTATATTTATTGGGATAAAGTAAATAAAGAACCCCAGCTGGCTGGACTCATATCTTTCACTATCAACACTCCAGGAGGCTGAGTCAGGAGGAGTGCTATGAGTAGCCTGAGGCTAGCCTGGGCTACTGAGAACCTGTCTCAAAAAAAAAAAAAAAGAAAGAAAGAAAGAAAGAAAGAAAGGCTGAAAGAAAGAAAGAAAGAAAGAGAAAGCTTTCTCCAGGCATGGTGGGGCATGTCTTTAATCCCAACACTCAGGAGGCAGAGGTAGGAGGATCGCCATAAATTAAAGGCCAGCCTGAGACATAGTAAATCCTAGGTCAGCCTGGGCTAGAGTGAGACCCTACCTAAAAAAAAAAAAAAAAAAAAAAAAACACTATATTTATCAAAAGATAAATAAGAAAATGCTTATTTAAAGCTTACCTCTAGAGGCTGAGGAGTAAAGTTAGTCAGTAAAAGGCTTGCCTTGCAAACAGTAGGACCAAAATTCAACCCTAGTACTCATGCACATGCTGGCCATGGCAGCCTTGTCTACAATCCTAGTACTACAGACGCAAAGACAGGTGATCCATGGAACTTTCTGGCCAGCCAGTCTTGCCTTACTGGTGAGCTCCAGGCCAATGAGAGACCCTGTCTCCAAGAGGTGGATGGTGGATGGCATACCTGAGGATGGCACTCAGGATTTTCTCCTGGCTTCCACATGCATGTGCACCCTCACATATATACACACTGACACGCAGACAATTACACCTACAGACACACATACATGAAGAGCATTTGTAATTCTGTATTAGTCTTTTCCTCTCTAGTTGCTGAGATTGTTAAGAACTTCATGGTGATGCGAAAAAGCAACCCAGGCGGTATGATCACGACCCTTCAATCTTCTGTAGTAACACATCTTATTACCCACCCCAGGGCTGACCACTCTCGCCCCTCTGGCTTTGCAAAGTCAGAGCCGGCGGGAGAGGAAGTCAGACAGGAAGGCAGAGACCAGGGCAGGTGCAATTATGAAAACTATGGTGAAGACTTGAGCTTTTGTTTTCTTTTAATTTTTAAGTGCAGTGGCAAGTCAGCGGGGGATAGGAGCCCAGGGAGTAACATAATCTGACTTTTCTAATGAAATCATTCTGGAGGGTGGGAGCAGAATCTAAGAGGAAACCCAATGCCAGAGTCCAGGTGATCCATCGAGGTGTCTGGGACCTAAACAGAAGCATCAAGTGGAACAGCATGAGGGGAGGCAGGCTTATCTTCTAAAGGTAAAGGTGACAGACAGGAAGGGGGTGTGAATCTGCAGCTCACTGCAGGAGGCCTTCACTGAGGATCCACTGACATGGAAGTTGGACTGTCCAGGATGGGAGGGGCTACCCTGTCCAGCTTGGATCAGTAGGTAAAGTGCTTACAATGTAAGCTTGGTTCAGCACAGACTATATTTATTGGGATAAAGTAAATAAAGAACCCCAGCTGGCTGTGGTGACTCATATCTTTCACTATCAACACTCCAGGAGGCTGAGTCAGGAGGAGTGCTATGAGTATGAGGCTAGCCTGGGCTACTGAGAACCTGTCTCAAAAAAAAAAAAAAAAAAGAAAGAAAGAAAGAAAGAAAGAAAGAAAGAAAGAAAGAAAGAAAGAGAAAGCCGGCATGGTGGGGCACGCCTTTAATCCCAACACTCAGGAGGCAGAGGTAGGAGGATCGCCATAAATTAAAGGCCACCCTGAGACTACATAGTGAATTCCACATCGACCTGGGCTAGAGTGAGACCCTACCTAGAAAAAAACAAAAAACAAAACAACAACAACAAACAAAACAAAACAAAACAAAAAAAGAATCTCAGAATCTTAGGGTTCTACATGAGAGTTGACCCTAAAACATGTATAGAGCATAAGAAGAGCGACAGACGTTCTGTGAACTTTTCATGTCTACATGCAGAAGTAGGTGACCTCAGTTTGGATACCTAGGATCCACATGAAATACCAGCTGTGGTGGCAAGCACCTGTAACCCCAATGCCAGTGCCAGGGCAAAGTCAGGAGGATCCCTGAGGCAAGCTGGCTCGCTAGTCTAGCCAATTGGTGAGCTAAAAACCCTGTCTAAACGAATAAGGTGGCAAGCAATTGAGAAAGACACTTGATTGACATTGTGATTGGCATTGGTAGAACATTAGTGACATTTGGGCACACACACACACACACACACACACACACACACACGTGCACATGCATGCATGCTCATCCCCACACATGCCCCCTCATACACATAAACATACCACATATACATGCAAACCATGTCCAGCAGGGGATGATGGGCTAACAAGGACACAAAAAAGAGAGGTGAGAGACAGGATGTGGACGAAGTGAGTCCATGTTAAAAAGATTGGTGTGATTACCAGGTCAGCCCAGTGGGGAGCTGGGAACAATAAGGACAGACTGTAGTCCTGGCTCTGCATTCCGGTGGTCATCAGAGGCGGTCTGTGATACTGGAGGTACTATGTGTGGTATGATAGAACAGAACCAAACCTGGGTTGATACAAAACCAGAAAGCATGATAATAGAAAATTTCCTTGAAATTTCCTGAGACGAGACATAAAGAAATAGGACAGAAGCAGTAGAAAGATGTGGACTCTGTATTTTCCTATACTCTAGTGATACCGTGAATTGATTTCTAGAAACATCCTCTCCTGTGCATAAGGTTCTAGAAGGGTTCAACCTCCAGCTTCAGGAATTCAGCAAATGATCTAGTTTCACCACCTGAAGCATTACAGGTCATGACCACATGCTGATTAGGAGATGGGGCCGGTCTGAGTGTGTGCTCAGTGGAAGAGTGTTTGACTAGCATGTGTGAGGTCCTGTGTTCTACTCTCAGCATGAGAAAAAGAGAGGGAGGGAGCGAGAGAACATGACCTTCTTCACAATTTACAGTGAACCTTCTCTTTCCACTTGAATTTGAACTTGGGGAGGATGTATGCTTAGGGCTGCAAATAAACACCACAGGAATTCTTAAAATAAGATCGAATGTTATGGAAAACTGAAAATGGAATTGTTTGAACTCCTGAACTCTTTCACTCTTGGGTCAGTCAATTAACATTTTTCCTTCCTCTTTTCATTCCTACTCCCTTCCTTCCTTCTTTCTTTTTCTTTCTTCTTCCTTTTTTTCTTAGTCAATTTGGACTGAGTTTCTTTCTTTTCTTGCAAGTATCTACATAACTCTACCCTGAACATCCACACACAACTGCCTTTGAGAAAGGCAGAAGTTATTATTTGTTTTAATTTCTTAGGCTGCCATAAAAAATACCTCCCAGTAGGCTGTCTTAGAACCACAGAAATTTATTCTCTCACAGTTCCAGAGGCCAAAAGTCCAAAATGAAAAGCTATACTCCTTCTGAAGGGTATCAGAGAAAATCTACCCCGGGCTTATCTCCTCTTCACTTCTGAGGTCTCCAGCAACCTATGGTGCTCCCTGGCTTATAGATACATGGGTACAATTTCCACCTTTTCGTACATGTGCATCTGGCTCTGCCTGTCCTTTTCTTATAAGGACAGCAGCCATGTTGTGTTAGGGCTCATACTAAGAACCTCATCTTCATTACATTCGCAATAGGAATTTCCACATGAGTCACAGGTAGTAGGGATTGAGACTCAATGCATCTTTTAAAGGGAGGCAAACCTCAACACATAGCATTAGAAGTATTCTCATTTGAACATGATTTATACTTCATACATCAGAGATTGAATGAGCCACACAGTCAGTAAATTGTGTAGCAGAGAAGTAAACCTAGGAATTTTGATTTTTAAATTATATATTCTGAAGTAGTGGCAGAATATTTTTTTAAGAGTGTAAATTATCTGGGCTGGAGATATGGCTTAGCAGTTAAGCACTTGCCTGTGAAGCCTAAGGACCCCGGTTCGAGGCTCAATTCTCCAGGACCCACGTAAGCCAGATGCACAAGATGGCGCATGCATCTGGAGTTCATTTGCACTGGCTGGAGGCCCTGGCATGCCTGTCCTCTCTCTCTCTACCTGCCTATTTCTGTATCTCTCGCTCTCAAATAAATAAATAATAAAATATTTTTTTAAAAAAGAGTGTAAATTATCAGTAGGTCTTCCTGTGACATCCCTTATTTGTCGTAGACTGTAGCAAGAATACTGCATTCCACATCTTGGGATAGAACTTTTGGGTTGTTACTCATATTTTTTGGTGTGTGTATGTGTACAATGTGTGTGTTTATGTGTATAATATAGGCACATGTGCCATGGCTCATGTGTGCAATTCAGAGAACAATTTTCAGGTGTCAGCCCTTGCCTCCCATCTCATTTGAAGCAGGGTCTCACATTATTCACTGTTATGTCCATCAAGCTAGCTGGCCCCTGAGTATCTAGCAATTCTCCTGACTCAGCCTCCCTTCTTGCCCGTAGCCTGGCTGGAATTACAAATGGCAGCCATAACACCCAGATTTTTAGTAGGTTCTGGGGATCTGAACTTAGGTACTCACACTTGCATAGCATGTGCATTACTCACTAAACCGTCTCTGTGGCTCCCTTTTACTCATTCTTATGAACATACCATTTGGGTTCCTTCCTTTGCACCAATACCTTCCCTTATGAAGATACTGGGTTCACTCCTCCACATAAGGTCCCTTACTTCACAACCTACCATAGGCACACCCATGTGCTGGTGCCTTCCCAGAGAAGCACAGTTCATCTCACCTTTTACCTGCCATTTGTGTATGTGCTGGACTTGTGGCTTGTGGTAAGGCTGGGCTGTGCCACAACCTGATTCTATACCTCAGACCTCCCCATACTAACTCCAGAGGTTAATCTGATCCTGTAAATAAAGAGTGTCAAAAACAGAAATTGAGGGCTAGAGAGATGGCTTCGCGGTTAAGGCGCTTGCCTGTGAAGCCGAAGGATCCATGTTTGACTCTCCAGATCCTGTGTAAGCCAGACACACAAAGGTAAGGCAAACACAAGGTCTCACATGTCCACTAGGTGGCACAAGTGCCTGAAGTTCTATTGCAGTGGCTAAGTCCCTGGAGTGCCAATTATCTCTCTCTCCCTCTGTCTTCCTCTCTCTTGCACATGTGCACTCTCTCTCACTTGCTTTCTCTTAAAAAAATAGAAATTGATACTTACTTAGGCAATTAGAACACTGCAGGCTGAAAGAACTGACATCTCTAATTGTGGACCTGAGTGGAGATTTTGGGTTGGGATGCCATTTATAGAATCTCTGTGCCCCTTTAAGGATTGCACTCTTACACCTATAAGAGATGACTCAGTCAGTAAAGTGCTTGCTGTGCAAACACAAGGACCTAAGTTCAGATCTTCAACAGCTACGTAAAAGCCATGTGCAGCAGTGCTCCTGAAATCTCAGTGCAGGGGAGGCAGAGGTGGATCCCTGATGCTTGTTGGCTACTTAGTCTAGATGAATCACTGAGCTCCAGGTTCAGTGGAGACTGTCTCAAAAAATAAGGTGGAGCATGACTGAGAAAGACAAATGGTGCCAGCCTCTGGCCTCACATGCACACACACCTGCAAACCCACGTGAACACTCCCCAACACGAACATGCATATCCCTTTGCACACCACACACACATACACACACACACTGAGCCCTGATGGACAGCATAGCTTAATAGGAGAACATGTGCTTAGCATGTGCAAGGACCTGGATTCAGTCACCTGCATCCTATGAAACGTTCAAGAGTCAATATGTGACCAGTTATGGGGAATTTAGTAATGCCCATGCCTGTAGTATAAGCATGAATCAATAAATAAAGTTAGAAGAAAAGGAGAAATATTTTCAAAAATTTGTTGAATTTTTAAAAACCAGCCTTTTCTGACAATTTCATGTGGCTGTTATGTGCACAAAAGCTAAAAGAAGGTTGGAGAGATGGCTTAGCAGTTAAGGCGCTTGCCTACAAAGCATAAGGACCCATGTTTGACTCTCCAGATCCCATGTAAGCCAGACACACAAAGGTGAGGCAAGTGCAAGATCACACATGACCACAAGGTGACACAAGTATCTGGAGTTTGAATTCAGTGGCTGAGGCCCTGGTGCACTGATTCTCTCCCTCTCTCTCTCTCTCTCTCTCTTTCTCACTCTGTCTCTCTTGCTCTCTCTCTCTCTCTCTCTCTCTAAAATAATAATTTTTAAAAAAAAAAGCTAAAAGAGGGCTGGAGAGATAGCTTAGAGGTTAAGGCATTTGCCTACAAAGCCAAAGGATACTGGTTCAACTCTCTAGGACCCATATAAGCCAGATGCACAAGGGGGTGCATGCATCTAGAGTGCGTTTGCAGTGGCTGTAGGTCCTGATGCGCCCATTCATGCTCTCTCTCTCTCTCTCTCTCTCTCTCTCTGCCCCTTTCTGTCTCTCAAATAAACAAATAAAAATATATAAATTTTTTTAAAAGCTAAAAGAATTCAGGAAAAGACCAAGAAAAACAGACAAGAGACCTAAAAGAACAGAGTCCTCCACGTTCTGTAAATTGCATGCCTTTTAAGATTGCTTTGCATGAAAAGTTTGATTTGGAGCTAGAAGGAAAGGAAGCTCAGTGCTTACATCTTGTTATCTCTGACTATCTTAGAATGGAATGGAGGGAAAATTGGGTCTCTGATAATATTTTAAGAGACATCATGCCCCTGGGCAATATGATCTGTGGAAATCCATTGTATTTAATACAGTCTTCCAGAAACTTCCTGGTATTGCTTCTGCTTCCCTCTCTTGGCTATGTCTCTCTCTAGCCTCAGCCTTTGTTTTAAGGAGGTCAAGACATTCACGGAAAATATATTTTATTGTTCTGTATCTGCAAAATCAAGCACAATGTCTGGAACCCAGAAAGCACACAAGAGATACTCATCACACTAACAGATAAATTTATGCAAAATTTACCATTTTTTCTGATTTCCTTGTACCATAAAGGAGGAATTATAGTTGTAGAAGGAAATTATAAATCCTTCTTTTTAAATTTATTATGTTTTGGTGTGGTGTGGTGTGTGTGTGTGTGTGTGTGTGTGTGTGTGTGTGTGCAGGCATGCATGTGGAGGTCAGAACAACCTTGGCTGTCAGTCCTCACCTTCCATTTTGTTTGAGCAGGGTCTCTTGGTCACTGTTGTGTCAGCCAAGCTAGGTGGCTCTTGAGCTGAGTGATTATCCTAGCTCTGCCTCCTTGCTCGCCCTAGGCACACTGGGATTATAGATACTCACACTAAAGTGTCTATCGTTCATGTAGGTTCTGGTTATCCAAACTCAGCTATTCATGTTTATGCAGCAGTGCCTTATCCATTGAACCATCTCCCCAGCCCCAACAGGAATGATAATAATTATAACTATTGGATAATGAAGACACATGCAACTTCCTCAGTCTTATATAGAAATCTCACTTCAGGTTGGAGAGATGGCTTAGTGGTTAAGGCATTTGCTGGCAAAGCCAAAGGACCCAGGTTTGATTCCCCAGGGCCCATATAAAGCCAGATGTACAAGGTGGTGCATGCATCTGGAGTTCATTTGCAGTGGCTGGAGACCCTGGTGCATGCATTCTCACTCTCATTCTCCCTCTCTCTATCTGCCACTTTTTCTCTCTTAAATAAATAAAATTTTTAAAGAAATCTCAACTTCAAGGTGGAAGAAGAACAATATGGAACGGCTTAAGCACTGGGAACCAACTGTTCACTCACACTTTGACATATGCCAGCTACATTACAGATGACAAGAAAGAAGCTTACAAATCCTTTTTCAAATCTTGAGCTCTACCCAGATCAGATTCACGCTGGAGAGTAGGCCAGTGGAGCTCATTTCTACTAGTTGGGGTCCACTCTGATGTCGCATCTCACAGGACATGAATTAAGATAGCATACTTGCTTAGTGTACTAACTAGCTTCCTGTCACTTTGACAAAAGACATGAGGTAATCAACTTAAAATGAGGTGAGGTTTGTTCTGGTCACAGTTTCAGTGCTATTGCTCTGGGCTCGTGGCAGCATGGCACATCACTGTGGGAGTGCATGAGACAGGCGGCTGCTCACCTCCTGGTGGCCTGCAAGTGAAGAGGGAGACAGCAAAGAACTATGTCTTAGTAGTCCTTCCAACACATACCTCCAGTGACCTAACTTCCTTCCACGATGCCCCATATCTTAAGGATCTTCCAAGAGAACCACATGGAGATGGCAGAGCCTTTAAGATATGAGCCTTGGGGGACATATCTACACCATAGCACTTGGCACCTTCATCCTTTCCCCTGAGAATATATCTTTAACAGATGCCCCACCCACTATCCTCAGCTCCAATGCCTGTTCCTCAGGAACATAAACTTGTACAAATGCTGTCTCTCTGAGGGATACAACCTACAAAATATCTAGTAGCGACTCTCAAAGATCTTTTGACTGAGCTTGTCTTGACTTAAATGACATCCATGCTTCTCACTGGGAGGACGGGCCCACATAGGTCGAGAAGCTGCACAATTCCGCAGATAGTCCCAGAACTCTGAGTACAATCCTTCATAAGAAGCTGCCCGCTTCATGCAGAATAGTAAGTTTGACTAGTTGACCTTACATTTCTCAGTAAATTAAGCAAAAGCAAGCATTATCAAATGTTTGGATTTACTGGAGCCTCTGGCTTCAAGTAGCTTGATGATTCATCCCCAGAAAGCTCACAAAGAAGACCTTTAGCTGTATTAAGGGCATGAGCTTTGTGGTGGTAGGGAGGGTTTTCCATGTTTTATTTTTAATCTAACAGCACAAGCAAGGCTCGCCACACCAATTAAAACAAGCAAAGAGTTAACATTCAATATGGCCACGGTCCAGATGGCAGCATGGAAGTCATCAGCGCCATTTCATCTCACAGAAGATTTATCACCACACTAGCCAGAGCCTTTCATGTGGCTTTGTGCCACAGTCCTTAGTACATACTCACAGAAGGCATTTGGAGTTTGTGGGTATGACATAGTACCATGAACATAGATTTGTGCAGTACAGAGGATGCTTGAGGCAGAAGTGCTAGCAGGAACGTCATGCGGCTTTGTCATGGGATCTGGGAAGAAAGTCATGGTTGGTGACAAGAACTTTCAGAGCTCTGTGCATTAATGCTAATTCACTACTCTCCACTCGGTTTTTTTTTTTTTCTGTCTGCATTCCAAGCCAAGTGTCTTCCCTTCTTCCCTCCCTTCCTTCCTTTCTTCCTTCCTTCTTTCCTTTGTTCCTTCGTTTTGTTCCTTCCTTTCTTTCTTCCTTCCTTTCCCCCACGGGTGTGTGTGGATGTGGTGCATATGTGTATGTGGACGTGTGCACACGTACATGTGAAGGCCACAGGAAAACCGTGGGTGTTATCCTCAGGAACACTGTCTACTTCCTTTGAGACAGGATCACTGGTCTGGAACACACCAGCTAGGCTAGACTGACTGGCCAATGGGTCCCAGGAGACACGCCTGTCTCCACCTTCGCAGCACAGGTGTGTGTAACCATATCATGCATTTTTATGTGGGCTGTAGGAATCAAACTCAGGTCTTCATGTTTATAAGGCAAGAACTTTACCAACTGAGCGATCTCCCCAGCCCCACCGAATGCCTCATTTTAGCTATTACACATTCTTCTTTCTTATTTCTGCCCCAGATACTTTCCCAAGCTCTGCCAAAATAACTCCATTTCTGCTTCAAAAGTTGCTCGTCTAGAAGTCTTTTCTTGAGCAAGTGCAGACTGTCATGGTGTTCCACTGGGGTGTCCTGACAGCCTGGAGAAAAAGTCCTGCATGTGCATGTGCAGCTCACCCTGGCTGGAAGATAGCAGCCACATTGTTTAAAACTCAAGCTTTATTCCCCATACCCAGAAGCCAAATATAAGAGCATGTTCTCTCTGATTATAAACTTTTCCAAAATGTTCAGAGAAGTGAATGTAGATGATATGGCCATTTGACTTTCAGAGTATGCACTTTTAGCTAAGGGAAGTTTTAGAAGAAAGACATATCTTTATTTAGATTTATAGGGTGCCATGCTTATCCCAAGTATTAAATAGTACAGAACCCTCCCTCAAAGACATATTTGGATGGAATATGGACATTATTTGAGCTTCTGAACAAGCATCAATTTGACCAAAGTTTCTAGTATAAGAAATACAGCTCAAAACATATTATATTTGAAAAAGCATCTGAAGTTATTTGATGCTATGATCTAAAATCACTTCCACTAGCTGTTGACTTAGAAATGCCACTAGTCATGCAATTCCAAATGGCTTTATAGACTCCAGAACATGGAACTGTTGTGTACAAGGCACCTTTAATGATCTTGCACAAGCCAGATTAACTTTATAACTGCATATAAGATGTATTGGTTGTTTTGACAAAGAAGTTCATACTTAAATGACAGGATTTGGGGCTGAGGAGATGGCTCAGCTGGTAAGCACTTGCCTTGCAGGCATGAGGGCCTGAGATGCCCTGAGTTCAATTTTCACACACACATAAAATGCTGGGTGTGGCCACACATGCCTGAAGCCCCGGACCTGGGAGAAACTGAGACAGGAGGATTGCTAGAGCTCTGGATATCCAGTCTGACTGAAAATGGCAGCTCAAGGTTCAGGGAGACTCAATCTCAAGGAAATAACATAGATGAGCAGTAGAGGAAGACATCCAATGCTGTTCTCTGGCCTCTGCCCATGTGTGTACAGGGTGTATGCATTTGCACACACACACATGCATATAACCCCATTCACACACCACACCGCCCATACTACACACCAAAAATAACAGGATTTAAGAAAATAACATTTTTGCAAAATTGGACCAGAGTTGACAATAGAAGGCTTAATTTGTCATTCCTGTAAGTTAATATATTCCATGGTATATATTGCCTACTCCTATTGGACATGCAATCTTAGATTATTTATGTCACCAAGGCAAATCTCTGGTCTTGTTGTCTGGTGTTACATGACTAACTGTCCCAACAGGTGTAGCATAAAACTGGCAGCGTTACATTATGCTTATGGGTTCCTTAGGTTGGGAATTTGGAAAAGGCCAACTAGTAGAGGTGGCTGGGTCTGCTCTATGGCATCTAAGACCTTTCCTGGAAAGACTGGTTGACTAGGGCTAGAAGATGCACGCTCAAAATAACTGCTTCGGAATGGGAGAAAATTTTCACCAGCTGTACAACTAACAGAGGCCGAATTTCTAGAATCTACAAAGAACTCCAAAGCCTAAACAATAAATCACCAAACAACCCACTCACAAAATGGGGTAGAGAACTGCACAGGGAGTTATCAGAGGAAGAAATACAAATAGCAAATGCACATTTAAGAAAATGTTCAACATCCCTAATCATCAGGGAAATGCAAATTAAAACAACTATGAGATTTCACCTTACCCCAATAAGGATGGCTAACATTAAAAAAAACAATGAAAACAAATGCTGGCAAGGCTGCGGAGAAATAGGAACAAGTTTTCACTGCTGGTGGGAATGTCAAATGGTTCAACCATTATGGAAAGCTATATGGAGAGTCCTGAAAAGGATGACCATAGACCTACCAATGGATCCAGTTATTCCCTTATTGGGCATTTACCCTAAAGGTTCCAAGCCTCAGATCAGAGACATTTGCTCAACTATGTTCATAGCTGCTCAATTCATAATAGCAAAGAGCTGGAATCAACCCAGGTGTCCATCACTAGATGAATGGATAACCAAGATGTGGTATATCTACACTATGGAATTCTACGTAGCAGTAAGGAAGGATGAATCCACCTGACATGTGGCCAAACCTAATAAACACTCTGAGGACCAGATAAGAGGGAGAGTGGGATGGAGGGAGGGCAAGGGTGGGAGGGAACGAGAGGAATTTGCTTATCTTTTTACAGATGGACAATGAACCTGAAGGGAGGATCAGCTAATCACACCTCACCAGGGCCCCAGCTGAAACCATAGAACAACGCAGGGGAAGGGCAAGAATACAGCGTTCATGGCGATTACGACACCAGAAAAAGGCTGAAGGAGATAAACACAGAGAACATCCAACTCCAACTAAGCCAGATATCCAGAGACACAGAGGCTCCCAAAACCTCATCACTGAAGCAGAACTAAAATGACCCCAATGTGGCTCAGGGAAATTCATGGAAGAGGGGGCGGAAAGAATGTTAGAGTCACAAGTTGGGGCATTATGCACAGAGACTGGGGCCTACCCCCCAGAACTCTTGACTACCCCCACAATGCATGACCCACATTCCCCATTGATGAGGGTCCCTTTGGAAGAGGGAGGACAGGGAGGAGGACAATGGAGCCAATACTATGAATGTAAAATCAGAATAATATAAATAAAAAATACATATTAAAAAAATAAATAATAACTGCTTCGCTCACACGGCAGGCTCATGGAATGGGTGGCTTAATGAAATTGAGCACCTACAAGTTATGTGGTTTTTTCCAAGTGGCTTGGGCTTCTCAAGGTATGACTGGTAGGTTCCAAGAGGAACCATCAGAGGAGAGAACATTCTAAGAGTGAGCAAAGATTCCAGGAGAATCAGATGGATGCTGATGTGGCCATGGAAGCTATATAGAGCCATGGTCATCGTATGTATTAGTTCCACCACAAGTTCACACAGATAGAAGGGAGGGGTCCCTGAGAGGAGGGTCAGGGATATATGGACATACCACCACTGTTAGAGTTTTGAAAGACAGAAAAATATGAGCTTGGTTTTAAATCTTGATTCCTCCATTTCTACATGGATGGCCTCAGACACACTACTGGACTTCTTGCTTTGCTATCCAAGTGCAAGCAGTGCTCCCAGCCTCATAAAAATACACTTGATATAATAAAATATAAATATTCAACATCATTATATCAATAAACTGTATGTTTGTGCTGAGTGCCAACCCAAGAACTCAAGACTTATATAGCTTAAGCAAACACTCAACTACTGTATCCCCAGTCTAAAGTTATATATCTGTTTAAATGGTGTAATTTGATAGACTTTCACATAACCACATGCATGAAAACCATCCCCACAAAGAAGATAACCAGTTACCCTTCAATTCCCCAAAAATTTCGACATGCTTCACCCCAATCCCTCTTCTTCAGTCCTCCTTGCCTTCATTTCCTCTAGGCAACCACTAATTAATTTTATTCCTATCATTAAAAATCAGTCTATCTGCATCTTCTAATAAGGTGTGAATTGAATCATTTGTTTTGGTTTTTTTGAGGTAGGATCTCACTCTATCCTAGGCTGACCTGAAATTCACTGTGTAGTCTCAGAGTGTTCTTGAACTCTCAGCAATCCTCCTACCTCTGCCTCCCAAGTTGTGGGATTAAAGATGTGTGCCACCATGCCCAGTTTGAATCATGTTATGTGCTCTTTTTCTGTCTGACTTCTTCCCCTTGGTATAATTATTTTAAGTCTTCCATATTGATCACTAGCCTATTTCTTTCTGTTGCTCGGGCATTATTCTTTTTTTTTATTTATTTTTTATCTTTTTTTATTTTTTTATTATTTTTTAAATATATATTTTTTATTTATATTATTCTGATTTTACATTCATAGTTTTGGTTCCATTGTCCTCCTCCCTGTTCTCCCACTTTCAAAGGGACCCTCATCAATGGGGAATGTGGGTCTGCATTGTGAGGATAGTTAAGAGTTCTGGGGGTAGGCCCCAGTCTCTGTGCATAATGCCCCAACTTGTGACTCTAACAATCTTTCTGCCCCCTCTTCCGTGAATTTCCCTGAGCCAAATTGGGGTCATTTTAGTTCTGCTTCAGTGATGAGGTTTTGGGAGCCTCTGTGTCTCTGGATATCTGGCTTAGTTGGAGTTGGATGTTCTCTGTGTTTATCTCCTTCAACCTTTTTCTGGTGTCATGATCACCATGAACACTGAACTCTTGCCCTTCCCCTGCGTTGTTCTATGGTTTCAGCTGGGGCCCTGGTGAGGTGTGGTTAGCTGATCCTCCCTTCAGGTTCGTTGTCCACCTGAAAAAAGATAAGCAAATTCTCCAACTGAGAGAGAAGTTAGTACTAGATAGAAGGGATGACCATCTATGTTTTGGAGGGAATTTTATATGCATTGGCTCTCTTCTAGCCGGGCATTATTCTTTTGTGCTACTATACTAAATTATTTTTATCAATTCATTGTCTTTCCCTCTTCTTTTAGTTTCATGTTTGTGTGTGTGTGTTGTAGGCATGTGTGTGTGCAGATGCATGTGTCCATGTGTGCATGTGTATGGAGACCAAAGGAGGATGTTGGGTATCTCTTTATTTCTGCCTTATTTCCCTGAGACAGAGTCTCTCGCTGAAACTGGGGCTCACTGTTTTTTGGTTAGACTGGTTGACCAGTGAGCCCCAGTCTCTAGCCCTCATGAACCCTGGGGACACAGACATGTGTGTCTACAGCAAGCCTTTTGTGTGGGTGCTGGGGATAGAACTCATGTCCTTATGTGTGCACAACAAGCACTCTTACCTACCAAGCAACCTCCCCAACTCGCTTGTGATTTTTTAGCTACTTTTACCTCCCTTTTCAGGCAAGAGCAATCTCACTTCCACTCCTGCAAGGCCATGAAGGTCTGTTCTCAAAGCCAGTGTTCAAAGGAACAATCTTCTGATTGGCTTCCTACTTCATGGCCAGAAGGAAACAGTGGAGTGCCAAGTGAGGCTGCAACTTACAGTGGCCACCTACCACACCAGGCTTCAAGTCTGGCCCTCCCTCCCAGCTCAGCTAGAATTCCCAGTCTCCCCTCCTGGGACTTGGACAGACATTCCTTAAAACCCTCAGGAATTTCCTTTCCCTTTAAAGACAGTGCAAAGGATCATGGGCCAGCAAAACTAAATTTTTCTGCACTATGCATTTGTGTTCTGTCTACTTACTGTCCCTGCCTGGTTAGTTGTGGTCAGGACATCTGAAAAGCTAAAGGACACTGCCAGCCCTGGCCTCTGCCATCTCTTCAAGCACCCGGCCCACGTCTCCATCTCCCAGAGCAGCTCATTCCCTATTACAGCCAGAGAAAACACAGAAGACTCCAAATGTGGGTGCTGGTTACAACTGTATTACATCAACTTAACCCAGAAAGGGCTCTTTCTTTATTGTAATTATTACTATTTTTCAGCTACCTGTACTGGCTTCCTCACTGGCCTTCCTGCTGTCAACTTGATCTGCTCAGAGTCAACCCTTCACAGGAATCAGAGAGCCTTCTAGAAGCATGTCGTGCCATGCTGCTTTTCTACTCCAAACCTTCCAAGGCCTCTACTGCATGAGAAGTAAAATGTATGGTCTCCATCCCGTCAGCTTGAGTACTTACCCCTCATCACTTATTTGCCACCCCTTCATGTAAGCCTAATGCATGGTGGTTCTTGCTCAGGGACTTGAATTTGGAAAGGACTCAGATTTGGTACTGTACTCTGCTACAAAGGCTTGATAGTGTGGGGAACTTTTCTCTTCGTTTTCCTTTTGCTCTAGGCCCTACAAATCATGTAGTGGGTTCTAACTCCAGCCATACTGACCTCTAGCCGGTCTGGCAGCAGCCAAGTACACTGCCACTCCTGCTTCAGGACCAAAGTACTTGCTGTTTGATCAGATGTTTGCATGGAGTTTGAGTTAAAATAATCAGATATTTCCCCAGGAGCAAACTCTTCTCTAACCACTATCTCCGTGGAAACAGTGCCCTCATTCCCTAAAATCATCACTCCTGTCTCTGTACTTGTACCATCCCTTCCTCAAAGCACCTGTCCATACCTGGCTTTGTGTTTGACAGCTACTTCTTCACCTAAGATGATTATGACCTAATACATCCATGCATTTAGGGGCTGGAGCGATGGCTCAGTGGGTAAAGGCACTTGTTGTGCAAGCATGAGGTCCCAAGTTTAATCCTTAGCATCCATGTAAAAAGCCAGGAATGGCCACACATGACTGCAACCTCAGCATGGAAGAGGGCAGAGACAGGAGGATTGCTGCTGCTCCCTGGTCAGCCAGTCTTACTGGAAAATCACGAGCTCTGGGTTTAGTGAGAGACTCTGTCCCAGGGAAATAAGGTGGAAGAGTGATACAGGAGGACATCCCACATCTTCCTCCAGCCTCTGCATATGTGCAAATGGAGTTCATACATCTGCACACACTTGTGCATACACCACACACACACACCACATACTACACACACCAAAAATGTATTCTATCATCTATAACCATCATAGCCCCGCCTCCTTAAACAAGCACTCACATTAACCTATAGTTGGCAAAATCATCTATCACAGATCAGAAACTAGAATGTAGTCAACACTGTGCCTCCATCCCTGCTTTAACACATGTGGTGGTTTGATTCAGGTGTCCCCATAAACTTAGGTGTTCTGGATGCTAGGTTCACCAGCTGATGGCAATTGGAAATTAAGGCCTCCTGAAGGGGGTGTATTGTTAGGGGCAGGCTTATGGGTATTATAGCCCGTTTCCCCATGCGAGTGTTTGGCACACTCTCCTGTTCCTATTGTCCACCTGATGTTGGCCAGGGAGTGATGTCCACCCTCTGCTCATGCCATTGTTTTCCCTACCATCATGGAGCTTCCCCCTTGAGCCTTTTTTTGTAAGCCAAATAAACCTCTTTCTGAACCATAAGCTGCTCTTGGTTGGGTGATTTCTACCAGCAATGTGAACCTGACTGCAACAGTAATGTTGGTACCAGGAGTGGTGTCATTTGCTGCTAGACACCTGACTGTGTGGCTTTGGCCTTTTGGAGCTGATTTTCAAGAGGAATGTGGAAGTGCCTTGCAGCACTCTATGTACAGCTTGATAGACTATTCTGGTCAGAGTTGTAAGACCTGAATGCAGTAAGAACTAAGGACTGTGAGGTTTGGCTTGTAAGGGTGAGAAAGAGCTTTGCCTGGACTGGGCTACAAGCAGTTTGTGTGAGAGGCTTGCTTTTATGCCTGTGTCCTGAGAATTTGTGCAGGGTTGCATTGCATAGAAACAGAGTGGTGTGAATAGAGGGATATGGCACAGAACGAAATCTTTGGGTTGAAGCTTCTGCCTATTCAGTTGCAATTATATGAGAGATTACAACCTTTGAGATTGGGCCAGCTGACCTGCACTGGGGCAACGGGAAGAATGTAGATTCTTTGAAGGGGCCTGAATGCTCAAGGAGTGTCCTGTTCGTCAAAGTCTGCTTTATTCCCTCCTGGACTAACAAACTGGCACCCTACCTGGTATTATGGAGTATAAGAAATGCAGGAAAGAGAGGGTCATTGAATTTGCAACACAGTCTTGTGTTTTGGAAACGGCTATGGGCAGTGTGAAGCAAGTTTGCTGGATGCCTGCATGGAAACCCGATGGAGCTGTGAGGATGAACCGTGGGTTGCAGTGGAGACCCAGGGGAGGTACCAGGACCACAAGATGGCTGCCAAGGAAAGCTACCAGCTAGGATGAAGTTTTCCAGGACTGTGAGTAGCCTAGCTGGAGGGGTGGAATTGGAATCCCACAGACTTGTTGCTGGTTAGAATTATCAGACTTGAAGACTTGTTACTGTCTAAAGTTGTTGGACTTGGAGGTACAGAGCTTAATGTTTGCCCTGTTTAAATCTTGTATTTGTTGAATATTTCTTTCCTATGCCAGTGCCATCTTTTGCAGTGTGAATGTTTATTCTGTGCCATTACGGGTTTGGGGAGGGATTTTTTTTTTTTTTTTTTTTTTTTATTATGGCTCAGTTAAAATACCTTGGATTATGGGGATGTTTGAACATCATTAGGATTGATAAAAACATATGGGGACTTTTAAAATTGGACTGAGTGCATTGCATTTTACATCATGGATGGTTCTCAGTTTATGGGTGCGAGGGGCAGAGTGTGGTGGTTTGATTCAGATGTCTCCCATAAATTTAGGTGTTCTGGATGCTGGGTTCCTCAGCTGATGGCGATTGGAAATTAAAGCCTCCTGGAGGTGGTGTATTGTTGAGGGCGGGTTTATGGGTGTTATAGCCAGTTTCCCCATGCCAGTGCTTGGCACACTCTCCTGTTTTGATGGTCCACCTTATGTTGGCCAGGGGATGATGTCCACCCTCTGCTCATGCCATCATTTCCCCCTTGCATTATCGAGCTTCCCCTTGAGTCTGTAAGCCAAAATAAACCTTTTTTCCCAAAAGCTGCTCTTGGTCAGGTGAAATTTGTCAGCAATGCGAACCTGACTGCAACAACATACATGCCTGGCATTCACCTGTGACATGAGGCTATGTGTTCTCAAAGTCTGGGTCACTTGGCCATGTACAGAGGTAAAAGGTGGTATTTCTAAGATCAGTTGCTTAGAAAGAGGAACTGAGCTCATACCAGGTCCAACCGTCCCTCTCCCCCCATGTCTCTTGGCACAGAGACAGCCCCAGACTATGAATTGAGCCTGGCCCTGACATGACCCAGCAACACGGGAGGGCTGCTTTCCACTCCACTCTCCGCAGAGGGGCCTGATAGTACCAAAGCACACAGCCTCTTCCTGGATTTGCCATTTCTCGCACACTCCACCTGTGCTCCCAGCAGAGCTCCCAGCCACCCACCTCGCAAGGCTGCTTATTCCCCACCTGCACAAACACAGGGCTTCCTGTCACCACGTGGCCAACAGTGCAAGGCTGCGGATGGGAGCTGGAGTTTTTAATTTCCTAATGAGAATGATCGTAGACCTGGAAAACAGCTGTTATCCCAAGGGCCAAGACACAGCATAATTCAATTGTGCCTTTATGATTTCTGTCTTGTCCTTTGCAATTTCCCACAAACCTGAAACATGTTTTGTGATTCTCTTTCCATCTCACCACCATTGTGAGACTTCCCATGCAGGGGGTCTCACAGCCCAGCGTGCTTTCACTCCCCAAATCCCAATGGGGAATAGTAGGATATGGAATTACTCGTGCAACTGTGATATAACAGGGTTTGGGGGCTGTTAGCATAACCCGCCATAGGTACAGTCCTCTTCCACACCTTCTGTCACTGTACTTATTAACCATCTTTGAAACTTTGATTTTAATTGCATCTCGGCCTTTTGGCTAAGATCAAATATGAAATTTTAGTTTACTTAATGTTTAATTTTGCTGTGTGTGCATGTATGTGTGTGTTTAGTGTGAGTGTGTGTGAGTGTGGGTGTGAGCATGCCATGGCATGTGTACAGAGGTCAGAAGACAATGTTCAGTTATGTCCTCACCTCCCATCTCCTTTAAAGTGGGGGGTCTGTTGTACCCAGTGGTTTTCACCAGGCTAACCTCTGTCTCTGCCTTCCATCTGATCTCACCCATAGGGGTGCCTGGGACCACAAATGCCTGACACTGAGTCCAGCTCTTTTTTGACATGGCGTCAGGTTCCAAACTTGGGGTCTCAAGCTTGTGGCATGCTTGAGTCATTTCCCCAGCCTCTAAGTTTTATTTTATTTCTACCTATTTCACAGCTGCTGTGAAGTCATAAGTGTAATAGTTGTGGCATGTCAGAAGACAGCGTTCTACAGCACTCCTCCCCATCTTCGGACTCTTTTTGCCCCATCTTCCATATGATGCTCCTTGAGCCTTGGCGGCAGTGAGAAAGATGTCCCATTTGGGGCTAAGCACACAGTAGTCACTCACTCTCAGCTGTGCATCTCTGCATTAATTCCTGCCCATTGCAAGAGGAAACCTCCATCAGGCCGAGAGCAGCAGCACTAATCTATGGGTATAGATGCAAATATTATGAACCAGCTTTAAAAACAAGGTGTTAGGGTGTCACTGGGAGAAAAACATGGATCTTGAAGCCTCGGGAAAAGAGTGAATGCAGATTCCATCTCTATCACTCATCCACTGTGTGACCTTGGGCCTCCCAACGACTAACTTTCCTTTGTCAAAATGGAGCTATAGTGCTACCTCCTACACCATGGTGAAAATTAACTGAGGTAAGATATGGAATGGTGTGGATCACACAGCTGTGAGGAGGGTACAGCTTTGAGTCTGTAATAACTGGCAGCCATAGGCCAGGCTCTCCTTCCCTCAGCCTGAGTCTACACTCCCAGGACACGGACACACACACACACTCTCTCTCTCCCTCTCTCTTTCTTCCTCTGTTTCTCTGTGTGTGTCACTCTCCTTCTTTTTCTCTGTCACTCTCTCCCCTCCTCTGCTCTAACACACACCACAGTTGGATGAATCACCCTAAAGCACATCTGTATATTTTACATCTCCTGCCCTCCCTAGCTGAACCCACACCCCTAAACACAACAGAAACCATCTGTGGTTTCCCAATGCCTTCAAGATGTCCAAATCCCTTAAGTTGGCATTTAAGCTCGACCACAATTTAGAATCAATTTACCCTCTCACAGTGGCCTTTTATTACTCCTACACCCAGATCCTGTCCTCTGGGCCAACTCATTACTCTCTGAATATGCTCAGCTTATGCCAGGTCCAGTCCTGTGCACCCCATGTTTATTGTGCTCCCCTTGAACACCCTGTTTGCTGCCCCTTTGCATTGGTGTATATTCTTTCATTAGAGAAGTGAATAAAGTCTCACTCCTCCTTCCTCCCTTTCTTACCTGTGGCTCTTTTCTGTACCCCACCTCCCTGCGTCACTAGTCATTTGTACACATAGAGGCCAGTGCTTAGCACAGATTCTACAGAAGATGGTCAGAAACACATGGTGATGGGTTGGGGAGATGCTTCAATGAGTAAACTGCTTGCTGAACAAACATGAGGACCTGAGTTCAGTCCCCATTATCCATGGAAAATGCCAGGCACAGCGGCATGTACTTGTAATCCCAGCACTGGAGAGGCAGAGACAGAGACTCCTGGGGCTCACTGGCTGGCTCATCTAGCTGAATCAGTGAGCTCCCGGTTTGGTAACAGACTCTGTCACAAAGAATAAAGGACTAAGGTGGAAAGAGGTAGAGGAAGACACCGCTGTCAACTTCTGGCCTCCACACATATACACCCACACACTCACAAACACATGCATACCTGCACACACAGAAAAGAAGCATGTGGTAATAACTGCAAATACAAGTACACATTTCTAAAATATTTCCATCTAGAAATACTTTTATAACCCATTGCAATTCAACTCAAAACAATTTCCTTCCATGGAGTTTTGAAATATCAATAATCAGATTGGAATTTTTAAACACTGAGTTTGCATGCTGCTATTGAGGTATGTGTGTGTAGGCAAATGCATGCATATGTGTGGTAAGGGGAGGGAGAGGGAGAGGGAGAGGGAGAGAATGTTGGGAGATGCATTCAGTGGTTTGATTTCTTCCAGCCTCAAAGTGGAAAACAGTTGTCTTCACTCCCTTCTTGGTGACCCTCAGCTGACATGATCTTACTGGACCACACTGGTTGCATGCCTCTGAAATACTCGTGGCATTTAGGGATGATAACTGGAAAGAAAATGAGCCTGACAGTTGTTGCCCACTTTCCTCTCTTTAAGCTTTCTCCCAGAATCCCTACACACAGTTTAATCCTGTAACAAAATATGCCAAGGGAAGTTGTCTTCCCAGAATTCCCTGGCAGTGGACTGGAGTGCTGTGGTTCTGACAGCAGTAAAGGACATTGAGGAAAGGGCTCTGTTTTAGCTCTGTGGTAGTTGAATGTGATAGTGTAAATGTATGGCCCCATGGACTCAGATTTTTTTTAAATTAAACTTGCAGCTTCATCTCCTAGCAGGCAGAGCCCTGGGGGATGTCACTGGGGAGTGGATCTTGGAGTCCAGCCCTAAGGTGTGTTTGAGGGCAGATCTGAGTCCAGCTCTTCTAGGTGTTTGTGGAGGGCAGTTTGAGCTCTGGCTATTGTTGGTGCTGGTTGTTGCTGGTGCTGGTTTTTTCTCTCTCTCTCCTATGATCTATGAAAGTGAGCTAGCCTTTTCTGCCATGATGGAACTTCCCCTGGACGAAATAAACCTCTTCCTTGCATAAGCTGCTTCTGGTTGGGTGTTTGTCCCAGAAACGTGGAGCTGACTACAACAAGCTCTGTTTCAGGCCTAAATCTGTACATAGATGAAGATCAATAGGTTATGCCTTTGTACCAGACACAAAATCTTTGGAGGTTCTGTCAAGTTGAAGGCTGTCCAACATCCATGAGTAATGGCACAGCCTGAACAGTATGAGATATAAAGCATTCAGCAATAATGCCTTGAGTGTCTGTCTTGAGGATGGTATTAATTGGTATTTGTTTTTTCTACCAATCAGACAAAGCTTTTCAAGTTTGAACTCCAAGAAGGAAGAAACTCATCCAGCTTGGAAGTTTTCAATCTCTTCATTGTGCTGATGTTCTCAGGAGAAAGTCTCTACCAAGGAGAACTCTAATATATGGAGTCCTCTTCGGAAACACAATGAAACATGCTAGATGGCATAGCCAGAGTGGCCCCTGGGGCTATGGAAGGGAGCAGGCTTACATAGCAATCAAAAGATGTAACTCAGGGTCTGGGGGCATGAAACAGTCAGTAAAGTGTTTGACACACAAGCATGAAGACCTGAGTTCAGAGTCCTTGGAGCCCACACGAAAGCCTGGTGCAGTGGTGTGGATCTGTCCTCCCTGTGCTGGGGAGGTTAAAACAGAAGGATACCTAGAGCATGTTGGCTGGCTAGTCTGACTGAGTTAGTGAGCTCCAGGTTCGTGGAGATATTTTGACTCAAAAAGCAAGGCGGTCAGTAGTATAGTCCTTTAATCCCTGCACTTGGGAGGCTGAGGTAGGAGGATTGTTATGAGTTTGAGGCCAGCCTACAGAGTGAGTTCCAGGTCAGCCTAGGCTAGAATGAGACCCTGCCTCACAAAAATAAGGTGGAGAGTAATTGAGGAAGATACTTGACCTCAAGTTCTGGCCTTGAAACACACACACACATCTATACCTGCACCCACACATATGCACCCTCCCGTGTGCACATACACACTCGCTCATACAAATATACAGCAGGTATGAAGAACAGATAAAGGTGGTAGATGGAACATGGACAACATGCTTAGGAAGCCACCAATCCAAGTAGAGTTGACCAGAAACCCTGTGATGGGTTCTTCAAACAGACAATATTGATTACATCTCAAGTTTGATCACAGCAAGAGGAGATCACACACAGCAGGAGGGTGTAAGAATGATGTGACAAGTCATGGGAATGTTAAGCAAATGAAAATACATCAAAAGCTCAACATTATCTCAAAGGGAAAAGAACTGCTACTTAGAAAAGGAAAACCAGAGCCGGGCATGGTGGTGCATGCCTTTAATCCCAGCACTCAGGACACAGAAGTGTGAGTTCAAGGCCAGCCTGAGACTACATAGTGAATTCCAGGAATTCCAGGCCAGCCTGAGCTAGAGAGAGAGACACCTACCTCAAAAAAAAAAAAAATAGAAAGAAAGAAAGAAAGAGAAAGAATAAAGAAAAAAGAAAAAAAACAAAAGGAAATCATCCATAGAATACAGAGTAGATCTGCTTTCTACGCCATTTGTATGCCTTGATGATATATACACTATCATCTATCTATCTATCATCTACCTATCAATCATCTGTCATCTATTATCTCTCCATCCATCTTCTACCTATCTATAATCTAGCTATAATCATCCATATATCCATTCATCTACCATCTATCTCTAATCTATCATCATCTATTATCTATGTATCCATTCATCCATCTGTCATCTGCCTATCATCTATCTATCTATCTATCTATCTATCTATCTATCTATCTATCTATCATCTATCCATATCTTTCTATCTACCAATTTGTCCATCCAAAATTATAACTGAACTACTTTTGAAGAATGTAGGTTAGGGTATCAAGTGTATGACAAGGATGAGAGAGAAGAAGAAAGTGGGTATTCATATTCCAAATTGGAAACTCAATAGATGATGCCTAACTAAGTACAAAGCACCAAATAGAAGTGCATTATTTTAATGCAAGATAGTTGCTTCTGGGCAAAGAGAAGAGGATGGAAAGAAACACCTTCCTGTTCTAGACAAGCGTTTACACATGCAAGTGCAGCTGACCCGGTATATCCATGAGGAATTGGTCCTGGGGTCCTCTCAGCACATCTGAATCCACAGATGTTCTAGTTCCTTAAATGAAATGGCATGGTGTTTGCATATAGACCAAGAAATCCCTCACATATCCTTTAAATACTCTCCATATTACTTATATTATCCAATGCAATGTAAATTCTCCCCACATAGTTAACATTTTCAGTACAGACACATTTTTTTCCCAGTGTTTTTTAGTCCATGACTATGGAGGCAGGTTAACTTGCCTTAACAATAAGGCACCAAACTACAGAGGCCTAAATAGGATGCATGGGTACATGCTTCCCTTACTTGATATGGTCCAGAAAGGGATCCGAGTTGGAAAATTATCTCCTTGACTTCCAAATGTGGATCCCATTTCTGTGGTCCATTCAGCTCCACTAGTTCTTGTCATCCCAGGACAAGGGAAGGTAGACTGGGTAAGGGAAGCACGTGTGTATGCTCAGCCAAATAGGCCCCAGAAAAGGGGCATCCACTGATCTAAATATGGACACATTCCCACAAGCTGCAAGGGAACTGTGCTATGTAAGTCCCTGTGTTGGCCATATGCTCTTAAGATGCTGGTGTCCTGTAGTGAGAAGCAAGAACTGAAGAACCGTTGGAACAGCAGTCTCTGTCAGCAAACAACAACTCTTTGCAGACTCATGTAATTCTTTCAGCTAGATGCACATAGAACATATAAATCAAAGCTTAATATAGGCCTGGTTCTACAAGGTCGTTGGAATAATTAACTAGGCAATCAAAGCCCAGACTCAAGGTCTTGAAACAGAATGTAGGCATCGTCAGGCAAGACAATGTAAATAGACTTCAGTACAGAGAGTCCATGCCTATTGGTGTGATAGCATGGGTCCTTCTAGTTCAGGGTTTTCATTTTTTTTCAATGTGCATGTGTCCTCTGTCATTCTTCCACATTATTTTCCTGAGACAGAACCTCTCACTGAACCTGGAGCTCACAGCTTTTCTTTTAGACAAGATGGCCAGAAATTTCCAGCAATCCTCTTGTTTCTGCCTCCCTCAACACTCGGGTTACAGGTATGCACATCCATGCTTGGCTTTTTACATGGGTGTTGGGGATTGAACTCTGATCCTCATGCTTGTGCAACAAACACTCTTACGTGTTGACCCCAGCTCCCTAGTTCAGGATTCTTACAGGTAGGGGTGGTGGCATATTGTGCAAGGATGTATGGGCATCCCTGCCACCTTATAACCTTAAAGAAAATGGTCCCAGAAAAGCTTGTGAAACACTCAGATGGAGATGAGAGATGGCTTATTAGGGAGTATTCTCAGAATCAACATCTGTGGGTAAGAGGAAGGAAGTAGAATGAGCCAGACAAAAGTTGGGAATTCTGGGCTGGAGAGATGGCTTAGCAGTTAAATGCTTGCCTAAGGACTCTGGTTTGAGGCTTGATTCCCTAGTACCCACATAAGCCAGATGCACAATGGTGGCACATGTATCTGGAGTTCGTTTGCAGTGGCTGGTGCCACTGGTGCACCCATTCTTTCTCTCCTCTTTCTCTCTCTCTCAAATAAGTAAACAAATAATTTTTTTAAAAAAGTTGGGAATTCTGGGACTAGTGTCCATCTAAGTGTCAATCATCCTTTAGAGTCAAATGGCCCCCCAAAACCCACAACCTTAATATATAGCTTCAAGAGGAAGACTGCCTTTGATTTGGGGCACATTGTGATTCCTGCCCCCCGTAGATGCCCACCAGATCAGAGCACAAGTCCTTGGAGCTTAACGTAATTCACAGCTGCACCTACTGTTTGAAGATCCAGGCAGCTGTCTTGGTCTGTGTGTTAAAATTTTGCTGAGAGCTTCTTATAAGGTGCTTGCCAGAGTACCTAAAAAGACAATAAAAAGGGGTTGTTGACTTGGGTTTTTGGCTTGCGTATGTGTGCATGATGTGTATGCATGTGTATATGCACGTTTGTATGTGTGGGGATGTGGGGGGGGGGTATGCCAGAGGTCAATGTCAAGTGTCTTCCTCAATAGCAGCCCACCTTATTGTTTTGAGACAGGGTGTCCCCATGAACCTAGAGCTCACTAACCCAGCTAGACTAGTTACCCAGCAAGCCCTACACATTATTCTGTCTACTGTACCACACTTGGCTTTCTACGTGGATGCTAGGGGCCAACCTCTGGGCTTTGGGCTTACCTAACAAGTGCTTTACCCACTGAGCAATCCCCCAACCCCACATGACTATTTTTATGTGTAGTTGCTAAGTCTTTGAATGTGTATATGTGGCAGAATCTACTCTGAGACTTTCTTTTATCTAAATATAGGTCCTGGTAGGAAGTTTGATGGGAAAGTGGGCATAGAGGGCCACCTCCCTCTAGTTGCTTCACACTGCCAATATTTGTCTAAAGAGTCTGATAATTATGAACCACTGAATTTGAATTAGTCTTGAATCTCAGAAGGTGAATGTTGACTCGATGTATTGCTGCAAATGTTTCCACGACTTCTGAAAAGTAACATTAGCCCCAAGTAGGAGTGTTAATATATTGATTTTGTTCAATAATTGGTCATAAAAAACAAATTACCCTGAATTTGAAATGTAGCACGTGATATGTGATCTGATAACAGACTAACCTTTTTTTTAATTATTATTTTTTATTAACAACTTCTATACTTACTTACAAAAAACACATGATATTTCCCTCCCCTCCCCCATTCCACTTTAGAACTCCAATCTCCATCATATCCCCTCCCTTTCTCCATTAGTCTCTCTTTTAATTTGAGGTCATCATCTTTTTCTTCCATTTTGAGGGTCTTGTGAAGGTATTGCTAGGCACTGCAAGGTCATGGATATCAAGGTCAATTTCTGTCTGGGCAGTTGCATTGTAAGAAGTCATACCCTTCCTTTGGCTCTTCCATTCTATCCACCCCCCCTTCCGCAATGGTCCCTGAGCCTTGGAGGGTGTGACAGAGGTGTTTCAGTGCCAGGCACTCCTCCATCCTTCTTCTCAGCACTATGTTGCCTTTTGGGTCATCCCAGTGGTCATCGCCATCTGAAAAGAGAAGCTTCTCTAACCAGAAGTGAGAGTAGCGTTAATATATGAATATGAACATTGAGCGTAGTGTTTTCAGGGCAGCTTGGTGGGAATAATATATACATTTAGCCAGACAAGAGCAGGCTTTATACCCCTAAGGCTCATGACCTCCCCTGCCATAGACTTTTATTTAGGTTTTTCAGTACCATGTATGTATTCCCTCCCATAGAGAGGGCCTTCAGTCCAATTATGGAGCAGTTGGTTACTGCAAGAGCAGACATGCCACTATTGCACCTGTTCAGTCATTGGGCCTGTCTGGCCAAACTTGAATTTTCAGTGTCCACTGTTTTCACTGCTGATGACTTCTGTCTCCCATATGGCTGCATGCAGTGCAGCTTTTTTCCAGCTTTCAGTTGGCTGGTCTACAGGGAGAAGGTTTTCTGCTCAGCACCAGCTTGCTTTCTCAGTGACCTTGCCTCTCAGGCAACAGACTAACCTTGACTCAATCATTATCAATGTCTGTCACTTAAATGGCATCTACTATTGGACTTATCCTTGGGCAGGTTCCATATGTGGCTTAGACACATTGATTGATCTGTGGCATGGCTGTGCAAGACCCCTGGCTTGCCTCCTAGGTGTGAAAATCTCGAGGATTCCAGTGGGAGAATATACAAGTAAGTCCCAAGTCTAGCTTTGGGTGACATGAGTGGAGTAGCAGCACCTTGGGCAATGTCATTAGACAAAGTCACCCATCCAAGTGTTAAATATGGAGGCTGGGGATCTCACAGCTTCTGGAGTGAGACATATTCTCCAACAAGTCATGTGGAGAAGCAGTGGCATATCTGCTGCTGACAACAACCCTCTGGGGCCAGGCAATGTGGAGTAAAATGTGATCAGAAAGAGACTTCCCGCTGGGCATCATTCCTCCTGTCCTGCTGCTGAGGTCCAGGGAACTGGAGTTCTGCTGTGCAAGACTTGTTTACATTCAAGGGTACAGGGGGACAAAAGGTCATGGGAGGTACTCCAGCCTGCAGTCTCTCAAGTCAGAAGACAATAAACACACTCACTGTCAGGGCTTTTGAAAAAGCACATTTGGGCCAAACAAATTCTCCATTTTGGATGCAGATTCCCAACATCTTGTGGCAGATGGGACTAGGGATGGGACAGGCGGGTTCAACTGGAAACAAAAGCACTGCAGTCTGCATGAGGGCTTTACACACATCTGAACTGGAATTAACATTGAATTAGTTGTGGGGAAGAAATGATAAAATTTAGGAGCAAGATTCCAAGTACTCACAAGAACCCAGAGAGAGGGAATTCATTCCAGAACATTCATCAAATTATTCCTACGATTACTACTCTGATGCCATGGAGGGAACTTTCAGCAACATGCCCAGGAGTGGACTGGAGGTCATAGACTTTCAGCAGTGGTATGGTTAATTGAAATGTGTTGATGTCATAAGTCAATCCTACAAAAGATTGCTAAAAACATTCTTCCTGGAAGTTTTGCCACATATTTAACAATTCACATCAAAATATCCTGAATAAATATGGCAAGACTTGGTACCCTACCTTAGTAAAAAGAGAATGTTTTTACATGTCCCAGAACTCAGAAATCACACAGAGACCTCATAGAAGTCCAGGGTCCCTGTCAGAAGCACTACCCACAACCTCTTTTCTCCCCCATTAGACATTAACACTCTTCATAAATCACATGGGAAATCTGACTCCTTTCTTACTGTACAATAGTGCCAATTGATCTTTGAAATTCAAGGAAAACAGAAAAGTCTATTTTTTTTTTTTGAGAGAGAGCTAGAGAGAGAGAGAATGGGCGCGTCAGAGGCCTCTCAGCTGCTGTGAGCGCACTCCAAACGTGAACACCCCCTTGTGGACAAGTGCAGCATTGCACCCTTGCATCACTTTTTGCGTCTAGCTAAATGTGGGACCTGGAGATTGGAACCAGCATTCTTAGGTTTGGCAGGCAGGCAGGCACCTTAACCACCAAGCCATCTCTCCAGCCCAAAGTCTTTTTTTTTTTTTTTTTTTTTTTTGGAGAGAGACACAGAGAGAGACAGAGAGAAAGGGAGAGGAAGACAGATAGAGAATGGGTGTGCCAGCAGCCTCTCAGCTCCTGCGAACGAAATCCAGATGTGTGCGCCCCCTTGTGGTCAAGTGCAGCATTGAGCCCTTGCATCACTTTGCATCTGGCTAAACGTGGGACCTGGAGATTGGAACCGGCATTCTTAGGCTTAGGAGGCAGGTGCCTTAACCGCTAAGCCATCTCTCCAGCCCCAAAGTCTATTTTTAATAAGAGAAAAACCTCAAGCAAAGTAAAAACTACTTCCCAGGCTCTGTTGAATGTAGATTAGAATCACTTTTGAGGTGATCATCAAGTTTATGAAAGTGATAAACACCCATATCTGCTTCTATCCTACTTTATAATCGACCAGCTAATTAGTGGGAGTGCATCATGTTACCTATAGTTCTGTGAAGTCTGGGGAGAACAGAATAGCATTGAATGTTAATTTGATGTTCAAGTAACTTTAATCACAGAACTGGAACTCTCAGAGAAAGGGAAGGCAATGTCCAATGACTTCAACAACTACTTCATGAGAAAAAGCATCCAGTATGTATGTGTTTATAATTCAGCAACATCAAATGTCTCATCTTTACAAATGTGACAAATCTTTGAATAACATTTTAAACATAACCCTAGCTCTTGGAAAAAAATGTATGTAATAGAGGACAGAAGATGACAAAAGGAATGAGACAAAAAGTAGAGGGAGGACCACCTTGAAAGAAGAGGGTCCTCAGTGGAATGGGAGTGGAGGAGAGAGGGCAAAAGAGGATAGGTAGTTTGGTCATATATTAAAGTTTCCAGTAAAATTTTTAAAAATGTATGCAAGCAAAGAAAAGCACTGAGGAAGGCATTTATCTATTGTTTACATGTATTTATCTTAATATGGTCTCCTGAAATCATTATAGTATTCATATGTTTAAATTTTCTCTTTAGTGTACTTTTATTTATTTATTGACTTTTTTTTTTTTTTCCAGGTAAGGTTTTTCTCTAGCCCAGGCTGACCTGGAATTCACTATGCAGTCTCAGGTTGGCCTTGAACTCATAGTGATCCTCCTATCTTAACTTCCTGAGTGTTGGGATTAAGGGTGTGTGCCACCACTCCCAGATGATTTTTTTTTTTTGAAGCAGGGTGTCACTCTAGGCCAGGCTGAACTGGACCTCTGTAGCCCAGGCTGGTCTTGAACTCATGGCACTCCTTCTACCTCACCTCCTGAGTGCTGGGATTAAAGATGTCTGCTCCACACACAGCTCTCTAGTGTATTTTTAAAATATCCTTATTCTAGTTTATCAAATTACCAAATTTCACATTTCAACAACTTTTTATACTCAAACTCAAATGGATTTTTGAGTCAGCTAGTTTGGGTAGCAGATCAGAAATTGCAGGAATATCTTTTGTTAGACTGGAAGATCTAGGAATTAATCATTTATAAGTCATTTAAAAGGACAAGCTTTGAAAAATCCCCCCCCTAGTTGTTGTTGGAAAGATTATATTTCCATAATTGCAACTTTCAAAAATCACATTTGTGAGGAAAGGGGAATAGCTCAGTTGATAAATTGCTTGCTTTACAAACAGGGGGACCAGGGGTCAATCTGTGGTGCCCAAGTAAAAAGGCATGGTAGTGAGCACCTATAATCCCAGCAGTAGGAAGGCAAGACAGGTGGATCCCCAGGGCTCTCTAGCCTATGGTGAGCTCCAGGCCACGACTTTTTTGGTACATTGTCTCAAAGGAGGTAGATACTATTCCTCAGGAGTGATACCCAGATTGTTTTCTGTCTTCCACATGCACACATACACATGTACCCCCACATATATGAATATGTATACACACATGAACACCACGCACATACACATGCAAAAAAGGAAATAAAACAGCATTTGCTAATGATTCTTTCATGTATAAAACTATAAGGAACACACTAATGCCTTAGAGCCTTACCACCTACATAACTTTAATAATGTATTTGCATTACCTCATGCTCAAAATTTAAAATTTAAATGGCATAAAACATGGCAAATAAGAAGTGATAGTCTATGTCCTCACCCTCCTCTGGTTATTCAACTTGATTATTAGAATGTTATCACAGTTCTTACAGAAAATATGTCCTGTTTTGTTTTATAAGAGATTTTTAAATTTTATTTATATTTTATTTATTTATTTATTTATTTTTTTGGAGAGAGACACAGAGAGAGAGAGAGAGAGAGAGGAAGACAGATAGAGATGGGCACGCCAGCAGCCTCCCAGCTGCTGCGAATGAAATCCAGATGTGTGCGCCCCCTTGCGGTCAAGTGAGGCATTGCGCCCCTGCATCACTTTGCATCTGGCTAAATGTGGGACCTGGAGATTGGAACCTCTGGAGATGGGAACCAGCGTTCTTTAGGCTTAGGAGGCAGGCATCTTAACCACTAAGCTATCTCTCCAGCCCAATTTTATTTTTATTTTTGACAATTTCTTTATAATTTTTATTTTTTATTTTATTTTTTTATTTTTTAATTTATTTTTGAAGAGAGAGACAGACAGAGAGAGAGGGAGGAAGACAGATAGAGATGGGCGCGCCAGCAGTCTCTCAGCTGCTGTGAATGAAATCCAGATGAGTGCGCCCCCTTGTGGGCAAGTGCAGCATTGCGCCCTTGCATCACTTTGCATCTGGTTAAACGTGGGACCTGGAGATTGGAACCGGGTTCTTCGGCTTAGCAGGCAGGTGCCTTAACCACTAAGCCATCTCTCCAGCCCATAATTTTTTTATTTACGAGAGAGAGAGAGAGAGAGAGAGAGAGAGAAAGAAAAACAGAAAGAGAATGAGTATGGGTATGCCAGGGCCTCCTGTCTCCAAAAAGAAATCCAGATTCATGTACCACTTTGGGCATCTGGTTTTAGGTGGGTATTGGGGAATTGAACCCACATCACTGAGCTTTGCAAGCAAATGTCTTTAACTGCTAAGCCATCCCTCCAACTCTACTTTTGACAATTTCATGCATTCAAACATATTTATAATGTATTTTGATCTCATTACCCCCCAACTACCCTCTCATATTCACTTCCCACTCCCAAAAAACCCTTCTTCTTCTCAACTAATACCCTTCCTCCCCTTCAAGTCTTTTTGTTTTTCTGGTAACCCACTGAGTTAAATTAGAGTTACTTGCATGAGCAGTTATTTATGGGAATATAGGCAACTTACCAGTGGCTGTCCACTGAAGAACATGACTCCCTGTCACCCAGCAACCAAGAGCACCTCAGGGAGGGGTGGAATCTTGTGAGTCCCTTCCCCATTCATGATGGGATGTTGATGGGCTCAATATTGTGCAGAAAATCACAGCTATTATGAGTTCCTATGTGTATTACCATGCTGTGTTAAGAAAACAGCATTCCACAACATTCCTGCCTACACTCAGCCTCTTGTATTCTTTCTATCCCCTTTTCTGCAAGGTTCATTGAGCCTTGAAGGGGGTGATAAAGATGTCCTGATTAGGGCTGAGTACACAATAATCAGAAAACATTTTCAAACTTTTTATTGCCAATTGTCACATATATGTCACACACACACACACACACACACACACACGGTATTTTTATTATAATCTACTTCCATTACCTTCTTTTGTTTCCCCAACCATTTTTCCTCCAAATCCTCCTTCTTTTTAATTAGTCCCCCTTTTATTTTGTGCATTTTTCTCTCCCCCATCATCCATGACAAAATATTAATGACCTCAATATTATGTGGGTCTTATGTAAGTAATGTCAGACACTGTGAGGTCATAAATGCAATGGTCAGTCTCTGGAAGACAGCATTTCAAAGCACTCCTCCCCATCCTCTGGCTCCTCTATTTTTCCCACCATCCCTTTTAGACTTTTCCCTGAGCCTTGGTTCACATGATAGAGATGTTTCACTTAGTACTGAGCACTCAACCATCATTTTCAGTACTTTGATGAGTTTTGGGTCTTCCCAATGGTCACCACTATCCACAAAGAGAAGTTTCTCTGACCAAAGATGAGAGCAATCTATAGGCATAAACATTTAGAGGGTAACTGGATGGGCACAACATATCCATTTAGCCAAACAACAGTAGTAGCTTCCCACTAGAATATATGACCTTCTCAGTAACAGCCTTGTGGCCTGAAATTTAAAAAGAAATGTTTTATTTATTTATTTATTTGAGAGGGAGAAAGAGGCAGAGAGTGAGAGGCAGAGAGAGAAGGAGACAGAATGGGCATGTCAGGGCCTCCAACCACTGCAAACAAACTCCAGATGCATGCGCCCCCTTGTGCATCTGGCTTACATGGGACCTGGAGAATAGATCCAGGATCCTTTGGCTTTGCAGGCAAATGCCTTAACTGCTAAGCCATCTCTCCAGCCCCTGAAGTTTTTTTTAGTTGGGAGGTTTTTATATATATATATAATGGCTTTAATGTCATTGCTTGCTATAGGTCAGCTTAAGTGGTTTGTCTTGTCTTGGCTTATTTTGGTAGGCCACATACATCCAGAAATTCATCCATTTCTTTCAGATTTTCTAATTTAATGGAGTATATGATTTTTAAGGTATGTTTTTAAACTTTCCTGAATTTCATTGGTATCTGTTGTATTGACCTTCCTTTTCATCTCTAATTTTATTAATTTGAGTATTTTCTGTCTTTATTTTGGGTAGTTTTGCTAAGGATTTATTCTGTCAAACAGCCAACTGCTTGTTTCATTAAATCTGGGATTTTTTTTTATTTTTGGTTTTTATTTTATTAATTTATTTCTGCCTACTGGTGTTTGGTTTGGCTTGTTCTTAGTTTTCAAGGCCCTTAGGTGGATCATTAAGTTATTTATTTTAGATCTGTCTAATTTCTTAACATAGACACTTAGGAATATGTTTTCCTCTGAAGACTGCCTTCGTCATATTCCATAGGTTTTGGTTTTATTTTCTTGCTGTGTTTTCAATATCATTTGATTCTGGGATTTTTTTTTTAATTTCTTCCTTGATTTCTTCAATGACACATTCATCATTCAATAGTGTATTGTTTAAAATTCATAAGTTTGTTCATGTTCTATAGACTTTCTTGCTCTTGATAAATAGTTTTATTCCAAGCCGGGCGTGGTGGCACACGCCTTTAATCCCAGCACTCGGGAGGCAGAGGTAGGAGGATCACCGTGAGTTCGAGGCCACCCTGAGAATACAGAGTGAATTCCAGGTCAGCCTGGACTAGAGTGAAACTCTACCTCCAAAAACCAAAAAAAAAAAAAAAAAAAAAAAAAAAATAGTTTTATTCCATTGTGATCAGATAGAATACAAAGGAATTATTTCAATTTTCCTGCTTGTGGTGGCTTGAACTAGTGTCCCCCATAAAGTTATGTGTTTTGAAAGCTAGGTCCCCAGATGGTGGCAATTTGGGAGTTGGAGCTTCTTGGAGGTGTGTTTTGGGGAGCAGGCTTATGGGTGTAACATGCAGCTTCCCCTTGCCAATGTTTGCAACACTCTCCTGCTGATGTCCAGCCTCTACTCAGGCCAAGTTTTCTCCTGCCATAATGAAGATTCCTCCCAAGTCTGTAAACCAAAATAAACCCTTTTCTCCCGTCAGCTGTTTTTGGTCAGGTACTATCAATCAGCAATGTGAAGGCAACTGAAGCAGAATAGGTGCGTGTCCAAGTGAAGACTCTCACCAGAAAGCAGCACCAGCCTCCAGTGGGGAGGGAGGGGCTCTTTCCTCTCAGAGCTTCCTTACATAAAGCCCCTTTCTGGGAGGGCCACCCACTGTTGGGGAAGGACTCACTCTGGAGGAAGGACTTCCTCCTTGTGTCAATCCTTCCTGGAAGCAACCTCAGAGCCTCACTCATAAGATCAAGTTGACAACAGCACTTAACCATCACCCTGACTTTGTTAAGATTTGCTTTGGGTTTAATAGATGATATATTTTAGAGAAAGATCCATGTGCTCTTGAAAAGAATGTGTGTTTTGCAGCATTTGGTTGAAATGTTCTGTAGATGTCTGTTAAGTCCATTTGTTCTATGCTGTCATTGAATCTAGATGCTTTTCTGTTTAGTTTTTTTGTTAGAATGACCTATCAGTTGGTGAAAGTGGGGTGCTGAAGTTACTCACTACCATTGTGCTTGGGTTAATCTGTGACTTTACAGCTAGTAGTGGTTTCTATGCTTTTCTTAATTTTTTTAGATTAATTACAGCCATATTTAGTATGGATAAATGAAGTTGGATGTGCCCACATTTTGGTGCACGTTGATTAGATTATTCCCTTAAATCAGTATAAAGTGACCTTCTTTATCTCTTTTGACTAATGTTGGTATGAAGTCTATCCCATTAAGTATTAGAACAGCCACATCTGTTTGTTCCCAGGCCCATTTGCTTGAAATTCTCTTTTCCATCCTTTCAGCCTAAGATATCATCTCTCTTTTATGGAGAGGTGCATTTCTTGGAGGCAATCTTTTTTTTTTTTTTTTTTAATTTGAGAGAGACAGAGCAAGAGAGAGAGAGAGAGAATGGGTGCACCAGCCTCTCAGCCACTGTGAACAAACTCCAGACACGTGCACCCCCTTGTGTGCATGTGCGACATTGCATGCTTGCGTCACACTGGCGTCTGGCTAGACATGGAACCTGGAGAATTGAACAGGAGTTCTTAGGCTTCACAGGCAGGCACCTTAACTGCTAAGCCATCTCTCCAGCCCAAATTGAGACCATTTTTATCCAGAACTACTACTGAAGTTTGCATTAATTCCCATCACTCATGCTGATTTTGTAATGCATGCAATGCATGTAATGCAGGTTTTTCTATTCCTGTCCTGCTTTAACTTTCATCCAAGCATGGTTTGTTCTTCCCTGTGACCACATGTGCATATGCTTTTCCTTCCCTACAGTCTGAAGGATTTCTTCAAGTATTTTTCCCTAGAGCTAGTTTAATGGTCATGAATTCCTTCACCCTGTTTTGTTTTAATCATGTAAATTTATTTTCTCTCTTTCAATTATGATAGCTAGCTTTGCTTGCACAGTAGCCTAGGTTGGTAGTAATTTTCTTTCAAACCTGAAACACATAATTCCCAGCTCTCTTGGCTGTTAGTTTCCGTTAAGACATCTTGTTATTCTGGTAGGCCTGCTTTATAAGTGATTTGGTACTTCTCTCTTACTGCTTTGAATATATTTTATTTGGTCTGTATATTTAGTAGTTTAACTGTAATATAACAAGAGAAGTTTATTTTCTGGTCTTGTCTTTTTGGTGTTCTAACTGCCTCCTGTGTCTATACTGGCATCTCTTTCCCTAATTTGGGGAAATTTTCTTCTATGATTTTCTGTAAAATACTTACTATGTCTTTATATTGAAATTCTTCTCCTTTCCTAAGCCAAAAATTCGTAGATTTGATCTTTTCATAGTGTGCCAAATGTCTTGAAATCCCACTTATAGCTTCTTATTATTTTTCTCCTTGTTGAAATGTTCCAAATTTTCCACCATATTGTCAAGCTTGGGTAGTCTGTCCTCAATACATTCTTTTGGTGAAGAGGTCTACAGAGATTTTTTTTTTAATTTGATTTACTATGTTTTCCATTTCCAATATTTCATATTATTTTGCTATTAATATTTCTATTTTCTTTTTTAAATATCTTATTTTTTTTTTTTTACTTGAGAGAAAGAGGAAGAGGCAGAGAGAATGGGAGCTCCAGGGCCTCCAGCCACTGCAAACAAATTCCAGATGCATGCACCCCTTTGTGCATCTGGCCTACACGGGTCCTGGGGAATTAAACTGGGGTCCTTAGGCTTCGCAGGCAAATGCCTTAACCACTAAGCCATTTTCCCAGCCCATATTTCTATTTTCTTACTCATATCTCATATCAAACTCATTATTGTGTTCAATTATTTCCTGTACTTTATTTGGACTCCTTTAAGAGTTTATTTTCTTCTTTGATTCTTTGGTTTTTTTTTTTTTTTTTTTTTAACATACTTCAAATCACTCTTGATTTCTCTGTCATTTAATATAATTCACTCTTGTTGGAGGCCAACTTTTGTAGCAGTTATATTGCCTTAATAGTTTTGGTGTTTCTTATATCACTACACTGGGATTTTTGCAGCTTGGATTATTTCATTGCTTAGATATTCTGTTCAGTTTATCAGCCATATTCTTAGGTGTAGTGAAGCAGTTGTTTCCTCAGCCTAGGAGTCAAGGTACCTGATATAGCCTCTGTATTACTCCAGCAGTAAAATACTAACAGCACGAGTAACTAGAGCTGGTGGATATGTCATAGTAGCAAATCAACAACAATGGTCCCATTTACTTCACTAACTGTTGGTGGATAAATGAGCAAGCCTGGTATAGAGTATGCTAGGATTTTCATTACTTAGAAGTGAGAGGGTTACAGGGTAAGTTATTATGGGGACTAGTGTTAACTTTGAAAAATGATGGAGGTGACAGAAGTATCTTGGAAAGTTGGGGTAGTGTTAGGTTCCACAGATTGTGGAGGTTGTGTAGCCTATGGAAGGTTGTAGCTATGAAAAATAAAGAGGAAAAGACAAAGAGAAAAGAGTATGGTAAGGAGATCAGAGAGAGGGAAATTATATGAGTTGTGTGTGCAAAGAGTAGTAAAGAGATGACCTAGTACACTGGGTGAAGAAAAATATATAATAAACTTAAAATCTGACTGAAAAATATACAAACACAACAAAGCCATCACAGAAGTGAAGATTTTTTTTAACATATTTGCTTTATTTATTTGAGAGAAAAAGAGAGAGGCAGATAAAAGAGAGAGAGAGAGAGAATGGGCAAACCAGGGCCTCTAGCCATTGCAAAGGAACACCAAAATCATGCATCACCTTGTGCATCTGGCTTATGTGGGTACTGGGGAATTGAACCTGGGTTCTTAGGCTTCGTAGGCAAGTGCCTTAATCACTAAGCCATTAATGCAGCCCAAGTGTGAAGATTTTTTAAAAAGGCACTAAAAGATGAAAAAATAGAGATGACAAACATTAGTCCTAACATACAAATGTTTTTTCCAAAAGTTGCCAGGTGTGGTGGTGCACGCCTTTAATCCCAGCACTCAGGAGGCAGAGGTAGGAAGATCACTGTGAGTTTGAGGACACCCTGACACTACATAGTTAATTCCAGGTCAGCCTGGGACTAGAGTGAAACCGTACCTCGAAAAACCAAAAAAAAAAAAAAAAAAAGTCAAAGGATACTAAACATACAATCTGAAAAGTCAATATTTCTGCCTTGGTGGGATGGGTTTTGAATTCTTTCCCTCTCTATAGTGTTTCCTTTGGCAACTTGCCCTGATATGGGAGGTGTAATTAGCACTTCCATTTCAAACCCAGATAACTACATTTGGTTATGTGTGTTGCTCCAGCGGCAACCAGCCCAGGTCCCTTTTGGGGGTGAGTTTCTAACTCACTGTGCTGGGTGGTGAAGATAGACCCCGTGCCCTCTCCACTTGGCTTGTCTCAGCTGACTGATCAATGGCTCTGAATGCTGGGGGGGGGGGGGGAGCTTTTAGTGTCCTAGAGTTGCTGGTGTCCTGGTGTTGGTTGAGGGGAGGAGCAAGCTTTGCTGCTGTTCTGGCTGTCTTTACGTTTTTCTGCTTTTGCTATGCTGCTGGAGTGGAGAAGAGACCCTTTCCCACAACCTCCATGGTGGTGGCAGCAGCAGCGCAGTTTTAAGTTAGGAGAAGCCCTTCCCAGAGGCTGTCTGGAGCTGATCCACACTGATTGGCAGCAGCTGCCTACTTCTCCACAGAGAGCTCACCTGGCTTAACAAATTCCTTTACAGATCTTGTCTCTTGCCAAAAAACAAACATATCATGGGTTATCTTGGCTCTTCCCACCCCCCACCCCATCCAGGTTTGGTTGGCAAAGCTCCATCTTACCCAGAAGTGAGAAAGCAGTTTTGCTAATGCACCAAAATGTGCCTCCAATATATTCAACAGTATTTTGAATCACATTTTACTGATTTGCAAATATGTAGTTTCTAGATTATTTTCTCAATTAAGAAAAAACCCCAGAAGATTCTTTTACAGATTGGCTTTTCTTTCTTTTTTGTTTCTTTGTGTGTGTGTGTGTGTGTGTGTGTGTGTGTGCAGTTGTGCACATGCCACAGCAAGCATGTAGGAAGTCAGAGGACAACCTCTGGTGATGGTCCTCATCTTCTACTTAACACAGGTTCTCGGGCTGGAAAGATGGCTTAGCAGTTAAGGTGTCTGCCTGCCAAGCCTAAGAATGTTCCAGGTCCCACATTTAGTCAGACACGAAGTGATGCAAGGGTACAATGCCACACTTGCCCACAAGGGGGTGCACACATCTGGAGTTCTTTCACGGCAGCTGAGAGGCTGCTGGCACACTCATTCTCTCTCTCTGCCTCTTCCTCTCTGTCTCTCTCTGTGTCTCTCTCAAACGATAATAATAATAATAATAATAATAATAATAATAATAATAAAGACAGGTTCTCTTATTTGCCTCTGCTTACATCAGACTAGTTGGCCTGCAAGTTTCCAGGGATTCCCTTGTCTCTGCCTTCTGTGTTGCTGTAGGAGAGCTGGGATTGGAGGTAGAATTACTATTGTGGCTATCTTCACATGGGTTCTGAGGATCCAACCTCAGGCCCTCATGCTGATACAGCAAGCCCTTTACCCATTGACCTATCTCCCCAGCCTCCATTGTCTTTTTTTTTTTTTTAAGTGTATTAAGTAAATTCCTAAAAGTAGAATTTCTTAAAAACTAAGTTCTGTATTCCAATTTATTCTAACTTTTATGTGGTATATCATTTAGACAAGGTGAAAGATTTTTGATTTTGTTCATCTTAAGAAGAAAAACAAAACTGGGACTGGAGATGTGGCTCAGTGGATAAAGTATTTGCTGTTCAAGTATAAGGACATGAGTTTGAAGCCCCAGTATACATGTAAATACCAGATGGGCATGGAGGCCTACCTATAATCCCAGTGCTTAGAAAGCAAAGACAGGGGACACTTGAGGTAAGTAAGACTAGCTAGACCAGCTCAAGGCTCAAGTAAGAGACTCTACCTCTGTAAATAAAGAGAAGAGTAATGGAGAAAGACAGGCAATGTCAACCTGTGGTATCCACATGCTCTCATATGTGTACACATGATGCACATGTATGTGCCTATATGCACGAGCGTGCACGCACACACACACACACACACACACAAAGACAAACTTTAAAATTATCAGTAATTTCCTGCAACCCAGTGTGCTGGCCCAGCTGCCTTGATTAAATTCATGTTCAAGGTGGATTCTGTCACCTGGGGGAGGGTCCACTGCAATTTTCTTAGCACTCCAAGATGAAACAAAACTATCAATGGGAGCACCTCCAGTGTGGATGGACCATGGAGAGAGTTCATTGAGAAATATTATCACTTAAAAAATTGATACCTGATCCTGAACTTTTTGTGATGAAGGCTCTCTATCAAGATGTTAGCCAGACTGCACACACGAGTGCTCAACAAAGGAAATGTCCACCTCTCCAAGATTTATGTGGCATGACTGGACCTAAACCTCAAAGTGGAATCACTGTAGATTTCTCTTGATAAAACAACTCACTCTTGTATATCATCTAAGTGGTCTGTAAGCCATGTATAAGTTTACCAGACCTCAATGTTATAGAATGGAAGCCAATTTTTACAATCTTGCTTTCATTAAATGCAAAATGTTCATTCTATTGGGAAAAACTCAACTACTTTTGCCAGTATTTGCAGCCAGACCAAACCTCCTGTACATCAGCACGGCATGATAGATTGAAATTACTCCTCCAGTCGCCGGGGTTAGGGGGAGGTTGTGGGGACTGTGTCCTTACAAAGAACAAAGTAGCTGACGTAAGTCTGAGTAGATGTTAAAGGTGGACAAACCTAGAGTTCCTCTACAAACCATACCAAACGAGTTTCCACAAGGCCAGAGCCTGTGACAATGATGTGTCTGGGTGAAGGGGATCAGAGATGCCCTTGGCCTTTGTCATTTCTGCCTCCTCATCTCTGTCTCCAATGGCATCAGTGGCAGGAGATCCTATCACCGCGGGGCTGTCCCAGATGGTTGTGCTCCCTGGCGGATGTTGCACTGGGAGTCTGACAGAATAGACAGACGTTCCATAAGTCCCTTTAACTTAACCATAAATAGGCATCATTCTTCCACAGAGTACTGTACTGTTAGTAAATGAACAGACAGAAATCTAGTAGATTAAAAAGCAGGCAAAAATTATGATCTGGCCCAGAGAGGATCCCACTGAAAATTAGACATTGCTCTTAAATACCTGTTGGAAATGAGGCAATAAGCATACAGAAAGTTGCAGAAGTAATGGAAAGTGACATTAGCTGGGGAAGAATTGACATGAATGATTTGATTTAGATGGGTTTTTCTCATTTATCCTCCTCTCTGTGTATACTAAGCATGGTTAGTGGTGTATGCACCTGTGTGTGCACACTCAAGCACATGTGCAGAGGTCAGAGGAGAATGTCAGGTGTCCTCCTTTATTATTAATCCATGAGTCTCCTTGTGACAGAGTCTCTCACTGAACCTGGAGCTGCGGTTCTTGATCTGATAGAATGACTAGTGAGCCCTTGCAATTTTCCTATCTCTGACCCCACGGGACCAGGGTTATAAGTATGCATGGCTATTTCCAGCTGTTTATGTTGATGCTAAAGTTCAAACCCATGCCCACTCAGGCCCTCTCAGGCTCTTATGCTTGTGAACTAAGTGTTTTTACATGCTAGCTGTCTCCTCAGCCCTCAATTAACCTTTTAACAGACATTTTTGAATAGCAATGTACAGACTCTTGTATATACAGGTACTCAGAGATTCCCCGCCACAAATAGTTCAGGCCATGTTTTCTGTTTCAAACAGCTTCCCTTGCAACTACTAGAGCATAAACAAGAAAGGGGGGGAGAGGGAGAAGGAGGGAGAGAAAGAGGGAGAGAGGGAGAATGGGCTTGCCAGGGCATTTTACTGTTGCAAATGAACTCCAAACACATGTACCATTTTGTGCATCTGGCTTTATGTGAGTCCTTGGAAATTAAGCCTAGATTAGCAGGCTTTACAAGCAAGTTCCTTTAATCATTTAGCCATCTTCCTAGCCCAAACTTTTATTTTGAGACACAGAGAGTGAGGCAGAGAGAAACAGAGACAGAGAGGAAGAGGCAGAGAGAGAGAGAGGGAGGGAGAGAGAGAGAAAATGGGCACACCAGGGCCATTTCAGCTGCAGTGAAAAACTCCAGATGTGTGTGCCCCCTTGTGGGCAAGCATGGCATTGCACGCTTGCGTCACTTGCATCTGGCTAAATGTGGGACCTGGAGCGTTCTTAGGCTTGGCAGGCAGGTGCCTTAAGTGCTAAGCCATCTCTCCAGCCCTAGCCCAAACTTTTTGTGTGTGGAGCGGGAGGGCGTGGTGTGCATCTATGTTTGTGGAGGGCAGAGGACAAACTTGGATGTCATCTTGAGGAATATCTTCCAACTCTTTTGGAGACTAGGGCTCTCACTGAACCTAGAGCTCACCTATTAGGCTAGATTAGTATATTAGTCAGTGTTCTCCAGAGGAACAGAACGATAGAGTGAATTATATTAAAGAGGGAATTTATTGTATTAGCTTAGGGCAGTCCAATAGCAGTTGCAGGCCCAAGAATCAAGGAAACTGGTAGCTTCTGAGTCCACATGGCTAGATGCCTCAGCAGTTACAACCCAGCACTGAAGGCCTAGAGGCTTTCTGAGGAGCCCCTGGTCTTCAGTCCACTCAGGTCTTCACTTGACGCTGGTCTTCAGTCCATGCTGGAATGCAGCAAGGGGCTCCCAACAGCCAAGTGGAAGGAAGGGGCTCTTTTCATCCACAGCTTCCTTACAGAAAGACCCCAATCTGAGAGGGGCCACCCACTCTGAGGGAAGGGCTCACTCTGGGGAAAGGACTTTCTCCTTCAGTTAATCCTTCCTGGAAGCAACCTCAGAGACCCACCCAAAAGGAATGGACTACTAAACAAATCAAGTTGGCAACAACTTCACCATCACAACTAGCTAGCCAGCAATCCAGGGATCCTCATGTCTCTGCCTTCCTAGTGCCAGGATTACTGGCGCATGTTGCCATACCTGCATTTACATGGGTGCTGGAGATCCAGACTCAGGTCCCTGTGCTTGCATGGCAAGTATTTTACCTACTGAATGATCTCCCAGGACCACTACTTAAACTGTGTGCATGAATGCTTGTGTGTACACATGATCATGTGAGGGGAGACACACATATATAGATGAGCACACGTGTGTGTGGAGCCCAGAGGTTGATGGCAGGTGTCTTCCTCGATCACTCTCTACTTTGTTTACTAAGGTGGAATATCTCAGTTGAACCAAGAGCTCACCCATTCTGCTGCTTTAGCTAGCCAGCTTGCTTTAGGGATCCTCTGTCCCTGATTCCTGAGCACTGGGATTATAGGCAGGCTGTCATGCCCACCTGGCATTTAAATGAGCCCCAGGAATCTGAACTCCAGTCCCCGTGCTTGCTGACTGAGTTATCTACTTTGCCCTTCTTTTTGAAATTTTAAAAAATATTTTATTTTTATTTATTTATTTGAGAGAGAGAGAGAGTCAGATGTACAGATAGAGAGAGAGAAAGAGAGAGAGAGAGAATGGGCATGCCAGGGCCTCCAGCCACAGCAAATGAACTCCAGATGCATGTGCTACCTTGTGTATCTGGATTACGTGGTCCTGGAGAATTGAACTGTGGTCCTTTGGCTTTGCAAGCATGTGCCTTAACCACTAAGCCATGTCTCCAGCCCCTTTCTGATTTTTAAAAAATATTTTATTTTTATTTATTTGAGAGAGAAAGAGGCAGAGAGAGAATAGTTGTGCCAGGGCATCCATCCACCACAAACGAACTCCAGCCACATGTGCCACCTTGTGCATCTAGCTTATGTGGGTCCTGGGGAATTGAACATGGGTCCTTTGGCTTTTCAGGCAAGCACCTTAACCACTAAACCATCTCCCCAGCCTTTTTTGTATTGTTATTATACATGCATGTACCTCTTTTTAAGTCAACAAGTACATTTATGGGAAAAAATGGGTTAATATAATTATCTTCATTTTAAAAATCTATATGTTAAAATCACAATGTTCTAGAAGTTTGTTTCTAAAAGTGGAGATATCTTGTTATCTTTTTTTTGTTTGTTTTTGTTTTTTTCATTTTTCGGTTTTTCAAGTAGGGTCTCACTCTAGCCCAGGCTGACCTGGAATTCACTATGTAGTCTCAGGGTGGCCTTGAACTCATGGTGATCCTCCTACCTTTGCCTCCTGAGTGCTGGGATTAAAGGCGTGTGCCACCACGCCCGGCTATCTTGTTATCTTTTGAACAAATTTTGGGTACAATGATCAACATGGATCCTTTGGATACATGAATAAAATCTTACACAAATCTGTATTCACTACACATTCAATTCAGATGTTTCCTAAAGAAAGTTTACTTTTTGGCTTAGTAATCAGGGTTTAATTATCTTTATTTGTTCCTGCACTTTGTAATGGGCTTAAAATTATTTCAAAATTCATGATTTTTCCCCTTGTTGTGTGCATGTGTATGTGTTTGTACATGCATGTGTAGGCTAGAGATCAACATTAGGTGTCTTCCTCAATTGCTCTTCCATCTTATTTTTTGGGAAGGGGGTGTAATTTTTTAAATTTTTAATTGAGAATTTTAATACACTAACACATTGCAAGTTGGTCATATTCCTATCATATAATGCCTTCATGGCCTGTCTCCCACATCCCATTTCCACTGAGGGTTCTCCTCAGTGGGTTATCAGTAGTCCCTGTCTAGTCATGGATGCACCAGTCAGTTCCATTGTGGAGGACGATGCCTCCCAGTACACCTTCCCACCCCCTCTTCTACAATGTTCCCAGAGCCTTGGAGGGGGTGTTGAACATTTACTTTAGTGTTAAGCTCTTGGCAGCCTCTTATTTTCTGCTTTGATGAGTTTTGAGTCCCTTCAGTGTCTACTGCCATCAGCCTGGAGAAGATTTTCTGGCTAGCTGTGAGAGCAGCTCTTGTATTTAATCCACCACTTCCTCTGTAATGTTTCCTAGGATAGGGTGTAATTTTTTTAAAAAAATTATTTGAGTGAAACATACAGAAAGAGACAGAGAGAGAGAGAGAGAGAGAGAGAGAGCGCATGGGTGCACCAGGGCCTCCTGCCACTGCAAACAAACTCCAGATGCACGTATCACTTTGTGCATCCGACTTTACATGGGTACTGATGAATCAAACTTGGGCTATCAGGCTTTGTAAGCATGCACCTTTAACTGCTGAGCCATCTCTCCAGCCTTGAGGGTGTAATTTTTAATAGGATTCATAGACATAGAAGAAATTCTTCAAACTTTGAATTTAGAATGAAAAAGATTTTGCTTTGTGGGAGATGTGAATGTATGTATGTTGTCCAAATAGATATGTCTGATCCCCTACATACCTAAACTCAGCCTTTGTTGAAAAGGAACTGAGCAAAGTTTCTCCCATCCTGTTCTAAGACATTATGCTAATGCCAACATGTGGTGCTGGATTAATTGAAATGTTCTGAATGCAGGGAACTATATCACTGTTTACTGTAATTTCTTGTCTGGGCCACAGACTAGAAAAGCTTGGGTTAGGAGGGAAAAAAGGGAAAAGAAGATAGAGTCATGTTCTTCAATGATACAGCCACTGCTAAGTTGCCCTTATTCCAGTAAATAACTCCTTACCCATCCTCCTGCAGGCCTCCCTGATTTAATTCAATGCATTACCAAAAGAACAAAAAGATACGAAAGTAGGGAGGGGATTGGCTAGGAAAAAGAAGGATTTTAGTGGGAGCCAGCAGATAAGAGGGGGTACTGGGAGATGAATAGAATCAAAATATATTAAACACTTTATGAAATTGTCAAAAACAAAATAAAAATAAAATTCAAAATAAAGGAATCAAAAAACTAAAATAACTGATTATATCAAAGCAAAACAAAAGGTAAGAGTTTTCTGTCTATGGGATTGAAGGCATGGTCCTGAACCCCAGGTGAGGGGATTAGTCAAGGATGTGCTTTTTGGTTATTGGTAAATATTGCACTTAGCTTCACATTGCTGGCACAAAGCATCTGACCAAGCAGCTTATGGAAGGAAAGGGTTATTTGTCTTACAGGCTCAAGGGGAAACTCATTGATGGCAGGGGAAAATGTGGCATGAGCAGAGGGTGGACATCACCTCCTGGCCAATAGCAGATGGACAACAGCAGCAGGAGAGTGTGCCAAACACTGGCAAGGGGAAGCCGAGTTTATAGGAGATACCTAGTTCAAACCACCACAGTAAGCAACTTGCTTATCTTTTCTGCTTTCATGTGTAATAGCTTAGTCTCCCACTTTCTTTTTTAAAGGTCTTTTCCACTTTGCCCACCAGGACTGTTTGTCATGATAAGCCACGGAATTAAACTTGGCAAAGGAAATAGTCCCATTTCCTCTACTTTTCAGTCTCTCTCTAGCCATGCTTTTAATTCCTAACTCCCACAATCCCTATCAAGGAAGGCATACAACATCTGGCCCAGAGAACTGCAGGAGACAGAGCAGAACAGAAAAGGACCAAAGCTGTACTTGGGTCTGGGATAGACAGAGGGCTTGGAGTACCTGTCATCTTGATGACATTAGCAATGGTACTTCCTGGATGGTAGCTGTGTGTGTGTGTGTGTGTGTGTGTGTGTGTGTGTGTGTTTGCATGTGGAGACCCCAAATCAACATCAACTGTCATTCTCACGGGCTCTCCACCAGTCTTGCACTGAACCTACAGCCCACCAATATTGCTGGACTATCTAGCCAGTAAGCCCTAGGGATCCTCCTGTGTCCACCTCCTCAGTGTTGAGATTAAAGGCATACACTGCCAGACCTAAGTTTTATATGGGTGCTGGGGATCTGAACTCAGGTCTTTATGCTTGCATAGCATACACATTACCCACTGAGCCATCTCCCCAGATTCTCAGGTGCTAGGTTTTAATAAGCATAAGCCAGGGACATATTTGGAGCTAATTTACCAGCACCTGACAGAAGTATGTCATATGTTAAGTAGTCATCATCACCATCAAATGTCAGCAGGTGATTCATGGGGGGAAATAAAAACAATTTTTAAAAGCCACAAGTGGAACACATTAATTTTCAAAAAGAAATTTTGCCAAGCAGCACCTGAATTTTCTAATGGAGTTGGAGACACTTCTCCTAAGCAAGAAATGAGAATGGTGCTACAAGTAAAATGTGACTACAAACACATCGAACTCAAAATTTATGGCTCCTGGAATGTCTATGCAAAGTCCCAATCTCAATATGAGTTTAAAGAAGTGACAAAAAGATTATATCTTTTATGACTAAACATTTATAACAGTGTATATTTTAATTCTTATCTTTTTGTGACTCTTTCCATACAGCTTTGCTTTTATTGGACCACCAGCAGCAAATTCCTGCAATTTTATGACCATGTGACATTGCTGTCATTGCATTCAGCACAGGCACCACTCCATCTGTTAGTAAAGAGACTAAAAGTCTTCTCTTATGAGTCATGACCATACAATTGCCAAAACCAACTCAACCAGAGCCAAGTATGACAGGCCACCAGGAGACCTTTAGCAACTTACAGTGTTTGTACTGGGACAGGGGATAGAAAAGAGGAGGGAAGAAGAGAAAGGAGGGAGGACAGGGAGAAAGGGAGAGAGGATGGAAACAGAAAAAGGAGAAAGGAGACAGAAAGAGAGAGATGGACAGAGAAGGGAGAGAAAAAGAGTGAAGAGAAGAGAAGAGAGGGGGAAAGAGAGAGAGAGACTAGAGGAAGGGAAAAAAGAGACAGGGGGAGGAGCGAGAAGGAGACCAAGAGGCGAGAGATGAAAGAAAGAGGAGAAAGGAAGGAAGAGGAAAGGTAGAGAGAGGGAGAGGAAAGAGATGAAAGAGAAGAGAGAGGCAGGGAGAAAGAGAGGAAAGACAGAGAGAGGGAAGAAGAAGAGAAGAAGAGAAATTTTCATGACTTTTTATTATCTTTTTCTTCTTTTTGTTTTTTTGCTAGCAAGCTTAGAAATAATCTCCCCAATTTTGAAGTGTTGACTCTCTTATGATTTCTTCTCATATTTTTTGTCAGTATGGTCCAGACATGAGCAGGAGGACTTTCAGTGGCTGCCTCCTTTCCATCTCCACACTACAGATTATTCCAGGTCTTCTTGAACAGGAGTGTCTGGAATGAACAAAGCAGACGAGCAGCCATAGCTGGATTTTAATCAAGCCCAGGTCTTTATGTAATAGGCAGTAAGAAAGCCAGCAGTATTATTCTACATGTCATATAGATCTGGGATACTTGGTTCCAGTGAAGGCCCCAGATAGCATAAGAAAGAGGAGTGAAGGAGGTATGTTGCTATCCTCATCACACTGAGTTTAATAATAGAACTCATCGGCAGGACTTGTGAAGAAATAGAATATGTCAGGGGCTGGGACGATGGCTCAGTAGATAAAGAGCTTGACAAATGAGTTTGGATCCCCTAACCCATGTAAAGCCAGGCACTGTGGCATGTATCTTGAATCCTGGTGCACCTAAGCCACAAGAGAGGCAGACATGGGAGAATCTCCTGGAAGCTCACGGGTCAGCTAGGCTGGTGAACACAGCTTGAACAATGAGGGGCTCACCCCAGACAAGGTAGAAGATGAGTCCCTCCACACATGCACCATAGTACACAACACACACGGTATTTCATAAAATACAAATTTTAAGAAGAAATGAGGTAAATTCATTATGAAATATACAAGACGAAGCAGACTACCTAGTTTTATTTATATTGTCCCACTTGGGTGTTTTTGTAAAATTTTTTATTTATTTATTTATTTATTTTGGTTTTGTGAGGCAGGGTATCACTCTAGCTCAGGCTGACTTGGAATTCACTCTTTATTCTCAGGGTGGCCTCGAACTCATGGCCATCCTCCTACCTCTGCCTCCCAAGTGCTGGGATTAAAGGCACGTGCCACCACGCCCGGCCCACTTGGATCTTTGTACACTCATGAAGGATTGCTCCATTAAGGCTGTAGTTTTTTTACTTAAAATAGAGGAAAAGATGTTCTTAGAGTTATGGATTGAATGTGTTCCCCAAGAAAACCTTTGCTCCCAAAGCAACAGTATGGACAGGTGATGGGACTTTGAAGAGGCGAACCTGGTAAGAGGGACCAGTGTGTTCTCTTCAGGACAAGTTAGATGCCACAAGCAAGGCCACCCCCATGTCTCACCCCTTGCACAAGTACGGGTTTGCCTTTCTACTTTATATTACAGCATAATTGAGGCAGCATGAGACTCTTGCCAGATCTTGAATTTCCGGCCTCCAAAACCATGAGCCAAATAAACATTTTTCTCTCTCTCCCTCAATCTCTCTCTTGTAAATTACCCACCCTGATTATATCTGGTATAGCAGCAAAAAAAAAAAAAAAAAAAAAAAAATGGACTAAGATGCCAGACAGGTTTATTATCCACATTTTAAGTCCTAAATTCATATATGTGGCTAGTGGCTGCCACTAGTGACTGAGTACTTATTAATGGTTTGTAGCTACTTTATTGGATTATTGGATAACAAAGATATATAATATTTCCATTACTGTGGAGTTTTATTTTTCTCCTCCCTCCTTTCTTTCTTCCCTTCCTCCCTTCCTTCCTATTTTGACACAGGGGTTTTTTATGCCCTCAAACTTAAAATCCTTCTTGCTCACCTGCAAGGTGCTGGAGTTACAGGCATGTACAATCATGCCTGGCTTAAGATGTACTTTTTTAAATTACATTTTTAGTTAGCATACAAAGACATGGATTTCACTGGGAAGTCTCAATCCATGTATATCATTGTACTTTTTTTTAAATTTTAGTGTCTGGAATTTGATTGCAGTGGCTGAGGCCCTGGCACTCCAATTCTCTCTTTCTAAAATTTAAAAAAAAAGTATTTTATTTATTTTTGTTTATTTGAGAGAGAAAGAGACACAGACAGAGAGAGTGGGCACACTAGGACCTCCAGCCACTGCAAAGGAACTCCAGATGCATGTGCCATCTTGTGTATCTGGCTTACATGGGTACTGGGGAATTGAACCTGGGTTCTGTGGCTTCACAGGCAAGTGCCTTAGCTGCTAAACCATCTCTCCAGCCTCTCATTATGCTTTTCTTGTTTGGCTCCTACTGCCCTCCTCTACTCCCTCTCCTTCTTTGCTGGTCCCCTTCCTTCCCTCAAATAGTCCCTGTTGGTTTCATGATACATTAAATTAAATTACCTTTGCTTCATCCCCCTCCCCCTCCCTTTACACTTCTTCCACCCCTCTTAATAGTCCCCTTCTATTTTTCTCTTTATACATTTCTTAATACAAACATTTAAATCCAGATTCCACATGTGAGAGAAAACATGTGATACTTGTCCTGAGTCTGGCTTATGTCACTTCACATAATGATCTCCCATTCCATATTTTCCTGAAAATGTCATCATTTCATTCTTTTCCAGCTGAATAAACCATTGTGTATGTGCAACCACATTTATTTATCCATGCATCTATTGATGAACATCTAGACTAGTCCCATATATTGGCTGAGAGCATGTGTCTGAATAAGGCTGAGGATTCTTCAGGCTTATGCTGAGAAGGGGATAGCTGAATTGTTGGTACTTCTAGGTTTTGTATTTTGCTTTTGTTTTGTGAGGTAAGGTTTTGCTTTCTAGCCCAGGCTGGCCTGGAATTCACTATGTAGTCTCAGGGTGGCCTTGAACTCACAGTAATCCACTTACCTCTGCCTTCTGAGTGCTGGGATTAAAGGCATGTGCCACTACGCCCAGCAAGTTTTTATTTTTTTGAGGAAGCTTCACAATGATTTCCATAGTGGGTGCACCAGTTCACATTCCCACCAGCAGTGTGCAAGAACCATTGCCAGTATTTTTTGTCATAATTTTCTAGATGGTAGCCATTCTGACTGGGATGAGATATAATCTCAAAGCTACCTAATTTGCATTTCCCTCATAGGAAAGTTATTAAATATATTCTCAAATATTTATTGGTCATTTGTATTTCTTCCATTAAGAACTGTCTATTTAATTCATTAGCCCACTTATTGATTGGATAGTTTGTGGTTTTTTTTATATTAAAAAAACATTTTAGGTCTGGAGAGATTGCTCAGTGGTTAAGGCACTTCCATGCAAAGCCTAAGGACCCAGGTTCAGTTCTCCAGAACCCACAGAAAGCCAGATGCACAAAGTGGCACATGCATCTAGAGTTTGTTTGCAGAGGCTAGAGGCCCTGGCATGCCCATTCTCTCTTCTCTCCCTCCTCTGTCTCTACTTTAAATAAATAAATATACTTAAAAACATGTTATTGTTATTTTTATTTGCAAGGAGAGAGAAAGAAAGACAGAGGGAGAGAGAGAATGGATGCACCAGGGCCTCTTACCATTGCAAACAAATGAACTCCAGATACATGTTATAGAGTACAATCTTCTTACTGTGTTCTTGAATTCATCTTGAAAATATTTTGAGAATTTGCATCTACATTCATCAGGGACATTGGTCTACAGTTCTTTGTGTTGTTGTATCCTTATCTGGTTTTGGTATCAGGATAATACTGACATCATAGAATGAGTTTGGAAGCATCCTTTCCTTGTTTATCTTATGGACCAGTCTGAGAAGCATTTGTGTTAACTTGTAATTCTGAATTTGGCAGTGACTCCATCTAGAAATTATATCCATACCTATTCTTTCTCTCTCCCTCTCTTTCTCTCAAATAAAAATAAATTTTAAAATATTTTTAAAAGAAATATATATATTATTTGAGAGCAACACAGAGAGAGAGAAAGAGGCAGAGAGAGAGAGAGAATGGGCACACCAGGGCCTCCAGCCACAGCAAACGAACTCCAGATGCATGTGCCACCTTGTGCATCTGGCTTACGTGGGTACTGGGGAATCGAGTCTCAAACTGGGATCCTTAGGCTTCACAGGCAAGTGCTTAACCACTAAGCCATCTCTTCAGCCCAAGAAGTATACTTTATGGTAGTTGGATATAATATTCTATAGATTTCTGGCATGCCCACTTGATCTGTACTGTAGTTTAACTCTTCAGTTTGTTGATTTTTAATTTGGATGATCTGTCTAAAGATGAGAGAAGAATGTTGAATCACCCATTATTGACCCATTAGTGTTTGTTTCATGAATGCAGGAGCCCCAGCACCACATACATACATACATATATATAGTTGTTTTATCTTCTTAAAGATTATTAATATGTAATATCTTTCATTTTCTCTTACTAGTTTTGGCTTGAACTCTGTCAGATATGAGAATAGCTAGCCAACTTGTTCCATTATTCTTGGTAGGTTGATTTCTGTCCTTCGATTCCTAACTTTTGGTTATAGTTGTCAAGGAGGTGTATTTCTTTGATACAATAGTTGGATATTGTTTGTTTGTTTTTTAATCTAATCAGCTAATCTACATGTTTTTGCTAGTGAGTTTAAGTTATTTACATGTGAGGTTTTTGAGATTGGGCTGCTAATTGTCATTTAGTCCATTGTTTTCCTACTTAGCTGGGTTTTGTTTGCTCTTTTTTTCTTCATTATTGATGTTAGGAGTTTGCTGGTTGCCTGTGTGGGGCATAATGTATTCCACCCAACTATCATTTATCTATTTCTCTTATGAAAATGATGCTTTCCTGTGCTCTTTTGTTGAGACAGTTCTTAATGCTCTGTGTATAATATTTTTTATGCACTTTCTACAATGCTAGCTTGATAGTCATAAACTGCCTTAGTTTGTGCTTATCTTAAAATGTCTTTCTCTAACAATTAAAAAAGATAGCTTTGCTGGATATAATAATCTTGGTTGACAGCTATTTCCTTTCAGGATTTAAGATATAAAATTCCATGCTTTCTTAGCTTTTAGGACTAATGATGTTATTGTCTGATGTATTTCAATTTGTAGGTAAATTGGAGATTTTTCCCTTACAGCTTTTAAAATTGTTTCCTTTTCTGTGTGTTCTTGACATCTTGACTATAACATGTCAGGAAGAGACTCTTATCTCTGGCCAGTCTATTTGCTGTTCTAAATGCATCTTGTGTCTGATGGCTATTTTTTTTCTCTAGATTTTGGAAGTTTTCTGCTATAATTTCATTGAATAAATTCTCTATGTCTTTACTTTTTATTTTAGCTCCTTTTCTATCCTATAGATTCTTTGTCACTTGATGATATCTCAGAGTTCTTGGACATTCTGGTAATGCTCATTTATTTATTTTTATTTTTAAACTTAATTTATTTTTATTGACAATTTCCATAATTATAGACAATAAACCATAGTAATTCCCTCCCCCTTTCCCTTAACAACTCCACTCTCCATCATATTCCCTCCCCCCGCAATCATTCTTTTATTTTGATGTCATCATCTTTTCCTCCTATTATGATGGTCTTGTCTAGGTAGTGCCAGGCACTATGAGGTCATGGATATCCAGGCCATTTTGTGTGTGGAAGACTGCATTGTAAGGAGTCCTACCCTTCCTTTGGCTCTTATGTTCTATCTGCCACCTCTTCCACAATGGACCCTGAGCCTTGGAAGGTGTGATAGAGATTTTTTACTGCTGAGTACTGCTCTGTCACTTCTTCTCAGCACCATGGTGCCTTTTGAGCATCCCAGAGGTCACAACCATCTGAAAAAAGAAGCCTCTCTGACCAAAGTGAGAGTAGTATTAATATATGGATATGAAAATTAAAAGAAGTATTTACCAGGCAGTTTGGTGAATAGAATATATACATTTAGCCAGACACCAGCAGGCGTTATACCCTTAGGGCTCCTGACTTTCCTCACCAAAGGTTTTCAGTATCAGGCATGTATTCCCTCCCATGGAATGGGTCTCTAGTCCAATCAGAGAGCAGTTGGTTTCCCCCATAACAGACATGCCACTATTGCACCTGTTGGCTCATTTGGTCTGGCTGGCCAGATTTATGGCTTGTAGTGTCCACTATTGTTTACCACCACTGATGACTCCTCTCTGTCCCATGGAGCTGCATGCAGCATAGCTTATTCCAGCTTTCTGTCAGCTGGTCTACATGGAGGAAGTTTTCAGCTCAGATCCACTCCAGCAGGATTTCTCAATGACTTTGCAGGCCTAGCTTGTGGTGTCTTCAGCAATAAGGTCTCTCCATCTATTCCTGGTGGGAAACCAAGAGCCTTGGCAATGGCCTGTAACATTTTGGGGGCATCAGGGACCTCCCTGGCCAACAACTCACTGGAAGGGATCCCATCCCTGACACTAAAAATTTTCTAGTAACAATCTATGGCTTCTGGGTACACCACTGTTCAAAAAAGTAGGTTTCCATATTACTTATTCATATCCTCTTAGATTTTGTTTAATCCTCCACCCACCTCTCCTTATTCAATCTCTTCCCCTGACCTCACTTAGGCCTTTCCACCCCCATTAAGCTGTTCTTCTACTTACATGTACACAATACCATCTCCTTAAGTCCCCCTCTCTTCCCTCCTTTATATCTCCTTTCTAGCTTACTGGCCTCTGCTACTGAGTTTTATTCCAACTCACATATTTCTTTATTGATTTTTGATTATAATATTTCCTCATTATTGGTCTTCCATCTCTGCTATTCTTTCTTTGGCTTCTTTTGGTAATGTTATATTTTATATGATTTATTAAGGTTTTTAATTTCCAAAATTTTGATTTGATTTTTTTCAAAATCTCAGTTTCCTTAACTGAATTGTTTTTCTCCATGTTCCTTACTTTTTCACATATATTGCTGATTTTCTGGCCAATTTTGTCTACCTTCTCAGCTATGTGCCTGGTTCTCTCCAGGTACTACATTGATTTCTTTATTTCTGTCATCTACCTGAATTTTTTCTGTGCTATGTCAAACAAGCAAGGTTCAGAAGGATCTCTATGATCTCTCTCATGATTGAAGTCAGAAAGATTCAAACTCACAGTAGTATTAAGTAGACTAGACTACCAGGAGAAGAGGGGAGTGGGCAATGGGGAGATGTTGGTTAGAGGTACAAAGTTTTAGTTTTGTAATTTAATAGCTTCTAGTCATCTACTGATGAGCAAATGGTGATACTTAATACTGTATTGTGTACTTGAGAAGTCTAAGATGGTATTTTTTTTATTCATCACACATCCACAAAATGAAAAATGACAATGATGTGAGATGATGGGTCTGTTACTTAAATTAATTTTGGTGATTACTGAACTTTATATATGCATCTCAAAAAATCAAGTTGTATATCTTTAATATAAAAAATAAGATAGGGTTTTTAAAGTCCTTATTTAAAATAAATGTACTCTCTCTTACACTATAAAGTTCTTCAACAGGATTAAAAGAGAGAGTGGGGACAGAAAAGGAAAGATGGAGATGTATTTGCATGTACTGCACGCACATGGATGCGACAACCCCCAAGCAGAGGGGCCCATTACAGTCTGCATAGGCAATGGCGGGGCATCACCTCCTGTGCCAAGTGTATCAAAGATGCTTTTTCCCACATTCAGAGAGGCTGTGCAGATAGCCCACAACAACAACAACAGAAAAGATCTTTCTCATCAAATGAGGTGCTTCAAATGCTGACCTGAATTGGGCTCTCCCCTTTATTCTGCAATGCGATGGAAGCCATTGAAAATGCATTTCCAGCTGAACTGAGGCTCATTATGCAGTGACCCTGCCTAGGGACCTTTTGTTCAGCAGCAGAGGCAATGTGGGCATGCTGGCCAGAACATAACTGCCCACCTATTTCCCCGTGAAAGTCTTTTGAGTACATTTTGGCTCTAGCTAAACCATGGCAGCAGTCCAAGGTCAGCAGAACTCTATGGCTCCAGGGTCTGGTCCCATACATTCTATGCTGTGTTTATTTCATGCACACTGAAACCCACAGCTGACTTTGGTTGGTTCCATCAATGCTGTTTGGTTCTCTATTTGAATCAATTCTCCAACAATAATACATTGTATATTCTCTATATGAGCATGGTGTGTTTAAAAAAATAGCTCTTTTAAGGAAGATTCCCTGTGTCATTAATGCCATGAAAATTTTATACTGCCTTCAATATACATGCTTAAAGTTCATCACAGCAAGCACTTCTCTTTGCCAAGATCTAAACAACAGAAATCAAGTAATTGAACATGGAAGGGAGATTTAAAGGCTTAGAGGAGAGTTCTGCTGAGTGTGAACACCTAAGACATTGCATAGATGACAATACCTCCATAAGACTTAACTTTCCAATGAAGTAGTCTCTTCCGTTTCAAGACTGATTCTACTCTAGAAGATTCCTTGCAGTATGATGATCCCTAACTATGAACTAAGCAGACCCCTAATCATATACCCTTCAGACGTTAAGAGAATGGGGTTGGGAGCATAGCTCTACAAGGAGAGTGCTTGTCTTGCATTCACGAAGACCTGTGTTTGATCTCCAGAACTCACTTAAATGCTACTGGTGGTGGCATGCACCTCCTGTGCCTCCTCACTCTTGGGAGATGGATATAAGGTGATATCTGGGCTTTCTGGCCAGCCAGTGTAGCCTAATTGGTGAGCTCCATGCCAATGAGAAACTCTGTCTCAAAAAGAGATGGTCAAGATACCTAGGAAAGACACCCAAGATTGTCCTCTGGTTTCCACATGCATTTGGTGCACGTGCACTCACACACACTTATTCAAACATGCATCCCTACATGAACACATGCCACACATATACAAAAAAAGCTGAGAATTGTGAAATGTGGTTCACAGATGTTCACTCATAAATGATCATTTTGAAACAGGACAATGTGATCAGTGTGAAATCACATCATTTTTCTGAACGCAATTTCAAAAATGTTAATATCTGTTTTATATGTGAGATGTATGTGCATGTTCACGTGTGTGAGTGGGAACACGTGTGTGTCGTGGCATGTATGTGAAGGTCTGAGGCTATCATTGGGGGGGTCAGTCCTCAGCGTTCACCTTACCTGAGACAGGCTCCCTTGTTCTGGTTGTTGTTTACCACTGTGTTTGCCAGGCCAGCTGACCCACAAATTTCCAGAAAATTCTCCTGTCTCTGCTTCTCTTCTTGTCATACACTTTACCCACTGAACTTTCTCCACAGAACCTAATGTCTATCAATTGTTATGAAAAAAAAAGACAACATTTTATATGAGAACTGGAAAAAATGTGTTCACATTTACTGATCATTTTCATATGCCAGGAGCTAAACTAAATAATACTTCATAGACAATCTCATTTTAGCCTGGTAACAATCCCATGAATCAGTTGAGACTCTGGAGCCCTTCTGGGGACTCCAGAATCTTCTTAACTTCACCATGCCTTCCTGCGGACCCTGGCTAGGACACCTGGCTTGAAGATCCTAAAGAAGTACTATATTCTCAAAACTTTGAGGCTTTAAGAGCAATGAACTTCAACTCATACTGGAAGTAACAGGAACATTTATTATATTAAATATGAGAAGTCTAGAGGTATGTAGTCCAGGCACCATGCACATTGTGGTCACAAAGAAATAGGCTTACTCTTTCTTTTCTTTATTCTGGAGCTGTCCATACCCCAAAATCTTGCCACAATGTGGTTTCTGTGGAAATTGACTTGGCTTTTTTTATTGTTAAAAGTTCTCAAGCAGTACTGGAGAGATGGCTTAGCGGTTAAGGTGCTTGCCTGCAAAGCCTAAGAACTCATGTTCTAATCTCCAGGTCCCAAGTAAGCCATACGCATAGTGACACAAGCACACAATGTTGCACATGCACACAAGGGAGCACATGTGTCTGGAGTTTGTTTGTGCTGGCTGAAGGCCCTGGCATGCCCATTTTCTCCCCCTCTCTCTCAAATATTTTTTAAAGCACTTAAGCAAAGACAGACTGAGCATGTGGGGCAGGGGGGAGCTCAGAAACCTTCCCAGCATATACACTACAAACTGACCAGACCTGGAAATGTATTTAAACCATGAGCCTGGGAGTATGGTTCAGTGGTACAGCACTCACCTAGAATACATGAAGCCTTGAGTTTGATTCCTAGCACTGAGGGTGAGATGGAAGGAGGGAAGGAAGGAGTAAGACTGATTCTTTGCGTATGTGTATAGTATGAATACATATGTGTGTTCATGTGGAGGAGGACCTGTGGATGCTCATGCGTGTTTTCTCAGAGGTTGACATTGCTCTCTGCCTTATTTTTTAAATTTTTTATTTATATTTGAGAGAGGGAAAAGGACAGAGCAAGTGAGCAACAGAGAGAGAGAGACAGAGAGAGAAAGGACACACCAAGGCTTCCAGCCACTGCAACCAAACTCCACATGCATGCGCCCCCTTGTGCATCTGGCTTCCGTGGCTCCGGGAGAATCAAACCGAGGTCCTTTGGCTTTATAGGCAAGCGCATTAATCGCTAAGCCATCTCTCCGGCCCCTGCTCTCTACCTTATTTTTTAGACAGGGTTTCTCACTGAATCCAGAGCTCACTGATGATTCAGTTAGACTAGCGAGCCATTGAGCCTCAGGGATTTCCTGTCTCTGTCTCCCCAGTACTGGACTTATAGGGACACACTTGCACACCCAGCATTTAAAGTGGGTGTGGTGATCCAAACTCAGGTCCTCGTGCTTGCCAGGCAAGTACTTCACCCGCTCAGCCATCTTCCAGTCCTGAAGATTCTTGCTTCTACTTCTTACTGGTAGGTAGTACTGCTGTCAGAGAGGCTCCCAGACTCACTGCTAAGGACAGTGGTGTCATTCCAATGCAAAGGGAAAAGCACGTGTAACTCGGAGGTGTGCTTAAGGGAACCTGGATTTTCATACTGGCTTCTTTTATCCAAGCAACAAGCAGGTCTTTTATTCCTCCTTCCTGCCACCTTGTTCCCAGGCATCATAAAACATACAGGCTCTCCCTCAAGGCTTTTTCAACTGCTTCCAGAACTGTAAGTAACACCACTGTTTTTAAGACACCTTGCAGCAGCCAAGTTTAGCCTTCCTGGTGTGGGCTTTCCTTCACTTTCCATGTGGTTGAACATCTGACAACCATTTGGTGGGATAAGTGAAGGGATTAGAGAAAGTAACACAACCTGTTGTTGACTTTTCTGCTGAGCCATTGGAAATTCAGTTAGGCCACAAAAAGCATGCTGGTTCGAGCTTGAATATTAAAAATACAACTTCTGCACATGCCAGTTCCCATCTTGGAGGTCATAGATGGCTGTTGCCACAGGATTCCTACAAGAGGGTCCTCACTCACCTAAAATTTGCACAACGCCCCTTTGAAGTTGTTACAGTCTGCTTAGGTGGACCGGAGAGACGGCTTCAGTCAACAATGTCATTTCTGCTGTGCACTACCATACCTCTGTGCTACAGCCTGTAACCAGTCACAGAACAGAAGGCCAATTCTGCCAGGCCTAATGAGGCTTGGACCTGACTTCATGCATGCCATTCCACATGTGTGCCTGTACACACACATGCAATCACACATAAGTGCATGCATGTGGACACACACACACACATCACACACACACACACACACACACACACACACACCCTAAAAGAGATCATTACACTGGATCGTTGTAGTTTGTCATGCATGCCACTTCAGGCACTCTTGGTCCCTGCCAGTCCACTCCCTTCCTTCAGGATACCTGAGGAAATCAATAGTCCCTCCACAGTCACCTGCCAGCTCCCTATATAAACATCTTCCTATAATCACCTCACCCTCTGCAACTCAGAGAGCTCCCACCCACCTAGCAGAGCTCTAGGAGGATCTCTCATCAGGCCAGATGTCTGTGGAGACAGTGTTAAGACACTGGTTTCATGATCAGACAGACTGGAGTCTCACTGCAGTTGCATGTGTCCTTGGACAAGTCTTTGCATCCTGTGGAGCCTCTGTGTTGTCAAAGGACAAACTACAACGATCCAGTGTAATGATCTCTTTTAGGGTGTGTGTGTGTGTGATGTGTGTGTGTGTGTACACATGCATGCACTTATGTGTGATTGCATGTGTGTGTACAGGCACACATGTGGAATGGCATGCATGAAAGTCACACAAGTTGTTGATCCTCACCGTCCACCTTGTTTAAGGCAGAGTCTCTCGTTGTTCAGATCTCCATTCATGAGAGTAGCTGGCCCAGGAAATTCTCCTGTCTTTATCTCCTGTCTGGTCCTACAGGCCCTGGGATTAGTTCACTTTTATGTAAGTTCTTGCTGCTAGGTTTTCTTATTAGGATACAAGTCTATTTTCCTGCATTTTGCTTCTTTCTTCTCCTTCCTCCACACACACACATCCATAGGGTGAGAAATCTCTTAGAAGAAAGAAAACTCTGTATGAGTTTGTTTCTTTCTGGATGGGGTAATGGGGCTATGGCTGCCAAGGGAAGAAGATGTGTGTGCAGGAAACAGAAGATTGAGCTTGGCCCCTGTGAACCTGCTAGGGCTACAGTGAGTGAAGGCTTCTTAAGTCTTGGACTGCTTGAGCTGTTCACTAAAGATGCCAGAGAAAGACACCTGGCCATGCAGTGCCCAGAACAAGTTCAAACTGAGTTTGCAACCAGCCTGGTGTTGTAGTTGGCTTTGTGTTGCTGGGACAAAACACCCAAACAAAAGCAGCTGATTGATTTTGGCCTACAGTCTCAAGGGGAAGCTTCATGATGGCAGGGGACAGCATGGCATGAACAAAGTCTGGACATCACCTCTGCCACAGCAAGTGGAAAATAACATCAAGAGAGTAAGCTGATCTCTAGCAAAGGGGAACTTGCTGTATCACCTCTAAGCCCACCCCCAACAACACACCTCCTCCAGCAAGGCTCCACCTCCCAAATTAGCATCAGCAGGAAACCAAGCATTCAAAACACAGGAGATTATGGGGGGCACCTGATTCAAACCTCTATACTTGGCAACCAGCAACTTGAGAAGGAGCCAAACAAGCAGCCTGTAGCAGAAAGAGTTCCAGCCATTCTGAGTCCTTCAGGCCCACTGCTTTCCCTCCTTCGTGGATGGAGCCAGGTTTCCCTCCATGCAAATGTGTTTATAACACTCCTAGATGAATTCTCTCAGCTTCTAGGCCCTTCACTGTCACAAAACAGGCAGGTCAGAGAACAATGAGGGGAAGGCAAACTTAAACACATGCACACAAAAATTTATATATATTGCTGGGGAGATGTCTCAGGGGAAAAAACTACTTGCCACAAATGTGAGTACCTGAGTTCAGGTCCCCAGAACTCAGTTAAAGCTGGACCCTATAATGCTAGTGTCTATAACCCCAGCACAACTAGGGAAAGAAGGGATGTGGAGACAGGAGAATCACCTAGGAGCTTGTAGGACAGCTAGCCTGTGAATGCAGCAGAGAACAACAAAATGAGAAACCCAGCCTCAAACAAGGTGGACAATGAGGACCTCTGACCTCCACACATGCACTAAGGCACACCTGTGCCAACACTCACACACATGAGCATGCACACCAAAATACACACACACACACACACACACACACACACACATACATATACATCAAAACATATATTATGTACAATTTAAAATGTCATAATAATATTCATCCACTATGATATACATACAGTACAATATATAATACTACCACATGTTACTATGATATGATTTCATCCCTAGGTAGACGTTTAGTCATCTTCTTTAGAGAGTACATGTGTTGAAACATGGTGTGTCAGTTATTTTCTCATTGCTGGGACACAAATACCCAAGCAGAAGCAGCTCACAGAAGGTAGGAAAAGGTTTATTTTCAGCTTACATTTTGTGGAGGGCAAGGGGAGTGCATCATGGTGGGGAAAGCATGGCAGGACAGATAGGTGATGACATCACATCATCACTTCAGCATAGAGGAAGTGGCTCAGAGAGCAGCTCGCAGGACCAGACTAGAACACTTGAAGACCTGCCTCCCAGTGACAACGTTCTTCCAAGAGCCACCTCCTAAAACTTCCACTGGGGATTAAGTACTCAAACCCATGAGTCGGGGGGGGGGGGGGAGCATGACAATCTTCATACCTGGCTAAGTGGAGGGACAATGGATGACACTTTTGAGACTCAAGTTCCTGGTGGGGTACACCAGGTGCTGAGCTCCCAGACACCAAAGCTCATGTGGAACTGCGTAATGATTAACAAGGTAGAAGAGAGGGCATATGGGCCAAACTCTCATTTTCCAGATGAAAAACCTAAGGCGAAGTTGCTGAAGAAGTAAGTGTGTTTGTCAGCTTGCCATCACTATAAAAATTCATCTATAAAGAGAAAAGATTTATTTTGGTTCATGTCTCTGGGGATTTCAGTCCATGATCAGTTGGCCTTATTGCTATGGACTTTGTGAATACAATATGGCAGGAATGTGAAGCAGAAGTGTCTAGGAGGTAAGTCAGAAAAAGAGGAAGAAGTCGGGCATGGTGGTGCACACTTTTAATCCCAGCACTCAGGAGGCAAAGGTAGGAGGATTGCTGAGAGTTCAAGGCCACCCTGAGACTACATAGTGAATTGCAGGTCAGCCTGAGCTAGAGCAAGACCCTACATGGAAAAACCAAAAAAAAAAAAAAAAAAAAAAAAAAAAAAGAAAGAAAGAAAGAAAGAAAGAAAGAAAGAAAGAAAGAAAGAAAGAAAGAGAGGAACAGACCAGGATCCCAGAATACCTCTGAGGGCTTCTAATGACTCAAAGATGACCCACTAAGCCCTATAGTTCCCAAGGCACTGAGTTTGGGATTGAGCCACTAACACTTAACATGTGGGTCTTTGGAGGGGGGGGACACTTAAGATCCTAACTATTGCAATAGGGGAGGAAACCTGGGACCCAACTTTTGAGTTCACAGACTGCATACTACTGGGAAGAAGTGGTGGTGGGAATTTGAAAAGTAAGGCTGCTATGGCCCCAGTAGCTGGAACCAGGAGGGAAAGAGTTTCTCCTTTGGAGCTGCATTTCACCCCCAGCCACCTATGTTCCAACTGTAAGGACATTTGGTGGCATTTGCAACATTTGCTGACATTAGCAAGAAGCCCAGAATGGGCAAGGTGGGTAAGCTCAGCTCAATGGATCCCCAGTATTCAGGTACCAGATGACCAAGTCCTGTCTCCATTCTCACTGCCCTCCCCTCGGGGCCACAGCTCCAAGCATCACAATCTCTCACACAACCTTGTGCAAAAGCAAAAAGAAAAGAGGAACCAGAAAGAAAATATATTCTGTCTATATTCCCAGAAGCCCTAAAACACCACATCCCTTAAGAATCACTGACCCATGCACTGGAGAGATGGCTTAACAGTGCTTGCCTGCAAAGCCAAAGGACCCAGGTTCAATTCCCCAGGACTCACATAAGCCAGATGCACATGGGCACATTCATCTGGAGTTAGTTTGCAGTGGCTAGAGGCCCTGGCATGCCTATTCTCTCTGTGTTTGTCTCTCTCTCTCTCTCTCTCTCTCTCTCTCTCTCTCTCTCTCTCTCTGCTTGCAAATAAATAAAAAAAAAAAAAAAAAAAAAAAACCTCCTTAAAAAAAGAACCGCTGACCCACAACACTGGGCCACATGGTCACTCTACATCATCACAGACACATGACTCATTCCCTGCTCTGGGCCTGTTCTCTCATGAACACAATCTCAATTCTGATTGTAAAAAAGAGAAGTGTAAGTGCTGCACAGCAGAGTGCCTACAGTTTACAAGTTACTGTGCATTTTGTAAAGACCTAAAAGAGGAAAAGTTCTAATTTTCTGTTGCAGTTACTTTCTCATTGCTTGAACAAACACCTGACCAGAAGCAGCTTATGGGAGAAAAGGGTTTATTTCAGGCATACAGATTCCAGGGGAAGCTTCGTCCTGGTGGAAGAAGCTGGCTCAAATTATCATACAGCCATAGCAGAGAGAGAGAAGCCAACACCAGCAAGCACCAACAGCCAGAGCTCAAGCTGGCTCTCCACACACCTAGTATGGCTGGACTCAAGATCCACCCCAGTGACATGTCTCCTCCAGTGGAGAGTGCCTTCTAGAGACTAGTAGGAAATTTAATCAAAAATACCTGAGGAAGCTGGGCATGGTGGTGCATGCCTTTAATCCTAGCACTTGGGAGGCAGAGGTAGGAGGATGGCCAAGAGTTCAAGGTCACCCTGAGACTACATTGAGAATTCCAGGTCAGCCTGAGCTAGAGTGAAACCCTACCTTGAAAAAAAAAAAAAAAACCTGAGGGCTGGGCATGGTGGCACACATCTTTAGTTGCAGCACTCAGGAGGCAGAGGTAGAAGGATCACCATGAGTTCAAGGTCACCCTGAGACTACCTAGTGAATTACAGGTCAGCCTGGGATAGAATGAGACCCTACCTCAAAAAAAAAAAAAAAAAAAAAAAAAAAAACCTGAGGACTGGATGGCTTAACAGTTAAGGCACTTGCCTACAAAGCCTAAGGACCCATGTTCAACTCTCCAGATCCCATACAGGCCAGACCCACAAAGATGAGGCAAGCACAAGGTCACACATGCCACTAGGTGGCACAAGCATCTGGAGTTTGATTGTAGTGGCTGAGGCCCTGGTGTGCCAAATCTCTCTCTCTCTCTCTCTCTCTCTCACTTGCTCTCACAAAAAAAAAAAAAAAAAAAAAAAAAAAAAAAAGAACAACACTGGAATCTATGGGATACATACATTTGCATTCAAACCACCACAGTTTTCCAACACAAAGAAATGGTGACTACATAGGGAGATGGCAATTATCACTACCTGGGTGCTAGGGGGGCATGTCCTGTCTCCAGTCTCTCCTCATGGTCACAGGGAGGCTGCCATGGCTCCAAGCATCATATCTCTCACACAGCCTTGTACAAAGTCAGATAGGTCATTATGTTACATATACTAACATGATCAATCACCACACTATATTCCATAAGTATTCACAATTAATTTTAAAAATAAAAATAAAAAAATGAGTAACTGCCATTTAGACCTACTAGAAGGTTCAAGACCTCTGAAAGCCTTTGTTCATCACACTGATCATCTCAAGAGGACTGGAATGTGCAGGTTCTCCAATTTACCTGTCCACAGAACCCCTCTGTCACCAGGCATCTCATGAGACTTGGGTTCTATGGAAATTACATTGGGAAACACTGCCTAATGCATCTTCTCGGTATTTCCCCTCTTATTTCATATGACATCACATTCAGGCTAGACAGAAACCTTCCCTTCTGCCCTGAGTAAATACAATTTTCATAAATTTCTGTCTCCTTGATGTTTTCCTAAGTCTCTCTCTGTCCAAGTCAAACCTGGATTCAGAATGACAATTTTTTTCTGCTCTGCCAAAAACTTCACATTTAGACATTTATCCTCACATAGTTTCAGCCTTCAAAGGTTTAAAAAATAAAAGGCAAGACGAAGTCATGAAACTATAATTCCATCAGCTGTTCTGAAATGTTTTAGCAATTCCATCCACCCTGGAACAGCACAGCAACCCTGAGCCTCTGCTCCAAGTGTTTCTGGGCTTGCTCTCTGATGAGATGTTTAAGCTTCCTGTCTTCCAGGAGCCTGAACATGATGTTCATGCAGAAATTGTTGCTGGAAGCTCTGTAGCTGAGGCTTAGGAGAAAGCTTTGGCCAGCACTGAGTCTGTGAAATGTTCTCATCTTCAACTCAGTGATTCTGAAGTAAGTCACCACTTTCCCAGCCTACCCAGGGACCTGTGTAAAGCATGTAACTGCTCTGCATCCACTCGGATGCTCAGATGGGACACAGTTGCTGCCATCCTGACCTTCAACCTTGCAGATGAGAACACTGAGTTTGAGGAGGCCAACCCAGCCCCTAGCATGGGCTCATCTTACAGATTATCTGAAGTTGCTGGGAGAGACTGGGAGTGCAGCCTTTCCTTTTAGGAAGTGAACCTGGGCTCCCCAGCTCCCTTCATAAACCTGTCACCATGTGTCAGCTAAATTTGGCTGTGTTCTGGGATTTCTTTCTTTCTTTTTTAAGTCTGGACTTGATATAGATTGCAAACACGTAAATCAAGCTTGCCTGTGGAGATCTGGGGTATGTGTGTGGCGTGGGAGTACGGGGGAGGTGCAGTCTGTGTGTCTCTGCACGTGTTAGAGGGATTGGGGTGGAAATTGAAAATTCCCCATTAAAATTAGCTAATATTTAGAGCATCCTTCAAAGAAAAAAGCGGTTCTAAAAGGAACACACCACTTACACTGATTAATAAAATAAAAATATGGAAATCCAACAGTTTTATTTAATGTGTGTGGTGTGTGAGCATGTGTGTGAGGATGTTTGCATGTGTGTGAATACATGTGTTTGTGTGGTGCACACCATGTGAGTATGCATGTGTGTGGAGACCAGAGGCAGATGTCAGGTATCTTCCTTAATTGCTCTGCCTCTTCATTTTGAGACAGGGTCTCTGTGAACCTGCAGCTCGCCAATGGCTAGAATAGTTGGCCAGTAAGCCTTGGGGAGTCTTTTGTCTCCTATTCACCAATTCTGGGATTACAGGCATGTGCCACCATGCTCAGCATTTATGTGGGTGCTGGGGATCTGAACTCAGGTCCTCATGCTTGCATGGCAAGCACTTTATCCACTGAGCCATCCCCTCTAACAGTTTTTGAATGTCTCCTATACAGAGACACTCTGTTGTATGCTTTATGTGTTTTCTTTCAAGTTATTATAATCAGTGTGTGAAGTGTTGCTGATGCAACTCAGCAAGATGAAGTCACACAGCAAGGTTTGGTGGCAAACAGAGTTAGGAAGCACAGTGATTCCAGGTAGGTGAGAGACTGGCCACTGCAGTTAAAGCCACCATCTTCTCCTGCCTTGGCTGCTGGTCTCACTGAGGCACAGAACATCTTTGATTCCCACCCTCACCCTATTTCTGTGCACTCAGGCTGAGATGCAGAAGCTTCCAGAACATTCCATGGTACCTTTTTTACCCTCTGCAAAAAAAACATTGTCACTGTCACGTGGTCTGCCAGTGATGAGGCGTTTGCCTTGTGAAGGAAAGATACTTGGAAGTCACAAGCGCTCCCTCCAGAGAGGCACCTTATTCATGTCACTCCCTGTGCTCACATCCTCAGTGTGTGTGGCTCAGATATAGTCTGAAATGTGAAATGCTATTGTCTTGGTTTCTGGAGGAGCCTCTGGTCTGTGTCATAGTCTCTTTAACACACACACACACACACACACACACACACACACACACACACACGAAAGCAAATACACCTCAGGGGTGGTAAAATAAATGAGAATGTCTCTCTCATATGACCACAATTAGTCTTGGCTGCTTCTCAGACATTTCAAAGGATTTTCTTTCTTTCTTTCTTTCTCTCCCTGCCTCTCAAACTACCTTCTTTGTCTGGGGACTCCCTACTTGCCCTCCTGTCCTTCCTACAGTGTCACTTACAGCTTTGCTAGTGACTTGAATACATGTGAGGACACAAAGGAACAATGAGGCTTGTTACTGGAGGCAAGAAGCCACCTGCACACATTTACAGAGGCTCTTTCTCAAGTATCCTGCCACTTTGTACCAAGGGCATGAACAAGAAGGGCCACCACCCAGCTCCCATGCTCACAGTGAGCCCCTCCCACCCTTCAAACTGATGAGTTCTGAGGAAGCCAGTGGGTAAGGTGCCTGAATGATTACTGCTGTCCTTACTAGTTAAATCTTTTCTTCTACTAAGAGGTGATCAAGAACCAGTCGGGAAATTGACCCATCCTGATTCACAATATACTGTATCTGATTAAAACATATTTCCAAGTGCATAATAAAGGTAATAGTGTCACTTAGGCCACAGGGACAGAACTATACAGGCACCAGATGATGCCCTTATATACTCTCTGTAATCTAAAAAGTTAACTTAATGTGAGCAACTCAGCTGCTTTGTTCCTGACAGGAAGCAAAGCATTAGCTAGAGTCTTATGTTTTGTTTTGTTTTAACAATTGGCTTTGTTTTGTCTATTTTCCATCCCTATTTTTTTTTCCTTTTCTACCTTTGACCACAGAGCACTCTACACAAAGGGCACATATTTCATATATTCATATCCTCCACTTCCAAGGTAAATGTAATGCAAAGGCAATGTGGAGGCTTCGGCAGAAGTTTGAATTTAGGAGCCCCCAGGCAAGGGGGACATGTTATGCAGTCATGACAGAATGAAGACAAGAAGTGGCATTTCTTGACATGGAATGAATGAATGAATGAATGAATGAACTGGTTTAAGGAGCACAACTGTATCTCCTTTGAGAGTAGGTCTGCAAGATTGCTTCAGGTCTTGCCAAGCATATGAAACACACCTCTGAGGTAAATTCAGGAGGTGTTTCTGCCAGGAGCCTAGGGCAGAAGATCTGAGCTGGGTAGTGGCCTGCCATTGTCAGCGCAAAAGTCACTGCAGAAGAAGATGCTCCTAACCAGACAAAGATGGGGTATCAGCAGGCCCTATTATAGCCTTCATTTGGAAACTAAGTCTGGGATGGATTAGTGTCCAGAGTCATTATGGTGTCTACTCACAGTAGGCACTTAAACGTGAATGACTGACAACCTTAGACAGGACCTTCATGAGATTTAATTACACTGATTATTCCACAGAGTAAATATATCTTAGAATAGAACAATCTTCCTTTATCATTCCACAAGCTTCAGTGGGGCTCTGATAGTCCAAATGGCACAAAACAAGAAAGGAAGAAGGAGAGAGAGGGAGAATAGAAGAAAATATCTTTCAAAGCTATTTAAAGCAATACTGTGTTAAATTCTTCCCTCTTGAGAAGATAGAGGAGAGCTTGCCAGGTAGTCGTTCCAACGGGACACAACTGTTACTGATCATCAAATCAGAGCTGAGCATGCACACACAACCACCAGAAATAAATCATTTTTAAAACAGCTGAAAAATATAACAGATCCAGGCCTACACAGGCCTATGGTCTCAAGTACTGGAAGACTGAGGTAGGAGAATTATAAGTTCAAGGCCTACCTGAGCAATTTAGTGAAGCCCTATCTCAAAATAAAAAATAAACAACAACAACAAAGAAAAAAACAGACTGAGGATAAAGCTTCAGAGTATAGCCCTTACCTAGACTGTGTGTCCTGGGTTCATCCCCAGCACCCAGCAACACATAAAAACAAACAGGGCCAGGCGTGGTGGCGCACACTTTTAATCCCAGCACTCTCGGGAGGCAGGGGTAGGAGGATCACCATGAGTTCAAAGCCACCCTGAGACTACATAGTGAATTCCAGGTAAGCCTGGACTACAGTGAGACTCTTCCTCAAAAGAGATAAAGAAAGAAGAAAGAAAGAAAGAAAGAAAGAAAGAAAGAAAGAAAGAAAGAAAGAAAGGAAGGAAGGAAGGAAGGAAGGAAGGAAGGAAGGAAGAGGGAGGGATGGAGGGGAAGGAAGGAAGGAAGGGAGAAAGAGAGAGAAGGAAGGTAGGAAGGAAGGAAGGAAGGAAGGAAGGAAGGAAGGAAGGAAGGAAGGAAGAAAGAAAGCAAACAAGCAACAAAAAACCAGGCAGAAGTAAAAAAATAAAAAGCAGGAAACACAGGATGTGGAGATATTAAGAATAAAATGGAATTGGAAAAATAATTTGTTTTGTTTGTCTCAGCATTATATTATCAAAATTTTCAAATATGCAGAGATGTCAGAAAATTGTGCAGTAAAAATCTACCTAGATTTTCTGATAATTATTGCACTATATTGTCTTTATCATGTACCCTCATCTATCCATTCTCCGTCCTTTCATCAGTCCAGTCTCCCTTTTTATCCTTTTTCCTAGTATTGTCTTATGAAGACATGGTCCTATTACTTCTGCTCATGAATTTTGTTCTTATATATCAAAAGGTAAGTGTAAGCCAGGCATGGTGGCGCACGCTTTTAATCCCAGCACTTGGGAGGCAGAGGTAGGAGGATTGCTGTGAGTTCAAGGCCACCCTAGGACTCCATAGTGAATTCCAGATCAGCCTGGGCTACAGTGAGATCCTACTTTGAAAGAACCGAAAACAAAACAAAACCAAAAAAAAAAAAAAAAAAAAAAAAAGATAAGTATAGCAGGGATGGGGCATGGCTCATTATCTTCTAATATATATGTATTAGTAGAATTAAGTATTCATGTTAAAACTTATTTTGGAGGCCTGGAGAGATGGCCTAGCGGTTAAGGCGCCTGCCTCCTAAGCCTAAGAATGCTAGTTCCAATCTCCAGCGGTTCCAATCTCCAGGTCCCACGTTTAGCCAGATGCAAAGTGACGCAAGGGCTCAATGCTGCACTTGACCACAAGGGGGCGCACGCACCTGGATTTTGTTCACAGCAGCTGAGAGACTGCTGGCACACCCATCTCTATCTGTCTCCCTCTCCCTCTCCCTCTGTCTCTCAAAAAAAAAAAAAAAAAACTTATTTTGAAGACTAAAATTTCCAGGCTCCTTTGCAGCTAGTATAGCCATTTGACTGTGTTTTAACCAATAAACTATAAGAGGAAGTATCATGTGACTATTTCCACAACCCTTCCCTAAGAGGAAGCTATACTCAGTTTGATTTATCTCTCATCCCTTATTCAGTTTTGCTGTCCAGAACACAGATGTCATCGTATCAGACCACAAGAATGAGAATCACACATGTAGCCATGGCATTGTGATGCCAGAGCTGGAGGAAGTCTGGATCTCTGCAGGCTCTGGGCATTTTGTCTCTTACAAATAAACCTAATTCTAACATGACTTAAAAATCAAACCAGGGCTGGAGAGATGGCTTAGAAGTTAAGGTGCTTGCCTGCAAAGTCTAGGACCCAGGTTTGATTCCCCCAGAACCCACATAAGCCAGATGTACATGATGGCACATATGTCTGGAGTTTGTTTGCAGTGGCTAAAGGACCTGGTGCACCCATTCCTCCACACACACAATAAACAAATAAATATGAAAAAATATTACAAAAAAAAGCATCAAACTACACCCAAGAGCTGATTAAGCAAAGCAACTGGCCTGAACTGGTTGCATTACAAAACCCAGAACCATGTGGAGGTTGCCTAGGAAGAGTTTGCCCCTTACAGTTCAGGTGAGCACTCTCTGCCCATTCAGTCAGGCAAGTACAAACCCAGACCACACATATCTGGATTGAAGATCAGGCCTATTTGGGCTGTCCTCACTGCCCAGCCTGCCTGCCGGCTGCCCTGAGTGAGGAAAACTAACTTAGGGCATCCCAAGCTAGTCACACTCCCCAGCTTGCACTGAATAGGCCTCTAAGCTTCCAGCTGAGTGTAACCCTATACTCATTAAATGACAGTCTTTGGGCTGTTGTACTTCCGGATTGGGGATCAGGCCCATTTGGTGCTCACTTCCCAGCCTGCCAGTTAACAGCCACCTTGAGTAGGGTTGACTGGACTAGGCCCTCCCTGCACTGGTCATACTTCCCAGGGTGCCCAGGACCCTGTGGAGACTGCCCATGCACAGAGTAAGCTGTTCAGCCTTTAATGTTCCCACCTACCTAGACCTATGGATAGATGACCATGCCAATCAACACAAGCCCCACTAGCTGCTATTGTTACATTCTCAATAAGACAAAGGGATTATCCCCAGATGGGCGATCCCCAATGCAAAACAAATAATATAAGAAACCAAGGCAAGATACCACATTAAGAAAAAGAAACTCCAGATAAAGAATTCAAAAATGCAATTATGATAAGCATGTTCAACAAACTTAATGAGGCCATGAACAAACAGCTGCACAAAATGGGAGGGAATCAACAAAAAGAACTCAATACAGAGTGGGGTGAACTCAAAAAGGACAAGAGAAGGATATATTAAATGCAATGAGAAAGTCTAACCAATAAGTGAACATGGAACTCAATAAAGAGACAGAGATGCTAAAGAAAAACCTAATGGAAAAAAATGAAATAAGTCAATTAAAAGGCTTGCTAGAAAACCTCACTAACAGAATATATCATGAAACCAATAATCAATAGACTATCAGGGCTTGAGGACAAGATAGAGGGAATAGATCAGAGGCCAAAATCAATGACAAGTTCAAATAAAAAAACATTAACAGAACATGAGGGAAATGTGGAACACCATTAAAAGACCAAACATTCAAATCATGGGCATAGAAGAAGAGGAAGAACTGTAGGCCAAGGGCATAGAGAATATCTTCAATATAAGTATAGAACATTTCCCAACTCTTATGAAAGAGAGAATACTAGATGGAATATTTTATACTGAAGACATGAATCAACATAGCCAAGGGAATACAAAAGGGGAAATATAATTATAGAACAGACATAAAAGTAAATGAAGATCAAGAAAACACCAAACACTATAAAGTTTTCTACTTGACAGACATTAACTCACACCTCTTAATTATAACTCTGGAAAGCAATGGAATCAACTCCCCAATCAAAAATACAGGATAGGGGACTTCCAGGTAAGATGGCAGCATAGTAACTATGCCAAAGCAGCCTAGGAGGGAAATAAGGAGAAAAATAGCAAAATACACTCTTCTACCAAAAAGTGAAGGTATTATCAACTTCAGCAGAGAACTAGGAGAGACTAGGGGTTCTAGCAACCACAGAGACAAGCAGAACCATCTCGTGCAGCAGCACCAGTCCCCACAGCAGCCAGGTAAAACCAGGTAAAGGGATTTTCACACCAGCCTCCTCGCAAAGTCAAGAAACTTGACGGAGAAGACAGCAGGGACCAGATAAGCAACTCATGAGGGACCAGCTACCCAGCTCAGGTACAACTTAAGGCACCCTCCACAGCCTCCCCTTCCCCAACCACCAGTGCTGACAATCACTGGAGACTTGGGGAAGGGATATCAGCTACATAGCACCTAGAACAGGCAATCAGAGCAGTGAATCCACTGACCCAGCCAGCCTAGCCGAGTCCACAGCACAGGAAACAGGGACACAAGTCAGCACAGAGCATAGCTGAGACCAAAGCCATCCAAAAAAGTAATAGGACCTACTTACAACCAGGTCAGTACTTGCCACAAAACCTGGTATATAGGCCTGCATTGGAAGTGCTAATTGTACCTTCCATGTCAGGGCAGGTTAGATGCTAAATTTGATTGATGGTCAGCTTTGCCATTCTTTCTTTTTCTTAATTTTTTTATTGACAACTTCTATACTTACAGACAATAAACATGATATTTCTCCTCCCTCCCTCCTTTTCCCTTCACAACTCTGCTCTTTATTATATACCCTCCCTCTCTCCATTAGTCTCTCTTTTAATTTGATATCATCATCTTTTTCTCCTATTATGAGAGTCTTATAAAGGTATTGCTAGGCACTGTGAGGTCATGGATATCAAGGCCAATTTTTGTCTGGACAGTTGCATTGTAAGGAGTCATACCCTTCCTTTGGCTCTTACATTCTTTCCACCACATCTTCCACAATGGACCCTGAGCCTTGGAGGGTGTGATAGAGATGCTTCAGTGCTGGACACCTCTCCATCCTTTCTCAGCACTATGTTGCCTTTTGGGTCATCCCAATGGTCATCGCCATCTGAAAAGGGAAGCTTCTCTAAACAGAAGTGATGGTAGCATTAATACATGAATATGAACATTAAATGTAGTGCTTTCAGGGCAGTTTAGTGGGAATAATATATATATTTAGCCAGAAAAGAGCAGGCTTTATAACCCTAAGGTTCACGACCTCCCCTGCCATAGGCTTTTGATTAATTTTTTCAGTACCAGGCATGTATTACCTCCCATAGAGTGGGCCTTCAGTCCAATTAGAGAGCAGTTGGTTTCCCCCAGAGCAGATATACCACTATTGCACTTGTTCAGTCATTTGGCCTGTCTGGCCAAACTTGAGGCTTCCAGTGTCCATTGTTTTCACCACTGATGACTTCTGTCTCTTGTAGGGCTGCATGCAGTGCAGCTTTTTCCAACTTTCAGTTGGCTAATCTACAGGGAGAAGGTTTTCTGCTCAGCACCAGCTTGATTTCTTGGTGACTTTGCCACTCAGGCAAATGAAGTCTTCAGCAATAGGGTCTTACCATCTGTTTTTCAAGGGAATCAGCTTTGCCATTCTTAAATAAGCTGTATTTGGGGTTGTCCTTTGTTGCTTCCTGATTTATTATAGCTTTGTCTTCTTCTGTCATTCATGGGGGCAGGGTCTTACTCAGCCCCAGACTGACCTGGAACCCTTTACAGACCAGAAATCTCAGCTTCCCAGGTCACAGGATTAAGGGTGTGGGGCAACACACAACCTTAGGGACTTTGACTGTGTTAGGTTATCTGTTTGTTTTAATACTTGCTCTTACATACATACTCTGTGCTGGTTTTGATTGAATGTGTATATTGTTCAGTTGAATTTTAGAATTTTCTTGTGTTTTTCTCCAACCAGTCTACTAGAGTACTTGCATAGAAGGCAAACCTAACACCTGTGGTCACTTCTACTCTTACTCTGGAAGTTATATAAGAGCCACACCTGGCACCTTAGTCTCCTACCCTGAAGATATATAACATCAGATTTTCATGTCTAAGAATACTGCAGATAATTAGAAAACCCAAACATCAAATTAACCCAAGATACAAAAATCTCTACATTATAATACAAGAAACACAAAAAAATCAAGACAATATAATTTTACCAAAAGATATAAATCCATCAGAAATGACCTCCAGTGAGACTTATTTAAATGAAATGTCTGACAAAGATTTCAAAAGAAATATTATAACTAAGTTAAAAGAAATCAAATAATAAATCAAAGGAATCAAAGAAGAAAACAAATTCCTAAAGGAGAACACAGGAAATCAACTTAATGAAATAAAGAGGTCAATATAAGACATGAGTAAGGAAATAGAAATACTGAAGAAAAACCAATCAGAAATACTAGAAATGAAAAACACAGTAATTCAAATTAAAAACTGGAAAGTCTCACCAATAGAATGGATCAAGGAGAGAACAAGGCATGTAACCTAGACCAGGTGGCAGAACTAACACAGTCCACCAAAGAGAAAGACAAGCAAATAGGAAGGTATGAATGGGAATTCCAAGACATCTGGGATGCCATGAAAAGATTAAACATAAAAATTCAGGGAATAGTAAAAGGAGAAGAATTTTAGTCCAAAGGCATAGTAGTAGGTGTTTTCAACAAAATCATAGAAGAAAATTTCCCCCAAATCAGCAAAGAAATGCTAATACAGATACAGGAAGCCTTTAGAACACCAAAAAGATAAGATGTGGAAAGAACCTCTCCTCGCCATATTATAATTAAACTGCTAAACACAAAAACCAAAGAAAATATATTAAAAGATGTTAAGAGACAAATAGCAAGTCACTTATAAAGGCAAGCCCATTGGGATAACAGCAGATTACTCAACACAAAGTATAAAAGCTAGAAGGGCTTGGAATAATGAATTCCAAGTTCTGAAAGAAAACAACTGTCAACCAAGATTACTTTATCCAGCAAACCTATCCACCCAAATTGACAGAGAAATAAGTACATTCCACAACAAAAACAGGTTAAAGGAATGTACGACCACTCTACCAGCTCTACAGAAAATATTTGAAGGGATCCTTCTTGCTGAAGAAAAAGAAAAGCACACACATGAGAAAACAGGAAAAAATAATCCACACCCAAATAATAGATAATATAAGGGAATAAAGGGAAAACAGGAAGCACTACAAAACAAGAAAAAATGGCAAGAATAAATATATACCTTTAAATAATAACTCTTAATATCAATGGCCTCAATGCCCCAACCAAAAGACACAGGCTTGCAGACTGGGTTAAAAGGCAGTATCCTTCTGTTTGTTGCCTCCAAGAAACCCACCTCTCCATAAAAGACAGACACTACCTTAGGGTGAAGGGATAGAAAAAGTATTTCAAGAAAATGGGAATAGGAAACAAGCAGCTGTTGCTTTAGTAATATCTGGCTGGAGAGACTTTAAACCAACATTAGTAAGGAAAGATAAAGAGGTCACTTTATATTGATTAAAAGAATGTTCAACAAAAGACATTATAATTCTAAACATATATGCACCTAACATGGGTGCCCCCAATTTTATCAAACAAAACTATTAGACTTAAAGTCACAGATAATACCAAGCACAATTTTAGTGGGTGATTTCAATACTCCACTCTCATCAATTGTCAGGTCATCCCAGCAAAAAAACAAACAGAGAGATGTCTTGATTAAATGATGTCTTACAACAAATGGACCTAACAGATATCTACAAAACATTCCATCAAAATGCTGCAGAATACACATTCTTCTCAGCAGCACATGGAACATTCTCTAAAGTACACCATATGTTAGGACACAGAGCAAATCTTAACAAATATAGGAAAATTGAAATAATTCCCTATACTCTATCTGATCACAATGGGATTAAACTACAAATCAGCAACAAGAAAAACTACAGAGCATATACAAAATCATGGAAACTAAACAGTATACTGCTGAATGATGAATGGGTTATTGAATAAATCAAAAAGGAAATGAAAAAAATTCATAGGATCAAATGATATTTATAACACAACATACCAAAACCTTTGGGACACAATGAAGGCAGTACTAACAGGGAAATTTATAGCTTTAAGTGCTTATAGTAAGGCCTTGGAAAAAGAAGAACAAGGCAAACCAAAAATCAGTAGATGGGAAGAAATAACAAAGATTAGAGAAGAAAATAATGAAACAGAACCAAAAAAAAAAAAAATACCCAAAATCAATGAAACAGAGAGTTGGTTCTTTGAAAGTATAAACAAGATTGAGAAAGTCTTAGGCAAATCTGACCAAAAGAAAGAAAGAAGAGACGTGAATTAATAAAATTAGAAATTAAAAAGTCAAATACCAAAGAAATTCAGAAAATTATAAAGACATACTTTAAGAACATATACTCCACTAAGTTTGTATATCCAGGTTATACAAAGAACTAAAAAAAAACACAATTAAAAATGGGCTATGGGGGCTGGAGAGATGGCTTAGTGGTTAAGCGCTTGCCTGAGAAGCCTAAGCACCCCGATTCAAGGCTCAATTCACCAGTACCCATGTAAGCCAGATGCACAAGGTGGTGCATACATCTGGAGTTCATTTGCAGTGGCTGGAGGCCCTGGTGTGCCCTCTCTCTCTCTCTCTCTCTCTCTCTCTCTCTCTCTCTCTCTTTCTTTCTCTCTCTCTGTCTGTCACTCTCAAATAAATAAATAATTTAAAAATGGGCTATGGTACTAAACAGAGTACAGATGGCACATAAACATCTAAAAATGTTCTACATCCTTAGCTATCGGGAAATGCAAATTAAGACTACTTTGAGATTCCATCTCACTCCTGTCAGAATACAATAAATACAATAAATGCTGGAAGGATGTGGAAAAAGAAGAACCCTTCTACACTGTTGGTAGGAATGTAGTCTGGTGCAGCCATTGTGGAAATCAATGTGGAGGTTCCTGAGACAGCTAAAAATACATTTACCATATGATCCAGCTATGTAATTCCTAGGCATATACTCTAAGGACTCTTCTTACTACCTTAGAGACACTTGCTTAAACACATTTATTGCTACTCTATTCATAATACCTAGGAAATGGAACAAGCCTAGATGTCCCTCAACTGAATGTATGTATAATGTAGATATGGTACATTTATACAATGGAATTCTATTCAGTGCTAAAGAAAAATGAAATTTGCAGGGAAATGGATGGATCTGGAAAGGATTATACTAAGTGAGGTAACTCAGGCCCAGAAAGGCAAACATCACATATTATCTCTCATACATGGATCCTAGCTACAAATGTTTAGACTTACATTGTTAGCATAACATAGCCAGTAAGTTAGAAAAGGGCTATAAAGGAGGGAGAAGCTGGGAGGACTTAAGGGGATGGTATTGTATATATGTAAGTAGATGATCAGATTACTGGGGGTACAATGGCCCAATTGAGGTCATGGGAAGAGATTGAGTAAAAGAAGGGTGGGGGAAGGGGTAAACAAAATTTAAGATGTTATGAATAAGCCATATGGAAATCTACTTTTTTGGATAATGGCACACCAAGAAGCCATAGACTGTTACTAGAAAAATTTCAGTGCCAGGGATTGGATCCTTCCAGTGGTTTGTTGGTCAGAGAGGTCCCTGATGTCCTCAAAACATTACAGGCTTTTGCCAAGACTCTTGGTTTCCCACTAGAAATAGATGTTTGTACGACTCTATTGCTGAAGCTTCCATATGCTTGGGTTGTAAGGTCACTGAGAAATCTTGCTGGAGCTGAGCTGAAAACCTCCCCCCTGTAGACCAGCTGAAAGAAAGCTGGAAAAGGCTGTACTGCATGCAGCCTTATGGGAGAGAGAAGCCATCAGTGGTGAAAACAGTGGACACTTAAGTTTGGCCAATCAGGCCAAATTACCAAAAGGGTGCAATGGTGACATGTCTGTTATGGGGAAAACAAACTGCTCTCTAATTGGACTGGGAGGGAATACATGCCTGGTACTGAAAACTTAATCAAAAGTCTATGGCAGGGAAGGTCATGAGCCCTAGGAATGTAACGCCTGCTCTTGTCTGGCTAAATGCATATATTATGCTCATGATCAAACTGCCCTGTAAGCACTTTTCTTAACATTTATACCCATATTCTAATGCACCTCTCACTTTTGGTTAGAGAAGCTTCTCTTTTCAAATGGCAATTAGCACTTCAGTGACTCCAGCAACCTTGATGGGCACCCTGAAAATGCCATCCATGTCTGCATTGAATAGCTATCTCTCTATTGAGGTTCAGGTCCAGCTAAACCCCAAATAATGATCTGTTTGGACTGCCATAGAGGAAAGCTACAGAAATCACAGGATTCTGCTTAGACAAGCCATTCAGTCCATGCATGTTGTCTACAGAGAAACAAGTAAGGATGCAGGAGCATATGATCAGATGTATTCGTCTAGGAAGAATGGCAGTTCTGCTCTACATATTCTTGCACAAAAAGCCCCAAACCATGGGCTGGAGAGATGGCTTAGCAGTTAAGGCACTTGCCCACATAAGCCAGACACACAAGGTAGTATATGCATCTAGAGTCCATTTACAGTGGCTGGAGGCCCTGGTATACCCATTCTCATTCTCTTTCTCTCTCTCTCTCTCAAATAAAAAATAAAATAAAATATATATTTTTAACAATCCCAAACCATATCAAACACACGAAGCACATGACTACATAGATTATTTTTAGCTTGAGACTATCAGGTTAGCCAAAAATGAGGATGACAAAGTCTTTTTAAATACAGTGGTATGGCTTCCCTGCATAGTTGCATGCCAATTCAGACCTGCTTGATATCCTAGACTGCAGTTTCTAGAAGTGCTGAACCTATGATCTCAGGATAATTAATCCTTAGATCCCCTTCCTTCCTGCCTGCCTTCTGATCTTTTCTTTTTATTCTTCTTATTATTATTGTTTATTTGCAAGGAGAGAGAATGAGCACCCCAGGGCCTCTTGCTACTGCCAACAAACTCCAGACACATGTGCCACTTGGTGCATCTGGCTTTTCATGGGTACTGGGAAATTGAACCTGGGCAGGCAGGCTTTATAAGCAAGCTCTCTTAACAGCTGAACCACTGAACCATCTCCCCAGCCCTCTTTCTTTCTTTCTTTTTTTTTTTTTTTTTTTTTTGAGCGAGAAAGAAAGTGTCTCATGTAGCCTAGAAGATCTGGGATTACAGATATGGACCATCATAACCTAGCTAAATCTGGAGATCTTGAAAAAGAACTTCATCCATCTTTCTCCACCAAGGCAAGAGAACACTGAAACCATTTCCGAAAGCTATTGATTTGAGGCTGGAGATTTAGTTCAGTGGCACAGCATTTGCCTACCATGCCTGGGACCCTGGGTGTGAGCTCCAGTACTGCACGTGCGTGCACACACAGAGTCCTCAGCTCCATGACTCTTCTCCTTGTTGATACTGTCACACCCAGACCACATGGAATTGAAGGTGAAAGGAAGAACTAGTGAATGAAAATAAACACAAGGGGCTAGGGAGATGCCTTATTCTGTACCGTGCTCGCTGCTCAAACACAAGAACCTGAGTGCAGGTCTCCAGCACTTACATAAAAGCCAGGCACAGTGGTGTGTGCCTGTAATCCCAGTGCTGGAGAGACAGAGACAAGAGGATCCCCACAGCTTGCTAGGTAGGTGGTCTAGCTGAACTGGTGAGATTTGGGTTCACTGAGAGACCCTGTCTCAAAAAAATAAGATGGAGAGAAATTGGGAAGAGACCCAACCTCTGAATTTCACATGTGTACATTCACACACACACACACACACACACACACACATGAACACACATTCATGCATGAATGCACACAGCACACTCACATCCACATATTTATATGCAGGAAAAGAAAACAAACATAAGAGCAGCCAGGAAAGTGAAGCCATAATGAATGAACACATGACTTGTGGAGCAGAAAAAAATCCCAGACAGAAACGGTTGACCTAGTTCTTATGTGTTAGGAGAAACTGAGTCACACAGAGATGGCACGAGAGAGAGAGGATCAGAAAATTAATTCGTGTTGACGCGGACTCAGGAAAATAACTTCTGAAGCCTGTGTCCTGAGCTCTGATAGCTCAGAGGCTTTATGGACAAATATAGCAGGCAGTCTGACATTATCTTGAATTCTTTACACAGAAAATTCCATAGCAGTAAATCAGTAAGAAAGTATAAATGTAGAACAGAAAGCTGTTTGTTCAGGGGTATCCATGCCCATGGCTGTGCTAAACACATAACATACAAGCAGGGTGCAGCTGCATAGATTGGGAGGACACTCCGGGTCATGCTGTCTCCCTGACAGAGCTTGTACAATAGGAACTGTGTTTTAGAGTATCATCTGGGTCTGGTTTCTTTGTTAACTTTCTTTTACCACACATGCACTCTACCAACCGAGCTAGCTCCCCAGGATTTTTATTTCCTTCACCGTTCATGGTAGTCAGAGGCTACCTTTCTTTTGTATCTCACCCATGCTCGTTCCCCAAGCAAGCTAAGGAGACATTTTGCTACATTAGCATTTCCAGAGGGCAAAGCAAACAAGGTTATATTTTAAAGGCATCTAGTTCTGTTAGCTAGGAAGGTGGGCAGGGGTGGGGGGAGAAGTGGTTTTTGGTCCCCTCTCCCATAATGGTTTGAACTCAACTGAGGCTGGGAAAAATGCCATGGCTGGCTTTTACTCCAGTGGCCAAGCTGCCTACATTTTTCTAGTACATCAGGACTTGGCCAATATCCACATTTGAGAAACCTACTCACCTATCACATCCGAGAGAGGCCTGAGACAGCAGAAGCAGAATGGGCTGAGACCAAGATGTCGGGAGCCCAATGAGCAGGCGGCAGGGTGTGTGACGCTAAAGGGTGAGGCAGAATAGAAGGAAGGGCAAAGTTATGGGGACATGGGAAGGAAAGGAGCCCCTCGCCCTGGAGTCGGCTTGAAGCCTCTTGCTAGCTGAAAGGTAAGAATTCCAGCAGAGTAGCAACTGCTTGAGGCTACCAAACTAGAGATCAGATTCCTCTCCTATACAGATACTGTACGGTAAAGTAGGAACCACCCAGGCTTAATACTTGTATGTGCATGACCTCATGTAGGGCCTTACTCCATTCCCGAGAGATGTGCTGGGGATCTCAAGCAAGACTATTGGCATTGTTTCCAGTAAAAACATCCTACTTGTCTGTATCCAGGAAATCTTATCAATTATAATCCTGTCAGGAGGCCCTCAGAAACCACCTAGTGATCTCATTTAGATTTTTTTAAAAATATTTTATTTATTTGAGAGGCAGAGAAAGAGAGAGAGGAGGAGGAGGAGGCAGGCAGGCACACCAGGGCCTCTAGCCACTGTAAACAAACTCCAGACACATGTACCACTTTGTGCATCTGGCTTTACGTGGGTACTGGAGAATCGAGCTTGAGTCCTTAGGCTTTGCAGACAAGCACCTTAACCGCTAAGCCATCTCTCCAGCCACATTTAGATTCTTTAGTAACCCTTTAAAGATAATAGCTTCAAACCCACTACAGCTGACTATTATAATGACAATGGAGTAGGACTCTCTTTTGAGATAGCTACCCACACTTGGGAAGCTGCAAGCAAACAGCATTGGCAATGAGCCCACAAGGAGAAAAAAGTAACCAGGGTCATTAGCTCAGAGTGGGAGAAGAGTGGAAAGAGGTGTCCAGGACGTTTTCATGGCACCTGGGCAGATTGGGCCACAGACAAAGATGCAGGCATGGGCCAGCTGTGGCCAGAGGAACAGTTCTCACAGAACCAGAATCCTCAGTATCCCAGACCAGGGCAGGAAGTGGGGGTGTGAGGGTTTGGAGGCAGTGCTGGTGTGCTGGAGGAAAATTCAGAGGGGGGTAGAGAAAGGAAGGAGAGCAATAGGACAGACAGAGAGGGAAAGGAGAGAGAAAAAGAGGAAGAGATAAGAAGGGAGAGGAAGGAAGGGAGGGACAGAGAAAAGAGAGAAAGAATTAAGAAGGGAGAGGAAGACAGAGAAAGAGGAAAGGAAGAGAGCTGAAAAGAGAGAGGGGGCGAAAGTTGAGAGAGGGAGAGAGAGAAAGAGAAGGGAGGAAGAGAAGGAAGACAGGAGAGAGATCTAGGGAGAGAGAGAGGAGAGAGAGAGGGGGCGTCCAGAAAAGAGAGGGGGAAGAGGAGGAAGAAGGAGAGAGGGCAGAGAGCCCAAAGGGAGAGTGGCCCAAGAGAAGGCAGCATCCTCAGTTCCAGTACCCTGTGGCTCTGGTTGTGGCCTAGCCTGTAGCCTTGTTCCCAGATCCCCTCCAGCCATCCTGATTCCAAATTCCCAGGGGCTGCTGAGCCCTCTGACCCCTTTGCCAGCTGCTGCAGCCACCTCTGGCTTCCCAGCACCATTGGAGCAGACTGGGACCCTCCAGACAGCCTTTCTGGGCACCTTCCAAAAGCAGGCAAGGGAAAAGAAAGGGGGATTGTAAGAGGCTTACACAGCAGAGGCTCCCTGGCCTTCCTGACCTGGAAGCGCCTTCAAGCCTTCCCTCGGTCCCTCAGACCCCACCCAGGGTGCAGAGAAAGGGAGGGGTCCCGCAGGGCTGGCAGCAGGGAGCCAGGCTTGGAAAGCCTTCAGGACTAGCAGCAGTGGGAACACTTTGCATTCACCCTGAGGAGGCCACACACGGTGAGGGCTGGAACACACACACACACACACACACACACACACACACACACACACGTACATACAAACAAAAAGGAATCTCACTTAGACCATTTTTCAACATGACACAAATGCATGGCAAACACTGCTGGCCACAGTGGCCCGGGGTTTTCAGATGGCTGTTCCAGCAGCAGTTGGCAGACATTAACCCTTTGTGTGCCAACAGCTTTGTCACTCTCTCCCCACCCCCACCCCCCAAGACAAGGCCAAGAGAAATGCAAAGAGTTTTAAGTCCGCTGCCAACATTTAAGCCCACACGTTTGTTTTGGATTCAAGGCTGATTGTGGGGAGTTGGAATGTTGCAAGTCCAGAGCCAAATTATCTTGGGCTATCAGAGCCCCTTATGCGTTCATTTATTGCCCACCTGTGTCTCACCTAGCCTCCTGTGGCTATTAAGTAAATCCTTTGGACTGTATACAGAGACCCCCTAGCTTCCACCAACTGAGAATGTGATCAGATAGCACCTGAGGCCTATAGCAGGCATTTTCCTCCACTTTGCTGCAATCCAGCTACCTGATAAGCAGTGTATTTGAAAAGTGTTTTGCTTTCTGACTATCCTGTTACCATAGAAACTTCATGGCACTGTTACCACGTTGGAACATGGAATTTGGAGTAATCTAAATCTGTATTTCCGGGCCATGGTCACTCATATTTGGCTCCAGAGTAAACTACCTCTTGTCCCCTTGGAAGTGAAACCTGTGTGTTTTTTCCTTATCAGAATCAAAAAAGAAGCAGGCCACCTTAATGAATAGCTGCATCGTAGTACAAGCAAGGTCAATGCCCTTAAATGTTGGCAGCTGTAAGATTGTTGTCCAGCACGGATCCCAAGTTCATGAAAGCACAATCGTACTGTAAGGAAACGATCTAAGGGCAGGAATGGAACTAGCTGTATGGGGGAGGGGTTCTTAGATTGACTCTGGGAGTCTGGGAGAAAGACAACTTAGGGTTCCAGAGGAGGTTTGTAGGGGAAGGGACATGACTAACAAGTGCTCAGGAGACAATGATATCCTACTGCTGTGACACTGGTGAAGTTGTTTCTTCTTTATACCATTTGGTATATTGCTGTCTCCTATAATAAACTGATTACTACTTTGGGTAACTGAAAATATTTCTTCTTCATAGCTAAGGTATTGGACCAGGGCTGGGAGCTGGGAGGTAGGGTGGCCACCTGTAGATACAGGAAAGGCAATTCTGTGCTGACTCTCAGCCTAGAGGGAGGATCGCTGGGAATCCCCAGGAAGCTTGACAAAGCATTTGCCCCCCCCACCCCAACACTTGTTGGAATCTGGGGGAGGGGGCTGTGTAATCCAAGCCCTCCCAGACCACACACTACGCCAGTTGCCAGGGCTGCAAGCCTCTACTGCAGACTTCCTGGTGCTGTCCTCTGTCACATGCTGTCATTCTGTCAGATCTGGGCCAACACTGTGGCTGTCACTGTGGCAGGGTGAGAAACATACTACAGTTTATGTCTGCAGAGTTTCGTGTGCTCACTAGCATGAAAAGGGCCATTTGTAGTGTTCAGCCTGAAGAAACCAATTCAGGGGCTGAGGAGATGGCTCAGTGGATAAAAATGCTCACTGTGCAAGTGTGAGGACCTGAGTTCACTCCTCATGCTATAGCACTTTAGGGGTTCCTCTGCCAATGTGCCAATATATACCAATGCACCCATAATTTGAGGATATTCCCAAATCCCTGTCTTAGAATGAAATCCAAAGACTCAGGGATAAAATTCAGAAAGATTTTATTCTAGCTTAGGCTTTAGGAGGGAGAAGGGAAGAGGGACTTACGCCCAGAATGTAAGAGAAGGAAGCAAAGAGGAGCTCTTGCCCAGGGAGACAAGAAGAGTTTGAGAAGCCCACCCCAAGATTCAGGGCAGGGTGTTGTATGAGCCCCATGGATGGGCAGCTGGTTTAGCCAGTTTCGTCCTGACATCAGGAGTCTGGGGTGAGAAATTTTGGAAAAAGAGCAATCTTCCTGGAATTTTAATTCTGTAGGAAGGGCATGCAAGGACTCCCTAAGGGGAGAGATAAAGAAAGGTCAGTCCCTTCTGACATTTTGAACCTGCAGTAAAGTGAAATGGCCTGAATTTCCCCCTATATGCCTAAGGACAGTTTCCGTGTTTGGCCAAGGGAAAGCTATTCACTCTGGGGGTCCTGTCACCCTAAACTGCCTAGCCAATTTCTATCTCTTATGCCATATTCACAACCCACATAAAATGCCAGAGATGGTGGAAACAGGGAATCCTTGGGACTCTGACTAGTCTAGCTGAATTGGTGAGATTTAGGTTCAGCCAGAGATCAAAATCAAGTGAGGGCTGGAGAAATGGCTTAGCGGTTAAGGCGTTTGCCTGCGAAGCCAAAGGATCCTGGTTTGATTCTCCAGGACCCACGTAAGCCAGATACACAAGGGGGCACATGCATCTGGAGTTCATTTGCAGTGGCTGGAGGCCCTGACATGCCCATTCCCTCTTTCTCTCTCTCAAATAAATAAAATATTTTTTTTTAAAAAGGGTGAACCCCCACTGAGGTTTATCTTTGGCCTCCACATACATGCACAGACACACATGTGCATGCATATCCACACACAAATGGACATGAATACACACACACTGAGAAATAGAAACAAGAAAGAAATTTATAACTCACCCAAGAAGCCTAGAATGGGTGACAGGAGTAGTTGATGGTGTTCTTGGTAAGACAAGATGCACGTGGAGGCAAGCAGCCACACAGCCTTCATAGATGTGGTGTTCAGAGTGACACCATGGCACCAGGAATCTACTGCTGAAAACATCAGATAATTGGCCAGGATACATCAGGAGGTCACTGACCAAATATGTTCCTCTTCCATGAGATTGTGCCATTCAAAATGTTTCCAGAAATAAAGCAACATTAACTTATCAGTAAAAGTAACTTTTTTTTTTTTTGTCTTATACCAATGACAGGTAATGGAGATGGGCTAGCTACAAGCTAGTTATATTCTTTGGGATTGTTAGGTCAGGACAGGCTCCCAAAATGGAGTCACCAAGGACAGAGACATAAGGAAGCAGGTTATCTACATTCCTCAAGAAACCGCCCAGCCATTATCCCTTCCTTGCCTAACAATGTCTCCAGGTCATGGTTTCCTGCCCCCTTATCTCATAGGTCACCTAGTCACTGTTCTGGTGTCACACCCTAGCTATCTTAGATCTCCCCTGAAAGAACCTTTCTTATTCAGCTTTTTCCCTTCCTCACCTTCCCCCACCTGAAGAAGCCCTATAAAGCCCACTATCTGCAAACTCAGGTTGGCTGTGCTCCGCTCTTGTGAGCCAGCCCTGGCAGCTGGTGCTTTTCTCAAATAAAAGCTTTCATCTTTGCGTCAGGGTGGTTTGCGTGTTCTTGGTCACTCCGGAACCTGACAGGATATTGTTGGATCAGGACTCTTTCAAACTTCCAATTAGTGTAAGGAAGAAAATGGGAATTGATTCTCCTTGGTAACAAAAAATCTGACCTTCAAGCATACCTGGATCTCGGCACCCAAATTGCATCAGAACTTACTCTCATCATTTCCGTGTTTCCTTGGATATCCTCCATGGTGCTCACACAGGCTCGTCATTGGGAGAGAGATGCTGGTAGCCCCAGCCTCTTAGCAACCCCTGAGAAAGAAGTGTCTCTGTGATAATAATTCAAACCAACATTCCTAACCTGAGTCTTATTAAGCTGAACCTGTATTACATGCAGGAAGCTGGACCAATCAATGTGACCCGTCATAGGGCTGTTCATTTATCCAGTTCTAACTCAGATGCCACTTCTTGAACTGACCATCAAGGTGATGGAAAGTCCATGTGGAACTCAGTTTAAAAAAATAAGTTTTAGGGCACAATAATGGCTTCCAACAACAGCTGTGGCAGGTCTTAAGCTCAGCCGCCTGTCCCAATATGCCAATTAGAAAAGAAGGAGTGGGGCTGGAGAGATGGCTTAGCGGTTAAGGCACCTGCCTCCTAAGCCTAAGAATGCTGGTTCCAATCTCCAGTGGTTCCAATCTCCAGGTCCCACGTTTAGCCAGATGCAAAGTGATGCAAGGGCACAATGCCGCACTTGACCACAAGGGGGCACACGCATCTGGATTTCGTTTGCAGCAGCTGAGAGGCTGCTGGCGCACCCATCTCTGTCTTCCTCTCTCTCTCTCTCTCTCTCTCTAAAAAAAAAAAAGAAGAAGGAGTGGTGAGAAGTAGAGAAAGGAGATTTAATCACTGTATATCAGAAAGGGTAATGAATAAAGTGGTACAGTGTCCAAGTTCATCTTCAATTCAAGTTCATCATCATCATCATCATCAGCAGCAGCATGAGCATTAGGTTTAAGTAGAGGAAGAACTGGGGTAAGAGGACACACGTTACACTGCTTTGCAAAGCAGAAGGAAGCACTGAGCTGTCCTTCTGAGTGCCGAACAAGGCACCTCCATAACTGACAGGGCATGGGTTGGGGGTGAGTGTGATCGGTGTCCCCAGTGAACACCACACAATGTTGTCTGTGGTCTGCAAACCAACTCTACTCTAAACATGAAAGAAAAGATGTGCTAACACAGACATCCTTAGAGCCTCACCTTTTGCCCATTTTGCATGTTTTAGTATATATTTGCTTAAAACTTCCCCTTTCCACTCCAGCATCTACTTTATAGTGGCCTTTGTGAAACTCTATGTGCTAAATATTTAAAGTATCTCTCTCCCTTTGAAAATGCAATTAGATTTTTTAAGACTTTATTTATTTATTTACTTGAGAGAGAAAGGGAGGGAGAGGGAGAGGAAGAGGCAGAGAGAGAGAGTGGGCATGCCAGGGCCTTCAGCCACTGCAAATGAACTCCAGACACATGCACTACCTTGTGCATCTGACTTATTTGGGTATTGAGGAATCAAAACTGGGTCCTTAGGCTTCACAGGCAAGTGACTTAACCATCTCTTTAGCCTGCAATTGGACTTTTTTAACTTTTTTTTTTTGTAGAGCAGGGTCTCATGGACTGCCCTCCTGAACTTCTGATTCTCCTGCCTTCACCACACCTCCAGTGTCTGCGCTAAAATCTATAGTGAGGGAGTGGGCAGGCTAGGAAGATGGCTCAGAAGTTAAAGACGCTTGCAAGCCTGCCAACCCAAGTTTAATCTTCCTCAGCTCTCAGGTAAAGCCACATGCAAAGTGGCACTGCAGCCATGGGAGGCAGATCCAAGAGCACTCCGAAGCTCTAATGCAGCAATGGTGAGTAAAACCCTGTCTCAAAAGAAGGTGGAAGGAGAGGAGAAACACCCTGAGGTTTCCCTTTGACTTCCTCGTGCACACTGTGATGTATGCCCACACACACACTCGCACAAAATTTTAAAGTAAAAAAAAATATATCCCTTTAAAATCTACTCAGGGAATGGGGACCAATTCTCTGGCCAATAGCTCTTCATAAATCTAAACATGGGAACGGAGAAGCATGCACCCCGCACAAGTGTTTAACAATATGATTAACAACGGTTCATCTAGTCAACTGGATGGATGACAATGGCCAGATCTCTGGGCACATCTGTGAGGGACTGTCTAGATTAAGTTAATTGAAGATTCACCCTAAAAGTGGGTGATACCTTTCCACAGGCTTGCTGGTGGGCTACATAAAACGGAGAAAGCTAGCTAATCCTTCTCTCTCTGCTTCAGCACTGTGATGAACTACCTCAAGTGCCTGCCACAATGCTTTTCCAACCAGGATGGAATGTAACCTCAAACTATAAACAGAAATCAACTGTTCCTTCTTTAACTTGCTTCTGGTAAGATATTTTGTTCTAGCAATGAAGCAGTAACTACTATAGACTGTCATGTGACATGTTTAATGGTGAGACAGTAAGAAACCCATGAATGCATCTTCCTTAGGCCTTAACCAAACTAGAGGAGAAGCATCTCCGTTTGCCACACATGAGAATCAGCTAGGGGTTTTATTAAGGTTTTAGTACAGCCAGGCATGGTGGCACACAACTTAAATCTCAGCACTTGGGAGGCAGAGGTAGGTAGGAGAATCACCATGAATTTGAGGCCATCCTGAGACTACAGAGTGAATTCCAGGTCAGCCTGGATTAGAGCTAGACCCTATCTGGGAAAACAAAAGATTTCAGGACAGATGTGTGCACCCCGTGTGCATGCGTGGCATGCAGAGACCAGAGGAAGCCATTAGCTGTCCTCTTCTATCACTCTTCCCTTTTATTTTACTTGAAACAGAATCTCTCACAGAACCTGGAGCTTGTGCCATTTCTTTTACTCGATGGGCTGACCAGCAAGCCCCAGCCAGTCCTCTTGTCTTCACCCCCTCAGTGCTGGGGTTTCGGGTATCTATGGCCTTGCTTGACTTTTTACATGGGTGCTGGCCATGGTTGAACTTAGGTCCTCATTCTCTTTCGCACTGAGCCATCTTCCCAGCTCCTAAACATGTTTATACACATGGGCTTTTATCAAGAGGATTTAAAGTGAAGGACAAGCATCGCCAAGCTCATCTCCAGTGAAGGTGAGAGTTGAGGATGGGTTAGAAATGCCTCTAAGGACTAGAGGGACCAACAAAGCAGAGCAGATTTCTCCCTAAACATACATGCCCATGTCTAAGTTACCATCTTCCTTTTATTTCAATGAATTGAAATCGAACTAATTTAGAAAAGACTAGATTTCTAGTAAAAAGAATATCTGGGCTAGAAAGCTATAGTAATCTAGAGCTATGGTCTAGATGTTTGTGTGTCTCCCCCACCTGCCATGCACTTGTTGCTTCTTTCTGTCCAATGGGACAGTATTAAGAGGTGGGGCCTCTGGGAGGTGGTAAGCAAGTCATAAGGGCAGTGCCTCATGAGTGGGGTTAATGTCCTCGCCATGCGGGTCCCTACTCCTGCTCCTCAGTAGAAAGGTACCAGTGCCCAAGCTCTAGCCCAGTTGCATGCACATTTGGTAGATGCAAACTAAGAAACATACAATTCCTTCATCTCAGAGGACATAGAAATGAGAGTTAGCCACACTGGCTTTAAGGCTGCCCTGTCCTTGCATTCTGGGTGCTTCTTCATCACGGATGCTGTGTGTGCCAAACCAATGATGAGTCCATCCTTCCCCCAGAGTCTTTCAGGCCTGAGGACTGCAACTCAGGCTGTGGGAAGAGGTAAGGCATCCACAGGGAGATAAGATGACCCCAGAAAAGCTCGCCATTGCCTCATGCTAAGCAGCTAAGATTTTTCACATTTCAAAGTCTGTGCCCATCACAGCATGGCTACCTGTTATGTTCTTTTTCTTTTTTTTATTTTATTTTTGGTATACTATTTTCTAAATGGCTCTGTATGGTTGAAAAGTCTTCTAATTCCAGTGGTTTTAATAAGTTCTATATTGTTTGACAAGAATAATATTAGAAGTCCAATGCAAAATTGTAAACAAAATTTACTGCTTTCTTAGAAGATTTCTCACATACATTCTGCTTTCTTTTTAAATGTTTTAATGATTTAATGTGTGTGTGCATGTGTGTGTTTGTATGTGGGTGGGTGCGAGTATATGTGTGTGTGTGTGTGTACATGCATGTGGAGGTCAGAGGTTGATGTCAAGGACTCTACCTCACTTTCTGAGACAGGGTGTCACTGAACCCAGACCTCACTGATTGGGCTGACACTAACTAGCCACTAAGCCCTAGGTAAGCATAAGGGATCTGAACGCTGGCCCTCATGCTTGCTTGACAGCATTATTTTAGCTCATCTAGTGCTACGGTCTAAATGTTTGTATGCCCCCTCCCCAGGCACTTACTGCTTCTTCCTCTCCAAAGCCATAGTATTAAGAGGTGAGACCTATGGGAGGGAAGGAAGTCATAAGTCATAAAGAAGTCATGCCTTATCTGATCACAGATAAGCTCTTTTCCCACTGAGCTACCTAGCCAGCCCACATTATGCCTTCTCCTGAAAGCATAGAGACTGATCTTGGTTGGTCTTTGTGTTCACTGAGTCCTTTCTAGCAAAGACTGTGGTTCTTGGCGGTCTTCTATTTGCATCCTCAGGCTAGGCCCAACCTGTTATTGGCCATAGAGATCTAGTGGGCGGGCCAACAAACCCCAGAACCTTCCCTGAGGCATCTTGCTTTCTCAAGATAGCAAGTTGCAGCCCAACACCAGGGGGCAGTGTGGCAATGTTGGCCTGACTTGTTCAGTCCTGGTTGGCTACCCTTTGGGGGTTGAGGAGCGCAAAGCAAATTTGAGCAACAAAATCCATTCTTAATTTTTCTTCATCCAAGAAACAACAAATATTATCTCAACTTCACAGATAAACTAAAAAACAAAGAAACAACATGCTCACTGGGTTGCTAAATGTGTGTTATTATAACCTTGCTTTTGTCTTTTCCCCTTGTTTTTCCCCTTGTTTTTCTTCATGATTTTCAGAGGTATTGATAGCTACAATTGGTCTATTGGAATAAAAGATCAATTGTGAAGCAGGAACAATGGTTCCACCAAGCCAGAACAGCCCACCTTACTTCTGGTTGCTCCCTGGCAGGGAAAGGTCCTTGGGAAGAAGAGCAAGGCTGCCTGATGAGACCCTGAGACAGAAGACTGCAGTGACTTCTAGGGGGCTGTCCTCTTTCTCACTAATGCTTTAGGAATAAAGTACCATGTTCTCACATGCTGGTTCCTTTTACAATCTGAGATCCATTTTCCCATAATTCAAATGAAAGGAACAATCAGGGAGGGTTGAAACAAACCAGCCATCCAAAAGAAGATCCCAGCTAAGGGCTCCAGATGACTGCTAAAAAAAAAAAAAAATACAAGGTCCCTGCCAATGCGCCTAATAGTGAAGTTTCTTTCCAAACAGAAATTTGGCAAAAGAAAAAACTTCTCCACTACTATAAGAAGGACCATAGCTAGGTGTCGGGTTTCATTTTCCCCTGGAACTATGTGGAGACAACTTGGCTCTGCTGTGGCTTTAAGCAGAGATGGTAAATGCTAGCTTGAATTCTAACTTCCAGTTACTTTGGGACCTCAGGTAATCTTTCCAACCCAAATATGTAATTGACTTTTTTTTTTTTTTTTTTAACACAAAGAAGGAATACTTTAGCCTGGGAGCTACCTGGAAAAGAGGCACGTGAACTTTAAATTGGGAAAATCCATTTTTTTTCAAAGATTTCTATTAACATTTCTATTTTTTTTAAGATTTTTTTTTATTTATTTATTTATTAGACAAAGTGACAGGGAAAGAGAGAGAGGGAGAGTGAGAATGGGTGCCCCCTTGTGCATCTGGCTTACGTGGGACCTAGAGAATCTAACCAGGGTCCTTAGGCTTCTCAGGTATGCACCTTAACCACTAAGCCATCTCTCCAGCCCTATTAACATTTCTAGATAAACACTTAGCATTAAATACATAGTGAACTTACATTGTCTGTGTTGGATTTTGGAAATTCCTTCTGTTTTACCAAAATGAAAAAAATAATGGTATGATTTTTAGTTTAGTAAAGAATATTCATTTAATTTTAAAAAATATTTTATTTTTATTTATTTGAGAGAGGGAGAGATATAGAAATAGGCAGGGAGAGAGAGAGAGGCGCACCAGGGCCTCCAGCCAGTGCAAACGAACTCCAGGTGCATGCACCCTCTTGTGCATCTGGCTTACGTGGGTCCTGGGGAGTTGAACCTGGGGCCTTTGGCTTTGCAGGCAAGTGCCTTAACCACTAAGCCATCTCTCCAGCCCCATTTAATGTTTTTAATCTATCTATATGCTTTTAAGGAAAAAAGAGGTCAAGATTTTTGTTGGAAGGGATGGTGGTGTTTGTTTGTTTGTTTGTTTGTTTGTTTGTTTGTTTGTTTGTTTGTTTTGAGGTATGGTCTTACTCTAGCCAAGGTTGACATGGAATTCACTATGTAGTCTCAGGGTGGCCATGAACTTATGGCAATCCTACCTCCTGAGGGCTGGCATTAAAGGGGTGCACCATCACACCTGGCTTGTTTTACTTTTTGAATATGTATGCAATAAAAATTGAGTATCTATTGGTAAAAAAAAACTTTGGTGATGGATAGGTTCCTATTTACCTGGTATTCACAACCTGACCCTGTGGCTGAGCATTTTATTGGTCCTAGAGAAAGCTATGCTGGAGAGGGAGACAGACACACATCTTTCCCCTGCACTGGACCTGAGTTCAATTCCAATTCATTTGTTTTCAAGCATTATGAGCTTGAGTTCTCTGAATCTCAGTTTCTGAACCTCAAAGTGATCATGACTATATCCACAATCCTGCTTTTCAGGCCCAGGACTTAATAAGGGTGTGTTCTCAGCATGTGATTGTTAACTCACTAAAAGGAACGTTCTGTCCCTCAGCACTGCTGGTGACCCGGAAGTGCTAGCAACCCACCCAGGTATAATCAAGTGTACCTGTTCTGGCTCTGCGCCTGCATTTCTCACTAGATGCTGCTGCTTAGTTCTATGGCGTCCCCCCAACATCGGAGTTCTGGGAATGCAGCGCTCCTTTGGTTAGAGGTGTTTTGTTTCCCATTCGCTGGGAATTGGGCCTGGCCTCCTGCTGGTTGGCTGAGTCTCCTGGTCTTTGTCCAGCTGGGTGCAGCTGACTTTCCCTGTAGTCTCTTTCTTCCTTTCCACCGCAGATACCTCTGCTCAGCTCACCACTTAGGCTATGACAGGCACCTCCTCTTTGCTGGGACAAAATACCCGGCCAGAAGCAGCTTATGGAAGGAAAGGGTTTATTTCAGTTCGCAGTTTCAAGGAAAAGTTTCATCATGGTAGGGAAGCATGGAAGAGTAGACAGCCGTGCATCACATCTTGTCACAGGGCAGGGAAGAAAGCAGCACTGAGTGAGCCAACATTGAGATGCATCATCACCTCCCAGAGGCTTCATCAGCTGGAGATCAAGAATGATGCTTATGGTGGTTTGAATATAAAATCTCTCCGGTAACCTAAGTGTTTCCTGGTTAAGCTTTAGGAGGTGGAGCCTTGCTGAAGGAGCTGACCCACTGGGGATGGACCTTGAGGTTCATTAGTTCAGACCACTGGATGTTCAGAGCTGGCTGGCGCTTGCTTCCCCCCCCCCCCATGGATATAGGAGGGGAAGATGTGAGCTGGTTGTCACGTTCTCTTTCTCCACCATGATGAAACGTCCTCTGAAAACTGTAAGCCTGAAATAACTCCCCATGCCCCATAAACTGCTTCTGGCCAAGTGTTTTGTCCCAGAAATGAGAAGGGAACTGCTACAAGGCTTAATCACAAACACATGAGTTTTAGGGGCACTCGGGAATCAGTCTCACCTTTCCAAGGTATATGCCCGTCCCAGTCTTTCCCTGTCTGACCTACAAGAAAAGTGTTCGTCTTCACCAAAGACCCTTCACAACCTGACCCTGACAGTAACCATCCTGGTGGGGAAGAAGACGTTCTAAAGAGACCCTTGTGCCTTTCCCTTTGGTTATCAAACTATTGAAACAATGCTTCCTAAGACTCAGACCATCACTCTGCTAACACCACAAGCTTCCCTCAGGCTAACTGCATAGTTCCTTTCTGAGGTCCTTTGGGATTGATAAACTGACGAAAGAGGGAGAGAAATGGGCATGCCAGGGCCTCCAGCCACTGCAAACTAATTCCAGATGCATGTGCCACCTTGTGCATCTAGCTTACGTGGGTCCTAGGGAATCAAACCTGGGTCCTTTGGCTTTGCAGGCAAGCGCCTTAACCACTAAGCCATCCCTCCAGCCCCTGGCTGTCTTTTGAAAGCCACCGCAGACACACCCTGCTAAGCATCTATTTCTTCCCTGACCAAGCTGCTATGGAGGCTCCTTTTAAGTAGAATCTCTGTGAAGTCTCTGTCCCTTCCTGGACCAGACCCAGGCAGTCTTTGTTTCTCTGGCACCACTGGCCTTTCTTTTATAGCCTTGAATAGCTAAACTATCCGTTCCCCTCATAAGAACTCATCACAGACTCCCACACTTCCCCGTGGTAGCACCCCAAGTGATTAAAAAAAAAAAAGGATGCACGTAACAAAGAAACTAAAGAACTTGCTGAAGGTCACAGAGCCCAGGAAGAAAGCCATGGATCTGGAACTGAGCTTTCCCAGGCATCTGCAAGGTCCCTTTCCCATACCCCAGTGCTGCCTGAATAGTACCCCACAGCTCAGTGCCAACAGCTTGGCATCTCAAGAAACTGGCCAATTCCAGTCTGGGGTTTCTGCTTCCCTCCGAAGCTAAAGACAGACATCTTTGCAGTCTGACCCCAGGCTGGAACACTTGGCTCTGACCTCTCCCAACTCCTAGGTGCTCGTTTTATGATTCAAACTCCCCAGGTCCTTCTTCTGCATGCCTTACAACCCCATTTCCATTCCCAAGTCGTTTGCTAGTTTAATTAATTAATTAATTTAGAGACAGGGTTTCATATAGCCCAGGCTGGCCTCAAACCCACTGTGCAACTGAGGATGACCTTGACTTTTTAAAAAGATATTTTTATTTATTTATTTGTTTGAGAGAGGGGAAGAGGGAGAGACAGAGAGAGAGGGAGAGAAAGGGTGTACCAGGGTTTCCTGCTACTGCAAACAAACTCCAGATGCATGTGCCACCTTGTGTACCTGGCTTTATGTGGATCCTGGGGAATCAAACTCTGATCCTTAGGCTTTGCAGGCAAGCACCTTAACCACAAAGCCATCTCTCCAACCCATGAGCTTGAATTTTTAATCTTTCTGCCACCAACTCCTGAGTGCTGAGATTATAGGCCATGTATCACCACATCCAGTTTATTTGGTTATAGGGATGGAACTCAGGGCTACGGGACTGTTAGGCAAGCATTCTACTCACTGAACTACATCCCTAGCCTCTCGTCTAGCTTTTAAATTTCATAGTTGCTGTGGTGGTTTGAATGTAAAATGCCCCCTTTAGACTCATGTGTTTGAACACTCAATTCCTGGTTGGTGATGCCATTCAGAGGGTTGTGGAACATTTAGGTGGTATAGCCTCCTGTTGTAGTTTGGATGGATGTTCCCCAATAGATTCAGGAGTTTTATTCGAGCTTGTTAACTTGGTGTCACAGTGGGTGGATCCTAGGGTCCAGCCCTAAGGTGTGGGAGTGGATCTGAATTGCAGTAAAAACATATACAAAGTGCTTGAGCTCTGCCTGGGTTCCTGGAAGTGTCCTTGCTTGTGCTGTTGGTGGTTGCTTTTCTCTGTGTGTGTGGACCTGTGAAAGGGGGGCCAGCTTCTCCTGCCATTTTGGAACTTCCCCTGCATCTGTAAACTTCAAATGAATTCCGTTTCTCCTATAAACCGTGCCTGGTTTGGAAGTTCATCCCAGCACCAACTGAAGCTACTGACAGCGACACCTTCCTAGAGGTAATGTGTTACTTGGGGCCAACCTTGAAGTGCTACAGCCCAGGTCCACTTCCTGTTCTCTTGACTTCCTCCCTGCTGATGTGACACTCCAGCCATGCTGTCTCTGATGTGATGGACTACCCCTCGAAAGTATAAGACAAAATAAACTCCTTCCTTCCTTAAGCTACTTCTGGTATGGTCTTTTGTCCCAGCATTGAGAAGGAAACTGATAAAGTGGACAACACTAGGTAAGAGAGCTGTGTTCATCAGCTTTCTGTTTCTGTTACCAATATGCTACCTGAGCGATCAACTTGAAAGAGGAAAGGTTTGCTTTGGTTCAAGTCCATGGTAGGTTGGCCGTGTTGCTTCCCCTGTGCAACAGCACATCATGGCGGGAGTGTGTGGTCAAGAAACACTACTCACATCAGCACAGGAAAGTGAGAGAAGAAGACGAAGGACTGTATCCAAACATCCACTTTACAAGCACACCCCCATGGTCTGACTTCCTCTGGCTAGTCTCCCACCTCTTAAAGGTCCCACAACTTCCAATAAATCATAGGCTGGAGACCAGGCCTTTAACGCATGGGCCTTTGGGGGACTTATACCCAAACCACAGCCAAACCCCATGACTTGCCTTTACATTGCTTTACTGAAAGGCACCTTTCTGGGCTACTCCCAGCCTTCCCTCCCAGTTTTGGGTCTGCACTTTGCTCAGGCTGTCAGTGGTCAGTTTAGATGCCATATACCTACCTATCCTCACCTTTTTGCAGGAAATAAAAAAAAAAAAATTCTAAAAGCCTGAACTAAGAAACAGAGTATATTAAAAGCTCCCTTTCTAATCAGCTCAATGCCTCGCCCGGAGAGCTGAGCTTGGAAAATGCAAGGAGACCTGCAGGGATTTTCAGCTTTGGAGTTCTCCTTTCATCCTCAGAGTGAAAGGGAAAGAGCTGATGCCCAGGAGGGCTGCAAATGTCCAGGGCAGTCATCACTATCTGCAGCCCGGATCCAGAGCACAGCCCCAGCACTTCAATAGACGCCGCCTGCCTCACACAGCCATTTGTAACCCGAAACACATACTTTCAAGCGGTCTGGGGAGGGGGTGCAAATGACAGGCAGCTACACAAATAATTTGCCCCCAAATGTTTATCAGCTCCTTGCCATGGCCACTTCAAGCATTTATAAATGGTTATTAACTGGCTCCTTCACATCTGATAACTGGCCCCAGAACAGGTGGCCAGAAGGGTGGGTGATTAGAGGCCTCCCTGCGAGCTGCTGTGTGCTTGTCTGTGGGTGGTCTTCCTGCCTGAGTTCAGTGCCCACATGAGAAGACATTGTCAAAAGCCTCCAATTTAGGAGATAGCAGTCTGTTGTCTGTTTGTGTAAAGTACGGTCCAAGTTACAGCTGGCTTTGCTTTCTGGCCAGCAAACATTGCCAAGACGGGTTGAAAGTTCAGCATACTCAGCTACCCCCCACCTCCCCCTTCAAAACACAATACCTTCTCCTGCTCTTAGGCAAACAGCCCTCCATGCTCTTGCTTCATATATTCTTATTATTACTGACATTTTATACATGTATAGAATGTATTTTGATCATATTCACCCCATTACTTTCTTTTCCTCCTCCCCTCCCACTGAACCCCTTTTTCGTCTCAACTAGGTCCACTCCTACTTTCAAGTCTGTTTTCCTATTGTGACCCACTGAGTTGATTTAGGGTTGCTTGCATGAGCATGGGTGAGGGATTATTTCCTGGGACATGGGTAGTTTACCAGTGGCTACACCACTAAAAAATGTCTCCCCTTCCTCCTGCAACCATTAACTAGCATGAGCTTCTCAGGGAGACATAGGCTTCATGAACCCCTCCACCATCCATGAGGGAATGTTGATAGGCCCGATCTTATGCAGGTGTGGACAGCTGTTGTGAGTTCATGAGTGCAACGGTCAGCTTTGTGGGTTTCTGAGGAGTTTTGAGTAGAAGTGAAAATGTAGCTCTGATGAAGGCCCTAGACAATCCCATGGGGCACAGAAGCCCAAGGATACACACAGCCAGAAGGAGCAGCTATCTGCAGTGTGATCGTTCTCTATAATCCTCTGGGTGTTGGTTCTTTGCTAAAATAAGTTTTGCCAGGCCCCACAACTTGCTTTTCTCAGTAACAGTTACTGCTGTGACAAACCACAGAGACTCACTCTCAGAATCCTTGACATTTCTAAAGAGAGGTTAGGCCAGGGTGTTGGAGCCTGGCCTCACACTATGGGCACCGCAGGGACTGTGCCATGCACTTGAGGAGGTTAATCACCATCCTGCCCCTTCATCCTGGATACCAAGGGCCACCTCTTCTTCAATTGTAGCAAAGAGATGGCTCTGATACAGTTTGGGCAAAATCGTGCCCAGTTAAGAACACTGTTAAAAATCTATAAAATATATATTCAATAGTGAGAACCCTACAGCAGTGTTCCAAAGCAGAGTAGAGCAGACCCTCAGTAAACATTTATACATTTATTAACTAACTTATAACATTCTGATTAAGTTGTCTCTTGTGAAACCGAATATGAGGCAGCCATGGTGACACATGCTTACATTATTAGCCCTGGAGTGGGGGGGTGGGCTGAAGCAGGAAGATTATCATAAGTTTAAAACCAGTACGTGTTACATGCCTGTGCTATGGAAGAAGAAGGAGGAGGAGGAGGAGGGAAGGGGGAAGGAAAAAGAAAGAAAAAGAAAGTAATAGTAACTAAAGAGGAAAACAAAAAACTAGGTAATTGCTTATCATAAAATTTGAAGAAAAAAATTTTTAAAAATTAACTTCACTGGGGCTGAGGAATTAGTTCAGTGATTAAAGGCACTTGCTTGTGAGCCCGATAATCTGAGTTCAATCCCCTTCAGCACCTGCTTAAAGCCAGATGCAAAGTGACACATGTAACTGGGATCCCAGCATGCCTATGGCAATGAGAGGTGGAACCAGAAGAATCTAGAAGTTCACAAGCAACAGCAGGGAAGCAATAACAGACTCTGTCCAAAAAGAAAGTGAGAAGAGAGAACCAACACCATGAGGTTAGATGCTGACCTCCACATGCACGCCATGGACACACACACAGAGATAAATAAATAAAAATATTTTCAAAAGTTTACTTCATGCTCCAAAATTTAAAAAGACTACAGTAATGAGGATATAATGAGCTCTAACAATGTAGGGAACTACTGATGGTTTTGAGGACACTGGGGGCCAGACACTGTGCTGATATACACACTCTCTCTCTTCAGTTCTACAGCCACACAGGATGTAAGACTATGGTCACCCCAGTTTACAAAGGGACAATCTCAGCCTAGTCCATGATGATTTCCAAAGAACTCTCCAGAAGGTTCTCTGACTATAAATCATCACCCATTAAGCATGCAAACAAAGCTCATTACAGATGTGGCTTTAAAAAATCACAAGTTCAAGATGAAAACAGTGACAGAACCAGCAGAGTCGTGTGATGCATGGCAGGGCCCACAGTAAGCTCAGCACAAGCACTCTTGCTTCACTCATAGTTACCCTGACAGTGCCTCATCGCTCCTTTCACAGGCAAGAAAACGGAGAGGTTAAGGTAGTTTCTGGAGGCCACACAACAGAGCAAGGGCTCAGCTCAGCTAATCTGACTCTAATTTCAGACACTTCTGGTCCACTTCTGCTACCACATGGCAAAACACTGCCTGCACTCACCTATGACAGTTCCCAAGGACTGCCCCTTTCCTACCAAGTTGCCTAGTGGCCTAAGTCCTCCTAAGTATAACTTCAGGCCAAGTGTCTTAAGACGGCACCCTAGGCTCCATGCTGACAATGCTCCCCCTCCATCTGCCTGCCTTCACCCTCTACCCCACCTTCCTGGCCCTTCTGTCTGTTTCAAAACTTGCCCCAGCAGTCAAGAGCAGGGAGGAGTCATTATTCTTTGGCCTGAGACATAGGACCTGATATTCACTGGGTTCCTATGATGTGCCTGGAATTTCCTACTGTGGGCAGAGAAGTAGCCTATGTGTAAGTGGCATACATATTTCTAGAAGCACGTGGGGACTTGGCTACTCTATCTGCAGGTCCTCTATGATCTTGACTTCGCATCTTTCAGAGGCTGGCAGGACTGGCTAGGTGCTCTCTGTGGAATAGGGATGGCGCAGGACTTGATGTTTCTGCCAGGCTCCTCCACTCTGCAGGCCTCACAATCTCTAGTGCTGCCCAGCCACTCATGGAAAGCTCTGCTTGCTGGTCACTGTCTCCTACAGGCTGGCTGCAGATGGGCCTCCCTGAAGCCCTGGGGTGAGATTGAACTTTCCAGTTCAGAACATGACCACAGCAGCCCTGTGTCCACAGGCTCCATCCAAGGAGGCTCAGACCAAAGATGTTTGTAAGAAAGAATGGAATTTCGCCAAGGGTGGTGGCGCACACCTTTAATCCCAGCACTCAGGAGGCAGAGGTAGGAGGATCACGCTGTTAGAGGCCATCCTGAGACTACATAGTGAATTCCAGGTCAGCATGGACTAGAGCAAGACCCTACTTCAAAAAACAAAACAAAAAAAATAAGAAGAAGAAGAAAGAAAGAAAGAAAGAAAGAAAGAAAAGAAAAAAAAAGAAAAAAGAAAAGAAAAAAAAAAAAAAAAAGAATGGAGTCTGTACATACTCTTTTTCTTGTCATTATGCCCAACACAATAAGATATAACATGACCTAGACAAGGTTTACAATGTGCTTGGTATTATAGATTCTAAAATAAGGTTGTTTAGGTCCTTTGTGAAAATGGCACATTTTATATAAGTGGTCTGAGTACTGATAGATTTTAGTATACAGAGCGGACCTCCTGAGGGACAAGTAAACACAAATATTTCCCATCCATTGTTGAACCCGTAGGCAGCACTAACTGTATTATTATTATTATTATTATTATCATTATTATTATTTTGGTGTACCCAGAAGGAAGAGCAGGCTACCAGTAGGCTTTTAAAGAACCCAGTTTGGAAAGTTGGAAAAGCACCTTCCAGAATGGATGGCATCTTCCCTTTTCTGCCCACCTTCATATGATGCCATCAAAGTGGAGTTGCCCATGACCCATTCACACTCATCTTAGCAATACTACGAAACTCCGTGGTCACACACACACACAAAGGAGACATGAAAGTAGACGTCAGCTAGTTGGGAGGAGGAAGGGGCTCAGTGGGAATGGGAGGGAGCAAGAGAAGGTAATGGGGATGAAGTTGATCAAAATACTTTACATATGTGTACAAAATGATCAATAAAATAATTTTTTTAAAAGAATGTTTTATTTATTTCTAGGATTTTTTTTCCAAGAGAAGGATTGAACCTGGAGCCTCCTACATTCTAGACAAGTTCTCTGCACACTGAGCCATAAATAAATTTTTGTTTTTATTTAGTTTTTTGAAGTTATGCATGTAGGTCCTCCTTCATTCTCTGCAAGTGCACTACTACAAAGCCATATTGCAGCCCTAAATTCTTACTTTTAACTGACAAATGATAACTGCTTGTATTTGAGGGCCCAGTGTGATCTTTTGGTTCATGGATATATTGTGGGATGATCAAATCAAGTTAATTAACCCATCCATCCCCTCACATATTTTTCATTCCTGTGTAGTGAGAGCATTTAAACCCTACTCTTTTCGCAATTTTGGGCATGTCTTTTAACTTCTGGAGTCTCAGAAGTCTGTTTTCCAAGTGGGTGATAACACTTAGCCCGCCCACTTGAAAGGCTTGGTGAAGAACCAAATAAAATAATATAAGTGAAAGAATTTGTAGCTTTTTTAAAATCACATAAATACAAGTTTTTCTTTTCAAAACAAAAGGTTTTAAGAAACCCTCTCGTAGCTTCCTTTTGGCTCTACTGGTTTGATGGCAGGATGGGTGGGCTGCAGGGTGAAGCTGTCATGTAGGAACACGCTCGAGTGCTTGACTGCCTGTAACTACCAGGGATTATAGATTTCCCTAAACAAGGACTAAGAGCAGGTGGGGCACTGGGAGTAGCCCTTCCTAGGAAGAATAGGGTGGATTGTTTGAGAAGGGTTAAAAAATGCCATGGAACCCACCGAAGGTGCCTTTTGTTGTCACCTTAGGCTGGCATTGTAAAGAATGCTAGCCATCAAGTTCTCCTGCCGGGCTTAAAACAAATAGAGATAATAAATAATGAATAAATAAATAAATACATTGCCAGCTGACACTCTAAGGAGCTGCTGTGATTACTATTAAGCTTAGACAATGTCCATCCATATTTTTAGTATACACCTTTTTTTAATAACAATGTATTCTATATGAGGTTATTTTGGAACACTCCTCGGACCACTTCCTGCGCATGTGGGCTCAGCTCTGAACACCAATTTCAAAGCTCGATTCACAGAGCTCCATCACTGCTTGAGTTTGCAGCAAGAGCAGGTCATGGGTCCAGCCCTAAGGTTCTTCATATCTTTACATTTAAGCAGCAGGTTTGACATCCATACTGACAGCTCAGTGACGACAAAGATGAAGACCCAGAGCTGAACCAAACTGACTTTAACTCTCACATTTCCTATGATCGCCTGGAGGCGGGTGTTTATTTTTGTTTCATTTTTGGGCATTGAACCTAGGGCTTCATTCACTCTAGGCAAGGGCTCTAACACTGAACTCTGTCCCTAGCCCTCGCTTGGATATTTTGTGTTTAAAAACAGTGAGACACAGTACAAATTGCGAGGACTATCTTCTCACTCCTCACAGACTTTAGATTTTATTGTATTTTATTTTTATTTTTTGTTTTTTCAAGGTAGGGTCCCACTCTAGCCCAGGCTGACCTGGAATTCACTATGTAGTCTCAGAGTGGCCTTGAATTCACAGTGATTCTCCTACCTCTGCCTCTCAACTGCTGGGGTTAAAGGTGTGCACCACCATGCCCAGCTTTTTTTAATTTTATTTTTACTTTATTTATTTTTGAGAGAGAGGAAAGAGGCAGATAAAGCGAGAAAGAGAGAGAGAATGGATGCACCAGGGCCTTCGGCCACTGCAAATGAACTCCAGACACATATGCCACCTTGTGCCTGCAAAGTCAAAGGACCCAGGTTAGATTCCCCTGGACCCACATAATCCAGCTGCACAAGGTAGCACATATGTCTGGAGTTAATTTGCAGGAGCTGAAGGGGCTAGCGCACCCATTCTCTCTCTGTCTCTCTCTCTCTCCTTCTCTCTCTCTCTTTTCCTCTTTCTAAAAAATTAAATTTAATTAAAAAAAAAAGAGGGAGAAAGAATAGGCACACCAAGGTCTCCAGCCCCTACAAACAAACTTCAGACACATGCACCACCTTATGCATCTGGCTTATGTGGGTCCTGGGGAACAGAACCTGGGTCCTTAGGCTTTGCAGGCAAGTGCCTTAATTGCTAAACCTTCTCTCCAGCCCACTTCACAGACTTTAATGCTTGAAATGTTTTCCTGAATGAGAATCATAGTTTTCAGTTCATTTCAATATTTTTCATTTTCTGGAGAGATGGCTGAGAGGTTAAGGCAATATTTTTCATTGGATCATTTACAACTAAAGAATAAATTAAGAAAATGGTGGATAATAAGCAATTATTACTGAAAATAATATTGTACAGAGGATAGTATTAAAAATTGATCTTGGGCTAGGGAGATGGTTTAATGGGGCACTTACCTAGAAAGCCAAAGGACCCTGGTTCAAATCTCCAGGACCCACATAAGCCAGATGCATAAGGTGGTGCATGTATCTGAAGTTTGTTTGTAGGGACTGGAGACCCTGGTGTGCCTATTCTTTCTCCCTCTTTCTTTTTTTTAAATTAAATTTAATTTTTTAGAAAGAGGCAGAGAGAGAGAGAGAGAGAGAGAGAGGGCATGCGCTGGGGCCTTCAGGTCCTGCAAATTAACTCCAGACGCATGTGCCACCTTGTGCATCTGGATTATGTGGGTCCTGGGAAATCGAGCCTGGGTCCTTTGGCTTTGCAGGCAAGTGCCTTAGCCACTAAGCCATTTCTCCAGCCCCTCTCTCCCACTTTTTATCTGCCTGTCTTTCTCTCTCTCTCTCAAATAAATATATATTTTTTAAAACTAGAAAAATATTTTTTGAAAATTGATCATGCTCTGGGAGTCACATTCCCCACCAGTGAAATAAATTGTGTTTATTTCTGACACTGTGAATTGTCATATCTAACAGAGCAAATGATAGAAAATGCCACCACTTTTCCATGTTGTACTGGTTTGGATTTTATTTAACTCTTTCCATGCAGTCCCAGTCAATTAAGGATTCTATTCTCTTCTAAAGGTCAGCAGGCTTTGCTAGAAATTTTAGCTGGTTATATACTTCTGAAACAAGGGGATTGTGGCAAAGTGTCTTTCTCATCTTCATAATTCAAACAATTGCAGCATCAATTTGATACTGCCTATCTTGAAATACTCTTTCTGCAGTGCTGGGTTGTTCTTCAACCATTTCTTTCATCTGGATTTGATTGATCTTTATCCTGAAAAGTTTGAAATCATCGTTACAAATAAATTGGTCACCATCTTCAATATCTTTGCCCTTTGGATTTTTTTTTTTTTTTTTGCGCGAACTCTAGCTTTGCCAAAGGCTAATGATTGCAGTATTCCCCTTAATTCTCCATCTTCTATTCCACTAGCTTGCTTGATAACTCCTCTCCTTCATTAAACATTAACAGCACCAGTGTTTGGAAAAGTGAGACTTGCAGTTCTTTTTTTTTTAATATATATATTTTTTGTTTTGGAGAGAGACACAAAGATACACAGAGAGATAGGGAGAGGAAGACATGTAGAGATGGGCGTGCCAGCAGCCTCTCAGCTGCTATGAACGAAATCCAGATGTGTGCACCCCTTGTGGGCAAGTGCAGCATTGCGCCCTTGCGTCACTTTGCATCTGGCTAAATGTGGGACATGGAGATTGGAACCTGCGTTCTTAGGCTTAGGAGGCAGGCGCCTTAACCGCTAAGCCATCTCTCCAGCCCTGGAGTTCTTTTTCACCCTCTATAAATTCTGCTTTTAGCATACAGTGTCCTAGGGTCTACTGCCACTGGAGTTTCCCGCTCAGTCAAGAGAAGGGTGCCATCCATTGTTTTATTTTGGACTTTCTGGTCACTTATAATGTGAGCCCTAAATAACTCCAATCCCATGACCCAAATGGAAGGTAGTGCTGAATTCTAAAGAGCATAACTTCTATCCAGAAACAAACAGACCAAAAAAAAAAAAAATGCTCCTGATCATTTGCCTACCATAATTTTGCTAGCATATGTCAATCTTTTTTAGAAAAAGGACACTATCCAAGGAATCCTCTCTGAATTGATGAAGCAGTACTTGGATGTGATCTACACAAATCTGTCTCAGCTGCTTATCTACATTTGCAGAAATCTTGTAGGAACAGAGATTTTCTACAGCCTGGTAGAGTTCTTCCAAATTGTACTTAATTGGAATATTATTCTGAATAGCGCCCACTGCTTCTTTCAATTTCTGCCATGTTTACTCTGTGTAGTTTTCGGTAATTTAGGCTTATCTTTAAAATTCTTGATCACTAACTCCTTAGCAGAGCCTTAAGAAGAGAATAAGATCCTTAATTGACTGGGACTACATGGAAAGAGATAAAGAAAATGCAAACCAGCACAACTATATTGCACAGAAAGTTGGCCTTGGAGCATTTGTTGTCATTTGCAGTAGCCAGTGGATAAACTAACTTGTTGATCCTATCTTGTTTGACTTCTTTTATACATCTGATGACCAAATGAAGCAGTGTAGTGGAAATAATCGAGTGGACTTTTCTCATAAATGGGTTAACATGCCCATTTTAAAGAGTAATACTTTAATTCTAAGAAGAATGTTGTTGAACTCTTTGCATGTTATTTGCTATGATATGCAGAACACCTTTCAAGAAAGTACTTGGTCTTCATGATTCCTTTGTGGAACTGGGGAAGAGATCCCTATGGCTATTGATTAAATGGGGGAGATTCTTATACACCATTAATGAAGCAAAAGGTTTATTTGCTTAAAAGTCATTTAAAGATACTTAAATTGCATGAAAACTTTATTTACTGTAGCGTTCTGAATGAGTTTATCATAGGAAAACCACCCTGGACTTGGTTGTTCACCTGTTTTGTGGTTTCCCTTGGAAAGAAACATGTGTTGTCATAGGCATTGATATGTTACTTGATAACATTCTGTCACACTGAAAGGGATATTTTAAAAACTTTAGAAACAAGTTTTCAAGTAGGGTGACAGTTACTTACATAATACCTTGTATATTTACATCCTAAAATTTTCCACTTGTAAGTACGGGATGTGCATATAAGGATTAGCACCAAGTTCACTGTGCTGATTAACAAATACTTATAAAAATATCTAGAAACAAAAAAAAATGCTATACTAGAAGAATATAAGAAGGAAAAATTAGCTATTTCTTTACATTAAAAATTAATACAAAATGAAAAACATGAAAGACCAAAATTATGTTTTTAAAATTATTACATGAGCAAAAAAAATTACTAACTAGTTTGCAACATGTTTTAGTCTTTACATTTTGTTTGGATAGTTTGTCTAACTTGGACCAATCATAGAATGTTACAAGCTTCCTAGTATTTGCATTCCAGGTTCCTGTGCTACAGTTCTTTTTCTTGGGAAGCACCCCAATTTCTGCGTTTGTTAAATAAGGAACTATCAACCTCATTCTAACTTCCAGAAACCATACATCTAAAGATTTTTCTCTCATTTTTCTTACTCTCTATTTGAAAATTTCAAGTTGTTTGAATTTAAGAGTTCTCATAGCCATTGGATACCTGCTTTTGAGGAAAATGTTCCCAAATTGTTCACAAGTATTGCTATTCAGCTTACAAATGTGAGTTAAAAGCTTCTCTTTATCATCAGTAGGGTTTTATTTTGTCTCCAGGTTTATTTACTTATTTTATTTATTTATTTATTTATTTTATTGACAAGTTCTTTAATTGTAGACAATATCCCATGGTACTTCCCTCCCTCCCCCCACTTTCCCCTTTGAAACTTCACTCTCCATCATATCCCCTCCCCCTCTCAATCAGTCTCTCTTTTCAGTTTGATGTCATGATCTTTTCCTCCTATTATGATGGTCTTGTGTAGATAGTGTCAAGCACTGTGAGGTTCATGAAGGGAATTGATCATGGAAGAGAAGTAGACACTTTGGTGTTTTGTTTTTTAATTATAATTTAATGCTTTTTACAACTACGTATTTTCTTGCCTCTTTGGAGCCATTAGGGAGAATTCCTGAGTTCAAACCTTTAGCTTAGGTGATTTGAGACTCTGGTGTCTACTGTTGATTTTTTAAAATAGTTTATTTATTTATTTGACAGAGAACGAGGAAGAGAGAGAGAATGGGCATGCCAGGTCCTCCAGCCATTGAAAATGAACTCCAGATGTGTGTGTGCCCCCTTGTGCATCTGGCTAACGTGGGTCCTGGAGAATCGAACCTGGGTCCTTTGTCTATGTAGGCAAATGCCTTAACCTCTAAGCCATCCCTCTAGCACTGTTTTTTTTTTTGGTTTTTTTTTGTTGTTGTTGTTCTTGTTTTTGAGTTCTCAAAGACCTGTGGCCAGCTGTTATATATATTTTTTTAAGTTGCCTATTTCTCTCTAATTGCACACACTTGCACACTGTTATCTAGCTATATGTAGTATTTAGAATCTGGCCTGATTCTTTTTGAGTACTCATTGGGTCTATTTTCTCGGCTCCTCCCTGGTTTCCCTATAGGAGCTCATCCTACAAGGAAATATGGTTCCTTTGTTTACAGAGCCATCTATATCAGTGCTCTCAGTCCTGATGGTCTCTGAGCTATCAGACTGTTGCACCACTCACGAGTTGCTCTTCAGTTTTCCATAGAGTTGTTCCTACTAGGAGGCTCTTCATTGTCTTGAAAAGCAGGTTCCTTTCCCTTAATTCTTTGGAAACTTGATGCTATTTCAGCTGAAAAAAAAAAAACCAGCAAGACTATTAAGGGAAGGTGTTTGTAAGAAATTGAAAAGTAATCGCAAACTACATTTGATAATTGTGAGCTTCATTTGTTTCTGTAAAAGCTGAACTTTGTGTTTTTACCCTGTGTATATGGTGGTTCTATTTTTCTCCAATAAAACTTTTATTTTAAAAAAATACCATTACCTTCAAGTCTCAGAAAAAGGTGGATACTAATGGGGACTTAGTTATCTCAGTTGTACTCAACAACTTGTTCACTCATTTCCAATCAATGGGAAAAGAATGAAAACACTCTTTTACTCGTTCAACACAAACAGATCCTGTTCTGGAAGGTGGAAATACAAAATCTTATGTCTGGGCTAGAGAAATGGCTCAGAGAAATGGCTTCCTTCATGAGGACCTGAGGAAGTTGGAGACTACTAGAGCTAAAAGATCCCACATAGCACGCCTTTAATCCCAGCACTTGGGAGGCAGAGGTAGGAGGAACGCTGTGAGTCCCAGGCCACCCTGAGACTACATAATGAATTCCAGGTCAGCCTGAGCTAGAATGAGACCCTACCTCGAAAAAAAAAAAAAAAAAAAAAAAAAAAAAAAAAAGATCCCACATAAACAGCTGGGCACAGCCATATGCACCTGTAACCCCTGGAAAGCAGAGACCTGAGAGTCATGGGAGCCCCACAAGCTCTGGAATCAGTAAAGAAATTTCAATCAAAAACAAAGACTGGGTGGAAGAGTGATAGACTGAGACAAATAGCATATTATGCTCCAGGCACAATAGGCAAGCAGCACCCCTCACCCCAACCTGCCTGTGAGTGTATGGGATACCACACCACATTATACTGCACCATACTATAAACGCACACACACACACACAATCAGAAACATTTCATGTCTGATGAACTGCACCTCTCATTTGGTAATAAACAAATAGGTAAAGTAGATGGTAGGTCTGAAGGCAGCACATGCTACAAATTCACAAAGTGGAGATCAGGACAAAGGGCTGGACTAGGAGCCATAAAGGACTTCAGTACAAACTGGAAAGAAGCCATTTGCAGGTTAGATGCTGAGGCATGATGTCACCTAGCATGTCTTAGTGGGACTATCCTGTCCATGAGTGAACAGACCAGGAGGAGAATACAAACTACAGACTACAGGCCACATCTGGCCCTCCACAGCCACAGACATACAAATAATTTTATGGAGTTGATTGATAATCTAGCCATGGTGGCTCAAACCTGTAATGTCAGCACTTGGGAAGTAGAAGCAGAAGGATTAGAAGTTCAAGGTCATTCTTAGCTAATTATAAAGTTGAGGCCAGCTGGGGCTACATGAGACTCTGTCTTAAAAATAGAGCCCATAAAAACTCAGTATTGAAGACTCCACATTCTTAGGCTACAAGATCACTGAGAAATCTTGTTGGAGCTGAGCTGAAAACCTCCTCCATGTAGACCAGCTGACAGAAAGCTGGAAAAAGTTATGCTACATGCAGCTCCATGGGAGAGAGAGAAGTCATCTGCAGAGATAAACAGCAGTGGACACTGTAGGATTTAAGTTTGGCCAGCCAGGCCAAATGAGCCAACGTGTGCAATAGTGGCATATTTGTTATGGGGAAACCAACCACTCTCTAATTGGACTGGAGGCCCACTCCACAGGAGGGAATACATGCCTGATACAGAAAACCTATGACTGGGGAAGTCATGAGCTCTAGGGGTGTAACACCTGCTGGTGTCTGGCTAAATGCTTACATTATGCTCACCAAACTGCCCAGTAAGCACCTTTCTTAATGTTCATACCCATATATTAATGCTACTCTCACTTTTGGTTAGAGAAGTTTCTCTTTTCAGATAACATTGACCTCTGGGATGACTCAAAAGGCACCATGGTGCTGAGAAGAAGTGACAGAAGAGTGCTTAGCACTGAGACATCTCCATCACACCTTCCAAGGCTCAGGGTTCATTGTGGAGGAGATGGTGGAAAGAATGTAAGAGCCAATGGAAGGGGGGACCCCTTACAATGCACTCTTCCAAACAGAAAAAGGGGTGGAGATCCATGACATTACAGTGCCTGACACTACCTACACAAGACCATCATAATAGAGGATCTAGTAAACAGCTTCCAAGTCACTGAGATGAAGTTCCAGACCAGGCACAGTTATGGAGGAAGGGATTTATTGAAGCTTACAGATACAGGGAAAGTTCCATTATGGCAGAAGAAGGTGGCCCATTTTCATAGGTCCAAGCAGAGAGAGAAGCCCTAAGCCAAAGAAACCCAAAAGCCACAGCACACACTTCAGGAACTCCCAGGCATTGTGCATATCTGTAGACAGAATTGCAAATCCACCACCTTAGGGTGGACCCTAAGATCCACCAAGTGACACCTCCTCCAGCCAGGTAGCTGGAAATCCAAGAAGTTTTAATAAACTCCTGAATCTTTGGGCGGGGGCATTTATTCAAACTATCACAGGAGAAAAAGATGATGACATAAAAATAAAAGAGAAACTGATTCAGAGAGGAAGGGGATATCATGGAGAGTGGACTTGCAAAGGGGAAAGGGAAGGGGAGGGAATTATTGTGGTTTATTGTCTATAATTATGGAAGTTGTCAATAATTTTTTAAAAAGGCTCAGCATGGTGGTGTGGGAATTGGGGAAATGGCTCAGTGGGAAAAGTTCTTGCTGGGCAAGCATGAGGACCTGGCTTCAGATCTTCAGCACCCATATAAATCCCGATGAGCTTAACAGCTATTGTAGTTATTTGTGGCTGAGATAAAACACCCAATAAGAGCAGCTAAAGAGAGGAAAAATTTTAATTTGGTTTATAGTCTTGAGGGGGAGCTTCATGATGGTAGGGGAAAGATGGTAGAGCAGAGGCTGGACATCACCTCTGCCACAGCAGGTGGAAAACAGCAGAGTGAGCCAGACTCTGGTAAGGGGAACCTGCCTATAACATCCCTAAGCCCACACCCAGCAACACATCTCCTCCAGCAAGGCTCCGCCTCCCAAATTGCCATCAGCTGGAAACCAAGCATTCAAAACACATGAGTTTGTGGGTAACACCCAGTTCAAACCACCACAGCAAACCCACCTGTAACCCCAGCACTCAGGAGGCAGAGGTGGGATCCCTGGAGCAAGCTAGCTAGGTAGACTATCCAAGTTGATGAGTTCTATGCTCCACTGAGGGACCCTACCTCTGTAAATAGGGGAGATTGATCAAGATACCTGACATAAACCTCTGGCCTCCATACACATGTGCCCATATACATAAGAACACACACACACCACATACCTTGGCAAAAACAAATGACTGGGCATGTTGGATCACACCTATAATCTCAGCACTCAGGAGGCTAAGACACTACCATGAATTCTAGGCCAGCCTGAGTACTGTTTCAAAAAATAAGAATAAATAAATAAATAAATAAATAATTTAAAAGTCAAAAGAGGGCTGGAGAGACAACTTAGCAGTTAAGGCACTTGTCTGCAAAGCCTAAGGATCCATGTTTGATTCTCCAGATCCCATGTTAAGCCAGGCGCACAAGATGATGCAAGCATGCAAGGTTGCACATGTATGCAAGATGGCATATGTGTCTGGGGTTCGATTGCAGTGGTGGGAGGCCCTGGCATGGCACTTTTCTCTCTCTCTCTCTCTCTCTCTCTCTCTCTCTCTCTCTCTCATACAGCAAAAGGCCAGTCTGTTGGGCTTGCCTCAAAAGAAGGTAGTGCAATAAAATATGTGAGATTCAGCCAGGCGTGGTGGCACACACCTTTAATCCTAGCACTCGGGAGGCAGAGGTAGGAAGCTCGCCATGAGTTCAAGGCCACCCTGAGATTATATAGTGAGTTCCAGGTCAGCCTGAGCTAGAGTGAAACCCTACCTCAAAAAACAACAACAAAAAACCAAAACCAACAATAAAAAAAGTGAGATTCAAATTTCAGTGTCCATTTGCTTATTTATGTGGTGCAAGAAAGAAGCTGAGTAATTGTGACTGTATTTATTACTTGGTCTATGTAGAAAAAGTCTGCTGGCTTCTATATCATGGAAGAAAGGTAGAAATGGGGAGCCTAGTAGGGAGCAACTGTCTGGGTGAGAGATGATGGTAGCTTGGTTCTGCTACCATCACATCCAAGGACATGAAAAGAAGTGATTGGATTTTGGATCTAGTTCGATGAAAGAAACATCAGGGGCCACAGATAAGCCCAGTGAAGAGAGAACTGAATAATGAGGTTAGTAAGGTAGCTGGAACAATTGGATGTTGAGGTTCCATTGATTCAGACTAGGAAGTTCCAGGACAAGCAGGATTTGGGGAAGAGGGTCACAAGCTCAGGGAGGTCTTGTCATCTTGTCATAGTCCTGTTTTATTAGTGACCTGCAGGCAGTTCCTTTCTTTCCCTTTTCCCCTAAGCCAGCTCTGTCAGCTGCCTGGATCTAAGATAAATGATCAGCTGTAACCATGTGATGGGTTTTTAATACATGATGTATTTTGAGCCCTTTCATTACCTTCATTTGTCCTTCCTCCCCATTTCCCTTCTATGGAAACTCTTCTTCTTTCCAACTAGTCCCTCTTCTCTTTCGATGTTTGGGTTTTTGTTTGTTTGTTTGTTTGTTTGTTTGCCCTCCTCTGTCATCCATGATGACATGTTGATAGACCCATTATTATATAGGCAGGCAACTGCTGTGAGGTTATAAGTACAATGGCCACTTCATGTCAAAAAGTCAGCATTTCAAAACACTCCTTGCAGGCTAGAGAAATGGCTTAGCAGTTAAGGCATTGCCTGTAAAGTCAAAGGACCCAGGTTTGATTCCCCAGGACCCACGAAAGCCAGATGCACATGGTGGCGCATGTGTCCAGAGTTTGTTTGCAGCTGCTGAAGACCCTGGTGCCCCCACTCTCTCTCTTTTTATCTGCCTCTTTCTCTCTCTCAAACAAATATAATCAAGTTAAAAATTAAAAAAAAACACTCCTCACAATCCTCTGGCTCTTACATTCTTTTCACTCCTTCTTCTGCATTGTTTCTGAGCCTTGGAGAATGTGATAGAGATGCCTCATTTTGTGCTATGTACACAGCAGTCATTTATTCTCCACACTTTGATGAGTTTTGAATCTCCCCAGTCGTCCCTTATGCAGCCTCTCACTGACTGTAGCAGAGAGCTTCAGGTCACTTAGATGAATTTCCAGACAAGGCACAGTTATGGTTAAGGGATATTTATTGAAGCTTACAGATCCAGGGGAAGTTCTGTAACAGCAGAAGATGCTGGCCTGTGTTCACATGTCCAAGGAGAGAGAGGGAGAGAGAGACACCACAAGCCAAAATCCCAAAAGCCACACCACACAGCACACACTTCAGGAACTCTAGGTGGAAGTTGGCACTTTGCATATCTTTAGACTGGAATCCCAAACCCACCACCACTCCTTAGTGCTGGGCACCCAGTGATCACCCAATGACACCTCCTCCAGCCAGGTAACTGGAAATCCAAGAAGTTTTAATAGAACTCCTGAATCTATTGGGGGACATCTATTCAAACTATCACACTGACATAGAACTTAGTCATCTGTATGTTAAATACTCCAACAGGCTCAGGTTAGTCTGAGAAATCATATGGGTTGCAATAGACAATGATGGGGTAGACTAAAAAAGAATTTCTGTTATGTAACATTGTGTGAGGTTAGATTCCATCAAAGGCTTATTTGACACCCAGATTTACGCAAGAAGATTATTTGAGGGTTGAGAAAACAGCTCTGTGAATAAAGTGCTTGACACGCAAATGTAAGGACTGGAGTTTGGATCCCCAAACTCAGGTAAATGCCCAGCAGGTGTGGTGGTTCACCTGTAATCCCAGTACTGGAGTGGCATAGAAAGGAGATCCCCAGGGTGAGTTGGCTGCAAGATCAGCCAAATTGAAGAGCTCTGGGTTCAAGTGAGAGACTCTACCTCAGTAAATAAAGTGATGAGTGATTAAGACATTCAATGTTAAGCTCTGGCCTCCCCATGCATATGCATGCATACCACACCCATATTCACATGGGGTGGGGTTGGGGGAGGAAAACAGTTTATTTGGAAGTTCATCTTAGGAACTGGATGGGGAAAGTGAGGCAGAGAGGAATGGAATGGCTATAGCTAATAGGTTTTACCAGACCTCTGAACTATCCTGCTACTGAGAGGAGGAAGCTGGGATACTTAGCCTCCATCTCCTCTGTATTGACTAAGGCCTATGCCACAGGGTATTCACTGGGTGGCACAAGTTCCCCTCCAGTTTCTGCAGCTGGAGAAAACCCTCAGGAAGACACTCAGTAGCCTTTGGTATAGCTGAGGAAGCAGAGGCTAGGGGAATCAGGTTTCCAATGAGACACCAGAGATATCTAATCAACCATTCTGGTCAAGTTCAAGCAGAAGTCTGCAATCCACATTTCCCTAGAGCCTTGTGGGGGAGTTTGGTTGATCCAGACACCTGTTTAGATCTGCAGCCTGAGAGCTTTGAAAGACCCAAGAAATTGTGCACATTTCTGGCTTCACAGATGCTGTTCAAGGTCATTTAATTACCAGAGCTAAACTGCTTTAAGCAATGTCCTTCCTATTGCTACAAACATTTTCAATTATGAAGCTTCAACATCTATTTTATTAGAAACAATGTGCATTTTCTTCATAATTAAAAGAGAAAGCTTCATTTGTTGTGGTCAGTGACAAAATCTTCTTGGAGACTAACCAAATGTTGTGATGAGTACCACTTGTGCTGGTCAACAATAGAAACATTAAAATGTAGCACAATGCATTGAGCCAAGCTGTCAAGACATATGAAAAGAACTGAACAGAGGCTGGAGAGATGGCTTAGTGGTTAAATGCTTGCCTGTGAAGCCTAAGGACCCTGGTTCGAGGCTTGATTCTCCAGGACCCACGTAAGCCAGATGCACAAGAGGGCGCACACATCTGGAGTTCCAGTTTGTTTGCAGTGGCTGGAGGCCCTGAGGCGCCCACTCTCTCTCTCTCTAACTGCCCATTTCTGTATCTATCTCTCTCTCAGATAAATAAATAAATAATAAAATATTTTTAAAAAAGAACTGAACAGAGAAAAATCATCTGGAGCTATCGATGCAGGATTCATGGATAAATGAGGCTGATCTTTGACTTTAACTTCCAGGTATCTGAAAGATGGAACAAATCCTATTAATTTATGTAGAATCCTGTTTCTTTCTAGAAATTATTCCAATTTCCCCACAGTTAGAAATGGGGAAAATATACTGTTCACACATGGGTGAACAGAATAATTGCAGGGCCTTGGGTTCATGTCAATTTCTAAGAAATAGACATGGTACAAGGAAGAAGGCTTAATCGATAAAGGGCTTGCTGCACAAATGGGAGTACCTGAGTTTCTATCCCCAGAATTCACATAAAGGCAGACACAGTAGTGGGTATATGTAATCGTAGTGCATCTAAGATGAGAAGGGAAGTAGAGACAAGGATCTCCTGGGAGTTCAAAGCCAATCAGCTTGGAGAACAAAGCAATGAACAACAAGAGACCCTGCCTCAAACACAGGGGAAGCAAGAACCAACTCCTGAAGTTGTTCTCTGACCTTCATACATGCACTCATACACATGCACACACAGAACAGATGATTCTAATGCCAAATAAATCGCTAAAATCAAATTAGTGTCCATAAATTGCTAAACATCATCTGGATCTTTTAAAGACTTTGATTTATTTCTACCAACTAAGTGGACTGGAGAGATGGCTTAGCAGTTAAGGCACTTGCCTGCGAAGCCTAAGGACCCATGTTTGACTCTCCAAATCCCACATAAGCCAGATGCACAAGGTGACACAAGGTGGCACATATGTACAAGGTGGTGCTCACATCTGCAGTTTGGTTGCGCACCAATTCTCTCCCTTTGTCTGTCTCATAAAAAAGTTGTAATTCATAGAAAGTAGAATTCCTAGTTCCACAAAACTATGTTGGTTATCATGAATAAGTTGTCCAGAGAGAAGCTCACAACTGAGGAACATATTAAGAGTAAATTTCAATGGCTTATGCTTAAATTCCTCCCAGTTACTATTATGAAGTTAACAAATAATTAGAAATAAACTCCCCAACTGCAGTTCTATTTGTTCTATAGATATAGGTGTACAAAGCTGTTAGGTGTATGAACCATCTATGAACCTAACTAAATAATTACTGTCTACACATTTATACATACATACATACATACATGCACGCATACACTCATACACTCAAATTGATCCAAAATATCTTCAGTTTAAATAATATAATTCAAATATTTTAAATATTCAATATTTTAAAAAATTAGTCAAAATAGCTCATATATAAAAATTATATCAGCTCCTTATGTAGCAAGACAAGATGAAAACACAACATTCCAAAATTTATGGGACACAATGAAGGCAGTTCTAAGGGGAAAATTTATAGCACTAAATGCCTCCATAACTTAACATTGGAAAAACAATCAACCCTAACAGTTCCACATGAAAAGAAATAATTAATATCAGAGCAGAAATTAATGATACACAAAGTGACACATGTGCAAGGTTTCACATGCACACAAGGTGGTGCATGCATCTGGTGTTCAATTACTGTGCCTGGAGGCCCCAGCAACCAGTTCTCTCTCTCTCTCTCTCTCTCTCTCTCTCTTTCATAAAAAGGTGATAAATTCTTTCAGCAAAGTGGCAGGATACAAAATCCTATATGCCGCAGACGAATATACAGAGAAAGAAATCAGTGAGGCTGTCCTGTTTTCAATAGCCACAAAAAAGAAAATCAAATACCTTGGGATATCACTAGCCAAAGAAGTGAAAGACCTATACAATGAAAACATAAGAACTGACTCAAGAAAAAAACCGAGGAGGACATGAGAAGATGGAAAGACCTTTAGAGCTCATAGATAGGTAGAATTAATACTGTGAAAATGACCATTCTGCCAAAAGCAATACAAAGATTCAGTGCAATACCAATAAAAATTCCAGCATCATTTTTCACAGAGATAGAAGAATAATCTCAAAATTCATATGAAACTGCAGAAGGCCTTGGATATCCAAAAATATCCTCAGCAAAAGAAACACCCCTGGAGGTATCACCATACCTGATTTCAAGTTATACTTCCAAGCCGTAGTAATAGAAACAGCATGGTACTGGCATAAAAACAGCATATAGATCAATGGAACAGAATAGAAGCCCAGCATTTATTTCAAGAAACTACAGCTATTTGATCATTGACAAAAGAGCCAACAACATACACTGAAGAAAAGACATCATCTTCAACAAATAGTGCTGGACAACTGGATAACCAAATGTAGAAAAATAAAACTTGACCCACTTTTCTCACCATGCACAGGATTAAAGACCTTAATATAAGACCTGACACTCTTAAGTGACTGGAAGAAAAAAATAGAGGGAACTTTCCATAATATAGGAGTAGGGAAAGACTTCCTGAAAAAGACTATAGTAGCCCAGGAAATTAAATAATCACTCAACCAGTGGGATCTCATGAAACTAAAAAGCCAATTTACAGGCAGACAGACCATAAACAGAGCCATCAGACTATCCACAGAATGGGAGAAAAATCTTCACCAGCTACAACACTGACAGAACCTAATATCTAGTATCTACAAAGAACTCAAAAACCAAGCAATAAAAACACCAAACAATGCACTCAAAAAATGGGGCAAAGAACTGAATAGAGAATTCTCAAAGAAAGAAATACAAATGGCCAGTACTCATTTAAAGAAGTGTTCAACATCCTTACTCATGAGTGAAATGCAAATTAAAACAATTATGAGATTCTACTTTACTCCAATCAGGACAGCAACCACTAAAAAATGAAACAATAAGAAATATTGGTGAGGATATGGGGAAAGAGGAACCCTCATTCACTGCTAGTGGAAGTGAAAATTTATACAAGCATTATGGAAATTAGTATTGGAGACTCCTGAAAAAGATGAAAATAGATCTACCATCTGACCCAGCTATTCCTCTACTGGGCATTTACCCCAAAGACTCAGCTCTTTACTTCAGAGATACTAGCTCAAACATGTTTACAGCTGCTCTATTCACAATAGCTAAGAATCAGAATCAACCCAGATGCCCACCAACAGACAAATGGACAATGAAGAAGTGGTACATATACACAATGGAATTCTACTCAGCAGTAAGAAAAAAAATGAAATAATGCAATTTTCAGGAAAATGGATGGACTTGGAAAATATCACCCCAAGTGAAGTTATTCAGTCTAAGACAGACAAATGCCACATGTTTTCTCCTTAAATGGACCAACTGAAGAGGAGGAAAAAAATAGTAAGCATTAAGACTATGGGGGTACAACTAGTATCAGGAAAAAGTGAAAACAGAGTGGGAAGAGAAAAGGGGTTACCAGAAAACATAGTTAAGTGAAAGAACATGGGGTGGGTGGAAACATGGGAGGGTGGAAGGGCCAGAGCAAAGGAGGGGGGGGAGGGGAATTACCCAGAACTAAAGACTAAAGTAGTTAATACATAGGTAACTTCCTCCTGGATAGCAGTATACAATATTTAATCCCTAATCAAGGAAGGTGGAAAGACCAGATCGATACACCCGGGAGAAAGCTCAATCCTAAAATCACTGGCTCTGGCTTGTGAATCCCAGGACCAGAACTGGGTTACCACCCACAGTGAATAGTTGGGCTGGGAGACCCATGAGGTCCCCAAAACAACAGAGGCCATTACCAAGCACTTGGTTACTCAATAGAGCTAAAAGGTAAGACCCTATTGCTGAAGACATTACAGGCTGTTAACTCAGGACATGGAGAATCCCACCACTGTGAGGAGAATCCCATGCCTGTGAAGGAGGACCATACCTGTGAGGAGAATCCCATGACTGTGAGGAGAATCCCATGACTGTGAAGGAGGACCATACCTGTGAGGAGAATCCCACCACTGTGAGGAGAATCCCATGCCTGTGAGGAGAATCCCATGACTGTGAAGGAGGACCATACCTGTGAAGAGAATCCCATGACTGTGAGGAGAATCCCATGACTGTGAGGAGAATCCCATGACTGTGAAGAGAATCCCACCACTGTGAGGAGAATCCCATGACTGTGAGGAGAATCCCACCACTGTGAGGAGAATCCCATGCCTGTGAAGGAGGACCATACCTGTGAGGAGAATCCCATGACTGTGAGGAGAATCCCATGACTGTGAGGAGAATCCCATGACTGTGAAGGAGGACCATACCTGTGAGGAGAATCCCATGACTGTGAGGAGAATCCCATGCCTGTGAAGGAGGACCATACCTGTGAAGAGAATCCCACCACTGTGAGGAGAATCCCACCACTGTGAGGAGAATCCCACCACTGTGAGGAGAATCCCATGACTGTGAGGAGAATCCCATGCCTGTGAAGCCTATGCAGGTGAGGAGAGGCCTATGCTGGTGAGACAGATCCTGAATGCTTGGTTCAAAAACCTTGGGGGTGGGGGCTGGGATGCTCAGAGCCTTGATGTAGAGCTGTCCCTCTGCAACTATGATGGGCAAGGTCAATGCTCCTCAGCATCCTAACCTCTATAGCTCATGCCCCTCAGAAAGAGCCTTATGACCCACCTACAGAAACCTGTTCTGGTATCTTCCTGGGGTCAAATCAGCAGGGAATACCTCCTGGCCTGGCAGATTTGATTCTCCTCCCTCCAGCAGGCCAGAAGCTACTTCTCTGGACACCACCACCCAGAACAAATGTCCTTCCAAAGGTCATTCCCTTCATGAAGGCTGGGTACTTTTCATCCATCTTCCTAGGCTGTGATGGTTTATATTGACTGTCAACTTGATATGATCGATAATCATCCTAGGAAACAAGCCTCCTGTCACTCTGAGATGGAGTATCTTGATTAGGTTAACTGAGGTGGAAAGACCCTCCTAACAGTGGTGGCACCATTCCATTGGCTGGGGTCCTGGACTGAATAAAGAGGAGAAAGTGGGCTCAGCACCGGTGCTCATCACTCTCTGCTTCCTTTCTGCTGGACAGAATATGACCAGCTGCCACAAGCTGCCATGCCTTCTCCACCATGATAGACTATAACTTTGAGCTGAAAGCTGAAATGAATTTCATTAATTTGCTTCTTGTCAAGTATTTGTTTACAACAATGAGAAAGTAACAGACACTGGCTTTTCATATGGCTGTGAGTTGTCCACAATTCTGCCCATTTTCCTCTGAGGCATTTGTTTTTTATTGGCGTATCAGAGCTTTGTTTGTAAGTCAATGAGAATAAATATTAAAAAAATTTATTGACAACTTCTATACTTACAGACAATAAACCATGATATTTCCCTCCCCTCCCCCATTCCCCTTGAAACTCCACTTTCCATCGTATCTCCTCCCTCTCTCCATTAGTCTCTCTTTTAATTTGATGTCATCATCTTTTTCTTCTATTATGAGGGTCTTGTGAAGGTATTGCTAGGCACTGCAAGGTCATGTATATCGAGGCCAATTCCTGTCTGGACAGTTGCATTGTAAGGAGTCCTACCCTTCCTTTGGCTCTTACATTCTATCCGCCCCCTCTTCCGCAATGGACCCTGAGCCTTGGAGGGTGTGACAGAGATGTTTCAGTGCTAGACACTCCTCCCATCCCTTCTTCTCAGCACTATGTTGCCTTTTGGGTCATCCCAGTGGTCATCGCCTTCTAAAAAGAGAAGCTTCTCTAACCAGAAGTGAGAGTAGCATTAATATGTGAATATGAACATTAAATGTAGTGCTTTCAGGGCAGCTTGGTGGGAATAATATATACATTTAGCCAGACAAGAGCAGGCTTTATAACCCTAAGGCTCATGACCTCCCCTGCCATAGACTTTTTTTTTTAATTTTTTTTTTTGGTTTTTTGAGGTAGGGTTTCACTCTGGTCCAGGCTGACCTGGAATTAACTCTGTTGTCTCAGGGTGGCCTCAAACTTACAGCAATCCTCCTACCTCTGCCTCCCAAGTGCTGGGATTAAAGGCGTGCACCACCACGCCCGGCTTCTGCCATAGACTTTTGATTAGGTTTTTCAGTACCAGGCATGTATTCCCTCCCATAGAGAGGGCCTTCAGTCCAATTAGGGATCAGTTGGTTTCCCCAAGAGCAGACATGCCATTATTGCACCCATTTGGTCACTGGGCCTGTCTGGCCAAACTTGAATTTTCCAGTGTCCACTGTCTTCACTGCTGATGACTTCTATCTCCCATAAGGCTGCATGCAGTGCAGCTTTTTCCAGCTTTCAGTTGGCTGGTCTACAGGGAGGAAGTTTTCTGCTCAGCACCAGCTTGCTTAATGAGAATAAATATTTATCAGTCATAATCATTGCAAAATATCGTTCAGTTTTTCATTTCTAAAAACTTCTGTAGCACTTTATGATGTACAGAGTTACATATTTTTATGAAGTAATAACCAAGGTCTTTATGATTCTTAACTTTTATGTGACTAGATAAATATCCACCTATGTTTTTCTAGTTCATGTAGATTTTTATTTTATACTCTTTAAACCATCTGGAATGGATTTTGGTGTGAGGTAGGAAATGTAACATTTTTTCCCCCCAAAATAGTTAACCAGTAGCAGTGTCAGCCATTAGCTATGAAATAACCCTCCCTTCCTGATTTGTTAACAAAGTGGAGAATTTTATTCCCCAAATGCTCCATTTCTTCTTCTCCTTCTTTGTGAAAATTACAAACAAACAGTGTTCTGTCCAAAGGCCTCTGGTGCTTTTGTCTACAGGGAGCCAAGGGTGAGCAGGAGGTGTGGAAAATTCTAGATGCTTTGAGCTTGCTGAGAGGTGTAGCAAAATAGCAAGTGGAAACAGGGTTCTCAGGGCTACTTAGTAATAAAGAGAAGGGAGCAGAGCCTTTGAAGACCATCACTGGAGAGGCTGAGGAAACTGCGTGGGTGAGGAAAGCAGAGACATCTGCTAGCTCCTAATACTGAACTACGGGATGGAGAAATATTTCAAAAGAAGAAACTTGGGGACTTTTCTAAGGAATCTCTTTAAGAAAATCCACAGTAAACTTTCTATCATTCTTCAAAACCTACTAAATGAAATACAGTCACATGCCACTTATAATGACATCTCAGTCATTTAATCCACCTGCACAACCAAGGCCCCATAAGACAATGAGAGCTGGAAAGTCCCCATTGCTTAGTGATGTTGTGGCAGTTGTCTTGCCATCATGTGATGCATTGCTCATGTGTGTGTGGCAAGGCTGGCATAAGCAAACCCACACTGCCAGACATGTACAGCAGATAGAGTGTGAACAGGATGTAATTCTTGATAATAATAAATGTGCTCTGGGTTTTAGATCCACTATAATTATTGACATATATATAGTCACATTTTTATTAACAACTTCCATAAATATAAACAATATGCCATAACCATAAAATTGTCCTATCCTGTGGACCTAACAAAAAATGCAAAAGTCTATGACAAACAGGGTCTCTGATGGTCTCGTACATACTTTAGGTCATTATACTGAAAGTCAATTTCATTTAAAATCTTTGAAAACTGTCCCTATTAATTCTCCAATGTTGCTTCTTATGACAGTTTAACGTTTCTATTAAATTCATGCATTGAATTAGTTGTTATCCAAGTATATCTAGAAGCTGTCCCTCACCATGTATTGTTATGGACTTTAATAACCCATCTTCTTCATCTCTACTCTTTCTTGACCGTTCTCCACAGTTCTCTGCATGTTGATTTTTCTGCCATTAACTATTTTGGTAGCACTGGATATGGACCTTGAACTTGTCATCCCCCTGCTGCCTGCCAGATGAGGGTGGGGTGAAGAGAATGGAGTGAGGCCTTGGTGACTCAGAATCTTGAACAAAGCAAATTCTGTATCAAATGAGGAACATCCAGCTCCAAACCATGGGAACTCTGCTTCCTCAGAGACACCTTCAATTCCCAAAAGGGTACTTTCATCAAAGAAGTCGAGCAAAAACGGGTCCCTGCCATCAAAAAAAATAACCCAAAGAAATTGTCTGGGTTCCAGAATGTGAAGGCGAGTGCTGTCAAAATGACTTCTACCACCTTCTCCTCCTCTTCCCTTCCATACTTCTGCTGTATTTGTTATAGACATCTCATTTTTTTAGCATCCGATAGCACTTCATATGCCTCAGTTACCTGTGTGATCTTTCTCTCTGCTTCTTTTTTATTCTTAGGACCTTTATTCTGGTGGCACTTCAGTGCCAGTTTCTGATGCACCTTTTTGATATCTTCTGGAGAGGCATGCCTAGAACTCCATAGTAATCCACCACATACCTGAGATAAACTTTATGCAGGAAAAAGTTTTGACTCACAGTTTCAGATATTTAACTTCATGGACACTTGACCATGTTGCCTTGGGCCTGAGGCTATGGAGTACATCATAAAAATAATGTGTGGCAGAGAAGGATGCTCACTTCCTGGTGACCAGGAAGTAAAAATGAGAGGAGAGGACCCAGTCCCCAATATTCCCAGTATTTAAGTACCCAGCCTAATGATCAAACTTTCTCCCATTAGAGTCTAAAACCTAAAACCTAAAACCTCTGTCACTTCTTTTTTTTTTAAATTTTTTTATTGACAACTTCTATACTTACATACAAAAAAATGCATGATATTTCCCTCCCCTGCCCCCATACCCCTTTAGAACTCCAGTCTCCATCATATCCCCTCCCTCTCTCCATTAGTCTCTCTTTTAATTTGATGTTATCATCTTTTACTTCTATTATGAGGGTCTTGTGAAGGTATTGCTAGGCACTGCAAGGTCATGGATATCGAGGCCAATTTCTGTCTGGGCAGTTGCATTGTAAGAGGTCATATCCTTCCTTTGGCTCTTCCATTCTATCCTCCCCCTCTTCTGCAATGGTCCCTGAGCCTTGGAGAGTGTGACAGAGGTGTTTCAGTGCTGGGCACACCTCCATCCCTTCTTCTCAGCACTATGTTGCTTTTGGGGGTCATCCCAGTGGTCATCGCCATCTGAAGAGAGAAGCTCTCTAACCAGAAGTGAGAGTAGCGTTAACATGTGTCTGTCACTTCTTAATAGTACCATGGACTGGCGACAGTAACATATGATCCTTCAGGGACATTCCCAAGCCATCTCAGTGGCATCTAATGCCAGCAAAGTGCTGAATGAGAAACTCAGGTGGAAATGGAAAACTATTTGCTGATAAGAGCAGAGAATTCTTTCTTTGGTCTGAACAAAACACAACAGACACTAGTAACAGATCTGTGTCAGCCAGACCTCACAGTGGGCACATCTGACTGGGGTGGAATGAAGCAGAGGACTGAAGAGCAAAAGACTATACAACAGGACAGCTGAGTCCACACAGATGAAAGCTCTCAGGGATATTCTGGAACTGAAACTTCAGAGAAAAAAAAAAGGGAGAAACTATTTTTTGTTATCCTCTCTGAATGGTTCAAGGAATAACCCTGTATTAGTCAGGATTCTCTGGAGGAACACAAATAATAGAATGAATATTTATTACACAGGGAATTTATTAGATTGGCTTACACAAAATGAGTGGGCAGTCCAGCAATGGCTGTCTATGTGCTGGAGATGCTGAGATACTGGTAGCTGCTTGGTCCATAAGGCTGGATGCCTCAGCGTCTCAGTCTGGTGTTGAAGGTCAGATGATTTCAGAAGAGCTGTTGGTTTTCAGTCTACATTGAAAGGCTGAAGAGCTGGGTTCTGATGTCAGTGAAGGATGATGGTGGCAGCGTAAGTGCACTCACCAGCAAGGAGCAAGCACAGCCTCAGAAGCACTACTGTCTCTGGAACCTCTTTGCACGTGGGCTGCCACTGGAAGGGAGGCTCCAAAGGCGTTTCTCTTGCCTGATTCCTGATCCAATCAAACTGACCATAGGGATTAACTGTCCTAAGGATTCATGGTGCTGGAAGACTTTCTGAATCTTGTGATCTGTTGTTCTTTTTATTGTAGACTCTTTTTTTTTTTCCAGAAGACTTCCTTTGGCAATCTTTCAATATACTTAAGGTTATAATTTCAAATCTGATGTTAAAAGAAAGCATTACAGTAGTGAATGTAGAAAAGGGCCTTTTAAAAAAATTTTTTTTGTTTATTTATATTTATTTATTTGAGAGCAACAGACAGAGAAAGAGGCAGAGAGAGAGAGAGAGGGAGAGAATGGGCGTGGCAGGGCCTCCAGACACTGCAAACAAACTCCAGATGCATGCGCCACCTTGTGCATCTGGCTTACGTGGGTACTGGGGAATCAAGCCTCGAACCGGAGTCCTTCGGCTTCTTCACAGGCAAGGACTTAACCACTGAGCCATCTCTCCAGCCCCGAAAAGGGCCTTTTAATAGAATCCCAACAAGTATCCTTTTTAAACAATAAACATCAAATGCATCATCATTTTATTGGTCATGCTATTCTTATTGTATAGATATCCAATAATTTGCTAAGCATGTCCTCTAATTATGGATAGTTTCTTCTTCATCATCATCACCATCATTATCTTGTTATTATTATTATTATTATTATTATTATTATTATTATTATTTGCTGTCACAAAGAAAACTAGATTGGCCATTTTGGTTTACACATTTAATCATATCATTTTTAGCACATGGAGATATCATCCTGCCCTACCTGTATTAAAGGATCCTTTCCAGCCAGCTTTACACCCTACAACCCTTCAAGACTCAGCTCAAGTATCTGCTACCTTATTTTCTATACTGTCCAGTGACATTCCCTGTCTTTGAGAAACCAAAGTATTATATCTTCATCTTAATAAAGTAATCATGTCAAGCAAGCCAAGAGCCAAGCAAACATGTTTTATCTCCTGTCATATATCCAGCCTAGTACTTGGCACCTAATATAGTTTCTGACCCAGAAAAATAGTTGCTCAATAAATGATTTTTGACAGACTGCATGATTAAATAATGGAATTGAATAATGGAGTGGAATTTTATTGCATCACTGTCCTTTTAACTTAAATTTAAATTCTCTCTTGGGCTTAAAATGATGAGATTTCATGGACTCTTTGAAAAGTAAGTAGACTATTGTCCAAGTGTGAACAGAACAGACAAGGTCATGGGGCTCTTGTGGAAAGTTCCCTGGATGACAGCCTCAGCAATAGTCTTTCTATGGGTACTGCCAGGGCATTGCAAGATCATTTCTTTCTCTAATTGTTTTTATTGTGATCATGCACATATGACAAAGAAGTGATCATCTTAATCATTTTAAGTGTACAGTTCAGTGGTATTAAATACATTCATAAACCAGCAGCAGCCACCTCCAGAACTCTTTCCATATTGGAAAACTAAAACTGTACCCACCGGACATACCCTTCCAGCCTCTGGCAACTACTATTCTACATTCTCTAAAATTTGACAATTCTAATGATCTCCTATAGATGGAACTTACAGTATTATCTTTTTATGACTAGTTTATTTTACTTAGCATAATGTCTTCAAGGTCCGTTATATTTTAGCATTTGTTGGAATTTACTTCCCCTTTTAAATTTAATATTTCATTATATGCATATACATTTGTTTTTTACATTTTAACTCTTGGGACTAATGCTGCTGTGAATGGGGTACAAATTGAGTTCCGGCATTATCATTTTAAACATGGTCTTAGCTTTGCTTCAGATCTGGGGCTGAAGAGACAAGATAGTGTCCCAGAAGGAAAAAGCAAAGGACAAATGTCTTCCTGTGAGGTAAGCCCCACACCTGCTCAAGTTTCCAGGCCAGCAGAATCCGATGCCTGTTTTAAAGCTGCTCATCCCTGGATGGGCCGGAGTGATTATGAAGGTGGATTAGTTCATTTCCTCATTGCTGTGACCAAATACCTGACGAGAAACAGCTTACGGAAGGGTTCATTTTTGCTGGTGATTTGGGAGTCGTTGTGGCAAGGGAAGGCTGGAGCAGCTCACAGCTGTCCAGGCATAAGTTTGAGACTTGTTTGCTCACCTTTGGAGGGGTCATGAAGCAGGGAGGGCTTTATCAACCTCAAGCCCCGCCCCCTCACTCCACTTTCTCCAGCTAGGCCCTACCTCCTAAATTCAGGTTCCACAACCTCCCAAAACAGGCTGCCAGCTGGAGACCAAGTGTTCAAACACGTGAGCCTGTGAGGAATAGCTCATAGCCAAACCAGGCCTAGAATTCTAGGCCTTTCTGAGGCCTAGAATCTTCTAGGCTGTTGAGGGTCAGAATTAGGACTGGCTGTGATTTAAGAAACTGGACATTGGGAGATAGATGAGGGTCCTGAAACCCAGCAGGGCTCCTGGGCACCATGCCATTCAGTCAAACCTTCCTGATAAAAACCAGCCTGGAGCCGGGCGTGGTGGCGCACACCTTTAATCCCAGCACTCAGGAGGCAAAGGCAGGAGGATCGCTGTGTGTTTGAGGCCACCCTGAGTCTACATAGCGAATGCCAGGTTAGCCTGGGCTAGAGCTTGACCCTATCTCGAAAAACAAGCAACCAACCAAAAACCTGCCTGTACATGGAAGACTTTACCCCTCCACAATGCTGGTTTCACATTTTTGCAGTGATCCACAAGCAGAAATGCATTTTATACCACAAGCCAATGTGTAAATAGGCATAGCCAAAACAGAGTTCTTGTATTTATTTCAATTGTATAGCAGAGCCTGATTTTCTCCATTCCAGTCTCTCCCCTTGCTTTTGAAATGCTAGTCCTGACCCTGCATTGATGTCACAGCCTGTGATGAAGCATCACCAGCTGAGGGTAACTGAGGAAATCCACCAGCAAGAGGAGTGCTGAGCTGTCATATGAGGTTAGCCAGGATGGTTGTCATGGCCCCCAGGGTCATGGTGAGTAGGTGAGGAAGGCTTCGTGTTCTTATTGGTTAGGAAAACAGCAGTCGTACCTGCTACATGCTCTTTGTGGGTGAGGGGAGAGTAAGTGAGCCAGCCAGTTTGTGTGTGTGTGTGTGTACGTGTATTGTGTGTGTGTGTCCATGTGTGCGTGTGCACATATGCATGTTTGTGTGCGTGTCCATGTGCATGTGTGTTCGCATGCACACACACGTAGGAAGAGGACAGGCCCTTTCAAACTGCCCTGCCCCTGTTCTGGGTCTCTCATAGTGAAGTGGCTGATGTTTGGGGGTGGTGAGGGGGGTCATCAAAGACCCAGCAAATAGCAAGACTTTTGGAAAGAGAAATCTCTCACACACAGCTTTGGAGAAAGTTTGCAGAAGCAGAATTTGTTGGCCTTGGGTTGAGTGAGTCTGAGAGGGAAGCGTGTTCTTGGTCTGGAGAGCTGATGGGATCATAGGTGAGAGCTAAGCAGACAGCATGAACGTTTTAATAACACAAGTTCACAAATATTTTTTCTCCCACTCTTGGGAAAGTAGAAGGAAATAAATTAGAGGCACATGCCAGGACCTTCAACCTCCCCGCCTCCCACCAACTTCTAGAACAACTAAACATCAAGCATCCCTTAGCGATTTCCTCTTTGTGTGAGCATGCATGAGCGATGGGAAAGAGATATACTTGAGGCCAGTACATTTTTAACTCCCTGGGAGGTATTTTTTATCTAAACATGCCTTCATTTGGGCCTTCAAAGATGAAATAATGAAGCAACTTTCCCGGAGTGCCATATCTTATTCTATCATCAACTTTTTATAGTCTTGAGCACTACATCAATTAACACCTTTTAACTCATGACAAAAAGCCTCCTTTGGGAATATTTCCATCCTAAAGGAAATACAGATATGAGAAGGGCCAAAGTTGTACCACAATTCTGAATTTAAATGCTGTTATCTACTCAAAATAATGGCACTAATGCTTGCTGTGGCTACAGAATGTGCCCCTCTCAAAGGCATGAGTATGGAGTAACAACCACAAGAAAATTTTGTGCTTTTTTGTAATGTAAGACTTGCTTTCTGAAGAACATATCTCACTGTATGTCAGAAAGTTAACTTTCGTCAACTCAGGACAAATGCATTTCAGCGTTCCCCCTATCCCATTTCTCTCTGGTTGCAGGTTTACTCCAGAAGCCTCTTCTTGACCTCTGGCTGGCAGCAAAGGTCTTTTGTCATCCCCTGAGGTGGGGACACTCTCTTGCCTCCTCTGCTGTGTCACCTCAGCAGAACAGTGAATCCTTGATAGGTCATTCACCCAGCAGCCATATCTTCTTGGTGCTATGGAAATATTCCACTACTCTGCCAGGAAGAGAAAATTTTTGTAAGATTCCAGGATGCCAACAGCCTAATTTCCTTCTACCTTTAAAATGCATTACCATGATTTGATGCATGCATGCTGTATATGTTTATTGAGATATACTGTGCTCCACAAACATATATATTACTATTTAACATTTAGAGAATTTGAATACAGTTAATGTATTTACAAGGAAATACCTTTGTGCTTATTTTTATTAAAAGAAATGTTTGGGCTGGAGAGATGGCTTAGTGGTTAAGGTGCCTGCCTCCTAAACCTAAGAAAGCTGGTTCCAATCTCCAGGTCCTACGTTTAGCCAGATGCAAAGTAACACAAGGGCGCACTGCCACACTTGACCACAAGGGGGCGCACACATCTGGATTTCGTTCTCAGCAGCTGAGAGGCTGCTGGCATGCCTATTCTCTGTCTCCCTTTCCCTCTCTCTCTGTCTCTCTCCAAAAAAAGAAAGAAAGAAAGAAAGAAAGAAAGAAAGAAAGAAAGAAAGAAAGAAAGAAAGAAAGAAAGAAAGAAAAGAAAAGAGAAAGAAAAGAAAAGAAAAGAAAAGAAAAGAAAAGAAAAGAAAAGAAAAGAAAAGAAAAGAAAAGAAAAGAAAAGAAGAAAGAAAAAGAAATGTTTGGGTTGGAGAGATTGCTTGGTAGTTAAGTTGCATGCCAGCGAAGCCTAAGGACCCAGGTTCAATTTCCAAGTCCCATGTAAGCCAGATGTACATGGTGGCATATGCATCTGGAGTTCATTTGCAATGGCTAGAGGCCCTGGCGCACCCATTCTCTCTCTCTCACACACACAAAAGCAAAAAAAAAAAATTGTTCAATACTTTCAATGTAATGTGTATATGATGTGTATAGTATATGCATGCATGTATATATGCAGATGTGTATGGAGACCAGAGGAAGAGGTCAAGTACCCTCCTCTATTGCTCTCCCCCTTATTTCCTTGAGACAGGTTTTCTTACTGCACCTGGAGCCCATAGTTTGTTGTGCGTGTTTGTGTGTGTGTGCCCTATGATCTTCCTGTCTCCACTCAGTGTTAGAGCTATAAGCCTGTGAATGGTTACATCTAGATTTTTATGTGTATCCTGGGGATCAACTTCAAGTTCTCATACTTGCACAGCAAACACTCCTACCCACTTAGCCACTTCCCTGGTTTCTAGCCTGGTTCTTGGATACTACATGATGAGTGTGGACACCTTTAGGCAGAAGAGCCTCGTGGAAAAGATGTTAGGGTGCTGAACATCTTCAACTTCCCCTCCTGGGTCCCCCACCCATTCCATGCAGCTACCACTCTGCAAGATACTTCCCGTGGGGTGCCCTGGCCTCTGGCTTCAGTTTCAGTGAGACAGTGAGGCACTGGGAGGAGATCAGAGGCTGGAGAAAAGAGAGCTGGATGCTCATCTTTCTGGCTGGCTCCATCCTTCTGAGTCACAGGTAGGGAGGCTCGGCTTCTTTCCAGGAAGCCACATGCTGCTGGGGGCAGTCTCTTACAGACTCCGCTTTAATGACAGCTACCACTTCCTGAGCTCTGGGGGCCACTCTTCAACCCTGCCCTTTAGGCCTGAGGACAGTCATGGCTTTCCAGTGTTGTTGGCCTTAAGGTGTATCATCCCCCCTTGCCAGCTTCCCTTCATCCTGCCTGCAGCTGTGCAAATAGTTCCTTCACTTAGCTCTTTCCACCGCCCTTCTTGTGCGTGCCTTCTGCTTTCTGCTGGGACCTGATAAAATCTGCTGTGTTATAGCGATGCACAGCCATGGGGGTCCTTCTGCAACTAGTCGTAAAGTGACTTTCTTGGATATAGAGAGCAAGTTGTGAGGGAAAGAAGAGACAGTTTCTGTCCTGTGGGCATGCACCCTCCACTGCTCCTGGTCCCTGTTGTATTCACATCTCTTTCAAACGGGACCACCTAAGCATCTATTTCCTTCCCATGTGTTTTGGCTCCATCCAACCCTTTTTTGTTTGTTTGTTTTGTTTTTCAAGGCGGGGTCTTGCTCTAACCCAAGCTGACCTGGAATTCACTAGGTTGCCTCAGGGTGGCCTTGAACTCACTGCGGTCCACCTACCTCTGCCTCCCAAGTGCTGGGATTAAAGGTATGTGCCACAACACCTGGCTTCCATCCAACCCTTTTGTCACTCATCACAATAAGCTCACAGGGTGGCCAAGCACTTATGCCATGACTCACTAAAAAAAATGAACAAAGCCTGTGGGCTATTAAGATTGCAAGAGAGCGATTCCTCTCTTTTCTCCTCTCCACAGCTGTGACATGGGACATGCAGCACCCCAAAAGTGACCAGATCTAGGATTTTGGAATCCTTGCTCTTAGGGAAATTGACCAAGTCATAGCCCTAGGACTGTAGAGGGGACCTCAAGTCAAGTCCCACACATCCAATGTAAGGCCCCTCTCCTCCCCCTAAAGCTTTAAGACCTCTTCCCCCTCACTCAGTGTCCTAGAACCTCTTCCCTTGTGCTTGGGACCCACCATCCTCTCACCTGCATTCAGTAAACTCTTGGACCCAAGAAACAGTTTGTCGTACACCTTCCTTTCAAAAACACATTCAGAAAAATGAAAAAGAATAAAATAAGTAGTAGCTGAGGCTGAAGTGGAGTGGATCAAGAGTTTTCTGTCTGTATGAAGGGAGGCCACAGGCCTTCGGGCAATTTGAGGTCAAGAAGAAAGTAGGAGCTAGGATCAGCAGAAGCTTCAAGGCAGAAGAGAGCCGTCTGGGGCAGGCAACAGAATGACTTCTAACAGGGGAGCCGAAACCTTAAGTAGAGGGAGATCCAAACATGTGCCTGGGAAAGGCAGGGTGGCTTTTCTCATTGATGGTAACACTGCCCTTACTTAGAGATGCTGTCTGCTTAGAATGTCCCACAAGAAGCAGATGGGCATTACAGTTGGTCCTGGGAGTGGCCCCTGAGAACCCCACATTCCTTATGCTCCCGCAGCTCCAGGTCCTGTCTGAACAGCCATCCCCATCGCTGGATTCCTGGGAGGTTGCCGAGCAGGGTCGTTAGGAGCGTGGTCTTTGGAGCCAGACTGTCTGGGCTTCCATTCCAGGTTTGCTACTTCTTAGCTATGTGGCCTCTGGGCAAACTCCTACCCTCACCAGCTCTGTTTTCTCATCTGTAAAATAAGGGTGATAATTGCATCTCCCTCACAGGGTCCTTGTGGGGATTAAATGAATTAGTATACAGGGCAGTGACTGACACAGGATATTTCTTAGAATTGATAGCTTGATAAGCCAGATTGCTTGATAGCTCTCTTTGCCCATTCAAAGGCAATGGGGAGGGGGACCTGGAGGATCACACCAGACCATTTGAGATCACTTTTGTCTTAGCTTTTCACCAAGTATGTAGATTTACAACCTAGCCCATTTTCAGTTTCCAAACTTGCAAAATGAAAATAATAATTGCCACCAAGCAAAGTTGTCAGAGGGACCCAATGGGAAGGGAGGGCAGAGTAAGTCAACTGTGAGCAAAGATGCAGTGTCATGTGCCATTGTGGGCAGACCGGCCTCATTTAGTCTAAAAAAGGACTTTCTCATAGCCATGGAGCACTTGGGCCTGAAGAGAAGCCTTTGTCCTTGCAACAGTTCTCAAGGTGAGTTCACATTAATATCTACCCCCAAATGCAGAAAGACTATCTATGATAGGTGATTTCAATGATTAGATATCTCCAGAGTCTGAAAAGAAAACACACAGGTCAAAATGCTTGAGTCAGAAGTGTTTTGTAGTTTGCTTTTTTTTTATTATTTATTTCAGAACGACTGCACATACACAATAATCAGATTTATTGGGGATGGGACCCAAGTCTTTTGTTGTTGTTGTTTTTGTTCTGTTTTGTTTTCTTGATGGTGTCTATTGCAGGTGTGGTATGTATGTACATTTATGCACGTGTGTCTGTAGAGGTGTGTGTCCTGTGCACATGAGGCCAGATGTCGGGTGCTCTTTATTGCTCTTCCACCTTATTTCCTGGAGACAGAGTTTCTCACTGAACCTGGAGCAGCCATTTTCTGGTTAGAATGGCTGACCAGTGAGCCCCAGTAACTCTCCTGCCTCGGTCCCCCTCAGTGCTAGGGTTACAGGCATGCATAATCCCAGTTTTTGATAAAGGTGCTAGGGTCAGACTCACGTTCTCACGCTTGCTCCGCCCTCTTATCTACTGAGCCATCTCCCTACCACCTTTCCTCTATTTAAACCTAACACTTATATCAGTGCCCTGCAGGTGAACTTGAAGTCACTAAACCCTCAATTTGTTACTCTTCCCAATGCCACCTAGCCCCTTCAATGCTTGGGTTATGGCCATCGGTGTGAGAATTTAACTAAGGTCCTCATGTTTGCAGAGCAAGTACTGTTCCCCTCTGAGCCATCTCCCCAGCCCAGGACATATGTCTTAAAATTGTATTCATTTATACTACATATATACCTGAAGTTAATTTTATCCAATAACTTCAAAAATCGTATATGTAAAAACAATCTCATGATGTGGGATTTTCTGCTTGTTGGCATCATGTCAACACTCAAAAATCTCAGATTTCAGAGCATCTTAAATTTGGGATTCAGGATGCTCAACCTGTGCATTTGTCAAAGTGGAATCCACACCACACACATATTTCTATTCTCATTGAGAGCCTGCTGGCCTTGATCTTGGTCTATGAACTTGTCTCATAAAGATGATTAATACTTTATTCCTGCCCATGAAGAGTTTATACTTGAGGAAAAGAGCTGGGCATAGGAGAGATAATTTCCTGACAATGCATTGCTTTCTCTGAGAGAAAAACTCACAGAAGGGAAGAGCTAGCTTTGAGAAGATATGATTTACTCTGCCTTCAGAAAGAGTGGAGCAGCCTGGCTATCCAGTATAATGTTTCAATTGTGTCTTAAAGGAGAATTTAAAGTTCTCCACAGTCAATCTTAGCCATTGTATAGGTGTTTTCAAGGAAGAAAAGAAAGGAGGAGAGAAGGAAGTACGTTCAAGGAGAAAGAGTAATGTGTCCACAGACCTGGAGCTGCTGTGAGAAAGGTCGGAAGAGATAAGTGCTGAGGAGGGAGGGAGATAAGTTTGGGGTTGGAGCCAGATTAGAAATGGTCCCCAGAGAGCACACAGGGTCTTGGGCCTCCCCCACAGGCCAGCAGGGGAGTGTGGAAAGAGAAGGTGGGCAGTGCTGTCTACTCTGGTAGGACAATGGAGGAGGCATGATAGAAGCAGGAGAAGGTAAGCAACAACAACAAAAAGGCAGAAAAAAATGAAAAAGATAGGCTGTGCAGAGGAGTCCCAACTCACCAGAAATGCCTATGTGGAGAAGTAACAAGCCAAACTGATCTTCAAGGGGCCGCTTATGAGCCAGCCACATGTGTCCAGTGCTGGTGAAGACCAGAGTTAATATTAGATATCACACTGCTGCAGAATTTCACACTATTAAGTTCCAATTAGGAAAAATTAAGCACATGAGCCGGGCATGGTGGCGCACACCTTTAATCCCAGCACTTGGGAGGCAGAGGTAGGAGGATCACCATAAATTCAAGGCCACCCTGAGATTACAGAGTGAATTCCAGGTTAGCCTGGGCTAGAGTCAGACTCTACCTTGAAAAACAAAACAAAACAAAAAAAACCATGAATGACATGAGTAAGGCAAAGGAAAACTTTTTTTAGAGATTTCTTTATTTATTTATGAAAGAGAGGGTGGGGGAGAAAGAGAAAAGGCACACCATTCTCTGGTCACCACAAACAAACTCCAGACACATGTGCCACCATGTGCATCTGGCTTACCTTGGACCTGGAGAATCGAACTTGGGTCCGTAGGCTTTGCAGGCAAGCACCTTAACCACTAAGCCATCTCTCCAGCCCAAAGGAGAATATTTTGAAGAAAAGAAGTGAAAAAACCCAAAGTGTCACAACAAGCATGCTTATTAAGTTTTTAGCCAGCATACAAAGAAGAGAAAGGGAATAAAAGGAAAGCTTACATTTCTTAAGTGAGAATTCAGAAAAGTGAGCAGACTTGGCAGTGAGAGTTGGCAGGAAATGAAAGGGAGAGGGGCTTCTGCAGGTTGAAGTAAATGATCTAATTTAAATGTAAATATGGAGGACCACATTTGGTTGGTGGGGTCAGGGAGAAGATCAGAGATCCAGAATGGGTCAGCTGGAGGAGGTGGAGAACCTCAAAAAAAGTTCCCAGAAGGAGGAAGAACCAAGAAGCTGAACTTGTGGCCATCTTGATGAACCAGGTCTAGGTTCAGACTGGAATGCTAATCTTGCCAGGGTAGGCAGGCACTGATGGTCTTTTAAGCCTGGGTCTCTAGGGAGCTACCTACAAAAGATGACTAGCTTGCTCCTACTCACTATCAATATTAGATGGCTCTCCACCTTATTCTTTGAGGCAGTGTCTCTCACTGAACCTAGAGCTCACCAATTCAGATAGATGCCTAGCCAGCTAGTTCGAGAGACTTCCTGTCTCTACTTTCCTCGAACTCCTGATCCTCCTGCCTCCGCCTCTTCAGCAATTTCCTACCTTCGTGCACCACCATAACCAGCAATGTCTCTACTTCCCCTGCACTGTGATTACAGGTATACACCACCACACCCGGCATTTTACATGGGTACAGAAGACCCAGACTCAAATCCTCATGCTTTCATAGCAAATACTTCACCCACTAAGCCATCGCCTAAGCCCTGCTTTTCTTCTTTATTTTTCAAATACACCACAAGAAACATCATATGAAGTTTTCAAAGGAAAATCACACATCATAGTTCACTGGTAATGAAATGTCCAGTGTTGTAATGGGCTTTGATGTTTATAAAGTTAGATGATGGGTGTTGCAGTTACCATGGCATAATGATTCCAAGACTTCAGGATGCTTTGTACGTATATATGTCTATTTACTAGTTATGGAACTAGGACCATAGGTCACCTCCAAATTCCTATACTACAAACAGCAATTTCAAATGGATATAAACCACCTCTAGCAAAATGGGCCCCCCATTCATGAACATGGCACCACACACATACATCCTTGTCCACTTGACACAGCTGCACCAACAGAAACACACAACTCTCGGACACTCTGAGATCGCCCAGCAAGCCCTGGTCTCAGCCAAGAATAAGATCTGGGCCTCATGACTCTTGCTCTGGTCTCTTAATACTCTCTCTGTCCTTATAAGGTGATAAATGGTTCTTTTTTATCCTTTTGAAAAAAGAGTGGGGGGAGAGGGTGTTGGACAGTGGAGAAGAGGAGTGGGGAAGGGGGCAAAATTAATTTGAATGCAACTATTTTACTCAAGTCTCTGAATACTGTAGTTCTTTTATTCATTTGGAATGAGTGGGTATACAGACCAGCTTTGTTTTTCATTTCATTAACTTCCCCAGAAAAAGACCATCCTTTCTGTTTACACTACGGAACTGGATGTCGGAGCCATCGCCATGTGTGTGGTGTAAATAAGAAAGGCCACCAATGGAGATCCGTCCCTTTCATGATGAGAAAAATAAAAGTCAGTTACTTGGGTTCCACAGGAAGTTTCTTACTTCCCAGATGTCAGCTTTTATTTTTCATTTTTTAAGAAGTAGGTAAAATAGCTGTGGGTTTAAAAGTCATTCCCTTTAATTTGTGGAGCCCTGGTGACTTCTAAGGCACTTATCCGGACTTTAATGCTTTCATGGAAGAAGAAGGCATCCAGAAAACGCTACAGAGGACAGCCTTTCAGAGAACAAAGTAGCTCAGGTTATCATGGTGTCTACACCCCTGCAGACCCGCCGATAACCAGGCCCCGGAAACTCTGTTATTGCCACTGTAACATTTCAACGGCTGCAGAGGAATGTGATGTGTTCCGTGGGTATGTCCAGAAGTAAAAGCTTTGAGCAGAGGTGACCAAGGGACATGAACATCAGACCTGGACTCCACAGTTGTTCTGTCTGCACATTTTGCTGCTCTTCATGCTCAGTAGCGCATGTGCCCCATTGCAATTGTTGGCAAGGTTGCAGTAAAGATGATGGCGTTGCTCATTTCATCCATCTAGAACATTCTGAAAACAAAACCCTTAAGGACAGTGTGTTTGTTATTCATTTCCAGTTCTACTTGCATAATTAAAATATATAGCAAGGAAAACATTTCTGTAATGTCAGTGATGACCTTTGAACTTGTGCTCTGCCCAGTCAGTGTTGTTTGATTTACAAGGAAGTGACAGTTTGTTTCTGTCTTTAGCTTGTAATTTTCACTGAGTCTAGCAGTAATCTCAAAGGCACAAGCCAACTTGTAGGGATCAGGGGTGGGTGGATGGGTGATTTAGAGAAACAGGATTCATGTCCAAGGAAGAACTTAGGAAGCTTTGATGAGTTTAACTTCTTTACAGGCTGCGAGTTCCCAAGCTCAGTGGCTCATTACATTCTAAAGGGCATCTTTAAAAAACCCATCAGGATGAGTCCCAAGATCACATGCCACGTAGGTGGATATGGCCTCAGGGCAAGATTTGCCTTCATTGTATTGGACAACTGAAGTGGCTTGTCAACTGACGGATGATATCCTTGAGGATTTGATGAAATAATAACACTAGGAAAATGTGGTGTGAGAAACCCACCTTCTTATCGCCTGGTGACTGCAGCTTTCATATGAACAGGGTGAAAGTCTTAGTCATCGGAGCCCTTATCTCTTGTAGAAAGAAGCGGTGTCCAAGGATGACCCCTCTCCTGAGAGCAGCATTGCCCAGCTAGTGGTATGCTTACTGTCCACTATCTTAGCTAAGATGCATTCCTCTACCTTGGCCCCTTCTTCCTCCATGTCCTTAACTAAATGTTTATTAAAAAATGTTCTCATTTGTGTGTGTGTGTGTGTGTGTGTGTGTGTGTGTGTGTGTGTGTGCATGTGTGGTATATGTGGGTCTATGTGCAGAAGTGCTTGCAGGAGTGTAGATGCCAGAGGGGAACTTAAGGTGCCCTTCCTCTATGACTCATCTGTATTTCCTGAGATGGAATGTCAGCTCTGAAACCAGAGCTGCAGTTATCATGAGCCTCCATGATTCTCTAGTCTCTGCTCCCCGCTGGACATGCATGACCATGCCCAGCTGTTTACATTGTTCCTGGGGAACCAATCTTGGGCAGTTTTGGGCCTCTCTGGCCCTTAGGCTTGCTTGCAGCATGTGTTCTTTCCTACTGAACCATCTCCTCAGCCCAAAATTCACAATTTGAACATGAGTCCTAAACTGACGATCTGATCCCTTCCCACCTTCCCCAGCCCTGGCCCTAGTGCTCATCAGGACAATGTTGGACCACAGCACAACCCCATCTTCCCAATCTCATGCTTTGCCCCCTACTAACAATAGTCTCCCCTGTTTCTTTGGAGCCCCTACTCATCCATCAAGAGCTCAAAGAGGGTCATTCCTAAGGACAGAATTTCTTTAAAAAAATATTTATTTATATGAGAGAGAAGAAAGAAAGAAAGAAAGAAAGAAAGAAAGAAAGAAAGAAAGAAAGAAAGAAAGAAAGAGAGAGAATGGGTGTGCCAGGGCTTCTAGCTGCTGCAAACGAACTCCAGATGCAGGCACCACCTTGTACATCTGGCTTATATGGGCCCTGGGGAATCAAACCTGGATCCTTTGGCTTTACAGGCTAATGCCTTAATTGCTAAGCCATCTCTCCAGCCCAGGACAGCATTTCTTAAAGACACTCTGCCCCCATCCCCACCCTACCCCAACAAGTGGAAAATTCCACACTCAACTTCAAGTGATAGTCACAATCAAATTTCAGTTTCACTAAAATAATTGTATAAAATTACCTTTAGTCTGTGTCTATAAGGTATATATGAACCATGAATTGCATGTGTAGATTTGGGTCCTACCCCCAAGATATCTCATTATGTTCATATATCTGAAAAAAACCTGAAATCTAAAACTTCTGGCCACAGGCTTTTTGGATAATGGATAATAGTCAATTTGTACATTTCTCCCATCCAAGTACTAACCAGGCCCAATCCTGCTTAGCTTCTGAGATCTTATGATCTCAATCTTATGATCAGAGTGGTGTAGCTATAGACTCAACTTATACATTTCTCTGTTATTAGATCAATATATCTCTCCCTCATAAATCCCCCACTATCTACCATCTTCTATACTTTAGTGAGAGAACCCCAGTCTTTTTTTTTTTTTTTTTTTTTTTGCCTATGTGTGTGTGGTGCACATGTGTGTATGGGGGCACGTAAAGGCCTCTGGCTTAGAATGCTATCAGAGAAAGAAAGGAGTCCAAGTCCCCAGGGACCAAATAACTCCCATACATGCCTTGGATTGTCAAACTGTAGTCTTCTCTTTATGTGAGAGAGCTATTTCCATCCTGCTAGTGCTACTGCTGGTGGCATTGCTGTGTTGAATGAAAATTTACAGAATCAGTGAGTGAATTTCCATCTTCAAGGAACACAGATGACTGAGCACATGTTATGTCTTGTCTTCTCTTAGGCAAACCCTTAGGTCTTCAGTGTAATTACTTGTATAGCCCAATGTCTGCTGACAGCCTCCCATAAATGTGGCAATGATTTCTTTCCTCTTTATTAAAAAAAAAAACTAATTTCTCTTTGTGTATTGCTGTACCCTGCTTGTAAGTTAAGACATGAAATGGATTGAGTCAACTTTTCAGAACTCATGAATTGTATCTTTCATGAACTGTCCCATATAAAGATGCTCTAAACATTTTTGTGATGTGTCCTGGTGAATTTGTCAACGACACCTTATGTAGACTGTATGTGAGCATAGTGAGAGCCCAGGGAAGGAAAGCTATGTGCAGAGGTGTGATGTGGCTGACCAAGGCAAAGTGCATGTTGGACAGGTAAGGAGTGTTTACAGTCTGTCTAAAGCAAATGTGAGCCTCTAGAAGAACAATTTAGGGAAAAAAACTAAAATTCAGGCTGTTCAGATAGTTCAGTTGGTCAAGTGCTTGTTGCTAAAGCATGAAGGTCTGGAGTCTGATCCCCAGGAGCCACACCAAATGCCAGCCATGGGGACACATGCTGATAATTCCATCCCTGCGGAGGCAGAGACAGCAGATCCCTGGTGCTCACTAAGTCGCTGGTCTATCCTAACTGGTGAGCATCAGGTTCAGTGAGGAAACTTGTCTCAGGCCAGGTGTGGTGGCATACACCTTTAATCCCAGCACTCAGGTGACAGAGGTAGGAAGATCGCTGTGAGTTCGAGGCCACCCTGAGACTACATAGTGAATTCCAGGTCAGCCTGAGCTGCAGTGAAACCTTACCTTGAAAAAAAAAAAACAAAGAAGAAGAAGAAAACTTGTCTCGAAGAAAAAGATGGAGAGTGATTGAGAAAGACCCACCATATCACCCTATAGTCCCCACACTTGTATGCTCCCCCCGACTTGCACATGCAAAAACTTAATTTCCAATCCCAATAAAAGTTTACATCAGAAGTGAGCTATGACCCATGAACAAATCCATCCAGCTTCCTGTATGTACTTTACAAATAAAGCTTTATTGGAATACAGTTCTGAACTAACTGCAGCTCATTTGGGACTGTAAGTGGAGAAGTACCTACAGAGACACAAGGCCTGTCAATTTGAGAATATTGAACTCTCGAACACTTGGTAGAAAAAATGTCAGGGCCCTCTGGTTTATGTGACAGGGACACCTCTTTCTCAGCTACTTTTGCCACTGCCTGAATTAAGAAAGAAGAGAATGTTCTCCAAGTATCCTTCACTCTCCCATATGAGCTTCCTCCAGCTGTGGTCCTTCCTAAGCACCCAGGCATGGGCTCTGGAGCTTTGGACTCCTGACCTGTGTGGACCCTTCTGCACTTGCTGCCTTTGGCCACCCAACCTGTCCTCTGCCAAGAAAGAGGAACAGCAGAGGGGAGAGCTTTCCCCTTCCCAGCCTGGCTCTCCACACGTGTCCCTTATCTACCTGTTCTGAGGCCAGTTTCACTCTTCTCTAGCTAGTCTCAGTCCATTCTGGGCCCCACCAATGTGGAAACGGTTCTTCACTAAAGAGGCAAGCTCTATGGGATGGAGTCCTTCTTCAGCTGCGGGCTCTTAACCTGGTCCCCCAGTGCATGGAAGGGACCCAAGTGCTGTCGCTGACTTATGCGGAAAATCTCATCATTCTCTTCCGACGCCATTCCAAGGTGTGAGTTCTGGGAGCCCTAGGCCCCCAAGCCAGGCACTCCATCTGCATTTGCCTCACACCTCTTGCAGAGTTGCCATGGGGGGCGGGGGACGGGACCTCCAGGCAGGGCAGGAAAAGCTCCATCCTTGTAACTGCTCCTTTCCTCAGGTTTCTGCAGTCAGGCCTCATCACCTCCACACCACAGAACTTCATTTCCTCCTGAGCCCACCCATCCAACAGGCCAGTGCAAATGAGCAACAAATGTTTTCTCCCTTTCACACACACCTGAAATAGGAACCTTATGACCCTGAGGAAGTATTCAGCCCCACAATACTAATGATACTTAAAGCTTCCACTGGTGACTGAAAATAAGCTGCAATCCCCCAACCCTGTTCCCCCACCACCACTTCAGCAGGTGGCCCTGAGGGAAATACAGAAGCCAGGTTTTCTCAAGGGCCCTGGGATCACTGCAGAGTATATCAGAAAATAATAAAAATGATGATATATTTATTAACTGTTGACTGGGTCAAGCTTTCCAAGTATTCTGTACCTGGTGCAGACAAACACCTTTTTGGTGTAGGAACTGGTACTTACATAGGCTCAGAGATTAGACAGTCTTCCTGGGGGACTCGGATTCAAGCACTATGACCCCAATCCCATTCTTACCCATCCACTCTGCAGCTGTCTTAACAGTCTCTCCCATGCTTTTCCTGCCTGCAAATAATCACACACCTTCCCACCCACCCCACGTCCTCTACTGGGTGTTTCCAAAACCTGTGGCCTAGCAGTTCTACCAATTGGAGCTTTTCCAAGCCAAATAATGAAAAGTGTGGGTAAATTCATTGATCTAAGCTTTTTCATACAATTAAAAAAATACTTTTCATTTTTATTTATTTATTTGAGAGAGGCAGATAGAAAGAAGGAGAGAATGGGCGCACCAGGGCCTACAGCCACTGCAAATGAACTCCAGACACATGTGCCACCTTGTGACTCTGACCTATGTGGGTCCTGGAGAACTGAACCTAGATCCTTTGGCTTTGTAGGCAAGTGCCTTAACCACTAAACCATCTCTCCAGCCCAAGCTTTTTTTTTTAATTATCGTAAAAAACTAGGAATGACCTGAATAGCCAACAATAGGGGATTAATTTAGTGTATTGTGGAATATATATGACTGACTAGCAAAAACTGTTAATACTTATGGCATAGGAAATACTCAAATGAGACACTGTTCAGTGTGTAATGCTAAGTGAAAACAGCAGATTGTATCCATGTGTATGTGTGTGCATGCATGCACACTCGTGTATGAATGTGGGTACGTGTATGCCATGGCACATGTGTGGAGTTCAGAGAACAGCTTTGAGTGTCCATCCTTGCCTTCCACCTTTGGTTGAGGCATGCTTTCTTGCCGTTCAGTGCTATCTGGCCAGTGAACTTCCTGTCACTTCCCTTCTTGCCATATACACTGGGATTACAGAATACCATATCTGGCTTCATATGGGTTCTGGGAATCCATAGTCAGGTGCTCACACTTGCATGGTATGTGTTTTATCCAGAACCATCTCCCAGCCCAAGCACTAGGTTTTATAGCAGTATTTTATAGTCACAGGGAAATGATATGTAACCATAGAACACACACACACACACAAAACCCTGGTAGATCATTTCACCATATATTAACACCATGTGACAGTATTTGGGATTTTTAAAAAGAAAGTTCTATGTTTTACAATTTTTCTGAATTACAATGAGAACTAAGTGGAAATTTTCATGTGTATTATCTACATGGAGTTTTGTTCTTCAGCCTCTCACACAACAAGGGGCTTGCTAATCACTCACTTTTATTTCTGTGTAAGTGTGGAAAATAAATGTCTCTGAATTCTATGTGGGCAATTGTCTTTTTCCCTCAACTTTGAGGAAAAAAAAATGAAATCAATTTCCTACTGGCTGAAGTGGCTTTCTGGCTGGGTTTGAGAAATAAAGTCAAACAGCCGCTCGCACCAGACCATCAGCCATCCATTGAGCAAGCCTGGCTGGAATCAGTTATGCAGAGCCAGCTTCATGTGCTCATGTAAAATGTAATCTTTGCAAAAAGAGATAATTTTCTATGATTCTGACTCTTCGATGCTTATCCTATCGGTATGTACCAATGCCACCAGGAGCCTTGGAGAAGGCTAATCTCAACATGGAGCTGGAGAGTAGAGAAGGGGAAAGAGAAGAGGGAACAGAGGTGAACAGAGGAGAGGGAAGGGAGCAGGAGGAAGTGGAAAGAGAAGAGAAGGGGAGACGTGAAGCACAGGTGGAAATAGAGGTGGCAGGCTGAAATGGTGCAAGAGAGCTGAGCTGAGAGCGTCTATCTTGAAACCTTAAACTCTTCCAAATAGAACAATCCCCAGTGCGTCACCTACCTTCTGTCCCAGCAGTGTGAATGCCACCTGGGAGCTTATTAGGAATGAAGATTCTCCAGTGCACGCAGCCTACAAGGTCAGACTCTAGGTAGACCATGTGCCTGTAGGAGTTAGAAGCTCTAGTTTAGGGTGTTGTCCAAAGCCCATGTTGTCCAAATCCCAAAGCGTCTGCAATTATGTAGAATAGACAGCCAGTTTCCTCTCTCTAGTGACCCCTAGTGGTAAAACCAAAAGGTAAAAAGAACTATATAGCAGGATAATGGAAGTTTGATCATAATCCTGAATCAACATCCTTCAGTCAGTTGAGTTCTCCAGGGTCCCAAGCACTTGGCAGATGAGGACCCTAGTGGCACCTTGTGTTAGAAAAGTTGATGAGGTTCAAGCTGGAGGGTAAGGTGTTTCTGTATACTGCTGCTGGGATTCAAATGCTACATTCCAGAATGGGAGTATTCTGTGAGTGTCTGGAAATGCAGCCCATGCACCATCCAGTCTCATGGCAGGAGCTCAGAGTCTCGAGTCAGGATCTCCCACAAACTCTGACTCATTCACTGGATACCAAGACTGCTGGGTGAATTTTCTCCTCCAAACCTTGACTTTTCACATTCAGGCTTTACTTTCCTATCTGCCCACAATTACATAAGGCACTAAAGTCTTAGTTCTAAAATATTCACGATGGTTCTGCTTTCTCGCTTCTTGATGGATGGACTCATGGGCTCTGGTTCTTGGGTTCTGCTCAGATTTTGATGTCCTGTTAGAATTGAATTCTTCCCCACCCCTTCACCTTGGCTTTGAACCTCCTATCCTGGAAACAGCATCTTTAAATAGTGCTTTCTTTCATAGTTCCAGACTCACTCTAGTTTTCACTCTTAGCAGTGTTTGACAAAAGTCAATGGTCAAAAATATGGGGTGCTGGGGAGAAAAGTCATTGTTGTGCAAGTGTGACGCCTGAGTTCAGATCGCCAGAACCCACATAAAGCTGGATGCAGCTGCACAAGTGTCTGTAATCCTAATGTGCCTGCAGCAAGATGGGAGGTGGAGACAGGAGAATTCTCAGAAGCTCATGGGCCAGCCAGCATGACATACACAGCAATGAACAACAAGAGACCCTGCCTCAAACCAGGCAGAAGTCAAGGACTGACACTGGAGTTTATCCTCTAACCTCCACATATGCACCATGGTATATGCACGTGCACGCGCACGCACACACACAACACACACACACACACAGAGTTTTTTTGGTTTTTTTTTTTTAAAAAAGAAAGTAAGTTAACTGAGTGCTACGTTACACTACTTCGGACTTTCAAGGCTATATGAAGAAGGCTTTACTTTCAGTTGCTGAAAACTTATTAAAGAGTCAGGGGTTTGTAGAGGAAATAAAGATAATAAAATGTGGTTCAAAGAGCAGTGATCTTTCTAATTGGAGCTGTGGGAATATCTAATTACAGGTTGCAGTTCAGCTTGTTTTAGGTGCTAATTTCTACCTGGTAATGACATAGGCGGTCAGGAACAGTGCTCTTCAATCTCCATGCAGTGGCCAAATGCTGGCCTCTAAACACCATCCTTGGGACCATCATGCAGTGAGAAAGTTCCTGGGAGTAAATGCGTGTTCTGGCCTCTAGAGAGAATATACTGCACACAGTCTTTTTCAAAGGAGGAGGAATTATGGGATGTTTTATTTGAGCAGTGATTCTAAGCAAACCTTGCAAAGGCAGTGTAGGCTATCTTGGAGAATGCTGATAGGGAGACAAAGTCATTTTTGTTTGAAAGCAATCAGATAGCAATCATTCAACTCACTGCAAATGCATTTCATCTCATAGAAAGACAATCTATCTTCAAGGAAATGAAGATATCCCTAAATATTTCTAAATATTAGAGTGTACTGGAGAATATAGGACAGTTTTATACCTGCTCACAAGGTTTTACTGCAGCATTCCTTGGGTTGGGAGACCAACTCTTCAAATTCTCTTTTGAATCAGTTCTAACATCTTACTTGTTCCCTCATCCATTAATGTGTTGCATATTGTGTTGACAATATATGATTGTGTGTTTGTGTGAGAGTCATGCTTGTAACTTTTTTGCATGTGTGTGGTGTGTGTGCATGCATGCTTTTTTTGTGTGTGAGCATGCATGTGTACATGCCTTTGGAGAGCAGAGGTCAATGTCAGATTTCTTCTATCCCTTCTCCACCTTATTTTTGAAACAAAATCTCTCACTCAACCCCTAACTCACCTATTTGGCTGGTCAAGTTAGTACGGAAGCACCAGGGATCCTACTGCCTCTGCCTCCCTAGCTCAGGACTAGAGACACATGCCTGGTGTTTTACATAGGCACTCGGGGACCCAAACTGGGGTCCTCAAGCTTGTGCAGCCCCTTTAACTTTTTGGCAAGTGCCAATAGGTTTGTTCATTCTTGCTTTATAGTGCTGGGGATTGCTTCAAATCAGCCTGTGCCTACACAATCTAAGCTTCTTGGACCTCTTACCACCAATTCTAGCTCACACACCCAGGCAGGTTAGCAAGCCACCTGGGATATGGTAACTCCCTGGCCCCTTTCTTGACCTGCACTCATTACACAAATGAGAACATAAAGTGTCACTGGGGCTTAAGAGAGTCCCCTCAATCTCTCAGGTTTTTTTTTTTTTTCCAATAAAATGGTAAGAAGAGGGGCCGAGGTAACAACAATTGACATGTTAGAGTCAAGGGTGAAGTATGACAACACTTACTTTACCAAAAACACAGGAAATAAACAAATCAAACACACAGTTACACAACATGGCTAAGGACATGAACATTCACTCATCAATTTCTCTTGTATGTTAGCTGTTCATTTGTCAGCCAATTCTTCACTCAGCCCACTTATGAATGGGCATTCTCCACTCCTTTTCATAGCAAATCCCCTGAGGGTGGAAGACATCTCCCAGAATGCCTTGTGTCCAGTTTGCCTACATTCTCTGGCCCTCTTTTCTTCCACAGCCTGACTCTCTTCTACACCCTCGGAGGTGATATGCTCTTTATCCATTTTCTGGAAAGTTCTCTGCGTGCTCACGAGCACATCCACACACACACACACACACACACACTTACACTCTATGACTCCTCCCCATCCTTCAGACCAGGCAGCATTTCTCAAGGAAGTGTCTGTGGCCATCTAGGCCAGAGCAGCTTTCTGTTTGTCTGGTTGACACAGACCCTGTGCTTTTCCTGTGGAGTCCGTGTATGTCCTTGTTTATTCTCTCTCTCTCTCTCTTTGTCAATAAAATCTGGGACCATTGTACCCCACTGTATCCCCAGACCTGGCATCGTGCCTGGTACATAGAAGGTGTTCCTGAATGAATTAATAAGAACTCAATGCCTGTTTGTTATGTGGATGAATAGATGGTTGTTTGGTCTGTCCTAGTCCCTAAAAGCAAAAGAAGCTGTTAAAATCGTGTGACTCTGACTTACCATTAATATCTGAATAAAAGAGACCATTCAAATGTTTGACAATGTTCTGTGCTAGGGAGTTGTGGGGAGTCATTCTGATACATCCCTCTGGGAATTGGTAAACCACTTGGGAGGACAATTTAGCAAAAAACTTTAAAGATTACAAACTAACAAACCTTTGACCCTATAACTCTACTTTGTATATGTTTGTGTACAGAGACATCTGCAATTGTATCATATATAATAGAAAACTACTGAGACGATCTAAATATTCAATGGTAGAGGATTGATTCAATAATGCAATATACTTCAGTCATTAAAAAGAATGAGATAGGCTCATATGTATTATGATGCAAAAGATAGATTATTATACTGGTAAGTGAAAGCAATTTGCTACCATCTGTGCATACATGGACACACACAGAAGATACTTAGCTAACATAAACTCATAACTGTCATAAACTGGTAATCATAGTAGGAAGATGTGTGATGAAGAATGGGGAAAAAAGGACACTTGGGTTTCATTGCATGCACATTTTTAAACTTTTAATTTTGTGTCATAACCATGGAAGTCTAAGAAATATAGAAAACTGTATGGATGTGCATGTAGATGGAAATTCAATCTGGAATTACATTTTACTCATGTTTCTTTGACCTTTTCAAGCCCAAATTTCCATCCATGTACTCTCAAGTTATCATTAACTTAAGTGGCTCTTTGAGTCATTCCTTCTCTTCTAAGCTCCCTGTAGCAGTCAGCCTCACATTGCTGGGATGAACCTCCAAACAAGGCACAGTGATGGAGGAAGGGAATTTATTTGAAGCTTACAGATTCCAGGGAAGTTCCATAATAATAGAAGAAGCCGGCCCTGCTGTCACAGGTTCATGCAGAGAGAAAAGCCACCAACCACCGTTATCAGTACCACACGCAAGGACACTTCAGTAACTCCAAGCAAAGCTCCAGCACTTTGCATAACTTTCTACTGAAATTCCAAATACACCCCCACACCTCAGAGCTGGACCCTAGGATCCACCCCGTGACACCAAGTTATAAGCTAGAATCAAATTCTTGAATCAATTCAGTGGCATCCATTCAAACTACCACACTCCCCCAAACCTTTCTGTTTCCCAATGTTCCCAAAGTCTTATCAAATAATTTATATGGGAGGTCTAGAACCAGGACTCTGACTGGTTGGAGGCTGGAGCTCATGATATGCACTCTCACCACCTTGTGAAAACTGCCCAGTTCCTTCTGGCTAACAATATTGACTTTAGCAATACCCATTGACTTTGTCATGCCAATACAGCATTATTGAGTCTAAACTGAATGAACATGTGGCCATGTACTCCAAATGTTTTCTGATGCAGTTAAATGGAAAACTGTAGATTAGATTTATTTATTTTATGATAAACCCTTTGTTTATGTTGCTGGTGATCCAGAAAAAGTGGTCTCTTACAACACGCCATGACCCAAACAACGACAAGTTCAATTACTATTTCATTTACCATAGGAAACTTTCACCACAGGTCTTGCTGCAATCATTTCTGACACAGCTTAAGAAATGATAAATTACGCCCAACAAAAACAGAAAAGAAACTCAGAGTTTCATACCAGATAATTGTAAAGAAAACAATTATTTGCATCTCTGTCTCCCATATTTTCACAAAAACAATGAACTTGAAATAAAAGAGACCCCAAAATTATAAAAACAATTTCATCTTTCTCTTATAATTGGAAACATTTGGAGCAAGCACTTTGTCTCTGCAAGCTGCATATTCACGGCTCAGTTTTACATAAAGAATGTTATCCTACCTTCTCCTCCCATGCATTTCATTGTTATTTCAGTTTCCACAAATGGCCAATATTAGCAGCAAGTACAATAGTTCCCAGATACTCCCACATCAGTGTGGGTGCTATTTGTATTCTGGGACCTTCTGCGAAGCGCTAGCCTTGTCTGCAAGGCCATGACAAATGAGGAGGCAGGGGGAGACATACTTTCCACGTCCCATTCAGTAACAATAGCAACTGTGGGGTTGACTTACAGGAGGACAACATGAACTTCTGGTTACTGGTGCTCACAAAAAGTCATCCTAAACATCAAGATTGGTATGGAAGCACTCCCACAAAACTCACATCATGTCACTTATTCATTTTAAATGGGTCTATGGTGATCTACCTGCTCTGCTAAATTATCTCCTAATTGTTTTGAGTCTCCTTTGAAAGAAACTAAATGCATGTTACCTAGTCTATGAGACATATGTATTTAAGCCAGCCAGTACTGATGCAATGGAAGTAGGTGGCATGTAGCCCAGGCTGGCCTTGAACTCACTATGTAGCTAAGCATGCCCTTGAATTTCTGTTCCTCCTGCCTTCATCTCCTGAATGCTAGGATTACAGGCATGCACCACCACACCCAGTTTACCCATTTATGCAATGCTGGGAATTGAACCCAGGGCCTCATGTATGTTAGGCAGCCACTGCTTTAAAATTCTTAAGGTTCAAAATCACTTTATCCTGGTTTGATGCCATCATGCATGTCAGTTTCAGGGTATAGAGGACTGAAGACTGTTTCTGGGCCCACGAGTTTTATTTAACACCAAGAGAGAACAGCAGCTTCCAAAGCAAAAGAGAACGAGGCTCTGGGACTCAGTGTAAGGGGAGGGGGTAGGTTTTGAGGAAGAGAGGAGACATATCACACTGCCTGGGAGAGACCTCGCATGGGATGTGACAAAGATGGTGACTGGAGAGGGGAGAAAGGGGCACTCTCCCCTCTGAGGCAAGGTGCAGCCGGGCTTACTCAATTACCATAAGAGTAGGCAATTCCCAAATCCCACACACAAAAACTGTGAGGTGGGGGTGGAGAAGAGAGGTGAGAGGGAAGGGAGAGGGGGAGGGGGAAGGAGAATGGAGGGAAAGGAGAAGAAAGGAAAAGAAGGGGAGTGGAGAGGAGGAGGAAGTTCTTTTGAAATCTAACATTTCCAGCCTTTTTGTTTACATGCATAAGTACAGGGAGATAACTTCATAGGATAAGGTGGGGGCTTGTGGCAATACACTCCTATCTCTCACTGCTTCACTCTGGATTGGGGCGTTGTGGGTCAAGAGACCTCCCCATCTCAGGGGGTTGGAGTCAAGGCCCTTTATTAGTTGCCTTTCTCAGTTTAAGGGAGGAAGGGTTTATTTTAGCTCACAGTTCCAGGTTTCAGACCATCATGGAGGGACCACCATAGGGCAGGAGCTGGAAGCAGAGCTGGTCACACTTAGCACAATGAGGAAGCAGAGAATGATGACCACTGGTCTACAGTCCAGGACCCCAGCCCATGGAATCATGCTGTCCACAGTTAGTCTTAGTTCACCTAATCACAGACTTGTACAGAGGCCAACTAACTCTATATCATCCCACACAGGTGATTCTAGGTCCTGTCAAGTTGACAGTGTAAACTATCACAGGCCCATGTCTGCAATCCTTCATCAGAAGGATGAGGAAGTCTGTGTGACATACTGAGGGCTGGTTTACATGAGAAGCAGATGGACTAAAGGAGGCCCTATGCATGGAAGAATCACACTGATGGCTCCAAGGGGCTAGTGGGGGAGAATAACCTGACTGAAAAATTAGTATTATTTCTCAGGATGTAAAATACTACCCGTTTAAGGGATTCTTTAGTGACCAAGGATCAGATTCTATGTTAGCTAGCTTTTCATTACTGTAACAAAATTCCTGAGGTAAATAGCCTTAAAAAAAGAAGAGGAAAAGTATTTGGGCTCACATTTTGAAAGTTTCAGTTCACAGTCAATTGAGTTGGTCCCATTAATGTTGGGCTTGCTCCTAGCAGCATATCATGTAGAAGCTTGGGGGTAAAACTTTACATCCTCTAATGGTTGTTCTGGGAGAAGGGGGAGAAAGGAAGGAGAGGCCAAGTTCTAATACCTTAAACCTAAAACCTTCCACTGAACCACACCTTTTTGAGTTTCCACAACCTTCCAAGAGCACCCAGCTAGGAATTAAGCCTTTAACACATGCTCCCTTGGGTTCTAAACATTTACAGTTCTAAATGGAAGCAGGTTCTAAAATGTCTGTTATGGAGTATCTATACTTTACTTACTTGTAATTTATGTATTTCATTCTTCAAATTTTTATTTTCACTGATTTTATGTTATAACATCATAAAAAATCAATATTAACATTGGTTGATTTTTAGGACAGGCTAGCTACTTATCAAACATGCATCCTTTCCCCCCCCTTCTATGGGAGCCTGTAATCCCAGCATTCATGAGGCTGAGGCAGGTAGATTGCCACAAATTCAAGGCCACTCTGGAATACATAGTGAATTCTAGGGCAGCCTGGACTACAAAGTAGGACCCTGTTTCAAAAAATAAAACAGTATTATAGATTGAGCTGTCATTTCCTATTAAAATTACTCCTTGTTTAAAAAAAGAGACAACAATGGGCTGAGGAGATGTGTCCCTTGGTATGTACTTGTCTTTCAGGCATTAGGTCTGGAGTTCAATCCTCAAAACCCATGTCAACGAGCCAGATGTGGTGGTGTACGCCTAGAATCCCAGTGCTCATGAGAGGTAAATAGGTGGATCTCTCAGGTCAGTGGGCAACTAGTCTAGCCTACTTGGAGAGTTCTAGACCAGTGAGAGACTCTGTCTCCAAAAAGTGGACAGCATTCCTGAAGATGATGATGGAGGTTGTCCTCTGCCTTCCACATGCATGGGCACACATGTGCCTGTACACATATGCACCATGTACACACATGTATACACATGAGAGGGAAGAGAGAGAGAAAGAGAGAGAGAGAGGCTAGGTGATTCTGAAAACCATCACGGAAGGTAAACCCAAGTGTCTCTTTCCTTCTTATAAAGCCACTAATGCTGTTACAGGGGCCCCACCCTCATGATTTCATCGAGTCTTAACTACCACCTGCCAAAGGCTCATTTTAAATGCAATCAACATGTGGAGAGGGTGATTACATTCCCAAGACATGAAATCTGGGGACACATTCAATCCATAGCAAGGGCATAGAAAAAGCCATGCAGCTAGGCGAGGAGGTAAATGTACCAGGCCAAATAGGGTCCCATGGGATGCAGAAGAACTGTGGAGATGATAATGGACACGAACATAACTTCAGAAATAGCAAAAATGAGGTGACAGGGCTCTGGCACTACAAGGACTGATGATGTCTACTCTCTGACCAATGATAACCGGGAAGAAGCTCTACCTCATGGCCAACAGAGAACTCACCGTGGTTAGGTGCCTTCAAGGGAGTCTTGTAGAGCCTTTCCTCATTGGTTGGAAAGGATGAGTAGTGACAGTTTCGTTTGGCATTTTACCAAATACCCTCCTCCCCCAGCCTTAAAAATTCTCTGTTGGCTTGAACTGATTCAAGTGAAGGAGGGCTGGTGCATAAGAGACAAGGTGTGGGTGGTCCAGGAGGTCTGAAAGAGCCTCCCACCTCTGAGGCGTGAAGTAAAACGCCCTCTTTGAAAATTGCCTTCTGATTCTGTAGAATCTGACTTGACAGGTTAGCTACCACAAACATCACAGGTAAATAGATGCATGTGGGTCCCAGTCTAACTTAAAGATTATTGGTCAAATGCTAAGGCTGGTAGCTCCATGTCAGGCTGCTGTGAGTAGAAAAGAGGCCCCCTGGTCATGTGATACTAGCCTTCCCTCCCTACAGTTATACTATTTTTACTGCATTCCTCATAACCATTTTATTACCTATTAAATGCAAATTCCCAGGTCCTAATCTTTCCCCTTATTACTCATTGTTGGCAGGGCAGGCACTTTCATCAGCCATGCTCAGTGCTGGAGGGAAGTCCTTTGTCCAAAAGCAAAGCCTGGCTTCACCCCAGCATGGTCCCAGGCTCCCTAAACACCACCTGGACTATGGGATGATAACTTGACCCGGTTTGGTTCTCATCTTGACTGCCAACAAAGACATTCTGCACTTCCTTAGAACTCTCCGGCTTGGGCTACAAGAAACACTACCCTATTTCTGTGGCTCTATCCACACACAGGTCTAGAGACGCCAGTCAGTCCATGAGTACCACAGGAGCTATCTGATAGGTGCTTAAGTTGTGGCCTTTTCAGGTGCCAGCTGCCATCACTGACACTGTTCTCCCTGGTGGTCTCAGCAGTGGAGGTCACCAAGCTCTAGAAAGGCTGCCATGCCTGCACAGCACTATATCTAGGTGACTCTGGCCATGTGTGGCCTATAGCAGGGACTCCAGGAGAAAAGGTTGTCCTCCCTCCCAGCCCCAAGGCTGTGCCCTGTCAACTTGCTGTTCCTGTGCATGCTACTCATTCCACACGCTCAGCACTAGCCCGCAGGCTGGATGGGCTGAGACCAACCTCAGAGCTGGATGCTGTGGTGTATGCTCAGAGCCACGGTCCCTCTACTTCCCATGTTCATGAACCTCACCAGAGCCCTCAACTTTTCTGCCATGAGAATTTCCTCCGGCCTCCCAGGTACCACACTAGTCTAGATCCTAGGGCTGAGCACAGCTCGGGTTCTCACTGGACCATGTGCATGTGGTTTCACACATAAGTCTTTCCAGAACATCAGCTACAGAGATGGTCTCCTGAATCCTCCCCCTAAGCAGCTCTTTTGGTCTCCTGCCTCTGGTGGGGTTTTTCTTCTTGCTGCCTGCCACATGTGATCTTTATTGTTTGCCTGTGGTCTGTCTGCTGTTACCAGAATAAGAGCACCTTAAGGACAGGAGCCTACTGATAAGAGACTGAAATTGGCTAGGCAGTCATGGTAACAGAACTCCTAAAGTGAATGCTTTTTCATTCCTTGACTAAAAGCAGGAAATGGCACTAAGCTTACTGAGTTCCTGTATTGTTATGTTCCCTCTCTCTCTCTCTCTCTCTTTCTCTTTCTCTCACACACATACACATTATACTCCTGCCTTGATGTATATGAAGTTAGGGAACCCTCACCAGAACCAGCTCTATGTCAATTGGACTTTCAGCCTTCAAAACTGTGAGCTAACAGTGTATTGGGGACAGGGAGGAGGGAAATGATGATATCAACACATCATGTTTCCATACAAAGCATATTCTTACTAAAAATAAATAAATAAAACAAAAAACCGAGTGCTAAATATTTTCTTTGTATTTAGTCTCAGATATTTTGTAATAGTAATGGAAAATAGGTTAATATAAGTGGAGTGACACCTTTGAAGTGCTAAATGCTAGACTGTCATGTCTCAGAATCTGATTTGGCCCATAGAAGCAAGCCTTTTTACATATGTAGTACTTTACATTGAAAATACCCAAGCCCAGTCAGGAGATGAAGAAAGTTTGATCTGAAAGTCTTTCTTGTACTTATAAATTCACCAGAATGTCACTGTCTTATTGAAGATGATTCATAAGCTAGTCCTACATTCATAGCTCTCATTTGACTTGTCTTTCTTAGTCTCTGTTGAAGTCAGCTTCACGTTGCTGGCAGAAATCACCGAACCAAGAGCAGCTTGTGAAAGCAAAGTGTTTATTTTGGCTTATAGACTGGAGGGGAAACTCCACGATGGCAGGGGAAATAATGGCATGAGTAGAGGGTGGGCATCACCTCCTGGCCAACACCAGGTGGACAACAGCAGCAGGAGAGTGTGCCAGACACTGGCAAGAGGAAGCTGGCTATAGCACCCATAAGCCCACCTGCAATCATATATCACCTCCAGGAGGCTCCAATTCACAAATTGCACCAGCTGGGGACCTAACATTCAGAACACAATAAGTTTATGGGGGATACCAAAATCGAGCCACTACAGTCTCCTTGGTTTTTTAAATGCCCTCACTTCTTATTAAGGGTCCACAGTGTGTCCAGCTCGAAAAAAAAAAGACACCAAATATCACAAACATAGCATGTTCTGTTGCTGGATTCAGGCAGGTCTGGACTGGAATCGTGGTTCATCCCTTGCTTTCTGAGCAGCTAATTTTGTCTGTTGAGCCATTTACCTCTTTTACCAAATAGCACTGATTGTATCCAACTGTTGAACTTAATGAAACAAGATCACATGTAGTCCAGACTGGCCTCAGGAGTCCCTATGCAACTGAGGGTGCTCTTGAACTTCTGGTCCTCTGAGTGTGCCATCACGCCCCGCTTGTGCAGTACTATGGAGCAAATCCGGGGTACCCCTGCATTCTGGGCAAGCACTCTATTGACTTAGCTGCATCCACAGCCTTGTTAAACTGTTTAAATCAGATAAGTGAAGTTCTTACCCCAGAGGAATCACATAAAGAATGTTCAAAAAAAAGCCATCCTCCCTGCCCACCAGGGCATCCCAGTTCCTGGGAGCCAACAGGAGCCTGAAGCAGTTCAAGGGCATAATCTGATTATGGATCTAACATTTCTAGGCTTCGTATAGTATAGAAGAAGCTAAAAATGACATCTAGTTTCCCAGAGTGGGAACAGGGGAAGTCAATAGAAGTCATGGGTGGGAGCAACTTTCTCTGTACTTGAGACACAGACACCTCACATGGGGACAGTTGGCTTCTTCGGGGGTTATGGTCCCCTTTGTGCAAGTTGCTATGTTTCGTGACAATATGGAAGGTCTAATAATAGTATTTTTCCACCCAAGAGCAGCGTGGGGGGCTGCTTTGCATCCTTTGTGAGCGTTGAGTCACTTGGTAATGTGAAACATGTCTATGGAGCGCCTTGGTATTGTCTGTTCTTATGGTTTCATGCAAACATTGAGCAAGAGGAATTTGTTACAAACAGCTTGCAATTATTTGGTGAAAATAAAACATAAAAATAAAGTGGGGTGGGCATCAGTTAAGTTTTGGGACAAATTCAAACTCCCATAGCAAGAATGGTCAGGCAGGAGGGCACGGGATCTAGCTGGGTACCTGTGTTCACTCTTGCTTGATAGGAATATGTGTATTGAGGGTCTCTAGTTTGGAAGAGGCTTGGAAAATCAGATGAGTGAAAACACCTCCCCAGAGCCCACCCACTGAGACATGCTCACCCACAGGGAGGGTCAATCTCAGTCAATTTTGGAAGAGGAATTCTCAGTGTTAGGAGACCAGAGGTGGAGAAACTAAGAAATTCTATAAAAGGAATCACATGGGCCTTTTTCGATGTAATTTTTTTTCTCTGTAATTTCTGGTTCAAATTTTCATGTTTAGAACTTGCAAATTCAGTGTGGCTTAAAGCCATGTCCTCTTTCTGCCACTTAGTTCATCAAAAGGCATCTGCCATTGGAAAAGAGCAAGCGTGTGTGGGCAAGGGCATGTGCATGCTCCTGTGTGCGTGTGAGGGCACATGTGTGGGTACCTGTGTGTATGAGGCAGAACAGTCTCTTGTGACTCCATTGCTAGGAGATTTCTAGACAATAAGCAATAAAAGTCCAGGCTCGTGTGTTCTGTGAGCTATTGTGACCAAAAAGTCACCCAGGGAGTTGACATTACAGAGGACAGTGGGACTGGGCCAAGTTACTTAGTTTTTGTGGTGGCTGATCTCGGTTGTCAACTTAAGTGGATCTTCAATCACCCAGGAGACAAATCTTTGGGCAGGTCTACAAGGGAGATCCTAGGTGAGGTTAATGGAGGTGGGAAGACCTACCCTAACTGTGGGAAGCACCATTCCATAGTCTGGGGGTCTTGCACTGCATAAAAAGGAGGAAGCAAGCTGACCACTAGCATTCATCCCTGTGTTTCCTGACTGTGGACTCAACGTGCCACTCCCATTGCCATGCCTTTCCTGACGTGATGGACTGCACTCCCTCAAACTGTGAGCATAGATAAACCCTTCCTCCTTGCAGTTGCTTCTTGTCAGGCATTTGGTCACAGCAATGAGAAAAATCCCTGATATAGTTACCATCCATATTATTTCTGATAAACACTCTCTTCTCTGTTCTACCCTGCAATTTGCATATGACATTTCTGTGGTTCTGTTGAATTTCATCAGCTGCAACCTCCATTTCCATAAACCTTACAAACCACGTAACAAATAATGTATAAACTGAGAGCGAGCTGTGTTCCATTCTTGCTGACATCTCTGGTTGCCTCTGGGACATCTCACGAGCATGTGATGCCTCCAGCATACATACTTTAGAACAGTACGCTGTGCTGTGGGTGCACTCGTGCATTTTTCTTTCCACAAAAGGAACCTGAGAGCTCTTTCTCCTACATTCCTTCTCAAATGGAGCTGCTAATGCAGACAATCTAAATGACATAATTGTGTGTCTGCTGTGTGTGTATGTATATTTTGACTAACCCTGGGAATGCTGTTATGGTATTCCATAGATTGATGACTTCTACCCCAAGATTGTGCCGTCAGCTCTGGGCCTTTGTTAGAGGTCTTTCTGGCTGAGTGAGAAAAGCAAGGCAATGATGGCTGTGTGGAAGAAATGCATGCCTTTGTTCACAAAGGGGGAAAGGATATGCCACCCCAATGTGACAACTTAAAGACAAAGGAAGAACTCCATTTTCCTGCTGTACACACTGGCTTTGGAAAATGTATCTCCTGAAGTTCTGCATTACCCATCTCTGCCATCAAATGAGGGCTCTTTCAAAAACACACACACACACATAAGCAGTTCCAGCTTTGCTTCCATGACCTTGCATGGGAAGTTTCTGTTTTAATAGGATGTCTGTCTCAGTGTTTCCAGGGGTGGAGGAAGTACTGTGTGTGGATTGTCCTTATTAGCAGTTGCTACAAGTACTTGAAATCCACAGAGAAATATGTAAAGATGGAGGAAGAACCATGCTGGCTTCTGTGATTTTTTTGTTTTTCTTTAAAATTTATTTTTATTAAATATGGACATATTTAGTATATAAACAGCACATGTTGGTACCATCCTTTCCCTCCTCCCTGCCCCTTTTCTGAAGAGGCCTTCCTCATTGGGGATGCAGTTCAACCCCATGGGGATTGTGGGTCATGCATTATGGGGCCAGCAATCAGTTATGGGGGAGAGGCAATGTCTCTGTGCATAATGTCCCAACTTGTGGCTCTAACAACTTTTCCACCCCCTCTTCAGAAAATTTCCTGGAGCCATGTTGGGTACATTTTAAGTCTACTTCAGTAATGGGCTCTTAGGAGCCTCTGGATCTCTGCTTTGGTAGGTGTTGAGTGTCCTCAGTGTCTATCTCCTTCATCCTTGTGCTGATATCAGATTCACTAAGAAAGCAGCACTCTTGGTCATTTCCCCAGTTCCTCTGTGGTTTCAGCTGGGGCTGGGTTGAAGTGCACTGGGTTGTTTATCTCCTCAGGTCCAGCTGCCATCTAAAAAAGAGAAGCAGAATCTCCAGTGGAGAGTGAAGTCAGCACCAGTTAAATGGGGTCACCATTATTAATTTAGAGAGAATTTAAAGGATGTAGATCCTCTTATATGCCAAGATTAGTGGGAGCTTGACATTGAGAAGCAAAATAGTTATCTGGATATGATTCTGACTTGTTTTCCAGTTCCAGATATGGTTTCCTTTCCACTGAGCAGATCTGTTAGCCAGTCCAAGAGCAATTGGTTACCCACCATGGCTGTGTGTCACTATTGCACTTGTGTGAGCATCACATCAGGTTGTTTGCTTCTGAGTCACTTAGACTGAGTTGCTCAGACAGATGTTGGCCACTTTCTCCCAGTAGCTCATGTAGCGCCTTCCAGCACTAGATGGGCTAATTGTCTGGGGACTGGCTCTCTTCCAGATCCCAACCAGGTCTCTCCATGGTCCATTCCAACAGCATATTGTGTCTTCAGCAGTAGGGTCTTACCATTAACCTCTGGTGGGTAATCAAGTGCTCTGACAGAAGTCTCTTGTGTTTGTTTTGGGAGATCTAGTAGGTCTCTCTGGTCAACAGCTCATTGTGCATGTAAATTACATCCTGGTACAGGGAATTATAGGCCAGTGCCAAGGGAAAAAGAAAAGAAAAATATAGAGAAGAAAGAGAAACAGGAGAAATTTAAGGTTAGGCTTTGTCTTGCCCTCTCCAGGGCCCTTCAATTCAGGTGCTCCCCCTAAGGTCCTCTTGAGGGTTCCACCTTTAGTCTAATTTCCAGGCTATAGGATTCTATGGTATCAGTTCAATTTTGTCTCAGTTTTGTGCGCCCCCTTCCCCTTCCCTCATGCCCTACTCTCCCTATTGTCCAAGCCTTGAGATGCCATTCAGGTATATCAGCAACTTGGGCGGATCCAGCTTAGGAACTGCAGATGAGTGAGATCATGCAATGGTTGTCTTTCTGTGATTGTGTGAGTTCACTTATATTGATCTGTTGCAAATTTAACCATTTTTCTATTAATTCCATTGTGATATTTTTTTTTCTTACTGCTGAGTAGAATTCCATTGTGTTGATATACACATCTTGGTTATCTGTTCATCCAATGATGGACACTTGGGTTGATTCCCATTCTTAGCTATTATGAGTTGAGCAACTATAAACATGGTTGAGCAAATACATCTGAACTAAGAAGTGAAGCTTTTAGCATAAATGTCCAGTAAGGGAATAACTGGGTCTGTTGGTAACTCTATATTCATCCTTTTCAGGAGTCTCTAAATTGATTTCCATAGTGGTTGTACTAGCTTACATTTCCACCAACAGTGAATGAGTGTTCCTATTTCTCCATATCTTCACCAACATTTGTTTTCATTTGATTTTTTTAATGTTTGCTCTCCTTACTGGGATAAGGTGGAATCTCATAGTTGTTTTAATTTGCATTTCCCTAATGGTTAGGGATGTTGAACATTTTCTTAAGTGTGTGCTAGCCATTTGTAATTCTTCCTCTAAGAACTATTCAGTTCTCTGCCCCACTTTTGGAGTGGGTTTTTTTATTATTATTTAGATTTTTGAGTTCTTGTAGATTCTAGATATTAGGCTTCTGTCAGTTATATAGCTGGCAAAGATTTTCTCCCATTCAGTGGGTAATCTATTGGCTCTGCTTATGGTATGTTTGCACAAAATATTTTTAGCTTCATGAGATCCCATTAGTTGAGAGCTTGTTTAATTTCCTGGGATACTGGGGTTTTGTTCAGAAAGTCTTTTCCCAGTACTATATCATGGAGAGTGCCTCCTACTTTTTCTTCTAGTAGTTGAAGAGTTTCAGGTCTTATATTGAGATCTTTAATCCATTTAGACTTCATTTTTGTGTATGGAGAAATGAGTGGGTCTAATTTCTTTTGGGGGAGGTTTTTGATTACCTTTTCAATCTCCATGAATGTGATAGGTTTGTTTAAGAGATTAATTTGCTCTGAGTTTAGTTTTGGTAGGTGATATGTGTCTAAGAATTCATCTAATTCTTCCAAATTATTAAATTTTGTGGAGTAGAGTTTTTGGAAGCATGCCCTGATGATTCCTCCAATTTCATTCATGTCTGTTGTGATCTCTCCTTTTTCATTTCTGATTTTGTTAGAGGCTCCCCTATCTTTCTCTCTCTCTCTCTCTCTTGTTTAATTAAATTGGCCAGGGGTTTGCCAATCTTGCTTATTTTTTCAAAGAATCAGCTCTTCATTTCATCAGTTTTTAAAAGTTTTTTTCTTAGTTTCCAATTCATTAATTTGTGCCCTAATCTTGATTATTTTTTTGCATCTGGAGATCTTTGGGTCAGATACTTCTTGTTTTTCCAATGCCATTAGGTGGAAAGTCAGGTTATTAATTTGGGATCTTTCTGGCTTTTTAATGAAGGCATTAATGAATTTTCCCCTTAGGACTAACTTCATTGTGTCCCATAAGTTTTGGTAGGTTGTGTTTTCATTATCATTCAATTCTAGGAATTTTACAATTTCTTTTTGATTTCTTCCATGACCCATTTATTGTTTAGAAGTGTGTTGTTTAGTTTCCAGGAGCTGGTGGAGTTCTTGATTTGCCTCTTGTTGTTAATTTCTAGCTTTAAAGCATTGTGATCTGACATGATGCAGGAAGTTACTTCAATTTTCCTGACTTTATGAAGGCACATTTTATGGCCTAATATATGGTCAGTTTTGGAGAAGGTTCCATGGGCTGCTGAGAAGAACGTATATTCTGTAGAGTTGGGGTGGAAAATTCTGTAGATGTCTGTTAAGTCTAGTTGATTTATGATGTTGTTGAGCTCTATCATTTCCTTGTTGATTTTCTGCTTGGATGATCTGTCTATTGATGATAGTGGAGTGTTAAAATTGCTGACTATGATGGTGTTGGTATTTACTTCTGTTTTATTGTTGAGTAGATTTTGTTTTATAAACTGTGGTGCATCTGTGTTTGGTGCAAATATATTTATGATTGGAATGTGCTCATGTTGGATCATTCTTTTGATGAGTAATAAGTTGCCTTCTTTGTCCTTTTTGAGTACTTTTGGTTTGAAGTCTATTTTATCAGATATTAAATAGCAACCCCCACTTGCTTTTTATTTCCATTTGCTTGGAATATCATTTTCCAACCTTTCACCCTGAGGAGATGTCTATCATTAGTAGTGAGGTGGGTTTCTTGAAGACAGCAGATGGAAGGGTCCAGTTTTTTGATCCACCCTGATAACTGTGTCTTTTGATGAGTGAGTTAAGACCATTAATATTTAAGGTTATTACTGTGAGGTTTGAATTCATCCCTGCCATGATGAGGTGTTTTATGGGGTTTGGTGCTTTCTTGTGTTTTGTACTATGTTGAGCCTGGTCTATTTTGGTTATTGTGATCTTCTTCTTGTTGGCTCTTAAAACTGGTTTTTTTTTGTTTTGTTTTGTTTTGTTTTGTTTTTTACTGTTCTGTGTGGAGTATTCCCTCAAGTATTCTCTGTAGGTTTGGCTTTGTGTTCATATAATTATAGAGTTGAGTTTTTTTCATGGAAAGTTTTTCTTTCACCATGTATGATGAGGGATGCTTTTGCTGGGTAGGGTAGCTTGGGTTGAAAGCCATAGGTTTTTAGACTTTGAGTGTTCCATTCCAGGTCCTTCTGGCTTTCAGGGTTTCCATTGAGAAATATGATGTAATTCTGATGGGATTGCCTTTGTATGTTGTGAGTTGTTTCTCTCTTGTTGGTTTTAACACTCTCTCTTTGTTTTCATTGTTAAGAGGTTTAACTATGGTGTGCCTTGAAGAGTTTCTTCTTTGGTCCTGTCTGTTTGGTATTCTGTGGGCTTCTTGTATCTGGATGGGCCTCTCTTTTGAGAGATTCAGAAATTTTTCTTCAATAATTTTTGTTGAATATGTTCTCTATGTCTCTGGCCTGGATTTCCTCTCCTTCTGGTATACCCATGATCTGGATATTTGGTCATTTTAGGGTATCCCACAGTTCCCTTGTATTCTGTTCACTTGATTTTTTTGAACTTGCCAAGTTTTTGGCCTCCTGATCAATTTTGTCTGTCTTGTCTTCCAGGTCAAATGTTCTGTCTTCCACATGAGTAACTCTGTTGGTGAGGGGTTTTAGAGAGGTTTTTATAATTTCTACTTGATTTTTGTTTTCTGTTATGGTATTTTGCATTGTGTCCATCTCTCTTTTTTGAGGTACAATTTCAATTTGAGTTCTGATTTTCTTGATGCTTCCTGTAATTCATTCTTGTATTTGATCATTAAGCTTAATCAACTGGTTGTTGAATTCTTCCATTTCTTGACTCATTCTTCAATTTATTCATATCTCTTTAAAGAGTTCTAACATTTTATTCAATCAAGTTAAGCCGACTGTCAAAAGCTGAATGCTCTAGGAGATGATTTTGTTCAATTTCATTGACATGATTGTTGATTCTTTGATAGTTTGCTTCCAGTTCAGTGATTTTTTTTTTTTTTAATCAGGGTCTCATTGGTTGTTGTGTTTTCATTTTGGGAATGAATTTCTGTTGATTTCTCTATGATTTCATTGGAGGCTTCCATTGTAGGACTAGGCATCCTTGGTGGAGATCTCTCAGTTTTCTGACTTTCATTGGCTTTTTTGCATTATTGTCTACCCATTTTAGGAAGACTCTTTATTTTATTGGGGAAGAAGCAAGTTTTTGTCCTTTGGCCCATGCACTCTCTGACTCAGGTGAACAGGGATGTTGGTACATTGGTACCCAGGGGCCAGTCAGGATACCAGAGAAAAAGGCCTGATTCCACAGTTCACACAGGGACCAGGCCTCCCTAAGCAAGGTATAATGGGACCTACTAGGACCACCAGGGGACTGAGAGGAGCCAGGGAACAGAGATCTGGCCTACTTACTCCACACCACAGAGCACACAGACCAGCACAGGGAACCCAGACTAGGGAGCTGGGAGAAGCTAGGATACAGCAGTCTGGCTTACTCACTCCATACCACTGCACCCGTCCACCCATCCATACACTGTCTGCTCAGAGAAAACAGACCAGGGAGCTGGGAGGAGACAGGGATCTAGCCTACTTACTCCACCCCACCATGCCCCTGTGGTGTTTTAAAACACCTCACACCACACACTCCTGGACTGATAGTCACCTTCTCTGCTCCCAGAGTCCTGCAGTTATGCTAGAATATGTTTCTTGTGTTTAGCAGCTGTCTAGGCCACCACCCACGAGCCCTTTATCTTAAGGTTTCTGCTTTAAAGACTGGGAAGATTGCTCAATGGATAAAGTGCTTGCCACACAAGCATGAATACCTGAGTTTGGATGTCAACAGTCTATGTAAGGTGAGATGGAAGATGGAGATGGGAGAATCCCCAGGAAGCTTGTGAGGAAGCTCAGCTGGTGAACACAGCAGTGAACAATGAGAAACCCTGGTTAAAATAAAGTAAAATGTGAAGACCACTACCTGAGGTTGTGCTCTGACCTCCATACATGTGGCATGCATGCATACTCACACATGAGGACATGCACACACCAGAAAAAAAAAAGTGGCTCTGATGACTTTGAATACTTAGTGCTTGCAACAAGTACTTGGGCCCAACACAGAACTGAAAATTTCACTATTCTCCAATGTGAGTGCTATAGAAGATAATGTCATACAAAACAAGCACATGTATGCTTTCACAGCCTCTCGGCTGTGGGTTGGGCACCCCTGAGTGCCTACAGATTGACTGAATAGAGTTATAACTGCTTTGTCTTCATAGTGACTTCCACATACATCATCAAATGAAGACTCAGAAGTTCTGTCCCCTAGTCCTCCTTGGGTTTTGAGTGGATGGCTCTTTAGTCCAGCCCCATGTTAACCACAAGGGATGGTTCAGCATGGGGAGCACCACCAACAGATCTCAGTTCACTGAATTCACCAATATTTAGCAGTTGATATAATACTCTCCCAATTATTTCTAAGAACAATCAGTTCTAGAATTGCATTGACCTCTTAGATTTTAATTCCTAGAATTTCTTAAAATCATCTTTGAATATAAATTGCAAAAATTTATATGTTCAGCATCATTAATTTTTTTTTGATATAAACTGATTTCTTTCAAGACTTGCATATTTAAACAAAAAAATGATTAAAGCAGAATGTGGGCTTGGGCTACTTGTATGGTTCTGAAACTTAGAGAATATCAGAAGCATCTGATACCACAGGTTTGTATATGGAGCCCAGAACTTCCAGCCCTAGCAAGATCCCAGGTGATGGTGTGATGATATGATGATGGTGATGGCAGTGGAGTGGTGATTATGTTGGTTCTGCTAATGGTATTATTATAAGTTTGATAATGGTGGTAGTGGTGTTGATGGTGATGGTGGTTGTAGCCATTACTTCTTGTTGCTGGGACAAAACACTCAGAAACAGATTATGAGAAGAAATGTTTATTTCAGCTTACAGTTTCAAGGGGGAGTGTCATCATGGTAGAGAAAGCATGGTAGAGCAGAGATGGCTGTCACACCAGTGGGGAGAGAACAGCAAGAGTGAGCTAGCTCTGAACACCCAGTGGGCTGGACTAATCGACCTCAAGGTCTGCCCTTAGTGATACACCTCCTTCAGCAAGGCTCCACCTCCCACAGGCTTTTCCAGCTGGGGTCTGGGTGTGAGGCTTAGTCATAAATGCATGATGCTATGGGGAACATTTCACATTCAAACCACCATGATGGTGGAGGTAGTGATAGTGATAGAGATAATGGTGATCATGGTGGTCGTGGTAATGGTAGTAGTGGTGGAGATGGTGGTGGTGACAGCAGTGACAGTGGTAGTGGTAGTAGTAGTAGTGAAAGCAATGTAGCAGAGATTGCAGAAGGCATGGTGGCAGTGGTGTTCATGGTGGTGATGGTGGTAATGGTGATCATGGTGATGGTGATATGGTGATGTGATCATGGTGATAGTGGTAATATGATGATGGTGGTGATCATGGTGCTGATGGTGATATGGTTATGATGTCATCATGGTAATGGTGGTGATGGGGATATGGTGGTGATGTCTTCATGGTAATAATGGTGAATGGTGATGGTGGTGATAATGGGGTGATGTGATCATGGTGGTGATATCACGGTGATGGTGGTATGGTGGTGATGTCATCATGGTGATTGTGTGATCATGGGGGTGATGTGATCATAGTGGTGATGGTGATATGGTTGTGATGTCATCATGGTGATGGTAGTGATCATGGTGGTGATGTCATCATGGCAATGGTGGTGATGGTGATATGGCGTTGATGTCTTCATGGTAATGATGATGATATGGTGATAGTGGTGATCATGGTGGTGATGGTGATATGGTGGTGATGGTGATATGGTGGTGATCATGGTAGAAATGGTGGTAGGGCTAATGATGGTAAGGTCAGTGATTCTGGGTAATGTCATAGAACTGATGGTGGTGGGAACAGTCTGCTAGTGGTGCTGATGGTTGGGGAATGGTCTCTTCATCCTCTCATTTCCAAGTAGTGATGGTATTCCACCATTATTGATGGGAAATTGGTGGTGGTGTTTGTCATAGTGATAATAATGCCTCTTCTCCAAGAATGGTGGTGATCACAACACCAGAAAAAGGTAATGATGATCATTGCTATAGTTTGGACCCAGAATGTTTTCCAAGCTTTCATGTTAAAGATTTACTCTTCTGACTGGAATGCTATTGGAAGAGTTAGCATTATGCACAGAGACTGGGGCCTAGTGGGAGAACTCTTAGGCAAACTCACAATGCATGATAAACATTCCCCATTGATGAGGGCCCTTTGAAAGTGGGAGGAAGGAGGAGGACAATGGGGGTAAACCCAGAATAATATAAATAATCCTCTCATTTAAAAAAAAAATGAGGTGACCAGTGTCATTTAAAACCTACATTATGCCTACAAGACTGTATCTTGAATTTATAATGATGAGCTGCCATGTCTCCAATTTTGAATGTTTAGGCAATATTATAAAAGCAGACCACATTCACTGAGACTGCATCTTTGAAAGCAGCATCCAAAAGTTAAAGAGTTTGAACATGGCAAGATTCTCAAAATATTAATTATCTTGGGTTTCTATAAATGTACATTCTACTAAGTCTTCTTCCACTGTTAAAAATTAAAAAAATAAATAAGTGCCTCTGGGGCTTATCTTGGGTTCTCTACTACCATGCTAACCAGTTATGTTGCTAACTATGCTGTGGTCCAAGATAGCACACTTGGAGAACCTTAAATCCAATCTGAAAGTGGTCCTCGTAGACTGGAATGGAGTTTCCCAGAAGCTTGATCCGATGTTAGCAGATTAATGCCTTGTCATTGGAGAGACAGTCCTCTTTTCTGTTATCATAGTGGTTTTCCCCACAAACAAACATACAGCTATTTCATGAACATATCAAACTAGTAGGACAGCAGCAGAGTGTCATGCTAAGCAGAGAACTCCCACCAAGAAAAGCCCTGAGCTGTGTGTTTTGTGTGAACCCCCTCCATGGCTGCCTTCATGCTGCCAGCATGAACTCACTGGGCCTGGATGTGGGAGCAGCCAAGGAAACCATACCTTCGAGATTGAACCCAAGCCAAACCTTGTTACCTATAAGCTATGGGTTACTACAGTCTGGGCATGTTGCTTAATCTGTGTAGCTTTTTACCTTATCTGTAGAACAAGATAATATTGAGCGTGGCAGATGAAAGGCACCTGGCTCCTGAGTCCTCCCCATGAAGTCTCCACTGGCCCCTGGAGAAGAAGCCTGTTGGAAGCAGTCCATTGTCAGAGCTGCTGAGAAGGCTAACATCTGCCTCTGTCCACTGTAAGGCGCTTGCTGTGGGAGGCTGCTAGGCCTGAGCTGCCATGTGATCAGTTGATTGCTTTAATAGGGTATTCATGGGGCAGGGACTAGGGAGCTACTCAGTGGATAAAGTGCTTGCCTTGCCATGCAAATGGGAGGTCCTGAGTTTGGATCTCAGCACCCACATAGATGCCAGGTGTTGTGCTACTGCCTATAATCCTAGTGCTTGGGAGGTGGCAACAGGGGACCCCCAGAGCAAGCTGGCTAGCTAAAGCAGCTGAATTGGCTAGCCATGGATTCAAGGGAGAGACCCTGCCTCAGCAAATAAGGTGGAGCAATATCGATGGAGAAAGACACCCAGCATCAACCTCTGTCCTTCATGTGTGCACTCACACATACACATGCAAAAAGTCCCATAGATAGCGGGGAGTGATCCTAGCACTCATGAGTTCCAGAACACCCTGGGATACATGGGGAACTGTAGAAAAAGAAGAAAAAAAAAAAAGTGTGTTCACCTCAAGTCCTGCTCTGCTGCCTCAAACATTAGTTTTATTCATGAGGTTGTCTTGTAGATTCCTTTCCTCCCTTTGCAACAGACTTGGTTCTTCACCCCATTACCTGGTTTTTCTTTTGAGTCAATCACCATATGGATAACTTGGATTATTTTTTTCCAGCACTGATTCCCCAGTTTTCTTGGTTAAATTCAGAACCAGGACATTGGTCTGATTGGCACTTTGATTGTAAATTGTCCTGCATTCCTTCCATGCTAAGGGGTCAGCAACCTGGGAAAAGCAGTTAAAAGTAGGAATGAGATTTATAATTGTGAAAATGACTGGAAAGAATTCAAAGAGCTGACAATAGGGGACTGATGAGGCAGCCTGTATAGCCACTGGATGTCTATTGTGTGGTGATTCAAAGTGACATTTGTGAAGTGTTGCTGAGGATATAAGAAAATGCCCTGATAGTGTGTGCAGATGTACATAAGCGTGCTGTGTTCGTAGCTTACATCCCTCATTCATTCTGGAAACAAAGAGCTGGTAAAGCACAACTTAGAAAAAAAGGGTTTATTTTGGCGTACAGTCTGTCATGGTGGGGAAGGCGTCTGTGGTCAGGAAGCAGAGAGGTGAATGATGGTGCTCAGTTTGAGTTTGCTTCTCCTTTTTATACAGCCCAGGAACCCAGCCCATAGGATGGCGCTGCCTACATTCAGCATGCATCTTCCTCAGTGAAAGCTCTCTGGAAATGCCCTCATTCATACATGGAGAAGTGGGTTTCCCATGGAAAATCTAAATTCAGTCAAGTTGGCAATGAAGATCACTTATCATGGGCACAGAGAGAGAAAGAGAGAGAGATCCACATTGTGATCTCAATTATGTTCAAACAAGAAGAAAATGAGATTCTGATAATCCTTTCTCCCCCATAGTCTTAAGCAACCTACTTATTAGACACAAGGATCTTGGCACAATGGTAGTTCCTCTCTCATTCTCAGAACGGAAGCTGACATAAATTTTAGCCCTATTTTACAGATAAGAAAACAGAGATTAACCCACTGGCCTAAGGTGAAAGACTGATGAATATAAGGACCAAGATTTGAGGAAACATCCAGGCAGCTCCAAGCCCCAAACTCTTTCCATCACCCCACACATTACTTTTATGGTGCTAAATCCAGGTAGCAAACATCATTGCATTTTAAAAAGAAAAGTATGAAATTTTAAAAATAAGGATGATGAAAGCCAAGGTTAGGGGTTATTTAGAAGTAGATATGGGTGAAGAAAGTCACACTGCTTATGAATACAGTGCTAGATATCAGAAACGGCCTTTTTTCCTTTGCTAGAACAGTCGGCCTCACACTGATGCACATACCTGTGCCCTTGCCCACACATGTGAACAAGCATATACACATGCACATGCAAAAAAAAATGCCAGCATTTGTGAGGGGAGAAGGAAGCATTATAATCAGAAAGCCCTCTACAAAGGCTTTATTCCATCACCTAACCGGGTCCTGGAAGAAGGACATAGATCAATGCTGTTCGGCTCATGAAGGCGTGATCCCATCTTGACCAGCAGGAAACAGTCAAAGAATAAGAGCTCCAGGACCATGTTCACAGAATCACTGGAAGAAAGGAGGGTGAGCTCTGCCCAGGAGGTTGGAGCAGCTGACAGAGAAGGGGATGGCTGGTGTGAGAGGAGCACGAATTTGCCAGGATTGGGGCACAGCCTGTAGAAAGCATGTATGTAAGGGAGAGAGCTAGCCACAAGCTTAGGTCACAGCAAGGTCCCTCGCTGAGTGGTGTCTATTCACCAGCCTCACTCTTGGTTTTAGGGGTACATTGTGTGATAAGATGAGTATGACCCCAATGATTTAGGCAGCTAGTATCCCACTCTACATAAAAGAGGGAACAGCAGGAGGTAAGACAAGAAAGAGAGGCTGGGGCTAGGTCATGGAGAGTCTCATAAATCATGTTGTGGAGGTTGGGGTTCACTCAAAACTTGCTCTTGGGGATTTGGGGAGATGGCTCAGTGGATAAAAGCATGTGCCATAGGGGCATGATTACTAAAGTTCAGATCCCCAGAACCCACATAAAACTGGATGCAATAGTGTGTGCAATCCCAGTGCTCCTACAGCGAGATGGAGAGGAAGAGGGAAGATCCCTGGGAGCTCACAGGCCAGCCACCCTGGAATATACATGGCAAACATCAAGCAAGCCTCTGCCTTGAGCAAAGTGGAAGGTGAGGACACCCAAAGTTGTCTTCTGACCTCCACATGCATGTCGTGACACATTCATGTGGTTCTTACCTCCATATTCCCTGGACTCTGTAGTTATCTTTGGAATTCTTCTGCTCTCTATCTGGGCAAAAGTGAACTTCATCTTTTAAGCTAGACATGGTCATGTGACTTGTTTTAGCCATTCACATGTGAGAGTTCTAACAGCTGGTGTGTGACTCAGTATATTCCCATCACTTTGCACTCACCTGAACACATTTGTGCTCACTCACGCAGAAATTTCTTTTTTTTTAAAGTATGTTTTCTCACATTGTCAATAGTCATGTTACAGAGGTGGTTCATGACAGGATCATGTCACATCCCTGCTCAGGCTCAAAAATTGTCATAAGCATGGTAATGGAAAACAGGATGTCCAACAGAGCATGTTCTAGAAATTCTAGACGTTCAAGGGGCCTTTATAACTTTCTCTCCAAGGTAAGCAATAAGAAAATACAAGTAAAAGAAATGAAAACAAAAATAAGAGGTTGGACCATTGTTATACTTGACACTGAAATACAGTATGGGAAACAAAGCAAATCTCTTGAAAAGACCACAGGTTAAGTAAAGTCTCAGGAGCCAATGTTTTCCTAGCCAATTGGGGTGGACGAGGAAAGAAGGGGTAATTAGTTCCAAAGATCACACCAAATTTCTGATTTTCAGGACTCTGGTCTGGCTTTGTTTGTGTTTCTTTATTTGGGCTCAGAAGATGTTTAGACTGCCCTGAAGATACTACAGTAAAGAAAAACAGAGGGCAAAACCAATTCAACAAAACCTGCGCACAGGGTACTAAACCATTCTATGACTGGTGTGATAGCATGTGAGGAAAGCACATTGTCTTGTTGCTGACTAATGTCTAATGCTTAAAATGTAAAAGTTAAAATTACATTATATTCAGAAATACATTCCTGAAAGTTCCAGTTCTTTTAGGTTTTTATAAGAAGAAAAAATGGGCATGATTTCCTTACAAATAAGTTGATTTGAGAGGCATATTATTTAAATGTTTTTATATTTATTTATTTTATTTTTGAGAGAGAGAGAGAGACAGACAGAGAGAGAGAGAGAGGAAGCTGCCAAAGCCTCCAGCCACTGCAAACAAACTCCAGATGCATGTGCCCCCTTGTGTATCTAGCTTACTTGGGTATTGGAGAATTTAACTGGGGTCCTTAGGCTTCAAAGGTAAACACTTTAACTGCTAAGCTGTCTCTCCAGCCTAAATGTTTTTATAAGTAAATGTAAAACCTTGTGCACATTTCAGGTTTTTTTTCCCCCTTTGGGACACTCAATGGGTAGAATCTTCCTTTTAAAGAGAGAAGAGTATTCTCTCCTCTTTGAAACACAAGTTATGACAGGAATTCATATTACTGACCTGGAGACATGCTGTTTTACAGTAACTGTCTCAGTGTCCTCCTGACTCTTTTCCTGATGCAGGCAGAGAATAGTGTGGTCTTTGATGTTCTTACCCCATCATTCAACTGAAGAAACATGCATTATTCGATTAATTCACAATATTCCCTGGACCCTGTAGTTTCATTGAAATTCTCCTGCTCCCTATCTGGGCAAAGGTGAACTTCGTCTTTGAAGTTAGGTGTGGTCATGTGACTTGTTTTAGCCAATCAAGTGTGAGAATTCCGATAGCTGGTGTGTGACTCAATATATTCCCATTACCTTGCATCTGCCACCAAGAAACATATGGCAAGATGGTGCCACTGTCCCTCAGTTACTTCTGTGAGGACAGCCTCTCAGTGAGAAATAAACTTGCTGTATTAGACCCCAGTATTCATACCTGTAGCAAATTGGGGCCTCTGCAGACTGACACAGATATTCATGATGTCATCTGCACTGAGGTAGCTTCTGTGGACACTAAGGTGATGGACAATGCCTTTGCTTTCCAGACAGAACACGAAAGTCTGGGCTGAGGAGATGGCTCAGTGGCTGAAGCACTTACTTTACAAGCATGAGGCCCTGAGTTTGACCCCAGCACCCATGTAAAAGCTGTGCATGGTGGTGCACACCAGTTAATCCCAGTGCTGGGGAGGCAGAGATAGGAAATCCCTGGGGCTTGCTGATTTGCCAGTCTAGCTGAATCAGTGAACTCTAGGTTGAGTGAGAGACTGTCTCAAAGCCATGAAATAAGATACCCATCCTTGACCTCTAACCTCTGTGTGCACACATGGAGAAACAAAATAAAGATTTGTAGCTTGTATCAGTAATATTGTGTTGTATATCTTTCTTAATCAGGAATTTTATTTGGTTCTTAGACAACTGACAAACAACAGAGCTTCTGAGCCCAAAGTCAGAGTACAATGTCACAGGTGGCGTGATGAAGTGAGCAAAGTTGTCCTCTCCAGTGGAGGACTCCAGTGGGACTGAGCAGAGGCTTCTTTGGGGAGATTCTCCTTGAGTTGGGTCTTAAAGGATGATTTGGGTTCCCAGCCCTTCCCGTATGTCCTGGAAAGTTTCACATCTTTTTGCCCTCCTGCATCTACTCAGACTCTAGCTGATCAACTTAGTTCAATTACCAGTTCAATTTGGTCCAAGAACTCCCCTATAGTCTTTTATGAAAGGCATCCAAGCAAATGACCAGTTAGCCCACTCATGATTATTGTAGAACTACAGAACTACAGATGGCAGGTGATGACTTCTCTTCACATCATCATCATTACTGTAACTTCTTTTCACTCATCTTGACATCATTTCCATTAGACTGGAAATGCTTCACAAAACAAGTAGGTGGCACAAGCATCTCGAGTTCAACTAGAGTGGCTGAGGCCCTGGCATGCCAATTATTTCTCTTCTCTCTCTCTCTCTCTCTCTCTCTCTCTCTCTAAAAATTAAAAAAAAAATGTCTGGGGATGCTAAGGAGATGCTCAGAGGACAGGAACACGCTGTTCAGCATGATAGTCTGACTTTGATCACCAGAACCCATGTTAAAACAAACAAACAAACAAACAAACAAACAAACAGGGGTGGAAAGGTGGCTTATCAGTTAAGGTGCTTGCCTTCCAAGCCTAAGGACCCAGTTCTACTCTCCAGATCCCACATTAGCCAGACACACAAAGGTGAGGCAAGTGCAAGGTCACACATGCCCACTAGGTGGCGCAAGTATCTGGGGTATAATTGCAATGGATGAGGCCTTAGCATGCCAATTCTTTCTCTAAAAAAAAGGCATGTCTATGCATGAGGTGGACAGAGACAGGAGGATTCCTAGGGCCCACTGGTCAGCCAATCTAGCACAAAAATGGCGATCTCCAGATTCAGAAAGACTCTGTCTTAAGGAAATAATGCAGAATTTGGCTTCCATATGTGTATGCATATACCCCATGCATCACACATACTATGCATGCCAAAAAGAAAAAGAAAAGGCAGCTAGGCTTGAAAGAGGAATGCAAGGAGGCAGCGCTTTCAAAGTATCTACTTAAGAGAGGTAGAAGTGCTGTGGCTGTGCATGGTAAGTCGAGGCTGTTTGCCAGCATGCTCACCCTGTGGTTCTCAAAGTGTCCGGCCACCAAGGGTGCTGCAGTGAGTGGCTAAGCACGTGACAGAATATTTCAAATTTCCAAATATTTAACATCTCTCCAACAGGGAATGACCTAAGAGCTAGAGGGAGTTCATGGCTTCAGCATTAAATTGTACTACATTCCTTTGGATGATATCATATCTTTGAAGAACTGGGTTTTCAGTGGTTTCTGTGAGTAACAAGCCAGTAGTACATGAGACTCAGTGTGAAATGAAATGAGTAGATAGTGGGAGATTCCAAGATCTGAGATTTGAGATCTTGTGCACTGCCGGCTGGCACCCACATTGCCTTAGTCACTGTGGCTCTCTGAGGGTGGGGCTGAATACTTTCACCTTTCAATTATGTGTTTTGTTGTTAATCAGCTACTAGATGCTTAGAGCATTTACTTCATAAATAAAGGGCTTGGGGTATTTCTTTTGCCCCAGTGTGTTGTGAGAAGAAAAGTTACTGAGGATTTAAGGGAGCTGAGGACTGAGAAACTCTGGACTTCAATGGAATGGAATCAACCGGACTCACTCTCACTGACCTCAATCAATCTCAAATCAATCTCACTCTGATGACCTCCTCATCCGGAGACCACTGGCTACTTTTTGAATCAAAAAACTTGGTAGATCTTCAAGTGTAAAGGCAAAAACAGACCAGCCTAGTGGGAGAAACTCCTTATACTATATTCCATATCAGCTACTTTCTCATTGCCGGGACAAAATATCTGATCAGAAACAGCTTGACTGGAAGGAAAGGGATTATCACAGCTTGTGGTTTCCAGGGGAAGTCCATCACGGTGAGAAAAGCATGGTCAGGCCAGAGTCACATCATCACATCAGCAGACAGGAAGTAGAGACAGTGATAAATGCTGGTGCACAGCTAGCTTTTTCCTTGTATGCAGCCCAGGAACCCAGGCCATGGGACGAAGCCTGCCCACAGTTAGGGCAGGTCCTCCCACCTAAACACAGACAAGACCAGAGATTTGTTTCCTAAATCCTGTCAAGTTGATGACTGAAATCAACCATCACATATCCTTCAAGGAAAAGCAGAAAGCCTGTTTCCTTCATGTGGGCTTAGCTGCCAGACTCTCACCATGTAAGATGTGTCCACTCTGCAGATCCAGGTGGGCTCTCATTGTGTAAGATGTGTCCACTCTGCAGATCCAGGTGGGCTCTCACTGTGTAAGATGTGTCCACTCTGCAGGTCCAGACAGGCTCTCACCATGTAAGATGTGTCCACTCTACAGGTCCAGGCGGGCTTTCACCATGTAAGATGTGTCCACTCTGCAGGTCCAGGTGGGCTCTCACCATGTAAGATGTGTCCACTCTGCAGGTCCAGGCGGGCTTTCACCATGTAAGATGTGTCCACTCTGCAGGTCAGATGATGTTTCTGAGCATTACTGGGAGGCTGCAGCAATGCACTTTAGATCATCTTAGTCTGTCTACTTTGTATATTCCACATGTGTATGTGGTGTGCATGCATGTGTGAAGGTGTGTTCATTTGTGTAGAGACCTAGAGCCAACACCAAGTGTCTTCCTCAATGTCTCTCCACCTTTTTTCCTTTTTTCTGTTTTTGAGGCTGGGTCTCTTACTGACTCCAGGACTCTTAGATTTGGCTAGATTAACCAGCACACCCAGAGATTCCTTTTCTCTGCTGCCCTAACACTAGGATTACAGGTACACACTGCTATAGCTGACATTTTACCTACTTACTGGGCATCTAAACTCAGGTTCTTGTGCTTGTGTGGCAAGCACTTCAACTAGCTGAGCTATCTCCCTAAACCATGTGTTTGGTTTATATAAAATATTATATAAATATAAAAAATATAAAATATGTCCTAGTTGGATAGCCAGGTTTGGGGTACCTTCTGTGACTGTATTAGTTTGTTTTACAATACTATAACAAAATACCTGAGACTGAATATTTTATAAATAAAAGGTTTTTTTTGTTGTTGATGATGACTGGAGGTCTAAGGTTGAGGACCGTATCTGGCAATGGACTTCTTGCTGTAGAATGCTGAGGCAGTGCAGGGCACCACATGATTAGAGGAAGGTGGTCTCTTTTCCTCTTAAAAAGGCACTGATGTCAATTTTGAGAGCTCCACCCTGATGACCTTATTTAACCCTAATCACCCCCATAACCAGATTAGGTTCTCACCCTCTTAATACCTCCAAATGGGGATCATATCCAATGCATGAGCCCTCAGGGGATGCACTCACACCGTACCCAAGCCTTAGTAGGAGCAGCAATGGATCTCTGCTCAATACAAGTCTTTCTTAGTTATCTTTTTATGAAGCTGCTTGTCTCATTCAAGTTTTTTAAAATTTTTATATATTTTATTTATTTATTAACAAGAGACACAGAGAGAAAATGGGAACGCCAGGATCTCCAGCCACTGCAAACAAACTCCAGATGCATGCGCCCCATTGTGCATCTGGCTTATATGGGTCCTGGAGAATCAAACTGGGATCCTTTGGCTTTACAGGCAAATGCCTTAACCACTAATCCATCTCTCCAGCCCACATCATTCAAGTTTAAACTTACCTTGGTCTCCTTGGCTCTGAGGTTGTTGTGATTTTAACCAGACCCACTAGTCAGATTTCTCAAAAGCTACCTCTACTGAACAGTCAAACATGATCTACATTGGAATACATCATTCTAAGCCCTTCTGGCTTTTAAAGTGTGTGTTGAGTAATCTGCTGTTATTCTGATGGGCTTGCCTTTGTAGGTGACTTGCTTTTTCTCCCTAACTGCTTTCAATATATTTTCTTTGGTTTGCATGTTTAGTAGTTTAATTATAACATGGCAAGGAGAGGTTCTTTCCAGGTTTTTGTCTGTTTGGTGTTCTAAAAGCTTCTTGTATCTGCATTGGCATTTCTTTCCCAATTTGGGGAAATTTTTCTTCTTTGATTTTGTTGAAATCACCTACTAAGCCTCTGGATTGAAATTCTTCTCCTTCAACTATACCCTGAATTCTTATGTTTGGTCTTTTCATAGTGTCCCAGATATCTTGAAATTCCCATTCATTCCTCCCTATTAGCTCATTTTTCTCTTTGTTGGACTGTGTTAGGTCTGCTACCTGGTCTTCTAGATTAGATATTCTGTTCTTTCCTTCATCCATTCTACTGGTGAGACTTTCCACAGAGTATTTTACTTGACTGATTGTGTTCTTCAGAGCTAGAATTTCAGCCTGGTTTTTCTTCAGTATTTCTATTTCCTTACTCATGTCTTGTAATGACCTCTTTATTTCATTAAGCTGGTTTCCTGTGTTCTCATTAAGGAGTTTGTTTTCTTGTTTAATTCCTTTGTTTTCTTCTTTGATTTCTTCTTTGATTTCTTTGAGTATAGATAAAATCATTTTTTTAAATCTTTGTCAGGCATTTCATCTAAAACAGTCTCACTGGTAATCATTTCTGATGGATTTATAAATTTTGGTGGGATTGTATTGTCTTGATTCTTTGTGTTTCTTGTATTATAATGTAGCAACTTTTGCATCCTGAATTGATTTGATGCTTGGGTTTTTACTTACCTGCAGTGTTCTTAGATGTGATCCACCTTTATATACTTTCAGGATATGAGCTCAAGGTGCCAACTGTAGATCTAGTACCCCAATCCAACCTCAGAAGTAATCCTAGGTGTTGAGTTTGCTTGCTAAGCAAGTATTCTGGTGGACTGGGTGGAACAATTTACTGGCAAATTCTTAACTTCAACTGAGCAATATACACATTCAATAAAAACCAGCACAGAGTATACAAGTGTAGGGATTTAAACAAACAGATAGCATTATAAAGCAACAATCCCTAAGGGTGTGTGTTGCTCTATACCCTTAATCCTGTCAGCTGGGAGGTAGAGAATTCTGTTCTGAATTGGGTTCCAGGTCAGCCTGGATCTGAATCAGACCCTCCCCCCAATAATGACAGAAGCAAAAAATAAAGGCCCTATAAATCTGGAAGCATCAAAGGCAACAATATTCAACCCCCAAATACAGCTTATTTGAAAATGGTAAAGCCAACCAAAAATATGTAACCCATAACCTGCCCTGATATGGAAAGAGATTAGCACTTCTAATGTAGGCCTATCTGGTGTTGTTGTTTTTTTTGTTTGTTTGTCAGTCAGCCTCATTACTTTTTGGGGTGGCTACCAGTCTCACCAATGCTGAGTGCCCACCTCGATCCCTCCGTGTTTGCTGTGGAGCTGGAGTTTGATCCGCTGTGCTGGATGCATTGCCACTGGGGCTGAAGGCCAGAGGTTCATGGTTCTGATGGTTGGGGGATGGGAGAATGCAGGAAGCCTGGAGTTAGTTGCTCACACAGTCCCACCTGTGTCCTTCTCAGCAGCCCCTTAGCTGATCTCAGCTGTCTTTCCTTCTGATTTCTTGACTTTGCAAAGAGGCTGATGAGATTGAAAATCCACTTGTTTGATCTCTGCTGCTGCCAGGCAGTGTGCCTGGCAGGCAGTGCCAGGTGGTGCAAGGATCTGAGGGCCACAAGTGCCAAAGTGGGATTCTGGCTGTTTTCCTCCTTTCTGGTGGATCTTGGTCTCTCCTGGTTCTCCGCTGTGTCTAAGAATAACCTATACTCCTTCACTTTTCAAAAGAAGAGTGTATTTTGCTGTGGTTTTGCTTAAATCCCTTCTTAGGCTGGTTTGGCATGGCTCCTATGCTGCCATCTTATCCAGAAGTCAAACATGATCCACATTGGTCACAGAAAAGAATCCAGTTTGGGGTAAGAGTGAGAAGAGGTGGCTCTAAAGGCATTTTCTCCACCAAGTGTAGGTTAAGAATATTATCTCCTTCCTGTGAAATGACACAAATTACAGTCACAAAAAAGTATTGACTACGAAAAGTACCTGGCTCTTCAAAACCTTTGGGGGGTGGGTTAGGGATGTACTTGGTTGGTAGCATGCTTATGTAGCATGTACAAAGGCCTAGATTCAATCCCCAGTACCCTCACAAAATCACATGTACAATGTCATCACTCTAGAGGTGAAGCAGGAGAATCAAGGGTTCAATGTGATCCTTGGATAAACATTGAATTCAAGGCCAGTCTGGTAAGAGAGAGAGAAAGAGAGAGAAGGAAGCAAGGAGGAGGGGGAGAAAGGGAGGTAAGGAAGGAAGGGAGAAAAGAAAATGAAAACTACTTTTGGGGGGATAGTGAGGGATTGAACCCAGGACCTTGAATTTTGATAGATAAATGAAGCTTTACATTGAGCTATATATTAGTCCTTAAAATCCTTTTTAACACTATAATCCAGGCTGACCTGAAATTCACTATGTAGTCTCAGGCTAACCTTGAACTCACAGGGATCCTACCTCAGCCTCCTGAGTACTGGGATTAAAGGTGTGTACCACCACACCCAGCAAAACTAAAATTTTCAATAGAAGAAAGAGGCTGTGTCTTAAGAGACCTTTAATTCTTTCTTTTTATTATTTCTTTATCTATTTATTTAAGTTAGAGACAGAAGAGAGAAAGAGTATGGGCACACCAGGACCTCCTGCCACTGCAAACAAATTCCAGACATATATGCTACTTTGTGTGTCTAGTTTTACATGGGTGCTGGGGAATATAATCCAGGCTGTAATGGAGAGACACGATGTCTTTATGATAGCTTTATTCAGGGCTGGGAAGATATCACGTGCCTCACAAGCATGGGGACCTGAGTTTGATTGCCAGGTGTGGTGGCATGGATCTGTAATCTCAGTGCTGGGGAGGTGGAGACAGGATGATCCCTGGTGCTCATTGGTGCTCACTAGCCAGCTAGGTTAGTCTAATCAGTGAGCTCTAGGCCAATGAGAGGTGATCTTAAAGGGAGATGGACAGTGTACCTTTGGCTTCCACATACACATGCATACTCGTGCGCACACACACATGTAGTCCAGTGGTAACACACCTGCTTAGCATGCTGTAGACCCTAGTTTTACTCCATCTCCACCTCAGGACCCCTCCCCTCCAAAAAAATTGTCATTAAACCAAATATCACCAATCTAGTACATGTCAGAACCAATGTTTGAAACCTGAGCTCTTATTTCTATTGAATTTGTAAATTAATTTCCCAAGCCCTTCCAAGGACATAGAAAAAGACTAAGGAAAGATATTTGGCAATTATACAACTATACACAGTAAAAAGAACTGGGGATAGAGCTTACTAAAACAAAATATATGAGGGTGGGTAAAGATTAAAAAGAGAAAAATTTGTTTAAATTATAGATTTGGATGCTGAAAGTCCAGATTGGGCAGCCCCATTTGTTCAGCCTCTTGTGAGTTCCTCATGGTACATGGCAGGGTAAGAGAGCATGCCCAGGAGAGATGTCACAAGTCAGTGCGTGGGGACAGGACAGTCTTATTATTTATGAGTTCACTATTGCAACAACTAGCCAGGGTCCCATGAGAACTAAATTAAGTCCGTGCAAGGGCAGTGAGATTGTTGATCTTGGTTGTAAACTGATGAGATTTAGAATCACCATGGAAACAAATCTCTGAGCAAGTGTGTGAGGGATTTTTCTAGATCAGGTTAATTACCCTCAATGTGGGCAGTAACATTTCACAGACTGAGATTTTGGACTGTATAAAAAGAAGAAAGCGGGGCTGGAGAGATGGCTTAGTGGTTAAGCCACTTTCCTGCAAAGCCAAAGAATCCAGTACGATTTTCCAGGATCAACATAAGCCAAATGCACAAGGGTGCATGCATCTGGAGTTCATTTGCAGTAGCTGGAGGCCCTGGCAAACCCATTCTCTCTCTGCCTCTTTCTCTCTCTCTCTCTCTCAAATAAATAAATTAATTACATTAAATATACATTTCTAGTTTAAAAAAGAAGAAGAAGAAAGCCAGGCTGGAGTAGATGGCTTAGTAGTTAAGGCATTTGCCTACAAAGCCAAAGGACTCTGGTTTGATTCCCCAGGACCCACGTAAGCCAGATGCACAAGGTGGCACATCATCTGGAGTTCCTTTGTAGTGGCTGGAGGCCCTGGTGTGCCCATCCTCTCTCTCTCACACACAAATAAATTATATATATATAAATTTTAAAAAGGAGAAAGCCAGGGCTGAAGGGATGGCTTGGTGGTTAAGGCACTTGCCTGTAAAGCCTAAGGAGCCAGATCCCACATAAACCAGATGCACAAGGTGGCCCATGGAGTTCATTTGCAGTGGCTAGAGGCCCTGGTGGGCCCATTCTCTCTCTCTCTAATAACTAAATAAATAAAAATAAATCTAAAAAATATTTTTTAAAAAAGAAAGCCAACTGAGAAGTGGAATTTCTCTCTTGGTCTATCTCTCTCTCTCTTTCTCTCTCTCTCTCTGCTTCCTGATTGTGCATACAGTGGAACCAGCTGCCTTCTACTCCTGCCACCATGATGGACTATACCCAAATAAACCATTATTTTCTTAAGTTGTCAGGTATTTTGTGACAGCCAGGGAAAAGTAACTAATACAGCAGCTATCCCAATGACTTAATCATCTTGAAATAAGCCCTGGCTCTTAAAAGGGCCATCACTTCCAATATTGCCACACTTAGGACCAAGCTCCCAACATATGAGCCTTTGGGAGACACACTGAAATCACACCCAAACTATAAAAATCACTTCCTAGAGTCTGCTAAGCTCACTGAGGCCTGAGAAATAAGATCCCTAAGTATCAGTTAGGGGGGCATTTTCTAATATTTTCTGAATCTCAGATAGAGCCAGGCACCCTGAAATTTTGGTGAGATTCAGTTCTTGTTTCCAAAGAATGGACAAGCAAACCATCTATCACCTCTGAAACACTCCCATAGAAGAATCTCATGAAAATCAGTAGCTATCACACTCCTGACCAAGCTTTGGCAAAAGCAGTATGTTTTTATTTTTTAAACTCGATGGACTTCAAATATTAAAACTAAACAAAGTATCTACAGCCTAATATTTAGAGGATACTATTTCTTTCTATGTGTGTGTGTGTGTGTGTGTGTGTGTGTGTGTGTGTGTACATACACACACACACACACACACAGGTTATTCTCTTTTATTTTCTCACCCATCTCCCACCCATCTCCCGTTACCCTGGAGGCCTTCCTCAATAGGGTTATGGTATTCACTGTAGGGTCATGAAGGCCTCAGTCAGTTCCTATGGGGTAGCTGGAACCATGATTCAGGACATTCCTACCTACTCTGTGGCTCTTACAATCTTTCTGCCCCTCTTCCACAATGTTCCTTGTTGTCAGTCTAATTTAGTGTTAAGTTCCCTGTTACCTCTAGATTTCCATTTTGATTGATCACTGTGTTTGTCAGGATCAACCTGGGGCTGGTTGTCAGGCTGGCAGTAAGAGCAGTATTCATGACGTCACTTCCCCTGCAATTTCTCCTGGGCCCTGGCAGATGTGGCAGAGGTGTCACATCTCATGGTGGGCAGTTGGTTATCTTGTCTTATTGATAGTTCTCGGTTCTCTTTCTTTTTCTCTGCCATCTTTAAAATAAAGCAGACTCTCCAAACAAGACAGAGAGAGAGAGGGTAGCTTGAGTTTAAGAGAGGTATGCAGATTTGAGAGATTTTTTTTTAATGTGCAAGCCCACCCTTCTTTTCCAGAGAGCAGTGGGGGCTCCTCTCTAGAGTCTATGAGTTTCCTGACAATGGGATTCTGACTTCATTTCCAATACCTGATGAGTTCTCTCCCACTGAGCGGGCCTCATGCCCAATGAGAAAATAGTTACTCACAGAGGCTATGTGCCACTATTGTACAAGCATGTAATTCTTGTCTGGCTGGTTGGTTTTGTAGTCTTCAGGGTCTCCTGCTTATTCATGCTGTTGGTGACCGTTTATTTCCAGCAGCTCTCAGAGGGCTCTCCAGCACGATAAGGGGTAGCCAGGTTGGAGCTAGTTTCCATTTCAGTTCCAGCATGGTAATCCGATGTCCTGTGACCACAGCCAGTGGTGTCTTCAGCAACAGGCTCTTACCTTTTAGCTCTGGCAGGTAATCAAGTGTTTTAGCAATGGCCTGCATTGTTTGGGGACCTCATAGGTATCCCTGGTCAATAGCTCACTGTGGGGGACAACCCAATTCTGAGCCTGGTGATTTACATGATTTTAAAGTTAAGCCTTTTCCACCTTCTGTCTGGACTGTCCCCCTCCCCCTTTACTGGTTTTATATCTTGGAGAATGCTAGCCAGAATGAGGGTTTCTGTGGAGTGGATTCATGTTGTCTTAACTTTTATGTAATTCCCTTCCTACCCTCCCTATCCCCGAATTTATTTTTTATTTTAGTTTGGAGGTATGTATATGTAGTACGTCTGATTGTGTATGTGTGTGCATGTGTGGTATGTGCATGTGTGTCCTCTGTGCTTCTGTATGCAGAGACTAAAGGAAGACATCAGGTATCATCCTCTTGCTCTTCCATTTGAACCTGGAGCTCACCATGTCTTTTTTTTCAGTTACACTAACTGACCAGGGAACCCCAGCAATTCTCCTGTCTCTGTCCCATTCAGTGCTGGGATTACAGGCATTCACAGCTATACCTGGCTTAAAAATGTAGGTGCTGGGCTGGAGAGATGGCTTAGAGGTTAAGGTGCCTGCCTGCTAAGCCCAAGAACGCTGGTTCCAATCTCCAGCGGTTCCAATCTCCAGGTCCCACGTTTATCCAGATGCAAAGTGACGCAAGGGCGCAATGCCACACTTGACCACAAGGGGGCGCACACATCTGGATTTCGTTCACAGCAGCTGAGAGACTGCTGGCGCGCCCATCTCTATCTGTCTCCCTCTCCCTCTCTGTCTGTCTGTCTCTCTCTCTTTCTCTGTGTGTCTCTCTCTCCAAAAATAAATAAAATAATAAAAAAATTTTAAATAAATAAAAATAAAAATAAAAAAATGTAGGTGCTAGGGATGGAATTTTTGTCCACATGCTTGCATAGCAAGTGTTCCTACTCACTAAGCCACCCCCGCCCCCACAGCAGCCTCATCATCTTTTAATAATATGAAATGAGGGTTTTCCGGTACATTTTGAACATCTTGGACAGTGTTGCCTCTAACCTGCATAGTAGCAGGCCCATATAGCTTGGCATGTTTCATTGTTCTAGTTTCTTTGTATTCTCAGATATTTGACTGGATGAGCCCAAACAACAGAGAGCATTTTGAAATGCACAATCCCAGGTTCTTTACTTAATATTATTACAAATATATAAAGATAATAGTGCTAGCGATACAAAAATGAATGCTTGAAATGAATCTTTCAATTCACCTGTGTTTCTATTTACCAAAGTCATTTGGTCTACCATGGAATGACAAGTGACATTTGCTTCAGTCTACACACAGTCTCCAGGATGCATGTGTTCACTCAGCAGTGCACAGATGGTGGCTGAATACATGGGATCCACCCTGGGGACTGGGTGAGCATGGCTGTGGGAGAGGGCTTTCTCTGTCCTCGTCTTTCACTGTATCAGAAGCAGTGTTGCTCTGCTCTGGAAGATGAAGTGGAAGACAGCCCTTACTTAACAACAAACCAGTCAGCAAATTGGTCTTGCACTTTTATCCTCCATGAAAATTTCTGTTGCTTATAAATTACCCAACCTTGGGTCTCCCGTCAGAGCAGTGTAAATCAGAATAAGACAACATCTTCTTTCCTCAGGAAATCCATTTACCTTAATTGTTTCCACTGGCTAATTTGCCTCCTCAAAGATTTAATACATCTGAAATATGCTTTTGTACCTATTAAAAAGTTACCCAATGACACAGTTCCAATAAAATTCCACTCAGTAGAAGCCTGCATGAGGTGTCAATGTTATTTTATTTTATTTTATTTTATTTTAGACACAGAAAGAGATAGAGGGAGAGGGAGGAGACAGAGAGAGAATGGGCACACCAGCAGCCTCTCAGCCGCTGTGAACGAACTCCAGACACATGCACCCCCTTATGGGCAAGTGCAGCATTGTGCCCTTGCATCACTTTGCATCTGGCTAAATGTGGGACCTGGAGATTGGAACCTGCATTATTTGGCTTAGCAGGCAGGCACCTTAATGGCTAAGCCATCTCTCCAGCCCAGGTGTCAATGTTTTTAATGTTAAAGGAAAAGCAGTAGGTTTGTTGTGGAACTTAGAATCTTCACGGAAGTATAAGATAAGCATTAGTTATCTAAATTTGTGTTTGATCCATCTTATTTGGGTTGTGAGAGAGTTCCTGTCGACACATTCTACCAGATAATGCATTTCTCCCAATAGTGTACATTGACAGAGTTTAAAAATCCAGAGGTGGGGCTGGAGAGATGGCTTAGCAGTTAAGGTGCCTGCCTCCTAAGCCTAAGAACACTGGTTCCAATCTCCAGGTCCCACGTTTAGCCACATGCAAAGTGACTCAAGGGCACAATGCCACACTTGACCACAAGTGGGCTCACGCATCTGGAGTTCGTTCACAGCAGCTGAGAGACTGCTGGCGCGCGCATTCTCTATCTGTCTCCCACTTCCTTTCTTTCTGTCTGTTTCTCTCTGTGTCTCTCTCCAAAAATAAATAAAATAATTTAAAAAAATCCAGAGGTGAAGGGCCTATGAGACCCCACTCCTCCCAGGTAAGCTATTGGCAGTTAATGGTTGCTGAGGGAGGAGGCTTCCTACTCTTCAATGGCATAGCCACTGGTAAGTTGCCCATTCTCCAGTAAATAATTCCACCCATGCCATGGAAGCAATCCTTATTTAACTCAGTGTGTAAAAAACAAACAAACAAAAAAAAAAAAACATGAAAGTAGCAAGGGGATTAGGTGAGAGAAGGAGAGGGATAAGAGAAGGTAATGCAGGGTTGGTATGATCAAAATGTATTATATACATGTATTAAATTGTGAAAAATAAAAATAAAATTTAAGGAGATAATCTAATTGAAAAACTCTAAATCCAAGTGCAGGTTCCCATCACAGTCTATGAATTATATCTTTCCTTGAACGAAGACCAGAGGGTTGGTAATGGTCACATGGAATGAGAAACCTGGTCTTTCATGTTCTCGTCAAGAACAAGCGTAGCACCTAGAAAGGATGGTGACAACGAGCCTTATAGACACCAGAGAAGAGCAGCTTGAGATGTAGATAACATGGATAAGGGAAATGGGTCAGCACATACAAGCCCATGCAAAGCTGAGGATGCCAGTCATCTTTTGCTTCTAGTAAAGCCCATGGCTGAAGGGACCCATTGCCTGCCCTGGTGATGTTAGCTTGATTAGCATATTATAGAGACCTTCCTTGGGTCTCACTACACCTGTGGGGCTGGAGGTATAATATAGAGGTATAAAAAAAATCAATAAATAAGGGCTGGAGAGATGGCTTAGTTGTTAAGGTATTTGCCTGCAATGCCAAAGGACCTCAGTTCAACTCCCCAGGACCCATGTAAGCCAGATGTACAAGGTGGCACATGCGTCTGGAGTTCATTTGCAGTGGCTGGAGGTGCTGGCACGCCTACCCTCTATCTCTCTCCTCTCTCTCTCTCTCTCTGCCTCTTTCTCTCTCTGCCTCTTTCTCTCTCTCTCTGTCAAATCAATCAATAAATTTTTAAAAATCAATAAAATAAAAATAAAACATTTGGTGTGAATATTCCACCCATAGCTCTTGGTAACAATTATAGCAACGAATGAAAGAAGAATTGAAAGACCCTTCATACTATGCCAGAAAGACAATCCTGCAATTTCTTTAAAAGTACTTAAGTTTGCTCTTTCCCTGACCCTGCCGAGTTGCATGGAGGTAGAGGCTCGGGTGCTTGCATGATTCAGCTTCACTGGTAGGTAACCGCCTCCATGCAGAAGGCATTGCTGCTGGAGGTGTAAAGGACGTGAACACTGCTCTGCAAGAGGTGCTGAGGAGCGCCCTCAAGCATGATGGCCTAGCATGTGGAATTTGCGAAGCCTCCAAAGCCTTAGACAAGCACCACGCCCATCTCTGTGTGCTTGCATCCAATTGTGATGAGCCCATGTATGTGCAGTGAGTGGAGGCCTTTTGTTCTGAGCACCAAATCAACCTCATTAAGGTTGATGACAACAAGAAACTAGGGGAATGGATAGGCCTCTGTGAAATTGATCAAGAGGGGAAACCCAGCAAGATGGTTGGCTGCAGCTGTATAGTCATTAAAGACTATGGCAAGGAATCTCAGGCCAACGATGTCATCAAAGAGGACTTCAAATGCAAGAAGTGAACAAATAAAAATATGACTCAAAAAAAAAGTGCTAAGATTTTAAGCTGTAGTGCAATAGTAGAGTGCTTGCCTACCATGTGTAAGGTCCTGGGGTCAAAAGCACAAATGAATAAAAATAAAAGAAAAAACACGTTTACAATTTTTATTATTTTTTTATTCTTTGTTGTTTAATTTTTATTTATTTGAGAGTGACAGACAGAGAGAGAAAGAGGCAGATAGATAGAGAATGGGTGCACCAGGGCCTCCAGCCACTGCAAATGAACTCCAGATGCATGCACCACCTTGTGCATCTGGCCAACATGGGTCCTGGGGAATCGAGCCTTGAACCAGGTTCCTTAGGCTTCCCAGGCAAGCACTGAACTGCTAAGCCATGTCTCCAGGCCCCACAAAACTTTTTGCCTTCATCTTCTTGCTTCTGTCAAGTTGTAAAACAATATAATTTGACCCAGTGGTTCCACTTGTACCATAATGGCCATAATGTTTATGATAACAAAACATTTAAAATAGCCAGTGCATTGAATAAATGGAAGATATCCAAATCATTATGGCTAACCATTTAATGGATAATTTAAAATTTTTTAAAATTTAAAAATTATTTTAGAAGCTGGCCATGGTGATGCATACCTTTAATCCCAGGACTCAGGAAGCCAAGGTAGAAGGATCACTGTTGAAAACACTCTCCAGATTATAGTAGAAAGCAAATCTGCCATTTAGTATATTTTATACCACTCAACCTTTCTCTTCTGAATTCATAAATGAAAGTTCCTAAAGCCTTTAGGTTAGACTTTGAGCACGATTTTAATGTGGAATGCCCACATTATATATAAAGGCTCTGGTATTTATGAATGAACAATGGCAACATCCAATATTGCAATCATATTAGATAGCCATGTGGGGGCCAATAGCATATGTCCATTTTCATAACCTTATTTATCTCTTTGCCTCTGGTTCTGATTTCTATGCTGGAGGAAGCTCAGTGTCTGTTTGTCCTTCACTTAAGTAGACTCTCCAGAGAGGGTTTGCCAGGTCCAGAATGGTGAAACACTGGGATTATCCAAGAGCTGGAAACCATGCGGGGAACATGACTCAGACACTTCAAAACTGGGTGACAGAAATGGACCCAGCCCTTGAGACTATGCTAAGTTGAAGCAAGTGCCTTTGGCCTCTGAGAAGTACCTTGCTGAGAAACACAGAGGTGACCACGTGTTTCTTTGAATAGCCTGCTTTCAGGAGAGATGTTAAATCTGTGACCTACAAAAGCACTTTAAGAAATCTGCCAATCATTGTAAACAGCTCTTTCCAGTAGAACTGGGGCCTGAGTCACCTGTATTCATTTCTATTCTGAGCAGGAACATCATGCTGCTTTCCACTCTAACTTGAAATAAAAGGGAGAAATGTGAAATAAGACATGGAAATAGAAAGATGTGTTCAATAAAAAGTCACATGTCCTGGCTGGAGACATGGCTCAGTGGATTGAGTACTTGATGTCCAAGTATGAAGACCAGAGTTCAGATCCCTGGAACCCAAGTAAACGCTGAGTGAGCATGGTGGCTGGCCTGTAGTCCTAGTGTTGGGCAAGCCATCTAGGTCAGTGGAATTGAATTGGCAAGTTCTGTGTTCAAGAAAGAGAGCCTGTCTCAGTGAATAAGGTGGAGAGTGATTGAGGAAGAGACCCATGTCAACCTTTGGCTGCCACATTCACACACACGCATGGGTGCCGACATACAATTGTGCCCACAGGCATCCATACACTCTTGCACACCACACACGTCTAGTGAAAAGAAAAAGAACAAAGTTTCATATTTCATGTTAGGTCAGAAAAGGTGGTTTAGATAAATTTCATTGGGTTAAAGTCTGACTTACCATATAATAGAATTAAACTAGAAATCTTTTTCAGGCCAGACATCTAGAAAATACTCAACTATTTAGAAACTAAGCATATATTCCTAAATAACACATAGTGGGTTTGCAAAGGAAGAAATAATGGGGTAATTAGAAAATATTTCAAATTTAGTAGTAATATAAGCTCAACAGATTTATAAGATGCCACTTCTATAGTCCTTACAGAGGATATATTCCTTTAACTGATTATCAAAAAGTAAAAAGTTTATAATCAGTTCTTTAAACTTTAAGAACCTAGAATAAGAAGAGAAAATTTGGGATGGAGAGATGGCTTAGTGGTTCAGGCACTTGCCTGCAAAACCTAATGACCAAGGTTCAATTTCCAGTACCCACATAAAACCAGATGCACAAGATGGTGCATGCATCTGGATTTTGTTTGCAAACTGGCTAGAGGCCCTGGTACACCCATTCCCTTTGTCTCTTTCCTTGCAAATAAGTAAAACATTCAAAAGAAGAACAGAAATTTAAACCTTCAGTCAAAAGAAGGAAATAACATAGATAAAAAAGAGTGATAAAATATACAATACAAAAATTAACAAAGCTGGATGTTGATTCTTTGGAAAGCTTACTTTAAGAACATTCAAAGCTTCACAAATGTATACATATGCTGTAATATACTTTATTCAGAAAATAAGTTACTTCAGAAAGACAAGAAACAACTAACACTTATTTCATCAAAAAGAAGCAAAGAAAGGCTGGAGAGATGGCTTAGCTGTTAAGGCACATGCCTGTGAAGCCTAAGGACCCAGGTTCGATTCTCCAGGTTCCATGTAAGCCAGATGTACATGGTGGCACATGCATCTGGAGTTCGTTTGCAGTGGTGAGAGGCCCTGGCGTGCCCATTCTCTCTCTCTCTGTGTCTCTCTCTGTGTGTCCCCCCCCTCTCTCTCTCTGTCTCTAATGAATAAATGAATAAAAATAAAAATCTTTTAAAAAAAGAAGTATATTCACATATGCAATGGACGGCTTGGCCCTGTGTGGAGACAGGTGGATCCCTGTGGCAAGGTAGCTAACTAGACTAGCCAAATTGGTGGGTTCTGGGTTCATTGAAACGTCCTTCCTTAATAAATATGGTGGAAAGCCATAGAGGGAACACCCAACTGCAACCTCTGGCCTCCACATGCATGCATGCATGTCCACATGCACCCACACACAGATGTGTGCACACTCACTCCCAACCCCCACACATACACACACATGCATGCATAACCACACACAGACGTGTGCCCCCACACACATACATATGTGTAACACATACAGATATACATGCTAAAGAAATAATTACATAGACATTTTAAAAAGGATTTTTAGTTCCTTTCTGTTGCCTCATCACATATTGCTACAGTGCTATTTCTAGCAGCCACAATTCACACACACACACACACACACACACACGCTCCAGCCTGTTGTGACCCTCACAGTATGGTACATTATTGCTTAAGACAGATGCACTAAAGACCTAGCAGCTTCTTAGCCCTCATTTATGGCATATTTGTGTTATAAATGCTATTCAATGTATGATACATGTATTTTAGAATCTAGAATCCGCAAGCTTCTTACACTTCAACCTGATGAGACATTTGCCCAGATTCATTCCTGGGAACACAAGTTCTTGTTCTCTGCCCACATAGGGGCTTTCCAAAACTCCAGCTAATTGTAGGCTAGTGGCAATCGCTCAGCTCTGTGGGAGGTCACTGCCATCACAGTTGCTGGCTGGGTGCCCCAGGCAGGCAGAATCTCCTGGGTTGTGGGCAGAAAGACGGAGAGAGGGAGGGACAAGAGTTCCAGGCTGGTCAGTGGATGGAACTGTTTGAAGAACTGGGCCTCCCTGCACTCCTTCCCCTCCATTCAAAGCACCCTGCCAGTGGTACAGCCAGGAGAAGGCAACAGAGAGAGACATGGCCAGTGTCCCAGAGCAACCTAGGGACAAGTTTACAAGTTTCAAGACCAAGCAAGGTAAGCCTGGAAGTGATTCTTATATAGATTACACAGCAAGAACACCCAGAGTCAGGCCATTAGCCCCATATTCAAGCCAGAGAAGCCATTAGTTGGAAGGTCCTGTCACGTCGTTTTGTATGAGCAGGGAGAAGCTACAGGTTTACCTAGCTATGCACATTAGCTTCCCTGTCAATATGTATTGAAAGTCTCCATGCATCAGCTCCTGCTACAGGCACAGAGATGACCAGGTCAAGCTTTCCAAAGCTCACATGCTCATGGTGGAGGTAGACAACACATTAAAGGGACACTTTCAGAACACAGCATTGCTCAGAAGCAGGAAACACCGTGATGGGATGGGGTGGGACCTATGCAGGACAGGAGGGAAGCTTCAATGCTGGGTGGAGTAGTGCCCACCTATAATCTCAGCACTTGGGAGGCAGAGAGAAATGAATCCCTTGGGTAAGCTAACTAGCTAGTCTAGCTGGATCTGTGAGCTCTGGCTTCAGTGAGAGACCCTATCTCAATAAATAAGGTGGACAGTGGGAGAGGGAAACACCCAACATTGACCCCTGGCCTCCATACACACACACACACTTGCATGAGAAAAACACACATACACACATGCATGCACGTTACAAGTGCCCATGATGACAAAAAGAAGAAAAGTGCGTAAGAAGCCCTTCCTTACATCCTTCTCAAAGCTCCAGGCTAGCTTAGGTCTCTCCACCATCAGGGCACTTCTTTGGTCGTACTGGCATATTTAATTATCCGTGTGCTCAATCAATGTCCGTGTTTCTAAATGGACAGTGAAATCACTGAGGTCAAGAAATGGGTGCCTCGTGCTTAGAATGAGCACCATGTCAGGACCTGATACTATATGGGCCCTGAGTCAAGATGGACAAGAGGGGTTCAGGCAAGGGAAAGCTGTGTCCAGTGAGGAGCAGGTGAGAATGGTTAAGGAAAGAAGAAGTCTTACTCTAGAATAAAACGTTCCCAAATGTGAAGACAGAGAGGAGAGAAGAAATAAATGAGGGAAGGCCATCTTTATAGCAGGCAAGGTAGTGGAGAGGGACAGGCAGCTTTGCTACTCACTCCTTCCAGTTGCCTGTGTTCCTGTCCTCAGCCCTTGCAGATCTGCTCAACAGGCTCTCCAGTGTTGTCCTGTTTATGTCACCAAGGACAGAAGATCCAGGGCTCCACCTTGAACATGGGAGTACACGCCATGCTTCCGGCTGGTCTGAGGAAGTTCCACGGGAAAAGAGTCTTGTCATTGCACATCACTCCAGTGAGCCAGGAAATAAGGAAAGGAAATAGTGTTGTTGTGTTGATTACTTTACTCATTGCTGTGACCAGATACCTGATAGGAAGCAGCTTAAGGAGGAAAGGGTTTATTCTGGCTTACAGTTTTGAGGGATACGGTCCATCACGGGGGGGGGGGGGGGAGCATGACTGCAGGAGCAGGAGGCCAGCTGGTCACATTGCAGCCACTGTCAGGAAGCAAAGAGCAAACAGGAAGTAGGGCTGGCCTATTAAATCTCAAGGCTGTCCCCCAGAAACCCACTTCCTCCAGTGAGGCTCTAACTCTCGAATGTTCCACAGCCTCCCCAAACAGCACCACCAGCTGGGGACCAAGTGTTCAAACACATGAGCCTATGGAGGCATTTCACATTTAATCCACAGCAGAGGTGTGGTGGGCGGCCTCTAAGATGTGCTTCATAATCGCCATCTCTCAGCCTCTGGATTCTTATGTCATCCTGTCCTTTGAACGTGTGTTGGAATTACTGGCTTGCTTTTAAAAAAGTAAAATGCAAGCCTGGCATTGTGGCACATGCCTTTAATCCCAACACTCAGGAGGCAGAGGTAGGGGGATCAAGGTGAGTTCGAGATCAGCCTGGGGCTACAGAGTGAATGAGTGCCAGGTCAGCCTGGGCTAGAATGAGACCCTACCTTGAAAAAAAGCCAAATTATAAAAAGAAATATAAACATTAAAAAATAGACTGCAACAGAAGTGATGAGGGTAAAGTGACAAGTCTAAGATTAGGTAATATAAAGAGTGTGGATTCTGCCCTAGGCACATTTTTCTGTTTCTTTTGAATTGCTTACTGGGTAACTGCTTACTGGAGGGTATCCACTGCTGTGTCATAAGGTAGCAGACCACGAGAGAAGTGGCTGAGCACTGCCAGCAGCAGTGAATGAGACTAGAGGCAGATGAAGCTCTCCTCTCCTCCCAGTTGAACCCTCACATGTGACTCCAGCCCAATGCAGTCCTTGAGAGTACCTCACAAGGACTTTCAACCAGCAACAACTTGTGCAGCTAAATCTAGATTCCTTCCCACACAAACTGAGATGAGAAATGTTTGTTGTGCTAAGCTATACCATTTGAGGATAATGTGTTATCCCAAATTAGATAACATACACGGCTGTAGAGTTTCTCAACTCAATACTTGTGCTAGGTTCTGATACCTGAGGACCAACAATCTGCTAGGCACATTGGCACATGGCATAGTACCCGCTAGAATTCCTGTCCAATGGAGCCTAACAAATAATATAAACAAACAAAAGAAATTTCTTCAAGTTTTTATAGGACTTTTTAAAGAAACATTTGGAAATACATAATCATTACCAATATCCCTTCCTTAAAAAGAAACTCATGTAAGAAAAGGGACTGGGAAATTTGGATTCCTTTGTAAAGAACATATTGACACATGTGTCCACAATATGTGATGCCAAGTGGACTTGGCCAGTTCTTTCAACTTGTAGTCACAAACTGTGGATAACATAATACATATATAACCTTTAACTGTTTTCCTTCTCCCTCCCTCCTGTCCACCTTGTCTTCCTTCCTTCCTAGTATAGGGACAATATTAGCAAACCTGTGTCCATTACAAAGGTGCCTCTAGGGCTGAACAATGGATGCGCGATGACTCGATGGGTAAGAGTGCTTTGCTGTACACATATGAGGGCCTGAGTTAGAGCCTCAGCACTACAAAAAAGCCAGGCATGGCCGCACACTCCGTTACCCCAGCACTGAGAGGAGTGGAGATGGAGGATCACTGGGGCTCCCTGGTCAGCGTTCCAGGTTCAGGGAGAGACTCTTTCTCAAGGAAACAAGCAGAAGAGCAGGCCGTCTATTGTCCTCTTGTCATGCACATCTACTCACACACACACCAAAAACGAAGAAGAGAAAGTGTCCCTAAAGCATGGCAGTCCTAAACTTAGCTTTGCAGCTTGGATATTACTTCAAACCCACGTGGAGACAAATATTATTACAAGCAGGAGAACAAATCACAGATCAAATGTCTAACTTAGTTCTAACTTAATTCTACCACTTTTGTTTTTGTTTTTCTGAGGTAGGGTCTCACTCTAGCTCAGGCTGACCTGGAATTCACTGTAGTCTTAGGGTGGCCTCAAACTCACGGCCATCCTCCTACCTCTGCCTCCCAAGTACTGGGATTAAAGGCATGCGCCACCATGCCTGGCTAATTCTACCACTTTTAATTGAGATCCAAGGAACAGTGCTTCTCAAGCTTTATTTACATAACTCAGGATCTTAGAACATTTTGTGTAGCAAGACTGCAATAGCCCAAGATGTTGCCTGTCTACTAAGCTTTCTGTACTTTTAGGAGCAAGACTCAGACGGGGTTATTTCTTCTTTCTAGCTGAAGCATCTGTGAAAGTCAAAGGACTGGATCTAGAGAGCCCTTAAATTCTATCATCATATACTCTTCCCCTCACACCTGCCTTTCTTGCTGCTCCACATCTGCATTTCAGCACATGGCACTAGCATCCACTTCCATTTTCCTACAAAAACTTGCTGTTTGCTCCTGTAGCCTTGTGTCCAGTAAAGCCTCCACATTGGAGCCACCTGCTGGACCCATAGTTTTCTCTCTAACGCAGCTTGTTTTCACCCACCTCTCTTCACCTTGACTTTCAGCCACCCCGTGATGCTGAGAACTCGTGTCCTGTTTGTCATTCTCTCAGACCAACCTCCAGGGCTTCTTCCTTCCTTCTTTTCTCCCTCGTTTCCTCCCTCCATTCTTTTTTTTTTTACTCTCTTTAATTCCATCTTTTGTTTGTGTGTGTGTGTATTGTGCTATGGTGTGTGATGTATGTGTGTATAGTGTATGCATGAGTGTGTGCAGATGCATGTGTCCTGTGCACATACATATGGAGGCTGGAAAAGAGCATGGGGTGGCCTCCTCTTCTATCATCCATCTTTTTCTCTGAGACCAAGTCTTACTCAATGTAGAGCTGCTATTTTTGCCATTTTTTCCCAATCAGCAAACCGCAATGGTTCTCCAATCTCTTCCTCCCACAGGCCTGAGGTTACAGGTGTTGGGTGGCCTGTCCAGCTACTTATGTGAGTGCTGAGGACTTGAGCTCAGGTGTTCATAGGCCCTTTTGGCCCTCATGCTTATGCAGCAAGATCTCTTAATGGCTAAGCTATCTCCTGGCCCCTCTTGTCCTTCTTTCCTTCCTTTCTCACCGCCCCCTCTCTCTTCATCCTCCTGCTCCTTCTTTTGGTGGTGGTTGTTTTTCTAAGACAGGGCTCCCCTGTGTATCCTAAGGTTGATCTTGAACTTGAGATCCTCTTGCCTGACTCTGGAGTACTATGATTAGAGATATGCCACCACACCCTGCTCTCCAGGATCTATTGACAAGATGAAGCTAACTGCTCATTTCTCTATTTAAACCCTTCAGATGCCCTTTGGGCATCCTATATCTACTTTTTTCCATTTCTTTTAAAAAAACTGGAAAATTGGGGCTTGAGAGATGGCTCAGCTATTAAAGGAGCTTGCTTGCAAAGCCTGCCTGCCTGCCTGGGGATTGATTGCCCAATACTAACATAAATCCAACTGCTCGCAGCAGCAAGATGCCCTGGGTTACCTTGTCTCTCTCTGTCTCTTTCTCTCAAATAAATAAATAAATAGTTTTAAAAATAATTAAGAAGGGCTGGAGAGATGGCTTAGCAGTTAAGGCACTTACCTGCAAAGCCAAAGGACTCAGGTTCGATTCCCCAGGACCCATGTAAGCCAGATGCACAAGGGGGCACATACATATGGAGTTCATTTGCAGTGGCTGGAGGCCCTGGCGTGCCCATTCTCTCTCTCTCTCTCCCTGCCTATTTCTCTCTCAAATACATAAATTAAATAAATTTTAAAATAATAATAATTAAGAAAAAACAAAGTTATCCTACCTTGAACACCATCTCATAGACAGTCTGACTGACAAGAAATGTTAATCCCCAGCCCCATATCGCTCTAATGTTGCTCACCCCAGAGAAGCCTCACCTGACCACCAGATTTGCATAGACATCTTCATTCTGCAGTCACTCATCAGGTAGGTTTAATTAAATTTCACATGAATGCCTAGTTTAATGGCTGGGCTGACATCTATGTTTATTCTTGGCCACAGTGTATGCAGTGTCCAGTGAAGACAAACATTCTCAGGGAGACAATGAATGAACAAATGCCTTCCCACCTACAGCCAGAATTCCCAACAGATATCTCTAAAATTCTAATAGAATCTGCTCTTAAAATTTGACATTAGCTTCCCTTAAATGACCAAGGTTCCCATATTGTCTTTTGATTACTGTAGCAATTTTCTTGCTAGCAAAGCTGGGTTTACTGTGGCCAAGTGTGATAATAATTAGTTTGTGGATACAAGAGGCATATGGCTCATGTATTGAAGTTCCAAACTCTTGACACTGGAATTCTAAATATTGACACGAGTAACACATAGAGAACACGTGGATTCCAGGCCTCCTCCCTCAGAACTTTAATCTGATCTAGCATTTCTTAAGACAGTGAGTTTAAAAAGTAAATTCCTGCCCACCAAAACCTCAACCTGTCTTAGAAACAGACAAAATTTATGACCAACAGTTGTCTATCTAGGAAGAAAGAATGGAAGACTAGAGAGCCTCATGTCCACAATGCCTTCCTAGTCATTTGAATGCCATCAGAAGAAATGTGCTTCTTTAGAACAGGAAAAGCTGTGTTAACATACAAATGCCCTTCGGATAGCTGATAGTTCCAACATTAGAGAAACAACCTGTGCTTAAATGAGGGTGGATGAGTGGACAAAGAGAAAAATGGAATTTTCTTAAAGCATTTTTCTACTTTTCTTTCACATTATATTTTGAACAAGTATAGAAATATTATAAAATAGTCTCAATCTTTGCATGAATCACTAAATGGAAGAGGAAATGTTATGAGTCTCAAAGGCATTCCCAAGGGATAGTAATTACATGAAGTCCTAAGCCTCCCTCTAGGGAATGTTGGAGGATCACAACATTATTCATAACTGCTAAAACTGGAACACCCAAAAAGACTGTGGTAAGGCAATGGATAGAAAGAATGTGCTACATCCAGACAATATAATACTTCTCAGAGGTAAAAAGAAAAATTAAGAATTGGAAAGGCTATCATGTCATGAAAAAAACTCCGAGGAAAAATAAGTGCTCGTGAAGAAGTGAAAGAAATGTGTGTGGAAAGTCTCCATACGGTGTTTCCAGCTCTGACACTACTGTAAAGGCAAAGCTATAGAGACAGTAGGAAGATCACTGCATGCAGGGGAGGGAGAAAATGGAGTACAGAACATTCTTAGAGCATCAAAACCACTCTGCGTGATGCTTACTGGACATCATTGTAAATTTGTCCAAACCCATAGAACATCAAACCCATATGTGAACTATGACCTTCGACTTCGAGTGGCACTGAGATGTCAGTGTGCACCTAGCATTTGTAATAAATATACCACTGTGGCGGCGTGCAGATAATGAAAAGAGTGGTGGGGAGATCTAGGAACTCTCTCTAACTTCTGCACTTTTCTCTGTGAACACGAAACTTCTCTAGAAAATAAAGTCAATTTTTAGAAAAACCAGCATATGTTTGTCCTTCTTGTTCACTGCAACACTTGGTTACCCCCATGTTGCAGTCAGGTTCGCATTGCTGGCAGAAAACACCCAACCAAGAGCAGCTTGTAGGAAAAAGATTTATTTTGGCTTACAGGCTCAAGGGGAAGCTCCATGATGGCAGAGGAAAACGATGACATGAGCAGAGGGTGGATATCACCCCTTGGGTAACCTCAAATGGACAACAGAAGAAGGAGAGTATTGCAAACACTGGCAAGAGGAAGCTGGTTATAACATCCATAAGCTCACCCCCAACCATACACTGCCTCCAGGAGGCTTCAATTCCCAAATTGCCATCAGCTGGGAACCTAGCATTCAGAACACCTAAGTTTATGGGACATATGAATCAAATCACCACAAGCATTGACCGACCAACTGCCATCAAAAATGTATTTAAAGCATCGCATCTGTAGGAACAGACACAAACTTTTCTCTCATCACCATTCCCTAACTATACAGTGTAACCACTGCTGAATGGCATTTACACTGTGGACATACTACAAGCAACCTGGGCATGATGTGGTCTATGGAAGGCCATGAGTAGGTTATATGCTGCACAAACCAGGTAACTCTATAGGCGACTTGAACATCTGTGGATGTTGACATCCATGGGGATCCCTGAAGTCAGTCCCCTGTGGATACCAAAGAGAGGTGTGAAGAACTGTAGATTTATGCCAGATGATGAATAACAATCAATATGACAGCATTCAGATTCAACACAAGACTGTCACATCTGTCTCATATATCACACATAGAACTGACAATTTCCCATGGACTATGAAATCTGGAAATCCAGTGCTTTCATACGTCTCGCTGCTAAACATAGGCCTAAGCCGCATAGCAGCTGCTTCTCCTCCACCTGAACTCAGGAGGCAACTGTCTCCTGGATTTGGGAACATTGTGCTGCAGCAGCAGTGGGGCTCAACTTCCCTGCCTTAACAGGAAAGAGTTAGTTACTCTTCCTCTAGAAGGGACCAAGGAAAGAGGTTGGCTCTCACATAGCAGATGAAACTGCATGTTAATTTAGAGTTCCTATTTACTGCTCATGCGTCTCCAACTCTACGGGAAGTTACAACTATGTGGGGCTTACTAACCCTTCCTCAGCTTAGTGTAATACAATTACTAGTGACAGCAGAGATGGCTCAGTGGATACACTGCCTGCTATGCATCTCTGAGTACCTGAGTTTGGATCTGCAGAATCCACATGAAAACCTGAAGCTGTGCTGGGCTTCGATAATCCCAGTGTATCTGTGGCAAGAAAGCAGGTGTAGTCAGTAGAATTTCTGGAAAGCTGGTAAAAGGAGAAGTGAACAATGAGAGATTCTGCCTCAAAAGACAACCGGAGCTGGGCGTGGTGGCACACACCTTTAATCCCAGCACTTGGAAGGCAGAGGTAGGAGGATCGCCGAGAGTTCAAGGCCACCCTGAGACTAGTTAATTCCAGGTCAGCCTGGACCAGAGTGAGACCCTACCTTTCAAAAACAAAAAAAAAAGACAACCAGAAGGCAAATACCAACCTAAAAATTGTCCTCTGACCTCCACCCACACCATGGCATATGCATGTTCCCCACCTACAAATTAAAATAAAACTTTAAAGAAAAAGATCTAAAGCTGGGCATGGTGGCCTTTAATCCCAGCACTCAGGAGGCAGAGGTAGGAGGATTGCTATGAGTTCGAGGCCACCCTGAGACTACATAGTGAATTCCAGGTCAGCCTGAGCTAGAGTGAGACCCTACCTCAAAAAAAAAAAAAAAAAAAAAACAAAAAAAAGATCTAGAACCCATGCTAATCCATAAAAGACCCTGGTATAATAGGTTTATATTGAGGCTATCCAGGACAACTGAGAATTTTGCATAAAATTCTCAATTAAAGAGAATGTGTGGAGATGGCTCAGTGCGTATAGCACTTGCCACACAAGCATGAAGACCCGAGTTTGGATCCCTAGAACCCATACCAAGCTGGGCTTGGAAGCACGCATCTGTTATCCCAGCACTCCTGTGAGACAGAAGGTGGTGACAGGAGAATCCCCAGAAGCTTATGGGCCAGCTGGGCTGGTTAAGTTCTGTTGTCTCAAGAATCAAGTGAGAGATACACCTCTTGGGTGTTCCCAGGAAGGATGAGCTGAGTGAGGGAGTCCCTCCTCCAGGATGGGTGGCCCCTCAGGTAGGGACTGTACATAAGGAAGTTTCAGGAGAATGTGGAGCCTGTTTTGACTGGCTGTGTTACTCACTGGTGTGTACTTTTTGCCTGGCTGCCCTCGCAACTCTCCCATGCAAGCATCCACACTTTTGGCTATCCTCTGTGGATATGGGAATCTAGTTTTATCAGCCTTGTGTACTGAGCAGCTACTGGGTTCTCAGACTCTCCCCAACCTGCATCCAACTTACTGGGCTGAGCAGCTACCAAGTTCTGCAACTCTCCATCCTACAGACAACTATTGTTGGAGTGCCCAGCTGTATCCTGTAAGCTAATTCAATAAATCTCCTTTATAATACTTATTCATTCAGTTGGTTCTGTTCCTTTAGGGAACACTGACAATTGCAGCTGGCATATACAGTGGTAGCAAGAGACTGTGTCTCAAACAAGGTGGAAGGTGAGGTCCAGCACCAGAGGTTGTCCTCCTAACTTCACATGTGCTTTGTGCCATGCATATGCTCACATGGACACACATAGAGATTTTTAAAAGAAGGTAAAACAAAGAAAAATGTTCTCTTCTATTTTATATAAGAGGAACCATGAAAGGAGTAATCAAAATTGCTCCTTTCAGCCGGGCGTGGTGGTGCACACCTTTAATCCCAGCACTTGGGAGGCAGAGATAGGAGGATCGCTGTGAGTTCAAGGCCACCCTGAGATGACATAGTGAATACCAGGTTACCTTGGTCTAAAGCAAGACCCTACCTTGAAAAACCAAAAATAATAATAATAATTGCTCCCTTCGATGGTCTCTTAACATAACATCACTCAAATGGTTATAGCCACAGGACTATGTTCATGGAACCAAACACAGAAGAAGTGGGCTCATTCAAAGTCTGGTAAGCAAAAGACATGTCTACCAACAGGAACTACTGGGCTTTTTAAAGAATTTTAAGATTCTTAAAGTAGACTCCAACAGTTATTACAAGTGCTTTGAATTTGACTGTCTGTTTCATCCTGTATTTCTTTCCTCTCTGTATTTGAGCCAATAATACCACAGTAAGCAATTCAAGCTACCATGGCCATCACTCCATTGTAGCCAGGGGCCCCCAGAAGACGACAGGAATGGATGGAATTTAGAATCCAAGGCAAAGTGGAAGATGAGTGAGGCTATTCCTGAAAATGATTCCATGAATGTTGGGCGATATGATAATTGATCTTGATTGTCAACTTGATGAGATTTAGAATCACCATGGAAACACATCTCTAAGTATGTCTGTGAGGCAGTTTCTAGATTACTTTAATTCAAGTGGGAACTGTAACTGTGGCGGGGGCGGGGGCCACCATAGCATGGGCAAGTGTCCTGGAAGAAGAAAGCGAGCTGAGCATTAGCATTCAGTACATCCCAAAGGGGTTTATTTGGGTTCACAGTTGGAGGTACAGTCTATCGTGAGGGTGGCAGGGGTGTGAGGCAGAGGTCACCCAGTAGGCCTGTATATAAACCCCAAATAATCACAGGTCCAAAAGCTATGGGGCCCAGTGACCATGGACTAAATCCTCCAAACTGTGAGCCATAATAACTCTTTCCTCTTTATAAGCTAATTAGCTCCAGCATTTGCTAACAGGGAGAAGCCTCTCCTCTTCCTGTCTCTACTCTCTTCAGCCTCACCATCCCACATGCAGTTCCTCCTTCACACATCAACAAGCTTTATGCATAATGTCCCTGTCTCTGCATACCTGTCTTTATCTGTGTCCATGTGGCTCACTCCTCCCTGACATTCAAGATTCAGGACCAGCCTTATTTCATCTGAAAGAGAGCTTCTCAGGGATGGGGTAAAGGCTCATTAGATAAAGTGCTTTCCATGCAAGCATTTTGGAGCATGGACACGAGGACCTGGTGTTTGACTTTCTTCTCGGCATGGTGGATGCTCTTGAGATCATCAGCCAAGAAGGTCATGCAAACATGAGTACCTGAGTTCAGGTCCCCAGAACCCATGTACAAGCTGGACTCTTTGGGAGTGTCTATAATCCCAGCATGCCTAGGGGAAGAAGTAGGTAGAGTCAGAAGAAGTTTCTGGAAGCTTGTGGGTCTGCTAATCTTGTGAGCACAGCAGTGAATAAGAGGCTCTGCCTCATACAAGGAGGAATGTGAGGAGTAACACCTGAGGTTATCCTCAGACCTCCACATCCATACAGTGACACGCAGGCTGCACTGGAGTACTTGAGATTGCATACACATGCACACACCAAACCAGTTCCTCATGCCCCTCATCCATCCCTACCCCCAATCTAGGCAGGGCCTCACCCCTCTTTGAGCCCCATCTGCTAGGGTCAGCCATGGTCATGTGTTCATCACACAGTATTAAGTGATGGTCTTGCCTATCATCCCTAGACTGAGAGGGAGCTTTCTAAGGGCTGGCCACCAAGACTACATTCATGGAACCAAACAGAAGTGGGCTCATTCAATGTATCTAGTAAGCAAAAAACATTTTGTTGTCCTCTTCCTGTCCCCTAGTGAAGCATCTATCTTATGTTTTTTTATGTTTTGTAGCAGACTGCTTCAGGTTCGCTGAGATGAGCTCCCAGACCAGTCACAGTTATGGAGGAAGGGATATTTATTAAAGCTTATGGATTCAGGGGAAGTTCCATAATGACAGAAGAAGCTTGCCTGTTCTTACAGAACCAGGCAAGAGAGAGAAGCCTCAAGCCCAAAAAGACAAAAGCCACACAGCACACTTCAGGAACTCCAGGCAGAACTAGTCACTTTACATATCTTCAGGCTGGAATTTCAAACCCACCACCACATCTTATGGCTGGACTCTAAGATCCACCCAGTGACACTGCCTCCAGCCAGGTGGCTGCAGATGCAAACTACAAACTAGTGAACCACTGAATGTACAGGAGGCCATCTATTCAAACTACCACAGTTTTATATCCCTAGAGAAAGAATCCTAGGATTTCCCTTCCTGTGGGAAAGGTCTTGCTTCTTCACATCCACGATGCCAGCTGAGATTGTCAGTAGAATGAAGCCAAATGGATGGGATGCAGTTAGAGTATCCTGCCGGTTTTCTAGTCTAGTTTAATCTTCCTATGAGATGGACCACAGTTTTCCCAGCTCTGGGATTGTCTGTGATTTCAGATTCGCTGATGCACACACTCCATCACAGTTAGAAACCCGACAGTGACTTTGGAGCATGGAGATAAGGACATGAACACCATTATGCTCATGCACACCTTTATGACAGCACAGAAAGAGGGCGGGAAGACAGGATAAAGGAGTTTTAACCATGACTCTTAGCCCACCTTGGATGTATGCAAGCTGAAAGGACTGAATTGGGGGACTGGAGAAATTGCTCAATGGTGAGAGCATCTTACCATACAAGCATGAGATCCTGAGTTTGATCCCCAGCTCCCACATAAAAAGCCAGGCATGGCCGCACATGTCCATACCCCCAGCAGTGAGGGTGTGGGGGCAGAGAAAGGAGGATGACTGGTCTTGCTGGCTAGCTGGTCTAGCCAAAACATGGTAAAATCTGGGTCCAGTGAGCTATTCTGTCTTGGAGAAATAAGGTAGAAGAGAAATAAAGGAGGACACCCAGTGTCTTCCTGTGACCTTCACGCACAAGCATATGGGGACTGTCCAGCTGCATTCACACATGCATACAGCATACCAACACACACACCATAATCTTACACTCACATGCACTAAAAAAAATAATAATTACTGCAGCAGACAGCTTCAGGTTCACTGAGATGAACTTCCAGACCAGGCACAGTTATGGAGGAAGGGATATTTATTGAAGCTTATAGATCCAGGGGAAGTTCCATAAAGGCAGGAGAAGCAGCCTGCTCTCACAGGACCAGGCAAGAGAGAGAAAAACCACCCAGGCACACAGCACGCAGAGCAAAACTACAGCCAAGCCACAGCACACTTTAGGAACTCCTATTAGGCACATTTGCATATCTTTACAATGGAATCTCAAACCATCACCACACCTTAAGACTGGCCCCCAGTGACATTGCCTCTAGCAAGGTGATTGCAGATACAAACTATAAACTAATAAAACACTAAATATATTGGGGGCCATATATTCAAACTGCCACAATAACTATTTCATTCATTACAAGATTCACCTGAACCTTTGGGATCGGGCTCCATTAAAGCCTGAAGTTGTGTCTGGTAACTTGCTCTCTAGTTTAAAGTTGTAGCTTTAGGAAATGACCACATGTCCAATATTGAATTAGTTTTCCCCAGCCAGTGGGGCTCACCACACCCAGCCCTTCCCTTTGAATAGATCAAAAATAGAGCAAGAATGGGAGGAATTTTCTTCCTCTCTTTTCACCAGACTTCTCTGAGCTTCTGTGTATTATTGTAACAAGAGACACTGAGAGATGAGACCACAAACCAAAAGTTACACCCTTCTGATCTAAAGTTTGAGACAGTCATGAATGCTTCTGAAAGACAGAAATCTGCTGACATGAGATGCTGGGAATGGATGTTTGCACACAAAAGAAGGCACGTCTCAAAAACCACATCTCCAGACCCTGATGTAAAATAAAAACTGTGAAATTCAGGCTACGCAGACAGCTCAGTGGATAAAGGGTGTGGGGACCTGAGTTTGGATACCAGCACCCCCATAAAAGCTATGCATAACCTGTGCCCTCAGCACGGGGGAGGTAGAAACAGGAAGATCCATAGGCTCGCTGGCTAGCTGCTCTAGCTGAACTGATGAGCTCCGGGTTCACTGAGGGAACTTTTCTCAAGAACTAAAGTGAAGAGCAATCAAGGGAAGACACCAGTGCCAACCTCCCTATGCACGCACGCACAGATGAGCATACATAGTCACATGCACACTACACACATACTCAAAAAACTGTGCAACTCATCAATGAGAACATAGATACGGGGCTTTGAGTGCAGTCAAAGGACCTAAGAACAAAGTTGGAAGGTTCCATGGATGAACAAAACAATGCACAAAAACAAACCCCTAGAGTCTTTTCCCTGCACATCACAGCCTGGTAGGATTCCCATCTCATGAGGGGAAACCTCTATGACCACATCAGAAAAATAATTTAATCTCATTCCAATTTCTAAACGAGTCCAAACTAAAACAAAGATTTTATGACTCTCTCAGTCTGCCATGTGGATTTCCGCCTCTGACAAATGCCAGGAACCCCTGTGGCTACTTGAGATACTCAACCCTTTTATTAAGAGGAATGGGAGAGTGCCATGTCAGTAGCCAGGCTCCGGAAAAGGTAGCTGCAGCCACCACTTGGGACACTGGCCAGAAGAATGCTTCTTGGCACTGAAGTGGCAGTCTTGGGGATGTTACAGTTGCTTAAGCTCTCTAGTGCAACTTCAGGAAAGCATTTTCAATGGCAAGGGGGTGGCATGGAGTTCCAATGCACAGGGATCTGTTCTCTCCAGACAACTGTATTATGCAGAAAAAGAAAACCAAAACCTAGGGGCTGGGGAGATAGCTCCGTAAGTAAAGTGATTGCTACACAAATGTGAGGCCCCAAGTCTAATCCCCAGAACCCATGTAAATGCCAGGCATATAGCCAAATATCTATAATCTAAGTGCTGGGGACATGGAGGATACCTGGGACTCACTGGTCTGCTGGTACAACCTAATTGGTGAACTCTAAACCAATGAGTGGCCCTAACTCAAAGGATGTGGGTGGCATTCCTGAGGGTGGCATCTGAGGTTGTCTTCTGGCTGCCATATACACACAAGTGCATGAGCCCACACATTCAAAGAAGGAAATCCAAAATACAATAAAATGCTGTTTTCAACCACTTGAGGCTTAGACAGTCTAAGGGTTATCAGACCATAGGATAATAGAAAGGAAGGAAAAATAACCAGATAGAAAGTTGAGGAGCACAAACACTAATGTCTTGTTTAATAAGCATCAGATTTTTGGTGGGAGGACAAGGTATGTGCTTTGCAATGTTCTTCAAGCTAAGGAGTGACTGGACAATGAACAGATTGTCTCTCGTTGTACATGAATCAAAGATTGCTAGGATGCGTTTGAAGGAAGAATTCTAGGAAGATGAGCAGAGGTGAGATCATTTGACTGGCTGCCACCCAGATGGAAGAAATACCAGTGGTGGAACCATTCTCTCTAGAACTTGGCTTGTTGGGTCTAGAACAGGTTTTGAAACATACATATATATAAAATGAAAGGCTTGCCAGGCATGGTGGCACATGCCATAAATCCCAGCACTTGGGAGGCAGAGAGGTAGGAGGATTGCTGTGAGTTCAAGGCCAGCCTGAGACTATGTAGTGAATTCCAGGTCAGCCTGGGCTAGAGTGATACCCTACCTCAAAGAACCCCCACCAAAAAAAAAAAAAAAAAAAAGAAGAAGAAGAAGAAGGAAAGAGAAAAAAGAGAAAAAGAGAAAAATGTATGTATAATCTGGTCAAAAACAAATAAGGTCTGTGCCTAAGTTAAATGCCAAATGTTTACCTACCATGTACCATTTCTAGCAACACACACACACACACACACACACATACACACACAAAGATATTGTATTGATTTCCAAGGCTTGATAATACACTGTGACCATGTAATAAGATATTACTGGGAGAAGTATGAGACCTGCTGTGTTATTCTTTGGGAATTTTTGTTGTTGTTGTTGATCAACTATTTTCAAATAAAAAGTTATAATACTCAAAACTGAAAAAGTGCAAGATGTGATATATCAAAGATAATCAAGTTTCCATCAGGCTTGGCCAAGCATGGCCCAGTGGAGGTCTGTATGCTACCAGCCAGTTTAGCCCTGTCATGTGAGTGAAAAAGAAACATTCACAGTATTGGCATGACATGCTTGGTGGTTTTCTACTCATGGTTTATCCCATCTATGCTAATAGGTTTCTACTTTCACACCACTCCATGAGATGGTTTCACGAAGTAATTTCAAAATTGCTCCAACAAAACTACTACTGACCTAGAAGAAGAGAAAGGTCATGCTTTCCAGTGAGCTAAGCTTGCAAAACCCACTGAAGGCAATTCAAATGACTATCTTTAATTATATGCAAGCAGCAGGGGCTGTGTAGGCAAAACTTGAACTAGAAAAGCTACAATTTAAACCCTTCTTTTAGGGGCTGAGAATATAACCTAGTAATACATGTTCTACTACTAGCATGTACTTAGTATTCTTGGGAACCTGAGATTAAGCACCTGCACCAAAATAAAATGAAGAACGGTAATTTTAGGTAGAGGTAGGAAGGCCCTTTAGAGAAAGACAGGCTCACCTGCTCTGTGCACATAAAGAAGGCCACACCCCGTTCCCCTGGAACAGAGTTTGATGGGGCTCTTGTGGCCTACTGTGGCTGCCTTCTATCTCCTGGTTTGTAGGGTCAATGAAGGATAATAATCTTGTATTGAAAATCAATAAGGGATTGATCTCCTGTCCTTAGAGTTCCAACATTTATAGGAACCACCACTGGATTCAGCATGTGCTGTCAGGAAAAGCACCAAGGCCCTCAGAAAACTCCATACAAAGGAAGCAGGTGTGGCTGGGGACCTGGGCTCACATCAGGCTCTGAGTGATCTTCAGGTAGGACTCTTTCTGGAATAAAATGTGGCTAAATTTAAATAGCCTTCTGGCCTAGCCACCCTGGTATTCACAGACAACTAAGTGACAGTACCTGTGTCTAGGAATCCAAGGACTCTAATTGTGGAAGGCCAACATCACAGCACTATTGTGCAGCCAGAAGCCAGCATTGCCCTCTATCCTAAACACAGTGAACAAGCCAAAGCAATATCATAGTCACGCACCAGGGCAGTGACCTGAGTAGAAACCGCTGGTACTGGTAGAGTCTCGGGCAGCTGGCAACAACACCCACACACTGGGTAAGACCAGAGAAATCTTAAAAATCTGACACAGTAAGAGGCAAGCTAGGAAGGAGCATTAGAGTGTATCTTGATACCCTGTTACTTTATTTTTATTGTTTATGTGCATATGTGTCCACGTGGGTGTGCACGTGTGTGGAGGCCTCAGGAAAACCTTGGGTGTCATTCTTCTCCAGTGCTCTGCACCTTTGTTTGAGACAGGGTCTTTCATTGGCCTGGAGCTTACCAAGTAGGCTAGATTGATCAATGAGTTCCAGGGCCCATCTGTCTCCATCTCCCCAGCACTGGGATTATATGCACGTGCCATCACAACCAGTTATTTTATATGAGTTTGGGGACCAAACTCAGCATCCTCATGCTTGTAAGGCAAGCACTTTACCTACTGCACCAGCTCCACAGCCCCTGCCCAGTTACTTCATTGCCATGACCCCTGTTGCACTGCCACACTATAGAGGGGACCACAGCAGCTTCACTTGGGAAACACATGATGAAGAATATGCACATGACTGAAATGATTACAAACTCATGGATGGCCAAGAGGAACTGGGAAACCTGAGTCTTCTTCATCAAATATTTTGGTATTTAGGCTAAGCATGGTGAAATAAATATTAGCAAGATGGTTCAATTGTACTGCAACACAAAGTGCAAGAAAACAGAGTGTGCTAAGTGAGTTCCAGGGTCCAGACCTGAGCTGTCACTCATTCTCATATTGTTGTTGGCTCCTCTGCCCTCTCTGGCTTCAGCTGGTCCTTCAAGACCAGCTCTCCACTTTCTCGCCGTGACTTTCTGGGTTCTGTGACAACAGTGCAGATTTAAGCCATTGGCACCTCAGGACCCTGCCTCTTCCAGTCATCAGCTCTTCTTCACTGGGCCTCCCGATGGCTACTTCACTCTTTTATCCCCTCTGCCCACACTCTCCTAGTCCTTGGAGAACAGGAGACCCATCAAAGAAAACCTCTTCCAACTGGAAGTCTCCGAAAATCCTCACTGTTCTTCTCCTTCCTTGTTGCATCATCCTCCACAGCAGCTGTAGTTAGGGAGGGTGACTGAGCTAGACTAGCCTTCCCTTCCTCTTGTGTGTCCTCTGGGAAGTGGGGCATCACAGTGTCACTGCCCATCTTTGCACATGCCAGATAGTGGCCCAGTGAGCTTGGGTCACTAGCAAAATGACTGATCTCCAGACTGTGTGGTACAAATGTCTGGCCCTAACAGTCAAGCAGGTCCCTCACACTGATGTTATGACTATACTATAGGCAGGAGAGACCCCCTACCAGCTGTTTCATGGGTATTTGGAGAAGCTGAATGAGAAGAACAACTCTAGTGTCCGACTATGAGGGTGCAATTATCTTCAGGAGAGAAAGACACACTGCTGTGTGCCATTCCCATCAGAGCAGTCTTTGCTTTTCCAGCCTCATCTCCCACCCTCAAAGGTGTGTCCTAAAATTCTCTGTCAAGCTTGCCTCTTAGACACGTGCCCCCACACAATGCTAAAATACCACTTTCAAGCATGTGATGGTTAATCATCACTGCCAATTTGACTGGATTTACACTCACTATGGAAACAACACACCTGGGTGGGTGTCTTTAAGGGTATTTCCAGAAAGGATTAACTGAAGAGAGAAGAAACACCCTGAATATTGGGTGGCCCTGTCACCTGCACTGGGGATCCTGAGTTGAATCCAGAGGAGGAAGGCAGTTGATCGCCTGCATTCATCTCTCACTGCTTCCTGACTATGGATACAACATGAGCAGCTGCCTCACATCCTACTGTTATGCCTTCCCTCCCATGATAGCCAAAGTCAGCCAGCCCTTCCCTGCTTTTGTCAGATATGTTGCCATGGCAATGAGAAAAGTAAGCAACATGTGGGATGCATGTAGCTATTCTTCTGGGCTTCCCTTTATAAATACAATCGGAAAGCTACATATGTTGATTCTAGATTCGTTTTTTTTTTTTTTTTTTTTCTTGCTGTGACCAAATACCCAATAAAAGGAAACTCAAGGGAGGAGGGGTTTCTTTTGCCCCATCACAGCAGGTAAGGCATGGGAGAGTGTACAGGTGGGAATGCATACCTACGACTTCATGTCTCCATGGCTCAGGAAGCAGAGCGAGGACAGGAAGTGGGGCTAGGCTTTAAAACCTCAAGCCTGCCCCCCATCCAGTGACCCTACTTCTTCCAGCCAGTCCTTACCTCCTAGAGGTTCCACGGTCTTCCACCAGCTAGAACTCAAGTGTCCCAACGTGGGGGGGGGGCATTTCACAGTGAACATGGCACCTCCTGAGGAAACACTTTTGCCCGCCATTCTGCTTACGTCTTCCTGTGGTGTGGTGTAGCAGCAAGCCCATGGCTGTGAAGATAAAAACTGCATGCTAAGGGTGATGAACCAGCAGGCAGAAAAAAATGCAGCCCTTGGTAGCATCTTTTAGCACACGGGACTCTAGCAAATGGGCAGTCTTCCTACAGAGTTCCTATTCTAAAAGGACAGGCAAACTCGTGTTTGTCACAGGTGATTGATAACAGACAGCCATATGTGCTCCATTGCCCTTTAACAGATCTTCTCTTTGCCTTGCCCGAAAACTTCCTCCTCTACTCTCGTGTGATACAGGGACCTTCTTGGATGTCACTTCTTCACAAGCTTTTGGCAACTGCCTCATGAAGTGCCAACATCATACAATTCTGTGCCTCTCTCCTTCTCCTATTCAAGCACTTCTTGAAGTTGTCAACATTTCTACCTACAACCAGATTATAAGCTCCAACCAGACCGAGGCTGTATCTAGTTCCTGACTATCTCCTAGTCATTGCTATACTAAAAGGTATGTAGAAAACAATCCGGGAAGATACTTGAGTCCATGCTGAAAGAGGCTTTCATGGCCTCACAGAGAATAGCATGACCCCACCATGGAGGGCTTCTAAGGTAACGGGAGCAGGGGTGAAAGGATTAAAAAAAGCATAACCTGTTATATATAAAATAAAATTTAAAAGAAGATATTTGAGTCCATGAATGAATAACTTGATGTTGAACAACATTTATTGTCCCTGAGAGAATAAACTAGAACTAGCAGTCATGCAGCAGGAATTCCTAGCAGTTTGTTTTATCATACTTCCACGATCATCTTTTCTTGCTTGTGCCGCTAGGAAACTCAGACAGAATTACAGCCCACTCTGACCAGTACACATGCCTTGAACATACTTTTCTGGATCTTCTTCTGATGCAGCCCACACAGTGAGCCCAGCGCCCTCCCTCTGAGTTTATTGTTCTTCAGCCTTGAGTGTGAAAGTACTTTTGTGCATTTCTCAAATGCCTTTTCTGTATAGAGTAGCATGGAAAAACTTTAATGTTCTATTCTTAATGAAAGGGCTGGCGAAAATTTCTTACACCTGTACTAATAGATAAAAATTTTCTCTCTCTTTGTCTCTCTCTCTCTCTCTCTCTCTCTCTCTCGCTTGCTTGCTTTTGCTTTTGGGCTGGGGAGATGGCTCAGTGGGTAATGTGCTTGTTGTGTAAGAATGAGGACCTGAGTTTGAATCCCCATCATCCACTAAAAGGACAGATGTGGGGCACAAACCAGAAACCCCAGTGCTATGGAGGCAGAAACAGAGAATCCCTGGAGCTCAACTGGCTAGCTAGTCTAGCTGAATCAGTGAGCTATTGGTTCAGCAAAAGACCCTACCTCAAAGAAGAAGGAGAACAATTAAAGAAGGCACCCAATGTCAACTTCTGACCTCCATGTACAGATACACACATGCACCCATACACAGGAGCACACATACACAAATGCAAACCACACATGTATATATACATGAAAAAAAAAAAAAACATGCCCCTTCTTTGTTTGAACTCTGCACAAAACTACTTGGGTTAGATGTAAGCCACATCATTCATGGCAGAGAACTCCAGAAAGAAGGCAGATGTTTGGAAACATTCTTTACCATTAATAGATCCTTAGGTGGTCACTCGTTGAACTTCCTAGCCTCACAAGCTGGAGGCAAGATGACTCTCCAAGGACCATGAATCACTAGGCCTACAGCCCTAGTGAGCTGGCAACAACTCCCCGTGTGGCACCAGCGTGAAGGCCAGAGGAGGACATCGGGTTCTCCTGTACTGCTCTTCTGCCTTCTTTCATTAAGACAGAGTCCCCACTGAGTTTTTGTTTTGTTTTGTTTTTTGTTTTTGTTTTTGGTAAGACTGGCTGAAGCAGCAAGCCCCAGCAATCCTGTCTCCACTCTAATCTGCTCTGGGGTTGCAAGCATGTGTGGTCACTACTCCTGGCTTTCGAACTATGGTCCTCATGTTTGAGCAGCTAGCCCTCTTACCCACTGAACTATTTCCCCAGCCCCTCGATGTTCTTCTTATACCCTTTCCTACCCTTTGGTTGCTTCATACTAGGATGGGTAAGACAAATAAAGGGCACACCAAATATCCCCACCACCCAGAAATGCCATCTTATTTGACCAAAGGGACTTTGCAAATGTGATTAAGCCAAATGCCTTGAGATGGAGAGATGATTCTCAGGCATGAATGGGTTAGCTATGCACAACCACAGATAACCTTCTTAGAAGGAGGCAGATGCCTGAGGATGTAGCTCCCTTAGTAATTTGCCTAGCAAGCACCAGGCCCTTGGTTCAATCCCCAGCACCACATAAAACCTAAATGTGATGGTACCCACCTATAATTCCAGTGCTTGAGAAATAGAAGGATCAGAAGCTCAAGGTCATCCCCAGTTCAAGGACAACCTGGGATACAGGAGACCCTGACTCAAAAAGAAATAGTCAGAGAGGAATTTGATAATATAAGAAAAGGCCATAGGATGACCAAAACAGAGGTTAGAATGATGTGGCCACAAGCCAGGGAGTGCCTTAGAACCTGGAAATGACAAGAGCAGACCCTCCCTAGTGCTTATAGAGGGAGTACAGCCTGCAGACAAGTTGATTTTTCCCCTAGAGCTAATGACTGCTGACTTTTTTCCTCCTGAACTATGAGAAAACAGAGTGGTGTTACCATAAGCCCCTTCTTCGTGGTCCTTTGTGACAGAAAACTAATTGACAAGGGTTGGCAAACCACGGCCCATGACTATATCTGGCCCATTGCCTGTTTTTGTAAATAAAGATTTATTGGAGCACAGCCATGCCCATTCTTGTATGCAATACCTAATGCTGCCTTCACACAGCACTGGCAGAGTTGAGTAATGGTGTTGAGTCATTGCCACAGAGACCATATGGCCTGCAAAGCTGAAACTATTTACAGTCCTGGCCCTTTACAGAAAGAAATGTGCTGACCCCGCTTTAAGTTGTGAATTAATTCCACCCTTTCTCACATTTTTTTCATGCCTTTCAGACTAAAAATAATTCATGTTCATTATACAAAATTTAAAAATTACAAAGCTCCATTACCTAGAAAGTAACTATCCTCTATAGCCATCATTAACAACGTGGAGTTTGTCCCCTGAATTTGCTCTCTTTACTATTCCTGGTGTTCATCTGTGCTTGTTAAGAATATAGGTGTTCATGCATTACGAAGGGCCAAATATTTCAGGAGGGAAATACAGTTGGGACAGGTTTGAAGGGCAAAGAGGACAGCTTCCAGGGGTGCTAGAGAATCCAGAACCCACTGGGGATAGGGACGTGGTGGAGGTAAATGGTCACACCCCAAGCCTTGGCATCCGCTGGACCAAGTCCAGATGCCCATTTCAGAGCAGCTGTCCCATAGCTTCTCTGGGCATCAGTTTCCTTATCTGTCAAATGCAGATAAGACACACAAAGGAAAGTCATTCAGCAACATTTTCTACAGATATTTATTCATGAGAAATAGTCACGCCTCCACCCACTGGATAGTCAGACTAGATAAAAGTGGTTACCAGCACTTTTTTTTTAGTTTTAAAGTAAATATTTTATTTTTAACTTTTTTATTGACAACCTCCACACATATACACAATGTGCACTGATCACAATTTCCTCCCACAATCCTCCTCGGTTCCCTTTCCCTATTCCCCCTCCACTGAACCCCTGCTTCTTTCCAGCTAGTCCTTCTTCTACTTTGATGTCATCTTTTTTTTTTTGTCCTCATATTATACAGGTCTTGTATAGATAGTGACAGCCACTGTGAAGTCATGAATGCACCAGCCAGTTCATATCTGGGTGACAGGATTCCAAAGCACTCCTCCCCATCCTTTGGCTCTTATATTCTTTCTGCCACCTCTTCTGCAACGTCCTTGAGCCTTGAAGCATGTGATAGAGATGTCTGTCAGTGCTGAACACTCTGTTGTCACTTCATCTTAGCACTTTGATGAGTTTTGAGTCTTCCCCGTGGTCACTGGCAAAAGAAGCATTTCTAACCAAAAGTGAGCGCAGTATTAATAAAGGGGCATAAACATAAGTATTTAGAGGGAAATATTGGTGTGCATAATATATCAATTTAGCCAAATACCAGAAGTACTTTCCTGCCAGGGTTTATGACCCCCCAGCCATAGGCTTTGGACCAGGTTTTCAGTACCAGGCAGGAATTCCCTCCTGAGGAGCAGGCCTTAAATCCAATTGGAGAGCAGTTAGTCTCTTCCCTAACAGACTTGTTGGTTAGAAGCACTTTTAATAAAGGTAATAATGTCTTTGGTTAAAATACATAAAGAAAATGATTTTTTAATTAGCAGCTCAGTGTATTTCAAATATAAAAGCAATGCATGATTATTGCAGATAAGTTGAATGTGACTGAAATCATAAATTAAAATAGTGAAATTACTTTCTAATGTCATCACCCTGTAATTGTCTTGTTTACTTCTTCTGCATACTTCCTTCCAGTCTTCCATATATCCATGTTCGTTTATAACAAATGTTGAATTCTACTCTGTGTAAAATTGTCTCTTGTGTTTTTTTTTCATTAAAACTGTGTTTTGTTGCATTAAATATTTTTGTAAAACTTTTTTTAAATTTTTATTTATTTATTTATTTATCTGAGAGGAAGGGAGGGAGAGAATGGGCACACCAGGGCCTCCAACCACTGCAAACAAACTCCAGATGCATGCACTCCTTGTGCATTTGGCTTATGTGGGTCCTGGAGAGTCGAACCAGGATCCTCTAGCTTTGCAGGGAAACACCTTAACCACTAAGCCATCTCTCCAGCCCCTGTAAAACATTTTTAATGTGTTTTATCTATTATGTAATACATGTAAGAATATGTATAAAGCATTGTTATTGTTGTTATTGTTTTTGAAACAAGGTCTTCTATGTAGTCCAAGCTACCCTTAATTCTCTTTCCTCTGCCTCTGCCTCTGCTTCTGCCTCTCAAAGGCTGTATTACAGGCATGCATCACCACACCTGGCTTTTATCGGAAGCATTAATTTCACAATTTCACAAATATGTCCTTAGCACTTATTGCATTCTGAGGAGAGGCCCTTTCTTGAGGCTATCAAACTATTGAAACAGGAATCTAATGCTAGAAGAAGAAAGAAGTTAAAGCCTGGCATGAGCTAGAGAACTTTTCTGCCAGGAAGGAATTTCACACAGTTCTGACTTGTCAGACCACCTTGCTACAGACAACAATGGGTCAAAGATGAGCAGGACCACGCCTTGACCAGGACTGCTTAGTTATGTATATATACCTCTTGCCCTCTATTTAAGTGTAAGTCTTGTGTCAGAACCCTGAAGATTGTCTTGCGGGTGGGATGGGCATCAGTGGACCTCTTTGTTCTCTCCCCACTGTGGCCACATTGAACAAATCTGCTTTTCACCATGACCTGTTTGTTTAACTGTCTTATTGAAAACAGTAACCGAGCCTTATAGTTAAGGGCTGCCAGGGCCCCGGCTCTCACCATCTCAGACATTCTATTTGGTATGTAAAGAGTAAAAGGGGGATTAGATGTTTTCCCTCAAGAAGCTTATAATTTTATAAGAAAAAAAAATGACAAGTACATTTGTAGCTTGTGGTACAATGTAGACCCAAAAGAGCATGATTTCAGAAAAGTAAATAAATAAATGATTGGAAATGTGTCCAATGTGGAGTTTTTCCTCTCCTTTCTTTGAATTTCCTACGGCCTTTTTCCTGGATAAGATTTGCAAATGTGCCTATCATTTCTGGAGTAGTAGAACATTCTTTGCTAAGGAAGGAGACTGTTCCTCCCAGTACACACTGCAGGAGGTGTGGGCTCTTTTCAAAGGAAAGGAAATGAGGGGATTGTCTTATCTGTCTCACCTACGATAATCAAAGCTAGTGCTGGCATCTGAAATTGGAAACAAATTCTAGAAAAATCTCGCCAAAGTTTCCACGAGGTGATCCAATTAAGATATGACTGGCAGCCATGGAAAGCTTTGGTACTGCCAAACCACAAGGAAATCTTAGATGTAGCAACACAAGAAATATCTTGCTGGATAACCAAATATTTTTTAAAAGGGCCGTATAGTATAGGCCTAAAATGTCCAAGACATCATTGACTATTTTTCTTGCCTCGAAGCCAAAGCTAACCTAAAACAAGGGAAAACGCTCGCTATCCCACGAAAGCCAGACAAGTAAACAGAAATTTGCAATGAATCTTTCTCGGCCTCCACAAAAGCCAAGATGAAAATCCATCTTCAGCACATTGAAATGGAATCTCTTAGGTCAACTAAGAAGGCAGCCCTGCAGGGTGTTGACTGCAGATCCACCCGGGGTTCCTGGAGCATGGGCCTCCACTACTGTCATAAGCCCCTTTCTAAATGAGACCCCAGATGTGCTGGTGTCTCTGAGGGCTGACATTTTCCCTGCCTCCAGAGAAGAACCAGCTCTCACTGGGAAAAAAAACTGGCCCATAAGTGGTATGGAGCTGGCAAGAGGGATACTTGCACATGGCATAGGACTATCTATGGAAGCCAGAAAAGGAAGTGTTGGAACCAACTCACAAAGTTTTCCCAAAGCAAGAATAGCTATCTTTCTTTGTCGGGTATGGTGGCACAGACCTTTAATCCCAGCACTTGGGAGGCAGAGGTAGGAGGATCATTGTGAGTTCAAGGCCACCCTGAGGCTACAGAGTGACTTCCATGTCAACCTGGGCTCGAGTGAGACCCTACCAAGAAAAAAAAAAAGAATATCTATCTTAGTCTTTTCCTATATCCCTACTATCCTGGAATAAGTACCTGGAGGACAGAGATAAATGAGATATCCTGGAACCTCAGAAATTTCACCCTCAAAGAGGATACTTGAGTTGACTACCTAGTTAAATCTCTTCGTTCTTTTTATTTATTTATTTATTTATTTGGGGGGAGGGTTGAAGTTGGGTTTCACTCTAGCCCAGGCTGACCTGGAATTCAACATATAGTCTCAGGGTAGCCTCAAACTCACAGCAATCCTCCTTTCTCTGCCTCCCAAATGCTGGGATTACAGGCGTGTGCCATTGTGCCTGGTTAAAATCTCTTCACTCTTAAAAGATGTCACTGTACGTGTGTTCCCAGTGTATTCTTATATATGCCCCCATCATTTCCATTTATTGAGTGCCCTCTCTATTAAGTTCTTGCCTTCCCAAAGTTCATGGAAATATTCCTCTAGGTTTTCTCCTGGTGTCATTCTACATATTGTATTATTATTCTATATGTTGTATCCATTTTGAATTGATTATTATATAAATCATAAAGTAGGGTTGAAGTTTTACACACCACAGATGATGGAGCTATGAATACCCCTTCATTCAATACCAATTATTGAAAAGAGTTTCCTTTTCCTATTATATTGCTTTGGTACTTTTTTTAAAAAAAAGATATTTATTATTTATTTGAGACAGAATCAGAGAGAGAGAGAGAAAATGGGATCACAAAATCCAGACACATGTGCGTCTGGCTTATGTGGGACCTGGAGAATTTAACCTGGATCCTTAAGCTTCACAGGCATGTGCCTTAACCACTAAGCCATCTCTCCAGCCCTGACACTCTTATAAAAACAAACAAAAAACTTAGGGCTGGAAAGATAGATCAGTCAGTAAAGTTCAATCCCTAGAACACATGTGTAAAAAAAAAACAGCAGATGTAGTGGATGTAGGCTTGTAATCCCAGTGCTGGGATATGGACACAGATGAATACCTAGGGTTTGGTGTCTGGCTAACCAGTCTAGCCTACTTGGTGAGTTCCAAAAAAGGCATATGGCCCCTGAGGAACAATACCAGAGGTTGTCCTCTGGCTTCCCCATGTACATGTATTCCCCCCTCCCCCCACACACATTCACGAACACACACACATTCATGAACACGCACACATACACAAATCAAACAAAATAATAAATAAAAACTTATCTAGCCATATGTGTGTGGACATTCCATTCTGTTCCAAAGCCATGCTGATCTTTATGGTCCTATGAGTCTGGCAACTTTGTTCTTTTTCAAGATTTTTTTTTAGGCTATTCTAAATATGTTTTTAAATAGCATTGTCTATTTCTTGGTCAAAGCCTTAATACATTATATTAAAGGTGATGGAACAGACTTTTCTATAAAAGAAATTTATTTCTTTCACTGTTTTAGCTCTTTTGAAATTTCAAAAATGCCTTTAGATAGTAACAGTTGTCATCTGGTGAACAAGTGCAATTTATTCAGCTGATGTAAACAATAAAGTATTATTGCAGCATTTTTTTTTTTTTTTTTTGTTTGAGGTAGGGTCTCACTCTAGCTCAGGCTGACCTGGAATTCACTATGTAGTCTCAGGGTGGCCTTGAACTCACAGCGATCCTCCTACCTCTGCCTCCGGAGTGCTGGGATTAAAGGTGTGTGCCACCATGCCCGGCCTATAAAAGAAATTCTGAATGACTCTCCTAGTGGCAAGTGGGGAAGTCAATGACCACACAAGAAGGATGCACCGGTAGAGACTGGCTGTGTCATCCCAAAGTCATAAGTTGAAGTCCTAAGCCCAGGATGACAGTATTTGGTGATGGAACCTTAAAAGGTGTATTCATTACTTTCCTTGTTGCTAACAAAAGCAGCTTGTGAGGACGGCTTTATTTTGCTGATGGTTTGCGGGGCAGGTGTGGCAGCAGGAGTGGGAGGCAGCTAGGCACCTGCCATCTCCAGAAGAGGAAGTGAGAGATCAATGCTGGTGCTCAGCTAGCTCTCTCTTCTTACTCAATCCACAACCCTGTTCACGGGATGGTGTTGTCCACAGTTAGAATCAGTCTTCCCTTCTTAATTAACTTAACCCAGAAACTCCCTCACAAACATGCCCAAGGATTGCTCTCCTAGATGATTCTAGGTCCAATCAAGGTGATAAGAATAACCATTTCAGGAGATAACCAGGTTTGCATAAAGTCAAGAGGGTGGGGTTCTCAGGGTGGAGTTCATACCCTTTACAAAAAAGATAACAGAGGACTGGAGGGATGGATTCGCCGTTAAGGCATTTGCCTGCAAAGCCAAAGGACCCAGGTTTGATTCCCCAGGACCCACGTTAGCCAGATACACATGGTGGCGCATGCATCTGGAGTTCATTTGCAGTGGCAGGAGGCCCTGGCACACCCATTCCCTCTCTCTTTCTCTCTCTCTAGCAAATAAATAAATAGAAATAAAATCAATAAAAAGATAACAGAAAATTTGCTTCTCTGCTCTCCACCATTTGAGGATGTAAAAAAGAGGATATATATCAGCAAGCCAAGAGAAGAAACCTCACCAGGGAACTGAATTAGTTGTCACCTTGATCTTGAACTTCCCAGCCCATAAAACTGTGTATCTGTTGTGTATGGTCATGGCTGACGGAGGCAGTCCAGGCACAAAAAGGAAATTATTATGAACCTTAAAGCTGAAAATCTAATGTGATTCAAAGTGCAATTAGAACTTAACAATAGCAGATAAATCACACATGTTTATCTTTGTCCCTTTTCAAAATCCTGCTGAAATAGTAGTAAAGGAAAAACTATTAAATCCATAAATTCTAAGAAGATGGAAGAGGAGATACATCCATCAAGCCCTTGAAGGTGGAAAACAGATGGAGAGCTGATAACTTCCCTGAACAGATCAGAGGGAGTGGAAAGCAGGGAGAAGCAAGGTGACCCCGGTAAGGATCAGAAACTAGACACAATGATTCCCATGACATGTGGGACTGAACCAGGAATAGCAAGGCAACTAGATTCCCTTCCCCACAACCATGTAAATGCAGCCCCATCAAATGGAAACAGAGTGTGAGCCACAGGTGGAAAATTAGTTTTCATAATCTGCTTTACTTAACCCAAAAGTGTGTCTTTGAGAGTAGTGCAAGGCTCCCCAAGAATTCCAGTATCTAGGGGTGGGGAGATAGCTCCTTAAATAAAATGACTGCTACTCAAACACACAGACTTGAGCTTGCATTCCCAGTAGCTATGTAAAATTCTGGGCATGGTAGTTCATGCCTGTTATCCCAGCCTGGAGCAGTGGAGGCAGGGAATCCCTTCAATTGAGTGGGTAGCTAATCTAATGGAATTGGTGAGCTCTAGATTCAGCAAGAGACCCTGTCTCAAAGAATAAAGTGGAGAGGGACTGAGAAAGAGCCACAGCATCACCTCTCGCTGACACACACACATGCATATGCACATGCACACACCACTCTAACACACACGCATGCATACATACAAACAAACATGTGCAGGTGAACACCACTCACACACATGCCCCCCCGCACACATACAAATGTGCATATGTACATGCGCACACTAAACACATGTATGCAAAAAATTCCCAAAATCTAGATTTGTAAGTCACATAAGGTGACACAGTGTTTGCACATGATCTATGCACAGCCTCCTGTACATCTTAAGCCATCTTTAGATCACTTACAATATTGCATACAAAGCATTACCATATAGCACCACAGTTGGTTGAACCCATGGCTATGAAATCCATGGCTGACTGACTGTATATCCAATATATTTTCTTTTGTAACATGCAGTTGATACTTTAAATTAATCATGAAATAATGCCCCTTTTTTGTAATGTCTTCACATTTCAGTATGTACTTTACATGACAGCACATGTCAGCTCTGACCAGCCATCACTCATGTGCTTGAGGACCATCTGTGCTAATGGGATTGGATAGCATGAGGCTGGTGTCACCAAGCTAAAGAGAATGCAGGGACACAGGAACAGTCAGAGGAGCTGAAATGACAACAGGAGTTTCAGATAAAAGCCTGCATTCTCAAGAGTGAAGCCACCAACTTCCTCTCACAGCAAACCCAGAAGCCAGCCATGGATTGTGTGTCTCCACGGTCTTCATTCCCCAGACTGAGACCCGTCAAGGACTTTCAAGGAAGAAGCATAAGCAATGGAGAGATCAAAATGACAGCTTCACATTAAACAGCTCCAAAGAAGAGGAGATATTGCACCAAAAGGAATGATAGGATACTCGTAATGAAGAAGACTATTTTTTGGCGGGCGGGGGGGGGGGCAGTTAAAGGAGACATTTTGAAAACTAAAAGTATTATAGCTAAGTAAAAATGTAAGGAAGGGTTTAAATAATAGACATGGTCATCCTTCAGACAAGGGCAAAGTCCAGAAAGGAACAATAAAACAATAAGTAAGGAAGGATTGATCCAGGAAGTTCTGCATGCAGAGGAGGTCAAGAACAAGAGAACAGCTAAGATATTGGCATGAAATTCACAAATAAATACTACAAGGAAAAAATATCCTAGACTTGATTGTTCCTTCTGATTTCACCAATATGGTAGTTTTTGATTTTTAAAAGTATCTGGGGGCTGGAGAGATGGCTTAGCGGTTAAGGCGCCTGCTTCCTAAGCCTAAGAACGCTAGTTCCAATCTCCAGCGGTTCCAATCTCCAGGTCCCACAGTTAGCCAGATGCAGTGACGCAAGGGTGCAATGCCACATTTGACCACAAGGGGGTGCACGCATCTGGATTTTGTTCACAGCAGCTGAGAGGCTGCTGGTGCGCCCATCTCTATCTATCTTCTTCTCCCTCTCTCTCTGTCTCTCTCCAAAAAAAAAAAAAAAAAAAAAAAAAAAAAAAAAAAGGATCTGGAAGCCAGGCATGATGGCGCACACCTTTAATCCTAGCACTTGGGAGGCAGAGGTAGGAGGATCACCGTGAGTTCAAGGCCACCCTGAGACTACATAGTGAATTCTAGATCAGCTTGACCTAGAGTGAGACCCTACCTCGAAAAACAAACAAACAAACAAAAAAAAAGTATCTGGATATGCTACATGAATAAAATTCAAATTTAAAAATTAAAAACTATGGGGGCTGAAGAGATAGCTCAGTCAAAAGTATCCAGTAACTCTGGATACCTAGCACAAGCATGGAGATACCTGTAATCCCAGCACTGGGGTGGTAGTCTGGAGGATCCCAGGTCTTGCTGGCTAGCTAATCCAGCCTAATGGGTGAGCTCTAGGTTCACTTGGACACCCTTCTCATAAAATAAGCTAGAGAGCCAGGTGTGGTGGCACACGCCTTTAATTCCAGCACTTGGGAGGCAGAGGTAGGAGGATCGCCATGAGTTTGAGGCTACCCTGAGACTACAGAGTGAATTCCAGGTTAGCCTGAGCTAGAGTTGAGACCCTATCTTGAAAAACCAAAAAAAAAAAAAAAAAAAAAAAAAAAAAAAAAAAAAAAAAAAGAACACTGAGGAACATCAGTTCTGGCTTCCACATACATAGGCACACACACACATGAATTCACATACCAAATAACACACATATACACACACTCATACACACACAAAAATTTTTAAAATCCAAACAAAAGAAAAATCGGGGCTGGGGAAATGGCTTAGTGGTTAAGATGTTGGCCTGTGAAGCCTAAGGACCCAGGTTCGATTCTCCAGGACCAATGTAAGCCAGATGCACAAGGGGCACATGCGTCTGAAGTTTATATGCAGTGACTAGAGGTCCTGGCATGCCCATTCTCTTTCTATTTGCCTCTTTTCTCTCTCTCTCTCAAATAAATAAAAATGTATTTTAAAAAAAGAAAAGATGTAGGCTGAGACTCTAGTTCAGTGGTAAAGTGCTTGTGTCACATGCCTAAGTCCTGGGCTTGATCCTGACACAAAAGAAGAAAGGAAGGAAGGAAGGAAGGAAGGAAGGAAGGAAGGAAGGAAGGAAAGGAAGGAACGAGAGAAAAAACTGTCTAAAAAGGAAAACAATTCTTTAGATTTTGCTTAAATGTCTGATGGTAAGGGTGATAGTGATAGCAATCTTCTCTTTTTGAATTATTTATATTTGTCTTTTTTTTTTCTTTTTTAGGTAGGGTCTCACTCTAGCCCAGGCTGACCTGGAATTCACTATGTAGTCTCAAGGTGGCCTTGAACTCCTGGCAATGCTCCTACCTCCGCCTCCCAAGTGCTGTGATTAAAGGCGTGTGCCACCACACCCGACTAACTTTATGTTTTATTGGTAGCCTTCATACATATAGACAATATGCCATGATCATTATCCCCTCCCACCATCTTTCCTTTTCTCCCTCCTGAATGCCCCCTCCACTGTATCCCTTGTTCTGACTAGCATCTCCTCTATTTTATTGTCATCATTTTTTTCCTTCCTATTACACAGATAGTATCAGCCACTGTATGGTCATGAGTGCCATGGCCACTTTGTGTTTGGAAGACAGCATTTAAGCATTCCTCCCCTTTCTTTGGCTCTTGTGTTCTTTCTGCGACCTCAATCTTTCTTCTCCTTCTTCTCCTTCCCCTTCTTTCTCCCCTCCACCTTCCTTCCTCCTCCTCCTTCTTCAGTCTCACTCTAGCCCAGGCTGATCTGGAACTCACTCAAAGCCCCAGGCTGGCATCCAACTCACCATGATCTTCCAGTCTCAGCCTCTGGAGTGTTGGAATTATCGATGTAAGCCACCACCTGGTTTATTAACCATCCTTGATGGACAGTTTCTGTTTCTAGAACCTGGTAAATACAAATGGTCAGAAACAACGAAGTCATCAGAAATTTTACCTTATGTGCTTGCTCCTCACACCTAGTTTGATGACACTCTTAATACACCAACGAGGTCTTCTGAGAGGCTTCACATAGCAGAAAATCTTATTTGCACTTCAAGACACTTTTGTTTAAATTCAGAATCTGTGGTCTAGACATTTCTTTGGCACTTTGTCATCATGGTCCCCGAGAAATGAAAGGAAGGCTGGGAAACACTTAACAGTAATCCCCTGGAAATGATTCCTCAGGGCATGTTCACAGCAGTGCAGGGCAGAGCTTACCTCCCACACTGACTCCGCAGTCCTGGTGGCCAGGGTCAGCAAGGTCCCAGCCACTCAAGCAGAGTCATCCTCTCCTCACTGCAGGAGCAGGCTGAGATCACAGGATCCTAACTGGTCTCTTGTTACAGGTGGCTTCCTATGGCCATAACAAAATACCTGAAACTGGTCATGTATAAAGAACAGAAAGTTTGTTTGGCTCACAGTTCTGGAAACTGAAGAGGCAGGAGCATCCACACAGCTTTTGGTAAGGGCCTCTCCCTGCTTCACCTCAGGCTGGAAGGAAAAGAGCAGGGAATGCACACACATGAGAGAAAGTGGGGCACGTGATCTATGCTGGCAAGAAGAGCATTGACATAGTCCACTTCCATGGGTTCCACCTCCGTGACCCCAGGTGCCTCCTGAAGATGCTGCCACTTCTCAGTGCCATCATTTTGGGGTTGTGCCTCAACATGAACAAGTGAGTTTCATTGGTTTAGCTCTTCTCTTTGTTTGTATGTTCACTTGTTGGTTCCTAGTACCAGGAATGGACCTGAGGGCCTTGTGTTGATGAACTGCATTTCAGTCCTAACTGAAGCCACGTTTTCAACAAGGTGCCTTGCCAGAACATGAAGAAAGGGTATTAATAGAGTTCCGGTGCCCCATCCTGAACAAATGGATGAATAGCTCTGGAGATGAGGCCCTGACACATGCACCCTCACCTACTCCTGCCCATCCATTCCCATGCACACCTCCACACTCACCTACTCCTCCCCATTCATTCCATGCACACCTCCACCCTCACCTCCTCCTGCCCATCCATTCCATGCACACCTCCACCCTCACCTTCTCCTGCCCATCCATTCCATGCACACCTCCACACACCTCCACCATTTCACCTTCTCCTTCATTCCCACCCTCACATTCCATGCCCATCCATTGCACACCTCACCTTCTCCTCCCCCATTCATTCCTCCACCTCCACCCACCTTCTCCTCCCCATTCATTCCATGCACACCTCCACCCTCACCTTCTCATCCCCATTCATTCCATGCACACCTCCACCCTCACCTTCTCATCCCCATTCATTCCATGCACACCTCCACCCTCACCTTCTCCTCCCCATTCATTCCATGCACACCTCCACCCTCACCTTCTCCTCCCCATTCATTCCATGCACACCTCCACCCTCACCTTCTCCTCCCCATTCATTCCATGCACACCTCCACCCTCACCTTCTCCTCCCCATTCATTCCATGCACACCTCCACCCTCACCTTCTCCTCCCCATTCATTCCATGCACACCTCCACGCTCACCTTCTCCTCCCCATTCATTCCATGCACACCTCCACACCTCACATTCATTCCATGCTCCACCCTCACCTTCTCCTCCCCATTCATTCCATGCACATCTCCACCCTCACCTTCTCCTCCCCATTCATTCCCATGCACACCTCCACCCTCACCTTCTCCTCCCCATTCATTCCATGCACACCTCCACCTCACCACTCCTCCCCATTCCTGCACACCTCCACCCACCTTCTCCCCATTCATTCCATGCACACCTCACCTTCTCCTCCCCATTCATTCATCCCCATTCATTCCATGCACACCTCCACCCTCACCTTCTCCTCCCCATTCACTCCATCCCATTCATTCCATGCACTCCACCTCACCTTCTCCTCCCCATTCATTCCATGCACACCTCCACCTCACCTTCTCCTCCCCATTCATTCCATGCACACCTCCACCCTCACCTTCTCCTCCCCATTCATTCCATGCACACCTCCACCCTCACCTTCTCCTCCCCATTCATTCCATGCACACCTCCACCCTCACCTTCTCCTCCCCATTCATTCCATGCACACCTCCACCCATTCATTCCATGCACCTTCTCCTCCCCATTCATTCCATGCACACCTCCACCTCACCTTCTCCTCCCCCTCACCTTCACCTCTCCTCCCCATTCATTCCATGCACACCTCCACCCTCACCTTCTCCTCCCCATTCATTCCATGCACACCTCCACCCTCACCTTCTCCTCCCCATTCATTCCATGCACACCTCCACCCTCACCTTCTCCTCCCCATTCATTCCATGCACACCTCCACCCTCACCTTCTCCTCCCCATTCATTTCCATCCCCATTCATTCCATGCCACCCTCACCTTCTCCTCCCCATTCATTCCATGCACACCTCCACCCTCACCTTCTCCTCCCCATTCATTCCATGCACACCTCCACCCTCACCTCTCTCATTCCCCATTCATTCCTCCCCATTCACCATCCACCTCCCCCTCACCTTCTCCTCCCCATTCATTCCATGCACACCTCCACCCTCACCTTCTCCTCCCCATTCATTCCATGCACACCTCCACCCTCACCTTCTCCTCCCCATTCCCATTCATTCCTCCCCATTCATTCCATGCACACCTCCACCCTCACCTTCTCCTCCCCATTCATTCCATGCACACCTCCACCCTCACCATTCATTTTCCTCCCCATTCATTCCATGCACACCTCCACCCTCACCTTCTCCTCCCCATTCATTCCATGCACACCTCCACCCTCACCTTCTCCTCCCCATTCATTCCATGCACACCTCCACCTCACCTTCTCCTCCCCATTCTCCTCCCCATTCATTCCTCCCCATTCATTCTGCACACCTCCGCTCACCTTCTCCTCCCCATTCATTCCATGCACATCTCCATGCTCACCTTCTCCTCCCCATTCATTCCATGCACATCTCCACCCTCACCTTCTCCTCCCCATTCATTCCCATGCACACCTCCACCCTCACCTTCTCCTCCCCATTCATTCCAAGCACACCTCCACCCTCACCTTCTCCTCCCCATTCATTCCATGCACACCTCCACCCTCACCTTCTCCTCCCCATTCATTCCATGCACACCTCCACCCTCACCTTCTCCTCCCCATTCATTCCATGCACACCTCCACCCTCACCTTCTCATCCCCATTCATTCCATGCACACCTCCACCCTCACCTTCTCCTCCCCATTCATTCAATGCTCACCTCCACCCTCACCTTTTCCTCCCCATTCTTTCCATGAATACCTCCACCCTCACCTTCTCCTCCCCATTCATTCCCATGCACACCTCCATACTCACCTTCTCCTCCCCATTCATTCCATACACACCTCCACCCTCACCTTCTCCTCCCCATTCATTCCATACACACCTCCACCCTCACCTTCTCCTCCCCATTCATTCCATGCACACCTCCATCCTTACCTTTTTTCTCCCTATTCATTCCCATGCACACAAACTGAAGAACCACTTGGAGCCAGGGGAATACCCCTTAACTGGATCTACTGTGGGGTATTTTTCAAATAGAAATGTCTGGAGTCCACCTTCAACTGTACTGAGTCAAAGTAGAAGAGATTTGGGGATGGTTCTGATGTGCTTTTCTGTTTCAGAAGTCTTTGAATCAGTGGTTCTTGGACATATATTTGGAGGTTTTTGCATGTGTATGTGTGCCTGTGTGTTCACATGTATGTATGTTCACATGAGTATCAGTGAGTGTGTATATGTTTGTGCATGCATGTGGAGGCTAGAAATTGACATAGACTTTCTGCCTTGGTTACTCTCTACGTGGTCACTTTCTACTTTATTTACTCAGGCATTGTCTCTCCCTGAGCCTGGAGCTTACTAGTTTGGGTAGTCTAGCTAGCCAGCTTGCCCCAGGAACCCCGTCTCCACCTCCCAAGTGCTAGGATTATAGGCAGGCCACCATGCCCATTGGCTTTTATGTGAATGTTGGGGGTCCCAATTTATGTCTTCACACTTACATGACAAGTGCTTAAACCACTGAGCTATATCTCCCCAGGTCTCTCATGAGCCCAGGCTCTGCCCCTTTTCTTAAAATTTATTTTAATTTTACATTCATGTAGGTGCCTTCGGTAGCCTCCTCTCTGTTCTCCCCCCTCCAAAGGGACCCTCCTCATTGGGGAATGTGGGTAGTGCATTATGGGGATAGCCAACAGTTAAGGGGAAGAGGCGATGTCTCTTTTATCAACCTCCATTAGACTCCTTCAGCGTTTAGATGTCTTACTTCATGAGTTGGAAGAACGTGACATGGGAGCCTTCTTAAGCAAACACTAATCTGATTGTATCTACACTCACAAGTTAAAAAAGAGACCGGAATGGATTTGGCTTGGACTTAACTTTCAACTCAGGATCTATTAACCCAATTCCTTCTCAGTGAGTGACCTTGAGCATGTACTGCTGGGTAGGCTATATTTATTTCATCTGTTTATTTAAACCATCTTTGCTGAAAAAGTAAGCTCATCATCTGCCTGGGACCTTCTTGTTATGATGGTGGGTGGTACAGCCATATGTGTGTGTGTATGTGTGTGTTATACAAATGCCTCTTGTACACAGAGCTCTGGATTGGAGGTGGGCCAAAGGCAGATACTAACAAGACATTTGATTAAGATCAAGCCCTGCCCACTCATTTGAAGTGTGTGTTAACAAAGAGTCAAGGAAAGGGGTCCAAGTGTCAGTTCTCCAAGAACATGTGGGGGGCAGCCCCTGTCTGTGTGTGTGCTGGCCTGGAGGCAACAACGCTCACATTTCCAACGGCTGGAGACCAGATGAGGCTACACCCAGGAGTGCGGCTGCTGCTGCCATTGCTGCTTCTACAGGAATGGGTTCTGGAGGGGAAATTTCAGATGACATCTAGAGGCCAGAGAAATTCTGCTATGGGAAGTCAAAGGCATGCCCAGACAGTGTGGCTTTGAGGCAGACACCCCACTGCTTCCCCGTACACTCTTACAGGGCTTCCTAGAAGACCAAGATGAAGAAAAATAATGAAAACAGGCAGAATGAGATTATTCAGGAGATCTTCCAAACAAGACAGAGTTACCTGTGTCTGGCATCTGATGGACATTCCTGCCTCCAACAAACGCTTGGGTCTCCCAAAGTTGGGTCTTATATTCATCCTCCTGAGCCCAGGATGCTCTGCATGTAAATAGCTGGCAAGGATGTAGGGGAAGTGCTGGTACCTAGAATATGTGTGAGCTGCTAAATACCCTCCAAGACCATCTTTGGCATGCTGGGAAGGGCTTCTTCATGAGAAAAGTGGGTCACAAGCAAGAGAGAAGCACTGGGGCCAAAGTGGTTCAGTGCCTGGGGGAGGGGTGATGTTTTAACACTGTGGTACTTTGAATGTGTGTCCCCCAATAGTCTCAGGTGTTTTATTAAAGCTTGTAGCTTGGATTTCCAGCTGCCTTGCTGGAGGTGTCACTGGGAGTGGATCCTGAGGTTCAGACCTAAGGTGTGTTATGGGAGCAGTTCTGATTCCAGCCTAAAGGTATGCAGGTCTGAACTCTGTCTGTTTGCTGTCTGTGCATGCTTGTTTGTGGTGCTGGCTAGTGGTAGTATTCCTCTCTGCTTAGATCTGTAACAGGGGGCCGGCCTCTTCCACCATTATAGAACTTCTCCTGGATCTGTAAGCTGAAACAAACCCTTCCTCCTATAAACTGTGACTGGTTTGGATGTTCATCCCAGCAACATGGAGCTGACTACAACAAAGACCAAAAGGGGAGATGTAGGAATATGAGAAATAACCTTCAGAAGTTTCCATCAGGCTGCACCAAAGACATTATCACTATATCGAGATGGCATTGAGGATGATGCATGACATGACCACTGCTTCAGAGCATTTCTTTTGGGCCACCCCATAAATATTTTATGTATGTTTATTCCATTTATTCTTAAAATAGTCATGGGGGCTAGGGAGATGGCTCAGAAATTAAAGGTGCTTGCTTGCATAGCCTGTGGACCCCAGTTTGATCTTCCCCAGCACCCACGTAAAGCCAGGCAGGAAGTGGTATACACATCTGTGGTCCTGATATGCCTACAATAATGGGAGGTAGAGAGACCAGAGTCTGAAACTGGCGAGTCTGCTAGAATGACGTTCATTTGTAGCAGCAAGAGACCCTTTCTCAGAGAAGGTGGGAGAAGAGCCAGATACCTTGAGGTTATCGTTGGACCTTCACACTTGTCCATGCCCATATACACAACACACAACACACACACAATGAATAAATCATTTTAAAATCAATCAACAAATAAATTAATTAATCATGATATTACCTCTACTTTACTGATGAGGAGACTGAGGCACACAGAGGTTACATGACTTGCTAAAGACTAAACAAGTAAGAATTAGCTCTCAAAACAGCTTGGTACTAGCCCTCATGGTGTTTACTGCCATTCAATCTGTATGATGGACAGTCTAACACTTAAAAATATATATATATTTATTGATTTGTAAGCAGAGAAAGAGAAATAGACTGAAAGAAAGACAAAGAGAGAATTGGTGTGCCAAGCATGATGTCACTGCAAATGAACTCCACATGCATACACCACTTTGTGAATCTGGCTATATGTGGGCACTGGGGTATTGAACCAGGGCCATCAGGCTTTGCAAGCAAGTGCTTTTAACTACTGAGCAATCTTTTCATCAACAGTCTAACACTTCTTTAATTATTTATTTGTTTATTTTTCAAGCAGAGAGAGACATAGAGAAGAGAGAGAAAGAAAAAAAATGGGTGTGCCAGGGACTCTAGCCACTACAAATGAACTCCAAGTGTCATTTGTGCATCTGTCTTTACATGAGTACTGCGGAATCAAGCCTGGGTAGTTAGGGTTTGTAGGCAAGTACCTTAACCACTGAGTCATCTCTCCAGCCCCAGTCTAATATGTTAAATTTTTATTTATTTATTTGCAAGCAGAGAGGGAGAGAAAGAAAGAGTATGGGCATGCCAGAGCATCTTTGTGCATCTGGCTTTATGAGGGTACTAGAAAATCAAATCCAGGCCAGCAAGCTTTGCAAACAAGCAGCTATAAATGAGCCATCTCCCCAGCCCCACAGTCTAACATTTTTTTTCCAGTTCTGTTCTTTTATGGTGGGCAGGGAAGAAAAATAGAAATAAAGGACTGAGGGCTGGAGAGATGGTTTAACAGTTAAGGTGCTTGCCTAAGAAGCCTAGGGACCCAGGTTCAATCCTCCAGATCCCATGTAAGCCAGATGCACATGATGGTGTATGCCTCTGGAGTTCGTCTGCAGTGGCTTGAGGCCCTGGTGTGCCCATTCTCTCTCTCTCTCCTTGCTCTCTCTCTCTCTCTCTATCTCTCTCTCTCCCTCCCTCCTTCTGTCTCTTCCTTTCTCTGTCTCTAATAAATGAATAAGTAAATTAAACATAGAACAGGAAATAAAGGACTGAGATGATGGTTCAGTGGATAAGAACACTTGCTGCATAAGCACAGGGGCCTGAAATTGATGCCAGCACCTACATAAAAAGCTAGACGTGACCACATACACCGTAACCCCAAAGCTGAAGGAGAGGGAAGAGGCAGGAGCAACACTAGGGCTCACTCACTGGCCAGTCAGTCTTACTGAAAAATGATGAACTTCAGGTTTAGTGAGACACTCTGTTTCAGGGAAATAAGACAGAAGAGCAATAAAGGAACATACCAGATGTCTTCATCTGGCCTCCACACACATGCACACATACAAATACTCCATATGCCTACTCTCACTCTCTCTCTGAAAAAAAAAGAGGGACTGGAGAGATGGCTTAATGGTTAAAGATGCGTACTTACAAAGCCTGCCAGCCAGGATTTTAATCCCCTACTACCCGTGTAAAGCCAGTTACAAAAGTGGTATAAACATCTGGTATCTGTTTGTAGTGAAAAGATCCTCGGGCACCCATATACACACACATGCAAATTTATACATATAGATGAAATAGAGAAAGAGAGGAAGAGAGAGAGAGGGGAAGGATTAGAATGGTTGGGAGAAAAACATGGGAAGGATCTGAAGCCAGAAGAAAATGCATGAAAGAATTTGTGAGAAAGAGCTTCATGTGGGAATAGTGGAGGGAATCTTGCAGACTTGTATTCCTGTGTTTGTATCACCACACCTGGTGAAAGAATATGTGAACTCTGGTCAGCCTGGGGCCCACACCTCATAGGTGGAAACAAGGTAAAGCCCTATAGGCCTCTGTGCTGGGAGACATCACAGCAGACCCTTGAGATAGAGTTTCCACACAGGAGACTTATCAGGACCAGCACAATGGGTCCGACCCTCCTCTCCACACAGGAGCCAGTGGCATCTGAGCCTCATTAGACATCATTAAAGAGCAGGCAAGTGTTTTTCTCAAGTCCATTTTGTAATGTTGACTAATGACCCTGTGAAGATTGTCCCCCTGTTTTTTTATTTTCAATAGATTTTAGTGTGTGTATGTGTGTGTTTTGGACATGTGTATGATTATAGAGGTACATACACATGTGTGTCTGCTTGTGGAGACCAGAGTTTAATATTGGGTATCTTCGTCAATTGCTCTCCACATTATTTTTTATTTTTTGAGCCAGGGACTTTCACTGAACCTAGAGCTCACTGATTTGGGCTCCAGGGATTCTCCTGTCTCTACCCCCACCCCAGTACTGGGATAAAGGCATACATTACCACACTGGGCTTTTATTTTAAATTTTTTATTTTTTTAATTTAATTGAGAGAGAGAAAGAGGCAGAGAGAGAGAGAGAGAATGGGTGTTTCAGGGCCTCTAGCCACTGCAAATGGAGTTCTCCAGACACATACACCACCATGTGCCTCTGGCTTATGTGGGTCCTGGGGAATCAAACATGGGTTCTTAGGTATCACAGGCAAGCACCTTAACTGCTAAGCCATCTCTCCAGCCTTGCTTTTTTTTTTTTTTTTTTAATTAATATGGGTGTTGAAGATCCAAACTCAGGTCTGTCCTCATACTTCTACAGTAAGCATGTGACCCACTGAGGAATCTACCTGACCCTAGTGGTTAATAGACTTCTTTTTACAGAGCATCTATTTAAACATGATTTAGAAGTGTTCCCTGGCCCATACTGTGTGAAATCACACCTTCATCTTGGGGTGATAACAAATATAAGGAAGTTTACACTACTTTTCTACGACAAGATTATTTCACATCAAATTAGACCACAATGGAGGAAAGACCCCTTGAAGCGTATTATGAAGCCTTGTGCAAGCTGAAAGAGGAGGTGAATGTCCTCTACTACAGAGGCATTTAGCCCCACCTCAGAGCACAACACTTGTGAGCAGAGTAGGGACTGAGCATTGACTCTAGTTTATTCCTTTAGCCAGGTGTCTTTGAACAGTGAACAACATAAACAACCTTACAGGAAAATAGACCTAATAAATGAAATACAGTAAAATTTCAATAAGCTTATTCTCACTAGTTGAAAAGAAAATAATAGGACTATAGGCTGGGCGTGGTGGCGCACGCCTTTAATCCCAGCACTTGGGAGGCAGAGGTAGGAGGATCGCCGTGAGTTCGAGGCCAGCATGAGACGACATAGTGAATTCCAGGTCAGCCTGGGCCACAGTGAGACCCTACCTCAAAAAACCAAAAAAAAAAAAAGAAAGAAAGAAAGAAAGAAAGAAAGAAAGAGGAAAAAAGAAAATAATAGGGCTATAATCATCAGAGAACATTTCACATTTAAACACTCCAATCCGTTCTTATATTGTTTGTTTTACTGTTAGGTCTGTCTGTGTTTCTGTCATAAGGCCAAAGTCCATTCTCTCTTGCTGACTCAAAGACCTCACCTTTACTTGGCACCTTCTTTATATATCAGTCTCCTCGTTCCAGTGATTCATGCCAAGTAACATGCAAATGTTGAGACATCCCTCAGCTCAGACTCACTTTGATCTCATAGCTTCCACCTGTTGCACCAGTTTGCTCCTGTCTCCTCCATGAAGCTGTGTGCACCATCTCTCCCTCCTTCCTCCAACCTGAATGCAACTCCTCAGGAGGACACAGGCCTGACGGAGCCCCTCACTTGTAACACGGCAACACCCACCACTTCCTGTATTATTCTTGACTTCGAAGCTTTGGTCACAATGGAAATAGAAAGCATCTCATTTAGTCATCCTGATACATGAGTATCAGGAAGAACACACTGCAGTTGGGAAGATGGCTTAGAGGGTAAAGTACTTGCTGCACAAACATGAGTACCTGAGTTCAGATCTCTGGCACCCATGTTAAAGCCTGACGCCACAGTGCTGGCATCTGTATTCCTAGCATGTCTAGGACCAGAAGGGTGGTAGAGATAGGAAAATTGCCTCCAAAACAAGGCCAGTTACCTTGTTCAACACAGGAGTAAACAATGAGAGATTCTGCCTCAAACAAGGCTGAAGAAAATGACCAACACATTCAAGATGGTCATATGACTTCTACATGCCCACATTCACATACATACATGCACATACATCATACACACAAAAGAAGAAGTATACATTTTCTGCAGCAGGTAGATTCTAGGAATATATCCATCCTGTTCTTCCTCTGTATCTGTGTCCATCATCACCCATCCTTCAGTGTCTTTAATGTTTTTTCAGTAATTTGAAAGCAAAGGAGTCCCTTAGGTCAGAACTCACAAACTCAAACACGCCAATACAAAACCCAGGAAACCAGCATAAATGAAGGTGACGTAGTAAGAGTGAGAAGTGAGTAAGGACTGGGCATATAGCTCTGTCAGTACAGTGCCTGCCTGGCAAGCATGAGGAGCTGAGTCCCATCCTAGTACACACATAAAAATGCCATCCATGGTGGCATATGCCTATAACCCCAACTCTGGGGTAGAAGAGGAGGGTAGATCCCTGGGGCTTGCTAGCCAACATGTTTAGACTAATTGGTGAGTTCTGGGACAATAAAAGACCCTGTCTCATTCACAAAAGGTGGATGAGGGCTGGGGAGATGGGTCAGTGGATAAAGTGTTTGCCACACAAGCCTGAGTACCTGAGTTTGGATCCCACCAAACCCACATAAAAGCCAAACACTAGCATCCCAGTTAGCCTAGATCCAGAAGGGAAGTGGAAACAGGAGAATCACCCAGAAACTCATGGGCCAGCTGGTGGAGAATGCAGCAGTGAACAATGAAATGAGAGACTGCGCCTCAAACAAGGTGGAAGGCAAGAATCAGCGCCCAAAGTTGTCCTCTGGCCTCCACACATGTGCTCACACATGAATGGGCACCTATATATACACATATACGCCATGTACACATATATCCCTCCCTCCCCCACAAAGGTGAACGGTGCTTGGTTAAGGTTGTTCTCTGGCCTCCACATGTGTGCACACATGCATACACACATACCTGTACACGCAGAGAGAGAGAGAGAGAAGTAGGTAAGAGAGGACTGGAGAGACTGCTCAGTGGTTAAAGGAACTTGCTTGCAAAGCCTGATGGCCCAGGTTCAATGCCTCAGTACTCACGTAAAGCCAGATGCACAAAGTGGCACATACATTTGGAGTTTGTTTGCAGTGGCGGGAAGCCATGGCACACCCATATTCATTTCTTCTCTCTTTTTATTTCTCTCTCTCTCTCACTCTCTCTCCTCTGTCTCTGTGTCACACTCAAATAAATAAACAAAAATAATTTAATTTTTAATGTAATTTAATTTTAAAAAGAAAGAAATTGGTAAGAGATAAGAAGCATGTCAGGGTCTTAGTGCTGGGAGTGCAGTGAGGAGTTAAGAATTGTCAAAATTGCAAGCGGCAAAACTTATCCTGTTTAAAGAAGCCACCACTTTAGGCCAATGACTGCTTCCCTGGAATATACAGTTAATGTTGCTCCAAACTCTGACTTTTCAATAGAAATTTAAAATGTGGCTTTTTATATGAAGTTTCAAAGTATTTAAATGCTCACTACCAACTCCCATTTTCTTTAGAATACTGTGTGGCCTGTCTATGGGCCCTGGAGTTGGTCTGCAGGTCTGAAGTTTACTAGCTTGGCACCATGTTTTTCCTGAATTCAACTTCCCTTTGAAATGTTCTCCCAAGTCCCCCATGATTTTATTATTTCCTCCTCATTCTCTCAAACTCTTTTCTTGGTTCTTGAAAATTGGAACCAGGAGATGGATGGACAGCGCACAATGTTTTTCCCACGCACTGAACGTAGAGCTTCATTGCTGATTCATATTATAATTGTGAGTCAAGCTTTGTTTTTCTCCATCTTCTTTCTTTAGCTTGCTTCTGTTCTAAATCAGAGCACAAAGAATAAAGTCCCAGGGTCACCCACCAGATGACAGAACCACCCAGTGGAAATCACACATGGTTAATAAACTAAAAAGCCTCAAGCATAAGTCTGACCAGAAAATAAAGAGGCAAATGAGACAAGCACTGGGCCCAAAGGAACCAAAGGTCTAGAGTTCTCTCCTCACTTATCATGGGCATGACCATGAAAATTCACTCCATGGCTGTTGCTTCTAAGAGTGATGTCTATTGAACCCTGGGGACTGTGTGCTTTTGGTCAACCCCAAGGCCATTCTCACATGCATCCGTTTTGATTCAGGGACTTGCCAGTATCTCTCAACACAAGTTAATTCTCTTGCCTGGATGTGGCTACAAGAACTTCCTTCTTTTAGTGAAGATGTTTAGGCTGCCTAAACTAGTAGACCCCTGAGGAAGAATACATGCTACCATGGCCTTGTATTGAGTCCATTTCAAACTTTCTTAAGGTATGTGCTGTGAACCTTTCACCAGGAGATGAGTGGGGATATTTGTAGAACAGAAGGGTGAAGATATTGCAATGTGCTGTGCTCATCAACAGCCTTCACATTTCCCAGAAACTTTTGCGGTAATCCAAGTATGTTTGCCAGATTTCTTTAGCTATAATCAAATATCAGAGAAACAGCTTCAAAGAGGAAAAGGTCACCATTTCAAAAGTGTTTTCTGCAGTCCTGGGCCTGTGATAAGGCAGAATGTCATGTAGGATGACATGTGGGCTTCATGAAAGCCAGGACAGTCAGGAGAGGAAGGGAGGAAGAGGGGAAGGGAAGGAAGGAGTTCCTCCATAGGCTCACCTCCTAAAATTCCATCACCTCCCAACAGTCCATTAAGTTATAAGTCCTTATGATTTTATAAGGTCAGAGCCCTCTTCTCTGATCATTACTCCATTGGGGACCAAGCCTTCACCACACAAACCTTTGGGCTGCATTTAAGACCTAAACCATAACACCAAGGGAGTAGTGCTTCTGCTTGAAGTGGTTCTATTCCCAGTGCTTCTTTCACCCTCTTAGTCCACATGGTTCCGATGGCAAAGGCATTCAGTCATCCCCAAGTCACTGGAGGACAGCAGCTATGACAGCCACCCAGCTCTCTGCAGACTTTGAAAGAAAGAGAGACAAAATCCCACCCCATAGGAAAAAAGATCAAAGCTAAGTGTCGTGCCCAGGCCCAGAGACAATGTCCACCAATTTTCTATAATTTCGTGACTCAGAATTCTGGCTCTTGAGGACCCATCTGGAATGCGCTCCTTCTCTTGAAGAATGTGCCTCGTTCTCAGAGTTTCCTTTCGCTGCTGGCAGTTCAGCAGGCAAGCTCTGTTAACTGAGGAACTGCAACGCACCTCAAAGTTGCCTAGGAGCTTAGGTAGTAAAAAGTTGTCTCAAAAGAAACATGCCTTTTGGAAGAAAAGAACAAAGGAAGACAAATGTCTGATTAGAAAAAAGCTGCTGCAGGGAAGGAAGACAGAGAGAGGAGCTGTGACTGTCCCTCGGGCTTGGCTCGGTCAACTTGGTAGGACTGAATTATGGCTGCAGCTTCCGTTTCAAAGATGCTCCAGCTTGATGAGCTTCAGACTTCCACTGTGGGCCTGGAGCCCTTGATCAGCCAGATGGGAACAAAACCCCTTCAGGTGCTTTCCAAAATACAGTAAGAGGTACAGACAGAGCTGGCTTCTATCCAAAAAGGTACTTATTTTTGTTGAAAGGAGAAAATGAAGAAAAGGAGGGAGGAAGGGAAGAAGGGGTGGAAGGAGGGAGGGGCTGGGGAGATGGCTAAGTCAGTGAAGTTCTTGTCATGCAGCCATGAAGCCCCGAGTCCAGATTCCTAATACACATGTAAAAAGCCGAATGTAGCAGCACACATTTATAATCTTAGTTCTGGGGAAGTGGGGACAAGAGGACAAGAGGGGCTTCCTGGCCAACTAGTCTAGTCAAATTGGTACCTGGCTCCAGGTTCAGTGAAAGATTCTGTCTAAAAGAAGGGGGAAAAGGTGGACAGCAATTGTGGAAGACACCAAACACTAACCACTGGTATTCACAGGTTCATGCACAGCCTCCCATTCATGTGCACACACTCATGAACACATATGCACACATTAAAAATGAAAGGTAAGTGCTGGAGGGATGGCTTAGTGGTTAAGGCATTTGCCTGCAAAGCCAAAGGACTCAGGTTCAATTCCCCAGAACCCACGTTAGCCAGCTGCACAAGGGGGCACATGTGTCTGGAGTTCATTTGCAGTGGCTGGAGACCTTGGCACACCCTTTCTCCCTCCCTCTCTCTCTCTCTCTAATAAATAAATAAGAATAAAATATTTTTTAAAAGAAAGGTAATATGGGGTAAGCTTAATGGTACTGTGTGCTTAGCATGCTAGAGGCTTTTGTTTCAATACCCAGCACCAAAAGAAAAAGAAGAGGATGAAAAGGAGGAAGAGGAAGAAGAGAGAGGGAGGAGGAGGAGGACAGGAGAAAGAAGCTATACAGATCCTTCCTCACTCAATACAAATGCAGAAAGATTTATGAGGCCCATCTTGGATCCCAGTATTCCAGGATTTGGAAAGAGCACATTAGGCAATTCTGAGTTCCCTTCTCACTCAGTCAGTACTTGTGGATTAACTTCTTATCCTCAGTATGATGTTAGACACCCTGTGGTTTGACCTCTTGGTTTACCAATTCAGGTAGGTAAGCAGAACTTTTATTTTCTGTGCACAAGGCTGGTAGGAAACATTAACTTCAGTGTTTCACCAGCTGCTGCAGCCCCTGGCTCAGATGAACAGGATCAGGGTGTCTCTTATAAGGCAACATGGCTTGGGTTGGGACACTATGGCATGTGTCATGTAGCCTGACTCCTCGAGCTGCTCTAGTCAATGATTCAAAGGGAGAACCCAGTTGGCCCCAGTTTGGTAACCTGCCCATCACTCAGCCAGGGAGAGTGGGGCACCATGATTGACAGTCTAGCACAGGGGTGAGCTAATTCCCTGGAATGCACAGTACAGAGATGAGGTAATTTCCTGGAAAGGAAATGGGGTGCTATTAGCAGGAATGGGGAGCAGCAAAATCAACAACTGCTCACTCCATCTCCTCCCTAAGTCCATGTATTTGATTTTAACCCAAGACTTCTGGAGACAGATGCCTTCATTCAAAGGACTGACATCTATTCTGTCCTCTCAGTCAGGTCACCCAGAGGGAGCACCATCCCATGACACAGCTGGACACTGGAAACTTACAACGTGACTGAACCTACATTTCCTCCTGTGGGATTGTTTCTTTCCAACTTCAGAAATAAGGAAAGAGAATATGGAAAACCCATCCAAGATACCTTCATCATCTCAGCAGAAAGCCTTCCAGGCACCAAGGAATTCTGTCCTAACTTTAGTCTTCTGACTTGAGTGTCTTTCTCCTGCCGACAGGAGAATTCCTGAGGTATCCGGGGAGCTCCTTGCTACCACTGGAATCATTTTTCAAAGTGCACATCCTCCAAGTCTGGGGTATGTGGCAGGACAGGAGGCCTTTAGACAGATAGTTCCTGCCAGAGCTGAAGAGTGAGGAAGTTAGACAGGGGTGGGAAAAGAGGAAGGGACTGAAGGAGCTGAATTTCAAAAGTAAAAATATTTTCCTGAAAATACACCGTCTGTGTGCAGTAGGTGTGATTATAACTGACTTTCTGTCTTGAATTGGAGCTGGGAATGGATTTTTTTTACAGGAAAAAGGAAATGCATGGGGTGGAGCTGCCAGCAGCAAAGGAAGTTCCCAGGCGACTTGTCAGGGTACAATTTATAGACCCAAGTCTCAGAAGGGCTGTAGCAGGCTGGGGAAAGGGTGTGATTTGTTGATGTGGAGCCTGGCACCTGGCCTGAGTCCATGCTGACTTTGCTGTGTGCATGGGTGTTGCCAAGACACGCGGCCACATTGGCCCTATCAGGGTGGTTGAAATGAAAAGCACAGAAAGCAAACGCGCTTATCCAGAGAGGGAACTAGAACCAGAATCCCAATCAGGAGGAAAAGGAGTAACTGTGAGGAAGAGGAGCCAGAGGGTGAGGGGCCTCTCAGAGACCCTACTTACAGTACAGTGAACTTGACCTTCCATCGCGGAACCCATAGATGCTTTCAAGAAGGTCCATCAGCAGAAGAGGAGAGTCCATCTCAGCTGCCAAGTTGTGTCCCTTGAGAAATGGACTTTAAGGGACAGAACCAAGTCCTTTGTCTCCCATTGCCATCGCCGAGGCTCCTCCCCACCCACCCACAGCAACCGAGACCGGGAACAGTCTTTGCCTTCAGTGAGAGCCAATTAGGCATTAAGGCATGACAGTCAACACGACGTCCTGGGGACGAGGACCGCAGCAGTGTTTACAGAGCGCAGCGGCCGCTGCCAGAGCTAACAACCCACACGCATGGTCCATCTGGGCAAGCTGGAAAAAGTCAACTCGTTTCCTCTGGAGCTCGGCTGCAAACATGCCACACAGCCACATGGCTTCCCCCCTCACAGAGCCTTCCAGAAAGCCCACACATCTGTACACACAAGTTAAGACAAATACACACACAGCACAGAGAGTCCACACCAAAGGCAGGAGGTGGCTAGCGCCTCTGAAGCGCTTCTGTGGGTGGACCAGATCCACCCCAGAGCGGCTCCAACTGTGGTGTTTTCAAAGAAGTAGGAGAACTTCAGGGCATTGTACCTGCTTTGTGGGCCCACGTCCCACACAAACACAGGTTGGAGGACTGTGGCACAGCTTTTCTACTCCCAATGACATCTTCAAACTTCTGAACTCAGCTCAGAGGCTGAGAAGGCCTGAGTTTCTCTTCAAGTTCACTGGAAAGCTTTCCATCCAAGACCTTGTCCTCACTCCCTAATGTTACCGAAGATGTCTCTTCCCACTTTTATTTATATGCTTGTATTGTATTTATTTTATTTTATTTTATTTTATTTTTATTTATTTATTTATTTATTATTTTTTTTTTTGTTGTTGTTTTGCAAGGTAGGGTCTCACTCTGGCCCAGGCTGACCTGGAATTAACTATGTATTCTCAGGGTGGCCTCGAACTCTCGGCGATCCTCCTACCTCTGCCTCCCGAGTGCTGGGATTAAAGGCGTGCGCCACCACGCCCGGCTTTTTATTTTATTTTGAAACAGAATTTCATATATTCCAGGCTGGCCTGGAAATCTCATTGTCATTGAGGATGACCTGGAATTTCTGATCCTCCTGCCTCCACCTCTTAAGTGTTGAGATTACAGGTATATACCACCATGTTCCATTTTATGTGGTGCTGGAGATACAACCCAAGGGCTTCATGCATGCTAATTAAAAACTGTACTGACTGAACTATATTTCCAGCCCAAGGGTCTCACCATATATTCCAGGCTGGCGTTAAACTTGCTATGTAGCCCAGGCTGGCCTTAGACATTCCATCCTCTTGCTTCAGCTTGAGAACTGGGATTACTGGAATGTACCACCACACTGGGATAATTCTGTTCTTTGTGAATTTAGTCCTGCTCGTTTTCCAACTCCGATCTCATAGTATTACTTCCACAGATCACAGAGATAGAAAATGTCAGCCTGAATTCTAGAAAACTGGAAGCAAATCAGTTGTCCTGTCCTCTTGGCACATTGTGGCTCTAATACTGCAGTTGGGGCAAGGGAGGGGACCAGAGTTAGAAGCCAAGCTCGTTCAGGGTACAGCTTAGTCATGACAGAGGTGCCATGCTTTGGCCAACAGGAAGAGAAAGTGGAGAGTAACGCACAGAGAATGTGCCAGTAGTCAGCAAAGGGCCAGGCCATCTTAAAGCTGATTTTAATCCACTACTTGGCTCCCTCTCTCTCTCTCTTTCTCTCTCTCTTTCTCTCCTCACAAAATTAGTTGCTACATTTATGAGGTTCAAGGTTATGGCAATGGATGGGCGAGTAAGCATGCCAGCAGCTAGCCTTGGCCCTAAAATATCAGCTTTCCCAGAAGAGAAGATGGTAACTAGCAAGGGCCCCTCCACCTTGAAGACACCTTTCTACATCACCTCTTCTCCAAAGTTCCACCCACCCAGCAAACCCCATCACCTTCTTCAAGCCCCAAGAACAACAGCCTCTTCTAATATTTTTGGTTTGTGATTTGAAAATTCACATACTCCCTTGCACAGTTTTAGGATGGATGATATTTAAAAAAAATAAACTAAGAAAGGACAGCATAGGCTAGGGAGATGGCTCAGTGAATAATGTGCTTGCTGCTCAAGCTGGAGTACCTCAGTCCAATCCTCAGACCCCACATAAAAAGCTGGAAGCCATGGCGGGTTTCTGTAATCCCAGCACCACGAAGGTGAGATGTCAGGCAGAGACAGGAGACTCTCCGGGAAGGTGGACAAGCTTTGCAAAAAGATCAACAGCAGAGCCAGAATCTCAATGAGAAACCCTGCTTCAAGGGAGAGAAAACACTGAAGACAAACAAGTTGTCCTCTGACCTCACACGTGCTGTCTGCTACATACATGCCTGCATTCACACACATGAATACATACACATATATAAATAAATCAAATCTCTTTTAAAAATTAAAACATGAGGCCCAGCGTGGTGGCGCATGCCTTTAATCCCAGCACTCGGGAGGCAGAGGTAGGAGGATCACCATGAGTTCAAGGCCACCCTGGTCAGCCTGGGCTACAGTGAGACCCTACCTTGAGAAAAAATTAAAACAGGGCTAGAGAGATGGCTTAGTGGTTAAGGGACTTACCTGCAAAGCCAAAGGACCCAGGTTCGATGCCCCAGGATCCACGTAAGCCAGATGTACTAGATGGCACATGAGTCTAGAGTTCCTTTGCAGTGGTTAGAGCCCCTGGCACATGCATGGACACTCATTTCTCTCTTTGCCTCTTTCTTTCTCAAATTAATAAATAAAATATTTTTAAAATAATAATAAATTAAAACAATTTGATTGTAAGTGTAGACAGTTGCTGAGGGTACTACCAGTACTAAAAATGCTAGGATTTTAAAATAAAACTCTTAGATCATTCTTTCAAACATTGCCCATGTAATTAGTGTCAAACCAATTTTATATCTCCATTATAATTTTTTTTTGAAACAAGGTCTCTTGTATCCCATGCTGCCTTTGGACTCCCTGTGTAGAAAAGGAATAACATGAATATTTTTAAATTTATCTTATTATTTGAGAAAGAGAGAGATAGAGAAAGAGAAAATGGGCACACCAGGGCCTTCAGCCACTACAAACAAACTCCAGACACATGTGTCACCTTGTGCATCTGGCTTATGTGGATCCTGGAGAATCAAACCTTGGTCCTTTCACTTTTCAGGCAAGGGCCTTAACCTCTAAACTAAGCCATTCCTCCAGCCCATATCATGAATTTTTAATCCTCCTGCCTCAGCCCTCCCTAACTGAGTGCTGGGATTGAGGGTGTGCATCACCACACCTGTTTATATGGAATGCTGAGGCTGGAATCCAGGGCTTCATGCATGCTAGGCAAACGCTCTACCACATTATACCCTCAACCCTACCATTATCACTTTTTAAAAATATTTTATTTATTTATTTGAGACTGAGAGAAAGAAGCAGAGAGAAAAAGAGAGGGAAATAGAAAGAGAATGGGCATGCCAGGGCCTTCAGCCACTGCAAAAGAACTCCAGATGCATGTGCTACCTTGTGTATCTGGCTTTATGTGGGTCCTGGGGAATCAAACCTAGGTCCTTTGGCTTTGAAGCAAGTGCCTTATCTGCTAAGCCATCTTTCCAGCCCGATTATCACTTTTTAAAATACTTTAGTTAATTTTGGTATTCCATTTCCTCTTTGCAGGATTAGTTCCAGTCCATTTACTCTCTGTACTTTTTTATAGCAACTGCCAGATGCTTTTCTATTTGAAAGATTCATAAATAATCACAAGAATTATCATTCTTTTCTGCTACAAAAATGTAAATATTAAATTTTGTTATATGTCTATAAATTTTGAGCAGCTTTTTTTAGATGAATTATAATTGCAACAACCATCAGAATGTTATTGATCAAAACAACATAAATATATTATACATTTTCATAAATAATTAAAAAGGTACTCCTTTTAATCAGCTGGCTTATCTATGGATGAAAATCATTCATTTTATCTTCTAAAAGAGAAAACTGTGAGAAACCTTGTTCTAAGAAAGAAAGAAAAAAAGAAAGAAAGAAAGAAAAGAAAGAACATTGAATGAAAAGAGTTTCATGGTGCCAAAAATTACATAACAATCTATTATCAAAAATTAGTAATGACCTACCAGCTGGCAACTTATTTTTGTCCTCCTTCAATTCTGTCTAAAGAATTGGAAACCATGAGACATGAAATGCTACGTGTTGGCCAATCATTAGTCATTCACTGTCTTGATTCTGGGAAAAATACCAAGAGACTTTCCCAAAACTTCTCAGATGACTGCGAGCCATACCTGCTGCTAGTTCACTGTCTAAACCAAAATGATCAGGGAAATTAAAAAATCAGTCATTTTAATACATCTTTGCCAGCACTTTTTTTCTCTTTTCAAATTGAGATAATTTATATACAATAAAACGTGTGCTTTTAAAATAGAGCTTATTGGGTTTTAGTATTCTCACAAAATTGTGCAACTATCACCATAAGTAATTCCAGAATATTTTCATCACTCTAGTAAGAAACGCTGTACCCATTAGCAGTTACTCCTCATCCCTGCTTCCAGCCAATATATTTTTTAATAAAATGATCTTATCTTATCTTATCACATGCTTCAAACATACTTTCTTCAGAAGTCTGGCCCTCATTCAGTTCACCAGGATGTCTGCCACAAGACCTACTTGGCAAGATCTTCCACATATCAAGTCCAGCAGCTGAACCAGATCTAGCTTCAGCTAAATTGACTTCAGTTTGGAATGGACATGTTAAAATATATTCCTCCTCAGCTACCTTATTTCTGAGTTTCAATTCCAAGAGGAGAGCTGGTCCAATGTATAGGCAAATAATTGGCAGGCCATCTTTGAGAAAGCAGTGGAAAAGCATGCCTGTGCCCTTTAGCAATGGACAAGACCTTCACTCTTCTTAGTGATGCCTTCTTTTTTCTTTGTATTTGGGGTGTGTGTGTGTACACATGTTCATGTGTATGAGTGTGGGCACACACACGCCATGGTGCATATGTGGAGGTTGGGGGCCAACAACAGGTGTCAGCCCCTGCCTTCCACTTTGTTTGAGGCAGGGTGTCTTGTTGCTCAACTCTACATTCACCAGGCCAGCTGGCTTGTGAGCATCCAGGTGCCTCTTCCGTCTTTACCTCCAGGTTTGAGCGCTACAGCGTCCAGTTTGACATGGGTTCTGGACATCTAAAGTCTAATACACGCTTGCGTGGCTACCTCTCTATCCACTCGAGCATCCCACCAGTCCAGTGATGCCTTCTTTATTTGGGGAAATTTTTCTTTAGGGGCATGCATTTTTTAGGGGAGGGAAGACATGAGGTTGAAGAGAGTCTCACCATTCAGAATGTTTCACTACAAAGTATCTGAACTCAGCAGGACAAAAGCACCCCTTTTATGGGCTGGAGAGATGGCTTAGCAGTTAAGGTGCTTGCTGGTAAAGCCAAAGGACCCAGGTTTGATTCCTTAGCACATACATATAGCCAGATGCACAAGGTGGCGTGTGTGTCTGGAGTTCATTTTCAGTGACTAGAGACCCTGGCATACCCATTCTCTCTCTTTTTTGCTCCCTCTCTCTCTCACTCCCCTTCTTTCTCTCAAATTAAATAAATAAATAAAATATTGAAAACAAAAAGCACAGGTTGGAGAGATGGCTTAGCACTTAATGTACTTGCTTGCAAAGGAACTAGGTTCAGTTCTCCAGATCCCAAGTAAGCCAGATACACATGGTAGCACATGTGTCTGGAGTTCATTTTCAGTGGTTAGAGGCCCTAGAGCACCCATTCTCTCCCTCCCCCTCTCTCCTTCTCTCTCTGCCTCTAATAAATGGAAATAAAATATTCAAAAATACTTCTTTTCTGAACCCTGAATTTCATCCTCAATAGAACTGCATGAAGCACAGGGAGGTGTAGCAAGTATCCTTGAGGCAGATCTTGCTCCTTGCTACCCACTGTGGGAGCCAGGCCTGCAGCTGTTGGGGTGGCCTTGGCTGCATGTCTTCTCTGCCCAGCAAGGGCCACTTGGTGGACAGTGCTTGTTCCTGCACTCCTCCTGGGCCAGCTCAGCCTTCAGAGGACTTCTGCTCAGTCCTGTTCCCTCCCTTTCCTGGTCAGGCATTGATCCCTCATCTGTACTTTGCAACTCTTACTTTCTCTTCAGAAGAAAACGGGCTGTTACAGAAAAACACTACTTTTTCTGCAGCTCTCCAGCATCTATCTACAAAAAGTTAACTATACCAAACTGCTAAAGCATCACTGTATTGCTCTAAATATTTTCACTGCACATAGCAATACCCCAATAAGAACACAAAAGAGACAAAAGGTACATTGACTTTTTTTGGCAAAGTGGAAGAAAATAGCAGACAGAAAGGGCTGAGGGAGGTGAGGGTCCTGCATCCCATGGCAGTCATATGCTAGGAGGGATCCAATATGGACCCTGGACATCAAAAATTCACTTCACTAAAACAAACTCAGTTCATATGCCCACAAGTGAAGCTATAAGAACATCTTAGGGCTAAGGATGTAGTTCATTTGGTAGAGTGCTTGCCGAGCATGCACAAAGCCTTGGGTTTGATCCCTAGAGTCACATAAAACCCAGTGTAGGGCTGGAGAGATGGCTTAGTGGTTAAGGCACATGCCTGTGAAGCCAAAGGACCCAAATTCGATTCTCCAGGTCCCATGTAAGCCAGATGCACATGGTGGCATATGCATCTGGAGTTCGTTTGCAATGGCTAGAGGCCCTGGCACACCCATTCTCTTTCTCTCCCCCACCCCTCTGTCTCTATAAATAAATAAAAATAAATCTTTAAAAAATACCAGCTACCTGAGCCCCATCGCTGGTCAGGTGCCACCCTTGCCATCCAGAGCCCGCGTGCCATCACATATCAGGTCCTCCCAGGCCTGCCTGAGCCCCATCGCCAGTCAGATACCGCCCTTGCTGGCCAGAGCCCCATTGCAGGTCAGGTCCCTCCCTAGCCGGCCAGAGCCCCATTGCTGGTCAGGTGCCTCCCTAGCCTTCCTGAGCCCCATTGCCAGTCAGGTGCTGCCACTCCCCCCCCCGCCCCATGGCAGATCAGGGATCCAGGGAAGTAGGCCAGTGTTCCTGCCCTCCCCTGAGCCCAGCTAGGGCAGTTGCAGTCCCATCCCCCTCCCACCTCTGATAGGGGACCCAGGCCAGCAGGCCAGTATCCCCCACCCCAGCCTATCAGAACTCCAGGCACCATCACCCTAACACTCACCACTGCCCTCCACACCACCCCAGGGCAGCAGGCTAGCATCTCACACCCTAGGCTTTCTGAACCATTGTGATAGGCAGGCCACAGCAAAAAAGGAATAGCATGAAAAACCAGACACAAGTAAATCCAGCTAGACTGTCTATTCCCACAATGGATGTCTTTAATCAAATCATAAAAGAGACAATAGGATCAGAACCCCAAAATGAAGAGAAAAGCTATGCAACCCTGGCCAAGCAAATAGCACAACATTCAGAAACTCAACAAAGAGCCAGTAATTGTATGAACATTATCCTTGCTAGATTAGACCTAATAGAAAAGAATCAGGAAAGGTTCCAAAGACAATTGAATGATCTGAAGGAGAAAAAAAAAAAAAAAAAGAGGTCCTCAATAACCAGCTAGCTAAGTTCAATAAAGACATAAAAAAAAAAAAAATGCAAGGATGAACTCCAAGAAGCATTAAGAAAATCAGAAAATGACTTGAAAAGGGGACTCGACAAAGGGATGGAAACTATACATTAAAAAGCAGTAGAAAATATGAACCAAATTGAACAAGCCCAGAACTCTATAGAAGCTCTTAAGAATAGAGTCAGTCAAGTGGAGGATAGAAACTCAGAACTGGAAGATAAAACAGAAGAAACAGTTTGTGAGTTCAAAAATTTCAACAAGTTCAAAAATTTCTGTGAATAGAACATGAGGGAAATGTGGGACACCTTTAAGCGTCCAAACATTAGGATCATAGGTATACCAGAGGGGGAAGAAACACAGACCAAAGGAATGGAAAACTTATTCAATGAAATAATTGAAGAAAACTTTCCCACTCTCTCAAAAGAAAATCCCATCAAGTTACAAGAAGCTAGCAGAACTCCAAACAGACTGGACCAGAGGAGAAATTCTCCAAGACACATCATCATTAAGACTCTAAACATCAATCACAAAGAGAAAGTTCTAAAAGCAGCCAGGGAGAAACAACACATTACATATAAAGGAAACTCCATCAGAATTACCTCAGACTTCTCAGTGGAAACCCTAAATGCCAGAAGGGCCTGGAATGGAACACTGCAAACTCTAAGAACTTATGGCTTCCAACACAAACTACACTACCCAGCAAACGTATCCCTCATAATAGATGGTGAAAGAAAAACTTTCCACAATAAAACTCAGCTGTACAACTATATAAACACAAAGCCAAACCTAAGAAGTACTTCAGGGAATTCTCCACACAGAAGAATCAAATAACCAATCTCAAGTGCCCCCAAGAAGCAGTCCACATTAACCAAAAAAAAAAAAACAAACAACAACAAAAAAAAAAACCACAAAGACCAAAAAAACACCAAACCACATAATCCACCACAAAATGACAGGTATTAAATCAAACCTCACAGTTATTTCCCTGAATATTAATGGCCTTAATTCACCCATCAAGAGACATAAGCTAACAGAGTAGATCAGAAAAGTAGACCTCTCAATCAATCTGCTGTCATCAAGAAACCCACCTCACCACTAAAGACAGACACCTCCTCAGGGTAAAAGGGTGGAAAATGATATTCCAAGCAAACACAAGTAAGAAACAAGCAGGTGTAGCTATATTTATATTGGATAAAATAGACTTCAAACCAAAAATAATCCAAAAAGACAAAGAAGGCCACTTCTTACTTATCAAGGGGTCATCCCAACAAGAGGTTATCACAATCATCAATCTTCATGCACCAAACACAGGTGCACCACAATTCATAAAACAAAACCTACTTGACAATAAAACAGAGAGCTGGGCGTGGTGGCACACACCTTTAATCCCAGCACCTGGGAGGCAGAGGTAGGAGGATCGCCATGAGTTCGAGGCCACCCTGAGACTACATAGTGAATTCCAGGTCAGCCTGGGCCAGAGTGAAACTCTACCTTGAAACAAACAAACAAAAAAAAAAAAAAAAACAAAAAAACAGAAATAACCACCAACACCATCATAATTGGGGACTTCAATACTCCACTATCGGCAATAGACAGATCATCCAAACAGAAAATCAACAGGGAAGTAAGAGAGCTCATTTCCACAGACTACACATTCTTCTCAGCAGCACATGGAACTTTCTCTAAAATAGATCATATACGGGGTCATAAAGCCAGCCTCCAAATATTTAGGAGGATCAACATAATTTCCTACATGATATCAGATTATAATGCTCTATTGCTAGAAATTAACAACAAAAGGTGCACCAGGAACCCCAACCAGCTCCTGGAAACAGAACAACACACTCTTAAACAATAAATGGGTAGTGGATGAAATAAAAAATGAAATTGCAAAATTTCTAGAAATGAATGACAATGAGAACACAACATACCAAAACTTATGGGACACAATGAAGGCAGTCCTCAGGGGAAAATTCATTGCACTAAATGCCTTCATAACAAAGACAGAGAGAGCCCAAATAAATAACCTAACCATCCACCTAAAGGCATTGGAAAAACAAGAAGTATCCAACCCAAAAAGCTCTACACTGAAAGAAATAATTAAGATCAGAGCAGAAATTAATGAATTGGAAACCAAGCAAACAATTTAAAAATTTTGATGAAACAAAGAGCTGATTCTTTGAAAAAATAAACAAGATTGATAAACCCCTAGCCAATTTCATCAAGTGGAAAAAAGAGACAACTCAAATTAACAAAATTAGAAATGAAAAAGGAGAGATCACAACAGACATAAGTGAAATTGGGAGAATCATCAGGACTTACTTCAAAAACCTTTACTCCACAAAACTGGATAATATGGAGGAAATGGATGAATTCCTGGACATATACCACCTACCAAAGTTAAACTCAGAGCAGATTAATCTCCTGAACAAACCCATCACAACCACCAAGATTGAGAGGGTAATCAAAAATCTATCTAAAAAGAAAAGTCCAGGACCAGATGGCTTCTCAGCAGAATTCTATCAAACCTTCATGGAAGAACTGAAACCAATCTTTCTCAAATTGTGCCACACAATTGGAAAACAAAGCTCCCTAACTCCTTCTAGTATCACCCTAATAACAAAACCAGGCAGAAATGCCACAAGAAAAGAAAAGTACAGGCCTATTTCCCTGATGAACCTAGATGCAAAGATCCTAAACAAAATCCTAGCAAATCAAATTCAACAGCACATCAAAAGCATTATCCACCTGGACCAAGTAGGTTTCATCCCAGGAATGCAGGGTTGGTTCAACACATGGAAATCTGTCAATGTACATAAATAAGTTTACACACAAAAACCACATGATCATTTCAATAGATGCAGAAAAGGCCTTTGACAAAATACAACATCACTTCATGATCAAAACATTGGAGAAAATAGGCATGGATGGTCTTATATCCCAACATAATAAAGGCTATATATAAAGCTCCTAAAGCCCAAATAATACTTAACAGGGAGAGATTGAAGGTATTCTCATTGAGATCAGGAACAAGACAGGAGTGTCCACTGTTTTTCAACATAGGACTGGAAGTACTAGCTCAAGCAATAAGACAGAAGAAAGAAATAAAAGGGATATAAATTGGAAAGGAAGAAGTTAAGTTAGCCTTATTTGCAGATAACATGATTCTATACATAAGTGACCCAAGATCCTCTATTCTAAAACTCTTAAAGTTGATTAACTCCTTCAGTAAAGTAGCAGGATACAAAACCAATGTACAAAAATCAGTAGCCTTTCTATATGCAAAAGACAAAAATACAAAGAAAGAAATAAGTGACACTGTCCCATTTTTAATAGCATCAAAAAAAAAAAAAAAAAAAAAAAAACCTTGGAATAACATTAACCAAGGAGGTGAAAGACCTTTACAACAAAAACATAAAAACACTTAAGAAAGAGGGCTGCAGAGATGGTTTAGCGGTTAAGGCGCCTGCCTCCTAAACCTAAGAACACCGGTTCCAATCTCCAGGTCCCATGTTTAGCCAGATGCAAAGTGATGCAAGAGCGGAATGCTGCACTTGACCACAAGGGGGCACATGCATCTGAATTTCATTCACAGCAGCTGAGAGGCTGCTGGTGTGCCCATCTCTACCTGTCTCCCTCTCCCTCTCTCTCTATCTCTCTCTGTGTCTCTCTCCAAAAAAAAATAAATAAAAAAAAACACTCAAAGAAATTGAGGAGGCCTTGAGAAAATGAAAAGACCTCCCATGCTTCTGAATAGGCAGAATTAACATTGTGAAAATGGCAATCTTACCAAAAGCAATATATAGATTTAATGCAATACCAATAAAAATCCCAACATCTTTCTTAGTAGAGATAGAAAAAATGGTCTCAAAATTCATATTGAATGGCTGATGGTCTCAGATATCCAAGCATATCCTCAGCAAAAGAAACACCTCTGGAGGCATCACCATACCTGATCTAAAGCTATACTACAAAGCCATTGTAATAAAAAAACAACATGGTACTGGCATAAAAACAGGATTAGGATTATAGACCAATGGAACAGAATCAAGGACCCAGACTTTGGATCAAGTAACTACAGCTACTTGATATTTGACAAAGGCCCAAATACTGTAGACTGGAACAAAGACAGCATCTTCAACAAATGGTGCTGGACAAACTGGAAAACCATATACAGGAAAATGAAACTTGATCTACACATCTCACCATGCACAAAAATTAAGTCCAAATGGATCAAAGACCTCAATATAAGACCAGAAACACTGCTACTACTGGAAGAAAAAAATAGGAGGAACTTTCCATGATATAGAAGTGGGAAAAGACTTCCTGAACAAAACCCCAAGAGCTCAGGAGATTAAACAATCACTCAACCATTGGGATCTCATGAAGCTGAAAAGCTTTTTCACAGACAAACATACAATAAGCAGAGCCAATAGATTACACACAGAATGGGAGAAAATTTTTGCTGTATACACATAAGACAGAGGCCTAATTTCTACAGTCTACAAAGAACTCAAAAACCAACAATAAAAAGTCAAACAACCCATTCACAAAATGGAGCAGAGAACTGCACAAGGAGTTCTCAGAGGAAGAAATACAAATGGCAAACACACACTTAAGAACATGTTCAACATCCCTAATCATCAGGGAAATGCAAATTAAAACAACTATGAGATTCCACCTTATCCCAGTAAGGATGGCAAACATTAAAAAATCTAATGACAACAAATGCTGGCAAGGTTGTGGAGAAATAGGAACCCTCATTCACTGTTGGTGGGAATGTAAAGCTGGTACAACCACTATGGAAAGCAATATGTAGACTCCTAAAAAGGATGACTATAGAGTTACCAACAGACCCAGTTATTCCCTTACTGGGCATTTACCCTAAGAGCTCCAAGCCTCAGTTCAGAGATATTTGCTCAACCATCAACCTGCTCAGTTCATAATATCAAGCTGGAATCCCAGATGTCCATCATCAGATGAATGGATAACAAGATGGTATATCTACACAATGGTCTAGCAGTAAGAAAAAAAATGACACAATGCATTAAATTGGAACAAATCATTCTCAGCGAACTCTAAACCAATGAAGGTCTCATCCATTTAACCTGAATTTGCTGAGACTGAAACATTTCTAGGACTGGACAATAGGGATGGTAGGGAGGGAAGGGAGGGCAAGAGAGGGTACAAAACTGGACCCATTGGAAAGTACCAAAAATTTAACCTGTAAGACATTCTTTTTCAGATGGAACACCTGAAGAGGGGCCTGGAGAGGATAGGATGAGAGAATCAAGCCCATCACCCCCTCTTCTTACTTTCTCTCTCCAGGGCACCAGACCTGAACCCCAGTATCAGCATGTGGTCAACAACAATGAGCTGTTGAATGAGCAAGTTTCCCAAAAGTGATTTCTGAGAGTACTTGATGACCCATCAAAGGTTAATGGTAAGGGTATTCAAAGATACCATATGCTATTGGGATGGAACATGGAGTGAGAATAGAAGAGACACAGAAAATTACAGTGCCAGAAGGTACTCATGAGCAACTAGGAGAAAATGATCAACATCCTTCTAAACCAGCAGCAATCATCCAGATGACAAATGCAGAGACAGCCATGTTTGTTACCAGCTGCTCTTGATTTGGCTAAAGGATTTGGTCAGTGGAACAGAACCCATACCTGGAACTGGAAAACAAGTCAGAACCACAACCAAAAATGAGTTCACCCTCCAAAATCAAGCTCCACCAATAGTGGGATACAAGAGGGCCTACACCCATTAAATTCACTCTAAAAGGGTGGCTATCCATTTACACAGTGATCCTTCCGTTGGAGAATTTATGTCAGCTGAACCCATAGAGTAACTGGGGAATGAGCAAGAGTGTGCGAACTGGGTATCAGCAGAGGGGTGAAGGAGGGATTAAAGGCTAGTCCAGGCTGACCTGCCACTATGTAGTCTCAGGGTGGCAACTCACAGTTATGTTTTTTTAACTGCCACCACGCCCAGCAATTTATTTTTTTTTAACTATTTTATTTATTTGAGAGAGAGAAAGCGGCAGAGAGAGGGAGAGAGAATGGGCATGCCAGGGCATCCAGCCACTGCAAACAAACTCCAGATGCATGTGTCCCCTTGTGCATCTGGCTTACATGGGTCCTGGAGAATCAAATCAGGATCCTTTGGCTTTGCAGACAAATGCTTTAACCACTAAGCCATCTCTCCAGCCCTATTGCAGCATTTTAATTTGGATATTCTTGAGTGTAGCTTTTAATAGTTGACACTTGTGAACTTTGATCTCTAAGAGTTACTAAAACATGGTGGAGTTTAAACTCACTTACTGTGCTGAAATACCTGGTAGTTAATGGTATTGGGGGCAGTTTCTACCTCAAATCTCAAAGTTATCTGAAATGAGGTAACATAAAAGCTGGCATTAGGTGAACACTAACTCAGTTAAACACTCTGTTAAGTGCTTTTACCTTATGTTATTATTTACTCCTTCAGATAATCCAATGACTCAAATATGATTACTGTCTCCACTTTACCAATAGAGGACTCAAGAGTTCCAGAAACTGCTGAGCACACTCTGCCAATAGGTTAGGGAGTGGAAAGTAGAACCCAGGCACTGCTATGCCTCTCCTGGCCAAATACCTGTGTCCCACACATTGTTGGTCATCTCAGACAACAGAGTCCTTGGTCTTCAAAGCAGGGCTGGGGAGATTGTTCAGTGGTGAAAGGCACTTGTTTGCAAAGCCGCCTTGCCTGGGTTCAATTCCCCAGTACCCATGTAAAGTCAGATACACAAAGTGGTGCATGTATCTGGAGTTCATTTGGAGCAGCAAGAGGCCCTGGTGTGACCATATTCTCCCTTCATCCCTCCTCTCTCTCTCTCTCTCTCTCTCTCTCTCTCTCTCTCTCTGTCTCTCCTCAACTCCTCCCTCCTCTCTCTCTCTCTCTCTACCTCTCTCACTTCCTCCCTCTCTTCTCTCTCTCTCTCAAATAAATAACAATAATAGAAAAACACAGGTCCATGCTACCTCAGTAGAATTGAACAGAACAAGCTAGTGGCACCTGCTATGTCCTTGGCTGTAGGGAACTTTATGTATGGACAGATGGTTAGCTATTTTCTCTGTAGCCATATAAGCTCTAGCTCTCTCAAGAAGTCCTGTTCATTGGGAAGCAAAAGAAAGAAGTAACGAAGCTCCTAATATCCCCTTCAAAGACATGCCTCCAGTGATGTAATTTTCCAGTAGACACTTCTAAAGGTTGCTCACCTCCTTGGGGACATAGCCTTTAAGACATGGTCTCTGTAGGACATCCAAGATCCATGCTCTAGCAGGACTTAAACTATTACATCTCCTACCTAGGTCCCTCCCCTAAATCCCTTTGAAGATTGCACTTGAGTATTTAAAGGGCTTCTCGTGCTTAGCACATCCAAAAGGGGGTTCTTTAGTCCATCTCCTCAATGCTCTTGTCCCAGTCTTTTCCAAGTCAGTTAATACTAATTTCATCTTTCTAGTCACTTGGAGAAATTTAGAGCTTGTATTAATTACCTTTTCTTTATTGTTGGGATAAAATACCAGACAAAAATCAACAGAAGGGAAGAAGAGTTTATTTCTGCGTGTACTCTTACACTGCAAGCTTGCCGTCCATTGTGGCTGGAAGGCCTGGCAGCAGGAGCTTTGAAGCAGCTGAAGTCACACTTCATCGCATCCACACTCAGAAAGTAGAGAGTGATGCATGCTTGTGTTCATCTCCTTTTCATTCAGTCTAGGATCTTAGCCCATGGAATGGTGTCAACACAGCTCAGGGGAGTCTTCCCCTCTCAGTTAACCTAAACTAGATAATCCCTCACAGGTATGCCCAGATGCTCATTTCCTAAGTGATTCTAAGTCCTGTCAAGTTGTCAATCAAAATATACCATCACAGAGGTCATCTTTGACTCTCTGCGTTCTTTCTACCCTATGCATACTCCATCAGAACCCAATCACTTCTCCACCCCAGTTCAGGTCACCATCATCTCTCCTCTCATTTACTTCCATGGCTTCTATCTCCCTGCTCCTGCCCTCATCTCCCTTCTGTCTGTTCACAACACTCAGCCAGAGGGACTATGCTTAACCATGAGTTGAAATATATGACTTCATTTCTCAAACCCGCCATGGCTTCCCACTTGGCTCAGAGAAAGGCAAGCCCCTCACAGCCAGCCACTGTGTTACTTACTGGTGGTCTTTTCTGTTCCAGGTGTTTCTGAGTTCTTGGCGTCTTATTCAAAGAATTGAAGAAGCACACACAAATAGCCAAGGAGCAAGAAATTTTATTAGGGAACCAAAGAAAGTACAGGCTGGATACTCTGCAAGGGAGCAGCTGCTTCCTTGAGTCTGAGTACTCAAGAGCCCTCGGTTACGCTCAGGGCTTCTTTTTATGGGTCCAGGAGGAGGAACTGGTTGCTAGGATTTCTGTGTGGGTAGTTTTCTGTTTTGACTGTAGATTTGGATTATGTAAATCTTTGTCTACTGTGAATGCCCTTTCCAACAATGTACCAGATTTTAATCATGCAAAACTAACTGTGCATAGGCATGGAATGGTAAATAAGGAATTGCCCCTAAAACTTCATTCACAGGACTCATTTTGCCTTACTATGCGTGAACCCGAGGCCAGTCCAGACCCGACTGAGCCCCTTGCCTCGAGTTCCAGCATGTGTTTGAATGAAAACAAACCCCCAAAGGGAAATTGCTATGGGATTTCTAAGGAATGACTAGGGGTTACTCAGGCAGAGTGACCAGTTCCTTTTGTGGAAGGAGGTACGTGTGGTGGTCAATACAGGTGGGGTTTCAGGTGGCTGAGTGCTTTGCTAGGGAAAGTGTGTGTGTGTGTGTGTGTGTGTGTGTGTGTGTGTGTGTGTGTGTGTGTGTGTAGCTCAAGCCAAGGGGAGTTCCAGGCTGCTAAGCTCTTCTTACGCTTGTCTGTCTCAGTTGGCCCCAAACGATGAGCACTACTATTTCCCAGTGACTCCTAAGACTTCACTCAGCTATGTGGCCTTCTTGCTGCTCCTTAAACTCTCCAGGACACTTGGGCCTGCTATGTCCTCCACCTGGAATGTCCTCTCCCAAGGACCCACCTGACTTATTCCTCACTATCTTCATATCATTCCCACATGGCACTCTCTTGGACACACAGTTTCCAGCCACCAGGTTCAAAGTTGCAATTTCTGCTCTTCCTTGCCCCTCCTTCTTGCCCTGTCTCTCTCTATAGCATTCAGCACTGACCCCCACATCTTGCCATTTGGAAGTTCACTCTCAAGGATGGGGAGTCTCTGTTATGGCACCGCTCTCTCTCCAGTGCCTCACAATACTGGGGCTCAGTAAGTAATCAGAATTGCAGAAGAGAGTTGGGGAGATGGCTCACCAACATGAAGACCTGAGTTGGGATCTTTGGAACCCACATAAAGCAGGACATGGTATCCCATATCTGTAATCTCAGCACCCCTACCACAACATGGGAGGCAGAGACAAGATGATCCTGGAAAGTTTGAAGACCAGCTAGCCTAGCAAATGTAATGGGGAGTAACTAGACCCTGCCTCAAACAAGGCAGAAGGTGAGGGCCAACACCTGAGGTTGTCCTCTGACCTCCATGCGTGCACCACAACAAGCATATCCTGCACTCCCATGAACACACACTCAAAGATTTAAAAATGATCTCAAAGATTTATGATGATCTATCTGGGTTTAATCCCAGCACTTAGGAGGCAGAGGTAGGAGAATGGCCATGAGTTTGAGGCCACCTTGAGACTACATAGTGAATTCCAGGTGAGCCTGAGCTAGAGTGAAAACCTACTTCAAAAAAAAAAAAAAAAAAAAGATCCTCACTAAACATATTTAATATGAGATAAAACATTGCAGAAAACTGAGAAGATTGCCCTTACCTCAAAGAGAAACCCATCCCCCATGGTCTAGGGTTTGAGGTTTATTCCCCAAAGCTGCCGCCCTTCCAGTTGAAGCACTGAGTTTGTTGGGTTTGCCATTCCCGAGAACTGCTCAGGCCAATTCCTGGCTCCCAGACAGTATGTCAACTCGCTCATGTTCTCTCTCTCTCTCTCTCTTTCTCTCTCTCCACCAGTTTCAATTTCGCAGTGAAGCTGTTTCATGGGTTCATGAGCCATGTGAGGAAGTGAGAACTGGGTGCTGCCAAAGGTAAGTGAGACACTTGGCTGGAGACCCAAGTGCTCTGCAGCTCACTATAAGAAAGTAAAAATTAGGGCCTGAGGAGATGGCTCAGTGGGTCAGAACGCTTGCTGCACAAACATGAAGGCCTGAGAGGGCCTGATTCACTGAGTTCAATTTGCCAGTGCCACATGAATAGCAGAGCATGGCCACGCACACCTGTACCCTAGTCCTGAGGCGAGCATCACCAGGGCTCACAGTCTGACTGAAAATGGTAGCTCCAGGTTCACTGAAAAACTCAGGCTTAAGCAAACACAGGTGAGCAGTGAGGAAGACACCGACTCTCCGTGGCCTCTGCTGCCTGCACACACATGCATATAACACACCCACATACTACACATACATGTAAAACATAAATATAAATGTATAAATAAATAAAATTATAGGCCCTGCTAGATAGTACTGATCTGTACAGAGACAGGAGGATCAGGTCAGTCTGGACTACATGAGACTCTGTCTAGAAATCAATTAATTAAGCTTAAGTTCTTTTAAAGATAAGACTCCAGGGCTGGAGAGATGGCTTAGTGGTTAAGGCGCCTGCCTCCTAAGCCTAAGAATGCTGTTTCCAATCTCCAGGTCCCACATTTAGCCAGATGCAAAGTGATGCAAGGGTGCAATGCCACACTTCCCCACAAGGGGGCTCACGCATCTGGATTTTGTTTGCAGCAGCTGAGAGGCTGCTGGCACGCCAATCTCTATCTGTCTTCCTCTCCCTCTCTCTCTGTGTCTCTCTGTGTCTCTCTCCAAAAAAAAATAATAAATAAATAAATATTAAAGATAAGACTCCATTAGAAACAAAGCAGGTCTGCCTTGTCTACATCAGGAGGTATTCAGAGATGAAATGGAATCAGGTCTCTGCAACCCTCAGCTGCCAATACTGAGGTGACAGGGCTCAGCTCACCAGCCCCAGCCGGAGTGGTTTCTCCCTGGAGAAGCTCCAGCACTCAGTACACTTGACCCAGCAAGACTTCAGTGAGGGACTCCAGCACCCCAATGTATGAACTATGAATAGGACAACGGAATCTAGTGCAGTCGTCCACCAGCCAGAAAGGTACCTAGGCAGTGAGTTCTCTTCCTGGGGAATCTGAGCAGCCTGCCCACACAGGCCACCTCCTCACCCTCCCAAACACTGCCAGCAGGACGAAAGAGGAGCCCAGCTCCACCCACCAGTGGCTCACTTTGCCTTTGCTCATGGCTCTCTTCAGCCCAGTGGGGCACAGACACCTTTGGATCCTGCTGGCAAACTCTCTCAGCCATGGTTCTATGAGGGCTCTTGGGGCACACCCACTGAGCATTGTACTTTCATTGTTCTCCTATCTTATTTGGTTTTTATATCTTATTTCATTTTACTTCTTTTCTTTTTTTTTCTTCCTTTCCTTTCTTTCTTTCTTTCTTTCTTTCTTTCTTTTTTTTTTTTTTTTTTTTTTTTTGTCAGGGTCTCATGTATACCAGGGTAGGTTTGAACTCGCTATGTAGCTGAGGATGACCTCATCTTCACCTCTTGGATTGAGCCTTAAAAGAGATTCAAAATATTGAGTTCCCTAGTCCTTCTCATTTAGGCTGGTGCCTCTCACAGGTAACATGTTTGGGGTTTCTATACAAATGGGATTCAGATTGACACCGTTTTACCAATAATTTTGACTCTAAGGCATTGGGGCATTGGGGGTTCCTGCATAAAAAAAAAAAAAAAGTAAGTAAATAAATAAATAAATCTCGCACCTCAGGAGGCCATCAGGCCATCACCCACTCAGGAAGGTCTGGCAGGCCCAGCAGAGAGGTGAGCCCCCTCCTGGGCAGGGGCCTAGCTACCAAAGGAGGGAAGAAGAAAGCTGATAAAGATCAGTGAAGGGATGTTGGGGCTTGAGGAGGTCAAAGGGTGCGTTTCAGTTAGGCGGGAAGACAGATCAGTAAATCTTCTGTTCAACAGGTGATTGTAGTTAATAAGTCACCCTTTGGTGTCCACCAGGGATTGGTCTCTGGAAGCTTCAAGGTTAATTAAATTCAAGAATGTTCAAAACCTTTATATAAAATTACACATCGCTGCTCTCACAAGTCATAACCCACAACTCCACGGTGAATACCAGCAATCCCACTAAAGAGGTCCCTCGGTGGAGTGGAGGCAGGGAGGAGGGAAACAATGGTACCAACACATGATGTGTCCATACAAGCAAGGTTTCTACCTAATAAAAAAAGAAATAAATTACAGTGTTTGCATATAACCTTTCAATATACTTTAAATCATTTCTAGGTTATTTACAATGAGTAATACAATTGTAATGTGATGTAATGCTTTGTATTATTTAGAGACTAATGACAAGAAAGCAAGCCTGTTCATTACAAACACAATTTTCAAAACACATTTTTCAATCTGAGATAGACTGGACTTGTGGTTGCAGAACCCACAGATAGAGTGGTGACAGTTTATTGTATACTTGCAAATCATTGAGAGGTTTTAAGTGTTCTCACTATAGAAAATGATAAACACATGAAGTTTTACACATTAATTAGTTCAATTAAACATCTTGTAATGTGTATATATTTCAAGATGTAGGCATGAGTTCTGATCCCCAGAACCCACATAAAGCCAGATGAACGTCTGTAATTCCAGCAAGCCTATGGCAAGAAGGAAAGTGGTGCCAGGAGATTCTACTGGAAGGTCAAAAGCCAGCAAAAGGAGCAGTCAACAGTGAAAGAACCTTCCTCAAAGGAGGTGGAAGGCAAGGACTAACACCTAAAAGCCGTCTTCTAACCTCCACATGCATATGGAGCATGTGGTATCAGCAGTCACTCATTTGAACAAGCATACACACATCCACATTTCATACACACACACAATCAAAATTTTAAAAATCAGGTTGTACACTATAATTGCATTATGCATGAACCACACAAAAAAAAATTAAAAGCCAGGCATGGTGGTGCACACCTTTAAACTGAGCACTGGGAGGAAGAGGTAGAAGGATCTCCATGAGTTTGAGGCCACCCTGAGGCTACATAGTGAATTCCAGGTCAGCCTGGGCTAGAGTGAGACCCTACCTTGAAAAAAAAAATTAAAATTGATGTACAGTCATGATCCAAAGAAGATTTCAGGGCCCCTGAACCACCTGCTGGCCTGGTGAAGATTTCTTTTTTTCTCTTTTGGAACTAATACTTGGCATCCTCTGCCCTGCATGCACGTGCACGCGCGTGCAAACACACACACACACACACACACACACACACACACACGGTGCCTCAAAGGAGGAACGTGAGAGCAGGAGGGTATATCCCTGCTCTGTGGTGAAGCTTGTTTCCAAAACAAGGTCTCTGTTCCAGAAGTGCAGAGGGGACAGCTCATGGTGGAAATGAAAGCCCACAGCCCAGAGTCCCCATCCACACTCAGGCATGGAGGACGTGCTACTTGCTGGTTTGCCTTCACTCAAGTTACAGCCTAGAGAGCAAGTCAGAGAAAATGCTTACATGTTTGAATCTCAAATGGCTCAATCAGGAAATCACTTACTGTCCAAGTGTGAGGACCTGAATTTGGGCCCTCAAAACTCACATAAATGCCAGTGGTGGTGCACACCTTTAATTCCAATATTTGGAAAGTGAAGGCAGGGAAAAACTGGCTAGTTTGTCTATCCCAGTGGGTGAACTCTGGCTGGGTTCATTGAGAGGCTCTGTCTCAAAAACACAAAAAAAGTTAAGAGTGAGGCTGGAGAGATGGCTTAGTGGTCAAAGTGCTTGCCTGTGAAGCCTAAGGACCCGGGTTCAGGGCTCAATTCCCTAGTACCCACGTAAACCACATCACAAAGTGGCGCATGCATCTGGGGTTTGTTTGCAGTGGCTGGAAGCCCTGGTGCGCCCATTCTCTCTCTCTCTCTCTGCCTCTTTCTCTCTTTGTTCTGTTGCTCTCAGATAAATAAAAATAAACAAACAAATAAAAAAAAGTTAAGAGCTACTGAGAGAGATACCCAGCATCAACCCCTAGCTTCCACAAGCGCACACATGCACCCATACGCATACAAACATGCACACACACACAACACACACACATCAAACACACATAACACACAAAAAACACCTGAACTGAGGGTGTGGCTTAGTAATATGTTACTTGCCTAGCATTCCCAAACACTAAATGCAAGCCTCAGTACAGGAGCAGGTGAACAGAATGTTTTACATGCCGTGCATTGAGGCACACCTACAATGCCAGCACATGGGAGAAGGTGAAGGCAGGGGGATCAGGAGGATAAGATCATCTTAGCCTAGGCTACATGAGACCAGCCTAGGCTACATGAGACCCTGTCTCAAACAAACAAACAAACACATTTTAGAAAGGGTTTAAATCAATGAAACAAATTGATTGATTATCTGCATTGCACATGGAACAAATGGTTGAATCTCAGAGACTGTTGGGTAGGGCCCTGCTCAGTTCCCTCCACATCGTTCAGAAAGGCTGAAAACATTTTCCAGAAGACCATTCCAGTGCAATGCCTTCCTAGTACCTATTATTCCTTCTGATAATGGCACCATACCTGGTTTTCCTTAAGATGGTCCCTATAACCTTTTTTGTTCCTTTGGATTTTAGTCTTTGGGTACAAGACTGAGCACATGGCAAAGGAATGACGAACGCAGGTCATCTTCAGGTTAAAACAAGGCCGTGGAGAGGACCTACCTCACCTGTTCAGAGAGAGTAGGCTGCCAATTTGCTTAAATTAGTGAAAATGTGTCCTTTTTCTCACCTGAATCAGAGTTGGTAATAGAAAAACATAAGTCTCACCACAACAGGAATAAGAGTTTATTTTAGAATCCAAAGGATTGACTATGGCCTGGGAAAAATACGTTTAGGTTACCCTAAATTCCACATTCCAATTCATGTTAACAATTTCATGAAGATTTTATCGTTATAGACAAAGGTCATAAGCCAAAGCACTTTGCAAATCTATTAGTGGAAACAGAAGGTAGGCAGGTTATAACAAAGTGGGGAAATCTCTGCTATAGACCTCACATGCTATCTGATGACATTCTTAGCTTTTGGGGCGGTAGAAGATAAAGAAGGGACTGTTTGTACATTCCAAAAAAGATTTATTCAATAGTGACAGGGTGTTAGGTCAGACACAGTGGCGAGCCATAAATGGCTATTCAAGGGGCTAGGATTGCCCAAGATAATATGGCTATGCACCTGCAGCATTCCAATGTCCCCAGCCATTGAAATTTTAATCAGCGCATCAGCCCCATAGAATGTTCCATGTAAATGTGGCTACTTTCTAAGAACTCAACTGCACAGAGTCCAGCTTAGATCTACTGGTGTCCATCTTTGCCATTACCTGATGACCCCAGCTAAAAGGAGGAAGAGAGCCTCATTCCCCATAGTTCAGTCCTGGGTATCAAGATTAAGCCATGCCTGAAACTCCTAAGGCTTTCAGCTAGATCAGTCAATAGATTCCCTTATGTCTTCTTGTGATTAAGTTGTATCACTCATAACTATTAGGTCTGAGTAATTAACATTGATGATACTAGGATAATCATAGCTATCATTTATTGGGTACCTAGTATATACCAGGTAGATTCTTTATTGATTTTTAAGTTTCACAGTGATCAAGGCAAGTGAGCGCAGAGTAGTAACTGATTTGTCCAAGACCTGAGGGGATCTCATGGGTATTCTGTGATGTGATGTTCAGATTCTCTGACACAGAGTAAAAGCAGTGAAAGTCTAGGTTTATTAAAAGTGAGAGTAGAGCCCAATGTGTGACACACACCTTTAATCCCAGCACTCTCAGGAAGCAGAAGAAGGAGAATTGCTGTAAATTCTAGTCCAGCCTGGGACTACAGAGTGAGTTCCAAGTCAGCCTGGACTAGAGTAAGACCCTCCCTCAAAAAAAAAAAAAAGAGAGAAATGAGAGTAAAGGTATAAGGTACACTCCACAGGATGGACTTGACTCAAGCAAAGTGTGCAGCTTAGGAGCTGTGACGGTTAAGTTTGTGTCAACTTGATTTTTTTAGGAATCCACAGACATTCCTCATAAGTGTGTCTCTGAGGCTGCCTCTAGGAAGGAATAACTAAAAGAAGAATCCTTCCCCCAGGGGTAAGCCCTTCCCCCAGAGCGGGCTGCCCAGAGGGGGCGGCCCCTCTTGGAGGGGGGAGGCTGGTTGATAAAAAGAAGCTCTTGGAAGAAAGGCTCTCTCTCTCCCACCTGGCTGCCGGTGCTGCTCGCTCCTTGCCACTGGGTGCTTGCTGCTTGGTGCTTGCTGCTTGGTACTTGCTGCTTGATGTTGCTGCTTTCCAGTGTGGACTGAAGACCAGGGTGGACTGAAGAGCAGCGTCTCTCCAGGAAGCCTCCAGGCCTTCGTTCCCGGATTGGGACTGCCGAGGCCTCCAGCCTCGTGGACTGAGCAGCTACCGGGTTGCTTGACTCTCTGACCTACAACCTGCTATTGCTGGACTGTGTAAGCTAATCCAATAAATTCCCTTATACAATTCATTCTATCCGTTCCGTTTCTCTAGAGAACCCTGACTAATACAGGAGCACTGGTTTAGGTCTAGGGTCTGGGCTAGCTATTTATTACCAAAGGGAAGGGAGTTTTGGAAAGGGTGGACCCTTTTTGGCTGTCACAGATAATTAATTTTGTGGGCTAGAGAGGATCTGTACAACCTTAGGGTGGTCAGGCAGTCCATGCGATAGCCTTTCTTAGTTACTGGGTCCCAGAATTAACTTTCTTAAATATTACAGCCCTACATGTCCGTCTCTATCTTCTTATCTCCCAAGGACACACTGTTAGACACAGAATTAGGATTTGAACTCATGTCATCTGCTCCCAGAATTCCTATTCTTATTCCCACACCAAGCTACCTCATAAAGGAAAAGCCGCCAAGAAAGAAGGCATATCCGACTTTCCATCAGTCATATCAGAATGTAATTATTTCCCCAGGAGACATTTGTTCGGATCAAACAAATGATCATCATGTCCGTGTGTCAGCCGGACATTTTGCTGAACTGGGTGACCTTGGCACCCAACAAAGACATTTGGGATATGTGGTTTGATCCTTGTGGACACAGGACCGAGGCTGTACTTCATGGCTAAGAGAACTTTTCCTCTGAGAACAGTCTGGTCATTTTACTAGCATCCAGATCCCATGCAGACTCGGGACCCAGAACCTGGGGAGACAGTCTGTGCTTGAGCAGGTAGTTGGCTGGCCAAGCTTCAGGAACATGTGAGTCAACCTCAAGGAAGACTTTGCTATCTTTAGCAAGAAGATTATTTGGGATTATCAGAGATTAAGGTAAAAGCGAAACTCAGTACCTTTAATCCATGTGTAATAAACTGAGAAAGAATTCTCTGTTAGAAAGCTCTGCCTGCTGTGAGTGTAATTTGCTGACAAGTCTGCTGTGGCCCGGCAGTCAAGGAAGCACCAGGTTTACTTTCTCCCAGTGAAGCAGCTGCATGAAGCCTAATGCCCAGAGTGCAGACCACATGGGTACCTTTCTCCAAAACATCTTCCCTTACTGCCAGTTCAAATTGAAATAGGTCTGAAGGGAAAGACCCAGTAAGCCTTTGCTATTCACACGTGCTTCTCCAGAAGTAATTGGTTGGGCTGGGCTGAGATAGCGGCCAATGGTAGAGCACGTGCATAGCATGCATGAGGCCCTGGGTTCAATCTCCACCAAAAAAAAAAAAAAAAAAAAATCAAAACCAGGCATGGTAGTATACACCTAAAATCTCAGCACTGAGGACATGAAGGTAGATGAACCAGGAATTTGAGGTCATCCTCAGTTACAAGAGTGGGAGGCCAGCCTAAGCTACATGAGAGTGTTGAGAGAGAGAGAAAGGAAAAGAGAGAGAGAGAGAAATCATCCTGAGTAAGAGCTTCCCGACAAACTCAGTGGCTGGCTGACCCAGAACCAGGGGCAGTAGGAACTCAGCAGAGCCTCCCTCATGCCCACCCACCATGCTTCTTCTGACTCAAAGACTGTAGTTACAGACCCAGGTTTCCACGCCTCCATGGGACAGTCCCTGTGGGGTTTGTCAAACAGCAGCTCTCACTGCCAGGTACTAAAAAGAATGATCTTTTCTCTTTGAGCCATCATTTTAAATCCATCACTTCATTGCAAAAATAATATGTGAAATCACTCTACTTTAAAACAAATAAAATATTTGGGGTAATGAAGTTGCTTAGCGTCTAGCATGCCTGAGGCCCAGTAGCATAAATGATGATGATGACTAAAATATTTAGATAAGGGGCTGGAGAGATGGCGTAGTGGTTAAGGCACTTGCCTGCAAAGCCTAACATCCCAGCAGAACCCACATAAGCCAGATGCACATGGTGACAAATGTGTCTGGAGTTCGTTTGCAGTGGCTAGAGACCCTAGAATGCCCATATTTTCTCTCTCTCTCTCTCTCTCGCTCTCTCTCTGTCTCATAAATAAATAAATGAAATATTAAAAATACATTTAGATAATGCTCTAGCCCTTCTTGCCCACCACACCAGGCCCATCCTTTGAGGTATCCTAGGTAAGGAATAAGATCTTCCAGACCTGCATGTATGCACGTGCTTATGAGTGTGTATTCATAACTGCCCATAGGAATTTCAGAACATTTTTATATATTGTTATTCACACTACTGAAGATTTGTCTTTTTCCTCTCAAAAGAAAAAAGATATCTCAGGGCTGAGGAGATAGCTCAGTTGGTAAAGTCCTTGCCATACAAACATGAGAATCTGAGCTTGAATCTCCAACACTCACAGAAAAACATCAGGTGAATTGGTGTACATATATAATCCCAGGGCTGGGGAGGTGGAGACAGGAGAAGCCCAGGGAAAGCTAGCTAGCTGTCTAGCAGAATCTGTGAACTCTAGGTTTAGTGAGAGACCCTGTCTCAAAAAAATAAAGTGGAAAGTAATTGAAGAAGACACCAAATACCAACCTCTGGTCTCCACATGTGCCTGCACACATGAGAACATGCATATGTACATGCACACCACACACATTACACTCACACAGGCCAAAAAAAAAAAAGATGTCGTAGGGCTCTATCCCCATTTGAAACCACCTACACCCCTTTGGCCTTTTTTTGAGACAGAATCAAGTCTAACTGGCCCCTCACCTTCCTTGGATTTAGCTAACTTTGGACCAAAAATATTTTTCAAAAAATGACTTGTGTATTGAACATACACAGACTTTCCCCTTTGTCGTTATTCCCTATACAATACAATGTAACAATTATTCACCTGGCATTTCCACTGTATTAGGTATTACAAGTCATCTACAGACAGTTCAAAGTATAGGAGAAACTATGTAAAGGTTTTATCCAAATGTTACATCACTACTGTACATAAGGAACTCAAGCATCTCAGGCTATGTCATCCTCAGGGAATGGGGGGATCCTGGGATTTCCATCCCAGATGACAATGACCTCAATGTAATGGCACTGAACTTCATAGAACATGCTCTCCATCCACCTGCCTTTGTTTCTGCCTGTTTGAGCTGGACCAACATTCCTCCATCAAGCACTACATGGACCTCATGGAGGTGCCAAATGTAACCCTTGTTAAGTAGAGATAAATGGGCACACCTTCTAGGACCCATGGGTGTCCAGAGCCTATGACATCCAGCCTCTCCATCAGGTGGCCTGGAGTATAGATGGGCTCAGAGACTACAGCTACTCCAGAAGGTTCTCAGGGATTGGGCTAGACCTTGTGAGAGGTAACTCAGAAGGGTTAGAGGACATGTATTTTAGACTGGCTGGCTTAAGGTTAGCCCAAGCCATTTAATTACCAGATGTGTGTTCCTAGGAACATTATTTACCCTCTCTGAGCCTCAGTTTCTTCATCTAGAAAATGCAGCTAATTCCAGCTACTTCACCAAGTGCCTATTTTTGCAAGGAGATGAAAAGAACTGCTACCCTTGTGATGTTATCACAAGCTGACCAAGGCAACTGGAGCTACTCAGTGCAGGGACCTCCAGAAATGATTCACAGCCAGCACAGAGGGAGGCTGTAGACCCAGAGCCAGATCTCCAAGGTCATGGCAGGCTAGTGTTCATAGACTGCACTGGAAGGGGCCAAGGACTGTCAAACTCTAACGAGGGAACTCCCAAGCTGACAGATCATGCATGGTCAAGCTCTCTCTCCCTCTCTTTCTTCTCTGTCTCTAATGATGCTGAACTTTAGGTGCCCTAGGTTTGGACACTTATTAGAAGCCTCGGTGACTCACACACTATCTTTTCCCTGTTTCTTTCTCCTTTCCCAGTCACTGAATATGTCATACTACATATGAATGGATTGTCTTCTAAGCTTCCATATATTCCTAAATCCTCATGCAGTGGCTCTGGTTAACTTACTAGTGCTTGATAAACAAACACTACCACTATTTTTCCTATTTTTGCTAAAATCCTTCTCTACAAGATGGGTGAATATTTTTTTTTTGAGTCTCAGGTAATCCAGGCTATCCTAGAACCCTTAATCCTCCTGTCTCCACCACTTCCAAGTGCTGGGATTACAGGCCTGTGCCACCACACCCAGCAACAATCAATTTTCAATTTCTCTTTTAAAGATTTTGTGTCAAAGGAAGAAAAGAAACAAATGACCTCTAACCATAGTGCTATGATTTGAATATCATCTCCCAAGTTCATTTACTTCCCCAAATTTAATTTTTTTTTAATTTTTTATTGACATAAAAACATACCATGATTGTAAGGAATCCCCTCAAACCACCCTCCCTTTTCTCACTCCCAAACAAATCCCCCAAGCATTGAATCCCTTCCTCTTTCCAACTAGTCTCTCTTCTATTTTGATGTTATCAGAGTTTTTTTCCCTTCTCTTATACAGGTTATGAATATCAAGGCCACTTTGTATCTAAAAGATAGTATTGTAAGCACTTCTCCTCTTCCTTTGGCTCTTATATTCTTTCTGTCACCTCTTCCTCAGTGGTCTCCACGCCTTGGAGTGTGTGATCGAGATGTCTTATTTAGTGCTAAATGCTCCCCTCTTACTTCTCCTCTGCACTTTGGTAAGTGAAGCTTTTCTAACCAAGAGTAGCATTAAAATAGGAGCATGAACTTAAGTGTTTAGAGGGCAATTTGGTGGGCATAACATATCCATTTATATATACAACTGTAGTAGTTCCTCCTCTAGGGCTTATGACTTCCCAAGCCATAGGATTTTGATTAGGTTTTCAGTACCAGCCAGGAATTCCCTCCTATGGAGCAGACCTCAAGTCCAATCAAAGAGCAGTTGGTTGCCCCTATAACAGACATGCCACCATTGGACCAGCTGGTACATTTTCCCTGGCTGGCCAGCTAGACCAAATTTATTTTAATTTTCCACTTCAATTTGTTTTTGTTATGATTCAACTATGAAATGTCCTACATAGATTCTTGGGTTTGAACCCTTTACCCCAGCTGACGGTGCTGTTTTGGGAGTTGTTGAACCTTTAGGAGGTGAAATTTTGCTGGTGGAAGCAGGTCACTGGAGATGGACCTTGTTTTATATAGCACATCCTTCTTCCCATCTGCTCTCTGCTTCCTGATCCTCAGACATGTAAGCAAGCTCTGCTGCAAGTTCCCACCACCACAGTCTCCCACCACCATGTCTTCACCTCCATGAGGGACTGTATTCCCTCAAACAGTGAGTCAAAATATACTTTTCTTAAGCTGCTTCAGATGTTTGGCCAGTGATGAGAAAAGTAATTAATATAACTCTCGTGTTGATTTTTCTCTTTAATTAACTTGTATCCCCAATATGGCATATGAATAGTATTTGCAGGTAGGACCTTTGGAAAGTAATTAGGATTAGTTGAAGGCTTGAGGGCATGCCCTGATGACATTGTCAGCTACAGTGGGTCAGAGATACAGTTCAATACAGTCTGCTACCCACAGCAGACTGAAGAGTTCTTTTCAAAGACCGCTATGCAGGTGAAGATAGGATTCTTGACTTCACAGCAGAAAAGAATTTCCGGATGAGTCAATGTGAAAGAGTTGAAGTTCATTAGGAAGAGATTTTTAACACAGATTTAAGCATAATAGTGAATAGAAAGATATTTGGTGTGGCTGGGGAGAATGCTCAGTGGATAAAGGTACTTGTTTACAAAGGTTCAGTTCCCAAGAATCTACATAAAAGCTGGACACAAAGTGGCATATACATCTGCTGTTCATTTGCAATAGCAAAAAACCCTACCTGACACAACCAAAAAAACAAAAAACAAGAAAGAAAGAAAAGAAAAAGATAAAGAAAAATAGTAAAAGGATAGTACACACCCAAGCTTCTTAAGAGAGAGTCAAAATTAAGTGTCTTTACAGCAGCCATATATGTGGGTTTTGATGGCTAAAGTTACATCTCAAAGGTAGCCAGAAAACATGGAACAAGATATATTTAAATTATGAACCACAGACTGGGCAGATGGCCCAGCAGATAAATTGCTTGCCTAGGATCCCAAGCACCCATGTAATGCCAGTTGGGCATTGCAGCAGCCCACATGTGATCTGGCACTCAGGAGGTGGAGGTGGGATCCATGGGGAAATTTGCTACTTAAACTAGCTGAATTGCTGAGCTCAGGGTTCAAGTGAGATATCTCAATAATAAAGTGGAGAACGACTGAGGAAGACACCCAACATCAACTTCTATCCCTGACATGCATGTGAACGCTCATGCATACCACATCTACAGACACCCACAGAAATTAGAAACCACTTCACAAATTAACATACAGTCTATCCATTGCAAGCGCTCCATGAATGTAAGATTTGCCAAGTCCTTGGCAAAGAGTAAGACAGCAAAAGTGGGTATCACGAGCTATCTCATTAAACGTTTATTAAACCTACACAATCATCTCATGCTGGGAGCTGTGATGTCTGCAAACTTCAGAGCAGGGGACATGATACAAACTGGGCAGCCATGCTGTTTACATGGGGTCCTGGGGGTCAGCAGTCCTTGGCAGGAAGAGCAAGTCCTGGGTCTCACCTAAGGCCTGCTAAATCAGAGGCCCCAGGCACCTTCAGTTTCACAAGGCTTCCCAGGTGAGAGTCACATGCGCAATGAGAAAAGCCAGATCACAGGGTAACACACTTTAAGGGGTCCCAATCACTGCCTTAATCCTAAGGTTACCACGTAAGTTATTATCCCACCTAGTACAGGAACAAAACAGTTTAAACTTGACCCAGAGAGAGAGTGAAGTCTGGCGGACCCATGACCTAGTTCTATGATTTGGGTGAATGTATCAAACACTAGATCTCCAACATGAGCCATTATTGGAGATGGTGGAACCTTTAATAGGAAGAGCCTAGTAAGGAGAAGTTAGCTCACTCGAGGCGTGCCCTTGAACTGGGGACCTAGCACATTCTCTTTGCTTCCTGGTAGCCATGAGATGAACAGCTCCCTCCACTACAGCCCCTCAGGATGAGGTGTTCCCACACCACAGTGCAAAGGCAATGTCGCCACGTTACCGTGGTTTGAAACCTCCAGCCTTTTGAGCCAAAATAGGTCTCTCCTGTTTGTAAGCCAGTAAATTCAGTTTTGTTACAATAACAGAACATGACTAACCTTTCTGGGAAGTTGGGGCAAGCTCTCTAGAGAAGCAGAGCTTCAGTTGAGCTTGAGAGAACACATGGTGGGCGATGAGTGAAGGGGCAGGTTGGGGATCATGGAGCAGTAGGGTCTTGACTGCTAGGGAGGTTGTGATTGTCCGCCCTCAGCTGATGACATGTGGCTAAGTGTTCCAAGAGTTAAGAAAGATTATGCTCATAAAACATATAAGTGTTCAATTAGCCCCTGTCCTCATCACCATTATCCTCACCATGGCCTCCACACCTCGACTTGGACTATGTCCATGCGTGTCTGTATGACTCAGCTTCTTGTCCCATTCATGGGTGTCTATGTTGAGAAAGAGGTCAGGAAAAGGCCTTTGTATGTTTTAAAACAGGCCCTTTGATCATCCACAGAAACACCTATGGTCAGTAGGGAACCTCAGAGGGAAATTGAGGTACTATTTTGTGCCCTCCAGGCCCCTGCTAACAGTGACCCCATCATCAAAGGGGTCGTGGTAAGCCAACCTCAAACCAAACAAAACTGGCTCCTAAGATGAGAAGTGATTCAGAGTGAATAGCAGCTCATTAAAAAAAAAAAAAAAAAAAAAAAAAGGCATTTGCTAATGAGTACAGAAAATGTCAGTAAATGAGAGAGAACCACTCCATTATGACAGACCCAGAGTTGCTCAAATCTAATTTTGCAAGAGCCAGGAGAGAATGAAAATGTTCAGAGCTAGTTGTCCTCCACTCACAGATGGGATAATCTCAGAGAAACATTTTACGGTATATCGCTTGAAGAAAAATGCATTAGCCTTTCTTGAAAAAAAAAAAAATTGGTTGACCTTGAAAATAAAAGCATTCAGGAGAAGTATAAGCAAAAGTTTTCATTATTCCTTAAGCCCTCACTTCAGAGAGACAAAAAATTCCACCCTCCACTGCAGCGCCACAATGCCAAGTTGCCCAGCAACTGATCTTTTATGGTGGATCGCCACGGAGACTGATGTAAACAAAATCATAAATCCCATTACCCTGCCAAATACTGGGTCTGGGTTAGAAAGCAAGCAAACGAACTGCTTTTCAGGTTAAAAGGGATCATATAAAACGGTGAACAGCTAGGTTTTAGTCAGAGTAAATTGTCATGAGTGAGACTATAATTAATGTAGCTCTTTTTTTCTTTCAATGGACAATAGCCCCTGATTTCTCTGTAGCAAAGAAACAGTCCTAGTTGTAAGAGTCATTTCCAGCTGAAAAATTAACTCTGATGCCCCCAGGGCCTGGGCTCAGCAACTAAAGAACCAGGCATAGTGATTCTTCCCCTCTGGCCACCAAGTAAAATTCTATCTCTACTGCACAGTCCATTGTCAGGAGTATCAGAAAATCACTCCTAGAAGGAGGCGCTTGCAGCCAACATTGTATACTCTAGGTCCTGTGCTGACAGGATATCTATGCATTTATGTGGGATAAATACCATTATTTCTGTTGAACAGACAGGAAGCTGGAACCTCATTGTGAGGACAGCTTACCTAGAGCCCCAAAGGGAAGGAGAAGAAGGGTGCTTGCACCTTCAAAGTTGAATTCAGATTTAATATGGCTCCTACCAGTTTGGACCCAAGACCCATGGAGACCTCAAGACCTCTGTCCCAAAGAGGGCCCCAAATTCCACATCAAGAACCCTCACTAAGGGAACAGATCGTGTCCTCGTTCCCATTAGAACAGCACATGCTTCATGGTCCTGGTGTGCTGGGAAGTCTTCAACAACGAAACCATCAGCAGTGACCCCTGAGCTTCCCAAGCCAGCTGCAGCACACACACTAACTAGCACTCCTCATCCTATCAGTTCCCAGGGCCAATCCCAGACCTGTCAGAACAGAATTCCTACAGAGGAGGCACAAATCATGGTGTTTTTAACAAGCGGATCCAGGGGTTAATAATTTCCACACTTTGTATTCAGGGATCTGTGGATCGTTTTAGCTTTGTCCTGCTAAGCAAGTACTGATTTCCAGAATTAATTACTGATCAGATCCACCCTAGAAAGACACATTTGTTTCCACCTGAGTGTGGCCAGCCACGTACTATCAAATTCAGGCCTCACCGAGTGTGGTGGCGCATGTCTTCAATCCCAGTACAGAGAAGGCAAAGATGAGGATTTCTATGAGTTTGAGGCCAGCCTGAGACTGCAACATGAATTCCAGGTCAGCCTGGGCTAGAGGGAGACTCTACCTTGAAAAAAAAATCTAGGCCTCTATAGCAGCAATGTACCCATCCCATGGTTATTCTCTCTGTGTGATTTCATATATAGTTACATACCTTTGTCCCAGGCTCAGGCTTCCAGTGAGCCTTCTAGCACAAAATCCAGTGCCCACCTGATCAATGTGGCTTGGTGAGTGAGACCTGGACATGTCTGAAGGGTTAGTGGCTGGGCTGCAGTCCTCAGATGTGAAAGGGATGCCCTAAGCCCCACAGGTGCCCTCTTCTTCCAGTTCTATCAGACAAGACATGGTATGGATCTTTGTGTGAATGCTTCTTGTTTAGGAAATGAGTTCAAGGTCTAAAAATTGTAGCTAAACAAAACCATCTTCTATAGTGCTTGTTTCTAGTTCATTCACCTGATAGACACAGAGCCTGTGGGATATAGAGTGGCACATAGGCTCTCTCAGCCAAGGCCTGAGAGCAGCAGCATTCCCAGAAATGGCACCATAGCCCTACAGGACTTCACAGGCCTATGTGACCCTCTCCACCCAGTCCTGAGAGCTCTCCATTATCCACAGATGTGGCCCAGAGTAGCTGGAAGCAAGCGAGGTAGCCTACTTGGTTTCTGAAGCAGACCTTAAATAAGAACACCATGCAAGAACTTTATCTAGGACAGAATCACAGAGAAGCCGATATGGAGTGGGAAGACAAAGGGGAAAGAAACCAAGGGGTGTTCCCAAGCCAGCTACTCTCAGAGCAACTGTGGCACAATGGAAACTCTAAGACGGTGCGGGACACCCCTTGGAGTCACGCCAGACAAGAGACCATTGCTCAGGCAGGTTTCCCCACTCATTTACCATGGGTGGAAGCTGTTCAGAGGCATCAACCTTATGCCACTTCTGACAGGCAGTGAACTCAGAACAGACCTCTCGGGGCTAGCAAAACTCTTGCAGGTATTTGAGGACATTGCCTTTGATGCACAGAGGTGAATGTTAGATGTGTTGGCATAGAACCAAAACACCGATGCCCACACCAGGAAGCTCACCATGGCAACACTGAATAATGGCATCATGACATCAAGTGTCTTGGGCAGGACAAGATAGAAAACAAGGAGCCAGGACATGGCACAAGAGATAAGAACTGTGGGGTCAGAGGTCCAGATACACATGACCTGCCTGGTCTGGCTGATGGCTGGAGCTCAGCCTCCCCTGCTGGCCTAACTTGGTGTGGACTTCCAAATAAATAGGCCTGGAATTCCTACAGGTAAGAAATGTAATGTAAATGTAATACTAAGGGTTGGGGAGTTGGCTCAGTGGGTAAAGGTACTTGCTCCACAGCCTGCAGTCTGGAGTTCAGATTGCCAGCATCTGTGGAAAGCCAGGCACAAAGTGGCACAAGCATCTATAATCTCAATGTGCTGACAGCACTGAGAGGCAGGTCAGGAGAAGCGCAATGCTCGAGGACTGGATAGTCTGGTGGATCAGTGGCAAAACCCATAAAGACCCTGTCTCAATCAAGGTAGATGAACAGGACCAATACCCTGAGGTTGTCCTCTGACTTCCATACATGGACAGCGGCACACACGTGCCCACACACATGCATACATAAATTTAAAATTAATTTTAAAAATCAAATATAATAATAATAAATCAAAGCCAATAGAAAATTGTCCAGTGGCCAAATGTGTCTCTGAGGTTTCTCTCTGGGGCTTCTGTCTTCCTTTGGAAACTCTAGCCCTTACATCCAGGATACTCCAGCTGAACAGGGGCCAGAGTAACCAGAGATGACCAAATTGTGCAAGGAACAGCAGGGATTCCTAGAAGAATGCCACTCCAGGATGTTAAGACAAGATGACTCATGTCAGAGTTTTGTGTGGTAGAAATGCCTGAACTGAACACAAGGGGAGAGCTGAAAGGAGAAGAAAGAGCCAGCAGAAGTAATGCCAGTGTGGCCTGAAGAGGAGCTAGAAAGGAGGTTAGATGGAAGGATCTAGGCTGCCATGTAGCTAAAGCAGAGCTGGTGAACCCTTGGGAAGTCCTCAAGACAATGCCAGATCTCACGCAGGGTAGCCTGACCTCTCAGGAGAAGGTGGCGATGCTGGGTTGTTGGCTGGAAGCTTGGCCTCTGCACAGATGCTATAATTGATCCATCCATCAATTGACTTCAGAGTTCAGGAGAAGAAGCCTTTTATGTTTGTCCCTCACCCCAATGAAGAATGATCAGAAATCCTGGGAAGGGCATTAGATTCTCCTCCGTTTAAGGATAAAGGCTGGAATTATTTAAATCGCAAAGAAGAGGGAAGGGCTGGGAGATGGCTCAGTTGGTGAGTGCTGGCATGAGGAGCTGAGTTCAGATCCCCAGCACCCAAGCAAAAGCCTGGCATGTTGGTGTGTACCTATAATTCCAGCCCAGGGGAGAAAGAGACAGGGCATCCCTAGGGCTTGCTAGCTAGCTAGTCTATCCAAATCGGTGAGCTCTAGATTCAACAAGAGACCCTGTCTCAAAACATAAGGTGGAGAGCAATTGAGAAAGACACCGGAAGTCAACCTCTGGCCTCCACATGTATGCTCACAACATGCATATTCACCTAACACACACATTCTCACACATGTCTGAACATGCATACACACATTCAGGCACAATGCACATACATACACATACTGAAAGAAGGTATAATATGGTACATAAGTAAAAATGGGCTTAGAGTGATGGCTCAGTAGTTAAGGTGTAAGTTTGATTCCCCAGTGCCTACATAAAACCATAAAAATTCCTTTAAAAAAACGGTTATTATCTCTACATTGTGGAATAAGTAATGATTGTTTTCCTTGACCTTCCGATGGGTGTGCATTCCTTAATAATAAGCATTAGTTGCTTTGGTAACAGGAGGCAGGAGGTCGGGCGACTGCTGTGGGTGCCTCACTCTGTCCATCTATCAAGCCAGCACATCCACTGCGACCACCTCACTGCTGACAGCTGGCAGCCTGCTTCTTTCTGCCTTGAATGCGAGGCCCCTGGTCCTGACTGAGAGAAGCGAGGGGGGAGCCCTACTTCCACGTGGGCCCAGCACTGTGGTGTGACCCCAGATCCAAAACCCTGTCAGTGTCAGACTCAGGCCACACCTGCCCCTCACCACTCTCCTCCCAAGACAAGAACCTTGCAGGAGAATATTTGGTTTGGGCTCTTCTAGGAAACCCATTGTAAAACAGGGATTCAAAAAGAATTTTTTGATAGACTCTATCAAGATATCATTTTCAAGTTTACAGCTTTTGGTTTGCTGTACAATTTATTTTGTGCTATAAGCCACTTTCAAATTCCTATGCTTGATTTTTGGAATAAAAGAGCACTTTGTTTCTAAACTTGAAAATTCAAATTTTCCTGGGATTATGCATTTAGTACCCATACCAACCTGATGGAGATTAAGATAAACTGGGGACATTTGCGTCATCTAAAAGGAAAGGGCACCGATAGGTCTTCTGGCTTTTTAGGACATGCCAAAAATGAGACCTATGTGATGTGGTGTCACCATAGTTTTCAATATTGACTCAGGTTTTTCTTCTTTTGCATGTGTGTATATATTGTATAAGCGAGTATACTCAGGCTTCCAATTGTTTGGGTACACATGCACACAAGACCAGAGGCTGATGTTGGGTGTCTTCCTCGATTGCTTTCCATTTTATTTACCAAGGAAGGTCTTTCACTTGAATCCAGAGCTCATTGACGTGACAAGGCTAGCGATCCAGCCGGCACCAGGGACCCCTGCTATGTCTGCCGACTCCAAAGGGAGGACGCAAGGGCTGTCCAGAATTTACATAGGTACTAGGGATCTGAACTTGAGTCCTCACACTTGCATGGTAAGCTCTTTATGAATTGAACCATCTCCCCAGCCCAGGCTCAGATTTTTCTAAAAGTTCATCCAAAACATGTCATGACTGCATTTTTCATTTTATCTTTAGGGTTTTATTTTATTTTATTTTATTTTTTGGTTTTTTGAGGTAGGGTTTCACTCTAGCCTAAGCTAACCTTGGTAGTCTCAGGGTGGCCCTGAACTCATGGCGCTCCTCCTACTTCTGCCTCCCAAGTGCTAGGATTAAAGGCATGCACCACTACATCTGGCTGTTTTATTTTTTAACAGCTAAATAATAACAATGTGGTTTTTTTTTTTTTTTTTTTTTTTTTTTTTTTTGAGTGAAGACCTGAAAGGAGAGAGTCAGCTGTTATGAACCAATGGAAAAGACAGGGCATCCAGGCAGAAGAAACAGTACATGGGAAGATGCTGGGATGAGAGAGGCTAGGTATGCTCTGAAAACAAGCAACAAAAGAGAGAGAGGGGCTGGCATCAGGGACACAGTATGGAATGCTCAGGTCGGAGTGAGCATCCTGTCTGACTTGCGTGAGCTGGGAAGTTGAGGTGTGACAAGTCTAAATGTTCTAACACACTACTGAGAACAGCTGAAGATAGCCAAGTTTAAGCAGAACGACCCATCAGGAAGCTACTGAAAGATGCAGGGAGGATAGATAGGGCGGCTTGGGTTCAAGATGCATTCCTTCATAATGACAGGTGGCTGCATTTTGTGTGCATGGTGCATAGAGACTACTGCCCACTTGAACACAGAGCATGGAGGAATGGGAGATGTTAAAATGACTCCCATGGTTTGGAGCCTGAGCAACAAGAAGGATTAAAAGAAGGTGGGGGTAATATGAGACATGCCCATAGATGATAGCTGAAGTCCTCGAGCTCACAGTTGGATATGTGACTTCAGTTGAGAAGCCCTGCTAGAGACAGATATGTTCTCAACTCACCAGCATCAGGATGAGAGCTGTTGCAATTGCATGCATGCCATTGGGCAGATCACTAATCTGTCATGGTGTGGGGAGGGTCTTATGAGACTCCACCCCTTCCTGAGGATTTATAGGCAGTTAGTGGTTGCTGGAGGAGGAAGAGATTTTCTTCAGTGGTGTAGCCACTGGTAAATTGTTCATGCTCCTATAAATAACCCCTACCCATGCTCCTGTAAGTAACCCTAATTAAATGCATTGAGTCACCCAAAACCAAACCAAACAAGCATAAATAAATAAATAAATAAATAAATAAATAAATAAATAAATAAATAAAAAGAAGACATTAGAGGTTGGCTCGTTGTGAAAATAAAGGCACTTATTGGGAGTGGGAGGGGACAAGAGAAGTTAATGGGAATGAATATGATCAAAGCGCATTATGCATATGTATGAAAATGTCATAAAACTTATTCTTATACATAATTAATATATGATAATTTCAAACGTTTTTTAAATTATGAAATCTCCAAAGCCCAGCCTATAAGCCCAGAATTGGGAGGCTGAAGCAGAAGGATCACAAGTTCTAACCCAGCATGGGCTACTGAGTGAGTCCCTCTCTCAAAAAAGAAAGCTGAGGGCTAGGGAGATGGCTATTTAGGTAAGAGTGCTTGCTGGGCGAGCGTGTGGATCTGAGAGGGACTGAGATTGTCTGAGTTCAGTTCTCCAACATCCACATAAATAGTTGGGCATGGCCATGCATGCTTAGAACCCCAATTCTGTGGGGAGCAAATTCAGAGAGTCAATGAGCCTGGTGGAAATGGCAGCTCCAGGTTCAGAGAATAGACTACAATGTAAGGAAATACGTGGATGAGTAATGGAGGGAAACACCCAACATCCTCCTCTGGTCTCTGCATGTGTATGCACAGGGCACGCACATCTGCATTCACACATGCATACACCATGCAGACTACATTACATATATACACAGAGAAAGAGAGAGGTCTCTGCAAGTATGAGCTATGAAGTCATCTGTCATGTGGGGAGTAAATGCAAAAAAAAAAAAAAAAAAAAAGACAAGTAAGGATCCAAGAACATGGGCCAGCCACAGTCACAGGCCGTTTCAAGAACTTGTCCAAACACCAGCCTTCCCATAGTGGATAGCCAAAGAAAGCAGCTCTCCAAACCCACCCTCAAACCATCCACTCCCCTCCCCAAAGCAGACCCTGGGGAAACTTCTGAGGCATACACACACAGTGTGTTTTCTTCTTCACTCTCAATAATGATGTTGCAGTTAACTTCACATTGCTAGGATAAACACCCGACCAGCTTATGGGAGGAAAGGGTTCATTTTAGGCTTATAGAATCTAGGGGCAGCAACATCAATAGCTCAAGAGGCTGGCTTACTTCCTTAGATCCATACAGACAGACACCACCAACAGCCAGCAAACAGGAACAGCCAGAGCTCAAAGGAATCTGAACATACCTTAGGACTGGACTTCAGATCTGCCCCCAGTGACACACAGTCCAGCAGGCTGCTGGCATCTTAAGTTGCAAGTTTAATCAAAAATACATCAGGTTTGGGCTGGAGAGATGGCGTAGCGGTTGAGGAGCCTGCCTCCTAAGCCTAAGAACGCTGGCTCCAATCTCCAGGTCCCACGTTTAGCCAGATGCAAAGTGACACAAGGGCACAATGCTGCACTTGACCACAAGGGGGTGCACGCATCTGGATTTCATTTGCAGCAGCTGAGAGGCTGCTGGCCTGCCCATCTCTATCTGTCTCCCTCTCCCTCTCTCTCTGTCTCTCTCCAAAAGAAAAACAAACATCAGGTTTGGGGGGGACATACATTCACATTCAGACTACCACAAGTGACCACTAAATGCAGTCCTATTGTCACCATTACACTTCACTCCCTGCCTCCCTGCCAAGCAGACATTCTTGCATCTAAGGGCATGCTTAAAGGTTACCCCTAAATTCTATATGATCATGCTTTCTCATCTGAGATGCAAGGAGAGCTCTCTTGCAAATGGACTTAGGTCAACTTCTGGCTCCTAGAGTTGCCTAGTAGAGCTATTGTTTGGGCATAGCTCTTTTCTTGATTGGTGCTATGAGAACAAAGGGCATGAATTGAATTGGCCTCCAACAAACTGCATTGGTTAACTTTCCCTGCAAAACATCCAGAAATCAGCTTTCACAATACATTTTCATTTCTCATTCACACAATGTGGCCGGCTGGGGCATGACTCATTTGGGCTGAAGTTGACTCTAGGCTGCAGGTTTAGTGCATATCTGCCTCTCTTCTTCCTTTTTTTGTTTACTGGAATGAACAGACTGACTACCCGGGACATGTTCTCATGGTAGTGATATAAGCAAGGACAGACCCAGTCACACACAGAGAGGTTTTGGTTTCCTTCACTTCCACTAACACTCTACCTGCCAAAGCCAACATCACTGAGATGGGAAAATATACCCCACCTGAAGTGTGAATAGGCAGGACAGAATTCAGGGAAGGATAAAGAAAATTCAGAACTCAACGTCCATCCATAACAGGGGCTTTTCTTTGCTTGTTTCTTTTTCTCTTTATTTTTTTTCTTTCTTCCTTTCATTGTTGCCTTCTCTATTTATCCTCCTCTTTCTCTCTTTTTCTCACATCCTCTCACCCTCCTTTTCAATGTCTTATGTTTTGTTTCTGGTTTTTCTTATTTTTTTGAGGCAGGATCTCACTATGTAGCTCATGATATTGAGGATGAAGGACATGCCTGAATTTAGAAGCATCAACTTGGAATGCTCCTGCCTCGGCCTCCGGAGTTGAGGCATGTGATACCATGCCCAGCTTGCCACTACTTTTTATGACCATACTACATGTGTCAAAAAGCTCTTTCCTGGGCTGGAGAGATGGCTTAGCGGTTAAGGCGCCTGCCTCCTAAGCCTAAGAACACCAGTTCCAATCTCCAGGTCCCAAGTTTAGCCAGATGCAGTGACGCAAGGGCGCAATGCCGCACTTGACCACAAGGGGGTACACGCATCTGGATTTCGTTTGCAGCAGCTGAGAGGCTGCTGGTGCACCCATCTCTGTCTCCGTCTCCTTCTGTCTCTGTCTCTCTCTCTCTGTCTCTCTCCAAAAAAAAAAAAAAAAAAAAAAAAAAAAAAAAAAGCTCTTTCCTGTCAAGCCTACATATCCATGTTTTCTAAGTCCATGACAAGATGACAGAAAGTAACCTTTGGAGCTCTGTTCTTCAGAGGCAGAGCTTTTTGCTTTGAACTTGACATACTAATGCAGTTAGAACATTTGTAGGGTTGAATGAAGAGTCACAGTTCCACGTGGGCCACCAGGGCTAGAGAGGTGGGTGATTTTCTAAGGAGAGAGTGAGATTCCTGGTATGTGCTGTAGAGCAGGCTGAGTGGATAAGTGGAGTAGGAAAAGCACTTCAAGCATGCTTTCCTTGTTATTAATATAATTTTTCTCAGCCTGGTTCTGCAAATAGAGACCATAATGAAATTGGCTCTGGACACTTCACACCCAAGTGTTTTGCTGACTTGACCCTCTAACCACAGGATTACCAAGACCCATTGACTCTAGCTTGTTCTATAAATTCTTCCGGTTCCATAATTCAATCAAAGATAACAGTAAAAAGAACAAGAGACGGCTCACAAGTAAGAACAACAAAAATACCAGGAACCAAAGACTTAAGTTTTATGTGTGTCTTGAATCGGTTTGGCAGGGAACCAACTAGGAGGGGGAAAAAAAATTCTTTTTCCTTTCTAGTTGGCAAAGTTCCATGTCACAAAACATTATGCAGCCAGGCCTCACAAAAGACCCAGATGAAGGCAAAGCCTGGGCACAAATTCAAGTGCCCAACACAGCTAGACATGAAAACTAGTTGGTTGTTTCCCGAATTCAGGGACATCCCTGATCCTGATGAAAAGTCTCCCAGGAACCAACTAGTCCATAATTCAAAAGAAAATAGGCCTGCTCGTAGGCAAGTCTCTTGTCAAACATAATCATGAGAAGCATGCACTTTGGAGAAACCTAAGCTCAGATCCTGAACTTGTTGTTCATTAGCTGTGTGGCCTTGGACACATGACTCAGCCCCGGAAGCATCCGATTCCTCATCTATACAATGCGAAAAATAAATGCACGTGTCTGTTAGGATGGTGGTAATGATTAAAGGAATGGTGCATTAATGATATTTACATATTACTGGGAGGTTCTCAAGGAAACAGTGAGCAATTAAGGTTCATTCAAGAATGAATGTCTCTAGTCATCCTACTTATTGGAACTAAAACTCATGAAATATTACACTGGGGAGATGGCTCTGTAGGTAAAGTGCTTGCCTTACAAGTTTAGGATGTGAGTTTGGATCCCTAGCACCCATATGAAAACCAAATGCATTGGGTCATAACTGTAATCCCAGCGCTGGATAGTAGAGACAGGAGAATTCCCTAGAGCTTAGTGGCTAGCTGGTCTAGCCAAACTGGTGAGTTTTAGGTTAGTATGAGACCCTATCTCAAAAAAAAGTAAGTGGAAGCTGGGCATGGTGGCACACACCTTTAATCCCAGCACTCCAGAGGCAAAGGTAGGAGGATCACCATGAGTTCGAGGCCACCGTGAGACTACAAAGTGAATTCCAGGTCATCCTGAGCTGGAGTGAGAGCCTACCTAAAAAAAAAATAATAATAAAGTGGGGCTGAAGAGATGGCTTAACTGTTACGGCACTTGCCTGCAAAGCCAAAGGATCCCAGTTCGATTCTCCAGGACCCACGTAAGCCAGATGCACAAGGGGGTGCATGCATCTGGAGCTCGTTTGCAATGGCTGGAAGCCCTGGCACACCCATTCTCTCCCTCTCCCTCTCCCTCCCCCCCTCTCTCTCTCCCTCTCTCTCTCTGCCTCTTTCCCTCTCTCAAATAAATAAATAAATAAATAAATAAATAAATAAATAAGAAATTATTAAAAAAATAATAAAGTGGAGAGGGATTGAGGGAGATACCTAATGTTGCCCTCTGGCATACACATAAACACAAACATGTGCACTCACACACATATACACATGTACACTACACACACATACACAAACAAAAATATGGACAAATAAAAGTAACAAAATATTGACCACTCAAAATGCTGAGGACATGCAAGTGATCTGCAACCCACCCACCCCAGTGGCACTGACTCCAACATTCCCAAAGGAAGCACCTTATTCCTCCCACAGGGCCAGAGCAGCAGCTCACCAGCATCCAGGTAGGCCAGCAGCCAGACATGGAGGTGGACAATGAATTAGATAAGAAGGACCCCTTTGCTGGTCCCCCACAATTCCATGGTTCTTTCTGTCCTTTCTCTGACCACTCTAGTCCTCCTCCCCAGTGTTGAGTGAGAAGCCTGGTAGCTCAGGGTGGGCCCATCTGAGGTCTGGGAACTCTATTCTGGACTAACTTTAATGTACTTGACTTGGTACAGCCCCTGCTGAAGGCCACATGGAGCCTCTTTTCCTGATGTATATTCCCATGGTGGCCTATGCTTCTGGGGGGAATACTTCGTAGCCCAAGAAGGAAACAAGGGGTGGCAGTTTATGGGGTATGTGAATGGAGCTTGGGCAAACAGGTTAGAGTGTTCATAGGCTGCTAGGCTTTGGATATTGGCTGTGGTGGTTTGAATGTAAAATGTCCCCATAGACTCGTAGACTTAATCCCTAGTTGATGATGCTGTTGCAGCAGGTTGTTAAAACTTTGGGAGGTAGAGTCTTGCTGGAGAAAGTGTGCCCTGGGGAACAGGCCTTCAGGTTTAGCAGTTCAGCCCTGCTTGCAGTTCTCTCTCTCTCTCTCTCTCTCTCTCTCTCTCTCTCTCCTTTCTCCCTGTAGGTGTGATGATGAGCCTCTGGCTTCCTGCTTCTGCCACACTTTCCCCACTATGACAGACTGCCCCTTAAAACTGTAAGCTGAAAATCTTTCCCTTCCTAAGCTGCTTGTGGTTAGGTATTTTGTCCCAGAAACAAGGAAGTAACTGACACATTGACTGGTCCTGCAAAGATGAATGTGTTAAAACCTTGGATCCCAGAGTGATACTGTTGGCAGGAGGTAGAACCTTTAAAAGGTGGGGCTTAGTATGAGGTCTTAAAGTCACTGGGAGCATGCTCTTGAAAAGAGTAACAAGACCAGTATCCAAGGCAACTCCTTCAGATCTAGCCTTCCAGGTCATTAAGGAAGTCACCTGTCTGATCAAAGATGCAGTTAGCAGTTAATTTAGACATAAGGTTGTGTGTACTCTGCCTTCACATGCTGCCAGTGTGAGAGGCAGGCCTGTCACATAGTTCACCACAGAAACTCAATGACTGTCACATGGACTCTGGCACTCCTCTCATTGACAGAAACCTCAGCTGGCTCACTCAAGCCCCACACACCCTGGGATGAAGGAGCAGGCACAATGGTGGTTCCCTTGTGTATTAGTTACTTTCTTGTTGCTGGAAGAAAATAACTGAACTAGAAACAATTATAAGGAAGGAAAGATTTATTTCAGCTTATAGTTCCAGATTACAATTCATCGTGGCAGAGAAGGCATGGCAGCAGGAGCTTGAGGCAGCTGGTCATATTCAGTTCACAGTGAGGAAGCAGAGAGAGATGAATGCTAATGTTCAGCCAGCTCCCTCCTTTTTTATACAGCCCAAGACTCCAGCCCACAGAATGGTACCACCCACACTTAAGGTAGATCCTCTCTCTTCAATTAAGCTGATCTAGATAATCCCTCACAAGCATGCCCAGAGGCTTCTTTCCTACGTGATTCTAGATCCTGTCAAGTTGACAAGCAAGATAAATGATCACACCTTTGACCCACTTGTTCAAGTGACTACTAGTGCCAAAGAACCCTGGTGAGCCAGCCCCAAAGTCTCCAAGATCCTGTGTTAGTCTTCACACAGCACCCCAGGGCCCCATCACTAGATTGCTGCAGATTATTTTGTTCCAAAACTAGTCATGATTTCTATTCCCATATGCTTCTTCTACGAGGTGGCCTCCATGACACCTCCCCTTGGACCTAGACTGGTGAATTGTAGAGTGATGCTACAAAAGGCTGGGCCATAACCAGTGACAGAGTTTCTGTAGGGGTCTTTTCTCCTGGGGCCATGCTTTTTGAGGATGAGCCCTTGAAGAGGAAGTGTCAGTGCTCTGAAGTTGGCATGCTGGAGAGACAGGTGGAGAGTCCACTTAGGGATGGAAATGCAGAGACAACAGCCCGTGGCTGCAGAGCTGCTCTGCAGCCTAAGGCAGGGTCACCACGGCAGAGACCAAGTCCACATCTGCAATCACAGGGATGAGTGTGAGGACTCACTCAGAATGATCCATCATTCTGATAGTTTCTGAGGCAGTCAGTTTGGCACTCCAGGGAGTCAGGTGGAGTCTGTGCCAATCTGTTCTCTCCACTCCCTGGTGATTGGCTTTTGTGATGCTCAATTCGCTGCCAACAAGCACCACTTCTCTACAAAGACCCTGGTCAGGGGCTCCCCACTCCTCTGCATAGGCTGCAGGTCACACCATGTCTCCAGCAGGCAAACACTGCCAACACCATCTCCCCTTGGCTCCAGGCCAGGGAGGCCTGGTGTACCTTTGGAGGCTATTAAGGCTTAGTCATTAAAGTCTAGGTCCCACCATGTGTGAAGGGCCAGGATTAAAGCCCTGGCCCCTCCTACACTGGGGCGGGGGGGGGGGCTAGAAGGAGATATAGATGCCAGATAGACAGATAGATAGATAGATAGATAGATAGATAGATAGATGATAGATAAATAGAAATCCTGGCAAGAGCTTTCAACACTTAAGCATGTGCTGGTCATGGCTCTTTGAAAGAAAATGAAAAAAAAGTCCATTTTTAGGTCATGTTGTACAGGGCACATCAGCTCAGCTGTCACTCGTGCACTTTGAACCAGTAGTTGTGTGGCCTGAGGCACACACGTTTATAGAGTGTTCTGGCTGGGGCCCTGTCAGAGATGTGGCTACATTCACAATGCTGGAAGGGACCAGTGATGCATTCAAACGCAAACCTCTGCAACAGGAAGCATGGTCCGTTCTTGCTGCTAAGTGGTAATGCTGCCCATTTTGCCAAATCTTTACATTCCTGCCTCCCAAGAAATCAGAAAATCACATTGTTACAAAAACGATCCATATTTTTATAACACTGAAAGCCAGCAAAGTATGGTGACGCAGGCCAATAATTCCGGCACTTGGGCGGCAGAGGCAGGAGGACCAGGAGTTCAAAGTCACCCTCAGCTATATAGTGAGTTTGATGCCTGTTTGGGCTGCATGAGACCCTGTCCCTAAAATAAAACAAAAGATATTGGAAGCTTGTAAGAAACAGTGGACACTCTCCCCCACCACACACATGTGTGTGCGCACACACACACACACACACACTCGTATAGAATACCCCTCAACCAGACTACAGCTGCTGGTAACCGTGTCACTAGGTGTCAGCTTCTCAAAACACCCAAAGACTATGCTGGCTGCGAGGAGCTTGTCATAGCAATGACACCTCCTAGTAGCAACCCAGGGCAACAGCAAGGTCTCCTCAGAATGCCCCAGGCCCCCATCAGTGCTCCGCCACAGTGCCCTACCCTTGGCACCTGGATGGTGCACATGCCTAGGCTTGATCCTCACTCACATCCCTGCTCCTCCACCCACTCTTCTAGAGCGCCTCCCTCGTCAGGCATGTGCACTTGAATGCTAGCCTCACACGATGTTCAAATGCACAGCCAACATGAGCATTCAAGTGCACACTTTTCCAGCCCACTTTTTCTCCCCAAATCCTGCAGCAGGCTTGGTGAGAGTTTCTCCAGCCAGAAGATGGGCTTCTTACTAGAGTACATTCAAACACATCACTTGTGCTACCAGGAGTCTTGAACCCCATCCCCACTACCTGGGCCTCTGGTAACCACTCACCTACTTCCTGTCTTCATGGATTTCCCTGTTCTGACACTTTGTATAATGCTTAGAATGCCTTCAGTATAGTCATCTCCAGTGTCACATGTCCTCCATTCCTTTTCATTACTAAGTAACATTCTGTTGTATGGGGATACTACATTTCTTTATTGATTCATCCATCGGTGGATATTTGGGTGGTTCATACCATTTGGCTGTTGGGAGGAGCATTGCTATGAATATTCCTGTTCACATAGTTGTTTACCTGCTTTCAATCTTTTGAGGTGTATACCAAAATGCAGAACTGCTAGATTATATGATAATTCTGTTTAACTTAAGTAGAATTGCCAAATGGTTTTCCACACTCACTGCATCATTTTACATTCCCGCCAGCAATGTATGAGGCTCTAGTTCTCTACATACTTATTAACAGTTGTTGTTTTAATTTATAAAATTACTGTTTGAGCTGCTTTAATGGGTATGAAAGAGTATCTGATTGGGATTTTTAAAATGAATTTGCATGCATGCGTGCGCGTGTGTGTATGGGCTCACATGTCCCATGGCATGTGTGTAAAGGTCAGAGGACAACCTCAAGGTGTCTGTGCTCTTCTTCCACCTTCTCTGAGACAGGGTCTCTTGTCACTGTGAATGAACATCAGTCTAGCTGGGCCTCAGACCCATTCTCCGGGTTCTGACTCAAACTGCCATAGGCACATTGGGATCACAGACACATGCCACTCTGTCTCTAGCTTTATGTGGGTGCTAAGAAGGATGGATTAGCAAGCTTGATGAGCAAGAGTCTTTAACTGCTAAGCCATCTCCCCACTCCCCTGACTGAGATTTTTTTTTTTTTCGAGATACGGTCTCACTCTGGCTCAGGCTGACCTGGAATTCACTATGTAATCTCAGGGTGGCCTCAAACTCATGGCAATCCTCCTACCTCTGCCTCCCGAGTGCTGGGATTAAAGGCGTGAGCCACCTTACCGGGCCTGACTGAGATTTTAATTTGCCTTTCTCTAATGCCTAATGACCTAGAGCATCTTTACATGTTCTGGTTGGTTCTACATTTCTGCCCATTTGGAAAAATTCTTTTGCCTATTTTAAAATTTGGTTGTTTTTCTGTTACGGAGTTGAAAGGATTCATGATATATTCTGGATATTATACCTTTATCAGGCATACTTGCAATTATCTTCTCTTATGCTATGACACCTTTTTTTCACTTTTTGGACGGTGTATTTTGTAGCATTACATTTTTTCGACTAGAAGACTTTAATTCATCTCTGTGTTCTTTGTACTTGTACTTTTCCTGTCTTATGTTAGGATGTTGTATCTAATACAAAGTTACAGAGATTAGCTTCAATGTTTTCTTTGGTGAGTTTTAGCTCTTGCATTTAATTCTGAATAATGTTGAGTTAATTTTTGCATCTGGTATGAGATAAGGGTTTGGATTTATTCTTTTGCATGTGAATGTTCAATTTTCCCACACCTAAGCTCTTCATTCCTCATTAAATTGTTTTGCCACCCTGGGTCTGTAAGCTCCAATAAATCCCTTCCTCCCATAAACTGTGCCTAGTTTGGAGGTTCATCCCAGCAACATGAAACTGACTACGTCAGTGGGAGAGAATGGGACAGAGACTAGAGACTCACCGAGGCTTGCTGACAGAAAAAAAAAAGATGAAAATGGCAGCTCTGCTTTTAATTAGAGACTCCATCTCAAGAAAACAGGTGGATGACCAAAAAGAGAAAGACACCTGACATTTCCCTCTGGCCTCCACATGTATGAATACGATGCATGCATCTGTACACAAACATGCACACATTACATCACACCACATATCATACCACACATACTCTACACACACACATACACACACTCCAAAAGATGTATACGTGTATCTTTATATTAGCAACACACTTTCTGGTTATTGTAGTTTTGAAAGTTTTTAAATCCTTTTTGGAATCCTTTGTCCTTTCTCAGGATTGTTTTTGCCTTCTTGAGTCCTTGGACTTCCATATCAATTGTGGAATGTTTGTCAATGTTTGGCAAGGCAACTGGGAGCCTAATTTTCAGTTGCTCTTCAGTGAACAGGTAACATTTGAAGCAAGGCCTAGGAGAGATGCAGAAGTGGAACATGAAAGATATAGGAACAACCAGGGCCACCATAACTGGAGTAAGCTGGGTCGTCCCTTATAGTCTTGGGATTGGAATCCGTGGCACATGTGACATAATTTAGAGTTTAAAATGATCCCTCTGAAGCTGGGTGTGGTGGTGCACGCCTTTAATCCCAGCACTCGGGAGGCAGAAGTAGGAGGATCGCCGAGAGTTCAAAGACACCCTGAGACTACATAGTGAAGTCCAGGTCAGCCTGAGTCAGAGTGAGACCCTACCTTGAAAAACCAAAAAAAAAAAAAAAAAAAAAAAGATCCCTCTGGGTGCCATGCAAGGAATAGACTGAGTAGTCCTGAGGAACATAGCAGTAGTTTGGACCAGGGGGGCACCACTGCAGATACAGCATTGAAAGAGATTGAATTCTGGATACAGTGAGGCAGACAAGCATACAGTTACTTTAGAAACTCTGGACCCTGCTTGGCTCGAGCAATAAACACCCCCTTTCTCAAGAATGCACTTATCAATCTGGGACCCCTGCCTGCATCAAGCGGGTTGCATGCACACCTCAGGTTCATTCCTCTCTAGCAACCCTTTGGTAACTCCTCTTTTGTGGTTTCATTCAAACACATGGAGAGGGGGCACATCCTGAAACTAGAAGCAGGGTGCCTGTGGTGGTTTGATTCAAGTGTCCCCCATAAACCACAGTCTTTATCAACTTAAGATAGTTCTAAAGTCCAACTCCTCTGAGATTTAAGATTGTCCTTTATCTGTGAGTCCTGTAAAAATCAAAGAAGTTATATAACTTTAACATATAAAGGCACAGAGTAAACATTTTTAACTGTTATAAGGCATAAGAAGGAGAGACAGGAACAATGTAAACTCAACAACCATCAAGCAAACATCAAACTTCTGTAGTTTAAATTCAATATAACCAGTGACTGACAGTCTCCAGATTTTTTAATTCCACCCCTCCAGCTGGACTGAGTAGCCAGGGAAAACTTCCATGCTTAGTCTATAGCCTCCATGGTAGCCCTTGTATAGTCCTGGTATATCCAAAACATCTTTGGGTCTTTATGTAAACTATGGTCCATCTTTCAAAGGCTTTTTCAGCCTACTTATGAGGGTCATCATGCCCTACCTATATGCCGCATCTCAGCAACAGCTCCTAAAACTGTATGTAGCCTATAACTACTCCCTGCCTTTTTCATGCTTCTGAAACCAATACCAGATTTGCAGGACACAGCCATATTCTTAATTTAGGGATGAAATAAATAACAACCTTCAAGAGTAGGTTCATTTTTCAATAAACTCTTTCCAAAAGAGTTTGTATTTCTATCAATCCTTCTTCAGGTATCCTCCCCATTGTTTTAATGTAAAGCAGTTGGGCCATCTTCCTTATGATTACTAATGTGTTTGACAATAGCAGCTTTAATAACCTAAAACCAGTCTCAGTGCCTATAATTTTAACTTGCTTGAGTTTTTCCAACCTAAAATCTTAAATCTCTCAGTCCAATATATTTAGTCAAGCACATCAGTCCATTACAAATTTAACTTTGATCAAAGTCTCTGGGCCTGGGCAGCAGAAGACAGCCAGCCCTTATGTCAGTAGCCCAGTTTCAATAAAGTCCTCTGCAGTCTTTCCTTCTCCCTAGAAAGTTCATAAGCTAAGCTTCCAAATATATTTCTCTCCGCACTTAGTATCTTCAAATTCTCATCAGAATAGTTTATAATGGTTTAATGGCTTACCAATCCTGAAGGCATCTTCAGTTGCAAGTACCAAGTCCATGTTCATTTTTCCAAAACAAAAGTTCCAAAAGACCAAAATCCACATGGTCAGATTCATCTAACCCCACTCCTGGTACCAATTTCTGTAATACACAGCTTCAGGTCAGTGAGATGAACTTCCAGACAGGCACAGTTATGGAAGGAAGGAATTCATTGAAGTTCACAGATCCAGAGGAAGTTCCATAATGATGACAGAAGAAGCTGGCCTGCTTTTCACTGGTCCAAGCAGAGAGAGAAAAAGCCACAAGCCCCCTGCCCAAAAAAAAAGCCATACCATAACAAACACACTTTAGGAACTCCAGTCACTTTGTATATCTTTAGACTGGAATTGCAAATCTACCACCACATCTTAGGGCTAGAACCTAAGACCCACCCAGTGACTCCTCCTCTAGCCAGGTGGCTGCAGATCCAAACTACAAACTAATAAAACACTGAATATATTGGGGAAAATCTACTCAAAGTACCACTGCATATACCGCATATACATACATACATACGTACATATTTATATATTCTGCCACTTTATCTTATAAATAAATGAATACTATGTAAAAAAAAATAAAAGACCAACTCCATCCCACCCCTAGAACTGAATCATCCTTCCCCTGGACCCCATAAAGGGAGGCCCTGGCAGTAATCTCCTGTTCTTGGGCACCCTAGCTCAAGTAGCTGGCTACATCCTTGCAGGGTGTCCTATACTATCTCTCTAAACACCTTCTTGCTGATTTGCTATTTGTGTGTGCTTTCTCAGTTCTTTCAATAAGATACCAAGAACCTAGAAATACCTAGTCCAAAGAACCCCCATACCACCACCACAGCAGCAACAGAGTTGACAGGATTTGTTGACAGATGAAATGATACGTATGAAAAAGAGGGGTCAAAATGAGTCCAAGATGGCCTGAGCAATGGAAAGGCACTTGCTGTCAAATCAAGTTTCAGGGGTCTGAGGGAAAGCTTGAGGTCCATGCTTATAGATGATGGATGTGAAATGTCTGTTAGATATCCAGTGCCAATGGCAAGTAGAGGGCTAGATATAAAAGTATAGATTCAAGAGAAAAGTCTGGCCTGTCAACAGAAATGGGGAATTTTAGCCAGGGTAATGGTGCATGCAGATAGTCCCAGCACTGGTGGGGGGAGAAGGGCGGGAGCAGGAGGATCATGAGTTCCAGGCCTGCCTGCTCCCTCAAAAAAAAAAAAAAAAAGAAGAAGAAATAAAGGAAGGAGGGAGAGAGGGACCAAGTCTTTGCCAAGTAAATGGGCTTGGAAGCCATGTGACAAAATGCTATCACTAAAGTAGGGTGTGCCCACAGAAGCAAGGTAAGAACATGAAGCCTGATACTCAGAGCCTTCCACAGTTGACCAGTTGGGAAGAAGAGACTGAGCTAAGACAGAACTACCAGCAGGCTTTGAGCCACCAAGCCCAGCAGTTAAATCCTATCTATTCTTCAAAACAGGACACCTCATCCTGACAACCTCCCGGGATTGGCCATATCCAGTTTCAGGACTTCCAATAAAACTTCAGTTGTCATTGACCTGGGTGGGCAGTATTTGTTGTGCTAAGTGCCTATGTATCCTGTACTGCTGACTTCTATTCTCGGGCTTCTCTGTGGCACATTGTTTCCCGGCTGATGGTGGGTGATGCCTGGAGAGGAATGTGTGGTTTTCTCCTTGTGTGTGCCCCTAGGAACTAGCAGTGTGCTCTAGACCCCATCTTACTCCATATGCCCACCCCAACCCAGAATACCCTAAAAGTTCCACCTTTTGATGACCAGCTGGACAAAACTCCAGCTGCCAAGCCAAATGGTGACCAGCAAAGTGGGTGGGAGGCTACAGGGAGGACCCAAGGCCCATAAAGAAACAAAGCTGGTCAACAGAAGACTATAGGAAGCAACTGGGTTGCCTCAGATCTTACGCAGTGGCAGAGGCTGTAAGTATTAATGGTCCCCACTCCAGGCCACCCACATGGTCATGCAGCTGGATGAGAGTCCAATGTGGTCCTGTCGCAGCCAGGGCACACCAGGGCACAAGGAGAAAGCATGGGTAATCTACCACAAGAGAAACATTTGCATATGAAACTGGTTCAAAATTGGGGAGAGGTTGAGCCAGCCCACACAGCTCTGCCAGGAGTTATATGGCTTTGGGCAGAAAGACTGACCTCTCTGAACTTCTCACTTGTTATAAGTAAACAGAAACCCTCTATGTGCCAAGCACCACCATTCTCACTTAGCATTTGCATAAATTATTTAATATTACAATGACCCCAAAGGCAGGTATTCTTATTGAATCTATTTTACCAATAAGCAAACCAAGGCATAGGGAGGTGAGAAGCACATCCTGTTTCAAATAACTCTGGTTCCGAAGTGGTCAGGCAGGAGTTCAGTCTATACCACACTTAACATCCACTGTGATTGGGCCTAGCCTCATAAGGATTATTTCAGAATTGAATGAGAATACACACACACACACACAAACACACACATATTTAAAACAAGGAATCTAACATATACTGATCAATAAAACTGCAGCAGAGGGATGAAGGAAGCAAAGATTAAGAGCTGAGTTCCACCCCCATTCAGCTGGAAGTAGGTAAAGACTTTGTTAAAGAGGTCATCGTCCTCTCTCCTCTAACAGCAGTTAGAGTGTCTTCTCAAGAAAGGGGGGAGTGAGAGGGACTCAGGTAGCTTTGTTAGGTCGTTTAGGTGACTGGACCCCAAAATAAAGGCAGGAATTGTCCTCACAATCTCCACTTTGCTAGGGATCAAAGAATGATCTGACTTCTTATCTCTTGCCTACAGAAGTTTCCTATACCTGTGTTTTTCCATGAAGAAGCCCAAGAATTCCCCTTTCCTAGAATTTAAATCTGGTCCTGACATTGTGGTTGGTTACATCATGGATGGCCTCTTCTAGAGCCAGCCCCTAGCCCAGGCCAATCAGCCCTCACTCTGCCTTACCTAAGCCTAAAGGTGAAACCCATCACAATAAGGTTATAAATAGACCCTTACCAGGGGCAAGAGCTCTCTTGGCTGCTCCTGAACTACTAGGTTCTGGTAAGCTTCTCTTGTTTTGGCCCACTCAGGCTGAAAGGTGAGGAGACACCTCCCTTACTCCCACAGGGCTCTCTACCCACTAGTGCCCTCCACATGGTAGGAGCACTCTGCACTCTCTTCTCTTTCCTTCTCTTAATCTAATAAAATCCCTCTAAACCTTACCCTCTGGCCTATATAGATTTTAATTCTTTAAACTCATAAGATAAGAATCTGGGGTACTCTATATGTATTGGTGTGTTGGCATATTGGTGTATTGACAAAGAACCCCAAAATTCCCATTTCAGCTAGTAACTGGGATAGGGGTTCAGAGTTTGGCATGGTTCCTTTCATGGATAATTACACAATTTTGAAAGCCCTCCCCACTGTGGTTCATATATGCAAGAACAGGAAGCTTCCAGTGCTTAGCAATAGAGGCAGTAAAGGCAGCCACTGCTCAGGTCCACCCCCAGCTGGCTCTTACTCAGTACTTACTACCTTTAGGCAACATCTTTCCTCATCTCCTAATATCCCCCAGCACCCCGTGGCAGAATCACATTTGCTCCCATGTGGCACAGAGTTCATGTGATTTCTTTAGTCTTTTGGCTAACAAGTGCCCCAGTGAACAGTTGAACTCAGATATACACTTGCCCAAAAATAAGTGTCTGTATGTCCAGAATGTCCAAGGTGTCTTGTCCTTATGAACTGCCCATAAATGCAGTTTGATTCATTCAAAATAAATTCTGGGTGAAGGTTTGGAAGGGGCCACACAACAGATCTTTGGGAGAAGTCTTAAAGCCATAAAGACCTTGCAGGGGCTAGCAGTGAAGACCAACTGACCCATAAGGGCAGCCTCCCTCCAACCCTCTTTGTGTAAGGTGCTGTGAGTTGAATTGGGGCAGGATAAAAAGATAGAAGAAAGTATGGACCCATGAGAAGGGAAAGGAGTCTCTCCCCCAGGAGTCTGGTTGAAGCCTCTCTCTCGCCAGCAGAGAAGCAAGAATTCCAGCCCCACTAACAACTGCCACACACCATTCTCCTTTACTTAAAGCAAACCCTAGTTTTCTAGGAGTCTCACCAGAAACCCTATTGACAAGGAAAGAATGCATACTAAACCCTTTGTGCAACCCTAGTGGCTCCTTGTTTTACCTTGTCAGATTATAATTCCATCCAAAGCACCTCCTCTGAAGCTACTCTAATTTCACTCATCAAATGATAGAGAATCAATTTCCCAGTACCCATGTAAAGCCAGATGCATAAAGTGGCACATGTATCTGGAGTTCCTTTGCAGTGGTTAGGCCCTGGCATGCCCATTATCTCTCTCTGTCTCTCTCTCTCTCTCTTCCTTCTTCCCTCCCTCCTTGCAAATAAATAAATTTTTTAAATGAGAGGAAAAAAAAAGGGTTTCTTAGAAACCTTTTGAGATGTAACTTGAAAGCCACCAAAATGAGTTATATGGCTAATGCCAAGACATGTAGCTGTGACTCTTAGAGAAGCCCCTATCCACACTTGGGCATGTCTTTCTCATACAGAAGTCCAAACCATGTTCTCAGGCGTGCTTTCATTCTCAAGAGTCTTTCTTAATATCATCCATACAATCTCCAGCTCTGCCTCACATTGGCCAGGTCTGTAATGCTTTTCTGTATCAAAGCCATGAATCCTGGATTTAGCTTGAGTTAAGGACCTTAAAATACTAGGGGAACCCCTCAGGCTGCTGAGAGTGACAAAAAGGAGCTGTGTCTCAGTCCTTTTGCTGCTGACAGGGTCACCTCAGTCACCCAGAGGGGAGTCAGTCACCCTCAGAAGCACATCTAAAGACCCTCCCTAGAGTGGGTTTAAACCTCTAGAACTCAGACAAGCATTTGGAAGCAAACTGCTGTCCTTTTCCTCTGGGGTCAGTTCTATTTTCAGCACCCTCTTGTCCCCCATCCTCCAAAGGACCCTCCAATTGCTCCAGAGAGCTAAGCCCAGAAGGGCAAGTGGTCCAGCAAAGACCCTGACCCTATCCAGAAGGCCCTGCTATCTCCTGTCACTTTCACACACCACTGGGGTTAACAGTCTGTTTACTCTAGAGGACAATAAGAGCACAATAGAACACAGCCCTCCCCCATTATAACCCCCCCCACCACCACCAGCAAGCTAGGAGGGAGGAAAACAACTCCCTGGGCTTCTGGCTCCTCCAAGGAGGGCAGGAATCCCAGAAGGGTTTTTGTTTTTTTGTTTTGGGGATTTGTTTTGTTTTGCTCAGTATGGAGATTTTTTCCCCCCTCAAACCCACTTGGAGCAGGCCATCTTCAGTCACACACTGGAGGAACTTCTATGCTGGTTCTCTTGAACTTTAGGAATCCAGCTTCCTAATGTTTTCCAATTCCAAATACAAAACACACCAAAAAGAAGTATTAAAATATTTTGGACTTCAAAGAGACTTTCTAATTCATGATGGCCACATGAAATTAAATAAGAATCAGGCAGCAAGCTGGCTGTCTCTCACACACTCTCACTCTCTCTGTCTCTCTCCCCCCCTCCCTCTCTTCCTTCTTTAAGGAAAAGAAAATAAAGCCAAAAGGATGGGGCACTCCCCCAGCTCAGGAAATGCTTGCATGAAGCTGCTTTACCTAATCTAGCTAACATTTGTAACCAAGGATTAGTGGAGCAGCCTCTTGTAATTACCCTTGTTACCCATTTGTGGCTGGCTATCTCCGTGAGGCCAGTAAATCTTGAAATTGCAGGCTGACCACCCGGGAGAACTGAGACAGTCAGCCACATCTCTGAAAAGGCCTGCCCTGGGGCCGGTCCCATCCCCCTGAGACGGCTGGGAGGGACTCCCAGACCTCACTGTGGCTTTGAGGTAAATAAAACCAGGGTGGCCTGGGAGCCCTTTGTACCCCTGTGAGGAGAATGGAGGCAGTGGATCAGAAGGTTCCCAGTCCTACCTTCCATCACCCCACATAGCTTGGACTCCTCCCCACTTGCTGTTTGGGCCCCTGAGACAAGCAGTAAGAGGGAAGTGGGTTAGGGGCACCCTGAAAAGCAGACCTTGCTTTTTACAATTCTGACTTGCTCTGTTGGGGTGCAGAACAGTACCTGTGGAGCCCCCAGGGCCCCCAGTGCATTCTATGTAAACAGAGATCTCACTTGGGACTCAAGTGTGACCTCAAATCAACTTTGCAAAGAACATTTATAATGTATCTTTACAACATGTTCCTAGTCTAGACCTCTGGAAATTAACTGTAGTATTTAAAAATCAAATAACAAATATGCCTGGAGTCATCATCCTGGGTTATTGTTTAGATGAAACTGGTCAGCTAACCTCTCACTGACACTTTCATTAGGACAAAGATGCCACTAGGGAAATTAGCCATTTTCTCTTTGCAAGTCCTTTAAAGAGAGGTTCTTTTTGTTATTTCACCCTAGGATCTGAGCCCTCCAATGCCACATTGAAAGCATTAAGGTGCAAGCAGAAGTTATGACCGTTCCAATGCCAAGAGCCTATGATGATGATGATAAAATGCTCAGTGCACACAGGATTGATTTCCTGGACATAACATAGTTCCTTCAGCCCTTGAAATGTAGCTGTAGATAATTTCATGCCTGTTATCAGGTCTCCTATTTGCAGTTAATTGGCATATATGACAAAACTGGATCATGCGGTAAAATAATATTCTCTGAGATATTTACACCTGTTAGTAGCCTGCTGCTCACTTACTCTTTGGTCCCCTGCACCAGTCACTCCCTCCACTGAGCCTCATCCTTCCCCAGAACATGGTGTCTCCACCAAAGGTGCCCCCGTGGGCTCTGGGTGGACACTTTCCTTCTGCTTATCCTTCCACTTCCCTCTCTTCCATCCTTGCCTTTCCCCCCTCTCTCTCTCTCTCTCTTCTCCCTTCCCTCCTCTGTCCTTTTTCTCTCTCCCTTCCTCTCATGTCCCAACATTCACAACCAGAATTTGGAATTCAAGGAATGGGTATCTTCTACTAAAAAGATAACGGAGCATTGGATGGTTTGCCCAAAGTTACCAAACAAACAAACCCCAATGAGATTTTCCTTCTATTCTTCCTGCAAGTCTGCTTATTTCTTATAATATTTTTCTGCAGTTTAGGCCCCAGAGCATGGGAGTCTAAGTTCAATTCCGATGTGAATACTACTGGATTTCCATTTCAGAGAAAGCAAGAGGAACTCACCAGGCAAATTAGTCACTACCCAGTGAAGATGTTTTCTATACCCAGACACTATGATTCCATACAAAGTTTAACGAACCCTAAAAAGAAATGAATAACAAAAAGAAGGAAGAGGCCTGGAAGGATGGCTCAATGAATTAGCGTGCTTGCAGCAAGAGGAACTGAATTCAAGCACCAGCACCCACATAAAAAGTCAGGTGTAGGTCGGTTGTGTTGGCACATGCCTTCAATCCCAGCACTTGGGAGGCAGAGGTAGGAGGATTGCCATGAGTTCAAGGCCACCCTGAGACTATATAGTGAATTCCAGGTCAGCCTGAGCTAGAGTGAGACCCTACCTCAAAGAAAAACAATAGCTAGGTGTAGTCACATGTGCTTTTTACCCCAGTGCTGAGAGGGGATGGGAACAGGAGGATCCCTGGAGTTCCCTGATCAGCCAGCCTGACAAAAAAAACCAAACAGCAACAACAACAAACAGCAGCTCCAGTGTCAGTGAGAGACTCCATCTCAAGAAAATAAGGCATAAGAACGATAGATGACACCTGATGTTCTCCTCTGGCCTTTGAATACATGCACACAAGGTGCATGTGTGTATGTGCATGCACACACACGCATACACCACACCACACACACATGCACATGCACACACACACAAGATAGTAAAAATGTAAAGACAGGAAGGAAAGATGGTGAAAAGATGGAAAGAGGTAGAAAGGGAGCGACAAAAAGCAAGGGAGGCTGTTACAGTAGTATGCGCGGATTGTACCCCACAGGTATTTTCAATTATTACATGTCAATTCTTTAAAGAAATGAATGAATAGAGAAGAGAGACTCCCATGGGGTAGCTGTGGAAAGGCGGTCTTACAAAGGAGTTCTGTTTTCTCTGTTCTAGGCTGTTGGGAGGTGATGGGTGGAAGCTGAGGAATTCCCTCACCACCGGGATGGTCAGTTTGGAATTGTTTATAGTACAAGTGCCCCAAGGGAGCTTGACTGACCTGCTGCTGACTTCAGAGTGCAGTGTGATGGATCAGACATTGACAGACTGACCCCTGCGCCATTCCCAACCCCTACCACACTAAACTCAGGACAGCAATCTCCAGTGGGGAAACCGAGGAATGAAATGAGAGTCTAGGGTAAAGCCAGGGAAGAAACAGGGAACAAACCCCAAAATGCTGCTATCACCTGCTGCTAACATTAAACACCCAAAGTCTGTCATTGCCAGGTAGCTTGCACACTATAGTATCTAAATATAGAATTCTTAGGACTGGAAGATGGCTCAGTGGGTAAAGTGCTTGCTATGCAAGCACGAAGACCTGAGTTCAGATCCCCAGCACCCACACAGAGATGGCCTGTAATCTCAGCACTGAGGAGGGAGACAAAAGGATGCCTGGGATTTGCTGGCCAGCTAATCTAGCAAAATCTGGGAGCTTTGGGTTCAGTGAAAGACCCTGTCTCAAGAAAATAAGGTGGAGTGTGACTGAAGTGTAGCATAAGAGATAGAAATTGTCTAGGCAGTTTAAGGATGACAGGACCCCAAAATGAACAGTTTTATTTTCCCATGGCCAGAAGTGGGCAATGTCATTAAGCCAGCATGGAAAACCTGGGTTTTTCTTTATCTCTTTCTTCCCTGGAAAGTTACGCCCACCAGGAGAGATTCCTAGTCTACACCTCTTCTACGTGACAGAAACCCTGATCCCTACCTAAGATTTCTGGAAATACTGCCACATTTTACAGAAACCTGGTATGATTGTTTGAATCATGAACCCCCTCCCACCCCCCATAAACTCATCTGTTCTGAATGCTTGATCCCCAGCTGATGACAATTTGGGAATCAGAACCTGGATGGAGGTATATTGTTGCAGGAGGGCTTATGTGTGTTTAGCCAGTTCCCCTTGTTTGGCATACTCTCCTGCTGCTGTTTATCCACCTGATGTTGGCCAGGAGGTGATGTCCACCCTCTGCTCATGCCACATTTTCCCCTACCGTCATGGAGCTTCCCCTCGAAGTCTGTAAGCCAAAATAAACCCTTTCCTTCCACAAGCTGCTTTTGCCAGCCACAAGAAGGTAACTGCAACACCTGTGAAATCTGATCTTCCTCACGTGGAGACCTGTGTCACTTCCCATAACAATCCCTTGACTGAGTCTCTGGACGGGCTTCTCAAACCCCCTCTTGCCTCCCTGGGCAAGAATTCCTCCTTGCTTCCTTCTCTTACGTTCTGGACTTAAGTCTCCCTTCTCTTCTCCTTCTGAGACTTATCCTCTGGTCTGTGGATTTCATTCTTTGAATTCATAACAAGAATCTGGGACCATCCCAAAATTATCAGTGCATTGGCAAATATTGGTACATTGACAGAGGAACCCCAAAATTCCTGTATCAGAGGCAGACACCTAATGTAAACCTTTAGATGCCGCACACACAGTCACACATGTGTGGCCACACACATATGAACATGCAATACATGCGTACATACATATTTACATACATACATAAGTACATCAATGAAGACAGAATTCTCTCTGGGAACAGAGATGTAGATGAATAAAATCCTACAGTTTCCAGGTCCCTTCTGCTGGAGGTGGGCAATCTGGGCAGCCTACTTTGATACTGGCCCTTACTAAATTTCTAAGGCCAGGCAGCATCCTGGCCATATCCTCCCCCCAGTGTTTCCATCCAATACGGGTGCCCCTCTCCATCTCCCAGGGAGAAGAGGCTGCTGGAAACCCAGACACCCCATAGAGGGAAGGACTGGTGCCAAGTCGTCTGGGGCCCCTTCCCCTGGGAAACAGGAAACACGGCCAGACTTGTCACCATGGCCTAAAGTAGGATGGATGGCTCTGGTAAACCGATCCCTGCTAATGTAACCATAGGTGCTATTTCATATAAATACATACACCCAGACATTTCTCATCAGTACAGCATCTTTCCCTGGAGGCTTGGCTTCCTTGCAGCCATCCCCCAACCCCCCCCCCACCTGCACCAGCAACATCACACCACCAGTCAATGAGGACCATAGTGGGTGCTTTTGGCATGGCAAATCTGAGGCCTCCAAAGCCTTCCTTTTCTTCATTTATAATTTTCTATAATGAACGCAGCATCGCACGCACCCCCTGTTCTCTCTCGTCTATGCCAAACTAAACAGCCTTCCTCTTACTAATCTCTCCTAGCATGGAGGCCGAGACCATAAATCTAATCACTGTAGAAAGAAAGCCTTCCCAAGCTTCCCTTGGCTTCTCAGTACTGTACACATTAGAAAAGACGCAGCAGATAGTGGTAGAAGCTGTCACAGGGCACATTATAAGATGCAGATGTTGCTACAACAATGTGCATTGGGAAGTTTGAACTGTAAATTAGCCCGCCTGCTAGAAAAATAAAGGCCATTTAATTTGTGGGTCCTCCACCCTCTCTCCTCTTTATCCTTTGTGCCCATTGGTACATTGGGTTTGAATGAAATGTGGAGTGGAAATTAGAAACGGAGAATTCAGCACTGCCTTTGCCAGGACAATATGAAATCAAATCTTATTAGCTTCTTTAATCAGTTTTAAAAAGTAAAAGGACTTCGTGGCTTTAGCTAAACATGTTGTTTGCATGCTTTAAAAACAATTCTGGAGCCAGGGCGTGGTGGCGCACGCCTTTAATCCCAGCACTGGGGAGGCAGAGGTAGGAGGATCACCATAAATTCAAGGCTACCCTGAGAATACAGAGTGAATTCCAGGTCAGCCTGAGCTAGAGTGAGACCCTACCTCGAAAAAAAAAAAATTTTTTTTTTTGAGACAGAGTCTCATATATCCCTGATTGGTCTCAAACTCACTCACTTTGTAGCTAAGGATGACAAATTTCTGATCCTCCTGCCTCCACCTGGAGTTACAGGTGTGCATCATCATGCATGGTTTATGTAGTGCTGGAGATCAAACCCAGGGCTTTGTACCTGCTAGGCAAGCACTCTAACAACTGAGCCACATCCCTAGTCCCTGTTTGGTTTTGTTTGTTTGTTTGTTAATAAGACACCTTCCAGTATTCCAGAGCTGACTTAGCACCTTCCTCCCAATCTCCCAATTATAAACTCACCAATGTCTGTGTTTCAGGAAATAAATGAACAGAACTTTCTACATATATTTTTTAAATATCCTTAAGACATGGCACTGTTACAGGGTGTTAGGGATCCAGGAAACTCCTTGAACCCCAAGCCCTATGTTTCTAATTTTATTCAAAGAATTGAATTTTTAAAAAGACTGAGAAGGATAACTATTAAATTATTATATTTATTGAGGGAAGTACAGAACCAAGGAAAGGCACCCACGTGGCTAGAGATCCCACATGGAGGGCCTGGAAAACCATGGAAAGAAAAGAGAGAAAAGAAAGTTCAAGGAGCTCCTGCCATGTAGGGAGTTGGAGGGGATAAAGGAGCCCATGTGGAGAAGAAGGGCTAGGGAGCCCTGGACAAGGACCAAGCCAGCCCAGGCCCAGCCGAGGGAAAAACTCACCCACAGCTGGAAGTTCCCAAGTAGTCGAGACCATCCCCTCCCCTTGCAAGGTATTTATAACTTTATAGTGGTGGGCTGTCTTCCAGCTCAGGTGAACTAGAGGAACAGCTGGTTGGTTAGGGCTAGGGGCTATCTTGGGAAGATGTTAGCCCTGACACAAAGTTCCAGCGGCTGACCTTGATCAACCACAATGTTTAAAGTTCTCTAGGGAACTAGGCAAGAGATAAGAAGTCAGATTATCTTTGATTTCTAGCAAGTGCAAACTTTCCTACACTTTTCACCTTCAAGGGTCCAGTCACCACTAAGGAAACCATAGTCTTCTTTTCTTGTTATTCCTCTGTTCTCCCAAATGCCTTCCAAAGAGAACAGTAGTTCCAAGAGAGAGGAGATATTGGAAAGAGGAGATATCAATCCCATTTTTACTTCTTGTATTTCAAATATCTCCACAGGACATATCTGCTCAAAGAGCTGAATTTGGGATTTGATGAACAGTTCAGCTTCCATGCCAATTACCCAGGACCAAACTGCCTGGCTCTGCTCTTCCCAAACAGAGCCAGATTCAAACTGACAGACCCAGTTTCTGGAATGTGACAAATCCTAAGACTGGATCCTGTCTAATGTCCCCTTGGATTGTAAGTAGCCCCGGAAGTACCCTAGGTCACAAGTTACCTAGTATCCTAGGACTGACTATCCAAAGCAGCAGAGCCCATAGGATAGTTATAGAAATAGGGTTTTGTTTTTTTTTTATTTTTTAAAAATATTTTATTTATTTATTTATGAGAGAGAAAGAGGCTGGGCAGGGGGAGAGAATGGGTGTGCCAGGGCCTCCAGCCACTGCAAACAAACTCCAGAAGCATACGCTCCCTTGTGCATCTGGTTTACATGGGACCTGGAGATATGACCTGGGTCCTTAGGCTTCGTAGGCATGTGCCTTAACCACTAAGCCATCTCTCCAGCCCTAGAAATGTTTATAAGGAGAAATGTTTTATGAAAATTGACTCACTCCCTTGTGGTTTTTAAGAAGTTAGTTCTACAACATGCTGTCTTCAAACCAGAGACTCAGGAGAGCCAATGGTGCAAGCCCAAATGCCAGCAAACCAGGAGGTACTTGTATAAAACCAGAAGTTTGAATGCCCCAAAATCACCAATGAAGCACCAATGTCAAAGGACAAGAGAACACAGATCTCCTACTAGCTCACAGAAGGTAAGTATCAGACACGGCGGGAGATCTCAAGCTTTAGGTAAAAACTGGTATGCTATCACTACTGAACACATATCTTTGAGGCAGCATGCTAGGTACTTCTTATATCCACCTTCCTCCATGCAAAAACATAAAGAGTAGGCACTGTGATTACAGATAAGAAAATTGACCACCAAAGTTTGAGGAACTTCTACACAGTCCAACTGCTAAGAAGCCTGGAACTTCAACCTAGACTCTATGGTCATAACTGCTTATGCAGTAAGTGTTGAATGCCTGACTTCTACAGACTCCTGTCCCACCTTTGGTCATTGTGTTAGCTTCCTGTCACTGTGACAGAATATCTGAGGGCAACAGCTAGGAGGAAAGACTTGTTTTGGCTCATGTTTCACAGGTTTTTGTTCATGATTGTTTGGTTCTTTTTGCTTTGAGCCTGTGGTTGCACAGTAGATCATGGTGGGAGTAAAGGCATGTACTAGAGGGAGCAGAGACAAAGAGCAAGACAGGAAGTTGCCAACCTCCCACAATCCCTTTCAAAGGCACACACCCCCATCGCCTTACTTCTTTTCACTGAGGCCTACCTCTTTTTGTTTATTTTTAAAATATTTTTATTTACTTTATTTGTTGGAGGGAGAGAGAAAGGAAGATAGAGAGAATGGGCACACCAGGGTCTCCAGCCACTTCAGACAAACTCCAGATGCACGCACCACCATGTACATCTGACTTATGTGGGTACTGGGGAATTGAACCTGGGTCCTTAGGCTTCACAGTGTCAAGTACCTTAACCACTAAGCAATCTCTCCAGCCCCTCTTTGTTTATTTTTTGTTGCTGTTATTTACTTTGTGTTTTTTAGACACGGTCTCACTAGGTATCAAAAGCTGGCCTTGAACTCCCTGGGTAGCTCAGGCTACCCTTGAATTCATGGTCCTACTGCCTCAGTTTACTGAGTACTGGGGTCCACCAACTATTTGGGAGTCATTTAAGATCCAAACCATAACAGTCCTTGCAGGAGGCACGGTTCAGTTTAGGAGCACATGAATAAGTCTCCCGCCAAAGCACAGCCTCTTGGAACAGGAGTGGGGAGCTGACCATTGTTTATGTGACTTAACTTGGAAACATGACTCAGATAAATCAGATTTCTAACCCTAAAACTTGGAATTAGTAGATAGAGACCTAGACATTGACCAAGGTGAACTAAGGGATTAGCACTGGGGATGGAGTTACATAAACAACAGACATGTCTTGATTTTGCCTTCCCAGTACCATTCCACTTAATCCCATTCTCCTCATTTATTTTATTTTATTTTTAAAAATATTTTTAGTTTTATTTATTTATTTGAGAGAGAGAAGGAGACAGATAGAGAATGGGCACATCAGGACCTTCAGCTGCTGCAAACAAATACCAAATGCATGTGCCTCCTGTGCATCTCGTTTAGGTGGGTCCTGGGGAGTTGAACCTGGGTCCTTTGGCTTTGCAGGCAAATGCCTTAAAAGCTAAGCCATCTCTCCAGCCCCCCCCTTTTTTTTTTTGGTTTTGCAAGGTAGGGTCTCACTCTGGTCCAGGCTGACCTGGAATTAACTATGTAGTCTCAGGGTGGCCTCAAACTCACAGTGATCCTCCTACCTCTGCCTCCCGAGTGCTGGGATTAAAGGTGTGCACCACCACGCCCGGCCAGCCCTTATTTTTTTTGAGAGAGAGAGAGAATGGGCATGCCAGTGGCCTCTCAACCACTGTGAATGAACTCCAGATGCATATGCCCCCTTGTGGGCAAGTGCGGCATTCGCCCTTGCATCACTTTTTGCATCTGGCTAAATGTGGGACCTGGAGATTGGAACCAGCATTCTTAGGCTTGGCAGGCAGGTACCTTAACTGCCAAGTCATCTCTCCAGCTCTCCAGCCCTCCAGCCCTCCAGCCTTTATTTATTTTAAAGAACTAAAGTTCCTGGGCAGGGGGGATGGGTCAGTGGATAAAGTGCCTGCCCATGAATACAGTGGTAAACAAGTCTCAAAATGAGGTAGAAGGCAAAGACTGACCCAAAAGATGTCCTCTGACCTCCACACACATACTGTGGCACATGTTCACCCACATTCCCATAAACACACACCCCCCCACACACACACATACATGAACTATCTTCTCAGTTATATATAATACCAAAAATCAATTGTCTCTGTTCTACCCAAGATTCCACTGACCCATGCTAGGCTAATTGGACATTGGGAACTTGACTCTTGGGTGGACAGACCCCCACAACAGACATCCCTTAAGTTAGGGCTTTGAAGTGATTTCCCCGTTTCCTACTACTTAGATTCTTGAGGCCTCTCCCCTAAGTCCAGATATCACTCTCACCCCCACCCCCACTATGAGCTGCCCTACAATGATGCTCTGGTGTCCTGCCCATACAGCCAGCCTTCACTGCTCCCTCACATACTTCCCACTTCTCTGTATACCACTCCAAAATTTATCAGACTAGCTCAAGAATTTATTTTTGCTTCTTGAGGTTTTAAGGAGTCACCAAATTGGCTAGTGGCTCTCACACAGAGTCCTTCCTTGAATTCATACTCAAGCCAAGGTTTACTTCATCTGGAGTCTTCTTTGCTCACCTGGGCTGGGGCAATTGAAACAGCCTGGGATTAACAAAATACTCCCCCATTCCTCACACCCCATGCAATGGACAGCTCAGGGTTTGTCACAGCATGGTGGTCTTGGGTAGTTGGATTCCCTCTATGGCTGATGGCTTCTCACAGAGTAAGTGTCCAAGATACTTAGGCATCACTTCCACTGTACTGTGTCAGCCCAGATCCAAGAGGGAAGTAGACAGACCATCTCTCCATGAGGAGATCATTTGAACATCCATTGAGAAAAGGGACTGATGGATGATGTCACGTGCACCATTAGCTCTTTTCTTCAAGTACGTGTGACTTGGCCTGAGGATATTATCTGGTTAGATGTGTCCTCTGCCTGCCTGTGACAGACAAGAAGTCGACACTCCCAGACTAGCTTCAGCTATAGATAAGTGGGAGTTGAAGATATGCCTAGCTTCCTCCCACACTTTTGAGTTAACTCAGAAGCTGAGTCCATGTAGTTTCTCAGAGCTCCCCAGAGGAAGACTGCTCTTATCCCATCCTGTGGGGGAGTTTCTGACTTCTCAGACACTCTTCTACCTATACTTCCTGAGACTTCCTCTCAAAAGAACAACTGGGACTGCGGAAGTAGTTCAGTTGATAGAGTACTCGCTTAACATGCATGAAGTCTTGTGTTTGAGCCTCAGTACCACATAAACTAAGTCTGGTGGTACATGCCTGTAATCACAGTACTATGAAGTTGAGACAGGAAGATCAGAAGTTCAAGGTCATCCTCAGCTATATAATGATTTCAAGGCCAACCTGGGATACATAAGAACTCTATCTCAAAAAAAATAAAATGAAACAAAGAACAATTGTGTTCAATATTTTTCTCAAAGTCTGTTTAGTCCTATATTCTTCTCCCCAAATATTCATTTCTTGGGCAAGTCATCCAGAATTTGTTTGTGTTGCATATACCCAAAGACTAGTAAGTGACTGAAAGTTGAAAGGAGACTGAGAGAGGACAGCCAACCTGATGGAGGGATATGATGGTGGAACGGCAGAGGAGGTGGCCAGGCTCCACATCTGCTCCAAGTCTCACTTGCAGTATTCTCTGTCCCTGGATTTTTTTTCCTTCACAGTTCTACAAAACTCCTTATAAGAACATAATGGAACCTTGTGATGGTTAATGTCAAGTTGACAGGATCTAGAATCATTTAAAAGACCAATATTTCTAGGTGTGTCTGTGAGTGAGTTTCTAAATTAGGTTAGTTGAAGTGGGAAGACCCATGCTAACTGTGGGCACCACCATTTCATAGACTGGGTTTCTGGACAGTATAAAAAGGAGAAAGCAAGCTGAGCACCGCTACTCATCTCTCTGCTTCCTGACTTTGGCTTGAATGTGACCTGCTGTTCCCTGTTCGAGTCACCATGATGGACTATATTCATCCCCTTGAATTGCAAGCTGAAATAAACAATTCCTCCCGTGAGTAGGTTCTTGTCAGCTATAGTGTCACAGCAGCAAGGAAAGTAATATAAACCCTTTTCATGAAGCAAACATCCCACAGACTGCCACAGAGCCATGGAGCAAACTCCTGTCAGCAGATGAGACTCCCACAGAAACTTCCATCTCTCCCTCCATCTCTTCTCTCATTCTCTACCTGCCCTGCCCCCACCCCATACCTTGTGAGCTCAATGACTCTAATGGAATGTTCCCTGCACCAAAACATCTCTTTGAATAGGCTTAGGAGGATTAATGGAAATGAGGGCATTTGGTTGTTTTCCTAAGGCTCCTGTGAGGATAATAAAATTAAGACAATGAGAACCTTGATAGGGGATAGTGAGAGATTTAGTGAAGCCTGTTGCAAGGGACTGTGGGAATCCAGAGGACAGTCTAAGGGCACTGCCATCATGTGGTGCCTGCGCAAAGAAGAAACATGGAGAAAGAGAAGTGGGAAGGCACTAAAGACCATCTTGCCTATTTGGCAAGTAGGTTATAATAGGCCTTACCACTCTTCCCTCCCCTGAGGTAGCTAAGAAAACTGCTTGGCTTTAGAGTAAGGCACAATGTACAGGACTTCTGGTCAGAACTAGATGGCAAAGAATTGCAATGGTACCCTGCCAGAGCTCTGAGTCTTCATTAGGAATTTGTATCAGGAGACCTGAAAACTCAGAAAACACAGTCATCCATCCTCAATCATGGAAACAGTGAATCAAACACCTGGAATGGAAAGGTTCAGTGGCTTATCCAAATAAAACCATCAAAACCTGACCCTTTTAGGCTAGGTTCAGAGTAGAGCATCCAGGCACTTTATCATGTAAGCCAGGGCATTTCTGAGAGCCAAGTGGGGTGCTATTAATAACAAAGTTGGGACAAGAGACATAAGGAAAGATGTTTAGGCAAATAGTGACCTAGTGCATGCTCTGCTCCACTTGTTGAAAAGCATGTTGGGCCATGAGTGAAAGTATGTAATCCTAGCCCAAGTCAAATTGTGTATGTGTTCATGCATGTGAGTGCAGGAATGCATGTGCGTGTGGAGATCAGAGAACAACTTTTGAATGTGGGTCCTCACCTTCCACCTCATTTGAGGCATGGTCTCTCATTGCTGTTCACTGCTGTTGGCCAGGCTAACTGACCCAGAAACTTTCAGGAAATTCACCTATCTCTACCTCCCTTCTCACCGTAGCTACTTTGGGATTACAGATACCCACTACAGTGAATCAAACTCAGGTACTCTCGCTAACACTGCAAGTGATTTATCCTCTGTGCTCTCTCCCAGACCCCAAATCAAACTTTTGTCATTTTCCTCCTTGGTAGATATGACACACTGGATATTTTCCCAATCACAGAAGCAACAGATATGGATGCATGGCCAACCTATTCCTTACTGACTGGCAGAACTTGAGCAGATCTCTTTACTCACAGCCAGCCAATTTCCTCTGCTGTGAAATGGAAAGATTCCACCTACTTGTAAGGTTGCTAGGAAGATTAATGACTGATGTCCATGAAAGCACCTTGCAGATCTTCATTCAGCAACTTCCTGCTGGTATGTGTCCATTCAGCTGCAAATCTGGGCAAGCTTGCTGCATAAAAAAAGCTTAGACCTGATACATGAGTTCTTAAAAGCTATGAGAAGAATGGCCCCATGTTTCCATTCGGAACCCAAATGAGTGAGCTCTGTTTATTTCCTTTTGAGGCATGTCCTATTACAGCCCACCAGGCCCCTCCTTTCATTCAACTGGAAGGCAGCTTTTGACCCTTGAACTTTTAACACCTTTCTCATTGAGGAGAAAGGGCAGCTCAACAGTTAAGTGGAAAGGCATGTATATTTCTTGACTGCCTGACACCACTCATTTTGTCAAGAACAGACAGCAGGAATATGTTGGGTTCAACAATTGTTTGTCTGCATGGCCAGTTTGAGTGGTAACATGGAAAAACTTATAGGGCATGAGAAGAATAATACGGGGTGTTTTTTTTTTTTTTTTTTAACTGTAAAAGAAGACCACACACATAGTCCCATGTGGATTACACCCTGGACCATCTTCAAAAACATGGAAGTTGCATTCTCTCCAGCCATGCGTAGGCCTGGCTTAATTAAATGTAGGCCACAAATGGGCTGGCAACCACTATACTGAAACATTGTCAATTGCTGTAGGAGCGATTTCCCACAGCTTGCTGCTCCCTGATAAGATAGTGTGCGGAGAGCGTATCACCTGAACGTTCTGCAGACGGCTCCATCTGGTTTCTGTAGAAAATCTCCAAGATGCATTTGGATACAAGCAGGCTCATTTTCCCTTCCCTACATTTTGAAATGACTGTGTTTGGAGGCTAATTAGATCCATATGCTTCTGATTCATTTACACTTAACTCATCAAAACGTTGTTTTGTAATAGCCACTTGAAGTCCAAGGCGCCTCTCTTGAGCCTTTCTTTTTCTAAAAACCAGGAAGTCTTGGTTTGCCAGCCACCAGCAGAGTTCATGGACCAAAGGTTCAAACATGGTTCAAGACAAGATTCTAGACTGGAAAGACTGTCATAGTCCCGAGTTGCCCTAATGTGCCACTTTCCAATGTGGGTTGTGACTTTGAATCGTTTATTATTCTCCAGAGACACTCAGTGCTCAAAATGGTGGGAAACAGTCTATGAGAAAAAAACAGAAATTATGATCAGATCTCTGGGCAGAACAGGGAAACCTAGATACCAATAGTGTCTTTTTTTTTTACTGTGTGTGTGTGTGTGTGTGTGTGTGTGTGTGTGTGTGCCACAGCACACTTGTGGAGGTCAGAGGACAACCTTGACATGTCTGTGCTCCACCTTCTTTGAGACGGGGGTTCTTGCTGCTGCATACAAACTCTGGCCCACAAGCTTCAGATCTTCCTGGCTCTGCTGCCCATTTTCATAGGCAGGCTGGGATCAAAGAAGTATATGCCACTCTGCATCCTGCTTAAGTGGGTCCTGGGGAATGGAACCCCAGGCTGGAAAGCTTTGCAAGCAAGCACTTTTAACCACTATGCCAGCCCCAGCAATTTTCACTGAGGTATGACCTCAGAAGGAATATTAGAAGCCCAGTCTATTTGGTTGTCTCATAATTTGTTGCCCACCATGAGGTGGGCAGCCTTCCCTGCTTTGAAATCCTGCCACAATATACTGTGTCACCACCAGCCCAAAGCAACAGGCCAAGAAACTTCTGGAGCCATGAGACAACATAGACCTTTCTGCATTTGAAGTTGATTATCTCAGCTATTTCATCACAGTAACAGAAAGCTAACACAATCATCCAAACTTGGACTTAAAAATACAGTTCAAACATACCTCAACCTAATATAGGCTATTTATGACAAACCTATAGCCAACATTATACTAAATGGGGAAAAATTTGAAGCATTTCCCCTGAAATCAGGAACAAGACCAAGGTGTCCACTTTCTCAGTTTTACTTAAGTCTTAGTTATACAAATGACAAGACACAAATAAAAGGGATACAAATTGGGAAGAAAGAAGTCAAATGATCATAATTTGCAGATGATGTGATTCTATATATAAGGGACCCTAAAGACTCTACCAGAAAATGTTAGAGCTTATCAATGTTTTAGGCACAATAGCAAGATAAAAAAAATTAACACAGAGACATCAGTATTCTTCCTATATGCCAATAAATAATAAACGCACTGAGAATGAAATCAGGGAAATTCTCCCATTCACAGTTGCCTCAAAAAAAAAAAAATCATAATAAAGTACCTTGGAATAAACCTAACCAAAGAAGTGAAGGTTCTTTACAATGAAAACTTTAAAACAAGAGAGAAATGAAGATGACTCTAGGAAATGGAAAGACATCCATGTTCGTGGATTGGAAGAATCAACATTGTGAAAGTGTTTATCTTACCAAAAGGAATCTACAGATTTAATGTAACCCCCATCAAAATGCTAATGACATTCTTCACTCAAATAGAAAAAAATTCTAAAATTCATTTGGAAGCACAAAAAATCCTTGAATAGCCAAAGCAATTCTGAACAACAAACATAAACCTGGAAGTATCACCATACCTGATTTTAAGATATATTACAGAGCCATAGTAACAAAAATACCATGATACTGGTACAAAAACAAACATGAAGATCAATGGAATAAAAAAGAGAACCCAACTGTAAATCCAGGTAGCCACAGCCATCTGATTTTTGACAAAAATATGCACTGGAAAAAATGATCTTTAACAAATGATGATGGGAAAACTGAATATCTATATGCAGAAAGAGGAAAATAGATCCTTATCTCTCTCCATGTACAAGAATCAAATCCAAATGAATCAAAGACCTTGACATCTGATCTGAAACTCTGAAACTGCTAGAGGAAAAAGCAGGAGAAACATTTCAACATACAGGCATAGGCAAGGACTTTCTGAACAGAACCCAGCAACTCAGGAAGTATGACCACTAATAACCACTGAGACCTCATGAAATTAAAAAGGTTTTGTATAGCAAATAATAACTGTGAATAGAGCAAAGAGGCAGCCTAAAGAGTGGGAGAAAATCTTTTCCAGCTATACATCTGTTAGAGGATTAATGTCTAGGATATACAAAGAACTTTAAAAAACTAAATAATAAATCAAACAACCCAATCAAAAAAAAAAAAAAAAAAAAGGGGGCTATGGAACTAAATAGAGCATTCTCAAAAGAAGAACTACAAGGCTGAAGAGATGGCTTAGCAGTTAAGGCATCTGCCTGCTAAACCTAAGAACCCCTGTTCGATTCTTCAGGTCCCACATTTAGCTAGAAGCAGTGAGGCAAGGATGCAATGCCTCACTTGCCCACAAGGGGGTGCACACATCTGGAGTTTGTTCACAGCAGCTGAGAGGCTGCTGACGCACCCATTCTCTATCTCTCTCTCTCTCTCTCTGACTCTCTCCAAAAAAAAAGAAGAAGAAATACAGATGGCATATAAACATATTAAAAAAATGTTCTACATCCCTAGCCATTGGGGAAATGCAAATTAAAACAACTTTGAGATTCCATCTCACTCCTGTCAGAATGGATGACTATTATCAGGAAGTCAACTGATAATAAATGGTGACAAGGGTGTGGAAAAAGAGAAACCCTTCTGCATTGTTGGTGGGAATGTAAACTGGTATGGCAAGTGTGGAAATCAGTGTGAAAATTCCAAAGACTGCTAAAACTAGACTTACCATATGACCCAGCTATACCACTCCTCCACATATACCCCAAGGAATCTACTCATTTCTACAGATAATTGCCTAGATGCCCATCAACTAATGAATGGATAGTGAAGATGTGGTACATTTACACACTGAAGTTTTATTCAGCTGTAAAGAAAAATGAAATTTGCAGGGAAATGGATGGATCTGGAAACAATCAGAGTAAGTGAGGTAACCCAGGATCAGAAAGTCAAATGCAGCATACTTCCTCTCATATGTGGATCCTAGCTTCAAATGTTTACATTTGTATGTGAATTGAGTAAAAGTCAGTAGTAGAAGAGGGGAAGCTAGAAAGGAGCTATGAGAGAGGGAGAGGGGAAGGTTTAATGGGAGGGTATAGTACATATGTAAGTACAGAGCCAGAATACTGGAGTGGGGGAGATGGTCTAAGTGGGATCAGGGAGAGGATGGAGGAGAGAAGGGAGTGAGAGGAGGGTTAATAAAAATTAACAATGTTATGAATAAGCCATATGGAAACCTACTTCTTTTCTAGCTAATAATATATATGCTAAAAAAAAAAAAAAAAAGAGAGAGTTTGGGCAGAAGTATCATGTGGAGGTGAATAATGTTATGTCCAGACGTCATAGATGGTTACTAGAAAATTTCAGTGCCAGGGGTGGGATATCTTCCAATGAGTTGTTGGTCAAGGAAATCCCTGATGCCCCCAAACACTATGGCCAATTGCCAAGGCTCTTAGTTGTCCATCAGAACTAGATGGTAAGATACAATTACTGAAGATTCCACATGCATTGGCTGCAGATCACAGAGAAATCAAGCTGGGGCTGAGCTAGAAGCCTCCTCCCTGTGACTAGCTATCAGGATGCTACAAAAGCTATGCAGCCTGTTGAAAGAGAAGTCATCAATGGTCTCAACCAGCAGTGGATCCTGAAAGTTCTACAGCTGGCCAGCCAGGCCGAATGTACTAACTGGTTCAATGGTAGCATGTATGTTATGAGGAATACCAGCTTCTCTCACCCATAATCCTGCCCCCAACAATACGTCACCTCCAGGAGGCTCCAATTCCCAAATTGCCACCAGCTGGGGACCTAGCATTCAGAACACATAAGTTTATGGGGGACATCTGAATCAAACCACCACAGATGGTGAGGCAAAAGAAAATCCCAACCTTGGGGAGGAGGAATAGACCCAGCAGGGCCAGGCTGGCACAGAGTATCCATTAACTCATGCCCACAGTGAGGAGAAACAGGAAAAACTTTCCCCATGGTAGACTCAAAAGCAATGCTTAAAGATGTCATAGACCTCAAGGCCAGCCTATGTTATTTTATTATATTCCATGAATAAGCACAAGCATTAAATGAGGGCTAGATGGGGATGCACTTTGTTTTAGTCAACTTCATTGCTGGGGTAAAATACCTGACACAAATCAGTTTAAAGGAGGAAGGGTTTATTTCAGCAAATAATTCCAGGTAAAGTCCATCATGGTGGGGAAAGCATGGCAGGAACAGGAACCTGGTATCACATTGTCCCTTCAGCATGGAGGAAGTAAAGATAGAATGCTCAATGCTCTGCTAGCTTCTCCCTTTTTATACAGTTGAGGAACCCAGCCCATGGGATGGTGCTACCCATAGTTAGGATGGGTCCTCCTACCTCAGCTAACCTAATCTAAAACCCCCCTTGCAGGCTAGTCCAGAGATTTGTTTTCATGGTGATTCTAAACAATGTCAAGTTGATGAGAGATTAGCCATCACATACTTATTTCCCTCTTCCAGCTTAACACATAGAGCCCCGGCTGCCCTATCCTCCCCAGCAAAGGAGGAAAGCAAGTCTAATTGTGACTTGGGATGATGAAACAGACATGCACAGTTCTGCCCCTGTTTTGGCCTGTCTGTCACACCCATATGAAGCTATTGACCTCTGAAGCCAGATGTTGTGACAAGCTTGATTATGGAGTGATATGCAATAATCCCAACACATGGAAGCTATGACCTCCAGTCTCACTTTTATCAGATACGGAGTTAACATTGAATCTTCATGTGTCTGACAGCATCATACTTGGCAAAGATCCAATTTAATACCACTAAACCCCAGCAAGCATCAATAAGGCCATCTAGAGGAGTGCCCAGCACTGAAACATCTCTGTCACACCCTCCAAGGCTCAGGGCTCATTCGGAACAGGGGTAGAAAGAATGGAAGAGCCAAAGGAAGGGTACGGCTCCTTACAAATGCAACTGTCCAAACAGAAATTGGTCTTGATATCCATGACCTTGCAGTGCCTAGCAATACCTTCGCAAGACCCTCATAATAGAAGGAAAAGATGATGACATCAAAGTAAAAGAGAGACTAATGGAGAGAGGGAGGGGATATGATGGAGATTGGAGTTCTAAAGGGGAATGGGGGAGGGGAGGGAAATATTATGCGTTTTTTGTATGTAAGTATAGAAGTTGTCAATTAAAAAAAAAAAAGCCATCTATAGAAGCTCAACACAAATGAGCAAGCCATGTGTATATGAAGTGTCAGAAATAATGGAGTTCATGGTAACGATGCCCACTGATATGCTGTGACAAAAGGATTCTGTTGGATCATGGATGTGATTTCACTGATGTCAGTGGGAAAGTGGCTCCAATAGCCACTGGCACAGCCCAACCTTCCTTAGCAAGGTCACCTGGGGATCAGTTTGCCTACATTTAGTACAAATTCATCATGACTTAATCATTGCCCCATTTATTCAAGGCAATTAACACATGTGGACTCAGCACCACTGATGTAGTAGTGCTTGGGTTGGTTATATGACACATGCCTTTGAACCATCTCTCCACTGTTTCATTGTTTTATTATCCACATAAGAGGTTTGTTTCTTAGACATTTTTCCTCACCTCTGTCCTATGAATTTTAAGACCATGAATATTTTATAATTCTATTAAGATCTATCCATTTATATATGTCCAACCTATATACAGATTATATATATATATGCATATATTATATATAAAAATAAATGTGTATATATATGTGTGTGTGTGTATATATATATATATAATCACTTCACCGCTACCCACAAAAAATCAATTTTTGCCCCCAAGAGAGAGCTGGGGAATGTGTGCTTAGTGCTAATGCTCCCCAGTAGAAAATAATGTGAGGAGCTGAAGGTGTGGTCAGTAGTAGAACTCATGTTTAGTATGCATAAGGCCCTAAGTTCAGTCCCCAGCACTGCAAAGCAAATACACACACACACGTACACATATGTGTACACCCCTTGTGAGGTCCAGTGTTTAATTTCCTAGCAGGCCATCATGATGTATATCTTAACTATACAAAATATTTGTAAATTACATCTCAATAAAATTGGAATTTTTCTAGTAGGCGCACTGAAAAAGAAAAAAGCAGGTGAAATTAATTTAAATAATAAATTTTAAAATATATTTCATTTATTTATTTGAGAGAGAGGAAGAGGCAGAGAGAGAGAAAATGAGCACGCCAGGGCCTCCAGCCACTGCAAACGAACTCCAGATACATGCATCCCCTTGTGCATCTGGCTTACATGGGTCCTGGAGAGTTGAACCGGGATCCCTTGGCTTTGTAAGCAAATGCCTTAACCACTAAGCCATCTTTCCAGCCCCAAATAGTAAGTTTTATTTAACCCAAAATATCAAAAGAATCATTTTCATAGGCAATGAATCTTAAAAAAAAAAACAGCAAGGAGATATTTTGTATTCTTACTTTCTTAGTACGTCTTCAAAGTTCAGTGTGTGTCACACTTGACTCACACCACACTGTCTGATAGTTACAGTTCATGTGTTCTGAAGCCACATGGGCTCAGTCAGTATTGGACAGTGTGACTGCAAATGATCACAGATATGACTGTAGTTTGCATATGTGCTTACCAAAAATCTAGGGTTATCCTTGGAAAACTGCAAACTGCAGGAAATAAGTCTGTAACCCTCCAGAGAGCTATAGATTTGTGCTAGAGGTGCTATGAGTTAGCTCTGTCACCCATGATCAAGGTGCTCCTTGGATGGGAATATGCTATGAGCATAGCCAAGATGTTAGAACAAGAACCCACCTCATCAAGCCTCACTAAGTAAAGAAACCTGATTTCTTGCCAGTCATCATTCACAGCAGCTCTAGTGGCCAAGGGGACTTTTCAAAAATGCAGTGGTCTCCCTTTATCCCCAAGAAACACTTTCTTGCCCCCCTCCCCCAGATTCCAGTAGCCACAGACAGCAATGAACAGCTATCTATAAATAGGATGAAACCTCAATTGTCAGATGCTGAGCTAAAATGGCTGCTAAGGGCTAGAGAGAAGGCTTAGCAGTTAAGGTGCTTGCCTGCAAAGCCTAAGGATCCAGGTTCAATTCCCCAGTACCCACGTAAGTCAGATGCACAATATAACACATGTCTGGAGTTGGTTTGCAGTAGCTACAGGCCCTGATGTGCCCATTCTCTCTCTCTGCCTCTTTTGCTCTCCATCTCTCAAGTAAATAAACAAAATATTTTTAATGGCTGCTAAGTAACTCATGAATAGGTATTTCATCATGCTGAAATTTATGAGTTATTTACTTCTGGAATTTTCCATTGAATATTCTCAGACTATGGCTAACTGTAGGCAATTTTAACAGCAGAAAGTAAAATTGTGGTTAAGAAGGGACTATTGTGCTTAACTATTTTGGCTCCTGAGTCCTGGCTTCTATTTTCTATGCTGGATTCTTCAATTTTCTTGCACTTCATGGTTTCTGCCATCAAGTGGTTTCTCATTCTTGTCTTCTTTCTAGTCAGTCATTTGCTTCTGCAGTACTTCCATGGTATTTAGCTTTCTGACACAGTGACAAAATAGTTCACATAAACAACTTAAGTTTGATTTTTGGCTCATGGTTGCCATGGGCCTAAGACAAGGAGCATATCATGGTGGTGGGAAGGTGTGCTGGAGGAGGCTACTCACCTCAGAGCAGCCAGGAAACAGAGATGGGGAGGGGTTGGCATCTAACACAACCTTCAAGGGCACATACCAATGACCCACTTCTTCCAACAAGGCGCCACCTCCAGAAGTTTCCATCGTCTTCCAATAATGCCACTAGCTGAGGATCAAGCCTTCAGACTGTGAGCCCTTGCGGGACACTTCAGATTGAAGCCAGAGCAGCTCTGCTTGCTGCTTTCTTTCCTATGTGCTTCCCATCTGTCACATTCAGCACAGAGTTTCTGGGACAAACACCCAACTAGACACGGCTTATGGAAGGAAAGGGTTTGTTTTGGGCTTGGGGACACCATCAATGATGGAAGAAGCTGGTTCCTTTTCATAGATCCAAGCAAAGAGGCATCACCAAACAGCCAGCAGGCACCAACACCAGCAAGTGTGAACAGCCAGAGTTCTAAACTGCTCTCCACACACCTAAGGGATGCACTTAAGATATACCTCTAAACACACTTTAGGGCTGGACTCCAAGACCCACACACTGCAGGCTTAAGATTCTATGGGACCACACATTTAAACCACTTCACCATCCCAGTCCCTATGTGATGAGTCTTGGTTAAGGCACCTCTACCAAGTGGAGTATCTCCAGCACCTTGGCCTTAGCCCCCTAAGTGAACTCTTCCAATCTGTAGAAAGTGGACACATGAATTCTGCCAAGGCTGGGTACTGATCTTACCTGCACTGCCCACCTGATGCCACCTCTGCTAGGAGCCCCAGTTTAGCCCCACCTGGCTGAGCCAAAGCCATCTCCAGTGTCTTAATTCACTAGCCACACTGTGAGGAAAAGGGACAAGAGAGGGATTGGGGAGATAGCTCAATCAGTAAAGTGTTTGTCTCACAAGCATGAGGACCTGAGTTCAATCCCCAGTACCCACACAAATGTTGGGCCTGGTGGCATGAGCCTGTGAACAAAGAGCAGGAGAGATGGAGACAGGTGGATGCCTAGAGCTCACTGGCCAGTCTAGGCTCGTTGATGAGCTCTAGGCAAATGAGAGACCCTGTCTCACAAAAGAGGTGGACAACATACTTGAGAATGATTCCCAAAGGTGTCCTCTGGCCTCTGCCTGCCCTCACAACATGTGCACATGCACTATGAATATGCATGCACACATACACGTACAAAAGAAAAAAGGCAAGAAGAAGGGGCGCAACAACTACAACTTTTAAGTCACAGCTCAAGACTCTACCCCCTCCACAACTGGAAGATTTTTCATGCTATCTATCATTCCACATTGTAACTTGTTTTCTGAGAGTGTGGCATTAGGTGGAAGGAGAGAAGAGAGAAGAGCCTTGAGCCTTGAGCTCTCCTTAGGAACAGAATGGCCAAGATGGCATACTACAGCTATTTCTGTAGTACTCTCTCTACACACACATACACCTCTGTGACACCAAACCTTTGTGTTTGGGCTAATATTAAAAGCAGTGTATGGTTGGAGAGATTGCTTAGTGGTTAAGCACTTGTCTGCAAAGCCAAAGGACCCTGGTTCAATTCTCCAGGACCCACATAAGCCAGATGCACAAGGTGGCACATGCATCTGAAGTTTGTTTGCAGTGGCTGAAAGCCCTGGCACACCCATTATTCCTCTCTTCTCTGCCTCTTTCTCTCTCTCTCTCTCTCTCAAATGAAAGAAAAGAAAAGAAAAATTTTTAAAGCAGTGTATGGCTTAGCAATTAAGGTGCTGATCTGTGAAGCCAAAGGACTCATGTAAGCCAGATGCACAATGGCGCAAGCACACAAGGTTGCACATGCACACAAGGAGGCACACACACCTGGAGTTCCATTGCAGTGGTTGGAGGCCCTAATGCACCAATCCTCTCTCTCACTCTCTCACACACACATAAAAAAGGCCAGTCTGGGGACTGGAGAAATGGCTTAGCGGTTAAGGCCTTTGCCTGCAAAGGCAAAGGATCCCAGTTCAATTCTCCAGGACCCACGTAAGCCAGATACACAAGGGGCACATGCATCTGGAGTTCGTTTGCAGTTGCTGGGGGCCCTGGTGCGCCCATTCTCTCTCTGTCTGCCTCTCTTCTATCTGTCTCTCTCTGCTTGCAAATAAATAAATAATTTTTTTTAAACAAATACCATTCACTTTTTTTTTTTTAAAAAAAAGGCCAGCCTGTTGGGCTTTCTCAAAACATAAGCAGTGTGTGTTGCTTTAGGACTGAGATTCCCAACCAGGAATAATTTTACCTCTGTCCCTTGGAATATTTGCCATGTCTAGGGACAGTTCTAGTCACAGCTGGGACTAAGTCTACTACTGTCTTCTAATGGGGAGAGGCTAGGCATGCTGCCCAATACCCTATAATGCATAGGGCAGCCATTCAGACACAACCAAGGATTACCCAGTATAAAATACCAATAGCTTTAAGAAATCTTCTGATTTATGGGGAAAAAACTCTTTCCCCACTAGTGATGGGAGGGGGAGGCTTGGAGGCAGGTGGGAGATAAAAGATGAGACAAAGAGCACATGGGATAGTCAAAAGAAAGATGCTTGTAAGGGACGGTGTGCTCTTCTCTGGAGTGTTTAAAAAGTGATTGTATGTGTGTAGGTGCATGTGTGTCTACTGTTGGGCCTGCATGTGGTACACATGTGTGGAGGTCAGAGATTGATATCAGGTGTCTTCCTCAATTGCTCTCCACCTTGTTCTTTGAAACAGGATCTGTCACTGAACCTGGAGCTCATGGATTCCCCTAGACTAGCTATGCAGCCAGCCTCAGGATCCTCTTGTCTCTGCGTCTCCAACGTTGGGATTACAGGTGCACGCTACCACGCACATAATTGCTGGGTCTTGCTGCTCAGCCGGTTTGGCCCAAAACAGTAGCTCTAGATTCAGTGAGAGACTCCTGCTCAAGAAAACATGCAGATAAGCAACAGAGCAGAATACCTGTCATTCTCCCCTGACCTCTGCACGTACACACATGGGGCACAAATACTGCAAACACGGCACATACAACACACACAATACCACACATTCTAAACACATTAAAAAGCAGAAAAGAATTGTCTGTTCCTCTAGCCATCATTCCTTAAACATTGCAAAATAACAAATATTTATGTGACATTTACATTGGTTTAGGAACTGCAAGTCATTCAGAGGTGGTTTCAGGCATCCTGAAGGATGTGTGGATGATATGCAGATATCACACCACTTATTAAATGGGTACCCACAGGTATTCATATCTAGTGGACCCTTGGAAACAATCACTACCCCCATGAGTACATACAGACAAATGTATTTGAGCTAAAAGACAGCCAGGCAAAGAATGAATCATTTAGTCAGATTTTTGAACGTGAAGACCACAGGATCATTTCTCTTTCCAGTGTGGTCTGTACAAAAGATGCACTTGGAGCCTTGCCATCTCTGCTCATGTCCCAGGTGTCCTTCTGTGACCCTGGCCTTTTCCTTCAAGCACTGGCATCCTCACTTGCAGGCTTTAGTTGCAGAGAGGAACCGAGAGGTTAAGTAAGTAGCCCAAGGCCTGGGAGCTGGAAGGATTCTGACTAACCAGGTCTTTAGTCTGACAGGGAAACCTTTACACTTGTCTATTGGGCCATGATGTGGCTCCATGAAATTTGTAGTAATAGAAGCTGACACTTTCACTAGAGCCAAAACATGCAGGTGTTCCCACCTACCAGACATCTCACCTTAGCTACAGCACTGATACTTCCCTTGGCCCAGGGAAAGCGTATGAAGTGACTAAGCCCCTCGTGGCTGCTTCATTCCCTCCTTATTCCTCTCACCACTGCGGATTCCCAGGAAACTCCGCATGTTCCAACTACAAATTTAAAGGCACAAGGAGGCAGGTGCCCCCACTATCCCCGACTTTCTCGGTAATTCTGAGGAGCAACTGAAAAGTGGTGGTTGACCCCCACCCTCTGGAGCTGGCACCACAGGGAGCTCAGGCATTTCAGAAACACTCTTCCATGAAGGGAGGTGAGCTCACTTCCTGAGGAAATGACTGTGGGGGGTGTCTGCAGGGGCCAGCCAGGCCTGGCTTGAATACATCTGAAACAGTCCAAGGGGTAAGCAGGCATAACTATTGATTCAAATGAATTATGCATATGAGTGTACTTGTTGATTATTTTATTCTGTCATTCCCTCCATGCAGTTCACCTGAGCAATCCACAGGGCTGGTCATCTCTTAAATACCACAAAAATCAGTTGCTCTGAAATATTTGGAAGCCAAAGAGAAATCCAAGTCATTAGTGAAAATTATAAGCCAAACAACATCAAATATTTCTCGTTTGGAGGGGCCTTGTGTGAAGGTTCTCAGAACCAGACACTGTCCTCTGTCCTCCATGAGACATGGAAAAGCAAACACGGATGGTGCAGAGCACTCTAGTGATTGTCATTTTTGCAAATAGGGCTCCCTTCTAATATTCACATTCCTTTCACATGGCCTCATGAAAACACAAACATTCACTCCATCCTCCAAAAATGCTGGCGCTCCAGGAGGAAAGTGCTACCTGCTCCACTCTGCCAGCCAGCAGCAGGAGCTGCAAATAGGTGTAAGCACCCCAGTTGCCAAGAACTAGTTAGTTTCTGACTCTAGCTGGCACACTATATGGAGCTTCAAGTTTTGGGATGTCATGTGCTCAAGGGTGAGAGACTGAAGCATTTTAAAACCTCCATCCAGGGGGCTGGCCAGGAGCTGCCCTGAATCTGGAGCAGTGCTTAGGAGAAGGAAAAGGTCTCTCCAAAGCCCTGTGTGTTGAAGAGTAAAGCTGATACTGCTGCTTTATCCTCATCTGACTTCTTGGTCTATTCTCATTGCCTGGTCAGCCTCTGAGAGAAACAGAACAAAGAGTATAGATTTCTTAATATGTAATAAATGGAAGTTTATACAGTTTTTCTTCCTAAATCCCAAAAAGTCATTAAAACTAACCTCAGAAGGCTGTTTGTTCCTCACTAATCATTTAGAAGGTGCCTAGGCCTAGGGAGCTCTCACTGCCTATTATGAGCACATAAACTGACACATGAGTTTACCTCTGAGTACTGATATGAGGGTATATCAAGTAAAAACAATTGATTTATATTGGCAAGTATTAGTCAGGGTTCTCTAAATGAGCAGAACAGATAAAATTAATGTATCTATTACAGAGGGAATTTATTAGATTGGCTTACATGATACAGGCTGGGCAATCCAACAGTGGCTGCATGCTGGAAAGTCTTAGAACCTGGTAGCTGCTCAGTCCATGAAGCTGGATGCCTCAGCAATCCCAATCCAGCACTGAAGGCCTAGAGGCATCCTGGAGAGATGCTGCTCTTCAGTCCACATTGGAAGGCCGAAGAAGCTGGGTTCCAATGTCAGCAAAGGATGGTAGCAATAGTGTAGATGCACTCACCAGCAAGGGACAAAAGCAGGCAAGGAAAAGAAACACCTTTCCTAGAACCTCCTTTATATAAGCTGCACCCATAAGGCCATCCACTCTGGGGGAAGGTCCCCCCACCCCTCAGTTAATCCTTCCTGATAATGCCCTTACAGACCTACTCAAGAGGCATATCTCTTATTTGATTCCTGATGCAGTTAAGTTTACAACAGAGACTGACAGACAGATATCTTTTGGGAAAATATAAGGGATTATTACTTTCTATATTACATGTTTCTACCTTTGTTTAATGAGTTCTATTGTTTATATAATATGAAAAAATGCTTTTGAAGAAAGGGAAAGGCTAGAATGTGTCTCAGTGACAGAGTGTTTGCCTAGCATGCTCATACTGAGTCTCTGTGTTCAATCCCCAGCACTGCCAAAAAAAAAAAAAAAAAACACAGTAAAAAAGAGAGAGAGATACATCAACATATAAAAAAGGTAAACACATACATTCTCATGGGATATAGTATACCAGAGAAGGAAGGAAGAAATGGTGGGAGGAAAGCAGAGAGAGAAGGAGGGAGATAAGGAAGGAGGTTGGTTAAAAAAACATGTGACCAGGGCTGGGAAGATGGCTCAGTGGCTAAGTGTTTACTCCCCAAGAGTACCTATCAGATTTCAATCCCCAGCACCCATCCCAAAATGACACACACATCTGTAATCCCAACATGCCTACAGCAATGGAAGGTGAGTCAGAACAAGATGAGAGATCTTGTCTCAAAACAAGGTAGAAGATCAATACCCCAAAGTTGTTCTCTGACCTCCACATGCACACCATGGCATATACATGCCCATGCACACAGATGCATGCATGCACATGCGCGCGCACACACACACACACACACACACACAATTTTTTTTTTTTTTTTTTTTTTTTAGAAAAAGGAAAGGCTGGAGAGATGGCTTAGCACTTGAGGCACTTGCCTGCAAAGCCTAAGAACTCATGTTTGAATCTTCAGGTCCTACACAGCCAGACACATAGTGATACAAGTACATAATGTCACACATGCACACGGGGGCACACACGTCTGGAGTTCATTTGCAGCTGCTGAAAGCCCTGGCTCTCTCTCTCTCTTTCTGCCTCTTTCTCTCTCTGCCTCTTTCTTTCTCTCTCAAAAATAAATAATAAAAATGATAATAAAGGAAAAAGTACATATTGATATGGTTACAACAATGGAGCCAGTCCCTCTGGTTTCCAAACAGTGGACAGACCTTTGAAGGAAGTAGAAAGGTAGATATCCAAGCAACAAATTGCAACAAAATTAATTAGCAAAACTCATTCTCAAATGATGTGTTGAGTAGTATTTCCTTGAAAGGGACCTCCTAGACAAACATTTTCCCCCACTCTCCTCACAAGGAGAGTCCACGTTTGCCGCTTCAGCATATGTTCACAAGATGCTCTTTACAAAAGGGAACTATTTGCTCCCTAGTTTCTTTGTACATACTTCACTTGGGGTGGTTGTTACAGAAATGACGTGGGGTGACTCAGGGAACAATATTCTATTCCCCACTCACTTCCTGGGTGAACCTTTTTGCTTGGATCTCCTCCCTACGCTGGAGCAAGCTGGCATCTCCACACATCACACACATGTATTACATAAACACACACCCTATACATCACATCCACATGCAGGTACACAGCATGTATACCGCATACACCATGCAAGCACACTATATATACACCACACCACAATATAGACCATACACCTCACACACCCCCAACCACACCATACCATACATCATCACCACTTGCACATACTCCACATGCACACACACCACACAAGCACACTGAGCAGTCTTGCGTGCATAGGTAGTGATCCCATTGTGCCTGTCGGTGGTGAGCATCTGAAGGGCACACAGGATGAGCTGGTGCTGGGAGACCATTATCCGCTGGGCAGCCAAGTGTAACGACATCCTCTTCTACTTCCTAGAGCACAATAGACCGGGTCTCTCTCCGCTGGGAGGGGGACACTGTGAGGCACTGATTTTACAAAAGCAAAGTGGACTGCATTCCATGTTCTAGAAAGTGTGAGCGGCTCTGACTTTATGAGTGTGAAAAGAAATGGTAGGTAACCCTCGAGACTGAATGAGTCCCCTTGTTGTTTAGGGCATTTTTACCTCAAATGATAATAATTTTTTAATATAAAAAAAGTAAACTTCAGTTTTTATGAGACCCACCCAAACTGCTATCACTAAGGCGAGAGCTTAAGAGTGTTGTAGGTATAAGTGGATTCCATGGGAGGAAAAAAAATCCAATACCAACATGCACAGAGTAGGTCACTCATATGAAAGCGAAATTTACTCCACGGCCATATATGTGAGTGTGTGTATATTTAGAAAAAGGACTTAAAGGGGCTGGAAAGATGGCTCAGTGGTTAAAGGTGCCTGTTTACAAAGCCCAACAGTCATGGTTCAATTCCCCAGGACCCACATAAAGCCAGATGCACAAGATGGCACATGCATTCAGAGTTGATTTGCAGTGGCAAAGAGGCCTTGGCATATTCATTCTCTCTCTCTCTCTCTTTCCCCTTGCAAATTAATTAATTAATTAATTAATTAATTTTAAAAAAGAAAAGAAAAGGTGAATACTTAAAGTATTCACATGAAACAATCAACAATTGTTATCTACAAGGGGAAATGGGATTGCTCAAGGAGAAGCAGGCTAAGAAGCTTGTCATATTTCATTCTCTGTAGTTCTAACTTATTGAAATCTCTAAGAATGAAAAATCCATTTTGGTATTAATTGCATAATTTAAAAAAGCAACACCACCACCACCATCAACCAGAAAAATAGAAGGCAGAAAATAAATTGAATTTATACCCGTAAATCAAAATTATGAGGTTTTAAATGCATGCCTCTACTAGCAAGTCACCCTGGTTTGGGGATTTAGTTTTTGTTCTTAAGTTGAAAACACTCTCCAGATTACTAGTAGAAAGAAAAGAATAGTTTTTAAAAAAGAATGTGAGAGGGTGAATGTTCTGGGGATATGGTGGCAGAAGTGTCACGCTGAGGAGTTACCAGTGTGGGTCTCAGACCAGTTCCAATGCTGCCTCTACACTTATCCACTGTGTGGTCCGGGTCATCTCTTCACTTCTCTGAGTCTCCACTTCTTCTCTGCAGACTAGTACATTTGTAGGCTAGAGAGGTGGTTCAGGACGTAAGTTCAATCCCCAAAACCCACATTAAAGAAAAAGAAAAGAATGCCGTGTGTGGCCAGTGAGAGACCCTGTCTTTAAAAAAAAAAGGTAAATGGCACCTGAGGAATGACACTGGCCTCCACACACACACATATGTGCACATGAACCTACACACACACGTGCGCACACACACACACATGTGTACACACACACAGTGAGGGCTTGGTTCTATAATCCCCAAAGAAACCAAAATCCAAGATCATCAAGTCCCTTATATAAAATGACATTGCTTACATATACACCTCATACATCTTCTTGCCTACATTAATCCTTAGATCACTTACAGTGTCTAATACAAAATAAATGATACGTAGCAGTCATTAGACTGTATCATATAGGCATTAATGACAAGAAGTCTGTATACATTCTATATAAAGAGGTGTTTTGGTTCTTGTGGGTTTTTGGGTGGGTTTTTTGGTTTTTGGTTTTTCAAAGTAGGTTCTCGCTCTAGCCCAGGCTGACCTGGAATTCACTATGTAGAGTCTCAGGGTGGCCTCAAACTCATGGTGATCCTCCTACCTCTGCCTCCCAAGTGCTGGGATTAAAGGCATGCACCACCACAGTTGGCTATACAAAGAATTTTAAAGAGTATTTTCAATCAGTGGCTAGTTCAATTTGTAGAACCCTAGGATAGGGATGTTATTATTACTAAAGCCCCACAAAGATTCTCACAGACATAATATCATCCCAAATATAGAGTGAATGAGAAGAGTCCACTATCCAGAGTCAACTTTCAGGCCCTCACCTTCAGTGTTGGACAAGCATCTGTGGGCCAAACTCTGGGGGTGTGACTGACAGGGAGTAAGAGCCACCAGCGCCCTCCAGGAGTAACTCCTTGACAAAATAAGCAGTGGTCACAACCTAGAGGCAAAGCCACAGTCCCCAGAGTCAGCGCAGCTGCTCTGGGAGCTCAGGAGGGGGCTCGCAGAAAGTCCCTTCCTATCTGGAGAAAGGGGATCAGGGCAGGCTTCCCAGAAGAAGCCCCCTCTAAGATCAAGTCTTGGAAGGAGAATGCATCCCAGACCATTCAGGAGTGAGAGTTTGGTGATGAGAAGGAGCAGAGCATGTACCCAGCAGGGCAGGCAGCTCAGGCAGAAGTGGAGAGAGAATGCAGGGCGGAGACCTATGAGGTAAGCAGAAATAAAGGAGGGCTCATAAATTTCCCCAGCCTGTCACATACCCCATAAGAGGGGTCTCTCCCAGCTTGGATAGCTGCAACCTCGATGGAGAAAATGTGCACCTGGTCTAGGGAGGGACCTTCACAGGAACCACAAAGGGTAGGCCAAAGCTGGGAGGTACTAGATGATCAATGCCCAGAAAAAGGCTCTCAAGAGCTGGGGAGATGGCTCAGTGGGTAAAACGCTTGCCATGAAGGCAACCTCATAAAATGCTGGGCCTGGTAGCATGAACTGGTATCCCCAGTGCTAGGGAGACAGACAGGAGGATTCCTGGGGCTTGCTGGCTAGCTTGTCTTGCCAAAATCGTGAATTCCAGGTTCTGTGAGACACGCTGTCTATAAAAATAAGGTAGATAGCCAGGCATGGTTGTGCATGCCTTTAATCCCAGCACTCGGGAGGCAGAGTTAGGAGGATTGCCGTGAGTTCGAGGCCACCCAGAGACTCTACATAGTGAATTCCAGGTCAGCCTGAGCTGGAGTGGGACTCTACTTTGAAAAACCAATAAAAAAAATAAAATAATAATAAAATAAAAATAAATAATTTTAAAAATAAGGTGGAGAAGTAATAGAGGGAGGGAAACACCCAACATCAGCCTTTGGCCTCCACATACATATGCATTCACATGCCAGATACCACACACATGTGCACACAGAAAACAAAATAAAAGGTCTTCAAGGGTTCATTGATGTGTTGCACAAACTCCAGATAGGGAAGACATAAAATAATAATAATGATGATGATAATAATATGATACTTAAATAATATGGAATCTTGCAGGTTAGGCCCACCAAGCCTAGCTTTTCTAATAATGCAGCATTCTCTGGCCACCACAGCAGGAAAGCGAGGTGACACAGCTCACAAGACAGTTCTCAGCTCCTTTCAACAGTCTAGATTTGTACATTGAGCTCAGGGAAGTAGGAAATCCCCCAGGAAGAAAACAGACAGATCTCACCTTCAAATATGGGCAGGTGAGTATGGGGGAAAGTGAATTCTTGGTCCTGGGATGGAAGTCAGTGAGGTGATAAGCCTGGCTAGCAATCAGATCTTATCACCAACATTTGTACCTGACCATTAGTTTCCAGTTCAGTTACATTAAGGAGTTGGTTCCTTTATGTCGCAGAGAGGGATCCATGGACTATTGTGGGTTCAGCACAAAAGAAGGATAGATGGGGAATCCCAGAGCTGCACTTCCCCAGACCAACAACTGTCCACAAAGACTTGTCAGCCAGATGTCCTACCCCAGCCCTGCCCAATGGACGTGGACTAGCCAAATGGGATGCACTAGACCAGTGCATCTTCCTCTTGGGAACTGTACTAGAGAAAGGAGAGAGCTGGGCAGTGGGAACTCAAACAGAAAGGGTTGTAGAGGCGATCTGAGCTCACGAGGAGTCTCGTTATGAGAAATAAGATAACAGGGGACGGATCAGCAAGAAGACCCAGACATTAGGGGGAGGGGAGGGAAATATCAGGTGGGTTTTTTTGTATGTAAGTATAAAAGTTGTCAATAAAAAATAATAATTTTTAAAAAAAGAAGACCCAGACCAAGAAAGAGGCTGAGAGGGAAAGGCTGAGCTGCCGAAGGTGTAACTCGCAAGATGATGTCTGTACCCCAGGGATGCTCAGCCAGAGAGGCCAGCTCCTCCACAGACACTGCAGCCTCCTGATTTCCTCACCCACCTCGGCGCTGGACAGCAGCCCTCTTCCCTGAGATCCAGTCAGCCTGGGAAACACAGACAGGTAGTGCCTGGAAGGAAAGCTACCACTTGGGAACTGGAAGATTTGACCTGTTGTTTTTTTCTTCCCCTCACAAAATCTCTGCTGCTAAATTTTGAGAAATCCAAAAGGCAAATTACAAAAGTAGTGCAGAAAATGTAGGCATGGGAAAAGTCAGTTTCATAAAGACAGGCAGGATTGAGATGGTGTGGTACTGTGTGAACCTTGGCTTTGTTGTATAGGATTCGAAGGGGGAAAAATGGGTGGTTGAGTGATGGAGGTGGATAGTCAACGGAAAACCCACATCACTACATCTACATATGCATGCTCCACATAGACCACCACACATACAGCACCATACATACTATACACACACACACACACACACACACACACACACACACACGCAAAGATTCTAAGGGAGAAAATCTTCAAACCAAGAAGGCAATCCCAAGAGGCAGAAGTTGTTTATAATGAGTCTGACGATGAATGAGCACCTTCGCTGCTTTGAAGGTTGCATGGAAATTCAAATAATTTCTAGTAAATATTATTATAAGTATTGAGCTTCTTCAATTTTTCCCCAGTGTTAAAGTCATCTTTAAAATACAGATTTCAAGACAGGATATGGTGGCAAACATCTGGAAGTCCAGCACTCAGGAAGCTGATGCAGGAGGATTGTGAGTTCAAAGCTCCCTGGATATGTAGCAAGTTCTAGGTCAGCCTGGGAAGGACCCTGTTTCAAACAAAAATAAATAAAGTAATATAGAGATTGCAAAATCAAATGCATTATGAAGAGGTAGTAAATTTGAGGTCATGATGCAAATTTTCTCCCTCTCTTTGATTTTTGACATGTTCTAATGATAATATGCCATTTGTCTGTTTTTTTTTTTTTCCTGCCAACTTACTGCTTTTCATTAAGATGAAAACAAATCAAATTGCTCTCTTAGATAGCCACAACTGGTTTACCATTTTACTAGGCATGTTTTTCTTTCTTCTCCTCTTCCTCCATCTCCTTTTTCTCATGTTACTCTTATTTTTAAAAGTTTAAAAATAACTCACAGCCTTCAGATCAACTTACTCTTATTTTAAATGTGTGTGTGTGTGTTTGTGTGTGAGAGAGAGAGAAAGGGAAAGAGGGAGGGAGGGAGGATGTTGTTTGTGGATATGCAAGTGTGTGTTTGTATGTAGAGACTAGAGGGTAATCTCAAATATCCACAGGAACATAGTCTGCCCACTTGAGACAGGGTCTCTCATTGGCCTGGAGCCCACCCATTAGGTTAGACAGAGTTGACAGCCCCAGCAAGAGGAGACTACCAGTTACCTTGTTTACAAGGGGCTGAGTCCTGCCTCCTCCTGCACAGGCATGCCAGCCGTAAAACCTACTGGTGGTTCTGACTTTGCGTCAATACCTGCTGCTACGTGGCTTAGGGTGGAAGAGGATGTGTCAGAGCTCAAGATTTATTAGATGCTGAATGATGGGGAAGCCATCAGAAACTGAACTGCCAAAGGTCTCCATCTTCTGTGTCAGGGACTGGCTTGTCATTGGTGTCATTGTTCTTTATGCTGGGTCACACCCTTCTAAATCAGACTGAGGGCCTGCATCGCCAGTCCTGGATCCAGCCCCAGAGCCAGGAGATGCGCCAATACAAACCTGAGCATGTACCTGGTCCACAAGGAATTTAAGTGATTAATTAGATATTGTTGCTCTTTCTCATCTACCCCAGGGAATACAATTCCTGGTGTACTATTTGGATATGCAGTAAGATTGTCAAATGAGATATCAGACTCCTACTTGAGGAAACCATGGACATATTAGCATTCTTGCCATCAAGATCCTGCCTCGTTGGGTTTCAACTGAAACTGACCATTGTCTACAATGTGTGTCCTCCATGCCAGATGAGAGGCACACCCATAGTTGCAACCCTGGGAATGCTAAACAATGAGCTGTGACCTCTTGTACCACCTTACAACCAAGAAGGTTTACAAAATTACCTTGGGCTTGGGGAGATGGCTTAACGAATAAAGCACATGCTATGAAAACATGAGAACCAGAGTTTAGATCTGTAGCACCCACATAATTGCCACACATGGCAGCTGGCCTATAATCCCAGAGACAGGGGATACCTGGGGAAAATTGGCCAGCTACAAGGTCAAATCAGGGCTGGAGAGATGGCTTAGTGGTTAAAGAGCTTGCCTGCAAAGCCTGAAGCCTAAGGATCCAGGTTTGATTCCCCAGCACCCACATAAGCCAGATGCACAAGGTACCATATGTGTTTGGGGTTTGTTTGCAGAAGCTAGAGGCCCTGGAGTACCCATTCTCTCTCTATCTGCCTCTTGTTCTCTCACACACAAATAAATAAAATATTTTTTTTTCTTGGTTTTGCGAGGTAGTGTCTCACTCTGGTCCAGGCTGACCTGGAATTCACTATGTAGTCTCAGGGTGGCCTCGAACTCTCAGCGATCCTCCTACCTCTGCCTCCCGAGTGCTGGGATTAAAGGCGTGCGCCACCACGCCCGCTAATAAAATATTTTTTAAAAAAAGGAAAGGTCAAATCAGTGAGCTCTAGATTCAAGTGAGAGAACTTGCCTCCATGAATAAAGTGGAAAGCGATAGAGGACGACACCTGATGATAACTTCTGGCCTCCATACACATGCCCACATACATGTGCCCAGTGCACGCATACTACACACACACACACACACACACACACAAAATGGCCTTTGTTCTCACACTCACATGTGCTAGTCAGACTTTTTTAGTTTGATCTTTTCTCTTTAATTCTAATAAATCTGACACTGTACATAGCCTGATCATATCTTTGCAGGCTGGAATGCTAGACGTGCAGTGCTGTGATCACAACACGACTGTTCTTTAACTTGAAACAAGTGTTCCAGCTGCACAGCAAGCAAATGATGTTGCGGTCCCCCCTAAGGCCAGCCCTGGAGGTACAGCAGGGTCTCTGCTGAGTTGGGGTGAGCAGAGCAGAGTCACGACACAGACTCCGGGAGTTGGGTGGAAGCAGCAGAGGATGAGCTGCTGCAAACTTGTTTATTGAGGAAGTGCACGTGAGTTTTAAGGGGCTTGGCTGGCTAATCATTGTATGGGGTGGTCCCCCTTTTTGTGACCAATGACAGCCTGTCTCTGGACAGGACATCTCGTAGCAGGTTTCTCGCGAGCATGGGACTGTAGCTGTTGTCACACCAAGCCTGCGCAGAACGCCATGTTCACAGAAGCCACTTCCTGGTTTCTTCTGCCATGTGGTCTGGCTAGGACCAGACCTGTATTGTGCCATACATATCCTCCTTTTTGTTTTTATTATTGGCAACCCTGAGAGGTATGTTTTTTTGCCAAGCCATTGTTGAACCCAGGTCCCAAGGAATCATCATACATGATGGTGCCTGTCTTAGGTTGTCCCATCTCATGGAGTCTTACCATCATTGGCTACTCACCACCTTGGTGAGAAAACCCGAGGGGGATGGCCTGGTATGGTTTTTTGAAAGCCATTTTTGAACCCAGGCCCCAAGTGATCATCACATGTGACGGCGCCTGTCTTAGGTTGCCCCATCTCATGGAATCTTACCCGTCATGGGCTATCCGCCATCCTGGTGAGAAAACCCGAGGGGTATGGCCTGGTATGGCTTTCAGCATGAGGTCTGGCTAGGGGCTAGAACTGTATTGTACCATACAAATAGCTGGCTTGTGGGGGGGAGGAAGGAAGGAAGGAGAGAGAAGAAAAGAAAGGAGGAGAGGAAAAGGGAAAAGTTTATGGTTCTATATTCCCACTTAAGGCTTACAAAGATGAAGACACACATTTTTTTTTAATTCCCTGAGCCATGGTGGGTGAGTTTCTAAGTAGTTTTATTTATTTGAGAGAGAGAGAGAGAAAGATACAGAAATAGGCAGGTACAGAGAGAAAGAGAGAGAGTGGGCATGCCAAAGCCTCCAGCCACTGCAAACAAACCCTAGATGCCTGCGCCCCTTTATGCATCTGGCTTACATGGATCCTGGGAATTGAACCTGGTCCTTTGGCTTTGCAGGCAAGTGCCTTAACTGCTAAGCCATCTCTCCAGACTGACACACACTCTGTTTTTAAAAAATTTTTTTGTTTATTTGAGAGCGACAGACAGAGAAAGAGGCAGAAAGAGAGAGAATGAGCATAGCAGGGCCTCCAGCCACTGCAAACGAAGTCCAGATGCATGAACCACCTTGTGCATCTGGCTTACGTGGGTACTGGGGAATCAAGCCTCGAACCGGGGTCCTTATGCTTTACAGGCAAGCGCTTAACCACTAAGCCATCTCCAGCCACCCGACACACATTCTTAAAAAAAAAAAAAAATCCAAGTTTTATAATGTACCATGGGCAACAGAATACAATTGTTTCCTTCTTTCAGGCATTTCACTAGTGAATAAGCCAGTTTATTAACATTCATTGTATTTGATTTCCCAAGAAAATCCAGACAATGTGAAAGAAAACTGTATTCAGGTTTTAGCTTTAGAGTGAGAGTAATAATGACTGGAGTATCTTTTGTCTGTGCATGGTGGGGTGTGCATACACCTGTACGTGAATATTCACATAAAGGCCAGAGGTCAACATCAAAGGTCTTCTTCAATCACTCTCCACCATACTTTTTTTTTTTTTTAGATAGGGTCTCACACTAGCCCTGACTGACTTGGAATGCACTCTGTATCCCAGGTTGGCCTTGAACTCACAATGCTACTCCTACCTCAATCGCTTGAGCTCTGGGATTTAAGTCATGAACCATGCTCAGCTTTTCAGGATTTCCACCACATTTTCTTTTTTTGTGACAGGGTCTCTGAACCCAGAGCTCACTTATTCAGCCAGGCAAGCCAGTCAGCAAGCTCCAGGGGTCCTCTTCTCTCCCTCCTCAGGGCTGGGATTACAGGCATATGTTGCCACTTCTGGCAATTAGTCAGACTTTTTATTGCTGTGACAAGTCCATGAGAAAATCAATTTGAAGGAGGAAAGATTTCTTTTGGCTCTTGAAGTCAGTGGTTTCAACCCAAGGTCCAGGACTCCATTGCTTTGGGGCTGAGGTGAGGCTGAACACCATGGCATAAGGGCATAGCAGAGGAAAGCTACTCACCTCATGGCAGCCAGGAAGCCAACTGGAAGACAGGAAGGGGCTGGGGACGAGGCATAACTTCCCATGGCATATCTGCAGTGACCTACTTTCCCCAACTAGACTCTGCCTCCTAATTTCCACCATAGTCTAGTGATGCCATCAAATTATAACTTTCTGTGGATTCATCCATCAGTGAAGGCACTTGCCAAAGCTTCCCCTATAAACATGGGTGCAATAGGAGTTTAGCTTCGAGAAAGAAATCTTTGAGGGGATATTTCACATGCAAACCATGACACCATGAAACCAGAAAGTAAACTGTATCACCATTATTCATACTCTATGTTATCTTTTAGCACTATCAAAAATTAAAAAATGTGCTCTGATCCTTGATTTGACCTAATTAAAAAGAAGCCTGGGAAGCATGGCTTTTACCTTTCTAGCTGAGTAGTTTGTAGTGTCTACCTTAGATAAGTCATAGAACCATCAGAAGTGACTTTCCCAAATCTCTTGTCTCCTGCTCCTGGCATTAACTCCATTCTGAAGAACATTACCTGATCTTACTCATATGACCCCATGTTTCTCTTGAAACATTTTCCCTTTCAGACCAGCTCAATATCATATGAACAAAGTATACAAGTGAACATGCATTTAAAAGCAGTGAACTAGGTGGATTGCTACATTCCCATGGTAGTCCCTTGCATACCAGGTAGTCAAGCAATCTAATGTTCTCCTGTAGCCTCCACACACAAACCTATGGGGCACAAACACTGAAATCAACACACCCAGAGAGTGCAGCCTTATTGTAAGACCACAAGAAATGTGGGCAGGAATGTTCAGAGAACAGGGCTGTGAACATCCCAAACTCAAAGCAGCTCATGTCCACCAAGAGTATAACAGACAGGGATGTGCAGTTTAGCCAGACAGGAAATACAGGAAGGAAGCTGTGTGAGTGACTTTAACAAACACAGGGGAGAGAAGGCTAAAACACTTTTTAAAAAGGGAAAGAATTGCAAAATTCAAAAGAACAGACAAGGAGCTGGGGAGATGGCTAAGTGGGTAAGAGCACTTGCTGTGCAAGCATGAAGACCTGAGTTTGCTCCTCAGCACACACATGAAAATCCAGGCATGGCCATGAATGGCTATAATCCCAACACCGAGTTGGGTGGAAATGGTCAGGCAGTCTCCAAGGGTGCTCCAAGTTCAGTGAGAAACCTTGTTACAAGCAAAAATGGTGGAAGAGAGATGATAGAAGGAGACACCTCATGTCCTCCTCTGGCCTTCACATGTATGTTCTCAGGGAACACATATCTGCACACACATGTGCATACTACACAAACCAAAAAAATGTGAGCAAAACTATACAGGGGTCTCCTTTTGTTTGTGCTTTTTCTTTCTGCAGTTTCAATCACCTCCTTTCAACCCTGGCCCCAAAATACTACTGTATAATGAGATATTTTTGAGAGAAAGAGTCTGTTCTCAGCTTTATTATAGTGTAAGGTATATTCTATTTTATTATAAGTTCTTGTTGTTAATTGCAAGCTGTGCCTAACTTATAAATTAAACTTCATCACAGGTATGTTGTATAAAAGAAGTAAAGCCCTAAAGGATAGGATACTCTTGGCAGTTTCTGGAACTTTCTGGGAGGGTCTTGGAAGTTATCCATTGCAAACAAAGGGGATCTTCAGTACTAGGGAAACAGGTTTAAATGTATCCTTAAATTTAAAATCAGACTGACAGTTGCCTTTAGGAAGAGGGATGAGAGACGGTCTATTGTGTGATTCCATCGTTTTGTTTCTTGACAAAGGTGATGGTTATGCATGTGTTCGCTTTCTGGTATATATCTGTCTTTAACAATACTATATGCATAATAATCAAGTCATGAAAATTCCAGTTCTTGAACCCAGGTAGTTGGTTGGCTCTAAGGGTGTGAGTTTGGGCCTAAGCAAATTATGCTTTCAACGATAAACCTCATGTAGGTGGGCCAGGCTCGGCAAACAATGACTGACAAGCTCAAATCTAGACAGAGATCAAGAAGGCTCACCGGAGTTCCAGTTTATTGCTCTGATCTGCTCGGCTTCATTCCTTTCTGTTCGCCCTCAACCCTTCCTTAGATCCAGTTGAGACACTCCTTGGTAGGAGACAGAGGTACAAAAAGTAGTCAGATGTTTGTAACGTCTCCCAGCCTGAAAAGGGTTTCCATCAACTTTGAAACAAAGTGAGGGTGAAACATAGAATTGCATTGGTGTCTCATGAGAAAAACCATTGCAAAATTTCTTAACTCTCTTTGACCACTTAGCTTTCACAAGAGCAGCTCTATGCCTAATACTGGAATCATTGTTGATTAGCTGTCATATGCCAAAGGCCATTATTTTGCAAGATAGAAAATTAGACTCAATACCAATACAGGCATGAAATCACAAAGGGCCTATGACCAGCAGAGCCGAGCCCTCAAGAAAGGCTCTGGCTGCGTGGAAATACACATCTACAAAATGCAGGAGGGTGGGATGAACAGACCCAATATTTCATTGCATTTCTGAAAACTTCTGGGTCCCAGACTTCTCAAAGGAGCTGCTCCCCCACAGAAGGAAGTGCTTGACCAACTGATTAAAAACACAGTGGCAGCCGGGCATGGTGGTGCATGCGTTTAATCCCAGCACTTGGGAGGCAGAGGTAGGAGGACCGCCGTGAGTTCGAGGCCACCCTGAGAATACAGAGTGACTTCCAGGTCAGCCTGAACTAGAGTGAGACCCTACCTCGAAAAACCAAAAACAAAAACAACAACAACAACAACAACAAAAAAAAAAAAAACAGTGGCAACAGAAGGATTGAAGTCCCCATTGAAAACCATTCAGCCAGAGCGAGATAAATACACCCACTCAGCAGAACCACTCTGTCCTCAAGTTAGGTCCTAATCTCTAAAACTATTAGCCACAGAACCTGTGTGGTATATTAATATGTGCACACAAGAGACCTTTGATATGTGCATGTGCTGAAGTTGGCTAATGCATTAGAAAGCTGGTCTCCACTGGGGGCAGGCCCAACCTCATTTCCTGTCCATTCCCTGCTTCCTAACTACCCACACCAATGTGACCAGATGTACCTATTGCCCTTGTGGCCATGCCTTGCCCACCATGATGGGCTGTAGTGCCTCAAACTGTAAGACAAAAGAAGTCCTTCCTCCCATAAACATCTTCTTGTCAGATACTTGATCACAGAAAGGTAACCAATGCAGCCTGCAACAGGGCCTTCACTTTCTCATCTGTAGCTTTATCTCCCTGTCAGAGTTTATGAATTTTTAAGAAGCTATGCTAGGAATATCTCCAAGGTTGAATGAACCAAATATGTTAGTGGAATATCTGGGATTCCTATCTGTCCTTTCTTGGACCAAGCAGGCAGCTTTCCCTGGAAGCTCCCTACCCAAGATCCCACACTGCCACCTGCTATTCCCTACCCTGTAGTCCCCAGTCCCCCAATTTCTCACCTACTCTGACAAGCACCTACTCTGTGTGGACAACTGTCTCCACCACCAACCTCTGCAGCACAAGGAGGTGACCACTACCAGCAACTATTAAGCCAAAGCATGAAAACCAGGATGAACTTTGAGGAAAGTAATCAGGGAGCATTTTCTCCCCATTAGTTTGTTGAAGTTGGAAGCTCTGTGAGGCTGAGAGGGAAGAAGCATACATATGCAGACAGAACCTCTTAACACACTTTCCAAGGACTGCCAATGAAAAAGTTTTTATAGGCAAAGCAAAGAGGCACTGAGACTTTGTGGGTGGGATAGTGGAAAAAGCTCTAGGCTGGGAGGAGAGAAAAAAGATTCTCACCCCATTGTCTCTGTCTGCAAACTGTTTGGGCCTGGGGCTGGCTGGGGCAGCATAGCATTTCTAACTTCTAGAAGGAAACATGTGGATTTACACACAGTTTTTTCCAGCTCAAGAATTCTATAAGCCTGTGGCTAGATACCATTATTGATTTTTTTTCTTCTACGTAAAGACTATGTGTGCAAAATATTGACCTTAAGATTTGATGGTAGTATTTCTCTCCACCTACCTTCTTTCTCGTATTCCCAGGCATTGTTAAATTTCCCACTCCCTAAGGGAGAGAGGCAGAGGGAAAATGTGGACTGCTAGGAGTCCTAGATCTGGGAATGGACTGTTAGAATTGCCCCAGATAAAATATGGCAGGCTAGATCTTTGTAAACCATCACTTCTCACAATGGACCAAGGAAGGAACATACCTTGTATCAAGCAGCTTTCTCAGTTCAGTTCCCCAACAGAGCCTGAGCTGATGATGTATCACCAGCCAACACTCCTGGCAACATGTCAGTAAGGCTGGGGAGGGGATGAGAGGTCTTGAACCACACTGAGCAGCATCTATCACATCTTCCATGGTTACCCAAGTCAACTGCAAATCTAGGGAATTTTCAACTAAAATCAAGAGACAAATCATACTCTTTGGTCTGTGGGGAGATCTTCCTTAAGTGTTTAGAAGCATGAGCAAGCAAGGCTGAATAATAAACCAAAGAGAAAAATTACTCTCACTAAGTGATGAAAGAATTCTACAAACTTGACAAGAACACTAAGAGGCTAGTGTTTGGATATGAAAACAAAATCTCTGAGGTGCTTACACCAAATGCTAGCTTTCAAAATGGAGGTTCTCTCATACACAGGACAGCTGACAGACTGACAGCAAGACCCACATTCTCAAGACAAACAGCTTGGGTTACAGCAGCTCTTAGCTTATTTACTTTCTCCATTAGGTACCAAATTCAAAGGACTTTTATGTGGTATATTGAAGACCAAAGCCTATTCTTTCAAAGTAGAAAAAAAAAATACAGTGAGAACAAACTATTCCAAATATACATATGTTCTGAGTTGTGAATATTTTCCGGCCTTTGTTATAGAAAAATAAATTGGAGACAGGAAAGAACTAGGTGAAAGAATCAATTGTGTGCATATCATCATCAAGAGAAAGATGCCAAATTCAGTACAGAGTAAGCCTGTCTGTAAACTGAAGCTTGTAGAATTTAGCATAACCAGTGACCACTTTACTTGACAAAGCCTTTGTTGTGACTACATTAGAGACATTTATAGCAGACAACTCTATCTTAAAGTATTTTATAGCATGTTGAAGGAAATTATAGAGCTCAAAGCATTTTCATAGTGGCTCTCACATACACCATGTCTTTCCTGCTGCAGATAGTAACCTCTCTGCAAACTCTCCCCCTCTCTCCTACCTTATTGCAAATACAATTTAGATGAAAGGAATCACGCAATTTATTCTTGTGCTTATAGGAAAAGAAAAACCACACTTCAATTCACACTCTTGAAATTTCCCCATCAAGAAAACAGTATATATGCAGTACCCCCGGTCAGCTCACACAGATTGTTGGCCTGTTGTCAGTCAGTACCATGTCAAGTACTGAGGATACATGCATGACTAAGACATAGCTCCTACTCACAAATTGGGAGCCAGATAGACAATTCCACCAGTAAGCAGGACACTCCAAGATGGCATGTAAAAAGGAATAATCCCATCATGCTTTAGAAACCACCTATCCACTCTAATTATGGAAGCTAGCCAGAGAGAAGGGTTTATGGGAGTTGTGGCTCATAAGCCTTGTCTTACTGAATAAGTAGGAGTTATGTGAGTAGAAAGTCCTGGGGGAGACCTTCTGGCTTAGCAAATGGTAATTATAGACCACTCTGAGGCTGTCCATGAAAGAAAGGGAAGGATGAGAGAAGAACTGAAGAGAGAGGCGTAAAATAATCATGGAGGATGTGTTAGTCAGTTTTCCATCTCAATAACAAATACCTGAGATAATCATCTAAGATAAAGAGATGTTTTGACTCATATTTTTAGAGGTTTCAGTCCATGAATAATTGCCTTCAAACTCTTTCAGCCTATGGCAAGGAAGTTCACAACAAGGAGTGCCTGGAGGTACAGAACTCCTCAATGCAAGACAAGAAAGAGGAGGGAGGGAGGGAAGGAGGGAGGGAAAGAAGGAAGGAAGGAAGGAAAAAAGGAAGGAAGAAAGGAAGGAAGGAAAAAGGGAGAGGACGAGGAGGAGGAGGAAAGAAGAGAAAGAAAGGAGGGAGGGAAAGAGAGAAGACCTAGAATCACCTAGGAAAGGAGTCTCTGGTCCTGCTTATAAGGGACTATCTTAACTAAGTTAATTGAGGTGGGAAGATCCACCCTAAATATGGGTGGCACCACTCCATGGACTGGATAGAAAGGAAGAAGCAAACTGAATATCAATATTCACCACCCTCTGCTTCCTCGCTGTGACCTCAAACTATAAAGTTAAATAAACTCTTCCTTCCTTAAGTTGCTTCTTGTCAGATATTTGGTCACAGCAACAAGAAAGTAAGACATCACCCATGCCCATTGTAGAGGTTTGGTTCAGGTGTCCCCTTTAAATTTAAGTGTTTTGAATGCTAGGCCCACAGCTGGTGGCAATTTGGAAACTGGACCCTCCTGGAGGTCATATATTGTTGGGGACAGGCTAATGAGTGTTATAGCTTCCCCTTGCCAGTGTTTGGCACACTCTCCTTCTGCTGTTGTCTACCTGATATTGGCCAGGAGGTGATGTCCACCCTGTGCTCGTGCCATCATTTCCACTGCCATCATGGAGATTCCGTTCAAGTCTATAAGCCAAAATAAACACTTTCCTCCCAAAAACTGCTCTTGGTTTGGTGTTTTTTGCCAGCATGCCAACATGAAGCTGACTGCAACACACATGAAGACACAACACAGACTCTGTTGTGTCTAGTTTTTTATAGGCTTGAGTAGAGCAAATTACTACACAACAATACAGCCTGGGCTAGAGCAAGAACCAATCTCAAAACAAACAAAAATACACAATGATAGAAGGACATGCCTTGGTCTTCAGATCTGTATTCTAGTTGTCTACTCAACATCTCCATTTAGGTGATTCAAAGTCCCTTCAGAATAATTCTGTTGAAAAACAAACATGATTTCCCCCTAATGCTTGGCAAAGACCACCAGTCTCCATGCAGACACAGGCCAGGCCAGAAGAGTTGAGTCTTCCTGACACCTCTTTCTCCCTCCCTTTCCATAACTATACCATTGCCATGTCCTATCAAGTTAAAATCTGACATATCCCCAGCTTTTCCTCCTTCTCTCTCTATGCCTCCATATTAGTCCAAGAAACAACCATCTCTCCCCACACTTCCACCCACCCCTTATCCTCTCTGGTCCTCCCTGGCAGATGCCAGCCTTCATGTATTTATTTATTTCTTCACAAAATGCAAACCTGATCACTACATAAAACACTCCAGTGGCTTCTTGTGGCAGACAGGATGAAGACAGATCTCCTTACCTCCATATCCCTGTCCAGCCTCATCTGACCCCACGTTCTCTACTCTCTGTGCTTGGCCTTCCATCAGGTCCCCAAGTCCCTTCCATTCCAGGGTTCACACTTTCTCTTCCCCGCACCTGGAGCACTCTTCTTATTGAGCACCCAAATCCAAGCCAGACCTTTGGTGTCAGTCCCTCTTACCCTTCACATCTTGGTTTTAACATCCCTTCCTCAGCCCAGAGTGGGTTTCACTGCTAGGTGATTTTATAGACCTGCACTGCTCTGCTGTCCCTATAAGCATGTGATCTCACTTTATAATTATGCATCTTCTTTATGGTATAATCACTCATCTGTGTCAGTAAATGAATAATGTGTGCTTGCTTCCTACTGTACCATACTCTGCATACCTGCTCTTTGAGCACTGCTACTGCTCTAACACCTAAGTCTGCTACAACATCACACATAGGTAGGGATTTGGTAAATATGTGTTGGCGTGATGAACAAATATGTGCTTTCTTCTAAAATGTCCACAGGTTTGGACTGTTATCCCAAAGATGACTTCCCAAATACAGTACATGTGTTGCTACCACTTCTCAGTTATCACATAAGATGAAACCGCCTGAGGCATAAGCATTCTTTGATGCAGTGTTTAGTTAACCCAGATTCATTCAATTGAACTGTTCAAATTGAATCAAGAAACTAGAACCATGCTCATGTGCTATAGTTAGAATGTAAAATATCCACCACAGGCTCTGTGTTTGAGCATTTGGTTTCTAGCTAGAAGCACTGTTTGGGAAGGTTGGAGCACCTTTAGGAGATGGGGCCTTGCTGAAAGAAGTAGATCACTGGAGGGGGCCTTAGGACTTCTATGAGCCAGTCCTACTTCCTGATCATATTCTGCTTCCCAACCATTGATGTGATCAGCCAGCTTCCCACTCCTGCTACCATACCTTCCTTGCCATGAAACTTTCCCTGAAAACTGTAAGCCAAAAACAAGTTGCTTCTGGTCAGCTATTTGTTCATAGCAATGAGAAAGTAACTGACACACATGTAAAATGTCAATAAGTATCTTCCCTCACCATAATCCACTATCAAAGAATCACAGAAGCTGGGTGTGGTGGCACATGCCTTTAATCCCAGCACTTGGGAGGCAGAAGTAGGAGAATCACTGTGAGTTCAAGGCCACCCTGAGACTACATAGTGAATTCCAGGTCAGCCTGAGCTACAGTGAGACCTTACCTCAAAAAAATAAATAAATAAATAAATAAATAAATAAATCACAGTGCTGGCAAGTCAAAGGCTATTTCATTCTGCCCATATTGTGACATATAATACACATATTTTGAAATTAAAACAAAGCCTAAAATGTTTTTGAAACATTACTTTGAAACTTTTACAGATTATGAAGTTGAGGATAATGCCAATTAAACATTGCAGCATTTCATAAGACAAAGATACGCTGTGTACATATCTTTTTAAAGTACCTATAATTAGTTTAATCAGTTAATTGCCTGTTTGCCTAATCATATACAGGAAATTTCATTGACCTTCTTATTGTCAAGACATGAGCCCATATGTTTGCCATTCAGAGGTAGTAAATGTTCCTCAAGTAAATAATTGCCATCTTCAAAACTTTCATTAAATGTTACGTCTTGTATTTTTTTTTTTCCAAAATAAATAAGAGACCTCAAATTTAAAACAATGCTCAGGCCAGGTCTGGTGATGCATACCTGTAATTCCAGCACTTGGGAGGCTGAAGCAGGAGGATCAAAAGTTCAAGGTATGGGGCTGGTGAGGTTGCTCCGTGGCTAAAGGCTCTTGTTTGCAAAGCCTGACAGCCGGGTTAAATTCCCCAGTACCCATGTAAAGCTAGGTGCACAAAGTGGCATATACATCTGGAGTTCATTTGCAGTGGGCCCTCATATTCCCATTCTCCTTTGTCTCTCTCTCTCCCCTTGCAAATAATTTTTTTTTTAAAGTTCAAGATATGCCTGGAAGACCTTACCTTAAAGATAAAAATAAAACAAACAAAAGAAAAATGGAGATTTAATATCAGTGTTTATATGGTATTGTTCCTTTTTCACTCAAGAAAAAAAAAAAAAAAAAGATGCTAGCTGGAGTGTGGTGGCACACATCTGTAATCCTAGCCCTTAGAAGGTGGAGGCAAGAGTATCAGGAATTCAAGGAAATCCTCTGCTACATAGTGAATTTGATGTCAGCCTGGGATACATGAGACCCTGTCTCAAGAAAAAAATCACACATTTACACATGAATACTTATGTTTTAAAAGAGCAAATTCTGATGTGTTCAGCCAACCTTCTAAGACTGTATCTACATAACAACAGAAATCCTCTGTTGAAAATTGAAATAGAAAATCTGGGATCCTGCTGCAAAAGAAATTAATGTAAAAGATGTTTAATCCTTTCATTGCAGCAGCTCCTGAACAAGTTAGCCTTTGACTCCACTGTTCTGATGAAAAAAAGTCCCCTTTATGAGTCAGTTATTAAGAGGCATCGTATCTTCTTACAGTAAGATTCAAACAGATATATGTGAGTCCAGCATTCACAACATAAATTCTTTCCTCACATTCAAGGATATGGTCTAAAGGTAGGTTTCCTCAGAACCAACTGGAAATTTTCATTAGAATGTAAGTAGTTGGGACAGCAAATGGGAAAGTAGAGAAGGGAAAGCAGTTGATAAAGGTGCAAGATCCCAAACTTTATCCTTGTAGGTAACTGGAACTCTGCCTCATGGGGAGAACTCAGGGAGCCAGAGTTACTACAGGAGAGGGGCAGGGGAACAGGACCAGCCAGGTCTTCCTAAAGACTGCTTCCACAGGGTCATTCATTTACATCCAAGCTCCTCCAGCCTGCTCTGTGAGGGCCATGCAGAATTCTGGGCTGGGGAGATGTCTCAGTAGGGAAGAGCCATTGTTATGCAAGGATAAGGACCTGAGTTTGATCCCTAGCACCCACATAAAAAGCCTGGCAGGGCCACCCATGACTGTAACCCCAGCACTGAAAGGAACAGAGACAGGGAGGATCACTTGGACTCCTTGATCAGTTGGTCTAACTGAAAAATGATCTCTCTGGTGAGAGACCCTGTCTCACCGAAGTAAGGCGGAAGGAGGTAAGACAACACCTGACATCTCCTGTGACCTCTGTGCCCATCAGCATGGGGTGCACGCACACTCCACACACACACATACACACCGCATACTCCACACCCACACACAACGAGGGATTGAAGTGATGGCTCAGGTGGCGAGAACCTTCCTGCATAAATAAGCATGAGGGTCTGCGGCAACCTGAGACTGGGTTTGACTCTCCAGCACCCATGTAAACAGCTGTGTGTGGCCATGCATATCTGTAACTCCAGTCCTGTGGGGAGCAGAGAAAGCAAGCTGTGGAACTGACGAGACTCTGTCTCAAGAAAATATGTGGATGAGCAATTAGGGTAAAGGGGGCGAGGGGACCTGGCCTTCTCCTCTGGCCTGCACATGCATTCATACAGGGTCCATGCATCTGCACACACCACACACATGCACATGCAAAGAACAAGATAGATAGAAAAAATAAAGGAAGAAAGAAGGAAAGAAAGAGGAAGGAAGGAAGGAAAAAGAAATGAAGATGCTAGCAGCCAAAAGTTGGACCTGTGTGTTCTGAAGAGGTAGGGGACAGACCCCTGGCTACAGATACCCATCGGATCTGCCACATAATGAGTGGTAAAAAATAATTCCCACTTGAGTGTTTGGCTTCTGTGCATGGCCCTGTATATGTATTATTTCATTTTCCAACTCATCACAGCCCTCTGAGGTAAATATTATTTTTAGGATTTTTACAATTTAAATGTGAGTGTTGTTAGCATCTCTGAGTCATGAACTTGTGCAGAGCATGTTATATCTGGCCCTAAAATGTCCCTTCTGAACCATGATCCTATAACCGGAAGGACTCTCCTTGTGCCTCAGTAAATACACTGACCTCCCGTTCCATACCCAGCACAGCTCACGCATGATCGCCGTGTCCTTCCTGGCTCCTGGGCACTGCACTCTGCCTTCACTAGTTCTTTCACGTTGGCATCGAAAGCTGTGCCAATTATTCAACAGTCAGTTGACCAAATACAGGACAACTCTGTGCAGGGGAGCGCAGCTCTGAAAGCCTTTCACTGAAACTTCCAAATGAACATTCTATGAGGCGAGGGCTCAGTGAGAAAGAAGGTTTAATGAATCTCCATGGTGTATGGCTAAAGGCAGGCCTGAGCCACCCAGGCTCCAGCACAATTAGAAGAGGGTCGTCCCAGTGCTTCGGGGCACAAAGTATCTGTTATCTGAAGTCGGAAAGGAATTTCCTGAAGTAGCTGGTAATTGTACAGTGAAGCGTATCATAAAAGCTTGCTCTTCCCTCCCCTATGGCTCCTGGTCTTTACAGCAAAATTGGACCAGTGAGGACATTGATTTAGAACATGAATTATTTTCAGAGACTTTTCCCTCCAACAGAGAAAAAAAAACCCAACTACCTAAAATAACTTCTCTTTAATGGACTGTTGTAGTAATAAAGAGCTTTATGGAACTTGTGGTGTGCTCTCAGAGAAATCAGACCAATCTAATGCCCATCCTTCTTATGAAGGGTAGGAGTCAGCACCTATATTCACATGCATTTGTCCCAACCTTTTAAGTCAAAAAACAACAACAACAACAAAAAACTTAAATCAATTGAGATTACAGTGCTAACTTAAAAAAAAATTTTTTTTTTAACTTATATAATTGTTCAAAGAATCTCCACAGGTTGTTTGATAGGAAACCACTGTGGGAACCTATTACTAAGGGGAAAAATCAGTTGCCTTGTCAATACTTTTCAAAACTAGCAAATATAGCTCGATATGGTGATGCATGCCTATAATACCAGCACTTGGAAGTCTGAGAGGCAGGACTTTTGCCAGCCCACGCTACACTGTGAGACCCCCAGAAAATCCCTAGAAAACAATGGAAAGATACTCAAGAGAAAATCATACCAAACATAAGATCAGCTGCTTAGAAGGGATTTCTGCCTGATGCTATTCATTTTCTCTGCCATGAAGATTTCGTGCCATGGTGAGAAAAATCAAATCAGCTCCCTGACATTGCTTGCTCTAGAGGGCATTTGGTTTCTTGTGCCCTTAATATAGAAACTGTAAAGGATCAATTTATAGGAGGATGAAAGACTATTTAAATGACTGCTGAGATGACACTACCAAAAAGTGGCCCTGGTAGTAACAGCACCTCCTATTCTTCTGAGATGAGATTATGACGACTGGTGATTTTCTCAAAATTAATTCAAGTAGGCAGAGATTTGTGCTTCTCCTTACAGGATGCTCACGATGGTAGACTATTTCCTTGGTAAATCAGTGGAGCAGCTGTAGCTGTGAAGTGAGCTGATATAAGTATAGGGGTTGGGGTGGGTAGCTCAGTGGTAGAACCTTTGGCCAATACCACAAAAGAAATTTAAATTAAATAACTTCTGTGTCATAATAAATTCATGTGTGTGAGGTAAAAGAGCCAGCATCACCAATGTCATAATCTTGATTACGAATTTTGCCCAATGCATTATATTCTCTGTTCAACACAGCCCAGGATTGGGTGACCATAGCACTAGGGGAGCTAAAATAATAAATAAAATAAAAAGAACATTTTAAGGAACAAAAGGCTAGTTTTAAAAATAAATAAATAGATGTGGTTAAACTGTGGTCTATGTCAAAAAAAAGTATTTCTAGTCAGGCATAGTGGCTCATTCTTATAATCCCAGCACTCAGGAGACTGAGGTAGGAGGACTGCAGTGAGTTCAAGGACAACCTATTCTACAGAGTAAATTCCAGGCCAGCCTTGACTGGAGGGAGACCCTGCTTTACAAAAGAAAAGAAAAAGGAAAGAAATGGTATTTTTTGATCAACAAATCTTGAAAAACTAATGTCATCATGTTTTGAACAATTTTAAATATGTAAAAAAATGTAATTTTAAGACAGGCGTGGTGGTACACACCTTTAATCCGAGCACTCGGGAGGCAGAGGTAGGAGGATCACCATGAATTCCAGGCCACCCTGAGACTATATAGTGAATTCCAGGTTAGCCTGGGCTAGAGTGAGACCCTACTTTGGAAAAACAAAAACAAAAACAAAAAAAACCCTGCAATTTTAGGGCTGGAGAGATGGTTTAGCAGCTAAGTGCTTGCCTGTGAAGCCTAAGGACCCCGGTTTGAGACTCGATTCCCCAGTACCCACTTATGTAGATGCACAAGGTGGCGCATGCATCTGGAGTTCATTTGCAGTGACTGGATGCCCTGGTGCACCCATTCTTTCTCTCTCTTGCTCTCAAATAAATAAATAAATAAATAAAAATAAACAAAAAATTAATGTAATTTTAAAATGGACTTATTTTTGAAAATTATTGAGTATTGAATCATCCATCATAAGTGATTTCTTCATTTTGCATGTGTAATATTATGTATGTAAAGAGAATAATGGTAAATGTGCAATGTTAATAGTAGAATTATTGAACTAAGAATAATTAAGGAGAAACAAAATGGGTAGAATGGTATAAAAGTACTAAATTATTACCTGTCATGGCTGAATGTAATTAAAGAGTCAACAGAAAATATCTCAATGTTATCATTATCTTAAAAAAGGTATTTTTTGGGCTGGAGAGATAGCTTAGCAGTTAAATGCTTGCCTATGAAGCCTAAGGACCCCGGTTCAAGGCTCTATTCTCCAGGACCCACATAAGCCAGATGCACAAGGGAGCACATGCATCTGGAGTTTGTTTGCAGTGGCTGGAAGCCCTGGCCCTGCCATTCTTTCTCTCTCTCTCTCTCTCTTTCTCTCCCTGCCTATTTCTGTATCTCTCTCTCAAATAAATAAATAAATAAATAAATAAATAAATAAATAAATAAAAAAAATATATTTTTTTAAAAAGGTATTTTTCTATTTTTAATCTCAGCAGATAAAGGATAACAGGGGAAAACAAAAAATTATGTTACTATGAAAGGGACTTTTGCATTTTTAAAAAGTTGATAATAAAGCAGTAGTTTGATAAGCTGCCTTTTGTACACCTTTAAAGGAACGCCTGCTCGTGCAGGTCTAAGCATATGTAATAATAAGACCTGGAGATGTAATTCAGAGATAAAGCCTGAGTAAACACCATATATTATCATCCTACTACTCAGTCAGGTCACTCTTCCCTTTGATCTGACCCTACTCTGAATCTTTCCTAACTTCTGGTGACTGGGTGTGGCTTCTGGGAAGACCATTATTTTCTTATATAAAGTGTCAAGCATGACTTGCCCTCCTTCCTGTCTGGAGCATGAATGTGATGTGGAGGGCTGTTGTGATCTTGGAAAGGCAGCACATGACAGGGATGGCAGAGCGGAAAGCTCTGTGTCTGTAACACAAGTAGCCACTGCACCCACGATGGACTAGGACCCAGTAATGCATGAGAAGCTGAAGATGCATTTACAACATCCCACTCACCTTGAACATCAGACTTGAGCAATACAAACACACCGTAATGCACCAGTGGTTTGCCTTGTGATCCGTGGCTAAGTGGGAGCTATGGCCGTATAGTCATTAGAGTGGTTTCTACCACCTTCAGCTAGTCTAGCATAAAATCAAAATTCAAAGTATGCTTTCTACTAAGTGGGAATTGCTTTCACACCATCATAAAGTCAAAAAAATCATAAACTATCAAAGTCAGGATAGTCAGTATATAAATAGCTTTAATTTGATGAGGAAAGGGTATGACTATAGTTTGAATTCTCTCTAATGATCATTCTTTTTTTTTTAATTGAGAACTTTATCATATGAACATATTGTCTAATGTTCATATTCCAGTTGGGTCTAATGATCATTCTCAATCTGTATTTTCTTTTTTATGTAGTGCCACTGATTTTATATGCTTACAATTTGTTTGAAAGTATAAATTTTTAAATCATAAACTTCATATTATGTGTATTTTAACCACAATTTAAAAATTAAGTTTGTATCTTACAAGATCATAATAGCTTTGAGCCTAATTGTTTTCAGAAGTTATTTGTAAAGTGTTGCCAAGTTACATAACTCAAAGAAATTTCTTCCCTACAATGAGACACTTTGTAGCAATGCAGCACTTGCAATTCTTAGCAATCTGGACAGAAATGACCATTAGCACTGTCCACACCACCTCCTTTGTCCTTTATAGAGAAAGCCACAGACAGTCCTAGGGTTTTTTTGTTTGTTTGTTTGTTTGTTTGTTTGTGTTTTTGTTTTTAATCAGTAAGCTTTAAAAAAATTTTTTGTTTATTTATTAGCAAAAGACAGAGAAAGAGGCAGGGGAGGGGGAGAGAATGGACACACCAGGACCTCTAGCCACTGCAAATGAACTTCAGATGCATGTGCCACCTTGTGCATCTGGCTTATGTGGGTACTGAGGAATCGAGCCTCAAACCGGGATCCTTGGGCTTCACAGGCAAGAGCTTAACTGCTAAGCCATCTCTCCAGCCCTAATAAGTAGCTTTAATGCCATCTAGAGACCTCAGCTAATGGTTTCTGCTATATCCTTCTGAAGGGCATGGTTTTGTTTTTTAATTTTATGAGTATACATGTGTGAGTGTGTGTGTATGTACATCTGGAAGCCAGAAGACAACCTCAAATGTCATCCTCAGGCACCATTTACCCTTTTTGAAGACAGGGTCTCTCACTGTCCCAAAGCTCACAAACCTACAGCTTCCAGGGATCCTCCTGTCTCTGCCACACCCAGCGCTGAGAATACAGTGTGTACCATCACATCTAGCTTTTTTTTTTTTTTTCCCATATTCTGGGGAATGAAATCAGCTCCTCGTGCTTGCAAGGTAACTAATGTATTTTCTCAGTCTCTTTAGTACATATTTTAAATGCAGATGAAATGAGGCCCCCAAAAGGACAGAGAGACAGAGAGTCTGGAAAAGGATATCAGTAGTCAATTCAATCAAAAGTGTTTATCGAGGACTAGGGAGATGGCTCAGCAGGGAAAAGTGCATGTATACCCAGCACCCACAAAGAGCCAGGAATGGCTGTGCAGGCCTGTAACCTCAGTGATGGGAACAGAGACAGAGATAGGAGAATCCTTGGGGCTCACTGATCAACCAGTCTAAGTGAAAAACGAGCAGCTCTGAGTTCAGTGGGAGGCTGTCTCGAGAAAATAAGGCAGAAGAGAACACCCAATGTCTTCCTCTGGTCTTCATACATGGATATACACCATATGCATGCTCAAACATGGACATACTAAAAAAAATGTATATTGGGAACACTTTCAATTAAGATGCTTTATAATTGTCAATATAGAAGCAGCAAGGGAGTCCCTGTCCTCTAGGGACTCATAGTTCACAGACAATGTGTACTTTTTTCAAATTATAACTGTCAGGAGCCCACTTCACGCCATTATAAATGAAAATAGAGATGTGTATGGCCATTTAAATACAAAATTAATGCCCAGGGCATTCACTGGAAGGCTTGGACCTTTGCTCTTTGTTAAACCAATGCTGGGGGAGAAGAGAGAAAGTTTCTGCCCTAGAAGCTGGTTGAATGGAGCTATACTTTACAGGACTGGGGAGATGGTTCAAGGGATAAAGCACTTGGCATGTAAGCATGAGAACCAGAGTTCAGATGCCCAGCACCCACATAATACCAGGCAAAAGTGGCAGCCCCCCTGTATCCCAGGGCTTGAGAGGCAGACACAGGGGATCCCTGGGGCAAGATGGCTAGTTTTAAATGAGTTGATGAGCCCCGGGTTCAAGTGAGAGACCTTGACTCAGTCTTATATACATGCATACACACATGTAAACATGAATGCACACCACACAAACAAGCAAAAAAAAAAAAAAAAAAAGCATAACCCCACCTGCTCTATAGGAATGAGTCTTGGGTGAGGGGAGTGCAAAGAATTAATTTGGAGACTGCTGCCAATAGTTTATGTGAGAAGCTTACAGACCCTGGGGGCAAAAAAGAGAATGAGGGAAGTGAAAGCACATCAGGCAGGGTGGGGGGAAAAAAAGGAGTATGGGGTAGCTTGGTACATGGGGTAGGGAGGGAGCTAGCCAGGAGTGACTAGAAGTAATAGCCAGTGTGTGTGTGTGTGTGTGTGTGTGTGTGTGTGTGTGTGTGTGTGTGTTGAGAAGGTCTGGAGAATAATATTCTGAAGAGATAATAATTTCCATTTTGAGTTTGTGGTACCATTGTACAAATCAGGTAAAGATGATAAAACTTCTAATAGGTGAACTTCAAGACCAGAAGCCCTAGCCACACTGTGCATGCAGTCCTGAACAGTGAAGACCCATCTGCTGGAGCTGAATGGTTGCTAACACCCCCAAACACAAGCTCTCTGGACTCTGATGTGGACCGTGCTGCCCGCCATCCCTAGCTAGCATTCTCTGATAAGAAGCTTGCATCTGTCTGTTTGCCTAATTTATGTTTTACCACTCGAGATATTCAAATTTTAGTTCAATATGTCTTTCTTTTCTTTTGTAGAGTTTCTAAGGTCTGTTGGGTATCCTGAGAGATGGGGCACTGACTCAGAGGATAAATCATTTGCTGCACACTGTGACCTCAGTTCAGATCCTCAGAATCCACATAGAGCTGGATGGTATAGCAGGTGTCTGTAATCCCAGCACATCTACAGTGATTCTCCTACTCCTGAGTGCTGGGATTAAATGTGTGTGCCACCACACCCAACATTTATTTTGCTTTTTTGAGGTAAGGTCTGTGGTAATTTTAATGTAAAATGTCCCCCATAGACTCATGTGTTTGAATATTGGATCCCCATTTGGTGGCATGCTAGGAAGGGTTGTTTGTGAAACCTTTATGAGATGGAGCCTTGCTGTCACTGGGAACTGGGGGAAGGCCTTGAGGTTTAATCATTTTGTTCTACTTCCTGTTCCCTGTCTACTTTCTCTCTGCTGATGTGAAGATGTGACTCTGGCCTTCCTGCTGCTAGAATGCCTTCCCACCATGATAGACTTCTCCTCAAAACTGTAAGCTGAAAATAAACCCTTTCATTCCATAAGCTGCTTCTGGTTAGGTATTTTGTCCTAGCAACGAGAAAGTAAGTGATACAATGTCTCACTCTATAGTTCAGGCTGTCCTGAACTATAAACCAGGCTGGCTTTGCCTCTGCCTCCTGAGTGCTATAATTACAGGTATAAAGAGGCACAACACCTGCCTCAACAATTACTTTTTACATGTAAATATTTACTATATCTAGAACTTATTATTGTGAATAGGGGCCCAATTATATTTTATTTCAGGAGACTGCCACTTGGGCCAGTATCACTGAATTTCTTGCCGACTCTTTCCCACTGAATTTAATTTGAATCTCTTGTAAGATGTTAAATTGTCATATTAGTGGAACTTATTTCCATGCTCCCTGTTTCATTTGACTAAATTTTCCAATGTTCCTGGGTGCTAGGAGTAGCCAGACAAAGCAAGCTAAGGATATATTAGTTACTTCCTCATCTCTGTGACCAAATACCTAACACACAGAAACTTTAAGGAAGAAGGATTTATGGTTTGAAGTGATACTATCCCTCATGGAAAGAAGGCATGACATGGGGAGAGTTATGGCAATAGAAGTGTGAGGCAGCTGGCTACATTGCCATGGTGCTTAGAAAACAGAGTTTTGGCAAGAACTAGGGCCTAACTATAACCCCTAGCCCTACCCTTATAGTCTTATGTATGTCAGCAAGGATCCATGTCCAAAAGGTTCTACAACCAACCAAAATGGCACCACCAGCTGGGGACTAAGGGTTCAAACACATGAGCCTATAGGAGACATTCCACATAATTCAGACTATGACAGAAGAGTAACATGAATCCAGGTCCTGCCTGGAGAAGCCATCTCTAGATTCTTAGAGGAAGAAAAGCAGAATGAAGGAGGGTCACATATGTATGAATAGTTTCAGATAAGAAAATGTAAGCACATTGAATGGAATTGACTTGAACATTCTTGGGAAATAGTCATACCTTGCTGGCTAGTTTGCCATTGGATGAGAAGGTCTACAAGGCTGCTGATCAAAGATCAGGCCAAGAATTTGAAGAAGAAGAAAAAAAAAAAAACAGAGAGAGAGAGAGAAAACCACCGCCAATAAGACAAAAGAAACTCCAACTTTCTAATTCTGAAACCAACATTTGTCCCATTTAGGGAATATCTTGTTCCTACTGGGTGATAAACCAGTCTCAGAACATGTATGACCCGGATGAGAGATTGCACTCAGGAGAGACAAGAGAGTGGCAAGTAGAGCCCCATTCAGTTACTTACAGCAGCCATACTCACAATGCAGTCATACTGTCTTTTCCTCTTTATGCCAGACAACAGAATCATCCAGGGGATATTGCTAAAGTGTGGATCTAGAATATCCCCAAAGACCCATGTGTTAAAGGCCTAGACCCAAACTTTGTAAACTTGGGAAGTAGAGGAACCCTTAGAGGCAGGGCCTAGGGAGAGGTCTTTAGGTGATTAGAGGTGTGGCTTTGAAAGGGTTAAAGGGATCCATACCTCTTCTTTCTTCTTTTCCTCCGTCACTCCCCAGCCATGTGGTGAAGAATTTTACAGTTCCCCACCATAATGTGCTTCCTCATCACAAGCAGGCATACAAGCAGAAATGCAGCTGGAGAGGACACAGCTCATAAATCCTCCAGGGGCATTGTAAGCCACACCTGTGGGTGTGGACTTGGTGCCCAATGGATTCCCTTAAGGAGCAGGGAGCTTTTGACCATGTCACTTTATCTCTGACTAGACAGCATGTGATTGGAAGAGGCATTAGTTGCAAAAAAAAAAAAAAAAAGCAGGTTTGGGGCCAGTATCAGTTACTTCTCATTGCTGAGACAAAATACTGCCCTAGAAACAGCTCAAGGAAGGAAAAACTGTTTAACTCTGCTTACAGTTTTGAGGGGATTCATCATTGTGGGGAAGGCATGGCAGGCTGGCTGGAACGAGAGGCCCAGTCACTTTCTGCCAGTGTTAGGAAGCAGAGAGAATATGGACATGGAGCTGAGTATAACACCTCCAGGCCCTTCCTCAGTGACCTACTTCCTTCAGCAAGATTCCACCTCTTAAAGGTTCCACAACCTTCCCCAACAATTCCACAAGCTGGAGAACAAGTGCTCAAACATGTGAGCTTATGGGGACATATTAGAGTCAAACCACCCACCATAAGGAGTGAGAAGATGATGAATTCAACTGGAGGAAGCATGCCAAGAGAATACATCAAGAAGTGAGGAGTGTGTGTTTGGAGAGATGGCTTAGCGGTTGTGGCCTTTGCCTGTAAAGCCAAAGGACCCAGGTTTGATTCCCCAGGACCCACGTTAGCCAGATGCACAAGGGGGCTCATGCATCTGGAGTTTGTTTGCAGTGGCTGGAGGCCCTGGTTCACCCATTCTCTCTCTCTCTCTCCCTCTCTCTGTCAAGTAAATAAACAAATAAAAATAAAATATTTAAAAAAGTGAGGAGTGGGGCCAAGGAGAACTGTGTATGTGCAGGAGTGGCTGAGGAGGATGGGGCCATGCTTGTGTGGTGAGAAGGAGCTATGGAGATGTGTGGCCATGCTGTGGGAGTGGTTGCTTCAAGTCAGGAAACTTAACCAGAAATTTTCACCTGTACAAGCAAATCATGAGTGGTAATTTCCAAGGTACTTCTTCAAACTAGTACTTATTGATACTACATGAATATTCTCTCTCTCTCTCTCTCTCTCTGTGTGTGTGTGTGTGTGTGTGTGTGTGTGTGTGTGTGTGTAATGTGATGTGATGTGCTGTAGTGCTTGTAAAATGTGGGAGGGGGAAATGCTTTCCTATGGTGGCCAGAGCAGAACAGAATGTCAGATGTCCCACACTGTCGTTTTTCCCCATCTTGTGTTGAGTCATAGTCCCTTTATTGATTCCAGAGTTTGAGGAGCTCCAAAACTTCCCTGGTCCCTGCTCCCCTGTGGGGATGGGGTTACAGGTGCACTTAGCCACATCCAGCTATTTACATGGGATCTGAAGACTTGAACTCCAGAGGTCTTGGGCTCCTCAGGCCCTCATGCTTACACAGGAAGCACACACCACTGAGACATCTGTCCAGCACATGCACCTGAATATTTCTAAAGCAATCTCTCAGTCACTCTCCCATAGCTAAGTAATTCCATCATAAAACATCTCATCATCGTGCAAACTGACAAGCAAAAAAAGAGTTAAAGTCATGATTTTAGAGGTGTTTACAATGACTCACATTTATAACACCCAACAGTTAGTCATGAATAAATAATATCACCTTATTCACAAAATATCACTAATATGCCATAAGATGATCCTGCTGAGAGGTTGACTTATACAATGTAGATATTTTATTTATTTTAATTTTTCTTAACATTTAGTTTTGGTTGACCCTTTCCCTCCTTCTACTCTCCCCCTTTCCCTGCCCCCTTCCCTGCTTATATCCTTCCACTCCCAGTATTCTCCCTTTGCCTTTCATATCACAAGAAGTTCTATTACTTTCCCTGCCCATCTCCTTTGAAGCCTCTTCTCTCATGGGTCCCTTTCTAGTTTCCTGGCGTCTACACAATCTCACTTCCACAATAACACACATATTTAAAGGTTCTATGCTAGGATATGAACATAAGAGAGAGCATGTCCTGCGTGTCTTTCTGAATCTGGGTTTCCCCACTTAACGTGACATTTACCAGTTTCATTTCGCTTTACAGTTAATAGAACCTGTGGTGTCTATGTGCCACATTTTCATGATCTATTCCTCCACTGATAGATATCTAGGCTGATTCCATTTCCTTGCTCTCATCATGAAGAGAACCATGATAAACATGGATGAGCAAGTATCTCTGGAATAAGGTATAGAGTCCTTTATGTGTATGCCCAGGAGTAGTATAGCTGGGCTATAAGGTAATTCTACTTTTAAAATTTTTGAGAAACCAGGCTGGAGAAATGGCTTAGCGGTTAAAGCATTTGCCTGCAAAGCCAAAGGATCTCAGTTCAATTCTCCAGGATCCATATAAGCCAGACGTACAAAGGGCACATGTAACTGGAGTTCGTTTGTAGTGGCTAGAGGCCCTGGCATGCCCATTCTCTGTCTGCCTCTCTTCTCTCTCTCTCTCCTTGCAAATAAATAAATAAATTAATTAAGAAAAAATTATTTAAAAAAATTTTGAGAAACCTCCACATTGGTTTCAATAATGGTTATACCAGTTTACACTCCCACCAAGAGTCAATAAGGGTTCCATTCTGCACATACCAGTACAATGCAGAATTTTAAATCTGAGTTTCAAACTCAGATCTAGTTCCAAAAAGTAGCATTGCATGTGTGCATGTTCTGGCTTTGACTTGGCATGGCCTCGATCCTTTGGAAAGTCTCCCGTGGATTTCCAGCCTGTACCAAAGGCACTGCACTGATACAGAGAAAGCATAAGGGTAGCACTTCAAAGCTTGAGCCGCTGGGTCCCCTGACAGAGGTCTGAGTGCAGAGGACAGGATTTGTTCTGGTGTTCCCTCTCTTCCCTGCCTCTGAGAGGAATGCTTTTTGTCTCTCCCTTTGATCTGGTCTACCCCCACTCCACTCCTCTTCCCACTCCCCACTCCATGTCATTCCGGGAGATAGGGCTCAGTTGCAATGCCTCCATGCCCCTGTGGCATTCTCTAGGTTCCTCAGCTCCTCTACTTCTCTAATTATTCTAGTTTCATGTTCTTGTTCACACGCTAGAGATCAGAAATCGGTTCTTAGAGAAAGAGCAGTGAGAGAAGGAGGGAGAAGAGGGGGTAGGAAGGATGTCTTTTTTTACTATATATATATATATTCAATTTTGGTTTTTCGAGGTAGGGTCTCACTCTAGCTCAGGCTGACCTAGAATTCTTTATGTAGTCTCAGGGTGGCCTTGAACTCATGGCAATCCTCCTACCTCTCCCTCCCAAGTGATTAAAGGTGTGTACCACCAAGTCCAGCAGGATGTCTTTTTTTAAAAAAAAAAAAACAAAATTTTATTATGAAATAGATCACACAATCAAAAGTGTTATTATCACCAGCATGTACATTTTCTTTCCCTTCCTTCCTTCCTTCCTCCCTCCCGCCCTCTCTGCCTCCCTCCCTCTTTCTTTCTTTCTTTCTTTCTTTCTTTCTTTCTTTCTTTCTTTCTTTCCTCCTTCCTTCCTCCCTCCCTCCCTCCCTCTCTCTCTCTCTCTCTCTCTTTCTTTCTTTCTTTCTTTCTTCTTTCTTTTCTTTCTTCTTTTCTTTCTTTCTTCTTTCTTTCTTCTTTCTTTCTTTCTTTCTTTCTTTCTTTCTTTCTTTCTTTCTTTCTTTCGGATAGGATCCCACTATGTTACATAGGCTGGTCTGAAACTCACTATGTAGTTCAGGCAAACTGTGAACTCACAATTCTCCTGTTCCATCTGGGATTACAGATGTGCACTACCATGCCTTGCGCTGTTGTAATTCTAGCCCTTAAGAGACTGAGGCAGGTGGTTTGCTACAAGTTTGAAATCAGCCTGGGCTACAGAGTAAGATCCTGTCTCAAAAATACCCAATGGATAATAAATACATAAATATGTAAATACATAAATGAATGAATGAATTGCTTTTGAAACTCCTCCATGTACCCCCAGAGGCAACAGCTTCTTGGAATGAACTTCTAATTCCTCTGCTTTTCTTTGTCACCTTTCTATGATGGCATTTATCCATGCACTCATGGGAAGTTTACTTCTGACCTAGATTTATCCCTCAGAATCATGCTTTGGTGATTCATCTACGTCACCATAAAGGAGACTGGCTTGTTTCTTTCTGCTTCTTTGTAGAATTCCATCATATGAATTCTTCACAGTTTGTTCCTCTTTCTACCTTGAAAGACCTTCAGATCATGTCCTATTTTATGCTATTATAATTGTTTTACAGTCCTACTCATATTTTCTGAGATCAGGCATCTCAATTTCTCCAATCTGTTGGGTATAAAATGGTATTTCATGGTGTTTTTAAGGAAGATAACTTTTCCATCTCCCAAGTACCCAGTAACACAGTAGTGCAATATGGCAACACCAGTGCAGAAGCCAGCATGAAGAACACATTAGCAGTGTCCTCTATGTCTTCAAATCTAATTATATAGCCAAATCACCTGGATACCCTTTTATTTTAATGCTGTCATTTCATTATGAAAATTTTCAAACATACAACAAAGGCAGAATAATTTTACCATGAACACTCGTGTATAACCATGTCTAGATCTTATCATTAGCATTTTAATATATATTATATGAAGTATATATGATGACATATTTATATGAACCATTTATATATATTCATATATATGTATATAAATGTATGTACATATGTATATACACATATACTTGCTTTAGGAGCTTCTCTCTCTCTCTCTCTCTCTTTTTTTTTTTTTTTTTCAAGGTAGGGTCTCACTCTAGCTCAGGCTGACTGGATTCACTATGTAGTCTCAGGGTGGCCTCAAACTCACAGTGATCCTCCTATCTCTGCCTCCCAAGTGCTGGGATTAAAGGCGTGCACCACCACCCAAGGCTTGAATCTGCTTTTTATGTGGATTCTGGGGATCTAAACTCAGGTCTTCATATCTGCCCAGGAAGCACTTTATCCACTGAGCCATCTTCCCAGCCCCAAGAAATGCTCCTTCTTTATGGGAGGACAAAACAGTTGTACTGGGTACTTCAAGCCATTTTCTTCGACTACTAGACTTCCTAGGAAATGTGTCAAATGTTGAAAGGGGTTGGCTTGTGTGTGAAGGGCAAGTTCATGTGGAGGGAAGAGTTGGAGCTTTTGAATCCTTATTGGTATCCAGTGCTGAAGACCTGATCCACAACCTCCCAGGGACCTGTGTGTACCTCCACAAAGGAGACACTGGCTGACACATCGCTGAATTGTGTCTCAAATCCCCATGTTGGAGTCCTTAAACCTCAGTAAATCAGAACATGCTTTTAAAGACAAGTCTTTAAAGAGATGACCAAGATAAAATGAAGCCCTTGGAATGGGCCTTGACTTAATATGATTGGTGTCCTTTTAAGAAGAACAAATGTGGTGTGGATGAAGTGCTTGCCATTCAAGTACAGAGATTTGAGTTTGAGACTTAGCACCCATGTAAAAGGCAGGCATAGAGACACACAACTGTAACTCTAGAGCTTGCGGGGGGGTGGAGTGGATTGGAGACAAGAGGATCTCTAGGGCTTGCTGGATAGCTAGGTGAGCTCTAGGTTCAATGTGAGACCCAGTATCAAAAAATAAGGTGGCCGGGCAAGTGGTGCAGGCCTTTAATCCCAGCACTTGGGAGGCAGAGGTAAGAGGATCACCGTGAGTGAGTTCAAGGCCATCTGACACTACAGAGTGAATCCATGTCAGCCTGGGCTAGAGCGAGACCCTACCTTGAAAAACCAGAAAAAAAAAAAAAAAAAAAAGGTGGATATACAGAATTAAATGGTAAGATAATACTGCTGAAGTCAGTAGATGTTTCAGTTACAGGACACAGAAATCAAACTAGAACTGAGCTGGAATTCTTCCTATTGACCAGCTGTGACAGTGCTAGAAAATGCTATGTAGCTTGCTGGGGGACAAAAGTGACAAGATGGCTATGTTGTATCATCAAATTGTCATCTAAATAATTATGTTTATGCTCATAGATTAGTGCTGCTCTCTCTTTTCATAAGAGAAGCTTCTCTTTTCAGATGTCAGTGTTTACTGAGGAGACTCAAAACTTATCAATGTGCTGGAAGTGGCAGTTGAGTGTCTAGCATTAAATGAGACATCTCTATCACATCCTTGAAGGCTCAGGGACCATTGCAGAAAAGATGGCTGAAAAAAAAAATGAAATAACCAAAGGATGTGGAGGGGTGCTTTGGAATGCTATCTTCCAGACATAAAGTGGCTATTGCATTCTTGACCTCCCAGTACTTTTATTACTTGCACAAAACCTGCATAATATTGGGGCCATCAATATATTGTGATGGATGATAGAGAAGGGTAAAAAAAATTGACATCAACATAGAAGAAGGACCTGTTTGGAAGAATAAGGGGCTCAGTGAAGGAGAGAAAAAAAAGAGAAAAATAATAATAAAAGGGAAAAAAATACAAAGGTGGAGGCAACTGAGGAAGACACCAATGTTGACCTCTGACCTCCACACACATACACATGCACTCACACATACACACAAAAGAACAAATGTGCAAGCAGACACACAGAGGAACGACTATGTCAAAACACAGGAAAAGATGGCCATGTACAAGCCAAGGAATGAGACTTCAGGAGAAACCAGCCTTGCTGACACCCAGATCTCCATCCAAGCTATAATCTGTAGAGCTGAGAGAAAACACATTTCTGTTGCTTGCACTCCCGGGCTGTGGTACTTGGGTTCAGCATAGAGAGGAAATCCCTGCCCCTAGGGTGCAGACTGGAGCTCCCACTGCCCCTGACCACCTGAAATAGATTTCTATCCACAACCTCTAAGAGTGGCCAGGACAGGTGACCACTGTCACCAGTGCCATCCCATAGGGGCTGGTAAAAAACAGAAATACACACCTTTTCTAGGCCCTTGGTTTTCCATGATGGGCAGGGGATGCCTCATCAACACAAGAATGGCACTGCCTGTGTGCATGGCAAGGGGAGTCTTCAGAGCCACCAACAGGTCTTGCTCATAGTCAGCCAAGTGGACCCAGAGTACAGGATCATAGAAGGGCTGTTCTTTGCCCCTAAAATCACACCTGGTAAGGTCTTTGCTTCAAATGATCACTGTCATGCATAGAATAAAAATAATTTTGGTTTACTCCCTAAAAATTTTCAATCATGGACCTTATGTAAATGAAATTTTTTGCATGTGTATGTGTGTGTGGTGTACACGCATGTGCGTATGTCATTTGTATGCAAGTGGGAACACGTATGTGACATGCGCATGCATGTGGAGATCAGTGTCATCCCTGATCTCTCTCCCTTTATTTACTGAGGCAGGTTTTCTCACTTGAAGCCAGCATTCACTGATTTGGCTAGCTTAATCAGCTTGCCCCAGGGATCCCTTGTTTCTGCTTCCTGAGTGTTGGGATTAGAGGAGAGCCATCACATCCACCTGGCACTTGTGTGGGGGCTGGGGATCCAAATTCTGGTCTTTATGCTTAACGGGAATGTGCTTTATCCACTGAGCCATCTCTCCAGCCCCAATTTCTCACCAGCCTTAATAAAAACAAATGATGGGTGCTGACAGACAACAATACCACCTGTGTGGAATAGCACCTTTTGTCCTTTGGAGGCTCTTTTAAAAATATTTACTACATTTGGTACCTTTAGGTAGGCCTTCTAGGCACAATCAGAATCTCATGACAATTCTCTCACCCTGCCTGAATGTAGTGGGCTATTTCTCCTGGTACCAACCCACCACTATCCCTGTCCCCACAAAGCACCTTAGCCACACCTTCCTCTCACTGTTTGTTCATCCCTTGGCATTTCCTCAGAACGGTCTTCACTCACAAGGCTGCTTGTCTTTACATCTGGGAACTTGTCAATGGGCCAACGAGTCACTTGCACATCACATGTGCACATGCATGTAGATATATGTACTTCAGCAACAACAACAACAAAATAACTTAAAAGAGTTTTGTTATTTTGAGGTGGGGGTTCCTAAGGTAACTCTATTTCTTATTGTTCTGAAATTGTCATTAGATATTTTGCACACTACAAACACCTCTGTCTGCCTTCCTCCTCCTCAGTTATAGGGTCTGTGAGTTAAGTTCTGTTGTCAACTTGATCAGATTAGAAATCAAGTAAGAGACATGCCTCTTAGGTGGGTCCAAGAAGGGGGAAGTCCTTCCTCCAGAGTGGGCGGCCCTTCTGGAGGTGGACAATATATAAAGAAGCACTAAGACAACACAGTGCTTTTCACTTGGCTGCCCATGCTATTCACCCACTATATCAGCACAGCACTCACTGATGTGTGATTTCTACCTGGCTGCCCTTGCTACTCACTGTGTGCCTTTACCCTGCTTCGGCTATTTTTTGTAGACAGCAGAACTGAGTTTCATCAGCCTTCCAAGGCAGACTGAAGAGCAGCGGCTCTCTAGGAAGCCTCCAGGCCTTCAGTGTCAGATTGGTACTGCTGGCGCATCTAGCCTTGTGAACTGAATAACTACGGGGTTCCTTGGCACTCAAGCCTGTGGACAGCTATTGTTGGACTGCCCAGCTTGTATCCTGTAAAATAATCCAATGACTCTCCTTTATAATATATATTCATTCTACTGGTTCTGTTCCTCTAGAGAACCCTGACTAACAGGGTCCCATGAAGCCTTTGGCTTGTGACATCCTAGTATTTGCTCCACTCCCTTCTTCCACATTGTTTGTTCTAATTTTTCTATTCATACCACACACAACATTGCCTTCTCTGTCCTACAATCTGGTTTTCCTTCTTTTTGTTCTTTGTAAACAATTCCTTTGACTGTCTCAATGCATCTTGGTAACTCAGTTGCTCATTTCCTCTAATTCCATGACATCACGAACAAGCACCTTTAAACATTTTTTACCTACCCTTCTAGTTCTCAAATTAGTAATGCAGGTTGATTTAGCATGTGGAGGATGGAGTTAGTCACTGTGGAGTTAGAATCCCTGCATTGAGTAAGGGCACTTTCATGAAAGCTTATGAAGACCTGTCTGATCCCAGAATCAAAGGATGATCAGTATTGACCGGTATGGTAGAGCCACTGACCCTATGAGAGAATGATATTCATTCTGAGGTGGAAAACTCCTATACGTGGATAAAACTTTCTTCAGAAACCTTAGTTATTCACTTGAAAACTTTCCAATTGTTGGAGGTTTCTGTGGAAGAGAGGATGAGGGGAAGTGCTTAGGTACTCACTGTTCGTAGGAGCCAGGCAAGAGGGATACTCCAGATAAAGACTACACACACACACACACACACACACACACACAAGCACGCATGCGCGCGCGTTTATGTGTATAGAAGAGTGAGTGTGGATGGCATGAAGATAGCATTATCTCAATAAGAGACCATATTGAGAGAATCAGGCAGAGCCAGCACAGATCCAACTATTCTTGTGTGTGGTCTGTCTGTTTTCAGACCTGCTTCCAAAGTCTTGCTTTTGTCTTCTCCAATGCTTTCAGTCTCCATCTAACCCTGCCATGAAATCTCCATTTTAGGAATTGTTCCTCTGGATATGTTCTGAAAGACCAAGTTAACAGGCAAAAGTATTGTCTAGTAGCTCATCAGCTATTAGCACCTCAATGTCAATTGCTTAGCAGTGTGTGTGTGTGTGTGTGTGTGTGTGTGTGTGTGTGTGTGTGTGGAGGGGGGGGCAGGTCAGTATTGAGTTATGCTGTCTGGAAGCCTTGTCAGTCATTAATACCTCCATGCCAAACAGGTTGTTAGACTGGACAGCTCTGAAGCTGGATTTGCAGGAAGGGATGGGGCATAAGCAACTTTAGAAGGCTGAAGCAACCATTTGATGACAAAGCCTATCTTAGTGAGGTCTCAGAGAAATTCCAAAGGTGAAACAAGGGAACTCCCTCCCATCACATCACCCTCTTCCCAGAGTACACATCGCCAAGTGAATGGTTTAACACTTCAGCATCCAGAGAGGAGAGAAGAGAGGCATAGCGCTGGAAAAATGTGCCAAGATTCATCCCAAAGGAAGGAAAAAGACAGGTGTTCCTAGAAGAGGGCATTTAAAGTGTATTACACCCCTTCCAGTCAAACAAAGTTTGCTTCTTCCTATCGCACATTGCCATCCTTGTCCAGGTGCAAGTGTTTGCACTCAACCCAACTGTTCCCATTTGTAAACCAGTGGGGGGGGGGGAAATGAACGCATTCTGTCCTGACTAATGGATTGATGGGTATCAACAAAGCCACTCTGCTGGGTAGTAATACCTCCCTCCCCCCTTGCTCCTGCAAGGTCTTAGTACTTAGTTTCAATATTTGTAATTTGAGGGGCATAGAAGCCCCCGACACTCCTGCTAATGCCTCAGGATTTCCCAAACCAGTATCCGTTCTCGATTTTCAGCTTTGGCCAAACTCAAAATGGATTATGTAGCCAAGTGTATGTTAGGAGGGTCTTCACTTTAACTAGAAAGAGCCAACTGCATGAGCTGTCCTGGAATTTTCCAACACACTAGCAGACCTATCAGCTTTTTCTGGGGATAACCCAATGCCCTTTGTGCAGCTGTTTGTTTTTCCTTATCCCCTTTCTCATGCATATTCTAGATCACTTTATTTGGAGATGTACTTATCTCTTCTTCCCACCACCCACATTTATAGATGAATTGGGGGTCCTTAGAATGTGACAACAAAAGGTGGGGAAATGACTTTCAAGGAGAACAATGGTGTGGTATTTCTGCTGTTGGGGTTGGAGGGATCTTCCTTTCTTCCTTTCCCCCTTCTTCCCTCTCTCCCTTTCTTCCTTGCATTATTACTCAGGATCTGGTGCTTCACTAACGTCCATTTTAGTACATTTTTGACTAAAGTCGGGTGACATGAAACTCACTCCCTCGTCCAGCCTAATTCACAGGTTTATCTAGCATTCCACTGTTTAATTACTTAATGCTTCTCAAGCACAAACATTCTGGAAACTCAAATGACCCTATTAAAGAATAGTGCATCATCTTGTGGGGAGAGGATAAATTGAAACTCCTAGGATTATTATTATTTAATAACATGTGGGCTTGGGCATGTCCCCACACACACCTAATCACTGTCAGCCCAGAATGAGGAGAGCCAAGGCCCACTTTGGGGGCTGGGGTGTGGTTCAGTGGAGGAAGGTTGACCGTGTACAAGGCCCTTGGCTGGGGTGGGGGGTGGGTAGCTCTGTGGGAAGACCAGCTAATTAACTCTTCATAGTTTCAGTGAAGTCTGTCACCTTGACTCTCCCTCTCTTGACTCTGTAATTCACCCATGTTTATAATTTATTACGTAGTTCACCTCTCAGCAGTGTGTGAAACAAGTCAACCCAAAGGCAAGTTGAGCATAGAACATGTAGCAGGATCTTTCTTGAACGGGACTTTCCCATTCAGGACAAGAAGCCTGGTCCTTCCTCCGCAGGACCCACCAGCATTTTTACCTCAATCACCCAAGCTTGCCTGGTATGGGAAGGCAGCTTGGGTGGGATCATTTGGGTGGTATACCCCAAAAACCACAGTAATTGGAAGGGAAAGAGAGCAAATATCAATTAGGGATTCCTCAGCCAACTATCCATCTTGGATTCCAAGGGGCTCCACCTTGGTCTTTTCCGAAGAAGCAGTTTCCAAGGGACAGCCTACAGAAAGGGCTGGAACCCACAACAGGTCTTTCAGAGAATTTCCTAGGGACGCCTCTAATCTGCCAGCACATCCGCCTGGCTGTTGGTCTTGGGGGGGCCTGTCAACTAGAATGCACCCGACTTCTGAGCGCCTCCGCGGGAATGCAAGTAGGCTGTGCAAGGTGGTGCTCTTTTGGGGTCTTCGGGGCTTCCTCCACTTCCCGGACCACTGGGGGTGCCTAAATGATCTTGCTTCCCCCCAGCACCTCCCTCCCCCACGTGGGTTCTGGCAAGATGGCCAAACACTAGCCATTAATTCAGGGTAGGGGGGGGCGCACCACGGGGAGGAAGACGGCAGCCTAAGGAGACCCCCCGCCCGGAGGCCTCCCGCAGACTGGGCCGCGGGGGGCGGGCAGGGGGCAGCTGGGGCTCGCCGGAGCTCGCAGGGCCGGGCGCCTCCCAGGAAGGCGGGGAGGGGAGCGCCTGTTTACCCAGGAGGGCTGTGCTGATAGCACGTTCCTCTAGTTTACTTTGCTTTCCTTGAGTTTATTGTAAAGGGGTAAAGTTTTCGGATCCGTCACGTGACCCTGACAGGTCCTGCCTATGGCGCGGCAGACCACCCACGCCGAGGGCCATGGAACTGCTTAATAGAAACAGGCTTGTAATTGTGAGTCCGCGCTGCACTCCGCCGAAAGCCTCCGGCTGCCCAGCGCGCCGGGGTTTTTACACTTTCCGTCCCTTTTGTAAAGACGGAGGAGGAGGAGGAGAAGACGAAGAAGAAGAAAAAAACGACATTGAAGACAAAGAGACCCGCAGCGACAAGGCAAGGGGGAGACGAAGGAAGACAGGGAGAAGGAAGCGGAGGACGAGGAAAGAGGGACAAGGGAAAAAAAAAAAAAAGGAATTGATGTGAAATCCAAGCCCAGCGTCCGCGCCATCGGCACCCGCGCTCCGGGTTGGGGTTGACGGCCGGCTATGGTGAGTGCAAGCCGGTGGCCGGCGCTTCACCGCGCCCTCGCGCTCCGTGCGCCCTGGCGGTGCGGGGACGCGGCAACGCGGGCGTCCCGCGCCGAGGACGCAGGGGCGAGCTCCGATTGCCTGGCAGGAGGGGCGGTGGGGCCGGGTGGGCTGCGTCGCCCGGGCTCCTCCGGAGCGCGGGTCTCCGCGTTCCACTCCCACTCTCTTGCTCGCACGCCGGGACCCCCGCCCCAGAGGCCGGCCCCGCGGGGCGGGGAGGGGGCTGGCTGCAGCAGGCCCGGCCGGGGAACGGCTCCGGGGGGAATTCCCACGGAGGGGGTCGCCTGGGATCCCATTTTCACGCTTGAAAGGGTCGCCACCTTGGCTTCCGCTCATCAGCGTGGTGGTGGCTACTGCCTCGCAAGTGGAGGCTGAGCTGGTGATGGAAAGACTGGTGGAGTGACAGCGCCGGGGGGAGGGCAGGGGGCGCAGAGAGGGGGCGCGCGCGCCGCAGCAAGCTCTCTCTGCTCCCGGGAGCTCTGCTGAGACCAGCTGCAGGGGACCCGCGTCCGCTCACGCACCCACACCCAGGGGCTCTCGTCATCCCCTTGTGACACCTGGCTGAGTGGAACACCTAGGCCTGAAGAAAGGCATATTACCAAAAATCCGGAGCTCCAAAACCTTTCCGGCGCAGTTGGTGGGAAAAAGAGCCAAAGGGCGCTTTGAGTTCATAGGGGGCCATGGGTAGACTAGAGATGTGTGTTGACTCTTGCTCCCACGGAATCGGGCGCTCTGGTGCCTGCCACCCATTAAAGAGGTGGGCGGGTGACGAAGTTATGAGAGCTCTGTGTGCGGCCTCAGGGGAACCCCAAGGTGGTAGGTCCGACTGACCCATACGCTTATAGAAAGAGTCCCAAAACCGGGACCGTAGACTCCCAGAGACTGTGGTTCTTGGTGACATGTAGTATGTCTGTGCATTTAAGTCCATGTTTAAAATGACTATTGTGTAAATGGACATAATTCCAGTTTTCTGATCTCAATTTCTGTCTCCTAAGAAGAACCATATGGATTCCAGTCTATGGAAGACACCAGAGACCTCTTGTTTTCCTAGTCCTGGGAGAGGACCATCTTCCTCCCTGGAGAGGAAAAATACCAAAGAACTTGACAAAAATAATAAAGACCACAATGGGTGGCTCTAGATATTTAATAATTGGATCACCAAGGTTTTAAGTTACTACAACAGTCCATTTTCAGTATTCTGTATGTGTGTTCAGTTTTCCTTCCTTCCTTTTTGTTTTTTGGCTCCAGTAGTTCAACATGCAAGTAATTGCCTTCACAAAGAAAGACAATGCTTTTGGGTGTCATCCTTTGTTACTGTAACTTATTATTTCTGGGTGGTACCTCATGATGCATTGTTGCCTCAGGTGCTTTGTGTCCTCATGTTGTAAAACAAGGGCCTTTCAATTGTGTGTGTGTGTGTTCCAGTTGTCACCCAGCCTCCCTCCTCAGGCTGTAAAATGTCTTTAGGTCCATGATCTTTTTAAATTAAAATGTTGAACCAAGATGGACACCAATAGGCCCCACCATCTTAATATACTCATTCTCTATTTGGGGTATTACCTTTATTTCAAACTAACTGAGGGAGGTGTATCTAATCTCTGGTTATAATCTAGTCATAATCTGACAAGCTACTTGAACAGGAAGGGGTTAGCACTATTTTGAATTATTTTGTCACAAAAGGATGTTTAGCAAATTATCTTCAATTTTCTACAGATAAAAAATTCGAGGTAAATCAATATGCATTAAAATATTTGCCTTGTTCTCTGTCTCTTTCTCTCTTACACACACACACACACACACACACACACACACACACACACCTTTTATTTTCTCCAGCCTCTGCCACAGTGTATAATGCCCTATTGAGACATGTAGGCGTGATGTGTAAACCGGATTAGCAGTATGAAAGAAAGACACACAATAAGCTGGAATTGTTTTACTTCCCTTTCATTTCTCATGCCTATATCTCTAATAAATTTGTTGCTCCAGCAGTGGGTCAAAGGGATCATGTTGCTCAGCTTCTTTTTCATGCAGGACCCAAAGGCAAAGAGCACTGAAATGAATGGTATGCTTTCTGCCAAACTCAGAACTTGATATAGATATATTAGGCAGGGAGATAGAAGTGATTTGAGAGAGATGAAGGGGAAAAAAAACGTTCGGGGTCTGGGTATTTTAAGACCAGATCTCTTCACATTAGAGTGAAGCAATGTAGCTAAGGAGATATTTAGAGGATGGGGGAGGGGAAGCAATCAATACTCGGTCAGTGCTGTGTTTTCTGTCAAGTTCACTGAAGCTCTGCGATTGGTGACATTATTAAGCAAGAGAATACTAGTTATTTTGGTACAAAGCTAATTCCATTTTCAAATATTTAAACTTGAAGCGATCAATGTGAACATTTTTTGCATTTTGGGACCTTCCAAGGACACCTCTTACCCACCCTCCCCACTCCAGCTCACTATAAACTTAAAAAAAAAAATTACCAGTGTTCCCGGTTTGTGCTGTGGACCTCTCATTTACTCCTTTGTGGAGTTGGGAGCAGCTTCCCATTAAAGGAGATCAGGGGTAATTAGCAGCATTATTTTGACAAGTTGGCTAGAACTGTTCCCATTCCTCCAGCCTGGGGGGGGGGGAGGAGTGGGTATGGAAGGGAAGAGATAAGGGCAGGAAGCAGAAGGTGGGGAGAAGGGAGGGGAGTCAAACCAAGTGGTTTCTGATCTTTTCCCCTTCCTACCTTAAACCTTTCACACTTATTTTCTACCCTCACTTTTTAAGTAAGTAAGTAAGTAAGTAAGTAAATAAATAAATAAATAAATAAAGACATTCTTAGAGAGCCAGGAAAATTGGGTGGCTGATGGCATATTGGCCTAAGACTCAAGCCAAGCTTCTTGCATTGAATTGCTCAGACCCAAATCTATCAATCATCCTGTATCTATCCATAAATTGTCTTGTCCATTCCTCCCTTCATCCCACCTTTGAAAGAATAATGTTGTAGGCTATTATATCATGTTTGCATTTCTTTGAATTTCTGCAAGACTTTATTAAACTCAGTGGAGACAATGATAAACGACGTAAAGGTCAAATACTGGGATACATTTACCGCTTTATTCTTTTATACTGTGCAGAAATTAGCTAAGTTACAGTGGCTTGTAGATTCGCTTAAGCTTGATCTGAAAAGCCAGTGAAGTTAAATCCCACTGTGGCCCTTCCTAACTCCACTAAATCTGGCTCTCATAACTGGGGACAGCCCAACCCAAAGGGCAGATGTTTTATTTCAGTTTCATCTTATCACTTGGATAATCTGATGTCATGTTTGAGACGTGTGTGGCATGGCTACGGATATCTAAAGCATTGGAACAGAGAAGGGAGGAGACGTGAAAGAATGTAGACTTGACTGAGAAGTCTTGGATCATGATAGGGAGAGAGAAATGACAATGTATGCATTAAGATGAACTTGTAAAGGAGGATAGATGCTCAGCTCTGGCCTCCTGGAGGCTGCCAACTCCTGCTGGTTAAGGCCCTAAGCTTACAGTGATTGGGTAACACTCACAGAGGGGAGCCACCAGGCTGAAAGGCTCTCCAAGGGAATGTACTGTATGCAGGCACACACCTTAGCAGGCCTGGCTCCTCCAAGTGGCCTCTCAGGTCTGTGGAATTCTTGTGGTTAGTTGGAAGTTAACAAACCCAGCGGTCCCCTGCACTGGGCATGCATATTAAAGCCAACAATGCTTACAAATGTAAATAAGGGCAGATTGATTAGGGACAACATTATCGCTGGGAATGTCGCACTCGCATGCATCAGCAATGAGGCAAATTGGGGGCAGCCTCAGCTCTGACCACCCAAGTCGAGCAGGCTTTTACACTGGTTCCTCTTCCCTTTCTTAAAACGTTACAGAAACAAGGCCAATTAGATCCTCAAAGTAATTCATCTTTGTGTATGAAAAAGCAGACCACAGGGGAAGCGGCCAGTGGGGGCTGGGGAGATTAAGATAGTGCTTGTTAAGAGACAGCCTGGGGATTGCGTCCTGGAACCATAGGCTAGAATTTACAGGCCTGGACCATTGTTTGAGATGCTGAAAAGTTAACCTAGCAAACAGCAGGCGAGGGGGGCTCAGGGCACTGCAAACCTCGGGAATCAATGTTCAAAACGTTTAGGAATTAAGTGAAACGGACAGAAATTCGCCTGAGTGGAAGAGGTTTTGCCACTGAAGTGATGTATACCTAGCCTCTTAATTTCATTCTACAATTGCACAATCCCAGTAGCTACACTGAAACCAAGACACAGAGAGGAAAAATGAATGATTGGAGTCAAAAAGTATTGTAAAGAAACGTGGCCAGTTTAAACAGCAAATGTTCTATGGCAACGAGGTTACCTTGCCATGCATACAGCAAGCCTCAAATATAAAAACTAAACTAAGGGTGACACCCAAAGACTTTAAAAGCAGTTTCCAATAGCAGGCAACAACATGGATTGTCTTGAAATCTGCTCACTATAGGCTAGAGTAGTAAACCACCACTTTTTTTTCCCTTCATGCTATTTATTAAACATAAAGAGTAGGATTTTGCTCCTAGCCATGCTTCCATCTCAGTCTTCCAGTGCCATTATTGATGCAGTGTTATTTTCACTGCACGGTGCCTGCCTCCCCTTCGGGATTTTAGCTCTTCAGAGTCGCTTAAAAAATCACGTGTTCTCTGGAGTTACACGTTTTGAATTTCCGCGCTGGCCCGGTACTCGGATCCTCTTCCTGATGCCATGAGCACTCCCAAACATTTCTACTCCCTCTGTCTTTATTTTCCGGAGCATCCCACTCGGTCTCAAGACCCGCTCACGGTTTTGCCCGGTCAGGCCTAGGGAGGGAAGGGGCAAGGAGGAAAAGGTGGCGAGGCAGCCAGGCGGAGGAGGAGGAGGAATGGAGTGAAAGAGGAAGGAGCCTGGGAAGGAAGGGGGCGGGGACGGCTGGCCCAGGGCCCCCTGCGGGAGCCGCGTGCACCGCCGCGGTGGCCGCGCGCCCCGCCGCAACTCCTAGCGGGCCGGAGCCGGCTACGCGGAGCTGCTGAATGGGAAGGACCTGGCGCACGCAGCTATTGGCCGGCCGCGGAGAGGCCGCGCGGGTATTGGGCAACGTAAGGGGGCCGGTCCGCCTTCAGGAATGTACTACGGCGTGTCCGGCACGTCCGTCCGCGCCGGCGAGACGAGGGCGTCGCTTTGGCTACCGGAAGGTCGGGCTGAAGGCAAGGAACTCTCCCGAGGCGAGCCGGGCGCGCCCAGTCTCCTACCTGCACCGCCGGGTCTCGCGGGCGCAACGAGGTCTGGAGTCCCGCGCGCGCGCCGGCGGACACAGCTAGGCGCGCGCGCGCATGGACCTCCCGGCCCGGGTCACGTGACTCTAACTCCGCCTCCCCCGTTCCTCCCTCCCCCTTCCCTTCCATCTGGGTTTCTTTCTTTCCTTTCTTTCTTTTTTTTTTTTTTTCAATGAACACACACGGTGTGCATCTTAAAGACACACTGCCCCATTTCACGGTTTCAGCTGGGTCCTCACTACGGTCCCCTCTGCAGCTGAACTGCGTAAAGGAAAATAAAAAAGAATAAGATGGCAAAATTAAGGGTTTCTAGGTCTGGCGTCTACTGCAAGGAGAGGCTTGAAAATATAAGAAAACACATATTACTCTCCAATAAACGGATTCCCCCCCCTTAAATAAAAAGTGCCACTACGTAGACAGTTGAATTTGTCTCTGGCCCCAGAATTCACTCTCAAAAGGTAGCGTGTTTTCTTTCTCAACAGAAAGCAAAACCCGGGGGGACGTCTTGGTGACACTGGACACAATGTCGGGACAAATCCTCAAGATCTGCGCACAATTTGTTTCAAATGAACCCAGCATCCAAGCCTTTATTCTCCCCCACGTCACGCTCTTACTGAATATAACAGGGTGCATACTGATTTTTATAAAACTAAAAACTAGAGCCGGGCGTGGTGGCGCACGCCTTTAATCCCAGCACTCGGGAGGCAGAGGTAGGAGGATCCTCATAAGTTCGAGGCTACTCTGAGACTACACAGTTAATTCCAGGTCAGCCTGGACCAGAGTGAGACCCTACCTTGAAAAACTAAAACAAACAAACAACAACAACAAAAAAAAAAAAACCCTAAAAACTGACAAGAATGGCAAATAAAAAGGTGGAGGTCAAAAACCAAAATAATCAGGAAAACATTCTGAATAAGCAATTTTATTTCTCTGGGGGTGTTAGGATTCTGTTATTTTACTGTCACATTTAAAGATTCAAATAAAAAAACCGCTTGTGCCTCTACAAGACCGCATCGGTGTCGGGATTCCACGTCTAAAGAACAGAGTCTTTCAAACTGGACAGTGCTGTCGTGTGTGTGGGTGGGGGGATGGAGTGGGATGGGGACCGAAAGAGATTTTAAGAAAGGGTGGCTTTTCTCAACGTCCTCGCTTTCCTCTTTAACTTTCCATTTTGTTTATCTTAATGCGAGGCGTTGTTCCCTGCGAGAGCCTAAGTCTTGCCTTTAGTTATAAAAGAAAAGAGGAGGAAAAAAAATTGGCACACACTGGCGCACTACCCGCCACCCTGTCATTATTGGTGCAGGCCTGGGAATTCAAGCCGGACCTCCCAGTATTTGCAGCAGCTTGAGGCCAAGGTGCCTCTAAAAGGGTTTTCTTTGAGGAATTTTAGAAATTGTTTAAGCGCTTAAAAAAAAAATATTACATATCCCCCCGCGTCTACCTCGAGGCAAATACTCGTGTGCGCGCGCCTGTGTGTATGTGCGCGCGCAAAAAGGTTTCTCACAAAAAAGAAGACACTGTTGAAAAGAAAAGGAATAAGAAAGAAAGGAGGAGGGAGCATTCCTTAATGGAAGTATTGCATGCGAGAAGGTTGGCGCTCTCCAAGGCTCCCCCCCGGAGCCGGGGATGCACACACTGGGGTTGCCTACCTGGGTGGTCTCTCTACTTTGGTGAGCTGTTGCTAAGCAGCTAATAATAGTCATGTTTGCTGAGTAATTTCTGCCCTCCGCGAGCCAATCGCGTTGCAGAAACCCAAGCCATCTGACAGCCCCGGGGGCGGGAGCTCCAGCCTTTTTCTCTTTCGCTCGCTCTCTCCCCCTCCACCCCCTCCCCTCCTCCTCCTCTTTCTCCAAATGGAGAGAGTTCTTTTTTTTCTTCTTCCATCTCATCTATTGAATCAAGGAGCTGCTGCGGCTGCTGCCCGCTGCACACACACAGAGCGGAGTCCCCAGGTCCCAGGAGCGAGAGAGGCGCGCGGCGTGGGGGCAGAATGGTCCAGCGGGTCGGTGTGGAGCACAAGAAAGCAAAGTCCGGGACCGAGAAGTTACCGCGAACACAGCAGCCCGAGCGTGAGCAGCAGCTACAGAAGCCGCCACCGCCACCGCCAGCAGCAGCAGCAGACGCAGTCGCCACGGGAGCAGCGGCAACGGCGGTTGCCCTGGCCCGGCAGCGCTGAGACCCGCCGGGCACCATCGGACCCTGCAGCCGCAGCGACTCTTTGCTGGCCCTCCGCAGCCGCTCCGACGACCCAGGAGGCGCCGAGGAAGCCAGCGCGGCCGGCGGGGATTTGCTGGCTCTTTCTGCCGTGAAGGGGTCGCAGCGCGGGGCGGGGGGCGGGTAGAGGGAGTTGGGGACCGCGAAGAGCGCCGTGGAAGCGCCGGAAGGACAGGCTCGCTCCGCGCGCCTGCTCTCACCCTCCTGCGAACTGGATGTGGGCAGCGGTGGCCGCAGAGACCTCGGGACCCCCGCGCAATGTGGCAATGGAAGGCGCAGGGTTTGACTCCCCGGCAGCGGCCGCGGCCGCAGCGGCAGCAGCGCCTGCCGTGTGAGAGGCAGCAGCAGCAAGCCTGTCAACCGGAGCCCGAGCCACCGGCGGCCAGCAGCGTCCTCGCGATCCGAGCGCCCAGGCACGCCGGGACTCCGCAGCGGCGGCTGCAGCGCGCCGAGCCGCCCGGGAAGCCTCGGTCCCCGCGGCGGCGGCAGCGGCAACATGGCCTCGGTTGGTAACGCCGCCGAGCCCCAGGACCGCGGCGGCTGCAGCGGGGTCCTGGGCCGGCCGGCTGGCGGCGGGAGACGCCGACGAAACGGGGGACTGCGCCGCGCCGCGCTGGACCGGGACTATCTGCACCGGCCCAGCTACTGCGACGCCGCCTTCGCTCTGGAGCAGATTTCCAAGGTGCATTTCAATCTCTTCTCGCACTCTCTCTTCCTCCTGTTCCTCTTTGGGATCACCTTGCCACACACATACATACATACACACCCTCCAGGAAAAGCAGCAGACGAGTGAGGATTGAAAAATTCAAACCCTCCGGTCCTAGGAGGAAAGGGCTGTCTGAGGTCCGCAGGGGGTGGAGGGGTGTGTGTGTCTGTGTGTGTGTGAGTGTGTGTGCGCTCACACACGCCCTCCCTGGTGTGCCTTTTTCCGGACCTTTGGAAAGAAGTCCTCCGTGGACCACTTCGAGGGCGGCCGAGGCGCGGCTCAGCGCAGTGTCTTGTCCCCGGAGCTCCCTTCTCCCGCGCCCCTGCCCCTATTTTTGCAGCCCAAACCCCTGTAATGGCCACATCTTTGAGGGGGAGGCGGAGTGGAGGGAGGCGGAGAGAGGCTGAGGGGAGGGAGCCAAAGTAAAGGTGGTTTCCTTTTTTGGCAGCCCGTTCTGCTTTTGTTGAGTATAAAATCTCTGCTCCCTTAAAAATTATCCTCGCAAGAGGACATCCCCTCTCTTCCAGTTTTTGAGCCCTTTCTCCTCCAAGTCTGACGCGAAGAGGGAAAGTTGTAAACAAATTGCCACCTTAAATCTTCCGTGCGGGTCTACAGAGCGGCTGGGTTCATTGTGTTTACGAGGCTCCCTGAAATGTGTGGAATCCGGGGAAGGCGAGCACTCAGACGGGGGCCTGCCAAGGCTCTGGCCGGCGCGGGGAAACGCCGCCGCCGGGAGCAGCCTGCGCCCAGCCAGGACCCCCGCCTGCGTGGGCCTGGGCCCCTTCCCCGTGCACTCGGCTTTTTTTTTTTTTTTTTTCTTAAGGTTTAACCAGAAGGGAAGGGGAGAGGAGGGAAAGATCCATGTGGCTGCCCTCTTCCGATCACAAATATTGTCGTAAGTTGCAGATGGCTGCCGTGCTTCCTAATTCAGCTCACAGCGTCTTTCCAACGCTGTGGCTAAGCATCGGGAATGGAACTCTGTCCGCTGCCCTCACCACGTGGATCCCCACTTACTGCCCACTCTAGGCTGGGGTCTAGAGGGTGGAACTCGCATTATAATGGATTGTTCGCCAAGTGTGTTTACCCGCTCCGTCCTCCCTCTCCCGCGGCACCCATCCTAGCCCGGGCACCCTAAGAACGGTGGTGAAAGGGACAAGGTTTAGGAGAAAGGGGGAGGGGGGACGTGGCTTGCTGATTAAGTTTGGAGCTCCATTTCTATGATTATGCAGGCCTTCCCTTTCTAGATCTGCGGTTCACTTCTTGTGTCTAGTTCTTATATCTACTCTTTCCAGCGTCCCAAATTGTACGCGAGGATGCCGCCCATGCCACCCCGAGGTGCGGCTCCCACGCCTCAGCCTGGCTGATTTATGACTACCCTCCCACGCCGCTCACCCTCCCCCTGGCTGGCCCGGGTTCCAGCCCCAAGGGCCAGTCGGTGCGCCACAGCCGCCCACATCCCCACGGCTGTCGGGGCATCCCTCTGACGGGTGCGCGCGAGCAGGCGTGGGCGCGCGGACCGCAAAACCTCCAGCGTTCACTCCTCCCTTCTGTTTCATCCCCAGGGGAAGGCTACTGGCCGGAAAGCGCCGCTGTGGCTGAGAGCGAAGTTTCAGAGACTCTTGTTTAAGCTGGGTTGTTACATACAAAAAAACTGCGGCAAGTTCTTGGTTGTAGGCCTTCTCATATTTGGGGCCTTCGCTGTGGGATTAAAGGCAGCTAATCTCGAGACCAACGTGGAGGAACTGTGGGTGGAAGGTAAGAGAGCCAGCGTCCGCCGCGCCCCCCACCCCCTCGTCCCCGTCCCTCCTTCGGTTTGATGAAGATATTTGCCAGCACACACCTAGAGTCTCGCGGTGGCCCGCGAAACCCCCTGCCCGTACTAGGGGCAATTGTTTATTGTTTGGGCGCCTGGCCTGCAGCCAGGCTCGCCCGACAAAGGCCGTGCTGTAATCTACTCGGGGCGCAGCGCCTTGCTAGGTGTTGTGGGAGAGAGTGGCGAGGGCGGGCCGGCGGGGGCGCGGGGCCCCTCCGCGGGACAGACCACTCGGCACGGCCTGGGGGGGGTGGTCCCCGGTGCAGGCCACCGTCGCCGCCAGCCTTGGCTCTCCCCGGAGACGTAGCCTCGGGGAAGGTCTCTCGGGTCGCGGCTCCTGGGCTCGCCATCCTTCCCTCCCCTACCCCCACCCACGGCGTCTGGAGCCAGGAGAGGGGGGTGGAGGGGAAGGCCACCCCTCTGGCTGCTGGGAGTGTGCGCGCCCCCGGGGCTGCGGCTTTGCGCGGGGGAGGGCGGGTGCAGCGCGGGCCTGCAGAGGCGGCCGCGTGTGTGGTCCTGTTTTTGGACAGCTTTCAACTCTGGGGGAAAAAAACATTTGTCTCAAGGTACAAAAAAAAAAAAAAAAAAAAAAAGGGGGTGGGGGAAAGGAAAAGAGTTGGAAAGCAAAGCATCAACTAGAACGCATGTTTGCAAAGTAGATTAATGCTTCTTCGCGGGTGGGGGCTTTTTAGATAAAATTATTATTATTATTATTTAATTTTTTGGTTTTCCTAGGTAGAGTCTCGCTGTAGCTCAGGCTGACCTGGAATTCACTGTGTAGTCTCAAGGTGGCCTTGAACTCATGGCGATCCTTCTTCTATGTCTGCCTCCCAAGTGCTGGGATTAAAGGCATGCGCCACCACGCCCGGCTTTAGATGGAATTTTTCTGAAGGCTGCATTTTGCAGCAAGAAAAAAAAATGTTTTTAAGAACTGGGTTTGATAGGGGCAGGAGGAGGTCTTCAAAGGGCTTCTGCTAGCCTTTATACCATGGTTCTCATTTGAGGATTTTGGGGTTCTGCCTTTTAAAGGGAGTTGGAAATTTTTAGTCACCCTAAAAAACATTTACTTTCTTGGTGAGAGAAGGTTTTCCTTTCTTCCCTCCCTCCCTCTTTTCTTCCCTCTCTTCCTTCCCTCCCTCCCTCTCTTCCTTCCTTCCCTTCCCTCCTTTCCCTTCTTCCCTCCCTCCCTTTCTTTCCTTCTTCCCTCCCTCCCTCCTTCCCTTTTCTTTATGTTTTTCTGATTTTTTTCTTCGTTGTTGGTTAATTTTCTTTTGGAAAAGTAAGTCCGCTGTTGACACACATTGTGGTTCTGGGCATCTTCTACCAGAGAGAAGGAGCAGTAAGGACTGGAGTACTTGCCCAGATGTTTCAAACTAAAAGTACCTGGTGTTTTCCTAGTGTCAGCTGCCCAGGACTTGCATTTTGAAGCTAGAGTTCTATGCCTACTTCCTTAGGTAATCCTTCTCAAGACCCTCCTGGAAACTCACCTTCCCAGATAGTTTCTTAATGTCTTGCAATAATCTGCAAACCTGTGCTGGCCTATTTAATTGAGAAGTGACAATTAAAATAATTATCCAAGTAGTTTAGGCTAGAAAACACGACTTTAAGTAGCTTGATAATTAATACAAAAAGTGTCCTTTGGCGTGAATCCATTGGGTAATTTCCCTCATTTAGGTTCATTGTCACTGGTAGATGAAAGAAGTTTCACTGAGCACCTATTATGCCCCAGTGACATTTCCCCAGCACTTATAATATCATCAGCACTGTAGTGGGCTCTATAAAGGACTCAGAATCTTGGAAGATACTGCATCATTTAATGCACATAGAACTTTAATGTATTTGCACTGAATTTGGGTTCACAGTTTAAATGGGCCATGAAAATTAAATGAGGAGAAAAAGTCTTTGTGGAGGTGGTGAGGCAGCTAGGGGTACTAAATAGACTGGAGTGGGGAGAATGTTCTAGCAGGGGGTACTCAGTAGGTTGAGTGGTATCCCCAACAGAGTGGAGAGACTTCATGCCAATCTCTTAGCATTCTTGGGCATACATACATAGGGCACAGTAAACTGGCCAGCAGGGTTGCAGTGTGGAAATGGATTGATCATAGTTCAGAGAGCTTCTATAGGCTTACCTGGGTTTTGCTTTTTCCACCCCTATGAGCCAACCCATCTTGGCCAGTTGATGACAAAAGTTAGTTTTGAATTATCTTAATAAGCTTTCAAGAAGTGATAGGATTTTTCTTCACATTGGAGTTTTTTTAATGACTATTTCTATATTATAGAACTTATTTCAAGCCCTAGGAAGAGGAGAAATGTGCTTCATAAGTCTTTAAAGGGGCTCCAGCTGGTTATGTGGAAGGATCTTTAAGTGGGCATACCTGAGACAGGGATTCCCTTTGCCTGATATTGAGCTCTGAGTTCACCCTAACCCCAGTGGTGTGGATGGAATCGAGGAAAGATATGCATGGTAGACCAGCCCCCTTCCACTGAGCTGCATCCCCAGCCCTGTTTTAGAACTCTTAACTCCTTTCTAGTTCACTAGTTATTGGTCCCAACATTCAATACTCAGTTGAGCTAACTACCATGTTTCTAGGCATTTATTATATATTCACATTACATATATACATGCTTTGCAACTCATTCAAATACTACCTATTATAACATATATATATATAAAACATATATATATTATATATATATATATAACATATATGTTTCATATATGACAATTGTTCTACTTTTCATGTCAACTACATGTCTCTTCATGTTCATTAATTACTAATGACTTAGGTCACTGGTCCTGTGGCCTTGGCCTCGTTCATTCATTCATTGATAGGTTTGTAGAAGCAAGTTTTTATAAATTCAGGTAAGCTCAACAAGAAAGGGGAGTCACACTGTTTTCACCCCACTTCAATATCAAAGTAACTGTAGTGATCTTGCATATGATATGTTGAACTTAGTGCCCATATCAGCACTTAGAATAGTGTGAGCATTATTTTTTCCCCCGAGGGAGGGTCTTGCTCTAGTCCAGGCTGACCTGGAATTCACTATGTAGTCTCAGGGGGGCCTTAATGTGAGCATTTGCTTTCAGAATTAAGAATTCTCTACTGGGGCTGGAGAGATGGCTCAGCAGTTAAGGTACTTGCTTGCAAAGCCTAGTGACTCGGGTTTGATTCCCCAGTATCCATGTAAAGTCAGATGCACAAGGTGGTGCATGCATCTGGAATTCATTTGCAGTGGCACTCTCTCTCTCTGCTTGCAAATAAATACAATATTAAAAAAAATAATTCCCTACTGCCCCAGAAGTCAGTGAGTTAAAATGAACCACAGGTCCAAATTTCAGTTCATGTTTGCTTCAGTCTCTTGGATAACTGCTTCAGCACTTTGAGCAGAGAAGTCTGATGCTTGGGCATTTCTTAGCTGAAACGCTAAGGGTCTAAACATGATTATATGCACCAAGTGCTTGTTACCTACAGCGCCAGATGAAGAGAGGTTGCACAATTTCTCTAGCTAAGCAGCAAAAGAGAGGAAGGGCTAAGATTTTTAAGGAAAGAGGGATGCTGAGAGTCAGTTTGGGAAAATTGCTATTTCTCCTGTGATTAGGAAAATGATGTCTGTCACATGACATGTATCTACTTGCCTTTGGGTTTCATATATTCATATGCACATACAGACTTACTTCATGAATTGTACTTTCCAAAACGTTTTAATAGAGGCAGCAAATTAAGGGATGCACTTAGCAGCCATAATTTTGCTTTGATTTTTCATGGTTGAACATTGGAGAAATGTGGCTTTATGAAGACAGTTTGAATCCATTCACTACAATGAAGGGACTATTTTACTCTCTTTATGTACACATTCACACACACATACAAATTGTGTTTATACATACATATATGTGATATATAATACACATACATGCATATATATGTACATATGGAAATGGTAGGAAGTTTTTTAATTCTGTTAAAATGTTGGTACAATCATTTTCTTTTTAAAAAATATTATTTATTTTGAAAGAGAGAGAAAGAGGGAGAGAGAATGGGCGCACCAGGGCCTCTAGCCACTGCAAACTCCAGATGCATGGGAATTGAAACCTCGGTCCTTAGGTTTCGCAGACAAGTGTCTTAACCGCTAAGCCATCTCTTCAGCACTGCCTTTTTAAGACAGTACCCGTTTTATGTCAGGTGGCAACTTGAGTCTCAGAGCTGTATTTGGGAGTCACAAAGGTCAGTTGATGCTCACATAAGTGGACCAAGGTGGTTTGGTTAAGAACAGACGGAATGATTATCATGAAACACCTGATGGGGGCAACAAGGTGGAGAAGAGACTAATTGTTATTTCAAAGTGGAAATATCGAGGAGGCTGAGGAGTTGGCTTAGTGGGTAAAATGTTTTATTGTACAAGCATGAGGACCTGGGTTCAGATCCCCAACACTTACATAAAATTTGGGCATGGCAGCCCCATGTGCTGGGAAAGCAGAGTCAGGAGGATTTGCTGGGTAGGTCAGTCTAGCTGAATTGATGAACTCTGTCTCACAATTAAGGTGGAGAAGAGCTGGAAGATGGTTCAGCAGTTTAAAGACATTTGCTTGTAAAAGCCTGTTAGCCCAGGTTTAGTTCCCAAACCATCCACATAAGCCAGGCCCCAAAAGTGGCGCAAACATCTGGTATCCAGTTGCCATGGCAAGAGGCTGTGGTGCTCACCCCACACATTCCAACAAATAAATAAAAATAAAATGGAAATGTTTATAGTGATTAAGGCTTCAACCCCTGGCTTCCTCATTCCATGTGCACATATGCACATACCCACACACATATCCATATGCACATACCACATATATGCACATACACAGAGTGTAGTATTTATTCAGTATAGATTCTGAATGCCTACTCTGCACCAGGCATCTCTCAAAACTCCTAAGAAAGGTGATGAAAATGCACAGGTCCTGCCCTTCAGGAGACCTCCACCAAGCAGCCTGTACACAGACCAGTGTGTGGGTGGTCACAGGTACCAAGATGTCAGGAAAATCTGCCTTCCTGGAAGGCCCCAGCAGAGGGGCGGGGCTGAAGGACATTCCAGGCTGAGGGAACCACATGGGTGAAGGCTCAGAAGGGTAAGTGGTGGGGTGAATGAGGCTGAGGTGAAGTCTGCAGGGGTTTGCCACTGGAGGTGCTTGGCTGGGGCTGTGGACTCTTCCTTGGCCTTCAGTGCCCACTCTGATACTGTAAGTGCTTGGCTCTCAGGGCACAAAAGGGAACTGATTTGATTTTTTACCTTGCCCATTTCTTTGTTGACATTTCCTTTTTGTTTAGCAGTTTTGTACTACTATTTCCCTTAGTATGTTTCCCTTTACTCCCCCCATCGTCTGATTCCCATCACAAGTTTGTTGTCAGGATACCCCAGTGACAGACTGTTCATTTATCTCTCTGAGCTTTTTGTTTTTTCTAAAAGCTTGCCCAGCCCCTGGCCTCCTTTTCTGCAAAGGGCAACAACCTTGAAATGACTCCATATTGTCCTGGTGTTTGATTGTTAAGAGCTTTAAGACTGATATCAAGGGATGAGGATGAGAGTTACAGTGTTTTTTTGTTTTTTTTTTTATAAAAAGAACTAGAAGAATTTGTTTTTAAAAATAGATGCTTGCTGCAAAGTACCCACAAACTTGTTATTGCACTCCCTTGTAGTGTATAGTTGAGATTCACTATTGTGGGTCTGAGCCTTGGCACCGTCCTGCATTGTAATCCTCTGTGAGAGGCCACCTGCCTTGCAGGGCATTCAGTCGCATCCTTGGACACAACCCACTAGAAGCAGCATTATCCTCTGCCTAAACATTTCTGCTCATTGCCAGGTGCCCCTGGAGAAACTGGGAGGTGAGTGAACACATTCACCCCAACTGAAAATCATTGCTTTAGCTGATAATCATTGAGACTAGATACCCCATCCTTTGCAGATAGAGGTGGGGCTGCAGAGTCCTGGCTGAACATGCAGAGGGTTTTTATTTATTTTTATTTTTTTTTTTTTTTTAGCTCAAACTCCTATGTCAATCCTGGACTGTACTGATAATTCATGTCATTAATATAAAATTGTAGTTTTCATTTACTTAGCATGATATTAGATGTAAAAAATATGCCATGCTGAGTGAGGGAAAAGACCATGGAGAAGAAAAACTTATTTGCATATTTTTGGGGAAGGGTGACCAAGCTTGCATAAAGCCCTTCCACTTCAGCTTCAGTGGGCTGAAAGCTTTTAGCATGAAGGTGGGTTTTTCAAAAGCTTTAGCAGAAGACAGCATAGTGAGACAGTAGCTCCTTTCAGAAGCCCAGTGGTCTGTAAAGCTTGTGGTCTCATTCTCAAAAGTTTCTTCCTATCCAACTCCTTTCCCCAAGGTGCTCTTGAATACAAGAGACAGACACAGAAATGAAGCCTCCTACAGCTCACTTGGGGTCCTATATACTTTCACAAATACACAGTAGGTGCTTTTTAGATTCAACAAGCAGGTGCACACAGGAGGTACCAGCACTGTAGGTGTCTTCCTTTTGTATTAGTAGAAAATGAAAACCAACTTTAAAAATACCAGGTGGCTGAGGTGCCTCCTGCACAAGGTAGTTGACTGGACTCCAAGAACCCTCCAGATCCTATACTGTCTGCCATTCTTGACCCATCAATAAATTCAGAAGCCTGAATGGGCCATAGGTTTCAGATACATCTAGCACCACTTGGAACTTCCAGGAGATGACAGCTCCCAGATGCAGAAGCTGCCTGTCCCATTTGTTTAGGTTATGTGCCACAGCTGATGGTGAGATTAATGCTGGCTGGACAGCTCTGGGAGAGTTGTCTGGTTTCCACAAAACCATGTTTATATTTCATTTGGATTTCTCCTTCAAAGCTGACCCGCCTGTGACCCCTGGAACCCTGTCCACTTGAGGTGAGGTGGAACTTAGTCACCCTTGCTTTACTTTTATTGAAGGGGGGAGGTCACAATTGTACAGATGGAGGCTTCTCATGTGGTGGCTTCCTATTGGATCTGTGCCAGTTGTCTGCCTAAGATTGAACCCTGTAATATGTATGCTACTCTGCTGAGATAGGGGATGTTCGACTTTAAAAGTTATTTTGGTTCTTTTTTTTGGGGGGGTGGGTTTCGAGGTAGGGTCTCACTCTATAGCTCACCTGAGCTATGTAGTCTCAGGGTGGCCTAGAACTCATGGCGATCCTCCCGAGTGCTGGGATTAAAGGTGTGCGCCACCACGCCTGGCTATTTTGGTTCATAAATATGGAAATACGTGGGGCAATCTCTTGGTAAAAATGCTTGCTATGCAGTCATAATGATCTGAGTTCAGTCCCTAGTCCCCAGATAAAAAGCTGAGTGTGGCCATGGATGTTCCTGTGATCTGATCCTGGTGCTGGAGGTAGGGGCGGGGGGGAGGGACAGAGACAGGAGGGTTATTGCAGCTCACCAAAAACAGTGATCTCCAGGTTCAGTGAGAGACCCTCTCAAGGATATAAGGTGCAAAGCAATAGAGGAGGACACCAGATGTCCTCAGTCCTGCACATGAAGTGCATGCATTTACCCACATATGCACACATAACACATACATCACAAATACACAAATAAAATAATATTTATGGTAGAGACCAGAATTAATGGAAGCCATTTTGCATAAAAATATTTTAACTGTTGGCACTATTTTGACATTCTTTTTTTTTTTTTTTTTTGAGGTAGGGTCTCACTCTGGCTCAGGCTGACCTGGAATTCACTATGAAGTCTCAGGGTGGCCTTGAACTCTCAGCAGCGATCCTCCTACCTCTGCCTCCCAAGTGCTGGGATTAAAGGCGTGCGCCACCACACCCGGCGACATTCTTTTTTTAAAAAAATATTTTATATTTATTTATTTGAGAGAGGGAAATAGGCAGAGAGAGAGAGAATGAGCACGCCAGGGCTACCAGCCACTGCAAATGAACTTCAGATGCATGCGCCACCTTGTGCTTATGTGGGTACTGGAGAATCAAATCAAGGTCCTTTGGCTTTGCAGGCAAGTGCCTTAACTGCTAAGCCCTCTCTCCAGCACTATTTTGGCATTCTTATTTAATATTTTATTTATTTTTTATTTATTTATTTATTTATTTATTTATTTATTTATTTGAGAGAGAGAAAGAGGCAGAGAAGGAGAGAATGGGTGTTCCAATGCCTCCAGCCACTGCAAACGAACCCCAGATGCATGCAACTCCTTGTGCATCTTGCATACATGGGTCTTGGAGAATTGAACCCGGGATCCTTTGGCTTTGCAGGCAAATGCCTTAACTGCTAAGCCCTCTCTCCTGCCCCTATTTTGACATTCATCAACAAGGAGAAACGCCTGGATGATTTTCCCGTTGTAACAGTGCCGTTTCCTGTGCTTGTTACTGGCCCTCTGACCTGGTTCTTTCCTTTCTGCTCCCCTATATCTCTTCCTCTTTCCCTTACTTCCTCTTAACCCTCTCTGAAACCTCTGTTCATTTCTTCCCATGTTAGTTTCTGGAGTTCTGGTGTGGAATTTGAAAAGGACTCCAATCTGGTTAATCATACACTGACAGGAGGAAGGTATTAGAAAAATACTTTCAAGCCAGCGGAGAAAGATGCATTCTGGGTTGTGTGGGGTCCACAATCAAACTGTTGTGATGGGGTCTTGCCAGCTGAAGGGTATGATTCCTGTTGCAAGATTCCTGATATTTCTGTAGTCTTGTGAGGCAATTTTAGGATCCATGGACACATTATTTCAAGGTGTACAAAACAACCACAGAATGTGAGAACTAAGTCTTGGTCCCTAGCCCTCACATGCATTAGGGGAGAATTGGGTCCTGTAGCATTTCTGAGTTGCTAAATGAAACATAAACCATGACATTCCCACCCAGGCTCCCACTTCAGCCTTTCCCTGGATGGAATGCCTACCAAAGCCAGTGGGAATATGGAGTTTGGATGGAGATAGAAGAGGATGGATTTCCTTATCCAAATTTTGGCTGACTTTGTAGCGTTAGATGTTCCATCCTCATGAGAGGTCTTGGTTGACATCCCAGAGAGCAAAGGGGCTTTGCTGGGGAAGGCAGCTCTGCCTGGACAGAAGGAGGAACCTCTTGGAATCTTCTCAGTGGGAACATTCTTTGAATACACAGATAGAATCGGGGTCATCGAGACATGATGACTTACTCTTGGCTGCCAATCTCTTGATTTTGGGTGCCTTATGAGAATATACACTAGATTTTTTTTTTCTTTTTAAATCAAGACCCCAAGATCCCTTGACTAATTTTCTCTTTATACTCCATTGTCTTAAGTTTTTCCCCCTGCATATCATCCTTTAACTGTATTTGGCAGAAAAATTAGCCTACTGAGACAGTAAAATATTGCCACTGAGAAACTGCCTCACTCTTGGAAGGATTTTATGTTGGACTAACCAGAAGGTTCTAACCTCTGCCTCTCAGGAGCATGGCACTGTTGGGATTTATTTGGGGAATTGTGCATGGATGGAAAGACAGTGGCCTTGTGTTATGGCAGCTATCTTTGGTGGGCAGTCATTTACCTGCTAATGAATGGCAGCTCTATTGTTGGAGAGGACAATGTGGAGGACAAGACTCAATCCAGAAACCCAGGTGTAAGTTGGCCCAAATAGTCTACCCTGCCTGAATGTGGGTCTCATTTTGCCACTGCTTATGAAGGTGAGGTCAGGGAAGACGTCCCCATAATACAACACATAAACTTGCTTGCTTATTGGTAGGATTAATGAGAAAAGGGACAGTTGGTTTGTTCAGTTTGGTAACTGTGGGACATAGTTTGCAGCAGTGGGTGAGGCATAGACAGAAGTAAGCAGAAAGAACTGGGAATGGGCTTTGTTAAGTCAGTGTGCATGATTTTATTCCCCTTAAATCACTGCTTAAGGGCTTCTGGCCCCTAGCTTAGGAGTTCTGCCCAAAAATGCCAGATGTATTACACAGTGGAGTATTGCAATGTAAACACCGCTCTGTGCCACGAGGCAGGGTGGTCCATCTCCTATTTAAGAAAAGCAGGAGACCCAGAGGAGCAGGCCCTTGGCTCTGCAGTGATTGCAGTAGTTGTCCTTGTGTCCTGAGCTGCACGGTCAGGATTTGGAAGAATGAAACCCAGATAAATTAACACTTTGAAATGGCAAGTTGAATTTGGACACCACAGAGAGCAAGATGTGCCTTGGATAATGTTGGATCACATTAATTTATAAAATGTTCAGGGGTTGGGGGTGTAACTCATTTGCCTGGAATGCTTGAAGCCCTGAGTTCAAACTTCACCACTGCTTAAAACACACACACACACACACACACACACACACACACACAGAATTGGGGTGGGAATAGCTAGGATAAAAGTTATGTGGTCCTTTAGAAGCATCTGTAAGTTATGGTGAACATCATTTTTGCCATATGCTCTAAGTTAATTTGAAAAGTGAGGGGAAACCAAGCCAGGAGAGGCCCAGCTTTCCTCAGGACCTCCTACAGTGTCAGAGCAAGCCTGCTGGGTTGGTTCACCTTCTTGGTGTAAACCCAAGATTTATCACAATGCTGCTGTGGTGTTTTGTAGCCCTGGGTGAGGGGAAGGGGGATGGGGGGCAAGATTCCATGGAGAATGCATGGCTTTCTAGTTTGCTGCTACTTTCTAGATGGAAGTAAGAGCTTGCTACTGACAACATCTGAGGGTGAGAAAGTAACTGGGCAGTTTGGGTCACTCTCCAGTCATGTGTTTTACAATGCTGAGGGTAATTAAAAGAAACTAGAATGCCTACATAGACATTATCCATATATCTTCATATTCTGTATTTCAGCAATCCTTGGAAAGACTAGACTCACAGTGAAAGAGACAGATGAAGGAAGGAATGAAAGAAGAAAGAAAGAAAGAAAGAAAGAAAGAAAGAAAGAAAGAAAAAGAAAACTTTGTGAGTTAGGAGGAAATTAGATTTTTGGGATTGTTGAAATAGCTGCACTAATATTTTCCTGGTTTAAGAAATCTATATATAGAATGCACAAAGAAAACTGTCTTAAGAAATGGTGATGATTAAAAAAATACAGAAATTGTGATAGTAAAAAAATATAGGCTTCTTGAGTCACTCCCATGCCTTCCCCAGCTGCTCCCCACCCTTGTTTAAATTATCCTATCTTCCCAACCTCCACTGCCTGATTTCTTTGCCCCTTTAGTGAGAGAAATCAGAGATCTTCACAAAAAAAAGACTTATACATCACACACAGTCTCTATTTAAATAGAGGCATAGTATTCTAAGTAAGCAAAAACAAAACAAACAATGAAACCAATGACAAAAGATTTCTAGCTGTGTAAGAAATGATTTTTTTTTACCTGTTGTTTGCCTCATGTACTTACTACACTATTGTAATAAATTTTGCTTTAGGCATAAGTATGATACATCATTTTAGTCCATACTATATGGCCCAGCGGAAAAATTGCACATGTTTAATACCTTGCTTAATTGCAAGCAAAGCTTACAATTTGAGAGAATTGGGATTAGGGCTAAATATCTATTAACTGCTCTTTCTACAGATTTGGGGACTAAGATGATCCTCTTTTTTTCCCCCCTTTTCCTCCTTTTTTTTTTTTTTTTTAAATAGGCTACAGTTTCACATGGCTCCCAAAAGAAATCTCTCTCCCTTTTTGTTTCCCACACCAATTGATTTATCATTTTGCTTGCAAGCAGACCCAGAATGTTAGGGCAAGAACACACTCACTTTTTTCTCGTAACTTTTTTGTTGCGGACCGAAACCAGTTGACTTGAATAAATTTTTCTGAGGCCTGAATGTAGCCAGCAACGTGGAAAAATCTTGCCATTGAGGGCCGTCTGAATGTACATTTCAGCCACACAGTGAGCTGTATTGGTAGGCACTGGAGTGCTAAATACAACCATTTTTCGCAGCAGCGAGTTAGACAGGTGATTAGCATAATTAGCACGGAGCAGCTATACATATGGTAATACTGAGTGTGTAAATGCCAGCTGCGGTGTAAAATTTATGTCAGGGGTCGGCAGGGCTGTGCGAAACCATTGTGTTCCAGCTGCAGGTCAGGGCCGCAGAAGCTTACCTCCTTTTCTCTTGTTGGTGAATACGCCAAACAGAAGAGAAAGACAGAAATATAACAGATACGGCTTTGATGGAACAGCCCAGTTCTGTGCAAGAGGGACTGTTCGGTAACATTACACACCCGTACACACACTCTCACACACTCATAGCAATCCCATTCCTTTCTGTGCAAATTGTATTTACTTTATACAGGTCTATATGGCGGGGTTGGGGGAGTGCTGGCGGGGAGTAGGTAAATGAACCAGATGATTTTCTTGGAGGAAAATTTCAGGCACTTTGGTTTAAAAGGAGACAGAAGTTCTGTTTTTGTTCTTTTCCCCACCCTTTATCCTCCACACCATTCCCTGCACTACTGTCCTACCCACATTATTTTCCTTCACATTAATTTTTGGAAGGTGCTGGCTGGATGGGGCAGTATTTGACCTTAAGAAGAACAGGAACTATTTTGGAGGTACGAGCCTTGAACAACAACAACAAAAAAAGGTTTCATCAGTGAGACTCTTCCCAAAATACTTATCTGGATAGATTTGGAAAAGGGATGTGGATGTGTTCCCCCCACCCCGTGGGTAACTAGATTTACTCCCTTTTCCATTGGCTATCACTGTCAACCCCACTAAATTCTGTACAGACTTAAAAAAAGAAAAAGAAAAAGAAATGGGGTCCTCCTTTGAAAGGACAGTCCTGAATGGCTCCCACTTTGAAATGCCTGATGAGAGAATGCATCCCAATGATGAGTTCATTACATTTTGCACTCAAAGCATTTTTTCTGCTTCCCCTCCCCTCTTCACCCCCCACCCAGTCCGGTTGGTGGCTAGAAGTAGTGGTGGCAGAATATAGTTGACACATCACGCTGACCCGGTGATGAGACTTCCTCATGGCGCCAGGGGGTCCTTATGTACCAGCCCCTAATCCAGCTAATCCTGATGGCAACAAAATCATGAAAGTGGCCCCCAGTGCCGGGTCTCCCTGCACAGATGCACAGGGAAGACCGGTATGAAGGATAAATCAGGCCAGTGTGGTGCTCCTCAGAGGTCAGGAAACCCGCATTGGAGCCTGTAGGCAAAGGTGGGGACTCCCAGTGTCTTCTTTTCCATGCCTGGCCAAGTAGAAAGCCAGTGAAAAGACAGACTGGATGGTTAAGAGGAGCAGAGAGAGAGAGGTGATGTCAGCTGCATAGAAGCTGGGAAAAGGGAGCTGGTTAATATGATGCTCTGGCTCAAGTGTGCTGTGGCCGCTGCAAAGACACTTCGTTTTGTTGTTGGGTTTCTTTTTCTTTTCTCTTCTTTTCTTTTCTTTTCTTTCTTTTCTTTCTACTTATTCATTCATATTTTTATTTATTTATTTATTCATTTTGGTTTTGCGAGGTAGGGTCTCACTCTGGTCCAGGCTGACCTGGAGTTCACTATGTAGTCTCAGGGTGGCCTTGAACTCTCGGCGATCCTCCTACCTCTGCCTCCTGAGTGCTGGGATTAAAGGCTTGCGCCACCACGCCTGGCTCATTCATTTATTTTTAAAAAATATTTCTATTTATTTGAGAGAGAGAATGAGGTGGGGGAGGAGAGAGAGAAAGAATGGGTGTGCCAGGGCCTCCAGCCACTGCAAATGGACTCCAGATGCATGCACCACCTTGTGCTTCTGGTTTATGTGGGTCCTGGGGAATCAAACTGAGGTCCTTTGGCTTTGCAGGCAAGTGTCTTAACCACTAAGCCATCTCTCCAGCCCTCATTCATTTATTTTTGAGACATGGTCTCATGTAGCTGAGGATAACCTGGAATTTCTTATCCTCCTGCCTCTACCTCTTGAGTGTTGGGAGCATGTTCCTTCACACCCACTTTTATGCTGGGGATCAAACCCAGAACTTTAGCTTCATTGCATGCTGGCTGGGCAAGCACTCTACCAATTGAGCAACATCATCATCTGGTTTTTATTTTTAAATTTTATTTATATATGTATTTATTCATTTGCATATGGGGGCATGCCAGGGTCACATGACACTGCAAACAAACCTTGCATCTGGCTTTATGTGGGTGCTGGGGAATTGAACCTCAGCTGGGAGGCTTTGCAAGCAAGCACCTTTAACCACTGAGCCATCTCCCCAGCCCCAGGTTTTTATCTTTTAAAAGAAGACCTTAGGTCTCTGAATTTAAAAGGAAATGTTTGTCGTGATCTTTGGTTCTTCCTGATTGGTGGTGTGTTGGACCTCCCTGCGTGTGAGCACTTCCTGAGAAATGATGTGACTTGGCTTGTGATGTTGATGTGTTCCAGTAAGGCCATGTTCTGTAGAACCTGGGAGAGCCCACAGTGTGAAAAGTGCACCATGAGGAATAGAGGTCTGGGTACTGTAGGAACTCAGGAAATCATTTGTAAGTTGCCTTAGGTAGGGTCGTGCACATCTTCCCCATGCCAAGTGACAAGTGACTAGTGAGCAAAGGGACCACCAACAGATGCAGAGCTGTCTTGGGAGCTGGTGGTCCCTAGAGTGGAGGCAGCATCAGGTCTGGCTGCAGAGTTGACCTGATTGCATCCGACAGGGCTAGTGGATTGGTCTCAGGAAAGCCGTTCAGAGGAAGCAGCCCTGGTGAGGCTGATAACAGATGGCATTGCAAGCTGCTGGGTTTGGGTTTGAGGTGGGGGTGGGGTGTGGGTGTGCCCTTGCTTGCTACAGGCCCAGCACGGAACCCTGCATGAGCACCTGTGCACTTGCTACCTGTGTTCAAGCTTTGTGTTCTCCTGTGTGACCCATGGGCAAATTCATGCATGTGCTCTGCCTATAAGAAGGTTTTTGTGGCTGTTGTCTAGCTGGGCACTTTCTTCATAAAGACAACCTCTCTTTGGGCTGTCTGATTCCAGTATTCTCCCATGGCAACACCCAAGGGCACATTCACTCAAGGAGAGACACAGTCCAGAACCATAAGCAGCAGCAATGGGCCCCTCATGAATGCGAGAGGTAGGTAAAGAATAACTAAACCTTTACAGTCTGTGGTGAGTTTTCAGCCAGTTGTCCAAATTACCGTATTCATTTTTTTTTTTTTTAGTTTCGAAAACGAGCCAGCACTAACAATTTTGCAGTTATATTCACTTTTTGAAATTTGTACTTTTTTTGTCCTCACAATAACTAATCTCACCATTGAAAGAAGGACCTGAAGCAACTAAAGGGGTAAAAAAAAAAAAAAAAAAAAAAAAAACCTCTCTAGAGGCTGCTAGATAATTCATGGGATTAATCAAATGCAAATGTGCTTGCGTATACACAGACCCCATTTTCCTAATTGGACTCTGAGTGGGTACTTTTCAAGCTGAAAGGGTCATTTGTTTTGACTGATTGACTTTTTGGGGCTTTGGGGGGAATTAATATCTTGTACAGATGACTGCCTGTTCCCAGGACTCTGTACTGAGGTCATTCATTCATTTATTTGTGCAATACACTTTTGAGTGTGTGCCATGCCCCTGGTATGCCTCTGTTCAGCACATACAGAGGTGAGTGATCAGGAAATATGTTTCCCTTAAGGGACTTGGAATGTCATGGAAAAAAATTTTTTTAACTTTCATTTGATCCTTCATCTTTATGTAGATCACAATGAGCTTTTGCTCAAAAGTTTTTCTGTGAATGCTACAGGCATCTCCTGGGCCCTGTGTGAACAGCGGGGAGATCTCACATCTGCAGTAGATTGGAATAGCACCTTTGAGCAGACCTCTTGCTTCCCTTTGGAAAACCATGGTGGGCTTTGGTTTCAGGAGGATGCACAGATCTTGATCAAGACATTCTTGGCAGAAGTGATGCTTGTACCACCTCTTGCAGAGAATTGGTGTAAGCTGTAGCTTTCTAGAGAATGAGGTACAGAATTAATGGGAAAGGTGGCTTAGGACTGCTTGTTCCCTGGATATTCTCTGCCCCTTCTAACAGGACCCTCTAGAAACCAGAAGGAAAATGAGGTTGTGGCCCAAAGGGCCCTGTGTGAAACAATGAATCTTCTCAATGACAGATAAAGTATTTAAGGCAACCTTACTGTCCTTTAAAATGCCATTTGTGCTGGGCATGGTGGTGCACACCTTTAATCCCAGCACTCAGGCAGGGAGGCCGAGGTAGGAGTATTGCCGTGAGTTCAAGTCTAACCTGAGACTATAAGTGAATTCCAGGTCAGCCTGGCTGAAAGCGAGACCCTACCTCAAAGAAATAAATGCCAGTTGCTTACATGCATTCTAAAACTTAAAGGCATGGGTTAAATACAGTGTGGGATATGGAATGTGGTTTTCTTGGCCACCTCTGCTGAACTCACACTCTCAGAAGGTGCTTAGAAGCCAGGAAGCCCAGGGTAGTTGGACTCAGGATTTACAGGGTCAGTTCTGCTTCTTATTACTGACCTAATGACCTTGGGCAAATCACCTAAACCACATTTCCTCCTTTGTAAAGTTAGGGCACCTGGGCACTCCAGGTCTGGCCTGGCTCGGGGAAATGCTACCTGAGTGTCTTCTCGCCCTCACACTGTTCTGTCCTATGTCATGGCATTTTTTTTTTTCCTATTAGGACCTTATTTCCCTATTTTCAGTGTCTATCCACTCAGCTGCCCCTAACTTTATGGAGGAACAACCACAATTAAAATATCTATGAGAAAATAAGCAATTCAAAGGGCTTTGAGATGGGGCAGATCACACAAGCATGCAAGATGATTTGGGGTCTTGGACATAGAGATTTATTGTTAATGATTGTCAGAGATACTGCATTGGGGGATGAGAAGGGCTTGAGGATATGATGAGATGCACATGATCATTTTTACATTGAGCTCCTTTTGAATCCAGATCTCTACAAAGTAGCTTTTGCATACCTTTTCCCCTCCCTCTTTTCATTCCTTTCCTTTCTTTTTCTTTAAAATGTTTGGCACACAGAAGCCTTTATACATGTTCATTGTAGAAAAACTGAAAATAGATACTCCCCCAAAAGGGAATAAACAAATTATTATCCAGAGGCCAATGCTCAGTACTCAAGGTTATCAACATAACTCCCTAAACCTTCATTCACATAAAGAAATGCTGGGCTTGACAGTTCATTCTGTTCCATATGTTAGTTTATTTAAATATCTATATATCTATCTATATCTATATGAAGGACTTTGACCTTGAAAACAGAAAAGAGAACAAAGTTCTTTTCTTCTAGATGAGGAGTGTAATTTGAATTATCTGAAATGGGTTCTGTGGGACTTCCTGAGCAACAAGCTTCACACTCATGGATGATAAGGAAGACAGCCTGGGCTGTCACTGAGTCATGATTTAGGGTAGGCATTTGCTAGTGTAGCTAGGAAGAGCCAGGCCAGTCCATAAAATTGCTCTGTCCTGAGGGGTTTCTGTTTCTTGTAGCCTGTTTCAGTGTGCCTTGGGTGAGTGCTGATGTAAGACCATGTGAATGCTGTGCAGTTTAGGGCACAGGTATATCTGAAAAGGAGCTAAGTCTACCAGAGCAAGCAAGCGAGTGACATAATTGTGGTCTCACCACCCTCCAGCCATGCTTGCCTCCTTTCTCTCCCCACAGAAATCTATGGGCTCTGCAGTTGCTGGCCCCAGCTCTTCAAAGTCTCTCCATGTTACTTGCCTTTGGGGCTTCCCACCCTCTGAGTCAAACTAGCCTTCCTCCCCACTACCTAGCATGATGTCACCGTCTTTGTTTCCTCCAAGGCACTTGGTTTGCTTGTGTACTGCGTGCTTGCATCACACACCCAGTAGGTCTGTTTTATACATGAGACATATTTACAAATGCTTGCTGGGGGAGTGAATTGTCTATAGATGTACTTTGGATGAAATAAAGTGAATGGGGGCTGGAGAGATGGCTTAGTGGTTAAGGGGCCTGCAAAGCCAAAGGACCGAGGTTCAAGTCCCCAGGACCCACATAAGCCAGATGCACAAGGGGCACATGCATCTGGAGTTCGTTTGTAGTGGCTGGAGGCCCTGGCATGTCCATTCTCTCTCTGTGTCTGTCTTCTCTCTCTCTCTCTCTCTCTCTCTCTCTGCTTGCAAATAAATAAATAAATAAATAATTTTTTTAGAAAGTTTAAAAAAAGAAATAAAGTGAATGGCCACCAAAACTTCATGAAAGTTACCAAATCATCTGGGAAAACACTCTTAAATATAAAATGAAATATTAGACCTAAGATGTAGCTATATATAACATGTAAAAATAAATTTAACTGTAGTCTTTAGTAAGGTTTGGCATTGTAAATAAAGGTCTCAGCTCTAGTCATTTGTTTCAGCTTGACACTTTGTGGTGATAGTCTTGTCTTGGTTGGAACTGGTTATAGCATTGACAAAATACTCATCACTAGAGCAGAGAGAAGAGCAACAATTATCCAATACTAGAGATAACATGTATATGAAAAATGTACCCATTTATGAAAGTATAGGTGTGTGTTTATCTTACTGTGCATTGCAAAATCATGATGGGGCACAAGAAGCACATTTATACCTTTAAAATAGCATCTCTTCTGAAACCCCCCATGAAGAAAGATTGTCCTGAAAGCATAAAGTAAAGGCCCCTAAGTATGAAACTTATGTTGGTTTGTTTACAGTGGGCACTCATATTTAGGACCTGTACTGCCATGGGTTGCATAGTGAAAGACAGCTGTGCTGCTAAGGCTGGAAGGGAGATCCCCCCAAGCTCTGTGCATGGGTGGTTCCTCACTTGTAAACACTTTGAGACTGGGGAGTTGACTAGTGGATAAAGAGCTTGCCATGCAAGCATAAGAACCTGATTTGGGTCCCCAGAACCCACGTAGAAGCAGACATGATGGCATGGACCTATAATATTATCTCTGGGAAGGTAGAGACAGGGAATCACTGGCTAGCCGGTCTGACCAAATGAGCGACTTCCAGGCTTAACGATAGACTCTGTTTCTAGGAATAAAAGCAGAGAGCAAGTGAGGAAGACACTCTGTGCAAACAATATCTACCTGTGACCTCCACATGCACATATACCCACACCTACGCACATGTGAGACCACACACATTTAAAAAAAGCCAGCTGGGAGTGTGTGCTCTGTTTCCTTATTTTACTTGGATTTGAGTCCACTGCAGCTTTGAAGTTTCAGTAGGAGTAAAAGGAGTCGCACTATAGTAAGCAGAAAGCAGCCATGTGCTTGTAGGATAGTGTTTGAGGGGCAAGTAGAAGTAGAAATGGCTTCCACGTTTGGCACATTAGATAAAACAGCACCAGAAAAGGAAAGAGGTTGAGCACATGGTTAGGATGAGGTCCCTTAGCATGCAACTCTGTGACTGATTGGGCTAAGAATTGGAAGCTGTCTGGCTTCCACAACTTCTTCACCTTTACGAGATGTGGACTGAGTCAAATTCAGGTCTCTAGTTAGTTGGTTGAAAGTCTCTCATCCCCCCACCATCACCCCCCCCCCCCGCCCTGTGCTGAGGATGGAACCCAGGGCCTTGGGCATGCTAGGCAAGTGCTATTCTACTGAGCTGTACCCCCAGTCATTGTCTTTCCTAACTTGAAATTGGTGGTAAAGCCCTCGGCCAGCCCCCTTGGCAGTTGTCAGAGTGTCTGTACACTTTTTATGAACTGGTGGATGCATTCCTTGTACAGCTCCCACAGTACTTAAAGCCTCACCTCAGAGCTCCACGGTGGCCTTGGCGGTTGCGTGAACCTACACAGGGTCCTGCCAGCCCGCGATTCTGCACTAGTTTTCCTAATGAGGGCATTGTTTGCTTTTTAGCCTGCCCCCTTGTTTATAAAATATGCCAAGAGAACTGAACGCCCCGCTGTTCCCAGTACTTATTTACTTGCCCAAACCAAATGTTTATGTCTTTGAATACTAAACTTGAAGAAAAAGGATTCCTCCTCGTGGGAAAGCTCCACTCACAGAGTTCTTTCCAAGCTATAGCTGGAGGTCTGCCTTTTGGTGGACATGGAGTTTATCAATGACTAGGAGTTAGCCAGACCAGCTTCTTTTGCCTGCAGTATGCACACACGGGAAGGTAGACCCTCTTGTGGTACCTGACTTCCCAAGGTGCCCCTCAGCACAGGTGTAGCATTCTGAGCGTGGCTTGGCCACAAACCATAACTAGATGTAAACATGTAAAAAGGAGGGAAGAGTAAAAAAGCAGTTTCCAGAAGCAGGGTCAGTGGTTTGGTCACCTGGGCCTGGTTTCCAGCATCTCCATTTTCGGCCAAGCCTGCAGGAGAGCTGGGTTGGTGTTGGAATATAGGATGCTTCCAGAACAGAGGCTCCTCCACCTTACCCCTGGCTGGGTGACTCAGAACCTGACACCTCTTTTTCTGGATGTGGGCCAGGTGAGTCTGATAAAACCAGGTTCTAGGGACTGCCCCTAATGGGCAGTCTATTGTGTTCCTCTTATGGGGCTTCCCTACATGTATCTGACTTAAATCTCAATATTTATCTCCTCCAAGTTGTGTGCTGAGCACACACTTACCACCTCCTTGTTGCTGTTTCCACAGAAGAGAAACATTTCCTTGTTACCTCTGCCAAGAGAAGAGTGTAAATTGAAGCCATTTATCTTGAAATTTGCTGCAGGGGCACATTGTTTATACAAGTGAAAGAAATTGTAACAGGGTTATTTGGTCTGGTCTGCAAGGAAAAGGTGTCTCAAGTTTTCCCATCCCTTCCCCCTGCTCAGATACATGGTATGTTGGTCAGAATGTGCACAAAGCAAGCGTATCCAGTAGGTTTCCCATGTAATACACTGGATAGCTACTAGGCTTAGCAGGTGTTTTGACATATTTATCCTTCTCAAAGTCAACATTGCTGCTTGGAGTAAGAATGGGTGTTACTCTTCACATACCTTGGTTCACCACCGGTTTGTTCATTGTGCCTGAACCTATCTGTCAGTGAGTGAGTAAGAGAACAAGGTTTTGAGGTGATTTTGCAGTTCTAATTGAAACCTGTTTATTTGTCAGTTGGTGGACGAGTGAGTCGTGAATTAAATTATACTCGCCAGAAGATAGGAGAAGAGGCTATGTTTAATCCCCAACTCATGATACAGACCCCAAAAGAAGAAGGTGCTAATGTCCTGACCACAGAAGCCCTCCTACAACACCTGGACTCGGCACTTCAGGCCAGCCGAGTCCACGTCTACATGTACAACAGGTAAGGCTGCCAGGGAGGCTGCTGGCTTAGACACCTTTGTTTCAGAAAATATAATTGTCCCTAGAATATTAGTTCAAATGGTTTTATAGTAAATTTTTTTCCCCATGGTAAGGATGGAACTGAGGGTCTCATAGTCTATAAAAAGCAAATGCCCTACCACTGACCACTTCTTCCCACTCCTGTATCTTGATTTGATAACAAATCAAGTGCATTACATATTCAGTATTCCTTATCCAAAATGCTTAGGACCAGCAGTATTTCAATTTATAAAAAAAATTTTGGAATATCTTCCTATAGGTAATAAAATACTATGTATAAACAAAGTCTGATCATAAAATTGGATTATATTTCAAATATACCTCATGAAAACACTCATTTTTGGGTGTAAAACAAAGTTTCATAGTGTGGAATTTACCACTGTGGCTTCATGTTGATGCTCAGAAACTTTTAGATTTTGGAGAATTCCAGATTTTAAACTTCCAGATTGTGGGAGTCCAACCTGTACATTATATAATTTTTCAGTAAGTATCTTAGTGCTGTCCACAAATGCATGTGGTTCACTTGGGTGGCCGTACACCCAGACTATATATCCTTGTTAAAGACTTTCTTCCCAAATAGATTATTTTCTGAACTGTGAATTACCTTTGTTAGTAGACTGTTTTGGAGCAGTTACATTTTGGATTGCCTTCAGTCAATTTACACATAGTATGAAGGAAGGAGGGTAAAGAAGACAAAAGGAAGAAGTTACAGATTTTATGCATCACAAAGCAAATAGACATTGGGTGGTGAGCCTTCCTGGGAACTCTGAGGGGTAGGTTGTATAGGTAGATTCACACACCTCTTTCTAAAACTTCAACTTTTTTTTTTTTTTTTTTTTTTTGGTTTTTAGAGGTAGGGTCTCACTCTAGCTCAGGCTGATCTGGCATTCACTATGTAGTCTCAGGGTGGCCTTGAACTCATGGCGATCCTCCTACCTCTGCCTCCCAAGTGCTGGGATTAAAGGCACGCGCCACCACGCCTGGCTAAAACTTCAACTTTTTAGCCTCATCTCTGATATCATTCACATTGCTGTGCCTAATGTTAAAAGATCAGGAAAGAATTTGGGAACAAAACAGTCTCTTTTTTTTTTTTTTTTTTTTTTTTTTGGTTTTTCAAGGTAGGGTCTCACTCTGGTCCAGGCTGACCTGGAATTAGTTATGTAGTCTCAGGGTGGCCTTGAACTCATGGCAATCCTCCTACCTCTGCCTCCCGAGTGCTGGGATTAAAGGCGTGCGCCACCACGCCCGGCCAGTCTCTTTTTCTTATGCATCTAAACTGTCAGTCACTTCAGAGCAGGAGCCATACATAGGTCTGGTCCATTGTTTAGCAGGGGCAAGATCAGGTGTGTGTGGGAAAGGCTTCGGAAAATGTGAGGAGGTATTCCTGCTTTTCTGTCTGGCTGTCTTACCCTCTCGGTGTGTAGAGAAAACAGCTACTCAGTCCAGACCTGCAAAGTGTGCAGGTGAAGGACCTATGAAGAGTGTCACAATGTCTGAGCCTCGTGTATGATAGTTGAAACCTGCTCTGAGGGTACTTGTCACCTACATGCTTAAGGACAAGATTTAAGTGTCTGTATAATTTAAGTTACATCCTTCTTAAGTACACAGGGTGGAACCAGAAATTATGTTTAGGAATGAACTTTAAAGAACATATGCTTAGTTTAACCTGCCCATTTTTAGGTTGAAAAGAAAACCAGCCCTGAAGATTACATCAATTAGCGCATATATCCAAGTTCACTTGGTTATTAAATAATCAGACGAACCCAACAAATGCAGAGCCATGTCCATCACAATCAGTTGATCATGTGATATTGAGAGCCTGCTTATATTAGATGTTCTGTGCTGCTGCCATACTGTGTGTGTGTGTGTCATGCATATGCATGAGCAGGTGGATGAGTAGATGGAGGAAGGGAGGCAGAGATGGTTGGATGAATGGATAATGTTGGCCCCACTCTTGGGGAGAGAAATGAAATCAATATAGATAGGCTTGGACAAAATCTAGCAAGGGTGATACCCTTGTGCCAGGTGTCAGGTAGGAGTCAAGGCTGTACTGGGCAAAGAAATCTTACTAGCAGAAGGGTGCCAGTTTAGAAGGACACTGAGAGAAAGATGAGAAAGGTCTGGGAGGAGTGTAGGAAGAGGAAAGTACCTTTGGGTAAAGACAGGCTTCCAAGCAGTGTGAAGGGAATGGAGTGTGTTCATTTTCCTTAGATTTCCCATCTCCACTCCTTCCAAATTTCCTCTTATTTCCAAGGTTGGGCTTATCCCCTTAAAATGCATTCAGATTTACACTTTTTCTGGAGATGATGAAACTGGATTAATTCTTGATTGGCTATGTTTATAATGTCATGTCTGTAAAACATGAATAGGAGAGACCATAAAGAGAGAATCCAGTTCACCTGACAGGTTGTTTATAACATTCATGGTTGCGAGCAGGAAAGTTTGTTTGAAACATGAGCTACAAATAAGAATATTGTTTTTTCAGTAATACTTGCCTGCCTAACTATATGCCAATATATTACAGGCTTCACTAACTTAGTCCCCATTTATTGTGAATTTGTGATAATTCAACAGAGCTGTTCCAAGTTGTTTAATGTATGTAGAAAGGCAGATTAATGGTGTAAACAAGATTATTGGGAGAACACTTAAGGAAACAAGACTTTTCAAGTACTTTGGTAGCATTCATTTACATAAACACCCCACATGTTAATTATGTGGAGTATTATCTATTCATTACAGCAAGCTCCCTTGCTCTCAACTTGGCAAAAGCTCTCTGGTTTTGACAGAGGCATAAAAGTGATCGGAACTGCAGTGCTTTTTATATGTTGTATTGTTCTGATTTTGCATCAGTTTCCTATATTACAAAAAAAATATGTTTTTGTCTCTGCTTTTCATTCCATCAGGCAATGGAAATTGGAACATTTGTGCTACAAATCAGGAGAACTTATCACAGAAACAGGTTACATGGATCAGGTATATTTTCCTTGTTTGCAAAAGTATGTCTCAAAAATTCTCAAACGCCCAGGTGGTATGTGTTAGCCTAACGCCCAGCCTGTTGTCTTTCTACATTGACAGATAATAGAATATCTTTACCCTTGTTTGATCATTACACCTTTGGACTGCTTCTGGGAAGGGGCGAAGTTGCAATCTGGGACAGCATACCTCCTGTAAGTATGTCTATTCATAGCTGATTTCTAAACTCTAGGACTGCTTCTTATCATTGTTTATTCTGTTTTCGCTTTGGACAAGAAATGCAAACATTGAAATTCCATGTGCATTTTTCTGGATGGGGGAAAATGTTTTTCCTCTTTTCAAGAAAAAGTTCTGTAGGCATCATTAAAGTTCATTCACTTTTACCAGCCTATTTATATGCAAATAAAATGCAAATTATTGCAGAGCATATGTGTGTGTTTTTTTAATGCTTTATAAAATGCTTGCAGTTATGCAGAGCAGGCATTCAGTCCTTTACTTTTTTAAGAAGAGAATTTATTCCTGGGTACATGTCAGAACCAAACATTTCAAGTTAAAGTTGAAGATCTTCCAATAACGTAAAATATTAACCTTTCTTTGGATCACATTAATATATGAAGACCGTGGTAGGGGATGTTTCGCAGTCTAGCAGATGGATATTATATATACCACAGCATTTAAAGACTTATGGTTAATCAGTGTAGACATTTTCAGTTAATTATGGAAGAGTTAGTGCTTGGGTTATTGTTTCTGTCCTGGCTTGCACATATCTGCAAAAGCAATTTGCAGTGGCCATCCCCTGACCCTCAGTGTACAGTTTTAGATGGGAAATAAGGGGTTTTGTGTTTTCTGGTTGGGAGATTCTGAATAATGACTTCAGCCTGGTTAAGCAGCTACAGTGTGGTTTGAACCACATAACAGGCAGCCAAAAGCCTTGCTGGCCTGTCAACAGCACAAATTCAAAAGTGAGTGGGGAGGGGGATGTGGCAGTGATGGCGGTGATGGCAGTGCCCGCGGGGGGCTCGCCCGCCCCATCGCCTGCCTGTCAGAGAGCACTCATAAGTGCGGAATTGTTAAAGGTAACTGAGATCAAATATTTTGATTGGTGACATTTACAAAGCAGTTATTAAGCTGGCAAGTGCTAATGTGACATTGTGAGCCACTCTTTTTTTTTTTTTTCTTTTAAATTTCAGATCTCAGTATTCTACTTTGAAGTACTCACTTGGCTCAATTCTTAGGATATTAAGCATAGTGTTTGGGAATTAAGACTGCCCAATGCTTATGTTAACTTAGAAGCACTCTGTTTGCTAGCTTTAGTCATGAGTTATTTTCCTGACATAAATTTGCACATGGGTTTACTGGGAAGGAACATCTAGTTTTTCTTTATGCTGGAGTCCTTAGATTTTGCAGTGTTACCAAAAAGTTTGTAGCAGTACAGATGGGGAGCATACACCCCTGTGACTCTCCTCTCCTGTGTGCTCGGCAAGCAAGCGCTCAACATGGTCCTACCTCCTAATTTCTTTCACAGAGGTAAACCTCCTTTGCGGTGGACAAACTTTGACCCTTTGGAATTCCTAGAAGAGTTAAAGAAAATAAACTACCAAGTGGACAGCTGGGAGGAAATGCTGAATAAGGCTGAAGTGGGCCATGGGTACATGGACCGTCCCTGCCTCAACCCAGCTGACCCAGATTGCCCCACCACAGCCCCCAACAAAAATTCAACCAAAGTGAGTTCCTTCATTGAGTGTTCTCAGAAGGGCAGAGGAAAACCCTTTCTGTTTCCATCTATAGTTCTCATTATTTTCAATTTTTAAGATTTCATTCTCTGTGACACTTTAAAAGAATTGATATATGGAACTAAGTTTTTTTACAGGGCTAAATTTTGCTGTTAGATTTACTATATGTGTCTCATTAGTTTTGTTATTAATCTTCCCTCTGAAACAAACAAGCCCTTAACGCACTGGATTTTAACAAGGCATGTGACCTGCCTACTAATTCCCATAATTATGTGGCTGTCTTTCTATTTTAGCCTCTTGATATGGCCCTTGTTTTGAATGGTGGATGTCAGGGATTATCCAGAAAGTATATGCACTGGCAGGAGGAATTGATTGTGGGTGGCACGGTCAAGAACAGCACTGGAAAACTTGTCAGGTAACTCAACACACAGGAAGCCCAAGCCTGCCCGAAAAACTGCTTCCCCTCTGACTTTGGCAAGAGTATTTGTTCTCAGGTTTAACTGTTAATTTAGCTAGCTGTCCAGCATAATTGAATGTTGGGAAGTATCAGACCAGACCAGCTTGCAAAGGCACCCTGTAGAGAATTTTTCTAGAATGGATTTATAGTTTTTATCAGAATTGTAGTTGTAGACTGCAAGGTTTTAGAGATCTGCCCTTCAAGTAGCAAGAAAAGTCAAAGTGTGCAAAGTGGAGTGGTGGGAGCCTGGGCAGTGTCATATACTGTTAAAGGGGAAGACCAGGACCTAAAGGCTAAACAAGAATTACCCTTTGTGTACTCTTAGACTGTGGTCAGCCAAGTGTCAGGTGTTTCGTCTGAGGTTTCTCCCTCAGGAAATCTGTCGTCTGGGGTTTCTGCACAGCAGTGTGCGTGGTTGAGCTTGGTGTATCTGGTCAAGCTATCTACCCCTCTCTCCTTCCTGTTCCATGGACTAGGAACTGAGAAAGGAAATTGCCTATTAATTTAATTTTGGGGTCTATCTGTAAAAGGTTTGTAAGGTTACACCTTTAATATGGTACATCAATCTATTAAATAAAATAACCATCCTGGGCCCATTTGAATGAAAACATGTGCGCACGTAGAAGGAAAGAAGTCTGCGGGGGAGTTGGGATACTCACTTGAGATCTTACACAGTGCTTACAAACTGTTTCCTGACGATGCTGACATACCTGCCACCCCCTTCACCCTGTCACAGTGCCCACGCCCTGCAGACCATGTTTCAATTAATGACTCCTAAGCAAATGTATGAGCACTTCAAAGGCTATGAGTATGTCTCCCACATCAATTGGAATGAGGACAAAGCCGCAGCCATCCTGGAGGCATGGCAGAGGACCTACGTGGAGGTGAGCCACCTTTGAATGCAAGGACGTGCTTGTGATTGAACCCATTCTTCCTTTCACCATTTGTGCAAACGTTGTTCTCCATTAGATTCAATGGCATTTTGTTTGTTTGGCTGGGTGATAGGTTGATTTGTTTAGACAAGGTCTCATTTTGCAGCCCAAGGTGGTCTCAAACTTATGATCTCCTCCTGCCTCAGCCTCCTGCACCACCATACCCAACTTCATTAGATTTCTTTTCAACAGAGTCTATATAATTCTCCATAAGATGAAAGCTTGTTTTTCCTTTCCCTGATATTGAAAGTCTTGGGATAATGTCTGAAGAGAGAATCTTATTTGAGATACCCTAAAACTTGTTTGGTAACTAGATGTGAACTCCATAGCTCAGGCATGACAGTATTTAAAAAAAAAACAGTGAGCAAGAAAGAAAAGGTGTCTGGAAAACATTAGCAAGGCATAGAATCTGCTCACAGCTGCAGGCCCCTCCATCAGGTCATGTGACAGGGACTAGCCTTTGTTTCTCCAGCAGTGACCTGCACTTAGCTGCCTATGACCTTTTAAAATGGCCAGCAAATAAAGTGTAGGGAAGGGGGTAGGACCTTTTTTAGAATGAGTTGTTTTGGATGAGGACAGACTGGTGGGACTGCAAGTCAGTTGTCGGGCTGTGAAGGGGAGGATATGAGCCCTAGATGTGAAGTAAATAAAACACTCAGAACTACACACACAGTCTCCCTTGATTTGCCACACCCAGGAGCCATTAATGTCGAACCCAAGTTTCTTTTCCCTTCTTCTCTGCCCACCGGAGTCATCTGGAACTCTTTGTAAATGCCTCAGAAGACAGTGTAGGGAGCAGGTCTGTGTTCCCTGTGGGTCTATACTGTTGAAGCTTGTTGAAGCTCCAGTTCCATTTGGCAATTTAGCCTTGTCTTGTGTACATAGGTGGTTCATCAGAGCGTCCCCCAGAACTCCACTCAGAAGGTGCTCTCCTTCACCACCACGACCCTGGACGACATCCTCAAATCCTTCTCAGATGTCAGCGTCATCCGAGTGGCCAGTGGCTACCTGCTGATGGTAATAGTCAATCCTGGATTCCTAAGGGTTGGAGTGGGTGTATAGTTAGGTTTTCTCTCTCATTCTCTCTTGTAGTTTCAGTTTTTACTTTTCCATGCCTGTGCCTGCTTTTTTAACCGTGTACAAGTGCATCCGGGACAGAGAAAGCTCAGTTTCATAACAGTTTAAAAGAGTGGTTGAGGAAAGCATTTTCTCCCCCATTTGCAGTTTTCCCGTCTTTGGCTTGTATCATGTGGTGTGGAGCTGATAATGTAAAGTTTTTTTTTGTTAGAGTTAATGAATTCTACTGTTGGGTGGGGGTGATGGGTGGGGGAAAACATTAGAATCATTCCACATTCTAATGTTTGACTCTGTTTTGTGTCCCCCTCCCACTCTTTTCTCTCTCCTCCAACCCCCCTCCCATTGTTCTGCTTGCAGCTTGCCTATGCCTGTTTAACCATGCTACGCTGGGACTGCTCCAAGTCCCAGGGTGCCGTGGGACTGGCTGGCGTCCTATTGGTTGCACTGTCAGTGGCTGCAGGATTGGGCCTGTGCTCATTGATCGGGATTTCCTTTAATGCTGCAACAACTCAGGTACTAAGGGAGCCTTCCCTCATTCTCTCCCCTCCTACCCCTCCCCCAGCCCACACCACCACCCTTCCTTGGCCTTCCCTTGGGCCTCCTGTGTGTCCATCTGACCCTTCTCCACTGGGATTCTACTTGTCTTGTGGATGGGGGTGGAGAAGGGCTTGGCTATCAGTGGACTAGTCTGTGAAGAGGTTGTTGAGAGGTAGAGATGATTCACTTAGAACAATGTATATTATCTTTTACTAAAACCCTGATTCTAAAACTCCAGTGGACAGAGAATCATCTCGTGCAAACTCAGATTGGTGGGCCCCATGCACTGGTCTGGGGTAGAAACTTCCAGCTTGTTTTCTAATCAGTTTCAAACAATGCTGGTCCAGGGGGCCCTCTGAAAATCATTCATTGCTTAGATGAGTGAGCTTGCTTCTCACTTAATAATTCTAAAACTTTCCTGTTACCTGGACCTTAAAAATAGAAGCATTGCCGGGCGTGGTGGCGCACGCCTTTAATCCCAGAACTCGGGAGGCAGAGGTAGGAGGATTGTCATGAGTTCGAGGCCACCCTGAGAATACAGAGTGAACTCCAGGTCAACCTGAACTAGAGTGAGACCCTACCTGGAACCCCCCCCCCCAAAAAAAAAAAAATAGAAGCATACAGGAGCTTCCATGAGTGAAAACTGCTAGATACTGGGATGTAAACTTTCCATTAATAAAAGCTCCCATAGGGTAACTGTTAGGGGCACTGGGGCCCATGTTTTACTCATTGCATCTTGCATATCTCATGCTGCTGTATTCTGTTTTGCAATAGGTTTTGCCGTTTCTTGCTCTTGGTGTTGGTGTTGATGACGTTTTCCTTCTGGCGCATGCATTTAGTGAAACAGGACAGAATAAAAGGATCCCTTTTGAGGTAATAGCAGAATAAAAGAAGAAAGCTTTGGGTCTACCCAAAGTCCTGTTCATTTTTTGTCCTTTCATTTTTTTTTCCCATCTGGCCCAGGATTTATTTCATTCCCAAGTCAGATAACATGCAACTGTCTCTAAATAAATAAAACAAACTGGAAATATTCCAGGGCATGTATTTACTGTGAGAAATGCCAAGAGTTCCATTTGAGGTGCCTATAGAAATATGAGTGTCTGGGCTTGACACTTTACATGAGTTGCTACCTATTTCAAAGCCCACGTGTGCTTTTTTCTGGGGCTTCTTGTCACTGCTTCGTCCCATCTTAAATTATATTCAGAATTTGCCTTTTGGGCTGGCTCTGGCTAAAAAGCTTGCCATATAAGCCTGAGGACCTGAGTTCAGAATCCACATAAAATCAGGCATGGTAGTGCTTGTCTATAATCCCAGTGTTCCTACATCAAGATGGAATGCAAATACAGTAGAATACCCAAAAGCTTGTAGGCCAGCTAGCCTGACCAGTGCAGCAGTAACCCTACCTCAAACAAGATGGAAGGCAATGACCAACACCCAAAAGTTGTCCTTTGACTTCCACATACATGCTGTGGCATGCATGTGATTGCACTCACACAAACAGTTTGCACTTAAATCATTATCTTGCAACCTTCTGCTTTGTATGTTGATAACCCTGAAGAGTACATGACAGTGAGGATTTGCTCTAACGAGTGTGGTTGTAGGCATCAAGGTATCCATGGCCTTTTCCTGTCCTGTGGACATTGTAGAACCAGCACTAGCAGCTATACTTATGTTATTTTGCCACACTGTACCTCATGGGGTGGGCAGTCCCCAGTGTGTCTCTCAGCATGGTGATCTCTCATCCTTCCTCAGGACAGGACTGGGGAGTGCCTCAAACGCACAGGAGCCAGTGTGGCCCTCACCTCCATCAGCAATGTCACAGCCTTCTTTATGGCCGCCTTAATTCCTATCCCTGCTCTGCGAGCATTCTCCCTCCAGGTGAGTTTCCTGTAACAAACCCTTTGGTGACATGAGTGACAACTCTGACATTCTGCCTCCCTACTTTTCTTTGCCTTGACTCAAGTGCTTATATTACTACTGCTATGAAATAAAATACATGCCAGCATTTGGGGCTTTGTACTGTGGGGTGAGTGCCTCAAGATGTAACCTTGACACTCCCTCCAAAGCTCTAGGGTTATTTCCTTCCTTTCAGACCCCATTGTGTAGATGCCTCTTACTTTGTAGACTTGGACTATATAGTTCCAGTCATGTGGAATTCAAGGCTGTGCTTGTGACTTCCTGTTGCAGCCAGCTCTTAGCTGGTTAGAGTCCTTTCTCAGTATTACTCCTCTCCTCTCTGGTCACCTCATCCCAATTATACCTACCCCTTTTGTTACCTTCTCCAAGGCAGTCCTTGCCCCAATCCAAGGCCATCACATTGAGAAGATTTTACTACTGTATGAAGATGGACTGTGTGTAGCCCAGACTGGACAGTAACTGAAAATAGAATGTGTAATAACACTGCATGAAGACATCTCAGCCATTCTCTTCCTTGGAGATTCCCTGCAGGGATGTCTCAGCCCCTTGCTTCTTACCTCCCTTTCCTTACCCTCTGTGCTCTGTCCTGTCCTCTCTTTCCTTTTGGTTACCTACTCCCTCACAAGCTGCCCAAGCAAGCTCAAAGTGTTTGTGCAGCCTGTAGTAATCCCATTATTTTGCCCTTTTGGGTTCTTTCATTCACCAAGACCATTGGACTACTTTCCCCACAGAGCCAGCCATCTCCTGGGATGGGAGATGCAAGTACATTCTATTCCACACGTAGAATAAATCACTGACTTTGCCCAAAACCTACTTGAAATTCATAGGCATCCTGAAAATAGTCCATACAGGGATGACCTACATTCGTGATGTGGTCTTTCTCAGCCTAGATGATTTGTGCTCTAGATAGTTCAAGACACGATTTTTGGGTTTATGAGTTCATTCCAAATGTTCTGAGACTAGAATCAAGGGCCGTCAGCTCTCTTCTGTCTTCCGCTCACATCATTATTCATAAGATAGCCAAGTGCCTGAAGGAAGCCACTCTGATGTCATTAATTAGTCAATCTGTCTTTATTAAATTCAGCTCTGTGCTTACCAACAGGACTAGGAAAAGAAAGACAATTCTTTTCTTTTTTTTTTTCTTTTCTTGAGGTAGGGTCTCCCTCTAGCCCAGGCTGACCTGGAATTCACTCTGTATTCTCAGGGTGGACTCGAACTCTTGGCAATCCTCCTACCTCTGCTTCCTCAGTGCTGGGATTAAAGGCGTGCGCTACCACACCTGGTTTGACAATTCTTGTTTTATACTCTTGTGAACGTACTTAATGTTTTCATAGTCTTCACACTTGTCTCTAAGGAGACAATTAATAAGGCATTGTTGTATTTCATCTCACTACCAACAGAGGCCCAAGCCATTAATGATCCTCGTGTTTGGGATGTGAGGCTTCCCTAATGTGGATTGCAAGATACAAAGCTAATAGAACAGACTTTGTGCCTGTTGTCATAAGCACCAGCCCTCAGAGAAAGATACCATAAACATACATGGAAATAGAGACTATAGTATGAATGAATAGAATCAAATCTGAAAATGGGACTGAAACATAAAGAAAATAAAAATGAGCAAGTGTTTTGTAATAGATTAAAAATGCTTCTGACATCGGAGGTACCGCTGAGATTTTAGGAGGCTGTTTCACACAGGCATGCCTCTGCCCCCATCCTTTTGTGTCTAGTTTCATGTGCAGCAAACCCTAGAATGGAGATGTTATCCTGGAGTCTTAATAGTGGGACCCTCTCTCACACTATCCTTTCCACTGCCTTTTCCCTTGCAGTCTGTTACCTGTTCTACTCTGTGTCTGCTCACACTCCTGTTCTTCTCTTCTTCTGATTCTCTCCTCTCCTCTCTCAGTACATACTGATGGTTCATCAAGGCATACTCTGCTTTAATGATCTCCCACGCTGTGGTGGTCTGACAGCTTCGTGAGTTTTCCTTGAGGAGTAGCATTTAGGAAATCCAGTACTAAGTTCTCCTAAGGTAAGCACCTGGCAGACATCATCAGTACTGTGGGGTGTGTGTTTCTATTCCAAGTCACTGCATCAGTTTTGGAAAACTGCATCTGTAGATAGCTGGGTCTTCATTTATTAAATGATACCCTGGCTTTTGCAGTGGCCATTGGAATTTGACTGTGACTCTCTTATATGCATTGCCATTCAACACTGAACACTTGGAGATTCTCCTGTAGTGAGCTGAGTTGTGATCCTGGCTTTTCATTTGGGTTTAAACAATAAACATCAAAAGGGAGAGACCCAGAATGTTTTTGTGTAGTGACAAACTTCGCATTTTTTCTAATGCAACGTTTCCAGTTTTTTACCTGGACCAAAATAATGGGTTCCCCCCCTAAGGAAACTTACATTAAAACTCTGCCTTAACCTTCATTCATCTGTCTAAATGCCACTTCTTTGGGATCAAAGTGTCCTGTACTAGGGCTGTGCTGGTCACCTAATAGTATCAGTTTCTCAAAGAAAATTTCCAGAACAAGACCTTTGTTGTTCTAGTGGTTAAAAAAAAAAATTATTATTTTTCCTTTGTACAATCCTGGGGATTGGACCCAGGGCCTCACAAGTGCTCTGTCACTGAATTCTACCCAGATAAAGGTTTTAGAATTGGGTCTTTCCAGAAGGGCTCAAGCTCCCACCTTAGATGCTCTGAAAATGGGAACATTTCCTCTACGCACAGTAAATAAAGCAGATTGACAGTCAAGATCATTCTCATCACATGTATTGCTTTACTTAGAATTCCTTTAAAAGACATTTTTTTATATACTTGTATGTATGTGTGTATGCATGGGCATGCATGTGTCAGTCCTCTCCTTTACACCTGATTTTGCAATGAGGTCTCATTGTTATGCTGCTACATAGGCCAGTGTAGCTTGTTCCGTGAGCTTCCAGATATTCCTGGCTCCACCTCCCATTGCTGTAAGCCCATTGTGATTACAAGCATGTAAATCACATTGCATCTGGCTTTATTTCATCCTTGAGGGCAAGAACTTACTTATTTTTCTTTGTATCTCTGGTACCTAGCACAGTGCTAGACATTAAAAAATTAAAAGGTCTTTGCTGGAAAGGAGGAATAGTAGTTAAGGTGCTTGCCTGCAAAGTCTAAAGACCCAGGTTCCATTCCCTAGTACCCATCCATGTAAGGTGCACAAGGTGGCACAGGCGTTTGCAGTGGCTGGAGGCCCTAGCATGCCCATTCTTTCTCTATCTGCTGGCTTCTCTCCCTTCCTCCCCTTCTCCCTCCAATAAATAAATGATCTCTGAGATAGCCTTTTTGGTCAGAAGAGTGACAGGAACTTGTCACATGATATATTTATTCATACGGGTGTCTTTAAAGTGCCTCACACACACATTTGAGTTATAAGTTAACATGCTGTGTATTGTGGGACCGAAGAATTCTCTAAGGCTTGGGAATAAAGAGGCTAGGCAAGTTTTAGATGGTAGACTCTTGGTTATTTTTGGTTTTGTAGGTTTAACAGGGAATTCATTATAGAAAGGCATATCTTCAGAACTTGGGCTTGCTTTTCACCTGGAAGATAAATTTGTGATTTCTTTCCAAAGTGTTCTCTAAAGTATCCTTTCAGTACCATTTTGAGTGAGGTTTTCTTTCTTTCCTTACCCTGATCCAACTTCCTGGTTTGAGAAAGTCTCAGAAGTTCTTTGAAAACCCTTCTATAAGTTTTTAGTTTTTACATCAATTTGGCTACTTAGCGTTCCAGGTCTTCCCCATTTTTCTGGACAGGACAGATCTTTCAGATGTCCTGTCGTCTTCCCTTAATCATAGCCCAATTTTGCAATTTTTACTAGGTCAGCAGGAGATTGGGTGAAGCACTGTAGAATCTAGCCCCATGTTTATTCTAGGCTTTTGAATCTGTACTTATTTATTCTATGTTCTATAATCACACACAGGAATTTCTTTTTGCTTAATTTTCCTTGACCTTTGCTGTTACTCACTTGCACAGCCCACAAGCTGATCCTGAGACGATTTGGAATGTGCCTATTAAAAAACCTCAGGGGACATGTGTGAAATTTCATTTCATGTTTGAAAGGTGACATTTTGCTATACTCAATCCACTTTATATACAAATTTCTACATATAAAAACAGGGCTGCATGAACTAAGAACCATCCTGGAAGGGAAATGTTTCATTTAGTCTTCAAAGGAACATCTCAAGTACTTTTCTGCCCTTACGGATTTGGTTTGGTCAGGTTACTAGAAAGACAAGTTTAGTTCCAATGTGTATAAGCTTTGTGGGTCATAGAATTATTAGGTATGGGAAAAACCTGCTTTGGTCAAATGGTCTCTTAATGATGAAAGAAAGTGATGAGAATGGAGCTGTGGGACATGGAAAGAGAGCCACATGAAAACAAGAGACATTTGTTTCCAAAGCAGGGCTCTGCTGAGGAGCGTGTTGGTGACCACCTGCCTTGTCTTTCCTGCCCCGCAGGCTGCAGTGGTAGTGGTGTTCAATTTTGCCATGGTGCTTCTCATTTTTCCTGCAATTCTCAGCATGGATTTATATCGGCGTGAAGATAGGAGACTGGATATCTTCTGCTGCTTTACAAGGTATGTTTTCAGGCTACTAGGGCCATTGTTGGTTGGTTACAGAGTACTACTATTTAGAGAACCCTCTAGTCCATGGACTTAGAAGGGAGTGTAGCTAGTAGGGTTTGGACTGCTGATAGAAGGGGAGACACTAGACAGAGGATGCTTCCCTGGTGGGGAGGTGTGACATCTGAGCTCCTCTGCTACTCCCCTCCCCCTACTGAGCATTCTGGTACACCTGGTCATTTTTTTCCCCATCATGAACTAATGTTGTTGATTGGTGGACTGTTTGTAGAATTTAGGATTGGAGCAGAGCAAGGCTAAAAACCACTAATCTTAAAAAAACAGGGTAGAATGTTTTAATTTTAATTGTGCTTGAAGGGGGTGATCATAATATCAGCTAAAGTTAGGATCAGCCAGCCCTTTGACCTCCTTGAATGAAATCTTAATCTATGTCCAGAGCAATCCTAATATTTGCAGAATTCAGCAATAGATGATTCTCTCCTAAGTCAGCTGTTGTGAACAGGTGGTGTCAGTCATGGGCAGAAATGAAAGCATGGACTTCCTGTGGTGACCACATACAGCAATGTGATTCTTCCTGTCTTTCAGCCCCTGTGTCAGCAGAGTGATTCAGGTTGAACCTCAGGCCTACACGGAGCCTCACAGTAACACCCGTTACAGCCCCCCACCTCCCTATAGCAGCCACAGCTTTGCCCATGAGACACACATCACAATGCAGTCCACTGTCCAGCTCCGCACAGAGTACGACCCTCACACACACGTCTACTACACCACCGCCGAGCCACGCTCCGAGATTTCTGTGCAGCCTATCACCGTCACCCAGGACACCCTCAGCTGCCAGAGCCCTGAGAGCACCAGCTCCACCAGGGACCTCCTCTCCCAGTTCTCCGACTCCAGCCTCCACTGCCTTGAGCCCCCCTGTACCAAGTGGACACTCTCGTCTTTTGCAGAGAAGCACTATGCTCCTTTCCTCTTGAAACCAAAAGCCAAGGTAATTTGCTACCACATCAGGCTCTTTCTCTCTTAGAAAGATAACAGAGCTGGCTCATCACATTCCTTCGATCTACGGTTTTTCTTTCACCATGTAAAAAAATTTTTTTTGAATGGGCTGGAGAGATAGTTCAGTGGTTAAAATGCATTTGCTTGCAGAGCCTAACTTCCCTGGGTTCAATTCCCCCGTATGCACATAAGCCACATGCAGAAAGTGGGCCATGCATCTTAAGTTTGTTTGCAGTGGCAAAAGGCCCTGGCACATCCATTCTCTCTCCCCACTTCTCTTTGTTTCTGCTTGCAAATAAATAACTAAAAAATTGTGAACATGTACTACTGAACAGGCCTCCCAAAATTATTCTATGCAAAGATTAGGGTCAGTTTAGTGATTTCTTCTACTATAGGAGGGTATCTATCTAGCAAATATTTCTATGAATGTACATAAACCCCTTGCCTTGTAGACATTCTTATTCTTCCTGAGGCTACTTTGAAAGGTGACTGCTGGATTTATGTTTTTCCATAATGACCTCTAACATAGTATATCTGGGCCAGTGTGGGCTAAACTAAACAGCTGATGGTTGAGCAAACATGACTCAGTGGTTTCCCTCGGGTCTGATCCTGTTCCTCTTGCTCTGTTGCAGGTCGTGGTGATCCTCCTTTTCCTGGGCTTGCTGGGGGTCAGCCTCTATGGGACCACTCGAGTGAGAGATGGGCTGGACCTTACAGACATTGTCCCCCGGGAAACCAGGGAATATGACTTTATAGCTGCACAGTTCAAATACTTTTCTTTCTACAACATGTATATAGTCACACAGAAAGCAGACTACCCAAATATCCAGCACTTACTTTACGACCTTCACAAGAGTTTCAGTAATGTGAAGTATGTTATGTTGGAAGAGAATAAACAGCTTCCCAAAATGTGGCTGCACTACTTCAGAGACTGGCTCCAAGGTAAGACACTGGTGGGCTGTCATCCTTTATCTGTGTCACCGTGAGTTCACTGCACAGTTTTCCCCTTGTCAGATCAGAACGTAACACTGACAGGTTTCACTGACTTCAGGTGTTGATTAAAATTCTTACACAGACGGCTCTTGTGGTGGCCTCCCGTATCTGGTTTTAACCTGTAAAACCATGCAAGTGATTCGGGAACTTCTGTTGAGCGTTTATGAGAGCATACCTCAGAAAGAAGGGAAATAGGTTATAAAACATGGAGCCTGGTGGCTTCTGTCGCTCTTGCCTGTTGCATGGTGACTAGTTTTGTGGCCAGGTAAAACCAAATTAGTGGTATTTCTGGGCCAACTCTGCCAAATTCTAACCTAATGCACTAGGATTTGGGTTCAGCATGGATAAAAATCCAAGATTTCATATTTTGACCATCTACTTAAAATATTTAAGCATACTTAGAGAAGTTTTGAGTTTACAGCCACACTGAGTGGAAGATACAGAGATTTCTCATTGCCCACCCCCTCTCCAAGCACAGCTTCCCTCCACTGTAGATTTCTCCCACCAGAGTGGAGCTTGTGCTACAGTCCAAAAAAGACGTTGACACATTGTCTCCCAAAGGCCATCATTCAGTCACCTTCATGTTGACAGTCTTTTTGCTGGGCAGATGAAATTTATAAATTTATAAATGCTTAGTCACATTTCACACTATTTTATGAATGATCAAATTCTGTTTTAAAATGTCTTGGCTTCTTACCTTGCTCTCAAAAACATTGGTCAACTAAAGGAACAACAACAACAAAAAAGATGGTCTGAATTTGCTTCCAACTGCTAATTGACTGAATATAAATGTATTCCGTGGTTGCAAGAACATCTGTTCATTTGCTCTGTGTTGACACATGTGAAGTGAAAGAGTGAATCGGCATCATTAACAGTATAATTCAAGCAAAAATGCTCTTACTGGAATACCCAAATAATTAGGGCCCTAACATTTGTTGGCTTAGATTATCCAAATGATTGTCTTAATTTCCCACTTAATTAGGCATGTTTAAACACAGATTTTAAGTGCTTTTTTTTTTTTTTTGGTCTTAAGTCAAGACACTCATATGTAATGATTAGCCAGCCAGTTTCCCTGTGAGCCTGCATGAGATGGTTTTGGTTGGAAGTGGTTCAGTATGGCTCCTGGAATCTGGTTCATACATGTGTACCAGGTTTGATTTTTGTTTGGAGCAAGGTAAAGAGAACAGCACCGTGTCACCCTAATTAACTTGAATTTATTCCAAGTCTTTTTTTTTTTTTTTTTACATTTTGTTCTGAAATCATTGGATTGGGGGTAGTGAATTTATAAACTAAACAATTGAGATTGTCTGCTTTTCAATTTCCCCCCAGTGACCAAAGACATACCAATACTTGCCACAGATGACAAAAAGATCTTTTGAGCGCTGTCCATGCTCAAACAGAAGAGGGTTATTATAGCATGTGCTTTACTGTCTTCAGACATTCAGTGTGGCGTAGTAGGCCAAGGTTAGGAAGGGGCGACAGGTGGTTTCTCTAGGCGATGCAGAAGGTAACCTTCTTAGACAGTATGGTAGCTGATTTCTGTGCTTTCATCTCTTCTAAGACTCAAAAGCATTCCGATGTGTATTTTTTTAATTAAAGGAGCATTTGAATTACATTTTGATTGTGAGTGAACAGCACTCAATCAGATCACATTAGGTCCATGAATGAAGAAGTCCGAATGTCATCCAGCCCTAGAGTGCTATGCCTTATGAGGCCCAGCAAGACAGCACTGTACACAGACACTGGGCCCTTGGCTGTTGAGGCATTTTCAGACTTACTGAGTGGTAGATTTGGGGTGTGTGTGTGTGTGTGTGTGTGTGTGTGTGTGTGTGTGTGTATTTTAGAGAAAGAAGCAGAGAGAGAGAGAGATAATGGGCGCACCAGGGCATCCAGTCACTACAAACAAACTCCAGATGCATGAGCCACCTTGTGCATCTGGCTTACGTGGGTCCTGGGGAATCAAGCCTCACACCGGGGTCCTTAGGCTTCACAAGCAAGTGCTTAACTGCCAAGATCTCTCCAGCCTGGATTTGGTCTCTGAGCATTCCCTTCAAGGAAATAATTATCCTTGGTATTTTTGTGTGTCTTAAAATTTTTTCTTAATTAAAAAAAAAATATATATATATATATTGGTTTTTCGAGGTAGGTTCTTGCTCTTATCTAGCTCAGGCTAGCCTTGAGCTCACAGCGATCCTCCTACCTCAGCCTCCTAAGTGCTGGGTTTGAAGGCATGTACCACCATTTCTGGTTTTTTAAAAAATATTTATTGATTGATTGGAGAGAGGAAGAGAGAAGAGGACACTCCAGGACCTCTAGTCACTGCAAATGAACTCCAGATACATGTACCACCTTATCCATCTGGCCTTAAGGGGCGAGCTGGGGAATTGAACCTCGGTTAGGCTTTGCAGGCCATCTCTTCAGCCTTTGTGTGGCTTTTTAGGGATTTGGGCTTAAAAAAAAATTTTTTTTTAAATTTTTTCTTTTTTTGAGAGAGAGAATGGACCCACCAGGGTCTCCAGCCACTACCAAAGAACTCTAGATGCATGTGCCACTTATGTGCATCTGGCTTACGTGGGTGCTGGGGTACTGAACCTGGGTCCTTAATACTTCGCAGGCAAGTGCCTTAACTGCTAAGCCATCTCTCCAACCCATCTTCTCTCTCTTTTTAATGGCATTTTCATTCAACTATGTCATCCCACTGGTCTTTGTGAGCCTTCGAATAGTTTTGTTTTTACTCCTACAAATGTGAATGACCAATATGGGGATTGTCTCAGGAGATTGAACCCAGGGCTTTCCACATGCTAGGCAACATGCCCACTGAGCTACATCCTCAGCCCTGATATGATATTTTTAAACATATATGTAATGAGGCACAGTTAGAGATAATCATACTATGCATCATATACAAAGGTCACTTGTTTTTTTTTGTTGTTGTTTGTTTGTTTTTCCAGGTAGGGTTTCACTCTAGCTCAGGCTGACTTGGAATTTACTATGTAGTCTCAGATTAGCCTTGAATTCACAGCAGTCCTCCTACCTCTGCCTCCTGAGTGCTGGGATTAAAGGCATGCACCACCATGCCTGACTACAAAGGTCACTTGTTTTTAATTCACATTATATTGTACAAATAAAGTTTAGATTAGTGTTTGATTTTAGAGTCTCATGTATTTGGAAATTAGCCTAGAACTTGACATTCAGAAATAATTTTCTTGGCTGGAGAGATGGCTCAGCAGATAACAGGAGCTTAATTGCAAAGCCTGCTGGCCTGGGTTCAATTCCACAGCAACCACAAAAAGCCAGATACAAAAAGTGGTGCATGTATCTGGTCTTCATTTATAGCAGAAAGAGACCCTGGTATGCATACACATGTGCAGATAAATCAATAAAATGAATTTTATTTATAAGTAAAAATAAATTACAATTTTTAGTACAATATATTTATAATGAGACAGTGAAGCCAAGATTTTAAGGTTTTGCTATTAAATGTCAGTTATTTTCTTTTTTGTATGTATATTGTACGTATATTCACATGTATGTGTGTATGTTCATGTGTATGCAGATATACATGCGTGTGTGTATTTGTAGGCCAGAGGACAAACTCAAGTGTTGTTTCTCAAAAACACTGTCTACCTTTGAGATGGGGTCTCTTGTTGGCCTGCAGCTAACCAGTTAGGCTACACTGGCTGGCCAGTGAGCACCAGGGATCTGTCTCTGCCTTCCCAGTGCTGGGATTATAGGTGTGTACCACCACCATGCCCATGTAGGTTCTGTGAGTCTAACCTAGGTCCCTATGCTTGCAGAGCAAGCACTTTACCCACGGAGCCATCTTTGCAACCCAGTGGTTCTTGTCTGTAGTATATTTTGTTGGGAGCAGTAGAAGCAATTCTTATCCTTTGGTTTATGCCCAGAGTCAGATGTTACTAATGTGTTTGATTAGCCCACTGCTACTGGAGCTTTTCAGTAATAGTCAGAAAATACTAAACTAGTTGTGAAAGGTCTGAACTGAGTTTGTAAAGTAATTGTCTTTGTATTGTCCCACAATACAGTGAATGTGCCATTGGGGTCTGCAGTATAGCGAATGAGTTGAGCAGAATGGCAGAGCAAGGTTAATGCCGCCAGATCTGGTGTCCTTCCTTGGTGCCACTTGGCTATCTAGAAGTCTTTGTAAGAAAATAGCCTCTAAAAATCCACTGTTGACCTTCGAAACCCCTGTTTGCCACCAGATGTTGCTGGTACCAGGGCTGACTCTGATCTTATTCTTCAGGGGACCACAGTGTGCTCAAAATGGTCTGGGACAGAGTGTAGGAGATAGTGGGTAAGAGTTTGATCCCCAGAACCTATGTAAAATATTGGATTGGGTGGTGTTGATACCTACAATCTCAGCCCTGGGGAAGCAGAGGTAAGGAGAATGGACTAGTCCAACCTAATTGGTGAGCTCCAGGCCAGTGAGAGACCCTCACTCAAAGGAGGTAGGTGGTATTCCTGAGGATGACAGCTAAAGTTGTCCTGGCCTCCACATGCACATGCATATATGTTCGTGCGCGCGCACACACACACACATACACACACAGAATGGTTTTCAACAATGAGTGATTTATGTGGAATCTGGCTTTGGGATTAATGAAAAGTTTAGCTTTAGCACCTGCCTGGTGGCCTTTGTCAAGAGCTTTACCTTAACAGGCCTCATTTTTCTCATCTGTAAAGCCAGAATGGTGATAGTTAGAGGTCTGCCTCAGGAAGTAGACATCATAACTGAGCAAATACGGATGGATGTGGAATGCCTAGTGCCCACCAAGCATTATATGTTCTCAAGATGAATAGGCCAAGAAGAAGGTGGATTATCTTACAAGTCACAAAGTGATAAAAATCCTATTATGGCTTGGAAAACAGAGCATGCCTCTTGTTGGAGGTTGGAGAGGGGTTGTTATTCCTCCTGTTTGTTTATTTATTTATTTATTTTATTTATTTATTTATTTTATTTTTTTTGCAAAAGCTGGGTCGAGGGAGGCTGCAGGTCATAAAATAACACATGCTTAGTGCTGCCTGTGTGCATGCCTTGCTATGAAAAAGTCTGTCTGGGACTTGGGAGTACCTTCCCGGTGGTCCCTCCACAGGCCTCCCTCCAGCCAGCACAGAACAGGGGCCCCTTCACCACAGAGTGCACCATCCTCGTCCACACATTGTGCATGTAAAAACAATGCCCACAGCAATGTCGGAAGGAAGGTTTGCTTTTAAATGAAGTGGGGCAGGATTCTGCTTTAGCTCCCTCCTCCCCCTCAACTTCCAACCCCGTAACACTCCACCATTCTGAGCATTCACAGAATTAATTAATTAAGTCTTTGAAGTCATCCAAGGCATGTCCTGAAATGAAACACAGTAAACCCTTCACCTCTACTAGCAGCCATGTCTAGCACCATACACATACTCTACTGCCTGTTCCAAAGCAGACGGTTCTTGAGATGCTAGACTTGGGAGATCTACTTGGGAGGTGACTGGGGAGGAGCAGGCGTGGGGGTGTCAAGGAGAGTGTGTGTGCACGCCAGCCAGCGTTCAGACCCTAAGGCCAGGTCACCAGGGCCCTGTTTTCTCTTCCAACATGCTTATCTCTTTACAGCTGTAGCCAAACCATCAGGTCTGTAATGATGGTTTTGATTACAGAGGCCAAGCGCAGCTGTGTGTGGTGAGCTGGTGGGCTCGCCCATCCCCCAAGCCAGAAAGCTCTTTCCTTCCCCCTCCTGGGCTTGCGGTTTGTCATCTGTTCTCACAGAGCCTCCTTGTATTGGCCTGTGGCTTCCTGTCCTCAATCTGATCCACATTTACCCTGTGAGGTATTTCCCTGAACACGGCCCCACCACCACCACCTTCCTCCCTTCCTCCACACACCCTCACTTGGAAGGAAGGGTGGCAGAGAGGAAGAGAACGGTGGAGAGTGAATAGGTGTTGGCTGTGATCTTTACACAACCTGGCAGCGGATCCCACAGCTTGTATTAGCTGCACAAGTCAAACAGATGGATCAAATTGACAGAATCGTGTTCACTCACCCTGGGCTCCAGAGGCGGCTGAGTTGCTGTTTGAAGTTGGAGCCTGAATGTGATTTCTGCTGCTCTGGGTGGAATTTTTGGCTGTATTGAAGAACCTATGGTGTAGCTCCCTGTGTGGCGTGGAATGGCTAATGAGCCTGTGTGTGTCCTCCTTTCCTGTCTTCTTTTCTGTGTCGTGGACTAGTCATGAGGGAAGAGAAACACACACACACACACACACAGATAACATGTATGTTTCCTTCCCTATTTTGAGCAGCGATTGCTAAGCAGCTTCAGCTCATTCATGAACAGTACAACCATGTCACTTGAAATGAGCACAGACTAGACCTCTCATTTGTCCTTTCTGTTTTCAGCCCTACTCCCTTAGGACCAGGGCCACTCTAGTCAAGAGTTGTAGCCAGGCGTGGTGGCACACACTTTTAATCCCAGCACTCGGGAGGCAGAGGTAGGAGGATTGCTGTGAGTTTGAGGCCACACTGAGAATACATAGTGAATTCCAGGTCAGCCTGGGCTAGTGAGACCCTACCTTGGAAAAACAAAACAAAAACAAACAAAATAAAAAAGACTTGTCATATGTTACATGCATTTACCTTTTCTAGGACTTCAGGATGCATTTGACAGTGACTGGGAATCTGGGAAGATCATGCCAAACAATTACAAAAACGGATCCGATGATGGGGTCCTGGCCTACAAACTCCTGGTGCAAACTGGCAGCCGTGATAAGCCCATCGACATCAGTCAGGTATTTTCACTATTGAAAAACTCCAGGAGTGTTTCAGGGTGTTGTGAACAGAGCTTTGGGGCAGCTGGCAGCTGGCCCCTGGAAGGTGGGCTGGCAGTATACTATCCTAGTCTGAGCTTGATGAGGACCTGAAGTGCTAGGAAGAATCTTGAGTTGGCTCCACCCACCAGCTAATTGTGTAACCTCAGACCATTTCTTGTCTGTTAAGTTAGGGACAGGTGTTCCTCCAATACATTGGCCATGAGCAAAATAAAGTACAGTAGAGACAGGTCCTGTTGTTCCGGGTGGTAGAAGTGCTAACACATATCATGGTGGTCTTGTATTCAAACTTGGAAGGATGGATTTGTTAGGCAGTAGTCATTTATTTGAATGGAGTTTGAGGTAGGTGGATGGCTTAGAAGATTGGAGAGGTCACTAAGGTGATGGGAGGATTTGTTATTTAATTCCTTTGAGTCACCCTGGCCCCATGAGTGAATACTGAGCACAGATGTCTTGCTGTGCCATGAGTGAAGGAAATAAAATGACTTGCCCTCACTACTGTGCTCACTCCCATTGGGAGTGAGAACTGTTCTTTCTGATAACCATTTTGCCTGTGTCCTGTTCGTGACACTTGGATTCAAGCAGGTCCCTTTTCATGTCCTTGGCCATGTTCAGGAGCACATCTAGACTCTGGGTTTTGGAGGTTCTCAGATCTCCTCCCTTTGCCCTTGGTAGTGTGCATGCTATATCTTCAGGCAGAAAACACCATGTTAATGATCTTCTTAGGGGCTCTGTTTATTGTCTACCCTTTTTTTTTTTTTTTTTTTTTTTTTTTTTTGCTGGCATTAAAGGTGACAGATTTACAAAGTACATTATTCAGTTATGGTGGAGTGTGAAACTCAGTGGTTTACAGCAAGCAGCACGCATGTTGTAGGCTGTCAGGTCTGATGGGCATGGGGAGGATTTTACCCGAGAGTGGATAGCAGGCACACGCACAAAGCACTGGGTTGGCATTGGTGACTAAGGACCCTGTGGGATGACTGTAATGGGATTAGGCACCCAGATATCATTTCCTCTGCCTGGAAGGGAGACAAAAGGGTTGCATGCATGGAGGCCATGAGCTGTACTGTGTAATTCTAGAGACAGTTTGAAGACATAGAGTTGTTATGTAGCCTATGGGTTAATTGAATCCAGATCCCTGAAGTCTACTTCTCTCCCTCTTCTACTCTCTTTCTTCTTCCACTCTTTCTCTGTGAACTGCTGTCACTGGTGTTTTTCATTTTGCTAAAAAAGATCCGAAGTGTTGGAATGAGGCCTGGATCTAAAGTAAACAGGAAATTTTTTGATATATCTATCCTGTACATACCCACTCTCAGTCTCACAGTGTCTTTGACCTAAGGACAGCCCACAAGATGGTAGAAGGAGGAGATTTGGCCAAGTCTGACTACTCAGAAATAAGATTACCCAGAAGGGTCCTGGCTTTGCATTAAGTCTCTTCCATTTTCTGGCGATGGGCATTTTTTGAATCCGCAGGTCATAGGAGGCTAGTGTTAGCAAAATTTATACAGATGTTGTTTTATTTTTATAGCTCTCCTCCATTTACTGGGTGGCATTTCCTTCAGTGTTAACAACAGAGGTTAACTGCACACAGACGTGGATGGGGATTCTTGCCAGGTTTCCCCCAGCCCCTCCTGTAAATATGTTTCTCCAGATTGTCCGTTCCCCAGCCTTGGCTGCAGACAGTCTTTTAGCATTCAGATTTAATTGGTTCAGCCAATTCCCTGGCCATCTGTAGAACTGTGTGTTTGTCATCAACACACTGGTGATTGCATCCCCTGATAAGTACATTTTGACGGAAATAAAAGGTGTTCTCTTGGGACTTGTGACACTTTGAAGACATGGGTTTTCTGTTGTTTGTTGAAATGTGGGTATAAAGCCTTGCTCTCCCAGCAGGAGTGTGTTTACCACACACCCTATCCTGAACAACCTCTGTTCTTCCCATTTTGTAGTTGACTAAACAGCGCCTGGTGGGTGCAGATGGTATCATTAATCCCAGTGCCTTCTACATCTACCTGACGGCTTGGGTCAGTAACGACCCTGTTGCTTATGCTGCCTCCCAGGCCAACATCCGGCCCCACAGACCAGAATGGGTCCACGACAAAGCCGACTACATGCCAGAAACGAGGCTGAGAAGTAAGTAGCACCGTGGCCAAGGAGCCCGAGAGCTTACGAGGCGCCTTTTCCTGCTCCCCAAGCTCAGCTACAACCTCGTCTGTTGACACTACCCAGGGTTCAAAAGTGTAAATAGAACGATATATTTCTTTTAGTTTAAAACTCCGGGAGACAGATGAGGATGTGTAATGGAATACAAGCCCCACACGCTCTCACTTTGAGAAGTAAGAGTTTGTAATCTCCTTTTGTAGCTTTACTCCGGCACTCCTCAGGCATTTTTCTTGAATGCCAGCTGCTCCATGTGAAAGCTGGGGATGCCTCCACGTTGAGTGTTGTTTTACTATTGCAAAATTTTATCGCTGGGGATTGTATGTTTATCTTAACTTTGTCAACTCTGGCGTTGAAGGGATTTTTGGCACGTTGGGTCATTCCTGTAAGCCACCAAGCACCTGTACTCTGTCAAAGCTGTTTAAACTGGAGAAGAAAAGTCTGTCTCAACAGTGTCCTCCTCTGCCTTTCACCCCTCAGCCTAGAGTTTGAAAGGTTGTTCTTGTGGAGTTCATTTGCATTTATGTTAGAGATATTTAGTGGCCATTTGTACTTTGGGATGTTGGTCCAAGAGAAGACATGAGAAAGAAGACAGGTCCCTGTGTAAACAGGACTGTGCAGCCAGCGGGTTGTGTTTCCCTGTATCTAAACCCTGGAGCCTGGTGGCAAGCAGCCAAGGCTTGTCTTAATGAAAATTTATAGTTGAGATTATAATGGGGCAAATCATGTTTAGCAAGTCAGCTGAATGACCCCAAAGGGTGTGGAACACACAACTGGCAGTAACTAAATGCTTGTTGTGTGAGGATTTCTTCCTCTTTTGCTGAAGACTTAAGCATCACATTAGAAAAGCAACGAAGATTTAAGTTGGTTAGATCACTAAAAGGATAAGAAAGTGAAGTTTTTCTCGGCAAAGCATGCCTCTGGAGATACTTGGGTCTTGTAATAGTCAAGGGAAACAATTTGAATATATTATCTTCATAAGTGTCAGAGGCCAAAAGTATTTCCAAAATGTAAGGCTTATGGTGTTTACACCTCTCACAAAAAGTAGTTGCTTCTGAAAGAATAAAATCAAAGGTTAAAAAAAAAAAAAAATCACACAGGCTGGACAGATGGCTTAGCAGTTAAGTCACTTGCTTGAAAAGCCAAAGGACCCAGGTTTGATTCTTCAGTCAGTACCCATATAAAGCCAAATGCATGCATCTTGAGTTTGTATGCAGTAAGCTAGAGGCCCTGAAACACTCTTTCTTTCTCCCTTCCTTCCTTCCTTCCTTCCTTTCTTTCTTTCTTTCTTTCTTTCTTTCTTTCTTTCTTTCTTTCTTTCTTTCTCTCTCTCTCTCTCTTTCTCTTTCTCTTTCCCTCTTTCTCTCTCATCTGTATCTCTCTGCTTGCAAATAAATAAAAAATCTTTAAAAAAAAAATCACAGATCACAGAGGCCCTTGCCTCTCCCTTTGCAAAAAGGATGGGGCTGGGAGGATGGCTCAATGGTGAAAGATATCTAGTACGTATGTAAAAAGCCTTACATGCAGTGGCATATGCATCTGTGATCCCAGCGTGCCTATGGAAGTGTGAGGTAGTCAGGAAAATGCCAGAGCTCCCAGATAGTATGGCCTTCCCAGTTGCAAAAACCTTGTCTCAAATACTCCTCATACACACAGATTTTTTTAAAAAGCCAAAAAGTTACTACTTATAAGTTTTAAACCAACTATGAACGTTGTAAAAGCCAAAAACATACATTTTTGTCTTTTTTGTGTTGGAAGAGTAACAACTAGCAAACTTGCTTGGGAGGGTCCCTTTAGCACCCATAAAGTGTTTTGTGGCTGTGATGCTAAGGCAGGAGGCACTTCATTGAGCCCCCCTTTCCCCAACTTAACCTGTGTCTTCTGTCCAGTCCCAGCAGCAGAGCCCATCGAGTATGTCCAGTTCCCTTTCTACCTCAACGGCTTGCGAGACACCTCAGACTTTGTGGAAGCCATTGAAAAAGTCAGAACCATCTGCAACAACTACACAAGCCTGGGGCTCTCCAGCTACCCCAACGGCTACCCCTTCCTCTTCTGGGAGCAGTACATCAGTTTGCGGCACTGGCTTCTGCTGGCCATCAGTGTGGTGCTTGCCTGCACGTTTCTCGTGTGTGCAGTCTTCCTGCTGAACCCCTGGACGGCCGGGATCATTGTGAGTTTATTCTAAGGGTCTTTGTGGAAGTCAAATTCCTTTCAGCATAGCTCTTTCTGCAGCCGGGAAGTTGTGTTTATGTCTGGGCCTTTGAAGGACGGAGGGTATAGATTGCATCATCCGTAATATATTTATTCTACTCAAGGTGGTGAAGTTCATGGTGAAGGTGGAACCGTTAATGACTATAATCTGTGTCCCTTCTCCTACAGCATTTAAACAGGCTTGCACAAGATAATGGACTTTGTAAACATACTTTATAATAGCTCTGAGCATTAAATTTAAAAAATTCAATGAATAATTTTGTTTTTTTAATTCCAAAGTATCATATGACCTCATCCCAGACCTAGGAATACATAGAAGGGTCTTTTCTATATTTAACATGGAATATATTTAACATGGAAGTATATTTAGAGAAGTCAGGGCAGAGGTACATGCTTTTGTATGTCATGTATGTTTAGCACCTGGGGAAATGAAAAACCACTACTCCTAGCCTGTTTGGGGCATCTTTTCTCCCAATGACTCTCAGATTTGAAGTGACGCTCATGTAGAGTGTAATAAAATCGTGACAGCATTTAAATTCCATGAACTGTGGTACAAGCCTTTAAAATGCCAAAATTATAAAAACAGAGACTAGGTTTTGCCTCTGCACCATAAGTCTGGGCAGCAGCAGGTATGCTAAAGGTAAATGTTTAGTCTGCAAGGTTTCACACAGCACTTAAGCCATGGATGCCGTCCATCTTTCATAATTCTTCCCTGACCTCTACACTACCCACTGCCCCCCCCCCGAAGGAAGATCATTTCATCCATTCCTCCATGTGGGTAAAGTATGGGAGGATGTTTATATTTTCTTCCTGTTTACCCAAGACACTCCAAAATCTACCTCACAGATTTTCTGTGCATTGTACTATAAATATTTGCAAGGAAGAAGAAAGACTGATATTAGGAAGCTCTTTCCGTGACTTAAGGGTCTGTTTGGTGAACACCTTCTTGGTCCTCGTGTGTTACGAACATAGCAGCCTTGTCACCTGACATGTGTCAGCTGATGACAACAGCCTTTCGGTTAGCCTGCTTCCAAGTCTTTACTTGGTCTTTGGGCTCTCCAACAGAAGCACACTCTTTTTACCTGCAGAAACCTTTCTTCACTTGTCCAGCCAGCTTCCTAAAGTGTCAACTCAGTAGTTGGAGTAATTACTGATACCTAATCAAAGTAGAAGGAAAGACCTTGTTTGGAACCATAGTTGTCCTGGGTGTAGGCTCCAGGACCTCCACAGATACCAAAATCATCCAATGTTCAAGTCCTTTATATAAAGTGGCATAGTATTGACACGTGATCTGCGCACATCCTGCTGTGTACTTTGCCCCGTCTCTAGGTGACTTGTAATACCTAACACAAAATAAATGCTGTGGTCTTGGCTAGGGAATAATGACAAGAAATAACTCTGCACTTAGTACAGATGTAATTTTCCCTAAATATTTTCAGTCCACAACTTTATGAACCCACAGATACAGAAGGCCATCTGAGTATAAAATTCATAGCCAAGTGATGAGTCCATGACTGTACAGTTCTAAGTACTTGTTTCAATGGCATAGACTCTTTTTTTTTTTGCTTTCTAGAATAGTAATATTAGAAAACAATTGACAGAATATTAACCTTTGCCTTCATGAAAGTCCTCCTTAAATACTGTTTGTCTCTAAGTCTCTTTCAAATAGCATGTTGAAGGGGAAAGTAAAGGAGTTGTGCTTGTAGTGTTTAGGGTGGCAGATGTTTCTGTCCGCTTGACTTGAAACCACAACATGCTTACACACTAGCCTGCCACGTGCCCCCTCACTCATCACGGTGTGCTTTCTTCAAGGTGATGGTGCTGGCTCTGATGACTGTCGAGCTCTTTGGCATGATGGGCCTTATTGGGATCAAGCTGAGCGCCGTGCCTGTGGTCATCCTGATTGCGTCCGTCGGCATCGGAGTGGAGTTCACCGTGCACGTGGCTTTGGTACTGGAGACACTTTAAGCATTAAATCAGCCCAAAAGGCAACATTTCCTATAGCTCTTTTGTTTTCCTGCACAGGAGTTCCCCAGGAGGGCTGAGAGAGGTGTTTGGAATTTTCTCCCTCTTGGGGAGTCCAAGGCCCAGGCCTGGGAATGTGGAAATTACTGCATGCCAAGGCAGTGGTAGATAGGCCTGGGAAGGATTCTACACATTTCATGTTGATTGGTAACTGGTGGCACCCTAGGCCCTGAAGTTGTCACCTTTGCCCCAGGACATATGTGTATGGGCATGCATCTACACAATTTTAAGTACAGTTATCAAGTGAAAATAAAATGAGACCACCCTCATAGGCTCAGTGGGGATAGCATAATTGAGGGTGAGGTGAGCTGGAAGCCTTGGAAATAGCCGCAGGCTGGTGAGTGAAGGTTCAGGTGCTCAGGCCTGAAGAGCCGGCTCTTCTACCTCAGCCCACCCAGTTCTGTGGACCTCCCAGCCTCTGCATACATCCCTGGGAGCAGAAAGCAAGAGAATTAGGGTTGCTCCCACCAGAAACTTGGCCCTCTCTTTTCCCATGCTGCCTTGTTTTGTGAATGTTTAGGTGGGGGAAATTAAACCTCTTGAATCCAAGTGATGAGCCATCTGTGTACTCTGACCAGAAAATTACTCAAAAATCTCCTAGCACTGTACAAATTGTATTCCATTTGCATCTGTGCTTCCAGCCTGAGTGTCTGGGGTTACTAGTAGGCATTCAGTAAATACAGACTGACTGAGTAAATGGTGAGGCTTCGAATGCCCAAGCTAGGAAATCTAGTGTTAGATTGTGATCACCCAGCACTGATCTGTGGGCATAGCCCATACTGTGTGCCTTGTGAATTCTCTTAGAATTGTTACTGTGCAGCTCAGAGTTTGTAAGCGTCAGTGTTTGGAAATGTCTTGAAATTATTAATAGGGCTCTAATAATTTGAAGCAATAGCCTAGATTTTGAGCCTTCCGATTTGTTGTTATTTTTCATGTAGCTAGAAGAAGAGGTTTTTTGTTTTGTTTTGATTTTTAGAGGAGAGTCTGCCAGCCTAAAGCTTAGAAAAACACATAATTCTAATCTCATTTTTCCCCCAAAAAAGCAAATTGTATGCTATGTATTTAAGCATCTATAAGTAATTTTATTCAGATGTGAATGGAAGTGCCCTATCTCCCTTTTAGTAGTCAACATTGCAAAACAAGGGTATCCTAGCAGATTTTTTTTTACAGTGGAAATACAAAGTGGAGTTTTCAACTATGGTGTATCACGTCCCAGGGTTTTCCAGGAGCACCCTCCATACACAGGGCCCAGTGTTCTTAGCCCATTTGTGAAGTTAATGTAGGAAGTTAGAGGCTGTGAGGATGGTTCAGTGGATATAATTCCTGCTGCAGAAGTGTGAGCACCGAAGTTGGGATCCCTAGCACCCATGTAAATGTCAAGTGGGCAAGATGGCCCACTTGTAATCTTAACACTTGATATAGGGGCACATGGATTCCTGGGGCAAGTTGGCCAGCTAGACTACCCAAATCAACAAGCTGTGGGTTCAAGTGAGAGACTCTGCCTCAGTAAACTAAGTGGAGAGCAATAGAGGAAGACATCTGCCATCACCTTCTGCTCTATACACACACACCTGTGCACAACACACATATGAACATGCACATATTCACAGGCCAAAAATAAAGTAGGAAGTTACTCCTCAGATTTTTAATTTTCAAGTAAACTTAGTCAAGATCATGTTTCTTCCTTGGGGTCTTTTAAGAAGCAGGTGATTCCTGTTGGCTTGCTGCATTTCTGTAGCATGTAAGGTGTGTCTGATGGGCTAGACAATTTAGGATATCATGGTCCAAATGCACCACAAACCAATACAACTGTTGCTTTCTTCCCAAGAACCAAAGAAAATTATATTGATCCCAGGGTCTTTCTCAACTCTGGGGAAAAGTAGAACCCATATTACAGAAAAGAATGCAAACTCCTGGCCCACCTGTGTATACTTCTGTCTCTTCATCTCTAATGAAAAGTACCATTTCTGTGTTTGCACAGTACAAATAAGGGGTAGGCACACTTCACTGCATCTCCTAGCTTCTCCTTGTGCCTAGTGTAACCCAGGTCCCAGCAGGAACCAGCAGTCACTGATCCACAGTCAGACAGCTCTTGTGAGGTCACCCTCCTCACACACAGCAGATGGAAGTTCATTCATCCAAGTTCCCATTGGGCATCAACAGCATTCTTGACCTGGAAGAGCCTTCAGAATGCAAAAGGAGGCATCAGCATGCCCAAGTAGAGACCTCAGTGGATTTCCTTATGATACCTTTATGGTGCTCAGGCATACCACACATTCCTTGAGACAGTGACAGAAATTCTCACGTCAGTGTAACCATGAGGAAATAGATATTCAGAACATCCAACTGCCCATGAGCACCAGATCTTAACCATCTAAAACATTAGCCTGAATACTGTAGTCTTCCTAACTAGAGATACTTGTCATCAGAAATGTGAAAAAGCACCAAGGGATGAGGGGTGCTCAAGAGTGAGTAGCAGTAAAAGGTGCAAACATTTGTGTCTATTGTACATTTTAAAAATTTATTTATTTATTTATTTATTTATTTATTTATTTGAGAGAGAGAATGGGCATGCCAGGTCCTGCAGCCATTGCAAATGAACTCCAGACACATGTGCCACCTTGTGCATCTGGGGAATTGAACCTGGGTCCTTTAGCTTTGTAGGCAAATATCTTAACCACTAAGCCATCTCTCCAGCCCCTCTTGTATAGTGACTACGAAGTATGATCTAATACCATGAACAGGACACTATAATTTAAACTTAGATTTAATTAGCCCAGTTGAACAGGAGCTAACAGTAAGATCTGAGCAGTATGTAGTCTTCTATGTTCTGGAGAGACAGGTGAAAGCAGCTTCTTACATCTCAGACAAAGCCAAATGCTTCCTGCACGCAGTCTGGAAATGTGACCACCTGAACTCCTCTTGTTGCCCAGGCCTTCCTGACAGCCATCGGTGATAAGAACCGCAGGGCCGTGCTTGCCCTCGAACACATGTTTGCTCCAGTTCTAGACGGTGCTGTGTCCACTCTACTGGGAGTCCTGATGCTCGCAGGATCTGAATTTGATTTCATTGTCAGGTAAGTAAAAGTGTGAGAGCAGACTAGTTGTAAAAATCACAGGTATTAGCTCATTCCATCACCATTGCTTCTTTCCTCTTGTATCTGGTAGATGGCAGCCATTGTGACTTGACTTTCTTTTATCTAAAAAATAACTTTCTGGGAGTCATTGTGGGATTAAGCTTGAAGACCTAAGGTAAAGAAAGGGCCAGAGGCTAGTAGCAAAGGAACTCCATGGCTTGAAACTAAAGAATCACCCAATATCTCAAGAATTGATGTCCCTGAAAATGGTTTTCTTTAGTTTACCATATTATTTCGACCTTTATTTGTGTGGAGGAACAGGTTTTTTTTTTTTTTTTCCTGCTGCAAAAATATGCCCATCAAGCTCTACCTGAGTGGCTGGGGAATTGAACACAGGCAGGCAGGCAGCTAGGTCGGTTGAGAATCCAACCCAGGGCTTTGTACAAACTAGGCAAGCACTCTACCATCTGAGCCCCAGCCCCTAAAACCTTTTTGTTTTCTCTCCTTTTAGTGGTATTTTTGGAGTCAAGATCGCTCTGTAACCTACTGGCCTTGAACTCCTGATTCTTCTGGTTTTTCATGTGCATGTGTACACACACACACACACACGTTGCAGGGTAGAGAACATTTTTATTTTTAAATTGAAAAAATTTTAGGTAGACATTTTAGCAAAGTTTGTTGAGGGGGGAGAAAAGATCTATTGGATTGGGAATAGAGCTCAGTGGTAGACTGCATGAGGTCCTGGTGGATTCAATTCTCGGTACTTCTCTCTCTTGAAAAAGAAGAAAGAGTCCATTGATGAGTTTTGTAGCACAGTACATTGGACATTTGAGTGTCCTGGGATTGAGCCACCCTAAACAAGAGGCCTGGTTTGCTCAGTATGTGTGGGACTCAAATGTGAGGAGGTGTGGGATATCTGTTGTAGCGTGGAGCAGCACTGTATATCCTGCCATATGCTTGTGGATCATCCGAAGCAATTTAAATGCACAAAATGTGCATTTCCAGACAGCTCTCAGGTGAGGGCCATGCAGGCACACTAGTTAACAAGTCAGTCAGGTTCTTGTTTTCCAGATATCAGTGAGACAGGTAAATGGCCTAATTTAAATAAAGGTTTGGGCTTGTTCTGTTTTAAACTGATGTTGACTCTCATTTCCTCAGAACATGCTTAGACATTAGTTTTTTCTCTTTATGGCGTAGAAGCCCACTGCCAAATCGATTCTCTTTTGCATGAGTACTTGCTCACTCAACACAAGATTAATGCCAGCCTCGCAAGTTTGCCTAACAGCAAGTTATATGGGACCTGTACCTTTCTGTGTGGCTTATGGCCTATGAGAGTAGGGTAAATCCCTCAGGCCATTCATAGGTGCTAGGTGTGCTGGCACCTTGGGGGTTAGCTCAGAACTGCTTAGCAAAGGATACTGAAGAACAAAACCCAGCTCTGTCATCCTGCTCTACCCAGACACATCTGCTTGTTCCCTCCCAGAGAAATCTGGGTTCTTGTTTCAAGCACTTAGAAGGGTTTCCCATTTTCTAAAATGGGATGGATAAAGGCCTCCCTGAGGTTGAATAAATGAGCAGACACTGTATACATGAAGCCGTCAGAAATCTAATTGGTCTGTTTATGCTACATTTAGATGGATGGGATGCAAATATCTTAATGCCTGCTGCTGATATATGCCTCCGCCTAAAGTTCCAGCAGTTTACATTAGAGCAAGACATCGGCTGCTTGGTTTTGTACTAATGCAGCTTAGAAGTTTCTAGTGTTTACAATAGCTGTGAGGTATTTGTATTTTTATAGGGATTCTCTCTCCTTTCATCTAATGCCCAAATATATATAGACATGGCAGGCTTGGGTGCCTGTTCCGTTTTATGAGCTAAGGGACCATTAGCAGATAGATATCGTGCCTTCCTTTCCAGAACATCCCAAGCCTCTCTCCTCCATCCCAGCCCACTTCCATCAAAGCCCTAGAAATCATTAGTTCCAGAAATACATCATTGCGCAGCGTGCACATCCTCCAGCTGTGATGAGTGCTGGCCATAGGCAGTCCCTGGCTGACAGGTTTACCTTGATAGTCCTGAAGGATCCCAGACCTTAGCCCTCCTCAATGGTGGGAAAGCAGAACTTCTTGTTCACTCTCCTCTTCTGCCATGGTGCTTCAGCCTTTATGTTTGAATTGGCTGACGCAAAACAAGAGTATTCAAAGATGCTAAATTGTTCAACAAAAGATTGGCCTGCAGAGCGGCCCTGCCATTGTGGAGAGCCCTCGCCCAGCACAATGCCCCCCGCTCTCACAGAATGGGCAGCGTTCTCTTTGCAGAAAGCTGGTTCCTGTGTTCTAAAAAGGTTGCAATTGGAGCTATTTGGTAAAACTGGAACTCACAGAATTCTAGGCAGAAAGTTGTGATTAATGAAAGCCCAGGGAAAGCTTTACCTGATATGCCGGAGACTTAATTAGAGATTCTGCCGTAAGAGGCAGGGGCATTTCACAGTGGATTAGCTGCCTGCAGCAGTGGGCTGCTTTTCCTCCTGGGCCAAATTGTTTAAATTCTACACCCTTCACTTCATTTGTTTGCTTCTGCTGGGTTTTCGTGAACGGGGCCCCTCGCCATTGTATTTGTGCTTTCAGTTTGCTCGGCCATTCAGTTCTCAGTCCATATTTTTGTGTTGGTGTAACACATTCATAAATAACATTACATGCCATGAGATTTCAGCAAATTAACAAACTAATTTTTTTCTTCCCTTCATGAGCTAACTAACACTCTGGGTTGTGGAATGCAACCCTCAAAGTCATAAGGTTAAAAGCAAAACAGCAACCAAAAGATGACTGTGCTAAGCTTGAGCTGTGATGTGATACCTGCCTATCTGTGTTGAGTTTTCTGATCTGTGGCATTGACCTGCTGCAATATTTGGATTCCTGGAGAGTGGCATGATTTTCTTTGTCACACTGAAACTTCTTTTTTGTCTTCCAGGTATTTCTTTGCTGTCCTGGCAATTCTTACCATCCTGGGAGTTCTCAATGGACTGGTTTTGCTTCCTGTCCTGTTATCTTTCTTCGGACCATGTCCCGAGGTCAGTAATGATGCTGAGCATAATGTCCAGTCCACGGGCCACATGCATGCCTTGTTCCCCAGTGCCACTCTTCATTGAGACATTTCATGTTCTCGCAGTTGCTGATTGTTTGCTTTTTCAGTAAACATCTCAGGATGGCTTTTTTCCTTTTCTGTTTGTTAGCTTGAGGAATGTAGGGCTGCTTTGTTTTAAACCAATTGATTGACAGCCTGTGTCATCACATGAGTAGGTGGGCTTCACAGAAGCAAAGGGTGTAAGTCTTACCTTTCCAATATTAAGATGGAGAGGAATGCTTTTACCTCAGGTTCTTGAGGTCTTGTAGATGACAGTTTGGTGTGTGGGGTCCCCTATCAGAAGACAGAGATCCCTGAGTAACACCACTTTGAGACTGGCCAACAGGTAAATGGATAATAACACTTTTAATTTGGAATTTTCTTACACAGGTGTCTCCAGCCAATGGCCTGAACCGGCTGCCCACCCCTTCACCTGAGCCGCCCCCAAGTGTTGTCCGGTTTGCAGTGCCCCCTGGTCACACAAACAATGGGTCTGATTCCTCTGACTCAGAATACAGCTCTCAGACAACTGTGTCAGGCATCAGTGAGGAGCTGCGGCAGTACGAGGCACAGCAGGGTGCAAGAGGCCCTGCCCACCAAGTGATCGTGGAAGCCACAGAAAACCCTGTCTTCGCCAGGTCCACTGTGAGTCACCTGGGGCAGGGGAGGGTCCACCTCACCCATGCCAGTAAACCAGGAGGGTTAGGGGATGTCCTAGACTGCTCCAAGCAGCAAATCAGACATGGGGTGCAAAGAGAAAGTCTGCCAGGTCAGATCACTGGAGACTGTACCTTTGCTTGCTCTTGTGGGTTAATACAGCAAGCAGCATTGTCAGGCTGGGAGTGGCACTTAGTGGTAAGCACTAAGATGCTTAAGATGCTCAGAGTTGGGGCTGATCTCCAGTCCTGTTCCCTCCCTCCTACAAACTAGCATTATATTTTGTTCAAAGTACATCCTGATCTTTAGGGCCAGAGAGAAATGATGCCTTGCTCTTTTTTCCCCCTTCATTTCTAAGCTACATGTCATTTTAGCATGATACTTTAAGAAATGGAATGTGGGCTAGAGAGATATGGCTTAGTTAAGGCGCTTGCCTGCAAAGGCTAAGGACTCAGGTTTAATTCTCCAGTATCCACGTAAGCCAGATGCACAAGGTGGCACCCGACTCTGGGTTTATTTGCAGTGTCTAGAGGCCCTGGCATGCCCATTTGCTCTCTCTTTATCTGCCTTTCTTTCTCCCTCCCCCACCAAATAAATAAAAATAAATAAGCTGAGTGTGGTAGTGCATGCCTTTAATCCCAGTATTCAGGAGGCAGAGGTAGGAGGATTGCCATGAGTTTGAGGTTAGCCTGGGCTAGAGCAAAACCCTACCTCATAAAAAATTAATTAATTAATTAAATACTTTTTTAGAAAAGAAATGGAATGGTATTACTGCCAGGAGAAGGTTTTTGTTTTTCTATTCATCTGTTACCTTTAATTGGCCTTGGTACAAAATTATTTTAATTATTGAAAACTTTCCCATAGTTTCTGTGGCACCATGCTCATATTCAGGTGACTGGAAATGTTCTGAGTTCTTACCTTAAGTAATTTTGGATGGTCACGAGGAACCTGAGAGCCCTTTCCTCTACCTTGTGTCCCGTAGGGTGGCCTCAGCTCCCCCAATCAAAGCACTCAGCCTAGGGGAGCCCAAGAAGGTTCTAAAGCTCCTGTCCCTGTGCTGAGGCCCCTGCCATTCCTCCAGGAAATGTGTATTCCAGTCCCCAGGCCAGAGCAGCCTTCCATGAAGAAGAGAGGGGCCAACCAAATAACCTGAATTGTCTTCCTCTCACCCCCTGTGATGATGCCTGCTGAGCTGCAGTGTGAATCTGGTTTTGTTCAGCAGGGGCCTAAAAATAGGTACAAGCTGAACGACTTTGAAGTTGGTCACGGTCCTTTTGATTGATGTGGCCACTATGTTGCTCGGAGCTTTGTATAAAGACCCAGAAACCAGATTCCTCAAAATCACACTGAGCAGCGCTGCCCAACAGAACTTTCTGAGATGGTCGAAATGTTCTCTCTGCTTTCCAGTACAGTAGCTGCTGGCCACACGTGGCAAGAGATCATGTGAACCGTGGCTAGTGCTACTGAGGAACTGCATTTTGAATTTTAACTCATTTAAACCTAAAGAGCTCCATGTCTCTAAAGGCTACTGTATTTGACCACATAAGGCAGTTTTGCCTTGTGGTCAGTCAGGGCCAGACACTTTCAGAGGATGGGAACTCTTGGTCTGGCTGGACTGAGCAGGGTGGGGTGCAGATCATGGGAGGGAGAGTGGCTGGGATGCTCTGCAGCCCTCCATTTGTGGGCAGTGGCCATATGTATGCAACCAGCTGTGCAGGAGCAGGCCTGGAAACAGAATCCAAATAAAGCGTTCCTTTGCCACATCCTGAAGTTTATTAAAAGAATGGGGTTTTTTGTTTGTTTCTTTGTTTGTTTGTTCGTTTGTTTGGTGGCTTCCTAGGGGTGGCAGGTGGGAGGGGATTGGGGGTACCTAGTCTAGGGTCAGCACCCTGCCTTTCTATGTTAACCCACCCTCACCCTCTACAGGTGGTCCATCCAGAATCGAGGCATCACCCTTCCTCAAACCCTCGACAGCAGTCCCACCTGGACTCAGGCTCCCTACCCTCTGGACGGCAAGGCCAGCAGCCGCGCAGGGACCCCCCCAGAGAAGGCTTGCGGCCACCTCCCTACAGACCGCGCAGAGACGCTTTCGAAATTTCTACTGAAGGGCATTCTGGCCCTAGCAATAGGGACCGCTCGGGTCCCCGTGGGGCCCGTTCTCACAACCCTCGGAACCCAGCATCCACTGCCATGGGCAGCTCCATGCCCAGCTACTGCCAGCCCATCACCACTGTGACAGCTTCTGCATCAGTGACTGTTGCTGTGCACCCCCCTCCTGGCCATGCACGGAACCCCCGAGGGGGGCCCTGCCCAGGCTATGAGGGCTACCCTGAGACTGACCATGGGCTATTTGAGGACCCTCATGTGCCTTTTCATGTCCGGTGTGAAAGGAGGGACTCGAAGGTGGAAGTCATAGAGCTGCAGGACGTGGAATGTGAGGAAAGGCCCTGGGGAAGCAGCTCCAACTGAGGTGTGTGCCACAGGTGCCCCGAACAGAGATACAGAGAGAAGGTTCTCAGAATCTGTCTTCCAGAGTACCTTGGGCACTGGTGCATCCCAAACTGGACCCCTGGGGACCGTTTCTTCTCAAGACAAGGCTAATGTGTCCAAACTTTGTCATCCTTGGGGCACTAGTCCAGTTCCAAACTGGATTTCAATTCTATCATCAGTATTAACCTCTTGAGTACCCTAAAACCACCATGTGCCTGTTTGCCAGTGCTTATTGCAGTGTCCTAACAGGTATGCAAGTAATGTCCTAAGCTGAAAATATATTAAGTGCATTTAATACCCCATTTGGCCCATTGTAAAGTGAAAAAAAAAAAAATTTAGTTGAGCCATCCTAATAAGTTAGGGACTGAGTATGACAAATGCACAGCTTGGTGAGTGGTCATAAAGTGACGTCCTTTTTTGTTTGTTTGTCTGTTTGTTTGTTTTCTTTTAAAGGGTGATTAAAATCTGAAGCAATGAGGCCAAAGATTGGAAAACCCCCACCCCCACCTCTTTCCAGAACTGCTTGAAGAGAACTGCTTGGAGTTGAGGAAAAGGTGTTCTGCCCCGGAGAGCAGTTCATTGTTACTGTAACCAATTGTATTATTTTGTTAAATATTTCTATAAATATTTAAGAGGTGTACATATATGTAATATATGAGGGAATGATGTAAAGTTGTATGGCCTGGGGTCTCTCCACTCCTGCCCCAGAGTGGGCAGGCCACAGGAGTCCCCTCCCTATTTGTACATTGGTCTCTGTGCCACAACCAAGCTTAACTTAGTTTTAAATTTTCAGCATATGTTGCTGCTGCTTAAATATTGTATAATTTACCTGTATAATTCTATGCAAATATTGCTTATGTAATAGGATTATTTTGTAAAGGTTTCTGTTTAAAATATTTTAAATTTGCATATCACAACCCTGTGGTAGTCTGAAATGTTACTGATAACGTTCAAACACGCTATGCGTGATAATTGTTGTTTTTGTTTAATGAGCAGATATGAAGAAAGCACGTTAATCCTGGTGGCTTCTCTAGGGGTAGTTGTAAGCAATTCTTGGTTGTGTGTGAACACATGTGTGATTTCCCAACGTACTGTACTGTGATTTTTTTTGTCTTTTTTGTTTCTCTTCACTGTGTGTAATCCTTAGTGAGTTTTGGCTCAGTTAGGCTGGAACAGTAGGTATCTTTATGGATGTGTGCTGGCGAGGGATGGCCCTAAACATTTGCCTTATTATCTGGAAATAATCTAGGAGAAGCCAGACTTCATGTCCGTGACATCTTGATTGCCTTCCAGTCAGCCCACCTTGTGCGTCAGAGGAAATAGTTTGGGTGTTGGAACTTTAATGTGTGGAGCCATCCATCTTCATTGGTGGTAGAAGATTAGATAACATGTCTGCTGGTGAGTCCCAGCTGGGCTATGAGAGTATAGTCTGGAAAAGTTATGTATACTGTATCCTTCTCGTGACCCACACCCATATACACACAGCCCCCATGGCCCTAATTAGTGCAGGTTGGTCAATCTCTTTAGTTCATTCAGAGTCCATAGTTAGCCAAGAGGTGATGTCCCTACAATTTGAATCCCCTCTCTCCCAAATTTGAACAACTGGTCAGGGCTTCCTGCATGGTGATAGGGTCAGAATTTGTGTGGGATATGAGCTTCCAAGGATTATTCTCCAAGTGTTCCTGTTAGGTGCACATTTCCTAAGCAAATCAAAAGGTGGTCTCCTTGCCCTCTCCACCATTAGTGTTCTTTCAGTGTGTCATCTGTGGAGGAGCAGGAAAATGCTGGAAGCAAACACCCACAGAAGAAGGATGGCAGTGGATCCTTCAGCCAGGCATTGCTTTGTAAAGGTTTTCTTCTGCTTGGAATCTGTCCTCTTGCTCTCAGGTTTGGACTTCCTCACCTCTTTAGCCGGAGATCAGCAATCATATGTCAGGGAAATATTGGCCAGCTCCCCTTCAAAATGAGCACCAAGGACTTGCCTCAAAGAAAAGGGACAAGTGTCCATGCAGCCACAGCCTTTTAAGCTACTGTGAGGAGCTCTCTGGCAGCTCTCTTAGTCCCTCCTGTCCTATGTGGGAAATCTTACAAAGAAGGCAACAGGCCCCCAGTAGTACCGTCAGTTTAGTGACCTCAGACCCTAAAACTCATCCCCAACACTGTAAGGTACTAATTGGAAGCCACCTGTGGCTGCCAGGCGTGTGTATGCTTCTATACCAGGGGCCATGGGCACCCGTTCTACTGTCTTGATGCCTGTCAGCCACAGTCTGCCTACCTAACACCTTCTCTGCTCAGAGTACTTGCATCCTGAGTTGAGACAGATGCAAAATTCTGAAGCCACTTCCCTGCGGCTCTTGGTGTGCCTTTCCTAAGCCAAGTTGTGTGACAGGAGAGAGAGCCTGTACAGCTTCTTGATTTCTGTACAGCATAGATCTTTCTCCATGAGTCACATTGGCCAAGGTGGGACTTGGAGGAAACAGAAAACTAGAATCGCTCAGTCAGTCAGTCAGTCAGTCAGTCAGTCAGTCAATCTCTTCCCCCTCCCTCATAGTTTTATTGTCTATATTGTTTGTTCATTTGGATGTTTTAATTTTTTTAAAAAAGATCTTTGATGATATTTATAATTTTGTATCATAAGAATGTTTTCCTACAGTATTTGTCATGCCAGTTTATAACAAAAAATGCAGGGATTTTATTTCTATTGGAAACACTATTACAGCTATGTTTTACTTTGGAACAGAATTTTTATTTGTATAGAGTGCTTACTAATGTTAAATAGTTCAGAGTATATAACATTTACATTAAGGACTCATCATGGTAGGTTTTAGTTTAAAGGAAATATTCAAACTGGGTCTTGTCTGCCAGTTTGGGTGGAAATGAGTTTGTGTCATTTCAATTACAAAGATAAAAGTATGCCATATAATTTATTTATATGAAAATTTATTTTTGTAGTGTACATAGTAGTCATCAAGTCTTTTGACAGAAGTATATTTTTAAAGAATTTATATGTGATGAATCCATTATGTCTGGAACTTTGCTGAGACATGAGTGGGGACACTTTTCCTTGTAAATTACAGCAAAGAAAAGAAAATGTTTAACAGTGTTAAGAGAGTGCAAGTGAGCGGCTATTCATTCAATTGTGTTTATTAGTGACCATTTGTGACCTAGTGTGGTTCTCATTTTAAACCTTGGAAGGTGAAAATGTACAAACTCTCTAAATATTAATGTTCAAACACTGATAGAAATTCTAACATGAATAAAAATAATATAACTTGTTTGTTATGTCTGTTGGTAGAATGTTTTTTATTTTTTCCCCTTAAAATGTTTAACAAACACAAAGTTCCAAGCCATCCGTTTTCATTTCATCTTATAAAACTTCTGCTCACTTTTTCTTGTTACTTCATGGAGGCAGTTCTGTGTTATTTTGTGGACACCAAGAAAGTTCCTAAATTGCTCTTCCATATGATCCCTTCTGTCTCTCTCTTTGTGGGTAGATGGTATGCATGTGTGTATGTATGTGTGCGGGCTCATGTGTGTGCATATTCATGTGTAGGCTGGAGGACAGCCTTGAGTGTCGTCCTCAGAACTTTGCTCCCCTCTTTGTGGCATGGTCTGTCATTGGTCTACAGCTCACCAATTAGGCTAGACTGCCCAGCCAGTTAGCTTTAGAGATCCACCTGCCTCCACTTCCCTAACAGTGTGATTATAGGCTCATGCCACCACACCTGGCATTTACATGGACATTGGAGATGAGTTCCTTACGTTTGCAGGGCAAGCACTTCATCCACTAGGCTATCCTCCAAGCTGCTTCCCATCAGTCTCTTAGTGGGCACTTCAGTAAGACCAATCTAAATACAAAATACAAGTATTAAAGCCATAGCTGACATGTAGGACTGAGTGATTTTTCTAAGTGCTGATTGATTTTATCATAGTCACAGAGTAAAATATGACCAAAAATAGCACCTCCATTTTATAGCTCTAACAAAAGAGTGATGGAGAAGGACCAAAACCAAAGTGCTATCAGCATGCGAGTCCTAGAGGGAAGGCTCAGCCCAGTGCAGCCATGGGCTCCTGTTTTTGTACAGATTTCTCAGACAGCCATGTCCATTTCCATACGTGATGTTCATGCTGCTTTCACACTATCGTGGCAAAATTGTATAGTTTGCACCAGAGACTGATTGGCCTGCATACCCTTAAATATTTACTGTCTGGCTTTAGGAAGAAGCCTGCCAATCCATCTTAAGGCCAAGGTAGTGTTAGGCCACTGCTACTCAAGTGTGGTCCGTGATTCAGCATGCCTTGGAAGCTTGCTAGAGAAACCAAAACCCAGCACTGCTCCAAACCTACTAAATCAGTCTCTGGGAGCGAGGCCCAGGAATCTGCTTTAACGAGCAGTCCTGGTGGTTTGCTGCACCAGCAGAGGCCATCCCTAAATTCCTTCCAGCCGAATGTAGCCGTGGTTCTTTAATGTGACTCAGGCTATACAGCCAATGCAGGCCAGATTCTGGAAACAACAGGGAGATCCTGGCTCCTCTGTGTGGTCTTTCCACAAAAACACATGTTCCTCTGTGGGAAAGAGTCGAGACCTGTGAACTTCTCATTTGTGTCTGGGAGTTCAGGCAGAGTAATTCCCCTTGCTTGTGCTCTGCCACAGCTGTGAACCAGGACCTCGGCAGAGGGGGTGGGCCTCTGACCCAACAGGCAGGGGGTAGGGGACCCTGCATCTGCCCTCCTACCTGGAGGGTTTACCAGCATCCAGTTGACCAAGTCCCTTGAAGCCTCAGAAGCCCATGTCCTCTATAAATTAAAAAATGATGACTGTCCCTTGGAGACTTCTGAAGGTCAAGAACAATGGTTGTGAGGAGGCCTGGGCCACAGAGGCTAGAGCATGGGAGCAGCCATCTCTGTGTATCCTGCATTGAATCCCAGTTCAATCTCCCACCCTGTGTCTCTTAACCATGCGTTCCCATCTCAAAAGTGACCTACGATCTTGTACAGAAGAATGAGGAGAAAACCTTAAAGCCATACTTTGAGGACGTTTGTGGTAATGCAGTAAACTAACCAAGGAACCAGCTATTCAGTATTTTATCCACTGGCCTCCTTCCTTTTCCAGGAAAAAAAAAAAGGACAGTTTTGTCTTACAACCTCACCTTCTCACCTCCTGATGGAATCAAAGAGCTACTCTTAACGTTGCCCATGGGGAAGTGCATGTACAATACTAATTTGGTTCATTGAAGTCATGGGGAATATGTGCTCCTAAAATTGACGTTGAAAAATATGGCTTGCATTAATTGGAATTCAAGTTGGGAGAAACTTTCTTTGAGGCATGCTTTGTATCACCAAATAACAGTGCACTAACCAACTTTTATATATATATATATATATTTTTTTATGTGATTTGTAGCTAAGTAAGCTAACAGCATTTAATCAAATTGGCCTGAGACAAAGTTTTTTTGTGTGTGTGCATGTTCATGTGTGTAAGTGTGGGTACATGCATGCCACAATGCATGTGTGGAGGTCAGAGGACAGTTTTGGATGTTGATCCTCACTCACCTTCCACCTTGTTTGAGTCAGTGTCTCATTGTTCACGGAGCTAACTGGCCCATGGGCTTCTATCTTCACTTCCCATTTGCAGCAGGCACGCTGGGATTACAGGTACTAAAGCGGTAGCATCCAGCTTTATACAGGCGCTGGGGAGCCACACTCAGGTACTCAACTTGCATAAGTGTCTTATCCACTGAGTCATCTCCCTAGCTCTAGGACAAGTTTTTTTTTTTTTTTTAATATTTTATTTATGTATTGAAGAGAACGAGGCAGAGACAGACAATGAGTGTGTCAGGGCCTCCTTTAGCCACTGCAAATGAACTCCAGATGTATGCACCACTTTGTGCATCCAGCTTTACGTGGGTACTGGGGAATTGAACCCAGGTCCTTTGGCTTTGCAGGCAAGCATCTTAGCCACTAAGCCATCTCTCCAGCCCTGGGATAAGTTTTAAATTAAATTTGTCCTACCATATTTATTCATAAGTTAGGTAAATTTAGTACCCCATTTTTTTTGAAAACTGCATGCCCCCACATTTTTAGGTTAGAGCCACATAAGAGCAGGAGTTTCATGTTGATAACAGGGCACTAACCTCCCAAAAGGAGAAGTGAAATAGGTTTATTAATCATCTGAAAAGTGCATTTGCCAAGTTTTAATTGCTTTTAATGAAGGTTGCACATGGTGAGAACATGCCTCAAACATGAATATTGTTTGATCATTCATGTTCTCATGACAGAGGATGTGTTGGACACCATTTTCTGCATAGCTTTCCTGCCAGGAAATTACAAGTGCCATCATAAAGATCTCCAAAGGGATATTCTGGCCTGTCAGGAACTTGACAGGATTCAGAGGGACCCAGAGCTTTGATATAAAACGAAGTATGAGCAATACATTAATCCAAACTGCAGTTGGCACGACGTGGTTAATTCATGCCTTCTCTGGAGGGATGCACTGTTGCAGCAAAGGTAACAAGTCCTTTTGGCTGACATGCCACAGAGGTGGCACATGCCTGAGACAGCATCAGACCTCAGCAAGGAACAATGTCTCTTGGGTGAGGCTCGTAAGGCCTTTTGACTTTCCATTTTCCTGGAGTGTTAATTCATCTGCCACCAAATCTCAGGATGTGAGGCTAAGGGTACAGGAGTGTGATGGAAGTTACCAGCAAATCAGTAAAGTCAAATACGTTTTTCATAAGAAAACAAGCAGAAGAAATGCCTGTCTGAATGACATTACCTTTATTCTCATGGAAAGGGGGTGTGTGGATAATAATCTGTTTTATTTTTATAAAGAAAAAACAATCTTGTAGATGGAGGAAGAATTTGTGAGCAAGTTCTGACTGGTGAGTTATTATATAATAATGAGGATTGCAGCATTAAGCCCTTTTTGTAATTACAAAGTTCAGTCAGCAGCAATGGTTGGTGGACTAGGGTTGAGAGCTTCTTTGCAGCAAGATGAGGCAGGAGTGGAGAAAAGCAGGAGGGGGTCTGCCGTGGGTGGAGAGGACCTGACCAGATGGTCAGAAAACGAAGCCAGCATTGTAGAAAAGACAAGAGCAGTATACAAACTGAACGAGGCTCTCAAAATGTGGAGTTGATAGGAACAAAGACGAGGCCATGGTGTACAAGAGCAGGTGGCAAGCCTTCATACTTGAACTGTGACTGTATTTGGCCCTTCTACCAATGGATGCTTTGGTCTTCCTCAAAGCTTGGAAGGCATCATGGCAGGTAAAGTCTCAAGAGGCATGGAAGATTAAAGCTGTGGGACATGTTTGTTATCTTGGAACCATGAGAAGTCATATGACTTGCCCAACATTAGCCTAGACCCACAGCAATTAAGGCCAACTTAGTTTAGTATGATGCTTTTGTGCTTATCTTTCTCATTTTTCCAATTTTTGCATATGTACATGGTGTACATGCATACATGTATGTATGCTTACGTGTGTGAGCACACCTGGTGGGAGTGCATGTGCACATGTGTGTGTGCATGTGAAGGCCAGGGATGGATGTTGGGTATCTTCCTCAACCACTCTCCACTTTGTTTACTGGAGTGGGGTCTCTCACTTGAACCCAGGGATTGTCGATTGCCCCAGAGAACCCATGGCCACCACACCCACCCAGCATTTACCTGGGTGCTGGTGATCCCAACTAAGCTAAGTGCCTTACCCACTGAGCCGTCCCCCCAGCCCTTCCCTTTTTTTGTTCACATGTTGACTTCAGAGGTATTGGGGACCACTGTCTATACCACTTCAAGAGCCTTCCACCTCTAGGTGGATGTGCACCATCATGTGCACCCAGTGCATGTTTGTGCTGAAGGTGGACAGTTGCAGTGGGGGAAGGCAATTAGCAAATCTTGGAATTCATCTGATTACAGTTAAATTCCAAAAGCTAATTGGCTAAAATGTTCTTCCTTAATTAGAAGCAATTAATATATGAAGCTAGATTTGCAGTTCTTGATTGAAATCTCATACTCACTTCATTTACTAATGGCCTGTAATGATAAGGTGTACACACAATTTAGGTGGAATTTTCTAAGCATAAGAAAGAATGCCTAGATTCATGAGTTATTCTTCCTTTTGTTGAGAACATAGTCAGTATCTACCTTGGGCTGGAGAACACATATCAGATATACATATGCATGCCCAAACAGACCCACATACATACAAAGACTTGTCCTGGCGTATTTGATGCATTCTGAATTTTCCAGGAGCCCTGTAGTTATCAAAATCCTTACATACTCAAGTCCTTTATATAAAATGGTACACTGTTGGCATATAACCTACACACATCCTTCTTAGATCATCCTAAATCATCTCAAGTATTATTTATAATGCCCAGTACAGAATAAGTATTATGGCAGTGGTAAATGCTGAATTGGTAAAGAAATAATGACAAGAAAAAAATCTGTACATGTTCAGTACACATGGACTTTCTTTTCCAAATATTTTTTTTATCCAAATTTGCTTGAATTCATGGATGTGAACCTGCAGGCATGAAAGGCTGATTGTTCTTAGGCCATCTCTCTGAGAAGGTATATTGTCTTCTCTCCTTTTCTTAGGCAAGTCAGACATTCCCATCACCAATGCCAAGAGAAATCCATTCATAAAGAAGATGCAGGTGGCTGAGCCCTATCTTGGGTAGTAGTGATAATGAAACTCCTGTTTCTTATTGACTATGTGCCAGGCCAGAGGTTATCTCACTCATGAACCCAATAAATCAGATATCAGCAGGGACTTCCAATGAGCAGGAATAGCAAGATCCTGTGGGAGGAAACTGAAAAGATGAGGTAGAGGTAGAAGTGAGGAAGATGAAAGGGCAGCTGCGACAGCATGAGCACAAGGTTGCTTGCTCACATCTGAGCAGATGAGGAAGCAGAGACTAGACAGAAAGTAGGGCAGGCCCACCCCAGTGACTTATTTCCTCTAACAAGGATCCATGTCTTAAACCCTCGACAGCCTCACAAAACAGTGCTGCTAGCTGGAGACCAAGTGTCTGAACACATCGGCCTATGACAATCATTCTACATTCAAACTATGACACCAGTTTATTTGTTGCCTTTCTTACCCTACCTACTAGAATAGCTTTAATGATAAGGATTTTAGGGCATGTGTATATATGTGTACTTGCATGTGTGTATGCATGTTCGTGTGTATATACATATACATTTATGTATCAGATATATACATGTGTGTGTGTGCACATGCACACACACACGCATGTGGAGCCCAGAGGCTGAAACCAACTGTTTTCTTCTGTCACTTTCCACCTTATTTTTTGTTGTTGTTGTTGTTGTTTATTTATTAGCAACAGACAGACAGAGAAAGAGTCAGTGGGGGCAGAGAGAGAGAATGGGAGCACCAGGGCCTCCAGCCACTGCAAACAAACTCCAGATGTGTGTGCCACCTTGTGCATCTGGCTTACATGGGTACTGGGGAATCAAGCCTTGAACCAGGGTCCTTAGGCTTCCCAGGCAAGCGATTAACTGATAAGCCATCTCTCCAGCCCTCCACCTTATTTTTTCACACAGAGTGTTTTAATGAACCTAGAGCTCACCAATCAGCTAGGCTAGCTAGCTAGAAAGCCCTAGGGAGCCTCCTGTCTCTGCATCCCCAGCACTGAGATGGAGGTACACACCAATGAACTACGCTTTACTTGGGTGCTGGGAATCCAAACTCAGCCCTCATGCTTGTGTGGCAAGCATTTTATCTGTTGAAACATCTTCCAAGCTCCCACAATAGCGATTTTTAAATATTTTTATTATTTACTATTGTACTCACTGCTGTATTCCCAGAGGCTATGATGGTATCTGGAACATTGAATGTGGACATCCTTGCCTTACTCTTGATCTTAGAGGAGATGATTTCCTCTTTTCATATTCAGAATGATGTAGGCTGTGGGCTTGTTGTATATAACCCTTATTGTGCTGTAGTACGTTTCTTTTATATGGAAGTTTTTGAAGATTTTTATCCAAAGAAATGTTGAAGCCAGGTGTGGTGGTTCACACCTATAATCCCAGTGCTTGGGAGGCTGAGATAGAATCACTGTGTGTTCAAACTGTGAGTTCGAGGTTAGCCTAGGATACAGAGTAAGTTCCAGGTCAGCCTGGGCTAGAATGAGACCTTGCCTCAAAAATGGCGGAGAGGAATCTAGAATTTATTGAATGTTTTGTTTTGTTTTGTTTTGTTTTTGCTTATTTGTTTGGTTTTTTGAGATAGGGTCTCACTGTAGCCCAGGCTGACCTGGAATTCACTATATAGTCTCAGGGTGGCCTCAAATTTACAGCAATCTTCCTACCTCTGCCTCATGAGTGCTGGGATTAAAGGTGTGCGCCACCATGCCCAGCCTTTGAATGTTTTTTTCTGAATCCATTGAAATAATCATAAGGTTTTTATCCTTTATTCTATTACTATGATATAATATTACTATTGATTTGCATATATGAACCATTTCTGACATAAGTCCCACTTGGTCATGGTATATATTCTGTTTTTTAGGTACTGCTGGATTTGATCTGCTACTGTTGTGTTGAGTGTTCATCAGGGATATTAGTTTGCAGTTTTTGTATGTGGTGTGTGTGTGTGTGTGTGTGTGTGTGTGTGTGTGTGTGTGTGTTTGTGTGTACACATACACATGCACCTAGGACATGTGAGGTAAGTATTTTACCACTAAGCTACACCCTCAGATGTTGTTTTTATTGTGTTTTTGTCTGATTTTAGAATCATAAGATGACTTTGGAAGGGTTCCCATACTTTCAACTCTTCAGACTCATTTGAAAAGAATTATTATAATTTTTTCTTTAAATGTTTGGTCAAATTCAGCAGGTTTTGGGCTTCTCTTTGTTGGAAAACTTTATTACTGATTTCCTCTCATTACCTTTTATTGGTATTTTCTAGTTTTCTGTCCTCATTGTTTAATTTTGTTTTTGTGTGGGGGATTGAAACTAGGCCCTTGTATATGCTAGTCAAGCACTTTACCACTGAACTATGTGCCAAATCCATTTTTTTATATGTGCTGCCAAAGTGAGCACCCAAATCCATTTTTAAAAAAATTTTGTTTCTGGGCTGGAGGGATGGCTTAGCAGTTAAGGCATATGTCTGCAAAGCCAAAGGACCCAAGTTCAATTGCCCAGTACCCATGTTAGCCATATGCACAAGGAAGCACATGTGTTTGGAGTTTTGCAGTGGCTGGAGGCACTGGCATGCCCGTTCTCTCTCTCTCCCTCTTTTTCTGTCAAATAAATAAATAAGTAAAAATAAAATATTTCAAAAAAATTTGTTTGTTTTTGATATGAGAGTCTTGCTATGTTGGCCCAACTGACCTCAAATTCTTTATCTCCAGTGATCCTACTCTCTTAGCTTCCCAAGTAGTTGTGACTAAAGGCATTCTCAACCTCATTTGATTTCTCACGATTCAATTTTGGTAAATTATATTATATCTGTAAATTTATGCAGCTCTTTCATGGTTTTCTAAGTTGTTGGCATGTTAATAATAGTTCCTAAGAATCTTTTCTTCCTTCTGTGGAATCAGTTGTAACCTCTCTTTTTTAACCTCTGGGTTATTTATGTGTTTATCTTTTTTTTTTTTTTTTTTTTTTCCCGAGGTAGGGTTTCACTCTGGTCCAGGCTGACCTGGAATTAACTATGTAGTCTCAGGGTGGCCTTGAACTCATGGCAATCCTCCTACCTCTGCCTCCCGAGTGCTGGGATTAAAGGGGTGTGCCACCACGCCCGGCTCTTTTTAATTTTTATTTTAGAGACAAGAAGAGAGAGAATTGGTGCGCCAGGGAGGCAGCCACTGTAAATGAACTCCAGATGCTTGCACCACCTAGTGGGCATGTGTGACCCTGTGCTTGCCTCACTGTTGTGCATCTGGCTAATGTGGGATCTGGAGAGTCCAGCCTGAGTCCTTAGACTTCACAGGCAAGCTCCTTAACTGCTAGGCCATCTCTCCAGCCTAGTGTCTTTTCTTTTTTAATCCATGGTTAATCTACCTAAGTTTGTCAAGTTTTGAACTTTTAAAAATTTTTAAATATTTTTTTGTTTATTTATTATTTTTATTTATTTGAGAGCAACAGATAGAGAAAGTGGCAGAGAGAGAGGGCGAGAAGGAGACAATGGATGCACCAGGGTCTCCAGCCACTGCAAACGAACTCCAGATGCATGCGCCACCTTGTGCTCATGGCTTTTATGGGTACTGGGGAATAAAGCCTCAAACCAGGGTCCTTAGGCCTCACAGGCAAGCACTTAACTGCTAAGCCATCTCTCCAGCCCCAAATTTTGAACTTAAAAAAAAAAAAAACAAAAAAAAACTTCATTTTATTGTTCTTTTGTAATTTTAAGCCTCTATTTCTGTTCTGATTTTTCTTCCTTCTTTCTCCTACTAATATAAAGTATGGCTTTTTGTTGATTTTCTAGTCCCTGCATGGAATTACTACTTACTTGAAATCTTTTTTTTTTTTTTCAATGTAGGCACTTTTATTACTATAAACTTCCCTCTTTTTCTCTCAAGGCAGGGTTTCATTGCAGCCAAGGCTGATCTACAACTTACTCTGAAGCCCCAGGCTGGCCTTTAGCTCACAGCCATCCTCCTACCACAGTCTCCAGAGTGCTGGGTCTAAAGTAAACTTCCCTCTTGATATTGCTTTTACTGTGTCCCATAGGTTTGAGTATGTTGTACTTTACTTTCATTTGTTTTAATAAATTTTTAAATTTCTCTGTGATTTATTCATTGATGCATTGGTCATTTGAGAAAATGCTATTAATGTCTATGTTTGTACAATTTTTAAAGTTCCTCTTTGTTGATTTCTATTTCATTGTGCTAAGAGTATATAGATGCTATGATTTCAATGGTGGGGGGGTGATTAAGACTTGTTTTCTGGACTAATATGTGATGTATGATCTTAGCAAATATCCTAAGTGCTGATAAAAAGGATATGGATTCTTTTATTGCTGTGTGAAAAAAAATCATGTAAATATCTGTTAGATCCATTTGACATAATGTATTATTTAAGTTCCCTGTTTCATATTTATATTTTTGACTGAACAATCTGTTCATTGACTGTTTTAGGGTCTACCTTTCCTTTAAGACTTAATAATGATACCTTTATATAATTGGGTGCCCCAGAGTTGGTGCATATGTATTCATTATTATTATTTCCTTTTTCTGGTCCTTCTATCATTTAGTTACCTTCTTTGACCCTTATTATGGTTCTTTATTTGAAATCCATTTTATCTGACATAAACATAGCCATTCTTGCTAGCTTTTGGTTTCTGTTTGCATGTCATGTCTTTGCCCAGCTCTTATCCTTCAGCCTATGTGTATCATTACTAGTAAGGTAAGTTTTTTGTAGAGAGTATACTCATTTACATTAAAGTTACTATTGACAAGATGTACTCTTTTCATTGTTATGTTTTCTGACTATTTTGTATATCTTTGCTATGCCCTCATGCTCATCTTTGTGGTTTACTGTTTTTCTATATTGGTAAGGTCTGATTCTTTTCTTTGTCTCTGTTATTGAGTTGTATACTTTACGTGCTTTAACAACAGTGGTTATTATACTTTCACTGTTGTGCTCCCTTGAAGATTTCTCATACAGCCCATCTGGTATTGATCAATTCCCTCAGTTTTTGGTTTTAAAATTTTTTGTAGTTGAGACAGGATTTTGCTTTATTACCCAGGCTATCCTTAACTTGTGATCTTCCTGAATTCTGGGATTATAGGCATTATTGTAGACAGTTCCATGTTTCTGGGATGAATATCCAACCAAACACAAATATCCAACCAGTTTTATGGGAGGAATGGATTTATTTCAATCTTATAGATCTAAGGGAAGCTCTATCTATGGAAGAAGAAGCTGGCTCCCATTCGTAAGAGAGAGAAACCAGGCTGGAGAGATGGCTTAGGGGTTAAGGCTCCTGCCTCCTAAGCCTAAGAACACTGGTTCCAATCTCCAGTGGTTCAATCTACAGGTCCCACGTTTAGCCAGATGCAAAGTGACGCAAGGGCACAATGCCGCACTTGACCACAAGGGGGCGCACACATCTGATTTCGTTTGCAGCAGCTGAAACACTGCTGGCACGCCCATCTCTGTCTTCCTCTCCCTCTCTCTCTGCCTCTGTCTGCGTCTCTCTCCAAAAAAAATAATAAATTTTTTAAAAAAAGAGAGAGAAACCATCACCAGCCTGCAAACACCAAAAGCAACAAAACAACACCAACAGCAAGTAGAGACCTTGCCAGAGCACATACTTGCTCTCTCACATCTTTGGGTTGGAATCCAGATCCCTCCCCATTGACACCCAAGGGTTGGATTCCAGGATCCACCCCCAGTAACATCTCATCCATCCAGGTGGCTGGAAATCCAAGTTACAAGTTTATGAGTCTATAGGGACATACATTCAAACTACCACAGGCATGTTCCACCACAGCTTGCAGTTCCTTCCATTTCTACTTGTCTTGGAAAGTCTTCTCCTTTATTTCTGAAGAGTATTTTTGCTGAATAGAATTTCTTAATTTGCATTTTTTTCTTTTTTTGACTTTGAATATATCATCTTACTATCCCTAGTCTTCAAGATTTCTGCTGAGAATTCTACAACTAGGGTAATGAGGAGTTACTTACATCATCTGATGCTTTTTGGTCAGGATCTCACTACGTAGTTGAAGCTGGCATCCAACTCATGTGTAACCAAAGCTGAATTTGAACTCACAATCTCCTATTTCAGCCTTCCAAGTGCTGGTATTACACCATGCACAACTCACCTTTATACACCCCAGAAAGGATCTGTTTTGGTTGAGTCTATCAAAGGTCCTTGAACTTCTTGGACCTAGATATCCATAGCTTTCCCAAGATTTGTAGTTTTCAGCAATTACTTTGTTGAAACACCCACAATGCAAACCTTTTGCTTGCTTAATATGCCATATAAGTCTTGAAGCTTTCTCTGTTCTATTTTTAAAAAGAAAGAAGAAGCAGCAGCAGCAGCAGCCACTGCCGCCACCACTGCCCCCACCTCACCGCCCAACTAGGTTATTTGAAAATATGTCTTCTCTTTCTCCTTCTTTTCCTTCTCCTTCTCCTTCTTTTGGTTTTTTGAGGTAGGGTCTCACTCTAGCCCAGATTGACCTGGAATTCACTATGTAGTTTCAGGCTGCCTTGAACTCACAGCAATCCTCCTACCTCTCCTGAGAACTGGGATTAAAGCGTGCACTACCACACTCAGCTCAAAAAAAGCTTCTTTTTAAGCTCATTCTTCTGTCTCATCAATTCTGCTGCTAAAGATTTCAGCTGCATTTTTTTATTTCATTTACTGAGTTCTTGAGCTCCAAGATTTCTGGTAAGTTCTATTTTTTTTTTTTTTTTTTTTTTTTTTTTTTTGGTTTTGCAAGGTAGGGTCTCACTTTGGTCCAGGCTGACCTGGAATTAACTATGTCGTCTCAGGGTGGCCTCGAACTCTTGGCGATCCTCCTACCTCTGCCTCCTGAGTGCTGGGATTAAAGGCGTGCAACACCACGCCCAGCAAGTTCTATTTTTTGTTCTCTAACTTTGATGAATTTCTCACTCATATTATGAATTGTCTTCCTAATTTTATTGAAATGTCTGTTAGTATTGTCATGTATTTCATCACGTTTCTTTAAAAATCATTTATTTGAGTTTGGAAGATAACTCAGTGTATAAAGCACTTGCTGTGCAAGAATGAGTACCTGATTCTGGATTTCCAGAACCAATGTAAAGCTAGACTAACATCTATAATTCAAAGCCACCAAGGCAACCTGTAATCATAGGGTGAGAAAGGTGACAGAAATAGTAGGATCATCCAAAAGTTACAAGACAGCCTGGCAAATGCAGGGTAGAGACCCTGCCTTAAACAAGGTAGAAAGGAAAGACTGAGACCTGAAGTTGTCCTCTAACATGTACCTGCACTCACACACATAGACATGCACACACACACATCATACACACATATATACACATCCAAAACTCATTATTTTGAATTATTTGTCAGGCAATTAATTTATTTCCTTTTCATTGGGTTCTGTTCCTAAAAGTGATTATGTTTTTCCTATGGAATTATTTATTTCTTAAGACTTCTATTCTAGTACCAAATAGATGCACCATCTGAGCTTCAGAGCAGCAAGGATTTAGTCTACTCCATGTCTCCATCCCTTCCTAGCTATCGCTACCTGTTCTTGGAAGGCAGATAAGGAAAGGAGGAACAGAATGAGGCCTGAAATATCACAAACATATACAACTAGCTTGCAAACGTTTATTATGGATTGGATTCAAGTTTACTAGTGTTGAGCAATATTGTCTTAATTAGCTATTTGGGATCTGGGAGGGAACGAACAAATGCCATGAAGTTCACCAGATGATTCAATAACTCTAGCAGACAGAAAAGGTTTGACTCCACCGAGAGGTAAGCATAACCTAAAACTCAGAAACAAGAGGATCACTGGGGCATGGCAGGATAATTTTGGGTTCCATGGATGGGAGGAGTAGCACTTGAAATCATTCTCTGGCAGAGCTGTGACCACCACCCATGAATAAAAGTCCAATGAAGGATAAGAACAAAGGTGATATCCAAATAGACATGACATCCTCGCAAGAGATTTCGTTTCCCTTCACTCTCTCTGTAAACCCCAGTGTAAGCTTTGGGGGAGCTGGGTAGTTCAATTTTGGAGGTGAAGAAACAGGATCAGAGTGTATCCATTAGAGGTCAATCAGAAAAGCATCATTAAGAGATAAAAGATACATGATAGATAGATAGATAGATAGATAGATAGATAGATAGATAGATGATAGATGATAGAATAGAATAGAATAGAATAGAATAGAATAGAATAGAATAGAATAGAATAGAATAGAATAGAATAGAATAGAATAGAATAGAATAGAATAGAATAGAATAGAATAGAATAGAATAGAATAGATAGTTGGACTTATTGAAAAAGTTGGGCTGATGCAATGGTCAGTGACAGCTAAGCAGTCCAAGTTCCTATCAGAGCAGTCAGGAAGGGAGCCCTGGACTGAGGCTACAGAGCTGAGGGGCAGCATGTTCAACCAAGGAAACTTACCTTTTAATTGCATCCAACTGCTGAGGTCCACTCCACCCATAGTAACTGTTTTATTATTATCACTTTAACCAACTTAAAAGCCAGAGATTTTACTCACATCTCAGACCCTAGTCTAACTGGATGAAGATATGTACATGCTACAGAAATGAACACTGCTTCCCTTCTTTTAATTTAATTTAGTTATTTGAGAGAGAGAAAAAGGAGGCAGATAGAGAGGGAGGGAGGGAGAGAGAGAGAGAATTGGCACACCAGGGCCTCTAGCCACTGAAAACAAACTCCCGACACATGTGACACCTTATGCATCTGGCTTACATGGGAATCGAACGTGGGTCCTTAGGCCTCACAGGCAAGCACCTTAACCACTTAACCACTAAGCCATCTCTTCAGCCCAACACTGCTTCCCTTCTATACTCTGATTCTCTCTCTCTCTCTCTCTCTCTCTCTTTTTTTTTTTTTTTTTTCTGAGGTAGGGTCTCACTCTAGTCCAGACTGACCTGGAATTAACTATGTAGTCTCAGGGTGGTCTTGAACTCACGGTGATCCTCCTACCTCTGCCTCCTGAGTGTTGGGATTAAAGGTGTGCACCACCATGCCCAGCTGATTTTATCTTTTTATCTATCTCTATGTCTGTGTGTATTTGTGCATGTATGTGTGTGATGCATGTTTGTGTGTGTGTCCATGTGTGTGAATATATGCATACCTATGCCATGGCACATGTCAGAGAGCTATCCCAAGATTGGTCCTTGACTTTCACCTTGTTTAGAGGTAGGGTCTCTTGTACACTGCTTCAAACATCACACTGACCCACAAGCTTCCAGGGTTTGCCTGTCTTCACCTCTCATCTTGGGAAGGCTGGTATTACAGATGCTAGCTACCACCTGGCTTTATGTGGGTTCTGTAGACTTGAACTTAGGTTGTTGTGCTTATATAGCAAGTGCTTTTACCCCTTGAGACATTTCCCTAGTCCTATCCTTTAATCTTTATTTTGGGAGGGGGGGTAAGTGTGTGTGTGTGTGTGTGTGTGTGTGTGAGATTGTATATGTGAATGCAAGCATACTCATGCCATGGCATATTATACAAGCCAGAGAACACCTTTTTTGTGTCCATCCTCTCTTTCTACCTCCTTTGAGACAGGATCTCTTATTGTTCACCACTGCTTTTTCACCAGGTTAACTGGCCTATGAGCTTCCAGTGGATACTCCTGTCTCCATCTCTCTTCTTACACATAAGCATGGCTGAGAATCATAAACACCTGTCACAACTTTTGTCTTTTTTGTGGGGGATGAGGTTCTAAGGTCAAATACGCATGTTTGGTTGGCAAGCACTTTATCCACTGAGTTATTTCCCCAGCCCTATCCTTTAATTTTTAAAGAGAAACTCCCATGTAGTCCACCCTGAGTAGAAAAATAGTTGAAAAAGAATTATAGCTGAACATAGCCAATGTGACACATCAGACGTTGTCACATGGATTTAAGTAACTCTGTTGGTCAGTTTGTCAGGTTTATATTACTAGAAACTAAATCCACTTTAGAGGGTTCAAAAAAAAAAGATTTATTACAAGGTCATGGGTACTCGAAGAAATTATCAAGAAGTCTGAAGGAAATTCATGGAGCTAAGCTTCTAGAGCAATGTCAATGGCCAGACACAGACCCCCAATGTTTCAGCCTCTTTTAAAAAATATTTTATTTATTTATTTTTTATTTATTCAAGAGAGAGAATGGACACACCAGGACCTCTATCCACTGAAAACAATCTCCAGACACATGTGCCATCATATATATCTGGCAGTCTCTTAAGATCAAAAGGCCACTAGGAGCTTGGGGAGATGGCTTAGTGAATAAAGCATTTACTGTGAAAGAGTGAGTGTATTGTTTACTTTCTTGTTGATGGGACAAAATACCTGACCAGAAGTAGCTTCGTAAAGGTAAGAGTTTATTTCATCTTATAGTTCCAGGTCACAGTCCATTATGGCAAGGTAGACATGGCAGCAGGAGCTGGAGGCAGCTGGTCACATTCAGTCCACAGTGAGGAAGCAGAGAGAGATGGTACAGTAGTTTGAATGCATGTCTGCCCATAGATTCGGGTGTTTTATTAAAGCTTGTAAACTCCTGGCTTGAGGAATTGTCATTGGGGGCAGATCCTGGGGTCCAGTCCAAAGGTGTATTTGTGGACCAGATCTCAATTTCAGCTCAAAGGTGTGCAGAGAGGGCTGAGTTCTGGGAGCGGGGCGGGGGGGTCTGCTTTATGCAGGCTTTTGTTTGCTGGGTTTTTTGGGTTTTATTTTTTGTTGTTGTTGTTTGGATATTGGTTTTTGATTTTTTAAGGTAAGGTTTCACTCTAGCCCATGCTGACCTATGAAAGGACAAAACTGATGCCATGACAGTCTTCAATAAGACACCACTCTAGCTCGGCCAAAATTTTAATTTCCAGGAGGAACAGGCAAGATTCCTGGGAAACCTGAAACAAAGGGCCATTAATCAATGACTGCCCTGACCAAAAAAAGGCTGAGTCAGTTCCTGTAAAGTCACCAGACTTGTCCCTTTCACCGCAGCCAATCAAAGATGAACAAATGTAACTGCCACTTGCTTAGCCAATCGTGTTAGGAGATTACCTCACCCACTTAGAATTCCCCTAGACCTAGACGCCAAAACCCTAAGACCAATCAAAAAAGAAAAACACAAACACAGTTACTGTTCAAATTAGCCAATCATGTTAAAAAGACTAACAACCCACCAAAATTCCTTTAGCTGTGCTTAAAAGGAGCCTGTGTCACCATTTTGTATGGATGGTTGAGCCCGCATGCTGGTTGATTCTGCAGAATAAAGGCTCCTTATTTTTTTTTTTTTTTTTTTTTTCGAGGTGGGTCTCACTCTGGCCCAGGCTGACCTGGAATTAACTATGTAGTCTCAAGGTGGCCTTGAACTCAGGGCGATCCTCCTACCTCTGCCTCCCGAGCGCTGGGATTAAAGGCGTGCGCCACCATGCTCGGCTCTCCTTGTTTTTACATACTATTCGACTCTGTGGTCTTTCTTCAGTGATTCTCAAACCCTAACAACCTGGAATTCACTATGTCTCAGGGTGGCCTCTAATTCACAGTGATCCTCCTATCTCTGCCTTCCAGGTGCTGGGATTAAAGATGTGCACCTCTACACCTGGCTTTTTCTTTTCTTTTCTTTTCTTTTCTTTTCTTTTCTTTTCTTTTCTTTTCTTTTCTTTTCTTTTCTTTCCTTTCCTTTCCTTTCCTTTCTTTCTTTCTTTTTCTTTCTTTCTTTCTTTCTTTTTTTTTTTTTTGCTGTTTGCTGGCAGATGGTAGTTTCTCTCTCTCTTCTTGTATTTATGAATGGGTGCCAGCTTCTTTCACCATAGATGGAACTTTCCCTGTGTTGTAGTCAGCTTCACATTTCTGGGATGAACCTCCAAACCTACACAGTTTGTGAGAGGAATAGAATTTACTTCAGGTTTGAAGATTTAGAGTAAGTTCCATAATGACAGAAGAAGCTGACCCCCTTTACACAAATCCACACAGAGAGGAAGATAACCACCACCACCACCACCTCAAGTAAGCAAGCAAAAGCCAGCAGCCAAACAGCAGGGAACCCAGGCAGAGTTCATTCTGCACACCTTAGGCTGGAATTACAGATCCACCCCAGTGATACCTTAGGGCTGGACCCTATAATCCATCCATAGTGACACCAAGTTACAAGCTTTAATAAAACTCCTGAATCTATTGGGGGACATCCTTTTAAACTACCACACCCTATGTATGTAAGCTGGAAATGAATCCCTTCTTCTCATAAAAGTCCTTGTTTGGATGTTCACCTCAGCAACACAAAACTGTCTACTACAGAAGTTTGGTACCAAAAGAGTGGGTTGTTCCTGCATGATGAATCTGACAATGTAGATTTTGGTCTTTTGGAACTTTTGTTCTGGAGGAATGGGCATGGACTTGGTACTTACAACTGAAGATGCCTTACAGAGTGGTAAGCCAAATTTATTTGGTTATTCTGGTGAGAGTATGAAAATGCATAGAGGATTGTGTTAGCTTTGAAACTTTCTAAGGGAAAGTAAAGATAGCAGAGAACTCCATTGGAACTGAGCTACTGGCATAAAGAATGGCTACATTTTTCTGCCCAAGCCCTAAGAGTTTGATCAAGGTTAAATTCACAGATGTGCCCAGAGATTTGTTTCCATGATGATTCTAAATCCTCAAGCTGACAAGATTAATGACCATAGTGAGGACTGGAGTTCAGATCCCCAGAACCTGTGTAACTGCCAAGTGGACATGGAAGCTGTATGTAATCCCAGAGATTAGGAGGCAGAGACAGGGGGTCACTGGAGCAAGCTGGCTAGGAAGACTAGCTGAACTGGGAGTTCTGGATTCAAATGAGAGACCATCTGAGTAAAACAAAGTAGAAACTGATGGAGGAAGACATCCAAAGTCGACCTCTGACCTCCATATGCATGCACGTATATGTGCATGTGCATACACATAGATGCATACATACATAGGAAACACACACACACACACACACACACAAGATTGAAGAAAAGTATTTTAGCAAGCCTTTGAGATGTAACTTCAGAGCCACCAAAATGGTCAATGTGGCTACTTCTAAGACAGTTGGTGCACTTTTGTTTTGTTTTGTTTTGTTTTGTTTTGTTTTCTGAAATAGGGTCTCACTCTAGCTCAGGCTGACCTGGAATTCACTATGTAGTCTCAGGGTGGCCTCAAACTCATGGTGATCCTCCCACCTCTGCCTCCCGAGTACTGGGATTAAAGGCGTGCGCCACCACGCCTGGTTTAGTTAGTCTTCTTCCTTGAGTGCCTCACTTCCTCTTAACCTCTGTGTTTAAAGTCATATTAAAAATTTCCTCTTAGTAAATAATAAGATGGAGAGTAACTGAGGAAGATACCTGACACTGACTTCTGCCTCCACATGTATGTGCACACACATGCAAACCCACACATATGCCCCACATAAAGGTAAACACACATGTACACACATGCACACTATAGACACACACACACACACACACACACACACACACAAAACAAGGACCTTAGTCATACTGCAAAGTCCTTGACAAGCTCCTGAATCAAGTCTCTAAAGCTAAGCTGTCCAGGAGAAACACCAGAAATAACAGAGAGAGGGCCAGTGCTCAATTCTACCTTCAGCCTTCTCCACACCAATAGGTCAGATATAAACATACCTTAAGTTGAAAGGAATTAGTTTCTCACCTCTGAGATGCGAGATGAATGAGTAGTGCAATGGACCCAAGTTCCACACATGAATAATGGCTTTAGCCATTAAGGAACAAAGCCAGGAAGCAAACTGAGGTGGTGCTTTTGGCTCTCATAGTGTGCATCTTTCATGATTCAACATGATCCTCTTTTCTGCTTCAGATTTGGGTTTGTCTTAATCCATTTGGGATGCTGTCTATAAGATGGTTGGGGCTGGGGATGTAGCTCAGCAGGTAAAGTTCCTGCCTAGCATGCAGGAAGCTCTGAGTTCTATCCCCAGCACCACATAACTCAGACATGTAACACACGACTGCAATCCCAGCACTTGGAAGTAGAAGTAGGAGGATCAGAAGTTCAAGGTCATCCTTTGTTTCCATAGCAAGTTCAAGGCAGCCTAGGCTACATGAGATCCTGCCTCAAAAATAAAATAAATACCATAAATAAAAACTGTAAACTAGGAAGTTCTTGAAGCTGGGGAATCTAAGATCAAGATGCCAGCACATTCCTTGTAAGGTAAAAAGGAGGGAGCTGGTCGAGCATGAGCATTCATCAGTCTCTGCTCCCTCACCATGGGCTGAATGTGACCAGCTCTGCTTAAAGCTCCTGCTGTAAGCTGAAATGAACCCTTCCTCCCTCAAACTGACTTTTGTCAGATATTTTGTACCAGCAAAGAGAAATTGACTAATACAGGCTTTCAGTATTCTGAGATTTGAGTATCAGCAGGGCATCTTAGAACCAATGCCTCATGAATACCAGACTATGACTGGACACCAGGTTCTATTCTTACCAACCCTGGCATATTTTTCTGGTTAGTCTATACAGGAAAAAATAAACGCACACAAGGAGCAATATTTCTAGCCCATCTACATAGCCTGGGGTATAGAGAAGAATTCAGGTGAGGGGCTTACTGTCTTTCCTGGGCTTCCTACATCAAACTGCTTCTGTTTATGGATGTTAGCCAAGCATTTACTGGGCAGTTAATCCCAGTTATCTAAGGAATGCTTGGAAATATAACACGCATTTGAAAAACCACGGTTGGATATTATAACAATAGTGTTTATCTGCATTGGTAATCCAGCCTGCCTCTAGTTTTCTTTTTGTGTCTTAGTTAAATTGGTCCCACATCTCGAAATTCCTAAATAAATACCTGATAAACATGCAGATCTGGACAGGTGCATCAATGCAGTGACCAGTAGAGCCACAGTCCATCCAGTGGACAGACATATGTACATATGAGTCATCATGTCTCCCAAGGGAGATACATCAGCATTCCTAACAAATCTACCCAGAGTCAAAGTTTCCAGAAAATGACTCAGAATTCCAAATAAATAGATTTCTTTATGACACAATTATCCAGCTTCATCCTAGGGAAGAACCACCACAACCAGCCTTTGTTTAAGAGGGGGGGGGGCGGCGGGCTGGGAAGATGACTTCATCGGTAAAGTGCTTGCTGCCTGAGAGTGAGGACCTGAGTTTGAATCCCCAGAACCCACATAAAATGCCAGGTGTGGTGGTTTGAGCTTGCAATCCCAACACTGAGGAAGTGGAGACAAGAGAATCCCAAGGGCTTGCTGGTCAGCTAGTCTAGCCTAATCAGTGAGCTCTAGGTTCAGCAAGAGAGTCTGTCTGTCTCAAAGAATAAGGTGGAGAGCAACTGTGGAAGACGTTTGATATCATCCTCTGGCTTCCACATGCCTCCCCACACATACGTACACTCACACCACCTATACACACATAAGCTTCTAAATAAACAAATAAAGTGTTAAAGAGAGAAACAGGGCCTGGGACTATAGCTCAGTGGTAGAGTGTTGGTCTACCAAGCATCAAGCCATGGATTTGATTTCCAGAATTGTAAAAGAAAAGTCACCTTCTTTCATGCAGTTTGTTAAATAAGCACTGCTCTATGTTTACTGCATAGTAAAACCTGCATACATGTTTATTTTGGACAATTTGATTATCTAAAAGATTAGGAATGCCTTTGTGCTTCTACAAGAATCACATAAAATTTACTGATGCTGAAAGATTGTCTAAATATCAACTAAAAGTATGTCACTGTTACATAATACTGTTTCTGGGGGAGATGTTAAGGTGTGGAGATGTCACTAGTTAAAGGAGCTTGCTTGTAAAGCCTGATGGCCTGGGTTCAATTTCCCAGTTCCCACATAAAACCAGCCACACAAAATGACACCTGCACCTGGAATTGGTTTGCAGTGCCCATATTCTCTCTCTCTCAAATAAGTAAATAAATAAAAATATTTTTAAAAATACAGGACTGCTGGTTAAGATGGTGGTATAGGAACCATGCCAAAACAGCTTAGGGGAGAAAAAGCAAAAAACAAAACAAACAAACAAAAAAAAAACCCAAGCAAAATACACTTCTACTAAAAAGTGAGGAGTTTAAGAAATTATCAACCACAGCAGAGAAGTAGGAGAGATCCAGAGCGTCTAGAGCCCACAGAAGCGGGCAGAAGCGGCTCCAGCAATGGGGGCACAAGTTCCACGCGGCCACAGCCGCCAGGCTCAGGCTGAGCCACAGGAAAAAAAGCTAGGTGAGGGGATTTTCCACTCATAACCACCTCCTTGCAAACTCAAGAAAAGTGGAAGGAGGACAGCAGAGACCAGTGGAGCAGCTTGTGAGGAAGAGGATTGCAAGGACCACTGGGAAGACTTCAACCACCATCCACAGCCTTCCCCCCACACCAGCACAAGCACCAGCAAGCACCAGAGACCTGGGGAAGGGAGCTCACTACACAGCACCTAGCATAGGCAATCAGAGCAGTGACCCACAGACCCAGCCAGCCTACCTGAGCCCACAGTGCAGCAAAGAGGGACCCAAGTGGCCGTGCAGCATAGCCTAGACCAAAGCCATCCCAAAAGGTACCTGGGATTACACCAGTAGTATCCACCAAATAAGCCTGGTGTATAGGCTTGCAGTGGAAGTGCTAATTGCACCTTCCACATTAAGGTAAATTATATGTTAAGTCTGATGGATGGACGGATATGCCATTCTTTTTTTAAAAACATATTTTATGTATTTATTTGAGAGAAAGAGGCCGAGAGAGAGACAGAGAGATAGAGAGAGAATGGGTGTGCCAGGGCATCCAGCCACTGCAAAGGAACTCCAGATGCACATGCCCCCTGGTGCATCTGGCTTATGTGGGTCCTAGAGAATCGAATCTGGGTCCTTTGGCTTTGCAGGCAAACGCCTTAACCGCTAAGCCATCTCTCCAGTCCAGATTTGCCATTCTTAAATAAGTGTATTTTGGGGTTGGCATTTGTTGCTTCCTGATTTATAATGCCTTTGTTTCTTCTTTTGGCATTCATTGGGGAAGGGTCTCACTTGGTCACAAATTGACCTTGGAACCCTCTACAGACCAGAAATCTTAGCCTCCCAGTTGACAGGATTAAGGGTGTTGGGCAACACACATCCTTAGGGACTATGACTTTGTTAAGAGGATTTGTTTGTCATAACACCTACTTTTCCACAAATACTCTGTGCTGTTTTTCATTGAATGTGTACATTGTTTAGTTAAGTTTTTAGAATTTGCCTGTATTTTGTTCCAGTCAGCCTACTTGAATACTATCATAGCAGGCAAACCCAACACCTAGGGTCACTTTTGTGGTTACTCTGAGAGTCTTAAGAGCCACACCTAGCACCTTAACCTCCTACCCTGAAGATATATAACATCAAATTGATTGATACATCTAATAATACTGCAGATAATTAGAAAACCCAAGCATTAAATTAATCCGAGATGCAAAAATCTCTACATTATAATACAAGAGACACAAAAAATCAAGACAATATAAATCCACCAAAAAATATTAAAAATACAAATAAAAAATATTTTATGGTTTTTCTTTCTTTTTTTTTGTCCCTGGCCCCTACTCCTTTTCTTCTTTCTTCCTTTTCCTTCTCAACCAGCCTTTCTGCAAAGTGATGTGCTTGCTCTCATGCACCTCTGTGGAAGATTCCAGCATGTACTGTGAGAAATGAAGGCGCAGAACCAGGAGAGATGTTGCAATAACAGGGCTATGAGTTTGTCTTGTACAAAGGGACCACTGCACAAGGCAGGCAAGCAGATGCCAACAGACAGCTTTTGTGAGTCCTTCATGTTAATTAACTTTTGTGAGAACCTTCATGTTAATTAACTTTGCTTGAGCTTTCTCTGGACTTGAAAGCTTTGGAGTGGTTTGTTTTTGTAAAATGCTTTGACTCCTGGGAGAGCAGCTTGAAGGGCGGGGGAGGGGAAAACAAAAAGAAAGAAAGGAAATTTTTTAAGTGGGGTTTTGCTTACCAGGAAATTTCTTCCCTCATCTTCCCCACCTCCACCCCCAACTATCAGAGAGAATTTTAATGGTCTTTTTCTTATCCTAAAATACTAAACCAGAAGCAGACCTCCAAGGCAGTGGGAGCCGGCTCTGCTTCCCCTAGGGAAGACAGGTGTGAGGGAGTGAGCATGTGTACTAAGTTCAGAGTATGAACAGCCCCAGTCCGACTCATTGGAACTTAGAGGAAAGAGGAGTTAGAGTTTGGAGTCCAGTTCTGTTAGTTAACAAATGCCTTCATCTACAGTCTCGGGAGCTACGGTGAGATACAGGCACTGGTTCTGGCCACTCCAGACTTTATGTGACTAGATGGGTTCTTAAAGTCCAAGGACAAACAAAAAGAGAAAGTTTTGGAAAGAGGAAGACCTCATTAGTTAGCCACCTGGTTATGAAGTCTACAACTATAAATCTCCTGGTAGCATTTTTGTCCTCTAGCATTGTACTATGAATTTTTTTAGTGGGTTGGACAGATGGCTCAGTGGTTAAAAGCACTTGCAAAACCCAATGGTCTGGGTTCAATTCCCCAGTACCCATTTAGAACCAAATGCACAAAATGGTTCATGCATCTGGAACTTATTTGTAGCAGCAGGAGGCCCTGGCACACCTATACTTATTCTCTTTCTCTCTCTCTCTGTCTCTCTCCCTCTCTTTCTCTCATATATAAATAAACTTTTTTTAAAAACAAGAAAAATATTTGGTTGCTGCTTGGGAGTGAATATGGCCCTTGCACATGCTAGGCATGCACTTTACCACTGAGTTACATGCCCAGCAACTATGAAAATGTTTATGCATTGCAGTGAAGTTGAAAAAATTGTTCAGTTAACACCTATAGATTCATTACCTCTTTGCTATAATTTCTTCAATTGCATATGTAACCATCTATTTATCCCTCTTACCTGCCAATCAATCTTGCCTTGAACTTGAGATCGTCTTATCTCAGCTTCCCAAGTCCTGGCACATAACACTATACCCATTTACACCTTGCTGATATCAATGTTTTTCACTCTTAAACATGGAAGCACCCATGTTTATTAGAGTACAGTATAATTCATAGCTTTTAGACTTTTTAAAGATAAAATTTATAAATAGTGAAATGCTTAAATCTTCTGCAGACCTTTGATGAGTTTTAACAAAGCATATGACCATTTTATTTTGAATTTCTATGAGGATTAATCTCTGGTTGTCAGTTTGACAGGATTTATAATCCTATCCATGGGCAAAAAAAAAACCCTGGTCATATCTGTGAAGAATTTTCTAGATTAGGTTAATTGAGGTGGGAGGAGCCACCTTGACTGAAGGCAGCACAATCCATAGGCTGGGTTTCTTGGACTCTATAACAAGGAGAAAACTAGCTAAGCAAGCAAGAGTCACTGCTCTCTCTACTACTTCCGGCATGCTGATGTGACAATGTCCACTGATTTCTGCTTCTGCCATGCTTTTCCTGCCATGATGGACTTCCCCTTGAAGCTGAACTAAATTAAACTCTTTCCTTCTGTACACTGCTTCTGATCAGGTAGCTGGTTCCAGCAATGAGAAAGTGACTGATAACAATTTTTTTTTTTTTTTTTTTTTTTTTTTTTTTTGGTTTTTCAAGGTAGGGTTTCACTCTAACCCAGGCTGACCTGGAATTTACTATGTAGTCTCAGGGTGGCCTCGAACTCATGGTGATCCACCTACCTCTGCCTCCCGAGTGTTGGGATTAAAGGCATGCACCACCACGCCCTGCTACAATTTCTTTTTATTTTGAAATAATTTCAACTTACCAGGAAGTTTCAAAAGTAATATAAAGATCTTTCACTTGCCCTTTTCTATATTTGCTCTATTTAACCAGTCGAAGTTTGTATGTATGTGTCTTCCCAACTAATCCTGTGTGTATGCCCTAAGAACTAAGTGAATTTCATAGAAGTTTCTTCTTTTTGTAATTTATTTATTTACTTGAGAGAGAGAGAGAGAAGGAAAGGAAGGGAGAGAGAGAGAATGGACATGCTAGGGCCTCCCACCACTACAAATGAACTCCAAATGCCAAAGTCAATTTTTTATTCAGAAAAAATTTTTAAGAATTAAAAATATATATTTTATTTATATGTGTGTGTATGTGTGTGTGAGAGAGAGAGAGAGAGAGAGAGAATGGACACACCAGGGTCTCTAGCCACTGCAAATGAACTTCAGACATATGTGCCACATTATGCATCCAGCTTTACATGGGTACTGGGGAATAGAACCTGGGTTCCTTTGGTTTTGCTGGCCAGTGACTTAACTGCTAAGCCATCTCACGAGCCTCTATTCAGAAAATTTTATTTAAACAAGTACTTTTACCTAAACAAAATGTATTTGTCAATGGTGGTTTTTTATTTATTTTGAATCCTTGTGTTTTATTTATTCATTTAGTGTGCATGTATGGTATACATGCAAATGTATATGCATGTCAACACCCATTTTTGCCAAGGTGCATGCTCATGTTTGTGTGTGAATGTGGAGGCCAAAGGTTGACATCAGATATCTTCCTTAATCACACTCCACTTTAACTGAGGCAGGGGCTCTCAGCTGAACCCATAGCTTGCCCATTCTACTAGTCTAGCTAGCCAACTTGTCCCAAAGATTCCCTATCTCTGGCTACCAAGTGCTGGGAATACAGGCAGGCTGCTATGCACAGTCAGCATTTATATGGATAGTGGGAGTCTAAACTCAGGTCCTCACAGTGCTTTATCCACTGAGCAATCTCTCCGGCACTGGAGCACTGTGTTTTAATGTATCTTGATCATCAGATACATGTGCAGACACTTTGTGCCTCTGGCTTTATGTGGGTACTGGGGAATAGAACCTAGGACAACAGACTTGGCAAGCAAGTGCCTTTAACCATCTCCCCAGCCCTAATTACTACATTAAAAAAATACTAAATATTGCAACATCATAGGGCAGTTTCTCTGACCTTGTTCTAAGCCTTCACTTTCTTTTTTTAAATTCATTTTTATTTTTAATAAAATTTTATTTTAATAAATTTATTTTAATAAAATTTTAGAGAGAGAGAGAGAGAGAGAATTGGCATTCCAGGGCTTCAGCCACTATAATTGAATTCCAGATGCTTGTGCCACCTAGTGGGCATGTTCAACCTTGTACTTGCCTCACTGTGCATCTGGCTTATGTGGGATCTGGAGAGTCAAACATAGGTCCTCAGGCTTCACAGGCAAATGCCTTAACTGCTAGGCCATCTCTGTAGCCCTAAGTTTGCACTTTCCAAATGCAGGAGCTACTTCTTTCCTATGTTTACAGAGCCTTGGAGATGTGGCTAGTTTAAACTGCACAGTACTGTCAGAGTAAAATACACATAAGATTTTGCCAACTCAGTGTCAGAAAAAGAAGGTTGAATATCATTTGATATATTATTTGTTGAGTCAGTAATGCTTTGTGTATACTGGTTGAATAAAATATATGATTAAAGTAAATCACATGCATCTTTGTACTTTGTCAAAAGTGATTACCAGAATATTTAAAACTACATATACATGTAACTTAGCTCATGTTGTATTTCTCTTGGCCAATGCTCTTCTCCAGCTACCTTGACTTTTCTATTTCTTGTTTAGTAAAAATTAATAAGCTGCATTTTTTTCTACAAGTTTTTTCACTTTGCCTAATCTTCAAGTGTATTAGAATAAAGTCATTCATAATATTCCCTTTTGAACTTTTTAATGTTGGCACCATCTATAGTGATGCCTTCCTTCTTTAAAATTCCTGACTTGGTCATTTGTGTCTTTGAAACAAAGGCACAAGTTGGTGCTTTTCATTTTCTTTTTTACATCACTCATTTTAAAGAACCAACTTTTAATGTTCTTGGCCCTTGTTTTATATGTTTCATATGTTCATATTTCACTAACTTCTCCAACTACTTTCTTCTTTCAATCCTCTTTGTGTTTACTTTTCTGTTCTTCTCTCTCTCTCTCTCTCTCTCTCTCTATATATATATATATATATATATATATATATATATATATGAATTATTGATTTCTGCTTTTTTCTATTATGTTTATATTCTATGTGTTAATATATATATTTCCATTCCAGTTCAGCAAGTATTTTAAGTTGGCCCATAATATATTTAGAAAGTCTTTCATCATTCCCAGTCAAGTAGAAATGTTTTCTTTTAATTACTGATTTAACTTTTATTAATTGACTTGAAACAGTCTCATTGTGAAAGTTTGTTCATAAAATTAATGGAGACTCAGTTTATATGGCCCAGTACATTGTAAATTTTTGTATGTTTCTTGTTTACTTGAAAAGAATATGTATTCTGCAGTTATTGGGAACAGAATTTATATATCATTTGTTTCAAGTTTTAAAATCATACTTAAATCTTTTACAACATCAATTTTTCTTTCTACTGAGAAAAATGTTTTACATCTTTCTGATTGTGAATGTACTTACTTATTTTCTTTTTTCTTTTTCTTTTTTTTTTCTTTTGTTTTTCAAGGTAGGGTCTCACTTTAGCCCAGGCTAACCTGGAATTCACGATGTAGTCTCAGGAAGACCTTGAACTCATGGCAACACTCCTACCTCTGCCTCCCAAGTGCTGGAGTTAAAGGCATGCGCCACCACGCCCAGCTTTATTTCTTATTTTTTGCTTGTGTATAAGTCTATATACCATTGTGTATGTATGTGTGGTGTAGGTATGTGTATGTATGTGTGGTGTGGTATGTGTGTAGGGTGTAGGTATGTATATGTGCACTTGTGCTCCCCATGCACTCACCTGGGGTGGGGTAAACTCACCTTCGTAGCTGGAGTGGATGTCATATGTCTCACTCTATCACTCTTCTGCCCATTCTTTTTTTGGAGGGCGGAGTTGAGGTAGGGTCTTGCTCTAGCCCAGGCTAACCTGGGATTCACTATGTATCTCAAGCTAGCCTGGCACTCAAGGCTATCCTCTTATCTCTGCCTCAGGAGTGCTGGGATTAAAGGCATATACCACCATGCTTGGCTCTTCTGCCCATTCTTGAGCCAGAGTCTCTTACTGACCCCAGACCTGTATTTTTGTTTTGTTTTGTTAGCTCTGGAGATTCTTGGGTTTTGAGACTGGGCCTATAGATGCGTGTGGGCATACCAGGCTATTTATGAGAGTCATGGGATTCAACCTTCAGTAGTCTTTCAGGACTCCTATGGTCCTCATGCTTTCACAGGAAGTGCTCCTAAGTGCTGAGACATCTCTTAGCCCATATTTCTTATTTTTTTTTTTTTTTCTCTCTGTGTGTATATGATATGTCTCTGTGTGTGTGTGTTCGTATATGAGTGCAGGCACATGCTTGCCATAGCATGCATGGGTCAGAGAACAATCTTAGGTGTCATTCCATGCCTTCTAGCTTGTTTGAGGCAGGGTCTCTTGTTTGATACTGTGTACGCCAAACTAGTTGGCCTGTAAACTTTCAGGGATTCTCTTGTCTCCACCTTACATCTTGCTGTAGGAGTGCTGGGATGCAGATACATGCGACTGTGTCCAACTTTATATAAGTTCTGAGAATCCAAACTCAGGTCATCATGCTTTTGCAGCAAGCACTTTATCTACTGAGCCATCTCTCCAGCCCTAGCTGTTAATATTTAATTTAAAAATATTGAGGTTGTGGTTGGGGAAATATTTAGCAGTTAAGGCGTTTGCCTGCAAAGCCTAAGGACCCTGGTTTGATTCCCCAGGACCCACATAAGTCAGATGCACAAGGGGGCACATGGGTCTGGAGTTTGTTTGCATTGGCTGGAGGCCCTGGCGCACCCATTTTCTCTTTGTCTATGCCTCTTTCTCCCCCACTCAAATAAATTAATTAATTAATTAAAAATATTGAGGTTGTATTATAGGTATACAAATTCCAAAATTATTATTCTTATGAATCTAGTCTTGCATCATCATGATACAGATCTTAAAGACTACATAAATGATCATGATGAAAATGTTCATAGACCATTCTGGTGAGGGCTCATGGGTAAATGAGGAACATGCTACCACATGGTGGAGGAAAGGCAATACTTGTTATAAAATGTAAAACCTTGGATGAATTTTATTCATGTTCTAGTGTTTTGTGGAAGGAAGAACTTGTAAGTGATGAAACTGGATGTTCGGTTGAGGAGATTTCTAAGCAAAATGTTGAAGGAGGGCTGGAGAGATTGCTTAGCAATTAAGGTGCATGCCTGCGAAGCCAAAGGATCCTGGTTCGACTCTCTGGGTCCCACATAAGCCAGATGCATAAGGGGGCGCATGCATCTGGAGTTCATTTGCAGTGGCTAGAAGCCCTGGTACACCCATTCTCACTCTCCCTCTCTCTTTCCCTCTCAATATCTCTAATACATAAATAAATAAAAATTTAAAAATTCTTTAAAAATATGTTGAAGGAACAACTGGTTTCTTTTGTCTGCTTATATTAAAATGTGGGAGAGAGAAATTAGAAAGAATTGTTAAACAAAAAGTAAACAACTTAAAGATTCATAATTATTGGTCTTTTTATATTATTTTTAAAAACAACAATATATCCTAAAGAGAACAATACGGATGGTGTAGACTAAGCATTTGATAATGAGATTACTGTGGGTATGAACCACAGGCTTACCTAACCATCTGTGGTGGTTTGACTCATGTGTCCCCCCTAAACTTAGGTGTTCCGAATGCTAGGTCCCCAGCTGATGGCAATTGGAAATTAAAGCCTCCTGGAGGCAGTGTATTGTAGGGGGTGGACTTATGGGTATTATAGCCAGTTTCTCCATGCCAGTTTGGCACACTCTCCTGTTGCTGTTGTCCACCTAATGTTGACAAGGGGGTGATGCCCACCCTCTGCTCATGCCATCATTTTCCCCTGCCATCGTGGAGCTTCCCCTCGAGTCTGTAAGCCAAAATAAACCTTTTTCTCCCCCCCGAAAAGCTGCTCTTGGTTGGGTGATTTCTGCCAACAATGTGAACCTGACTGCACCACCATCTCAACAGAAACCACACATACAGTGAGATTATACTTATGGGAATAGAGAACATGGGATGATATGAAGAAAGCCTGTGACTGTGCTATCTTCTGAGAAAAAGGTGAAGGACAGCAAAGGCAGTTCAGGAGTCATCAGAGCATCACTAGGCCAGTCTCCACACAACACTGTTGGTGCCTGGGGCCTTCCTGGCTTAGACCTAAGGACAACCGCTAGCCAGGAGAACGTCTGGGTCAGGACTTTCATCTGTTCCAGTGACGCTGGCAGGCAGGGCATTGAGCCAAGAGGATTATTCTTGAGCTTTACTTCTCTTCCTACCTTTTGGAACAGGGATGTCTATGCCATGCCTGCCTCACCATTGTATTTTGGAAACGTATGACCTCTTTAGCTTCATAGGTTTATAGCTGGCTGGCAGAGAATTTTGCCTCAGAATGAATCATACTTCAAGTCTCACCTAAATCTGATTTAGATGTTATTTAGATGTGACTTTGGACTTTAGAGGTGATGCTGAACTAGATCTTTGAGGATTCAGTGAATATATTTGGCTTGTGAAAAGAACATGTATTTGAAAGGGCAGGGGTGGAATGCTATGGACTAAATATATGTGTCTCCTAAAACTTAAATGTTGAAACCCCAAATCCCAATGTGAGTGGAAAATAAGTGCTGATATTCTCGTTATAACAGCTTGAACTCAGAGAGGCATTAGTAAAATATATTTGTTCTGGCAGTAAAAAAGAAAAGCTTACATGCAGCAACAAGAATGAATTTTGATGTGCCAAGTGAGAAAATCCAGACCTCTCAAATATATTCTATATAATTTCAATTATATGAAGTTTAGTAACTGGCAAAGCAAATGAAACTTAAACTTTTTTTTTTTTTTTTTTTTTTTTTGGTTTGTCAAGATAGGGTCTCACTCCAGCCCAGGCTGACCTGGAATTCACTTTGTAGTCTCAGGCTCTAACTTATGTGAGTGAAGTCAGATCAGTGCTTTTAAGGTGCAAGGGTGGTATTGATTGAGGGTTACAGGGAGCTTTCTGGGGGATAGAAGTGTTCTTTAATTTCTCAGGACAGTGGTTTATTAAACCTCTGATTAGTAGAATTTAAACCTTTGCACATCATCAAAGATAGATGATACATCAGTAAACTTAATGCAGCTGGTCCTCCATATCTATTGGTTCCTCATCCATAGATTCCAACAACTGTGCCTGAAGATTTAAAAAAATGATAATAGGGCTGGGAGAGATGGCTTAGCGGTTAAGGTGCCTGCCTGCTAAGCCTAAGAACGCTGGTTCCAATCTCCAGCGGTTCCAATCTCCAGGTCCCACGTTTAGCCAGATGCAAAGTGACGCAAGGGCGCAATGTCGCACTTGACCACAAGGGGGCGCACGCATCTGGATTTCGTTCACAGCAGCTGAGAGACTGCTGGCGTGCCCATCTCTATCTGTCTCCCTCTCCCTCTCTGTCTGTCTGTCTCTCTCTGTGTGTCTCTCTCCAAAAATAAATAATAAAAATAATAATAAAAAAATTTTTTAAAAAATGATAATAGCCAGGCGTGGTGGTGCACATCTTTAATCCCAGCACTCAGAAGGCAGAGATAGGAGGATCGCTGTGAGTTCAAGGCCAACCTGAGACTACATAGTGAATTACAGGTTAGTCTGGGCTGCATCGAGACCCTACCTCAAAAAGAAATTTTAATAAGAATAATGATAACAAGCTGGAGATGTGGCTCAGTTGGGTCAGCTTGTCTAGAATGCCTAAAGCCCTGAGTGTGATCTCTAGCTAGCACTGCATAAAACCAGGAGTGGTGACACTTACTTATAATCCCAGCATTCGAGGAGTGGAGTCGAGGAGGATCAGAAGTTCAAGGCCATCTTCAGCTATTTAGCAAGTTCAAAGCCAGCCTGGGGAATATGAGACCTGTATCAAAATAAATAAGTTGAATTAAATTTAAATACAACAACAACATAACTATTAAAATTAAATATATTTATCATACATTTCAGTATGTATCATAAATAATTCAGAGTTAAAATGTATGGGAGCACTGTATGGGTTATATGCTGTCTTATAAGGGATTGAGCACCTGAGGACTTTGGCACCTGTTCAGGGTCCTGGAATTAATTCTCCCTCACAGATACTGAGAGACTGTCTGAATAAACTCTTCTCACTCAATGAGATTCACCTGCTCTGAATTGCATGCTTTTAGCTCATTTTAAAAATCACCAATGTGGGCTGGAGAGATGACTTAGTAGTTAAGGTACTTGCCTGCAAAGCTAAAGGACCCAGGTTTGATTACCCAGGACCCATGTAAAGCCAGATGCACAAGGTGGTGCATGCATCTGGAATTGTTTTCAGAGGCTGAAGGCCCTGGCACACCCATTCTCTCTCTCTGTCCCTGCTTCTCTCTCTCTCTCTCTCAATAAATCACCAATGTGGGCTGGAGAGATGGCTTAGTGGTTAGGTACTTGCCCATGAAGCCTAAGGACCTAGGTTCAACTCCCCATAACCCACGAAGCCAGATGCACATGTGGCACATGCATCTGTAGTTCATTTGCAGTGTCTATAGGCCCGGGTGTGCCCATCCTCATTCACTCTCTAATAAATATAAACCTTTTAAGAAATCACCAATGTTAAAGCTGTAGATAAGCTCTGATGTGCAGGCCATGCTGGAAACAGCTGAGAAGGTCTAACTGCATTCATAGCCCATGGAATATGTGCTAACCTCTTGCCCTTTCCCATGCCTCAGCCCATGAATGTCCCCAACCCCTGTCTTTGAAGAAGCAGATTTGAGACTTGTATTCCTGTCTTTAGATGAGATTGGGGTATGTTCAGGATGTTGCGACTGTAGAGTATTCCTGTCTTTAGACATAGCTGCCTTGGGAGCAAATGGTTTCTTTTGCAAAATGAGTTTTGCAAAATCATTTTGGGAATTGGTATAGTAAGTGACTGACGAATTGACCTTGATTTGGTGATATGTGTATGTGTGTGTATGCACATGTGTGTGTTGCCTCACCTTTCTTTCTCTCTTGAGAAGAGAAAAGACAATTACAGATCCAAGGGCAAGGCAACTGGATAGTAGCACAAGTCCTGATTGACAGAGGATGAGGAAGTCTCCAGGAAAGCAGGCTCCAAGAAGATAACAGAACAGATAGACTACTTCAAGAGGAAGTCCAAGGACTTTCTTTGTGCAAAGTTTTACCAAGAAGTATATTAAAATTTGTGAGGTGGAAGAGATGGCTCTGAGGTTAAGGCACTTGCTTGCAAAGCCTAACAAACCAGGTTTGATTACCCAGTACCCATGTAAAGCTGGATCCACAAAGTGGCATGTGCATCTGGAGTTTGTCTGCAGTGGCTAGAGGCCCTGGTATGCCCATTCACACACACATACACTCTCTCTCTCCTCTTCTTGCAAATAAAAAAAAAAAAATTTTAACAAGAAGTAGTGTAAGCATCTAGTGTTCATTTGCACTGTCAAGAGGCCCTGGCATACCTCCCCCACCCCAAAACATGGCAGATAATAAATAAATAAAATTTTGCTATGATACTTTATTATATACTCTACAATATATTATACTGTACTATTATTCTATAAGTTTTGCTATTAAACAAAAGCAAAGCACTCATAGTATCCAGGGACAAAAGTAAGGAAAACAGCGTGGTCACAATATCCCATAATGCTCAGCTGGGATTACATGCATATAGGTATAGACATGTACATTAGTTATTTTTCTCATTGCTGTGACAAAGTACTTGATAATAGCAACTTAAAAAGGGGTTTATTTTGGCTCACAGTTTGAAGATGGGAAGGAATGATGGTGGGAGCTTGAGGCAGCTGGTCCCACTGCATTAAGTCAGGAAACAAAGAGATGAATACTGGTGCTCAGCTCACATCTCTCTCTCTCTCTCTCTCTCTCTTTTAAAATTATTTATTTGCAGCAGAGAAAGAATGAAAGTGAGCATCCCAGGGCCCCTTGCCACTGCAAATGAAGTCCAGATACATGCGCCACTTTGTGTATCTGGCTTTATGTGGATACTGGGCAACCAAACCCAGGCCTTTTGGCTTTGTAAGCTAGTGTCTTTAATGGTTGAGCCATCTCTCCAGCTCACATTCTCCTTTTTATGTACTCTGGGACACCATACCAGTCTATAGGATGGAGCCACCCACAGTGTGGATCTTCCCACCTCAATTGACCTAACCTAGAAACTATCTCAAAGACATGCTCAGAGATTTGCCATGTAGATTCAGTCAAGCTGACAACATTAACCATCATATGATGTAAACACTGTTACAAGTCTTTTTTTACTAGAGAGATAGAGAATTGGCATGCCAGGCCTCAGCTACTGAAATCAAATTCCAGATACCTGTGCCACCTAGTGGGCATGTGGGACCTTGCATTTGCCTCACCTTTGTGCATTTGGCTTTTGTGGGATCTGGAGAGTCGAACATGGGTCTTTGGGCTTCATAGGCAAGCACCTGAATTGCTAAGCCATCTCCCCAGCCCTCTTATAACTCTTTTTTTTTTAAATTAAAAAAATTTTTATTGACAACTTCTATACTTACATACAAAAAAAACACATGATATTTCCCTCCCCTCCCCCCATTCCACTTTAGAACTCCAATCTCCATCATATCCCCTCCCTCTTTCCATTAGTCTCTCTTTTAATTTGATGTCACCATCTTTTTTTTCTATTATGAGGGTCTTGCGAAGGTATTGCTAGGCACTGCAAGGTCATGGATATCGAGGCCAATTTCTTTCTGGGCAGTTGCATTGCAAGGAGTCACACCCTTCCTTTGGCTCTTACATTCTATCTGCCCCCTCCTCCACAATGGTCCCTGAGCCTTGGAGGATGTGACAGAGGTGTTTCAGTGCTGGGCACTCCTCCATCCCTTCTTCTCAGCACTATGTTGCCTTTTGGGTCATCCCAGTGGTCATCACCATCCGAAAAGAGAAGCTTCTCTAACCAGAAGTGAGAGTAGCATTAATATGTGAAGATGAACATTAAGCGTAGTGCTTTCAGGACCCAGCCCTTTTATAACTCTTAAAAGTTGGGGACTGGAGAGATTACTCAGTGTCTAGAGGCACTTGCTTGCGAAGCCTGACAGCCTTGGTCAATTCCTCATTATCCAGCCAGAAGCACAAAGTGGCACATGCACCTGGAGCTCATTTGCAGTAGTAGGAAGCCCTGGCACATCCATACTCACTCTCTTTGTGTCTGCCTCTTTCTTTCTTTCTTTTTTTTTTTTATTTCTCTTCCAAGCAAATAAAATATTTAAATAAATCCTAAAAGTTGCAATACAATTATTTTGTAGTAACTGACAATGGATGGCTTTGGAGAGAGGTCCTTCACCATAATAGAAAGTCGGTAGAAAAATGGATAAGTCAAAAGAGGCCAGGATACACTTACTTCTTCTGAAAATCATAGACATGCAAGTACAAGAAGGAAAAAAATTCTGAAAGTTAAAACTTTTGAGAAAAGAGGCAGAGGATAAAGGTGAAGCAGGGGCCAGAGTGTTTTGGTACAAGTCAATACTATTGGGTGGTGTGTGTGAGCTTGTGTGTGCATGTGCTACAATGCATGTGTGGAGGTCAGAAGACAAGCTTGGGTGTCCCCATTTTCCACTTTGTTTTTGAAGCGGGGTTTCTTAGTTGCTACCTCATTCTCCAGGCTAACCATCCCACAGGCTTCCAGGTACTCTCCTGTCTCCAGCCCCCATCTTGCTGCAGGCCTACTGGGATTATAGACAATGACATTATTGCCTCCAGCTTTACATGCATTCTGGGGATCTGAACTCAGGTCTTCATGCATGGGTGGCAAGTACATTTTTTCCACTGAGCCATCTCCCCCTGTCAGATACTATTTTAACTTATTATTTTTATTTTTGAGAGAAAGAGGCAGACAGAGAGAATGGGCATGCCAGGACCTTCAGCCTGCTGTGAATGAACTCCAGGTGCATGCACCCCCTTGTGTGCATGTGCAACATTGCATTCTTGTGTCATGTGCATCTGGCCACCTGGGACCTGGAATTTGAACATGAGTTCTTAGGCTTTGCAAGCAAGCACCTTAACCACCAAGCCATCTCTCCAGCTCTATTTTAACTTTATAAATATTTATAGCAGACAGCTTCAGGTTCATTGAGATGAACTTCCAGACCAGGCACAGTTATGGAGGAAGGGATTTATTTATTGAAGCTTGCAGATTCAGGGGAAGTTCCATAATGGCAGAAGAAGCTGGCCTGCTTTCACAGGACAAAACACAGTGAGAGAGAAAGCCACAAGCCAAAAATCCACACAGCACAGCATACCTCTGGAACTGGCGCCAGGCACACTTTGCATATCTTTAGATTGAAATCTCAAACCCACGACCACACCTTAAGATCTGCCCAGTGACATTGCCTCCAGCCAGGTGGCTGCAGAAGCAAACTATAAACTAATAAAACACTGAATATATTGGGGGCCATCTATTCAAACTACTACAATATTATATGTAGATTACTTTGATTAAATAAATTTATGGTGGGCTTTAAAATTTTATCTACAAAGCAATAGTAGACTTTTTTTTGGGGGGGGGGTTCAAGGTAGGGTCTCACTCTAGCTCAGGCTGACCTGGACTTCACTCTGTAGTCTCAGGGTGGCCTCGAACTCATGGTGATCCTCCTACCTCTGCCTCCCCAGTGCTGGGATTAAAGGAGTGCGCCACCATGCCTGGCTAATAGTAGACTTAAAAAAATATTTTTATCTATTTATTTGAGAGAGAGAATGAGCATGCCACTGCAACCAAACTCCAGATGCATGCACCACCATGTGCATCTGGCTTACGTGGGTCCTGGGGAGCTGAGCCTGGGTCCTTAGGCTTCACAGGCAAGCACCTTAACCGCTAAGCCATCTCTCCAGCCCAATAGTAGATTTTTAAAAACATTATTTTATTTAATTATTTGAGAGCAAATGAGAGAGGGAAAGCAGCAGATAAAGAAAGAATGGATCTGGGTGTGGTGGCACATGCCTTTAATCCCAGCACTTGGGAGGCAGAGGTAGGAGGATCACTGTGAGTTCGAGGCCACCCTGAGAGTACATAGTGAATTCTTGGAAGCCTGGGCTAGAGCGAGACCTCAAAAAAAAAAAAAAAAAAAGTAAAGAAAAGAAAGAAGGAAAGAAAAAGAAAAGAAAAGAAAAGAAAAGAAGAGAAAGAGTGGAAGTACCAGAGCCTCTAGCCACTGCAAAGAAATTCCAGATGCATGCATGACCTTGTGCATCTGTCTTTACATAGGTACTGGGGAATTGAACCCAGGTCCTTAGGCTTTGTAGGCAAGTGCTTTAATGGTTGAGCCATCTATCTAGCCCCTAGTAGTCTTTTTCTTTTCCTTTTGGTACGTGTGTGTGTGTGTGTGTGTGTGTGTGTGTGTGTGTGTGTTGTGATGTATCTGGTGGTGTATACATGCCCATGTGGTGCCCCATACAATCACCTGCTGCAGGTGCACTCACCTGTGGTGGCCAAATGGAATGTTGGGTGTCCTGCTCCATCACTCACTCTTTGGTCTTTATTTGAACTAAAGCCTCTTTCTGATTCTGGAGTTCTGCTATTTGTTCACAGGCTTTAATGATTCTCGGGTCTCTATTCCCCTCTAGGACTAGGGTTGCAGGTGCACATGGTTACATCAGCTGTTTATGCAGGTTCTGGATATCCAAATACTGGCAGTCTCAGGCCCCCTTAGGACCTTTGTGCTTGCACAGGTAGTACACTTAACTGCTGAGCCATCTCTTGTCCATTTTTCAACGATGGAATTCAGCTCTCTTAAGATTTCTAGGACATTTTGAATAAAGATATCTGAAGCCATCTTCTAAGGTGGTTTACTAATTAAAGAGGCCTAAAGATACATCTGACAGGAACCACAATTTGCCATTATTTGTTTACTTGTTTTCCCAAGTTTTTACTAAAACAAAATAAACAAAATCATGGAAAGCAGCTCAGAAGCAAAAAAGAAAGAGAGAGAGAGAGAGCACTTCTCTCCCTGCTCTGAATGGAGAAGTCCTTCTTGAGCTGTTTGCAGATTGGAAGTCTCTTTTACTCTCACTGTCCAAATTTTTCAGTCAGTCCATAAATACAGAATTTCTCAATTCTAACATCTCCTAAAACTCCTATCAGCTTAGTAATAGCTTTGGAAATGGCAAGCCTACTTTGACATGAATTGCAAAATGCAACCTGATTTTGAAAACAGTAATATATGAAAGCTGTGTGCTTCTCAATGAAAAGATACATTAAAAGACCTCGATTTCTGGGCTTGTTTTATATCTCCCATCTTGGCCTACTAACTTAGATTATGATTTTTAAAAATATTTATTTATTTATTTATTTATTTATTTAGAGAGAGAGGGAGGGAGGGAAAGAATGGGCATGCCAGGGGCTCCAGCCACTGCAAATGAACTCCAGATGCATGTGTCACCTTGTATGTCTGGTTTAGGTGGGACCTGGAGAATTGAACCCGGATCCTTAGGCTTTGCAGGCAAGCGCCTTAAGCACTAAACCATCTCTCCAGCTGTAGCATAGATTATTTTTATGTGGTGGTTAAGTGCTCCTGAATTCCTCCTTCTCAGGCTTCATTCCTTCAGCTGAGCTGAGTGAGGGCCACCAACAGCTCCCATTGCAGTCTCCTCTTGCCAGGGACAGCTCACATGCTGTGACAATGTGAAAATCAGTTTGGTTCCCTTCCATGCAGACTTGCCTTGGTGCTGATTGCGGCCTTGGTTTGCAATCATGCTGACCCACTTCCACCAGTGCAGAGGTCCTGCTTCCTTCTGGACCCTCCATGGATGATGGGGTTCCTGGGATTGCTCGCCAACAAATTTCCAGACCTCTGAAACTGCTTCCTGAGATCCCTTGACTCTCTCCATGCTGAAGAGAGTTAAGGAGTTCCTGGCTGAGGGATAAACTGAATCCTTGTGGAAATGAAATCATCGACTTTGGAGCCTTGACTGACTTCCTAAAGCCCTAGGCCTGCGCTTTTCTAGGTCAGCCCCATTAGGAGTCTTGCTTGACCACTGATGTGAGGCTTGATTGCTCACTGCCCTAGACTTCCTCATGCTCATCTGTTAAATGCGAGGGTTAAAGGAGACAAGTGCTGTGAAGCCTATAGTGATGGTAGAGCTGCTTTCCCACTCTAGCTTTCCTCTTTGTGTCCCCTCCAGCCCCTACCCCCAGTAATCCGCCCAGATTTGCCTCTGAGGCAGAAGAGTATAGCCCCTGTCACACTAATCAGGCTCCCAGGATCTTCACCTTATGTCCTAAAGTCGGGGGAATGAGGCCAGTCAGATCCTCAACTTAACTTCTTAGGTGTGGGGCAGCCCTCCTAGGGCCTCCCGCCTTCCTTAGGGAGAGTCCGAGTCAGTCACTGAGCCAAGTAGCAATGCTGGGGAGAGCTCAGGCTGCCTGTGGTTCCCTTGGGAACTTGAGGGGGTGTCAGGATGTCTCCCTTTCTGCTCTCAGCTGGGAAGGAGCTGGTGGAGTGCATTCCTTCCTCTCCCCTCCCTCCCCCAAGCCCCCTCCTCTCCGGCAGCCCAGCAGTTCTGGGACAGCCCTGGCTAGCAGTTTAGGCCTTTCTTTCTGCACACAATTGACTAGAGGTCTGGTCCATTCAGACACTGCATGGAACGGCTAGTTTTGTCACTGTGCTCACAGCTTCTAGACACATCTTTTCCAACAGAGAAAAAAAAAAACTGGCCTGTCCTCTGGGTTATAGTTCCTGGGCTTCATTCCTTGGCTGGCATTTTCTGTAACTTCAAGATTAAACATTTCAAATAATTTTCCCTACCCGCCCCCTCACCCCACCAAAAGCGTTCCTATGGATTCTGAGTTCTGGTTACCTTTTAAATTTTTTTTTTCACTCCCTAATACTGAAAGGTTCGATTCTTCTATCTATCCATCAACAAATTGCATTGAATGACGGTGCTCAGTGACCCAGGATGCCACCGAAGACAAAACACACCGTACATATTTTCTGGTCTCCCTGGAAAATGAGTACAAACACTTTCATCACTGCGAGAAAGAGCATATGCACAGAGCGGCGAAGATCTGCTTTGTTTGTGTTGTGTTTTTCTAAGAGGAGGTTTCCCCCTCTTTCAAACAGTGAAATTTGCATTGTTCTTTGCCTGCAAATTAACCAGTTAAGTAGAACTTCTGTGCATCTGGCTTTTTTTTTTTTGTCACACACCACAGGATCTCTGCCTTTCCTCCTTTCTGCCTCTTGAAAAATCCACTCCATTTTTTTTAACCCTGACTTCTTAAAAGTAGCACTTAAAATATTTTCATTCCAATTCATAGTATATCTGTCTTTTTTTTAAAGCTCCATTTTAAAGAGCCCTCTCTTCTCTGTGTTCGAATCGGTGGAAAACTGTTTCTGTTGCTCTTCCCTTTCTTTCTCTCTTTAAATTTATGAAGAGATAGACTCTTGCTCCCAGACGTGAAGCCAGAGGAGAACCAGGAGTTAGGGTCCTCCATGCAGGCCTTCTGTCCTTGCCACACCCACTGCAAGTCCCTCCCTCTGATCAGGGCTGAGGACCATTAATCTCCAACTACACAGTGAAAGGTTTAGGATGAAAATGTTTGTGCACAGGGTGGTCTATTTAAAACAGCTTCCATGTGACGCAATCCACCTCCAAAAGGAAACTTTCGGATGAGTCACCATTTAACAATAATAATTAGCATTGGGGAAGCTTGCTTTGAACACCAGCAGAAGAGTATTTTGCAGATTTCTTAAGAGTTTCCACACTCTGGGCGGGCCCTCAGTCAAGACAACCTATTTAAGACTGACATGGAAGTTTGTTTGTATGAGTCTGGAGTAGGGACGATTAATAACAGTTTCAGGGAAAGGGATGAATGAATTGAGAAGACTTTAAATTCAGATGAGCCAGCAGTGAGAGCTAGTTCAAAAAGCCAGTACAATGTTAGGATACATTAATAACAGCAGAACACTTCAAACAGGAGGTGCTGGTGCCACCATGCCTTATAATGGTCAGGCCATATTAGAAGTTTTTACTTTATTTTGTTACAGGAAGCAAATTTTTAAAAAAATAGCATAAAAAAATCAAGGACAGAACTGGAGAGATGGCTTAGCAGTTAAGGTGCGTGCTTGCAAATAAAGACCTAGGTTCAACTCCCCAGAACCCACATAAGCCAGATGCACATGGTGGTACAATTGTCTGGAGTATGTTTGCAGTGGCTAGAGGCCCTGGTGTACCCATTCTCTCTCTTTCTCAAATAAATAGATAAATAAATATAAAATATTTTTAAAAATTAAGGACAAACTGAATAATGAAAGCTCTGGAAATCATGCAAAATATCATAACTAGATTCGCTAGGGGAACAGGATTTGAGGACGCTATGGTGACCCATCTCTAATCCAGCACTCAGGAGGATGAGGTAGGAGGAACATGAATTCAAAGCCACCCTGAGCTACACAAAAAGTCCTTGTCTCCAAAAAAAAAAAAAAAAAAAAAAAAAAAAAAAGGAACAAAGAAACAGACCAGGGCAGGAGAGAGAGCTCACTGACTGGGTAAAGTGCCTCTCTGCACAAGCATGGGGAACTGAGTTTGGATATGCACCCACATAAATGCCAGGTGGGCTTGGAAACCTGCCTGCAATCCTAGTGCTGAGAAGGCAGACAGAAGAACCCAGTGGGCAAGCTAGCTAGCTAGATGGGCCAAATTGACAAGCTGTGGATTCAAGTGAGCAACCCTGCCACAGTAAGTAAAGTGGAGTGAGATCAAGGAAGACACTTGAAATTCAGCTTCTGGCTTCCACAAGCGCATGCACACAAACACACACTTGCTCACACACATCTAAACGTACATATACATGTATGCACACCATCAACACAAACTTGCCCCCCCAAAAAAAGAATGGGGCTGAAGAAATGGCTTAGTGGTTAAGGCATGTGCTTGCAAAGCCAAAGGACCCAGGTTTTGATTCCCAAGACCCATGTAAGCCAGATGCACAAGGTGGTATATGTGTCTGGAGTTCACTTGCAGCAGTGCAAGGCCCTGATATACCCATTCTGTCTCTCTCTCTCTCTCAAATACATAAATAAAAATTAAATATTAAAAAAGAATGAGGGCTGGAGAGAGAACTTAGTGGTTGGGACATTTGCCTAAGGACCCCAGTTCAATTCTCCAGGTCCTATGTAAGCTAGATGCACAAGGGGGCTCATGCATCTGGAGTTCATTTGCAGTGGCTGGAGGCCCTGGCGCACCAATTTTTTCTATCAGTATCTGTCTCAAATAAATAAATAAATATTTTAAAAAATCTTTTTAAAATGAATGAATGAAACCTACAGATTTTGGGATTAAATAGAGAAATGGGACTTGGGGGGTTCCTTGCCAATACACCAACACACCTACAAATTTAGGGTACCCAGGATTCTTGTCCTATGAATTTAAAGAAATAAAATCCATAGACCAGAAGGTGAGGTTTAGAGAGACTTTATTAGATTAAAAGAAGGAAAGAGAAGAAAGTACGGAGAGCTCCTACCACGTGGAAGGCAGGAGGGGGTAGAGAGCCCGTGTAGGAGTAAGCTGGGAAGCTTACCAGATTCTGGAAGTTCAGAAGCCAGCCAAGAATGTGTCCCTGGTACACATCTATTTATAACCTTGTTGGGGTGGACTTCATCTTCAGGCTCAGGTGAGCCTGAGAGACAGCTGATTGGTCTGGGCTAGAGGCTGGCTCAAGAAGAGACCAGCTATGACACTAAGCTCTGGGGACTGAATTTGACCAACCACAATGTCAGGATTAGATTTAAATTGTAGGAAAGGGCCAGGTGTGGTGGCACACACCTTTAATCCCAGCACTCTGAAGACAGAGGTAGGAGGATCACTATTAGTTCAAGGCCACCCTGAGACTACATAGTGAATTCCAAGTCAGCCTGGCTAGAGTAAAAACCTACCTTAAAAAAAAAAGGGTCTTACCATCTATTCCTAGTGGGAAACCAAGGGCCTCAGCAATGGCCTATAATGTTTTGGGGGTATCTGTGACCTCCCTGGCCAACAACTCACTGGAAGGTATCCCATCCCTGGCACCTGAAAATTTTCTATTAACAATCTGTGGCTTCCATTGTCCAGAAAAGTAGATTTCCATATGACTTATTTATATCCTCTTAGATTTTGATTAGCCCTCCCTCCACCTTTCCTTTACTCAATCTCTTCCCCTGACCTCACTTAGGCCTTTTCACCCCCATTAATCTGTTCTTCTACTTATATATATACAATATCATCCTATTAAGTCCCCCCTCCCTCCCTTTCTATTCTCTGTATATCCCCTTTCTAGATTACTGGTTTCTGCTACTGAGTTTGATTCCTACTCACATAGAAGTCCAATCATCTGTAGCTAGGATCCACATATGAAAGGGAACATGTGATGTTTGGCTTTCTGGGCCTGGGTTACCTCACTAAGTATAATCCTTTCCAGATCCATCCATTTTCCAGCAAATTTCATAACTTCATTTTTCTTTACCGCTGAGTAGAACTCCATTGTGTAAATGTGCCACATCTTCATTATCCACTCATCAGTTGAGGGACATCTAGGCTGGTTCCCTGTTGCTGAAGACTCCACATACTTGGCTGCAAAGTCACTTAGAAATCCTGCTGGAGCTGAGCTGAAAGCCTCCTCCATGTGGACCAGCTGACAGAAAGCTGGAAAAAGCTGTGCTGCATGCAGTTCAATGGGAGAGAGAAAACACCAGTGAAGGTACTCAACAGTGAACACTGCAAGCTTTAAATTTGGCCAGCCAGGCCACATGAACCAATGGGTGCAATAGTGGCATGTCTGTTATGGGAGAAACCAACCACTCTCTAATTGGACTGGAGGCCCGCTCCATGGGAGGGAATACATCCCTGATACTGAAAACCTATGACAGGGGTAGTCATGAGCCCTAAGGGTGTAATATCTGCTGGTGTCTCAATAAATATATATACTGTGCTCACCAAACTGCCCAGTAAGCACCTTTCTTAATGTCCACACCCATATATTAATGCTACTCTCACTTTTATTTAGAGAAGCTTCTCTTTTCAGATGGTGGTGACCTTGGGATGACTCAGAAGGTACCATGGTGCTGAGAAGGAGGGACAGAGGAGTGCTCAGCACTGAAACATCTCTAAAACACCTTCCACGGCTCAGGGTCCATTGCGGAAGAGGGGGCGGAAAGAATGTAAGAGCCAAAGGAAGAGTAGGACTCCTTACAATGTGCTCCAGACTCAAAATGGACTGGATATCCATGACCTCACAGTGCCTGACACTACCTACACAAGACCATCATAATAGGAGGAAAAGATCATGACATCGAAATGAAAAGAGAGACTGATTAAGAGGGGGAGGGGGATATGATGGGGAGTGGAGTTTCAAAGGGGAAAGTGGGGGGAGGGAGGAAAGTACCATGGAATATTATCTACAATTAAAGAAGTTGTCAATAAAAAATTTAAAAAACAAAACAAAAAATTCTAGGAAAGGGGACCTCCTTCCCAGGAGGGGCTCAGGTTGTTTGTGGAAAAACAGATCTAGGTAACTCTTTTAGGCAAGAGATAAGAAGTTGGATCATTCTTTGATGTCTTGCAAATAAATAAATAAAATATTAAAAAAAAAAAAAAGAATTCTAAGCCTGGCGTGGTGGCGCACACCTTTAATCCCAGCACTTGGGAGACAGAGGTAGGAGGATCACAGTGAGTTTGAGGCCACCCTGAGACTACACAGTAAATTCCAGGTCAGCCTGAGCTAGACTGAGACCCTACCTGGAAAAAAAAAAAAAAAAAAAAAAGAAAGAAAGAAATCTAGCACAATCAACATTTGTTGTGAAGGCTGCTATATACAAAAGAGTGTTAAATAGTTACATACCCTGCTAAAGGCCTAAACCTCTGACCTTCTAGCATGACCTTATTTTTTTCTCAGATGTTTTTTGGGAATCTCAAAAACAAGTCTAAACCTTTGTTTATAGTAAAAACATCCTATCTTCCCTTGCAATACTTGGGACCTAGAGTTTTACCTTATACTGTAATCCTGTCTAACCTTTTCAGATGGAACTTCAGAAGCCACCAAAAAGTATATATGGCTTCTGTAAAGACACTTTATTGCAGTCTCTCCCTCTTTTTAAAATTATTCTTTTTAAAAAATATATTTTATTTATTTATTTGAGAGTGGGAAAGGGGCAGAGAGAGAGAGAGAGAATGGGCATGCAAGGACATCCAGTCATTGCAAATGAACTCCAGATGCATGTGCCCCTTGTGCATCTGGCTTACGTGGGTCCTGGAGAATCAACCCAGGGTCCTTTGGCTTTGTAGGCAAATGCCTTAAAGGCTAAGCCATCTTTCCAGCCCTAAAATTATTCTTTGTATATGTTTTTTTTTTTTTTTTTTCCTGAGGTAGGGTCTTATTCAAGCCTAAGCTGAACTGGAATTCACTATGTAATCTCAGGGTGGCCTCAAATTCACTATGGTTCTCTGCCTCCCGAGTGCTAGGACTAAATGCATGCACCACCACCCCTGGCTTTAAATTATTTTTTTATTGATAATGTTCATACATGTACATAATGTATTTTGATTATATTCTCTTCCTATTAACTTTTTTCCTCCTTCTCTCATCTCCTTTCCACTGAATCCCTTCTTTCCAGCAAGTCCCTCTTTGAGAAACCCACACACCTGCTCTCTAGTATCTTTCTTTTTTATTCTTCCCTGGTGTCTTTCTATTGACCAGTATTTTAAAATCTATTAAAGATGTCTTAGCTGGACATGGTGGTGATGCAGGATTTGGGGGCTCAGGAGGGGGTCTCCCAAATTTGTGAACCCCAATTTTGGGTGCTTATCCTATTTTAAGTTATTATTATTATTATTATTATTATTATTTTTATTTTTTGAGGTAGGGTCTCACTCTGATCCAGGCTGACATGAAATTAACTATGTAGTCTCAGAATGGCCTCGAACTCATGGCGATCTTCCTACCTCTGCCTCCCACATGCTGGGATTAAACGTGTGCACCAACACACCAGCTATGCTTATCCTATTTTAACAAAGAATTGATTTAAAAAAAAAGGAACTCAAGAAAGCTAAATTATGAATTATTGAATTTATTTAGGGAGAAATCATGGGGTTTATTTAAGGAAAATTGATATCTAGAAAAGGACTGGGGTAGTACACAGAGGATCAGACATAGAAGTCCCTTCAAATAACAGACCAGAGAAGATTAAGAAATAATGTAGGACTCAGAGATCCAAGATAACTCTTACATACAATCCAAGTGAGAGGCACCCCCAAAGCATAACACAGATAGAAGGCAAGAAGAAAAACACCCAAGCCAAGGTAAATATTCTCCCCTTCCAGGTTGGTCTGAGCCAGGCTGGGAAGGAGGGACAGACTCATGTGGATGCTCAGGCGAAGTCACAGGGCAAAAAGGAAGAGAGTGTGTGGGGCCATATGGATCACTTCCTTTATATGGTTCAGATATCCAATCTGGCTGAGCCAAAATGCTCCAAGATAAAGCATTTTTTTAAGCACCCAAAAAAGTGACACAGTGAAAATTCTACAATATGAAACTTTGTTTCATGTACGAAATTGAAAATACTGAGGCTGGGGTGCTGGCTCAGAGAGTAAGTGCTTGCTACACAACCAGGAGGACCTGAGTTTGGATCCCCAGTACCCACATAAATGCCTAATGAATGTGGTAGCCTGCCTACAATCCCAGAGCTCAGGAGGTGGAAGCAGGGGATCCCTAGGTCAAGATGGCTAGGTAGAGTAGCCAATTTGGTGAGCTTTGTGTTCAAATGAGAGACCCTGTCTCTATAAAGTGGAGAGCACTTTATTGAGACACCCAACATCACCTTCTGATCTCCACATGCATGTGCACACACAGGCATATGTACCTGCAGATACATGTGTACCCATACACATGTAAAAACACATACACAACCAAAAATTTGTTTCTGAAATATTTTAATAGTATGTATAAGGTTTATATTAAATGGGATTAAATTTCATGTTTAGGTATGGATGTTGTTGCAGTCAGATTCGCATTGCTGGCAGAAATAACCCAACCAAGAGCAGCTTTGGGGGAAAAAAAGGTTTATATTTTTTTAAAGATTTTATTTTTATTTATTTATTAGAGACAGAGAGAGGGAACAAGAAGAGAGAGGGAGAGTGAGCATGCCAGGGCCTCTAGCCACTGTAAATAAACTCCAGATGCATGCGCCCCCTTGTGCATCTGTCTTACATGGGACCTAGAGAATTGAACCAGGGTCCTTAGGCTTCACAGGCATGTGCCTTAACTGCTAAGCCATCTCTCCAGCCCAAAAAAAGGGTTTATTTTGGCTTACAAATTTGAGGGGATGCTCCATGATGGCAGGGAAAGTAATGGTATGAGCAGAGGGTGGACATCACTTCCTAGCCAACATCAGGTGGACAATACAACAGGAGAGTGTGCCAAAGACTGACATAGGGAAACTGGCTATAACACCCATAAGCCTCCCCCAACAATACACTACCTCCAGGAGGCTTTAATTTCCAATTGCCATCAGCTGGGGAGACTAGCATTCAGCATACCTAAGTTTATGGGGGACACCTGAATCAAACCACCACATTCAGCCCCTGGCCCCCATAAACTGATAACCATACATGATTTAAAATGCAATGCATTCATCTAACTTTAAAATGTTCAAACATCCCCATAATCCAAGGTCTTTTAACTGAGCCATAATACCAAAAAAACAAAACAAAACAAAAAATCCCAAATCCCATAATGGCACAGAATAAACATTCACACTGCAAAATATTGCATTGGGAAAAGCAAAGAAATATTCAACCAAGATATAAAACAGGGCAAACATCAAACTCTGTAGTTTCAAGTCCAACAACTCTAGTCAGTGACAAATCTCCAAGTCGGATAATTCTTTTTTTTTTTATTATTTTTATTGACTTTTAATCTTACATACCAAAAAAAACCCCACCTGATATTTCTCCCCTCCCCATTCCACTTTAGAACTCCAGTCTCCATCATATCCCCTTCCTCTCTCCATTAGTCTCTCTCCTAATTTGATGACATCATCTTTCTCTTCTATTTTGAGGGTCTTGCAAAGGTATTGCTAGGCACTGCAAGATCATGGATATCGAGGCCAATTTCTGTCTGGGCAGTTGCATTGTAAGAGGTCATATCCTTCCTTTGGCTCTTCCATTCTATCCGCCGGATAATTCTTTTTTGTTTTTGTTTTTGTTTTTCAAGGTAGGGTCTCACTCTAGCCCAGGCTAACCTGGAATTCGCTATGTGGCCTTAAACTCATAGTAATCCTCCTACCTCTGACTCACAGTGGGATAATTCTAACCAATAACAAGTCTCTGGAGTTCCAATTCTGCCCCTCCAGCTAGGCTACTCACAGTCCTGGAAAACTTCATCCAGGGCGGCAGCTTTCCTCAGCAGACATCTCATGGTCCTGGCATCTCCACTGGATCTCCAATGCAACCCATGGTCCATCCTCATGGCTCCACCAGGTCTCCATGCAGGTATCTAGCAAACCTGCTTCACATTGCCCATGGCCATTTCCAAAACACATGACCACATTGCAAACTCAATGACCCTCTCTTTCCTACATTTCTTATACTCCATAATACCAGGTAGGGTGCCAATTTGTTAATCCAGGGAGAAATAAAGCAGACTCTGAAGAACAGGACACTCCTTGAGCACTCAGGCTCCTTCAAAAGAGTCTACATTCTTCCTGTTGCCCCAGTGCAGGTCAGCTGGCCCAATCTTAAAGGTTGTAATCTCTCATATAATTGCAGCTGAATGGGCATAAGTTTCAGCCCAAAGATTTAATTTCTGTGCCATATCCCTCTGCTCACACCAGTCCATTTCTGTGCAATGCAACCCTGCACAAATTTTCAAGACAGGGGCATAACAGCAAGCCTCTCACACAAACTGCATCTAGCCCAGTCCAAGAAAAGCTCTTTCTCATCCTCACAAGGCAAACCTCACAGTCCATAGTTCTTACTACAGTCAGGTCTTTCAACGCTGACCAGACTGGTCCAACAAGCTGTACTTACAGTACTGCAAGGCATCTCTTAGGCCAAGGTTTCAAATCTTTCCACATTACTCTTGAAAATCAGCTCCAAAAGGCCAAAGCCACTCAGTCAGGTGTCTAGCAGCAATCCCACTCCTCTGGTACCAACTTCACTGTTACAGTCAGGTTTGCATTGCTGGCAGAAATTACCTGACCAAGAGAGCTTTGGGGAAAAAAAGGGGGGGTTATTTTGGCTTATAGACTTGGGGGGAAGCTCCATGATGGCAGAGAAAAATGATGGCATGAGCAGAGGGTGGACATCACCCCCTGGCCAACATAAGGTGGACAATAGCAATAGGAGAACATGCCAAACGCTGGCAAGGGGAAACTGGCTATAAAACCATAAGCCCACCCCCAACAATACACTGCCTCCAAGGAGACTTTAATTTCCAATTGCCATCAGCTGGGGACCTAGTGTTCAGAATGCCCAAGTTTATGGGGGACACCTGAATCAAACCACCACAGATGTTATCTGCAAGCTAGTGATGTATATGTGAGTATTGCAGAACCTAAATCTCTGGTCCCAGTTTAAATGAGAGACACTCAGCCTGCATCAGTCTTATTGAAGATAACTTATAGAGGCCTTTGTTCCTGATGGATAGCTATCAGCCTCCTCTTTCACCATCCTCAGTTCTCACAAGCATCACACTCACCTGGCAGCTGATAGGGTAAGGAACTAGACATGAGCACCCTGATAAAGAAGGTCCTTGTCAATGAATTTGGCCAATCCCAAGCCTGGCCTCTTGTGAATATCACCGCATTGTTGCCATGCTATCTGCCTTGGGGAAGGGACACTTCACACTCATGGTGTGAAGCCCTGAGCAAGTGGATTAATCTATCTCTTCCCTTCAGTTTCCTCATCAGAGAAAGGCACCTTTCCTGTGTCGTGAAGTTCAGGAATCAATGGTATGAGCCAAGCACATGATAGTGTCCTTTGAGACATACTAAAATTGCTCATAATAGCATTGCTAATGTTATTTCAAGCAGATACTAGAAGTATTTGAATATCAAATATAACAAGGTCAAGGCTACATTAAACATAGTCAACTTGTGTAAGAGTCATTGGGAAGATGTTCAGAACCAGACATTCATCACCAGAGTTGTATTTGTCCCCTTACTTGGAGTGGAAACCCCACATATAGCTTAAACCTTCCAAAAAAGCCACAATGAGCAGCCTATCTTTCTAGGCTCTGTGCCGGTGCCCACTGCAAAGTACCCACCAGGAGCTGGAGGAGTCATGCTTTCTCTCCAGGCTCCCCTCTGTTTGGGGAGCTTCTGAACTTCTCTGGTGTCTTGCTCTTTAGCCGCCCCTCACCCCCTTTCTTTGCACATATATATGTGTTAGTACACATGTGAGTGTGGATATGTGCACACATATAGAGGCCAGAGAACAATCTTGGATGTCATTTATCTTTTGAGACAGGGTCCCTCATTGGCCTGGAGTTCACAAATTAGACTACGTGGACTTGCTAACCAGTGAACTCCAGGGCGCTGCCTCCCCTGCATTGGGATTCGATGCTTACACTCCACACCCAGCATTTGTGTGAGTACTGTGACCACTCCTGGCTGTGAAGAAAAGTGAGTGGTTTCTGAGCCCAGTGAGATGTATTTCCTCCCAAACATGAATACCTGTGCGTCTTCACATACATGCTCACAGTACTATTCTGTTTTGTTCTTACAAAAATGCACCAATGAGCTTTGAATAATCTTAGCTTTATTCTTGGAATTAACGATGCTGTACTGTATGCTTGGTTCCATAGTAGATGATCGTCATAACTTTCCCCAACCTATGACAATGGTATAGTTGAACCACTACATAGATTCATCTCTATTCCCTCTCCGTGGACTACACCTCCCACCTACATGAGCAGCTGTTCTCCTTTGTGGCTAGACCTCACTTGAAAGCTCAATTGCAGAGTTTCTATGACTTGAGGCATGTCTCACTATGGGGAGTGGGAGTTGAAACTCCTTGCTCTCTGCTAGGGAATTGGGGACTGGGCAGAATGAGGGTTCTGGGACCAGGGTTGGAATCCAAAGTGTGTGATAAGAAGTGATAGCAGTGCCTAAAGCTGATGTAGCAAAGCGTTGAGGAGTTGACTCAGTAAAGTAGTTGCTTCACAGACTTGAGGACCTGAGTTTGATCCCCAGAACTGGGCAAGGTGGTGTGTGCTTGTCATCCCAGCACTGGTGAGGTGGAGACAGCTGGATCCCTGAAGCTAACTGGCCAGCCAGTCTAGCCCACTTGTTGAGCTGCAGGTCAGCAGGAGACAGTGTCTTATAAAAGGTGGAGAGTGTTCCTATGGATAATACACAGAGTTGTCCTCTGGCCTACACCTGCATGTGCACACATTTGTGCACACATCTGCACACACATGCACCACTCACACAAACATATTAACTCCCCCCCACCGCAAAAAAAGAAAGTCTAGCATTTTTTCTACATAAGAAAACTTGAATAGAAAACTGATGATGGTGAAATCCAGGTGCACAAACAGCTGGATTTGACATCTGAGAAGAATCCTTAGTGAGGCACACTCCTATCCCAATGTCACAAAAGTATGGGATTGTGCTTAGACTCCAAGTTGGTGAAGTAAGGATTCTTTTAACTAGGCATGTCCCATTCAGGGTCCATGGGACATGTAGCCAAGGATAGCCATGAATGCAGCTCAGTACAAAAATAAACATCTTTAAAACACTGAGTTTTTTGTGCTGTTAAAAAATATTTTATTTATTTATTTATTTGAGAGAGGGGGGGAACATGTGGGTGTGCCAGAGTGTCCTTCCTCTGCAAAAGAACTTCAGACACATGCATCCCTTTGTGTGTCCAGCTTTATGTGGGTTCTGGGGACTTGAACCCTGAGTCGTCAAGCTTTGTAAGTGTCTTTAACTGCTGAGCCATCTCTCCAGCTCATTTTATTTTATTTTATCTTATTTATTTATTTTAAAGAGAGAGAGAAAGAGAAAGAGGCAGGCAGTGACAGCGAGCATAGGCATACTAGAGCTTTTTGCTCCTGCAAACAAACTTCCAGATGCATGTGCCATTTAGTGCATCTGGCGTTATGTGGGTACTGAGGTATCACACCTGGGCTGTCAGACTTTGTAAGCAAGTGCCTTTAACTGCTGAGCCACCTCTTCAGTCCCCCTGCAACTTTTTCTTTTGCATCTTGATTGGGCATTTCCTGAGCATGAACTTTATAGATGACAATGTCCGTGGTGTCTTTTTAATGCTTCCATTTACCTGCAGAAGCAGCTCATGAGGATTGGCACTGCTCTCTGCCTTTGGAGCCCTCTGTTAGTCACTTACCACCAACACATGTTCAAACCTACCCCCAGATCTATGGCTAATTCCTGTCCCCAGAAGGGAAAGACTCACAAATCCATTCTTTCCTTCCTCATTTTCCCTGGTCACCTGGCTCACTAAAAAAAACAGGCTCTCCAATACTGTCTGGTACTGATGGGCATTTACACATGGGTAGAAGTGAAAAACAATCTAAACATGCACTTAGTTTTAAATTAATTAATTATTTATTTATTTAGAGACATGGTCTCACTCTAGCTCAGACTGACCTGGAACTCACTCTGTGGCCCCAGGTCAGCCTCAATCTCAGGGTGATCCTCCTACCTCAGCCTCCTGAGTGCTGGGATTACAGGTGTGAGCCACCATAGCCTGCTTATTTTGATTTATAATTTTATTTTTTGTGTATATGTGTGTGGTGTGCGTGAGTATATTTGTATTTGCATGTGCATTGATGAATGTGTGTGCAGGTGCACATGTGTGCATCAGGCCAGAGGTTGATGTTGGCCATCTTCCTTGATCACTATCCACCCTATTTACTGAGTCAGGGTCTCTCACTTGAAGCTATGGCTTGGGAATTCAGCTAGTCTAGCTAGCTAGCTTGCTCCAGATATCGCTGTTTCCAATTTCAGAGTACTGGGATTACAGGCAGGGTGCTACTCCACCCAACATTTACATGAATGCTGGTGAACTGAATTCTGATCTTCCTTTTTGCTCAGAGAACACTCTTACTTGTTCAGCCATTGTCCCAGCACCTTTGCTGTTTTTTTTGAACTTAAGGAAAATAATTTGATGAAATAAAACAACCATAATGAATAAAACAGAGAAAAATGCAGGAAGTCTTAATAACAGAAAGCCATTGAAAAGAAAGAGCCTATATGTTGTCCTGCTGACACTTACTAGAGAGCAAACCAGATGTAGGTTGTGAAAGGAAGTTCCTAAATGGCAAGAAAGGCATATATTGCCAGCCTTTGTTGGGCCTTGCTATTTTTTCATTAAAATGTATTGTCAGATTGAAAAGAAATGTCTAAATAATGCCACACAGCACCAAAAATTATAGTGTCAGAACTCAACTTCTATCCCTTTTCACAACTTTATCTATCTGAGCAACTCTATCCCTTTCTCTCAATCCTTCCCCATGCCATTGCCCCTCCCTATCTTCTACTTTAGGATCAAAAGTATCCAAGAGGGCTAGAGAAATGGCTTAGTGGTTAAGGCACCTGCCTGATAAGCCTAAGAACTCCCATTTGATTCTCCAGTTCCCACATTTAGCAAGACATAAAGTGACACATGGGCACAATGCTGCACTTGCCCACAAGGGGGCACACATATCTGGAGTTCATTCACAGCAACTGAGAGGCTGCCAGCATGCCCATTCTCCATCTCTCTCTCTCCAAAAATAAAAAAAAAAATAAAAAACCATTCCAGGTACTGGAAAATACCCAATCCCCTCTTTATAGCTGTGAACCAACTAGAACTAAAGTTCTTGCTTTCTTTTTGAGCTCTCTCTGTATCATAGGATGATCCAAACCCAGTAGGATGAAATGAAAACCAACAGATTGTCTCTTGAGGTCTGCTTTTGCATGAAACATGTTGGAGCAACTGAAAGAGTTCTAGCTTGGGACTATCTCACTCTGGTTTCACTGCTGACAACCATGGGAGAATGTTCCTTCCTACTGCTGACCTTCAGCTCCATCACTCAAAGGAAAGGTCAAAATGAAGGTCTTGTCAGCCCACTTCAAGAATCAGTGGACCTGCTTACCCATCAGATCTAGATGATAAGATTCTATCCTGAAGACATCATAGGCTGTGGTGGTTGCAGGACACTGAGAAATCATGCTGGATCTGAGATGAGATGGAAGCCAGATCCCTGATGGTGAACTCTCATAGTGCTGGGAAATGCTACATGAGCTGCTGGTGGCTAAAAGTCACCAATAGTGTGAACAAGCAGTGGATCCTGAAAACTACAAAATCAACCAGCCAGGCAAGATGTACCCAACAGTTTAATAGTGGCAAATATGTTATGGCAGTAATCAACTGCTCTCTGATTGGATATGAGGCCCACTTAGTGGGAGGAAATTCACATCTGGTAATGAGAACCAAGTCTCTAGAGGGAAGCTTCAGTGTTTGGCTAAATGGAGAGGTTATGCCCATCAAAAAGTCTTCTAAATGTATATGTTCATTCCCTTTGATCAATGCTGCTCTCATTCTTGGTTAGAGAACTACTGCTTTTCATATACAGAAACGATTACCAGGGAGACCTAAGACCTGTCAAAATAAGAGAAAGCCAGTGCCTAGCACTGGGCAAGTCGTCTCTGTCACACCCACCATGGCCCAGGACATATTATACAGGATGTGGTTGATTAAATATGAGTGCTGCTCTCACTGCTAGCTAGAGAAACATCTCCAGGGAGATAGCAGCAGACACTGAGGAGACTCAAAACTCATTAAAACAGAAAATAAGAGGCTGCCAAGAGCTCAACACTAAAATAAACTTCTAACATGCCCTCCAAGGCTCAAGGAACATTGCAGAAGGGGAAGAGGGGATGTAAGAGCCACAGGATAGTAAATTACTGAAAGGCATTATCCTCCCCATAGGAACAGACTGATGCATTCATGACTCAACAGTAACCACACTGATAAGGGCCCTCAGTGGAATGCAGAGGGGAGAAGGGACATAAGAGGATAACTAGATGGGAATATGACAAATCTGCACTATGTTCATATATTAAAGTTCCTGATAAAAATTAAGTAAAAAATAATGAATGCAGGCTGGCCATATAAATGTTTAATGCACTATTATTGTTATGCCATTCTCAGCAGGGCTGGCTGAAGTCCATATTTATTTTGGTTCATAGGAGCCTATTGTGTCCTGTTGTTTTATTTATTTATTTATTTATTTATTTATTTATTTATTTATTTGACAGAGAAAGAGGGAGAGACAGAGAGAATGGAGGCACACCAGGACCTCCAGCCTCTGCAAATGAACTCCAGATGCATGCACCCCCTTGTGCATCCAGCTAATGTGGGTCCTGGGGAATCAAACTTAGGTCCTTTGGCTTTGCAGGCAAATGCCTTAACTGCTAAGCCATCCCTCCAGCCCCTGATGCTGTTTTAAAAAATCTTGTGTGATGGGCTGGAGGGATGGCTTAGCTGTTAAGGAACATGCCTGTGAAGCCTAAGAACTAAGGTTTGATTCCTCAGGTCCTACATTAGCCAGATGTACATGGTGGCACATGCATCTGGAGTTCATTTGCAGTGGCTAGAGGCCCTGGTGTGCCCATTCCCTGCCCCCATCTCTGTCTCTAATAAATAAATTTTTTAAAAATCTTGTGTGATAGCCAGGCATGGTGGTGCATGCCTTTAATCCCAGCACTCAGGAGGCATAGGTAGGAGGATCACCATGAGTTCAAGGCCACCCTGAGACTACATAGTGAATTCCAGGTCAGCCTGAGCTAGAGTGAGACCCTACCTTGAAAAAAAAAATCTTGTGTGATGTGTGTGTGTGTGTGTGTGTGTGTGTGAGAGAGAGAGAGAGAGAGAGAGAGAGAGAGAGACAATGTATGTGGAGGTCAGAGGACAAGTTCAAGTGTTGGCACACCTTGTGTGGGCCACGGTCTGTTGTTTGCTGCCACATATACCAGGAGAGCTGGCCTGTGAGCTTCCAGTTCTCCTGTCTCTGCCTCCCATCTTGCCATAGGTGTTCTGGGAGTGTTGACAAGTGCTACTGTGTGCAGCCATTACATAGGCTCTGGAAATCTGAACTTAGTCCCTTATACTCAAGAATTTTACCCACTGAGCCACCTCTCCGGCCATCCTGATGCCACTTGAAAGGGCATGTTTCCTCAGCTGTCCTGGGCATGCCCACAAATTGCTCATGCCCAGGTCATGGGCTAGAGGCAGCTGAGGAGGAACCCAGGGCTTTGGGTTTGGAGGAAGTTCTAGGAAAGATGAACACAAAATATTAGTCAGAGATGGACTAAGGCTCCACTAGAAATTCTCTCCACACCCCTGACATCCGGGCACCAAATACTGCTGTTTTCTACATCATGGTGCCTGCGTCTTCCCTCCTTCCACATATTCTTTCTACCCTCATCAATCAGGATCCCATACTGGCAATTCTGCCTTGGAATTTCTATTGATCTTTATGCCACGCTCTTCCTGTAGTCTCTTCTACATATGGCTACCAGATTAGGCCCCCTCTAAACACTACTTAACATGTATTAGTCTCATTGAAGATTTCAATGGTTCCATCATGCGTACATGGAACATCTAAGACCCCCATCCATGGCAAGGCTTCTCCCTGCTTTGCAGGCTCATCTTGCCTTGGCTCCTTTTTTGGTCTGCCTGGTCATTTTGAAGTCTCTTGTTCTTCAAATGTATTTTTGATAGCTGCTGATCTCTTCAAATATACAGAACATAGCTGTTGTCTATCTGCCGCATGATCTTTCTAATGTGCTCTGTCCTTGCTGGTGCAGTGCTATTGTTGGTTGTTTGGCTGGCTCTCACTGATGGTACCTTGTTTTCTCATGTGTCCTCTGTAGTTATCTGAGGAAATTCCTCAAAGCTTGAGTTTAACGTAAATTCCTCCTGAGAGAATTTCAGTCTGCAATTGCCAGGTATTTCAAGCATTTCAACTCTGATTCACTTGGAACTAAATTCTTGGCAGAAGGCTTACCAAACCACATGGGCAGTGTGAATTTGGCCCACACCTTCGTAAGTGGCTGCTGGGTTGTTATGAGTTGTCACAGAGTATTTCTTCCCACAGTGAAAGCCAAAAGAGGCAGTTTTTTTTTTTTCTTCCTTCCATTACTAGTTTCAAAGGGAAAGTTTTTGTCTACGTTAGCCACTGAAGTGTGTCCACACAGGCCTCAGGTTTATGGGGTTGTTTCCAATTTGACTTTCCATGTTGTCTGCCACCCCTGAGCAGCCCTTCCAAACCAATGTCCCTGGCAAAGATTGAGAAAGGCCCACAAAGCAACAGATGGTTCTAGCATTCATTATTTCCCTAAAGTCATGATTTTCAGTAGTTTTTGAAATTTGAAGATTTTATTTACTTTTTGAAAATCAAGCTATACATTTTAAAGAAATAAGCATTTTTTCTTTTCTTTTTTTTTTTTTTTTTTTTGCCGTGGGGGGGGGCATGTGTGTAACGGAGAAACAAGAGTACGGTTATTTTATTTTCAGGTAGTCAGGGACAGAAACCCAAACAGGGAACAAGAACATGCCATCCTGTCCCTCCTGCAAAACCTGAAACTTATGTCTGACCCTGTCTCATCCAAGATGGCTGCCAGCAACATGTCCAGCACGATTTCCACTTTCTCTGCTCAGCCTCTCTGGATCAGACCCTTGAGTCCATGAACCAATCAGGTCTCTGATTACACTCTGAGTCTGATGACCAGGCTCATTGATTGGATGTCTAATTCATATAAAGGAGGTTATCCATATGCTCCAGCCCTCTCCTTTTGCCTTGTGACCTGGCCTGAATACCTACTGAATACCTAGCCTGGCTGGGAAAGGGACAGTACTTATTTTGATGTGGGTACTTTTCTTGGTATTTGTTTTCTGCCTGTGTCATGCATTGGGGGCACCTCTCACTTCAATTACACATTAAGATTTATCTTTGATCTCTGAGTCTTTCACTATTTCTCAAACCTCTGTAGTCTGTTATTCAAAGGGGCTTCAATGGTTGATCCTCCGCATGTGTGTGTGTGTAATTGCCCCAGCCTTTTCCTAGATATCCATTTCCCTTAAATAAACCTTATGAATTATGATCTCTCTGTAAATAAACTCAATAATTCATAAGTTAACCTTCTAGAGTCCATTTTTATCAATTATTTGTGAAAGTAGGATAAGGACCCAAAAATTGGGGTTCACAAGTCTGGGATACCCCTCCTGAACCCCAGAATCCTGTATCAGTGGTACATGTGATACAGTGTGGGGGGAGTGTATGTGTGTACTCTATGTGCTTATGTTTGAAGGATAGAGCAGGATGTTGCGTGTCCTCCTCCATTACTCTTCCATGTTATTTCCTTGAGACAGAGTCACTAGATTGGGTTAATTGAGGAGGAGAGACCCACCCTAACTGGGTGGCACTATTCCACGGGCTGGGGGCCTGGACTGTATAAGGAGAGAGTTGGTTGAGCACCAGCCTTCATTGCTTTCTGCTTCCTGACTGTGAGTGGAATGTGACTGGCTCTCTCAAGCTCTTCCACCATGCTTTCCCTGCCATGAAGAACTGTAACCTGAAATTATAACTTGAAATAGACCTTTCCTCCCTTAAGCTGATTTTTTTCAGGTAATTTATTCTAGCTATGAGAAAGTAACTAGTACAGTGTCCAGTTGCCTAAGAGCAAATAATCAGTGGGACAGAACAGAAATGACAAAAAAAAAATAGACATATATCGTCACTTGGATTTTGATGCTCTCCTAGTTAATTCAATGGGAAGAGAAGACAAACATTGTTACTTGTGTGGCAATTTCAGAGTCTGTCAGGGGTTAGGAGAACCACAGGCAGCGCAAGGCTACATTCCTCTATTCCACGAAGCTGAAAGAAGAGACAGCAGCCTAAGTATCATACTGTTTTCATTTTAACCCACACATATGAAGAACCAATAATGGTGAGGCGTCAGCCAGGAACTGATTCTATCAAATGGATGACTAGTGTTTGAGTCATATGTGGTAATGCACAATGTTCAGTGTACTGATCATTTTTAATCAGTGGGTAAATGATAACTGGGAATTTTGGCTGCAAGCTCACTAAGTTCTAGGCTGGTCTTGAAATTCTGATCTTCTTGTCTCTGCCTCCTGAGTACTGGGACTGAGTATTGAGTATAGATGTGTACCACCATGCCTAGCTTCAGATGATTGTTTAAAGGGGAGAAAACTGGAATCAGAAAGATTCATTGGATCAAATGGTTTTCAACTGCAGGATAAGAATGACCAGGAAAAGTAGTTGACACTCATTTTCAGGCTCTGAAATTTCCAATTTAGGACTGGAGACAACTTTTCTAGCATGTTGTCAAGTGATGATGCTGCATCAGGGATTAGATCACTCTGAGAAGCACTGAGGTGGGAGGTCTTGTGTTAGTTAATGTGGGCAAATGGTAACAGCTGCCTTTGCAAGTCTTTTGGTGATGACAATAAGAACCAAAGGACTTGAGCTGGGGAGATGGCTCAGCCATTAAGGTGCTTTCCCACAGAGACTAATGATCCAGGTTTGATTCCTCAGTACCCACATAAAGACAGATGCACAAAGTGGTGCATGCATCTGGAGTTCATTTGCAGTGGCTAGAGGCCCTGACTCTCTCTCTCTCCTTGCAAATTAAAAACTAAAGAACCAGGGCTAGAGAGATGGCTTGGCGGTTAAGGTGCCTGCCTGCCAAGCCCAAGAATGCCGGATGGATTCTCCAGGTCCCACATTTAGCCAGACCAAGTGATGCAAGGGCGCAATGCCGCACTTGCCCACAAGGGGGTGCATGCATCTGGAGTTTGTTCACAGCAGCCGAGAGGCTGCTGGCACACCCTTTCACTCCCTCTCTCTCTCTCTCTCTCTCTCTCTCAAAAAACAAACAAACAAAACACTAAAGAACCAAAGGACTAGGTCAACATAGACTCTGCCCTTCTGCTTTCCAGGAGTGGTCATGCTTCTGGGTGTCTTATGTGTGGAGGCTAAACTATGATATCACAGAGTGTAACTCACTATTACCTCCCTGCTTGATAGCTGTTGTGATTCATAAGTAGTTGTTGGCTAAAGAAAAGAATGGTAGCCGGGCATGGTGGCGCATGCCTTTAATCCCAGCACTCGGGAGGCAGAGGTAGGAGGATCGCCAAGAGTTCAAGGCCACCCTGAGACTATATAGTTAATTCCAGGTCAGCCTGGGCCAGAGTGAGACCCTACCTCGAAAAAAAAAAAAAAAAAAAAAAGAAAGAAAGAAAGAAAGAAAGAAAGAAAGAAAGAAAGAAAGAAAAGAATGGGACATGATGTATCTGAGGATTAGGAGTTGCTGCAGTTTGAATGTTAATCTCTTTTCCAAAATTCAACTGTTGAAATGTTATTGCCAGTGCAATAGTATTAAGAAATGAGGGCTGCAGAGATGGCCTAGTAGTGAAGGCACCTGCTTGCAAAGCTTAAGAACTCTGGTTTGATTCTCCAGGTCCCACGTTTAGCCAGACGCAAAAGTGACACAAGCACACAATGTCGCACATGCGCCACAAGGGGGTGCACGCTTCTGGAGTTTGTTCACAGTGGCTAAGAGGCTGCTGGTGTGCCCATTCTCTCTGTCTCTCACTCTCTCTCTCTCTTAAAAAAATGAAAATTTCTAAAAAGAGAGAGAGAGAGAGATGAGGGCTTTTGGAGTGACTAAGTCAAGAGACAGAGCTCTAGTGAACAGACTAAGAACTTAATTTAAAAAAAGGCTTCACGCAATGTTCAGCTATTTATTTAGTTTAAATATTTTTATTCATATATTTGCAAAGAGAGCAGAAGAAGGAGAAAGAGAAATAGAAAGAGAAGTGAATGAATGAGCCAGGGTTTCTTCTACTGCAAACCAACTCCAGATTCATGAACTACTTTTTGCATCTGGCTTTACATAGGCACTGGGGAATTGAACCCAGTCTGGCAGGTTTTGCAAGCAAGCCAGCACCTGCACTGGGCACTACCTTTAACTTCTGAGCCATCTCTAGCCTGTATTTCTTTTTTCTTTCTTTCTTATTATTTTATGTATGCATGTGTGTGTGCAAATGTGTGTGCTGGTGCACATGTATGTACATGCCTGTAGAGACCACAGGATAAACTTAGGAATTGTCCTCAGGAATGAAATTTACCTCTTTTGGGGACAGGGTCTCTCATTGATCTGGAGCTCACCACTTAGACTAAACTGGCTGGCTAGTGAGTCCCAGGGGTCTGTTTTTCTCTGTCACCCCCACCAGCACTAAAATTACAGGCACATGCCACTATGCTTGGCATTTTCACGTGGGTTTCAGGGATCAAATTAAGGTCCTCACACTTGCAAGGTAAGCACTTTACTGACTAAACTATATTCCCAACCCCATCCATGTCCAGTCCCCACCTTCCCCCACCTTGTGTTATCTGCTGCCTATGGACATAGAAATTCAAAATAAGGCACTCTCTTGAAGCAGACTTTGAGTTTGCCTGTGCCTTGGTCTTATACTTCCTAGCCTCCAGAACTGTGAGGAAACGAAATTCTCTTCTTGATAAATTAGGCTGTAATATGTTGTTATAGCAAGTCAAGAGCTTTGTCTTGGTGGGTGAAGAACCAATGGTGTCATGAAAAGTGATCTAAACGCAAGGGAAAGCCCAGAACACAAAATAAAGGAATCTGTCAGTGGTTTTATTGTCAGCAACTAAGATTCCACTCTACTTTGAGAGAGGAGAGAAATCACTGGAGAGATAGGGAGTCCAGAGGGCTAGGGAGCCCTGCCAAGATTCTACATAAGGAAACAGTCAGTTTTCCTGCAGAGATGCCCCAGGAGGTGGCAGGTGCTCGCACTACAGCCAAGCTGCCTCCTTTCACTGCCCCTCTCTCCCCTGCTAGGTAGGCACCTTATACTACCTTGAAATGTCTCTTTTGGCCGCTGCCACTGATGGTTCTCCACTCTCACTTCCAGGCAGCTTCTATTGAGCCAAACCTCTGAGGCAGAGGGAACAAAATCATGGAGCCTTCAGCCTCCACCACAGGAGCTAGGCTCAGGAGCATCTCCCAAATGCCAGGAAAGAGTTGATTTAGTTATTTTTGCATTGCTATGAGAAAATGCCTGACAGAATCAATTTATGGCAGGAATATTCTTTTGGATCATGGTTTTGGTCCATCGTGGCAGCTCATTTACGGTCCTGGGAGCTGCGGGAGGGTGGTAGGCTATTCAGTCACAACCAACCGGAAGCAGGGAGCATGATTGCCCCCAAGGGCCAGGTAAGACCTTCAATGGTACCACTTCTAGTTACCTACTTCTGCCAGCCCAACCAAAGGGTCATAGCTTCCCAAAAGAGCACTACCCACTTGGGAACAAAAGTTCAATATGAATGCATTGGGAACATTTCAGTTTCAAATCGTAACCAGGGCTAAAGTGCCAAAGAATTGGGCTTTATAAACCAGTTATGAAATCAGAGCTGGCTAGGAGCAAGAAAGGACATTCAGAACATACTAACGTTCTAACTGGCATTCCCAGAAGTGCCTGAGCCCCTTGTGTTAGGTATTTTCTTGTAGCTGTCAAGAAGCAACTTAAGGGTGGAAGGGTTTATGTCTGATCACAGTCCAAGGTTACATCCACCATGGTGAGGAAGGCATGGGGGCAGCAGCTTGAGGCAGCTGGTCCTATTCTGTCCACAGTGGGGAAGCAGAGAGTGATGAACACTAGTGCTCAGCCCACTTTCTGCCTTTTTTTTTGTTTCTTCAAGGTAGGGTCTCACTCTAGCTAAGGCTGACCTGGAATTCACCTTGTGGTCTCAGAGTGGCCTTGAACTCACAGCAACCCTCCTTCCTCTGCCTCCCGAGTGCTGGGATTAAAGGCGTGCGCCACCTCTACCAGCTACTTTCTACTTTTTATTCAGTCCAGGAGCCCAGCCAGTGGAATGGTCCCACCCACACCTAGGGTAGATCTTTTCACCTCAATTAACCTCATAATCCCTTCCAAGCATGCCCAGAGGCTGACTTCGCTAGATTTCCCACAGGCCTGTCCAGAGGCTTGTTTCCTGTTCAGTTGGCAATCATACATCATCATAGACCCCCAAAAGAATTGTCCCAAGACTAAGAGAAAGAAGGAAGTCAGTTTTGCTTCAATGAAACTCTGCCTGTTATAATCCATTTTAGTAAAATGAACCTACTGGTATAGAATCAGGAAACTTGGAGGTAACTTCTGAATTAATGCCATTGCAATTATTTTGCTAATTGAATAATTTTTTTCCTCATATAATTGGGACAATAAATAAATGGGTCAGTGCTTTCACAAGAGACTCATTGACGCAAGGTATCTACAGTCATGTATGCATTATAGTATCATTTTTGGTAAAATGTCAGTGACATTAAAGGAACCTAGCCAGTCTGCTTTGTCTGAACTCTTCCACAGAGTGGTATGAGATTCCAGAACACAGTCATCATTCTGAAACACAGGTCAATCCAAAGATGGGATTAAGATAAGGAAATGAGTGTATTATCCACATTGGAATGCTTGTCTTTCAAAGAGTGAAATAGTTCACTACTTACCCTTACCTTATCGTCTTATTTTGTACAATAAACAAATCTGCCCACAAGAGCCTTGAGTTATTAGGGCTAAGGGAGATAGAATTTTAAACCACAAAATTTGATGACACTCCAAAACCAACCCACAAAACTCCCCTCAGGCTAGCCTAGTTTAAAAAGGGACATTTTTACTGCAAGGCGTAAATTCTGCAAATTATTCCATCAATGTTGGCCACATCTGTCAACAACAAACATTGGAGGCTGGTAAGGGTGCAGACATCAGCAGGCCAGTACCTGAAAAAAAAACTTCATGAAGGCTGGGCCATACTTTTCAGTGGTACTCAGTTATTCTTCATTTTTGTTCTTTTGTGTGTGTGTGTTTTAAACTTAGTTCATCTAAGATCTTTCATTTATTTTTAGACCTGAGGCTAAAACTAATGTTCTGAGCTTCTATCAGAGCTGTTTGGCTTTAGGAAAACTTTCAAGGAGACCCTCCATGTACTCAGCCTCGATTCCATCTGTCCATGGTTTACTTTCTTCCAGTATTCCCGAGCTACCTGTCACCACCTTCCCACCCACTCCTACAAGTCTGAGGCTGGATTTGGTATAGTGCCAGCCTGAGCAAGCTAGAGGGTCTCAAATGGAATTGAGTTGTAGATGAGTTTCTGTTTTGAATCAACTTGAAGAAAAGACTGAACCCAAAAAGGACCTGAAAAGATAATTACTTTGGTGGCTGCTCGATGATCTATTGTAGTTTTATTTCCAGTTTGTCAAATAGCATATGGTGAGCTTCAGTTACACAAACACTTTTTATTTAGTACCTTCCATAGACCAGAGACTATGCTGGGTACTTGGGCTAACAAGAAGTAGTGATCTGCACCTCTCGGTAGCTCACAGTCTATACAGGCCAAAGGAAATGGCTACAACATGCAGCTCATTGTCCCACCCTGGAGTTCCTATTGCATTAGGTAGAAATGTCTGTTGGCACTTACCTCGCTCACACTAAGGTTTCCTCACCTCTGGACCCAGAGTTAGATAGCTAGCAGGTTTCCTAAATAGTAATAAGATGATGAATGAATAAATAACAGAACAAACAAAATATTATTAAAGTACTAATATAGACTATGATGGAAGTAATTAACTCTGGCTAAAGGAAAAAGGAAGTCTCAAAAGAAACTGTGATTTGGGCTAAGACTTAAAGCATGTCTAGCATGGTGTCTGACCTTGAATGAGCCCATAATAAAAGTCAGCTGAATTCAATTCAGTGGAAGTTCAGGCAAAGTAAGAGGGCTTTTGGAGGTAAAGGTGTTCGGGAAAAAAGTAGCTCCAACACCTTGCATGGTGGCTGGCAAGTAGTAAGAACAAAGGAAATATTTTTAAATTAATGAATAAATAGATTTGATGAATATAACAAAAAACATATACAAAGTTACCAATACTGTGAAAAAGTAAACACATTTATTTAGGGAATGGTATATTTGGAAAAGTATGTAATTATAAAAGCAAGGTACAGCTAGAAGGGCTTGAGAGAGGATACAGTCAGTAAAAGTGCTTGCTACATAACCATGAGGACTTGAGTTCAGATCCCCACCCCCACATAAAAGCCCAGCATGACAGCTTGTGCCTATAGTCCTGGAGAGGCAGAGACAGGAGGATCCTTGGGTTCACTGGCTAGTAGTCTAGCTAAATCAGTGAGCTCCAGGTTCAGTGAGGTCTAGACCCTGTCTCAAAGAAGAAGGTGGATGAGCCGGACATGGTGGCGCACGCCTTTAATCCCAGCACTTGGGAGGCAGAGATAGGAGGATCGCTGAGAGTTCGAGGCCTCCCTGAGACTACATAGTGAATTCCAGGTCAGCCTGAGCTACAGTGAGACCCTACCTCGGAAAAAAAAAAAAAAAAAAAAAGAATAAGGAGGATGTCAGGCGTGGTGGCGCATGCCTTTAATCCCAGCACTCAGGAGGCAGAGCTAGGAGGATCACCATGAGTTTGAAGTCACCCTTAGACTACATATTGAATTCCAGGTCAGCCTGGGCTAGATTGAGAAACTACCTCAAAAATTAAAAAGAAAAAACAAAGTGGAGACCAATTAAGTAAAGACATTGATGTTGGCCTCTGGCCTTCACATGCATGAGTTCATAATTCACCTATACACATACATATATGCATGACTACCACACGTATGGAAAGAGCTAGAGATGATAAGTGTTAAGGAGGTGGGGGAGGGAGAGAATAAAAAGAATGGAGAAGCCAAAAATGAAAGTGTAAGTAACAGAGCTGTTTGGGGAAAGAGAACCTGGACAGATAGAAAAAAAAAGTTTAATGAGCACATGGGGTAAAAACAGGGCCTACTAAAGGACTGGTGGACCTGAGCAATAAAAGCAAGTGTCAGTCATACATGACCAGGGTCATGGGGCTAGGGATGTAGCTCAGTTGGTGGAGTACCTGCCCAGTATGCATAAAGCCCTAGATTCAAACCCTGGTGAGTACGCATAAATGGGCATAGCGGTGAGGCCTGTAATTCCAGCACTCAAAGAGGTGGAGGTAGAAGGAAGGATCAGAAGTTCAAGATCAGTCTTAGCTACATAGGAGTTGAGGCCAGCCTGGTATAGAGGTCCGTTCAAGATGACAATCAATATAAACCATTACAATAGCCCCAAATATTAAAAAAGGATAAAATAGAGAATAAAGCTATGTAATAAAGACAAATAAATTAATACCAACAAGATAGAGAAATACAGTGAGAAAACAGAAAGAGATTTAGATATATAGTCAGCTGACTTTTAATAAGAGTAATTTCATGAGAGGATTATCTTTTATGTGTATCTATGTGATGATGCATTTTTATGTGTATGTGGGGCTGTGCATGCATGTGGAGACCAGAGGTTGATGTCAGAGTCTTCTTCAGTCACTCTTCCAACTTATTCTTTGAGAAAGGCTTTTCCATGGAACCTAGCACTCACCAGTTTGCTACACTAGCTAGCCAGTGAGCCCAGGGATTCCCTGTCTCTGACTCTCCAACACTGAGATTATAGGCACATAAAATATGGGAAATGGGGATCTGAACTCAGGTGTTCATACTTATACAACAAGCTCTTTACTTACTGAGCCATCTCCTGAGTGCCACCTTTTATTTTTTACATGCACATTTGGCATGTATGTACATGTATAATGCATGTTCATATGTGTGCGGGTGCAAATGTGTATGGGTATGCAGTTGTCACATGGAGATACTGTGGATGTCACTCAGGAAAGGTGATTTCAAAGTGCTTCCCAGCACCCATGCTTGGTTGTTGAGAAGAGATGCAATCTCAGACCCTCTGAAATTACCAGCACAGGCACTTTCCCAGGGAGTTTGCCAGCCTGTCTTGAGGCAAGGCTGCTGAGAGAGAGGGAGAGAGAGTCTCAAGGAGACTCTCACACTCCAGTGTCATCTTCATGAGTGGTGCTGAGTTTCCATTCAGGGAACAAGGCCCTTACACTCCAGCATTGTTTCATGTGTCGTGCTGAGTTTCCAATATAATTCATGAAATCTAGGGTTGCAAGTCTGTGTGTGGTGTTTAAACATGATGTGGATGTGTTTATGTACAACTCTTTGAACCCATGATTTAGCAGCCTGGTTCAATGCCCAGGCATATCCTCTTGGCAAATTTCTAGAGAAAGGCACAGGCAGGGTCTGATGTAGGGTAGAAGCATCAAGAGATTCATGTGGCTCTAGGAGAAATGAGAAGGATACCAGGAAAGGTAATCAAACCTTGGAATTTTGGAGACAGAAGGTAGGAAAGTAGGTTTATATTTCATTGCCTATAAACCTATCAAGCGTATAGACCACTCCCCAAAGGCATTCATTTAACTTATCCAGACAACATTTATTGAGTATTGACTGAGCAAGGTGCTAGGAACATAAAGATGTTTGTCTTTGGGCAAAAGTTAGGCAAGTACAAAATTACTCAGGATCAATAGGGATGCTTCTGGCTGGAAATAATGGACAGCTCGATTCAAATAGGTTTAAGTGATTAAAGAGATGGAATGGCTCATTGAACTGAAAAGTTGAGAAGCAAGCCAATCTCAAGATCTGACTTGTGAGCCAAACCATGTCTCCATGGTCCTATTGCTTTTCTTCTAAGAGCTCTTTCTGCAATCTTGGTTTGATTTCTTTCAACATCCAAAGGTAGCTACTGCTAGATCCCAGGGAGGCAGGCCTTTGCTCACATCTGGTAGGAAAGAAAGAGTGATTTTACTATATTGTGACTCATTAGCTGAACCCATCCCACATCCTGACCCCCAGCAGTCACTGTGTTCAGAAGATGGAATGTTATTTGAAATAACCTGCAACTTATAATCAGAAGGATAGGAAAACAGTTCTGTTTATCAATAAATGTAAGTTTGGAAGGCTGAATGCTAAAGATGAGGGGCGATCTGACCCTTCCCAGGGTGAGAGTTAGGGTGGGGAAGAGGAGCCTAAGGAAGATTTCACAGAAGAGGCGATAATGAGCTGACCCCAAACATGAGTCCTGGAAGCCATGGCAAGAAACGTGGACATTCACACTCTTAGGAAAGGGAGAACTTGTGAAGAATCAAATCCATAGCATCAGATGAGCTGTCTTAGAGTTTGCAAAATGCACTATTTTCAAACAGCTAAAACATGACTGATATGGAGAGCATGAACACATATCAAACTGTATTCCATTCAATGAAGGGGGATCCAAAATAGTGTAAAGCTGGCTTTTAGAGTGCATGAAAGGTTTACATAGCTTATCAGCAAAGGAAGTTAGAATGACATTACAAGTTTAGATATGAAACTAGCTGAAGTGCTTCATGATAATGAAATTATAGCTTTGGGGTTGCTCTTGCTTTTTAAAAATTTTATTGATTTATTTATTTTAACAATATTTTTGGGCTGGAGAGATGGCTTAGCAGTTAAGGTGCTTGCCTATGAAGCTTAAGGAGTCATGTTTGACTCTCCAGGTCCCATGTAAGCCAGACGCATGCAGGGTTGCAAATGCACACAAGGCAGTGCATGCATCTGGAATTTGATTGCAGTGGCTGGAGGCCCTGGTGTGCCAATCCTCTCTCCCACTCCTTCTTGCTTTCTTGCATAAGAAATATTTTTATTTAGCCGGGCGTGATGGCACATGCCTTTAATCCCAGCACTTGGGAGGCAGAGGTAGGAGGATTGCTGTGAGTTCAAGGCCACCCTGAGAATACAGAGTGAATTCCAGGTCAGCCTGGGCTTAAGTGAGACCCTATCCTGAAAAAAAAAAAAAAAAATTTTTTTTTTTTTTATTTAAGAGATACACAGGCAGGCAGGCTATGAGCAACCTAGGGCCTCTTGCCACTGCAAATGAATTCCAGACACATGTGTCACTTTGTGCATCTGATTTTATAGGGATACTGGGGAATAGAACCCGGACTGGCTAGCTTTGCAGGCTAGTGCCTTTAACTACTGAGCAATCTTCCCAGCCATTATTTATTTATTTACTGTGGTGATTTGATTCAGGTGTCCTTTATAAACTTAGGAGGCAGTGTATTTTGGGGGGCAGATTTATGGGTATTATAGCCAGTTTCCCCTTGCCAGTGTTTGACACACTCTTCTGTTGCTAACCTTATGTTGGCCAAGGGGTGATGTCCATCCTCTGCTCATGCCATAATTTTCCCCTACCATCATGGAACCCCTTGAGTCTGTAAGCCAAAATAAATCCTTTTTTCCCAAAAGCTGCTCTTGGTTGGGTGATTTCTGCCAGAAATGCGAACCTGACCATAACATTTACTTATTGTGTTTCTTTTTTCAAGGTAAGGTTTTGCTCTAGCCCAGGCTAACCTGGAATTCACTATGTAGTCTCAGTGTGGCCTCAAACTCTTGGCAACCCTCCTACCTCTGCCTCCCAAGTGCTGGGATTTAAAGCGTGCACCACCACTCATGCTACTTGTTTTTTTTTGAGGTAGGGTCTTGCTCTAGCCCAGGATGACCTGGAATTAGTCTCAGGCTGGCCTCCAACTGATAGAAATCCTCCTACCTCAACCTCCCAAGTGCTGGGATTAAAGGCGTGCACCACCACACCCCGCTTTTTTTATGTGTTATATGTGGTGTGCATGAGTGTGTATATGTGGGGCTGTATGCATGTGAGTACAGTTATGTCACCAGAGGTCAATGTCACATGCCTCCTCAATCACCCTTCACCTCTTTTATTCTGAGACAGGAGCTATATCTGAATGTGGAGCTGACTGATTCATCTGGACAAGCTAGCCATCAAACCCCAAGGACCACCCTGTCTCCACCACCTCAGGGCTGAGATTACAGGTGCATGCTATCATGCCCAGCACTAGGATTGTCCTTTCTACTTGACAGAAAGGACATATATCTCTACATACAAATCTATAAGATAATACCTTTTTTTTTTGAATGGACTCTGAATCTTAAATTAATAGTAACTTGGAAAAAAATAGTAAAATCTTGCTATGGTTTGGATGTGTTTTTTGCCCCCAAGGTTCATATGCTGGAAGCATTGTCATTGGTATGGCCGGCTGTATTGAGGTGGTGGAACTTTTAAGAGGTGGGGCCTATGGCAAGATAAATAGGTCTTTGGGAGGATGTTGCAGTTACCTTCATTGCTGGCATGAAGCATCCAACCAAAGCAGCTGATAGGAGGAAAGAATTTATTTTTAGCTTATAGGGGAAACTCCATGATGGCAGGGGAAAGCATGGCATGAGCAGTGGCTGGACATCACCTCCTGGCCAACATCATGTGGACAACAGCAACAAGAGAGTGTGCCAAACACTGGGAAGGGGGAGCTGACTATAACACCCATAAGCTTGCCCCCAACAATACACTTCCAACAAGGTTCCAATTTCCAAATTGCCATCAGCTGGGGATCAAGCATTCAGAGTACGTAAGTTTATGGGGGCCACCTTCTGGAGAGATGAATGCTGATCTCTTGGGGTAAATGATCGGGTGAGTGGGTTGTCAGGATGTGAAGCCCCTATGCATGTTTAATCTCTTCTGTAGGTGGCTGTTTTTTATTTCCCACTTCTATACTGTGTTATGAAACAGCTGAGGGACGCCCTCATGAAAAACTAAATATATGGGGCTGCCCAATCTTAACTTGTAGTCTCACAAACTGTGAGACAAGACTTTTCTTTGTTTTATTTTATTTTATTTTTGAGAGAGAGAGAGAGAATGGGCATACCATGGCCTTTCAGCTGCTGTGAATGAATTCCAGACATGTGTGGCTTCTGTGTGCATGTGCAACATTGCATGCTTGCTTCACTGTACATCTGACTGCATGGGACCTGAAGATTTGAACATGTGTTCTTAGGTTTCCAGGTAAGCACCTTAACTGCTAAACCATCTCTCTAGCCCTTAAATGAGGATTTTTGTTTGTTTGTTTTTCAAGGTAGTATCTTGCTCTAGTACAGGCTGACCTGGAATTCACTCTGTAGTCTTAGGATGGCCTTGAACGTATAGCAATCCTCCTATCTCTGTCTCCCAAGTGCTGGGATTAAAGGCATGTACCACCATGCTTGGCAGACTTTTCTTTAAGTCTTTTGTTATAGTGACAGAAAATGGACTAATACAAACTTTCTATACCCACAGGATGAAATGACCCTTCAATGGATCTAATAGACCCCAGACACTTGTGCCACTTTGGGTTTCCAGCTTGTGTGGGTGATTTGGGAATTGAACCCAGGCTGTCAGGCTTTGCAAGTAAGTGACTAATCACTGAGCCATCTTCTAGCCCCATCTTTTAGGTTTTTTTTTTTTTCTTTCTAGGTTTTGGATGCTTTTTCTTAAACAATGTATTTAAGGCCCCCTCTCTTTCTTTTTAAAATGAACTTAAGAATTTACCACCTGCATGGTAGTAAATGCCAATAGTGAGTCAGTTTTAATCTAGTCATCAAGGAAGGCTTGAGGGGACTTACATGAGGATAGAGACTTTTGCCTGATACTTAGTCGTGAGTAATTGAACTCAACTGCCTTCTGCTGTTCTGTTTTGTTATTTTGAGACAGTGTCACATGGAGTCCAAGCCCTAAACTCTCTGGAGGTATCCAAGGATGACTTTAAACTCCTGATGCTCCTGCCTCCAGCTCCCAAGTGCTGGATTACAACAATGAGCCACCATGCCCGCTTTGCCTTTTGCTAGTAATAAAGATCCTTGCAGCCATCACATGACAAGAGAGTCTAAGAGAGAGACAGGCTCCAGCAGTCAGAGCTAAGGCTTTTCCAAGGGAGCATCCAGACATGAGCTCAGGTGGGAGTCAGGGCCTGTGAGCACAGCCAGCCTGGGAGAGATCAGTTCTGAACTTGTCCCAGCTGACAAGCGCACTCCCTTGCCCCTCTCTTGCTCCTGGGGTGTTTTGGTTAAAAGGCAAAGACATTCTACACACTCAAAAGCCATGTTTAGACCCACATTTTTGGAGAGCAGATTAATGGGGTGGTTGAAAGAACTGAACCATTTGGCATTTGGGAAAGCTGGGAATGTTTAAATTAGTATTCAGCTTCTTTTTCCCCCTCTGACAGCTCTAGTGTGTCCAGTTGTCTGTTGGGTCCATGTTGAAGACTAATTTAGTAGAAGTTGCTTCGGAGCTTTTCACTAAGATGTCAAGGCTAATTAAAAGGTGAATGTCCATTTTTATTACAGGGAAAGGATTTATTTGAATAAAATTTTGGTAGTCCAAATGAACTTTTGCTTATTGTTAAAATCGTAGGTGTTGGCTAAGAAGATGACATGGTAAGAGTGCTTGCCATAAGAATGAGGGCCTGAGGCCACCTGAGTTTGATTCCTCAGAACCCACATAAACATCTGGGCATATGCCACATATGTCTGTAACCCCAGTCCTGTGGGAAGCTGACAGGAGAAATGTTGATGCTTGTCAAAACTGCAGTTCTGTGTTCAGTGAGAAACTTCATCTCAAGGAAATACATGAGTAAGAGAGAGAGAAAGAACACCTGACATTCTCCTCTGACCTCTGTGCACATGTGTGCATTTCTACACATACATGTGCATATACGACACACACACCACCACCACCATTACCACCATATCAAACCACAATACTACATACACACAAAAAGTTGTAAAATCCTTTTTGTCGTTTTTTTGAAACAGTGTCTCACTAGCCCAGGCTGACCTGGAACTCCTCTGTAACCTACAGTGGCTTGAAATGCATGGAGATCCTTCTACCTCTACCATTCAAATGCTAGACTTAGAGGCAGGTGCATGATGTCTGGCTAAATTACAAAATCTTATTTATTTATTTTTGTTTTGGTTTTTCAAGGCAGGGTCTCCCTCTAGCCCAGGCTGACTTGGAGTTCACTATGTATTCTCAGGGTGACCTTGAACACACAGCAATCCTCCTACCTCTGCCTCACAAGTGCTGGGATTAAAAGTGTGTGCCACCATATCTGGTTTACAAAATCTTAAGTGTAATAGTTATACCATAAGAGACTATCCCTGCCCACATCCCCTAAAATGAAACTAGCTGAAATTTAGCAGATAAAAATCCAATATGCAAAAACTAAAAAAATAGAAAAAATGCAATATTCTCAGTTAAATTTAAATGTCAGAAAAAATAATGAATGATTATTTAGTATCAGTATGTTGCATGTACTGTTTGTGACATACTTATGGCAAGAAAATGGCCCATGAGGGTGTCAATGTCAAGGGCTAGGTGGGTAAAACGCTTGATGTGCAAGCATGAAGACCTGAGTTCAGATCTCACATTCCATATAAAATACCAGGCATGGTGGTGTGTATTTGTAATCACAGTGCTCGAGGGGTGGAAATGGATTAAGGGTAGTCTGGAGTAGCTAGCCTAACCAAATAGGTGAGCTCTTAGTTCTTATATCAAAGAATAAGGTGGAGAGTACTTGAGGAACATGCACCCAACATCTGGTCTCCACACACACATGCAGACTCATACACCCACACACATAAGAATATGCATACAGTGTCAGGAGTTGTTTATGGAAGCTTAGGCAGCTTACTAGTGACTGTACCACTGAGGAAAGTGTCTTTTCTTCCTCCAGCAATCCAGTTAATTGTCAATGAATCCTTAGGGAGAGGTGAGGCCTCGTGAGCCTCCACAATCCATGACAGAATGTACACAGGCCTGATTTTCTTCAGACCTTATGTATTGCTTTTGTTGTTTTGAGACAGGGTTGCATGTAGCTCAGCTGACCTTGAACTCTTGATCCTCTTGCTTCTACCTTCTGAGAAATGGGATTACAGGCATACATCACCACACCCTGGTCTATGTGAGTAGGAATTGAACCAAGTGTTGTGTGCATGCTATGCAAGCACTCTATCAACTTAACGACAGTCCCCAGCCCCTAAATGTGTGTTAAATAAATAAAACTATACTTCCTTTTTTTTAAAATAGTATATGCTTACATGTATGCATACACAAACACGTGCATAAAATGTTCATATTCTAGGGTGGGGGATATTGCTTGACAGTGAAGTGTTTGTCTGTGTTTCATCCCTGGCACAAATAAAAATTTAAAAAAAAAATCCAGGTTTGTGGTACACACCTTTAATCCCAGTACTTGGGAGGCAGAGAAGTAGGAGGATCGCTATGAGTTCAAAGCCACCCTGAGACTACCTAGTGAATTCCAGGTCAGCCTGGGCTAGAGTGAGACCCTATTTTGAAAAATCAAAAAATCAAAAATAAATGGAAATAAATTAAAAAATATATGGCATAATACCTGGAACTTGTGAATATATTCCCTTACATGGCAAAAAGGATTTTACATCTGTTATTAAACCAAGTTCTTCAGATGGAGAGACTGTCCTAAATTATCTGAGTAGCATCAATATAATCCAATCATCCTTGTAAGTAGGAGGCAGGAAGGTAAGAGTCAGAAAGAAACTGAAGGGCCCAGTAACCAAAGAATGCAGTTGGATTCAAGAAGCTAAAATATGCAAGGGAATGCATTTTCTCCTTTAGATCCCTCAGAAAGAGCTTATTCCTTTCTGATACCTTTGTTAAAGTGAAACCCAGTGGGATTTCTGATAAACAGTACATAAGACAAATTTGTATTGCTTTAGCTACTATAATTTGCTACTGGGAAGTCATAAAATATTTATCAAAAACATGAATTATTGTTTATCTAAGATTTAAATTGAATGTGGGCATCCTGTAATTTACTTGGCAAACCTACCTAAAACATCTGAGCAGGGGGAAAAGGACCCCAGAGATTCCTGTCTTCAGCTCTGGGAAAACACTGACCTTGAGGCTTCACATGGCTCAAGTGTAAGAATGACCTCTATGTTCCCTTGAACTCAGTGATTGCATTTGGTAATCTTTTGCCAACACAAGATAAGACAAGCAATCTTATAACAAAATGTTCATAGTTGTTGTAGTCAGGTTTGATTTGCTGGCAGAAATCACCTGACCAAAAGCAGCTTATGGGAAAAAAGGTTTATTTTGGTTTACAGACTTGAGGAGAAGCTCCATGATGGCAGGGGACAACGACGGCATGAGCAGAGGATGGACATCACCTCCAGGCCAACATCAGGTGGACAATAGCAACAGGGGAGTGTGCCAAAACACTGGCAAGGGGAAACTGGCTATAATACCCATAAGCCCACCTCCAACAATATACTGCCTCCACGCAGTGTTAATTCCCAAGTTGCCATCAGCTGGAGACATTACATTTAGAACACCTAAGTTTATGGGGGACACCTGAATCAAACCACCATAATAGATGAGGACAGTTTCAGTAGATCTGCCATTATCCTTAGGGCATCAGTCCCCCAACCTCCAGTGAACACCTAAAACAGTGGATGGTACCAAACTTTCTCCAAATATATTTTTCCCATTCATGCCTACCTATGCTAAAATTGAATTTGTAACTATAAATGAGATGGGACAGTTGTAATGATAATCTATAAGAAGATTGTCTTCATCACTAGTCTTGCACTCTGTGGCTGTTATTAAGTAAAATAAGGGATACTTGAAAATCATGCTATGCTATCCAGACAATCTGATAATGGAAACAGCTAGTGACTAATGGGGCTGTGGCATATAGCATGTGTATGTTGGAGGAAGAGATGATTCATATCTCAGACAGGATGGAGTGGGATGTTATACATGCTATTTAGAATGGAGTGCCATTTAAAACTCACAACATTTACTTCTAGAATTTTCTACTTCCTATATTCAGGTAGTTGACCAGAGAAAACGGAAGCCACAAACAGTGAAACTGCAGGTGTGGCCGGGACTTCTGTCCTTTTGTGGCTAAAGTGTTCCTGCTCCACCTTCTCGGTCTTTGCCCTTGAGCCATCCCCTCCAGCAGGAGGGAATCTATGAATTACTTCAATCTGAGCTACCTTTACTCACCTGCGTATTCGGGCCTGTCTTGTACTTCTTTCTTTACTGTAGGTCTCATCACATCTCCCCTTACTCAAGCTCTATGAAAATATCAGAAGCTGTATTAGTTTCCTTTTACTGCTGGAACAAATTTATAACCATGGTGGATTAATACAAACAGAGTTCTGAAAGTCAGAAACCCAAAGCAGATTTCACTGGGCTAAAATAAGAAGGACTGACAGGACTTTGTTCCCTCTAGAGCCTCTAGGGAAGAGTCTACCCTGCCTTCTCCAGCTGCTGTTTTCCTCAGCCTGGTGTTACTTCCATTAGCACATCCCTGAGCTGAGGAGATAGAGAGGGTTCCCCAGGCTAACTGGCTAGCTAGTCTAAGCTAAATCAGTGAGCTTCTGGTTCAGCGAGAGACTCTGTCTATAAAAATATATGGAAAGTGAAGGATCTACTCCTGGCCTTCACATGCATGCACTTATGTATATACACGTATGCACCTACATGCATATGAACACACATATATGCAGTATACACTCACAAAAACATATCTGAAAAAAAAGTTTAAGTTTAGCCATCCTAAGTTGGAGAGCATCTGTATTCTTGGCTGCACTCTTGGCAAACTCCTTTGAAGTTGCATATGGTCATGGTACCATTATTTTGCCAATGAGATGTTAGAGAAGCAGAAGTCTGACTTACATGATGGCAGCTATTTTCCTGATTGGAAGAGGGTTGTGAGCTAACACAGACCTTTGCTTTCTCCCATTGCCTGTCCATCCAGTGTGAACAAGGAATCTGATGCCTAGAAGGCAGCCACTGTACTATGAAGTTAAGAAAGTCCCACAAGCAATATGGCCAAGCAAAATTGTCAAAAGTATCTGAAAAGCTTGAGCACATTATAGAAATGACACACTAGCCCAGATGTAAATTTCTGTAATACTTGTGATGTGAGAAAAAGGAACTTTGAACTTTTGGAACCAGGGCAGCTGGTTTCATGGCACTGAACCCAAGCATAAAATGTGCAGGTTCTGTGTAAACCCTAATTACTTTTATGAATACCTAGAAGAGGGGCCAGAAGGCTCCAAACACAAAGAAATAATGATGAAGTGGAAACACTTATTACTTTGATTTTTATTAGTTCACATTACACATATGTATACGTTAACATATAATATATACATATATACACACATACCCCATAAATATATATGGTATTCTATTAATCAAAAATGTTATTGATTTTTTATTCTTTTGTAAAAATAAGTTTTCTATTAAAATGTTCTTAAATGGTAAAAAATTAAATGTTCAAAATGTTAAAAGGAGATGAAAATGTTTACTATCTGATTTATTATATACTATATACACATATAAAGTGATCACACTTGTCCACATACATTTGTACAATTGAAATAACAATTAAAATTGTGTGGTGGGAGCTGGGAAGATAGCTCAGCAGTTAAAGGTGCTTGCTTGCAAAGCCTTCTAGGCTGGGCTTGATTCCCTGCCAAAAGGAGCAGAAGCATCTGGTGTTCGTTTGCAACCACAAAAAGCTGTGGTACATGAATATGTGTGCACACACACATACACACAAATAAATTTTGTTTTAAAAAATCATGTGAAAAAAAATGTGGTTCCTGGACAAATGTTGTTACCTTCATGTTGGTAGCATAACACACCTGGCCAAAACCAGCTGATTGGGGCTAGAAGGATGGCTTAGCGGTTAAGGCATTTGTCTGCAAAGCCTAAGGACCTGGGTTTGATTACTCAGTATCCACATAAGCCAGATGCAAATGGTAGTGCATGTGTCTGGCGTTTGCAGTGGCTAGAGGCCCTGACATGCCCATGCCCATGCCCATGCCCATTCTCTCTGCCTCCCTTTATGTTTTTCTCTCTCTCTTTCAAATACATACATACATACATAAATAAATAAATAAATAAATAAATAAATAAATAAATAAATGCAGCTGATTGGAAGAAAGTTTTTATTTTATTTTATTTTTTGGTTTTCGAGGTAGAGTTTCACTCTAGTTCAGGCTGACCTGGAACTCACTATGTAGTCACAGGGTGGCCTGGAACTCACGGCAATCCTCCTACCTCTGCCTCCTGAGTGCTGGGATTAAAGGCGTGCACCACCATGCCCAGTGAAAGTTTTTATTTTGACTTACAGTCTCAAGGAGAAGCTTCATGATGACACAGGAAAGAATGGTATGAGCAGAGACTTAACATCACTTCTTGCCACAACAGATGGCAAATAGCAGCAAAAAAAGGTAGCTGATCTATGGCAAGGAGGAGCTGGCTAAAACACCCCAAAGCCCACCCTTAGAAACATACTTCCTCCAGCAAGTCTGCACTTCCCAAATTGCCACCAGCTGGGGACCATGCATCCCAAATACATTACTTTATGGGGAACATTTTATTCAAACTAACACATTCCACCCTGTCCCCCATAGAATCATGACCATTTCAAGATGTAAAAATGCATTTGGGGGTACATCAAGATGGCTCAAGGTGCTTGCCTGCAAAGCCAAAGGACCCAGGTTCAATTCCCCAGTACCCATGTAAAGCCAGATGCATGAGGTGGCACATGTGTCTGGAGTTTGTTCGCAGTGGTCAGAGGCCCTGGTGTGCCCTTTCTTCTCTCTTTCTATCTGCCTCTCTCTGTCAAATAGATAAATAAGAATAAAATAAAACAAATTTTTAAAAATGCATTTGGTCTAACTTTAAAAGTCTTCATAGTGTTTTTTTTTTTAAATCAATCCCAATACTGTTCAAAAGTTCAAAGCCTAAGATTTCATCTGAGACTCAAGACAGTCTCTTAACTATAAACCTATAAAATTAAAACATGAATTTAATACACATAATGGCACAGAATAAACAATACCACTGCAAAATTTTTAAAAAGGCATTGGCCATAGCAAGTAAAGATTGAACCAATGCAAGATCTACAATAAATTGGGAAAATATTAAGACTTCTCGCTCCATGTCTGTATGGCATATAGAACCTATGAAGAAGTCTTTTGAAGTTCCAATTCTGCCTCTCTATTGTATTAGGAGTTATCTCTGACCTTAAGTCTAATAGTGTTTGTTTGATGAAATTGGGAGCCCCCATGTTAGGAACATATATGTTTAGGATTGTAATGTCCTCCTGTTGGAGTGTTCCTTTAATCAGTATAAAGTGACTTTCTTTATCTTTCCTCACTAATGTTGGTTTGAAGCCTATCCTGTGAGAAATTAGGATAGCAACCCCTGCTTGTTTCCTAGGCCCATTTGCTTGAAATACCTTTTTCCAACCTTTCACCCTAAGAAGGTTTCTATTTTTTATTGAGAGGTGAGTTTCCTAGAAGTAACAAATGGCGGGATCCTGCTTTTTAATCCAGTCTGCAAGCCTTTGTCTTTTGGTTGAGGCATTGAGGCCATTGATATTAAGAGTTATTATTGAAAGATATGTATTTATTCTTGCCATTCTTCTTGTTTTGTAGTTCTTCCTGTTTCCCCTTTACTCACTTGTTTTAAGTATTATTTTAGTATGGTTTATTTTTTCCTATTTCCTGCTGTGTGTGTTTTGCTTTCTCTTCAGCATGAAGGATTCCTTCAAGTATTTTCTGTAGAACTGGTTTAGTTGCCATAAATTCCTTTAGCCTGTTTTTGTTGTGGAATGTCCTTATTTCTCCATCAATTTGGATAGATAGCTTTGCAGGATAAAGTAATCTTGGTTGACAGTTTTTATCTTTCAGAACTTGGAATACATCATTCCAAGCCCTTCTGGCTTTTAAGGTTTGTGTTGGGTAAAGAAAGAAAGAAAAAAAAAATGAAAGGAAAAAAAAAAAAACCAGCCGGGCGTGGTGGTGCATGCCTTTAATCCCAGCACTTGGGAGGCAGAGGTAGGGGGATTGCTGTGAGAGTTTGAGGCCACCCTGAGACTACATAGTTAATTCCAGGTCAGCCTGGGCCAGAGTGAGACCTTACTTTGAAAAAAAAAAAAAACGCAAATTATAAAAAATAAAAAAGCTAGGCTTGGTGCCTCACACCTTGAATTCCAATACTCAGGAGGATGAGGTAGCAGGATTGCCGTGAGTTCCAAGTCAGCCTGGACTAGAGTGAGGCCTTTCCAGAAACAAACAAACAAAGAAAGAAAAAGGGCAAAAAAAAAAAAATCCTCAATTTAAAACATCCACTAAGTAAAAAATATTCCAAAGATGTGACATGCTAAAATATTTACTGGTCCTGAGAAAAAGGAGTATAAGGTCACTTTGAAATAGGAGTTTCTGCTCATCAATACTAGCAATTTACTTAAAATAATAAGAGCAAAAATTGGATTGTAGGTGAGTGTGTCCTTGAAATGCGCCAAATGTTTTCTCACACTCTTAAAAGAGCTAACCATAAAGTCTAGTTGAGAGATCATAAACATAGGCTGGTTTATTATTATAACCACAAATCATATTTTCACAGTAATTTGTTCTGATTTAGGAATTTTCAGGAGGAACCATATGAAGTCTCAGTGGATCATTAGGTTACCCGCTCAGCTCAGCATTTAATAGGCTTTACTCTGATTTTACATCCTGAGTCCATAAACTTATTCAATGGCACTTCAAAATTTCATTCGATGGGGGAAGCCATGGTTAAGTGAAAAAGCCTGTTAGGGTTTTCGCCTGCAGTCTCCTAATTAGGGCTTCCTTATTGCATCACAGACATTAATCAGCACATTATCCAGTAACAGATCAGACTTACCCTATCTTTCAGATCCTCATTAATCTACTGGGGAAGTTATGAGTGCCATTAGTACGTCTACACTTAGAACAACTTCCTGAAGCAAGGTATATCCATTATCAGGGTAGAATACCCCCACACCATGTTCCTCAGTGTTTCATTCAAGCCAGTGATGTTTCTGGAATGTCAGCTTTGACAGAGAAACTGCTTTCAACCCCCCTATAGGATTCCTGCAAAACAGTTGCTGTATTTAACGGCTCGTTATGTTATTTTGGCAGAAGGAAACTTCACTGAGCAGGTCAAGTTTGCACCTTGCAGAGAGGGAACCATCTGTTCTTATCCAGACTGTGCCTGTTGTCCATTTGGACTGTGGGGCCAGCCCCGGTTGAAGAAAAATGTGGGATCAGGATCTTCCCTGAGTGTGGTTGCCCCCTCAAGCAGAGGAGCACTGCGACTTCCTTGCAATCCTAACCAGCTAAGCACTTCCTGAACACCTACTCTGAGCACAAATGTTCCTTGGATGAGTGACAACAAAAATGGCACTGCATAGCATTCATCAGGCCACCCTCACGTCCCTGAACTAGGCCAGTTCACATCCAGCCTTGGCAAGGTTCTATTCCTGCACACGTGTGGACAAGAAAGATGCTCTGTGTGCATATGGCCTTGGATGGCTCAAAAACATCAATCACTCCATGGGTTTAGGAAGCATAGGATTTTCCTTCAGAACTTTACAAAAAGAAGCCTGGAGTGCTTCAGTTTACCACAGAGTTGAATTAATTGCATGTGGGGCTAGATTTGGCAGTTCCTTTTTGCATTCTGTCCTTCATGGAGTACCATATAGACTTAAGTATGCCATTTCCTATTAGAGGATGTAAAATGAACAAACACTTGTGATACATACTGTATACACATGGTAATTATCCTAAAACTCATTTAAGAGTGCCTCACTAAAGGTGCTTTTAAGGAATTTTAGAGTAGGAGAAAATATTTTCCTAAGAGATAAATATTAAAGTCATTGAGAGCTGGGTGTGGTGGCACATGCCTTTTATCCCAGCACTGAGGAGACAGAGGTAAGAAGATCACTATGAGTTGAAGGCCACCCTGGAAACTACATAGTGAACTCCAGGTCAGCCTGGGCTACAGCAAGACCATACCTCGTAAAAAAAAATTAAATATTTATTTGCCCCAAATATCAAACAGATATGAAAAAGTTCAAAAGTAGACAAAGTGCTGGCACCATTGCTGTGCCTGTAGTCGCAGCTCGTCAAGAGGCTAAGGCAGAAAAGAGTTTGAGTATAGCCTGGGCAGCCCAGCGAAACCCCATCTAAAAAAGTAGACAAATCAACTCAGGGCACTTTTCTGAAGAAGAAGAAGAAGAAGAAGGAGGAGGAGAAGGAGAAAGAGGAAGAAGAGGAGAAAGAGGAGGAGGAGGAAAGGAAGGAGAAGAGAGAGAAGAAGGAGAAGGAGGAGGAGACCCTAAGATTAGAAATGACTGATTTCTGAACAGAGTACTACTGACAGTTTTTAGCAGAACAAGCCAGTCTTGGAATTTTGGGGCTATGTTTCATTCCTGAGATCAAGGAAGTCCTATATTATTTAGTGGACTGTGTTGAAAGATAAAGAAAAATGAAACAGGTCTGGAAATGAATGCAATTTCTTTGTTTCAGATGGATACTTCTCAGACTCTTCCATGGTGTTTTCATAGAGCACATGGAGACCAAAGGCCTGGACAACGGTCCAGCTCCATTGATTTATAATTGACTCAGCCAAGGAGGTCACAGAGTAATGCATCAAAGCAGCATGGGGAGGAAGAGCGTTCACGGAGCTCTTTCAGATGCTGTACTTGGTTTTGTAACCATGATCTGTTTCTCCAATTGTAAGACATATGAAAAGCTCAGCATTTATTTATTTATTTATTTATTTATTTATTTATTTATTTATTTATTTATTAATGTTTTTCAGGGTAGAGTCTCACTCTAGCCCAGGTTGACCTGGAACTCACTATGTAGTCCCAGGCTGGCCTCAAACTCATGGGAAATCCTCCTACCTCTGCCTCCCAAGTGCTGCTGGGTTTAAAAGCGTGTGGCACCACGCCTGGCTCAAAGGCTCAGAATTTAGAAAGATCTGTAAAGACTGGACAGATGGGCAGAAATCAGCCCAATGAAATTTAGTACAAATAGTAAACACAATTGCGTTAAATTAAAAAATCTCGCTGTAAAGCTGGTGTGGTGGTGCACGCCTTTAATCCCAGCACTTGGGAGGCAGAAGTAGGAGGATCTCTGTGAGTTCAAGGCCACCCTGAGAGTACGTAGTAAAGTCCAGGTCAGCCTGGGCTAGAGTGAGACCCTACCTGGAAAAAACAAAAAACCAAAAAAAACCAAACCAAAACAAAACAAACCAATCCTCTCTCCCCCCTCCACCCCTCCCAAAAAATCCCACTGTAAACATACAGCCTGGATGAGAAGTTGATAGGGGAAGCAGAAACACACATATACAGACACATCATAGATGTTTTAGTTGATTTCAAGGGGAAAATGAGTCAAATGTGAGCTGGAGAAGGAACTAAATAATGAGATCTTAATTTATGTGGTGTCCAGATCAAGGGAAAGAATCGCTCCAATAGATGCTTCCCTGGTCAGTCCACATCTGGAGTTGTGATTCTGCAAGCCACCCTGGGGAGGCCAGGCTGGCCGAAGGGTAATGGAGAACAGGCAGAGGTCAGCAACGAGGGAGGTCGAGGAGACGACTAGAGGGGCTGCTGAGGCTAATGAGAACGTAAGTCTTTGAAAGTTTGGAGCTCCCCTTAACAGGGCTCAGCCTTGTCTTCCAGGCAGAGGGTTGAATATTAAAGGAGCCGAGAGAATGTTTGAAATAAAAGAAATTGACCATGACGTCCTCCTATAACTCTAGCACAAGCAACAAAGTAACCTGCTGATGCAATAAGGTTTCAAGTAAGTGGCATGAGGGGGTGGAGAAGGGGAGACAGGTGGATTTCTAGAGCCGTAGGTGGCCTATCAGCTCAAGGCATTGTGGGGACCTTGTCTGACCTTCATTCCAACTACCTGGTAAAACAATTCTTTTATTTATTTATATTTTTGAGAATCAGGAAAATACTGGTACAATGAGAGCTTCATTGAGCAAGAATCCACTCCTTGAAAGTATATAAAAAAGTGGTTTGTATTGTGTATTCATGATATTATGTACTATTTATCATTATTTAATTCCAAAACATTTTATCTCTCCTCCATCAAGACACTCAGTAAACATTTAATTCTCCTTACTTCAGCCCCTAATAAGCATGAAATAATTCTCTATTTTCACTATAGCCTTTACATTTTTATTTATTTGCGTGTACGTCCACTCACATGTGCCAGGTCCTCTTACTATTGCAAATGAACACCAGATGCTTGTACTACTTTTTTTGCATCTGGCTTATATAGGCGACTTGGGACTTGATCTTAGGCCAGCAAGTTTTACAAGCAAGTACCTTTAACCACTGAACAATCTTCCCAGCTACATACTTAATATGTAGCCTTTTAAAAATTACTCATTTATCATAATGTTTCAAGGTTAACCCATATTCTAGTGCAAACCAGTACCACCTTCTTATTGGTGCATATTATTCCACTGTTTGACCATTCTACCTTTTTTTTTATTAACCATTTGTAAGTTCATGGGCATCTGAGTTGTTTCTAGCATAAATAATGTTGCAAGGAAATCTGTGTACAAGATTTTGTTGGGCATGTGATTTCTTTCCTTTCTTTGTTTCATCTTCTTTTGCTTTTTTGGAGACAGGGTCTAATTGTATACTATAGGACTTAAACTCATTATCCTCTTGCCTCAGCCCCCTGAGTCCTGGGTTAACAGGAATGTGCCACTGAACCTGACTAGACATATGCTTTCAATTCTCTTCAGCATATGCATGGGGTGGAGTTGCAGGTCACATAGTAACTCCATGCTTAGCATACTGAGCAACTGCCATGCTGTTTTTAAACAATGTTTTTATTTATTTATTTGCAAGAAGAGAGAGAATGAGAATGGACATGCCAGGGCCTCATACTCACTGCAAACAAACGCCAGACACAATGCACCACTTCGCGCATCTGGATTTACATGGGTACTATGGAATCAATCCCAGGCCATCAGGTTTTGCAAGCAAATGCCTTTAACTGCTGAGCCCTCTCTCTAGCCGCACGCTAGTTTCCTTTTTTAAAAAATATTTTATTTGGGCTGGAGGGATGGCTTAGTGGTTAAGGCATTTGCCTGCAAAGCAAAAGGACCCACATAAGCCAGATGCACAAGGTGGCACATGTGTCTGAAGTTTTCAGTGGCTGGAGGCCCTGGTGCACCCATTCTCTCTCTCTCTCTGACTCTCTTAAATAAATAAAACTTTAAAAATATTTATTTATTTATTTATTTATTTATTTATTTATTTATTTATTTGAGAGAGAGAGAGAAGCAGATAGAAAATGGGCATGCCATGGCCTCTAGCCACTACAAATGAACTCCAGATGCATGTGCTACCTTGTGCATCTGGCTTTACTTGGGTACTGGGGAATCAAACATGGATCCTTTGGCTTTGATGGCAAGTGCCTTGAGTGCTAAGCCATCTCTCGAAACCGCACCCCCCCATTCTGTTTTTCTAAAATGGCTATAATTTTACAACCAACCAATACTGTATAAGGCTTATATTTTCCACATAACTCATGGATATTTGACATTGTGCCTTTCTGATTATAGCCATCTTAGTGGGGATGGAGTGGCATCATATTGTGATTTTTTTTGGGGGGGGGGTTCAAGGTAGGGTGTCACTCTAGTCCAGGCTGACCTGGAACTCATTCTGTAGTTCCAGACTAGCCTAGAACTCATAGTGATCCTCCTTCCTCTGCCTCCCCAGTGTGAGTGTTGGGATTAGAGGTGTGCACCACTACTCAGACCCCATACTGTGATTCTTATTTGCATTTCCCAGAAACAAATGATCTTGAGAATCTTTCCATGTGTTTACTGACTATCTGCATATCTTCTATATGAGAAAAGTCTACTCAAATAATCCACTGATTTTTGTATTGGACTATTTGTCTATTAATGAGTTCTTTGTATACTCTGGATACAAGTTCCTCATCAACATGGTTTATCTTTTCACTTTCTTTTTAAAATCTTTTTGTTTAAACCTTTTTTATTTACTAAGTTAAGAGGGAGGGAAAGAAGCAGAGAGAGAAAGAGAGAGAGAGGCAGATAGAGAGAGAATGGGAGTGCCAGGGCCTCCAGCCACTGCAAACTCCAGACACATGTGCCACCTTGTACATCTGGCTTATGTGGGTCCTGGGGAATCGAATCTAGATTCTTTGGCTTTGCAGGCAAGCGCCATCTCTCCGGCTCATCTTTTTCACTTCCTTATTGGCACTATTTTAAGCATCAAAGTTTTAAACTAGGATGAAGTCTAATTTTTCTTTCTTTCATTTGTGCTCTTATCTACACTTCTATATACTTGGACTTTTAGATGTTTCCATCTATTAATTTAATGTGGCTAAATGTAGGTTATTCAAACTGCAAGGTCAGTGCTAGGCTGTGGTTGTAGAGACGACAACACGAACTCCACTTAGCTTCACTAAGGTAACTCAGGCCTGCCTCCCATGCAGATGTTCTTCCTAGTCAGCTGTAGGCTCACATCCATGCTAGACAGTCAGCTCAAACCTCATGGTCACTAATTCATTCTGGAAGGAAATAGATCCTCTGCAAATCACTGTGCAAACAGCACAGTAACTCATTTGAAAATCATTCCCTTGCCTAAAATTTTACAAAATAAGTAAATTGATGAACAAATGAGGGATGGGCTAATCCCTTCTGGAATCATCTTCAACATTATGTGGTCAACCTAGTCATCTACTCTTCTTCCCATCCTCAGTAGAGAGGACTGATCAGGATTTGAAGTGTGAAAACGTGACTTGAAATGATAGTAATAGCTTATATTTGAAAGTAGAAACAAAATCCTGTGATTTTTGTTGTTGTTTGCCTGTTTTCTTTTGTGGGTCTGGGGATTGAACTTTGTACCCTATGCATGATGTACAAGCATTATTCCAATGAGCTATATCCCCACTGGTAAAACTTTGTTTATATGATTCAAAATGCAGAAGATATAGCTCAACAAATATGTTCGAGGTCTTTGGGAAAGATTTTCAGAGATAATGCACTCTGGGGATAGTGATATTATATTTGTTTAAACCATAATTATAAAAATATGGAGAAAAATGTCCCAGGGGAACAGATGATGAGCAAGTAGCAGGCTGAATCTCACTGCTCTGCCACCATTTAAACATTACACATGTTTAAATGCCTTTAGCAATAGAAACTTTAGGTAATATTGCACAAATGAGTATGTATAGAGTAAAACTTGGTTTTATTACATAGCCAGTGTCCTCATATAAACTCAGTTCCATAATCCTTGGTTGATTATATATAACTATATACTAAAAATTACATAATACTTTAAACACATCTATTAATCTTAATTAAATTGGTGATTCACCTTCAAATAACAAGTAGCTTTTTATAATTACTGTAACTGCCTTACTTTAACTTTGTTTTGACTTTCCTTTGACCAAACTAAAACTCACTCTGATCAAAATCTTAGGAATATTTTTATTTATATTATTTAATTTCCAATTCTATATCTAGTTTTCTGAAAAAATGCATCCTCTAAATATAATATGATTTTTTTACTGCAATAGGATCCTGTTTATTCACCTTGACAGTATGATACTGAGAGTGGCAAGTGCCATTCTGTCTCTAGTGGAGGGAGGGACAGAGGGCCAATTAAGCCAATGGTGGGAGAAGCAGGGGTCAAGCAGCCCCTAGAATGTGCCCTGGTAGGCCAGGGCAGAGTATCCCTGATACCCAGGGTGAAAGGCATCTAGTTATGACTGGGCCACATTTCTAGGCCCACAGACCTCAAGGGACAAAAGAAGGGGCCTTTTGCACTACTATACTGTGATGACAATATGGAAAATCCTCAGAATGACCCTCAAAAAAAAAAAAAATAGAATGAGGGCTGGAGAGATGGCTTAGCAGTTAAGGTGTTTGTATGTGAAGCCTAAGGACTCATGTTTGACCCTCCAGGTCCCACATAAGCGAGACACACAGTGATGCAAGTCCAAAGTTGTACAAGGCAGTTCATGCATCTGGAGTTCTATTGTAGTTGCTGGAGGCCCTAGCACACCAATTCTCTCTCTCTTAAAAAAAAAAAAAAAAAAAAAAAAAAGGCAGTCTGTTGGGCATGCCTCAAAAAAAAAAAAGGAATGAGAAACACAAACCTTTTTTTAGGCAAATATTTAAATTGGACATAACATGAATCACTTCCAGTTGAAAATGGTCTTACCAAGTAGGCTTTATCCCAGAGATGCAGGGATGCTTCAACATATGCAAATCAATAAATGTAATACACCATATAAATGGTCTGAAAGGCAAAAATCACATGATCATCTCAATAGATGCAGAAAAAGCATTCAATAAAATCCAACATCCCTTCATGGTAAAAGTATTACAGAAACTGGGACTAGAAGGAAAATATCTCAACATAATAAAAGCTATTTATGACAAACCTATAGCCAACATAATACTAAATGGGGAAACACTTGAAACTTTTCCACTAAATTCAGGAACAAGATAAGGGTATCCACTTTCCCCACTTTTATTTAATATAGTACTGGAAGCCTTAGCTATAGCAATGAGGCAAGAGACACTCATAAAAGGGATACAAATTGGAAGGGAAGAAATCAAATTATCATTATTTGCATGCAATATAATTCTATACATAACAGACCCTAAAGACTCTACCAGCAAACTGTTAGATCTGATAAACACTTTTAGCAATGTAGCAGGATACAAAATAAACACACAGAAATCAGTAGCTTTTGTACATACTAACAACAAACATGCAGAGGATGAAATCAGGGAATCTCTCCCACTCACAATTGCCTCAAAAAAATAAATAAATAAAGTACCTTGGAATAAACTTAACCAAGGAAGTGAAGGATCTCTACAATGAGAACTTTAAAACACTCAAGCGAAAAATTGCAGAAGACACAAGGAAATGGAAATACATCCCATGTTCTTGGATTGGAAGAATCAATATTGTGAAAAATGTCAATCTTACCAAAAGCAATCTACACATTTAATGCAATCCCCATTAAAATTCCAATTTCATTCTTCACTGAAATAGAAAAAAAAAAATCCTAAAATTCATCCAGAAGCACAAAAAACCTTGAATAGCCAAGACAATTTTGGGCAACAAAAATCAGGCTGGTGGTATCACCACACCTGATTTTAAGTTACATTACAAAGCCATAGTAACAAAAACAGCATGGTACTGGCACAAGGACAGACATGTAGATTAATGGAACAGAATAGAAGATCCAAATATTAATCCAGGCAGCTACAGCCATCTGATTTTTGATGAAAATGCCAAAAATATCACTGGAGAAAAGATAGCCTCTTCAACAAGTGGTACTGGGAAAACTGGATATCTGTATGTAGATGGATGAAAATAGATGCTTGTCTCTCTCCATGCACAAGAATCAAGTCCAAGTGGATCAGAGACCATAATATCAGACCTGAAACTCTGAAACTGCTAGAGGAAAAGGTAAGGGAAACCCTTCAACATACTGTAATGACTTTATGAATATAACCCCAATTGCTCAGGAAATAAAACCACTAATCAACCACTGGGATCTCATGAAATTACAAAGCTTTTAAACAGCAAAGGACACTGTGAATAGAGCAAAGAGACAACCTACAGAATGGGAGAAAATCTTTTCCAGCTATACATCTGACAGAGGATTAATATCCAGAATTAAAAAGAACTCAAAAAACAGAACAATAAGAAATCAAACAACCTAGTTTAAAAAACAGGCTATGGAACTAACTAGAGAGTTCTCAGAAGAAGAAATACAGATGGCATATAAACATTTAAAAAAGTGTTCTACATCCTTAGCCATCAGGGACATGCAAATTAAAACTACTTTGAGATTCCATCTCACTCCTATCAGAATGGCTACCATCAAGAAAACAAATGACAATAAGTGTTGGTGAGGATGCGGAAAAACAAGAGCACTTTTACACTGTTGGTGGGAATGTAATCTGGTCCAACCATTGTGGAAATCAGTGTGGCAGTTCTTGAGACAGCTAGAAATAGATTTACCATATGATCCAGCTATAGCACTCCTAGGCATATATCCGAAGGACTCTTCTCACTACATTAGAGATACTTGTACAATCATGTTTATTGCTGCTCTATTCATAATAGCTAGGAAATGGAACCAGCCTAAATATCCTTCCAAAGATGAATGGATAATAAAGATGTGGTACATTTACACAATGGAGTTCTATTCAGTGATAAATAAAAATGAAATTATGAAAATTTCTGGGAAATGGAGAGATCTGGAAAGGATTATACTAAGTGAGGTAATCCAGGCTCAGAAAGCCAAATGTCACATGTTCTCTCTCATATGTGGATCTTAGTTACAAACGTATAGACTTGTGTGTGAGCTGGAACCAAAAATTGGTAGCAGAGGCCAGTAAGCTAGAAGAAGTTTATAAGAGAGGGAGAAGAGGGAAGGACTTAAGGCGATGGTATTGTGTATATGAAATAGAAGAACAGATTATAGACAGGAGAAGGGCCTAAGTTAGACAAGGGGAAGGGAATGTGTAAAAGAAGGGTGGGGGAAGGTCAGTCTTCAAGATATTCTGAATAAGACTTATGTAAACCTACTTTTTAAAAATAATGGCACATCCAAAAGCTATAGATTGTTGCTAGAAAATTTTCAGTGCCTGGGATGGGGTAGCTTCCAGTGAGTTGTTGGCCAGGGAGGCCCCTGTAGCCTCCAAAACATTACAGGATATTGCCAAGGCCCTTCATTTCCCTTGAGAAACAGATGGTAAGACACTATTGCTGAAGACCTCATTTGCCTGAATGGCAAGGTCACTGAGAAATCAAGATGGTGCTGAGCAGAAAACCTTCCCCCTGTAGACCAGCAAACTGAAAGCTGGAAAAAGCTGCACTGCATGCAGCCATATGGGAGACAGAAATCATCAGCGGTGAAAACAGTGGACACTGGAAACTTCAAGTTTGGCCAGACAGGCCAAATGACAGAACAGGTGCAACAGTGGCATGTCTGCTCTTGGGGAAACCAGCTGCTCTCTAATTAGACTGAAGGCCTGATCTATGGGAGGGAATACATGCCTGGTACTGAAAAAAACTAATTAAAATTCTATGGCAGGAGAGGTCAGGAGCCTTAGGGGTATAAAGCCTGTGCTTGTCTGGCTAAATGTATATATTATTCCCACCAAACTGCCCTGACAGCACTACACTTAATGTTCATATTCACATATTAATGCTACTCTCATTTCTGGTTAGAGAAGCTTCTCTTTTCAGATGGCGATGACCACTGGGATGACGCAAAAGGCAACATAGTGCTGAGAAGAAGGGATGGAGGAGTGTCCAGTACTGAAACACCTCTGTCACATCCTCCAAAGCTCAGGGTCCATTGTGGAAGAGGGGGCGGATAGAATGGAAGAGCCAAAGGAAGGGTACGACTCCTTACAATGCAACTGTCCAGACAGAAATTGGCCTCGCTATCCATGACCTTGCAGTGCCTAGTAATACCTTCACAAGACCCTCATAATAGAAGAAAAAGATGGTGACATCAAATTAAAAGAGAGACTAATGGAGAGAGGGAGGTGATATGATGGAGAATGGAATTCTGAAGGGGAATGGGGGAGGGGAGGGAAATATCATGGTTTATTGTCTGTAAGTATAGAAGTTGTTAAAAATAAATAAATAAATAAATAAATAAATAAATAAATAAATAAAATGGTCATATCTTGGCATGGTGGCACATGCCTTTAATCACAGTACTCAGGAGGTAGAGATAGGAGGATTGCCAACCAAAGAAAGCTAGTAATTACCAAAGAAGGCTGTGTGCCACTATTGCAGTGGCATGTACATCCTGTCAGGGTGTTTGCTTCTGAGTAGCTTAGACCTCTGGATGCTCAGATGGTTGTTGGACACTTTCCCCCAGTGGCTCATGTAGTGCTTTCCAGCACTAGACGGACTAAGTTTAGCCACCTAACATATTTATGACCTCACATACTTATTTGCTCAGAGTTACACTGTTTAAAAGTAGGAGTGCCTCAGACTAGGTTTTCTTCTTTTCAAAGTATGGCTAGTAAGGATGAGACAGTGACAATGGTTTAAGTTAAACCTTGGAAATGGAGAGGTAAGTTAAACCCACTTCTGTTCATAATGCAGGACCATCATTGTTCCTTTCAGACACCATCTTTCTGGAAAAGGGCAAGCTTCCCAAAATTCTTTTTTTTTTCTTATTTATTTATTTATTTATTTAATTCTTTTAATGATGTTTTTTATTGACAACTTCTATACTTACATACAAAAAGTGCAAGATTTTTCCCTCCCTCCCTCCATTTCCCTTTAGAACTCCAATCTCCATCATATCCCCTCCCTCTCTCCATTAGTCTCTCTTTTAATTTGATGTCATCATCTTTTACTTCTATTATGAGGGTCTTGTGAAGGTATTGCTAGGCAATGTAAGGTCATGGATATTCTTTTCAAAGTATGGCTAGTAAGGATGAGACAGTGACAATGGTTTAAGTTAAACCTTGGAAATGGAGAGGTAAGTTAAACCCACTTCTGTTCATAATGCAGGACCATCATTGTTCCTTTCAGACACCATCTTTCTGGAAAAGGGCAAGCTTCCCAAAATTCTTTTTTTTTTCTTATTTATTTATTTATTTAATTCTTTTAATGATGTTTTTTATTGACAACTTCTATACTTACATACAAAAAGTGCAAGATTTTCCCTCCCTCCCTCCATTTCCCTTTAGAACTCCAATCTCCATCATATCCCCTCCCTCTCTCCATTAGTCTCTCTTTTAATTTGATGTCATCATCTTTTACTTCTATTATGAGGGTCTTGTGAAGGTATTGCTAGGCAATGTAAGGTCATGGATATCGAGGCCAGTTTCTGTCTGGGCAGTTGCATTGTAAGGAGTCGTACCCTTCCTTTGGCTCTTCCATTCTATCCGCCCCCTCTTCCACAATGGACCCTGAGCCTTGGAGGGTGTGACAGAGATGTTTCAGTGCTGGGCACTCCTCCATCCCTTCTTCTCAGCACCATGTTGCCTTTTGGGTCATCCCAGTGGTCATCGCCATCTGAAAAGAGAAGCTTCTCTAACCAGAAGTGGGAGTAGCCTTAATATGTGAACATGAACATTAAGTGTAGTGCTTTCCAGGCAACTTGGTGGGAATAATATATACATTTAACCAGACAAGCACAGGCTTTATACCCCTAAGGCTCATGCCCTCCCCTGCCATAGACTTTTGCTTAGGTTTTTTCATTACCCGGTATGTATTCCCTCCCGTAGAGAGGACCTTCAGTCCAATTATGAAGCAGTTGGTTACCCCATGAGTAGACATGCCACTATTGCACCCGTTCAGATATTGGGCCTATATGGCCAAACTTGAATATTCAGTGCCCACTGTTTCTGCTACTGATGACTTCTGTCTCCCATACGGCTGCATGCAGTGCGGCTTTTTCCAGCTTTCAGTTGGCTGGTCTACAGGGAGAAGGGTTTCTGATCAGCACCAGCTTGCTTTCTCAGTGACCTTGCCTCTCAGGCAAGAGATGTCTTCAGCAATAGGGTCTTACTATCTGTTTCTCAAGGGAAACCAAGGGCTTTGGCAGAAGCCTTTAATGTTTTGGAGGCTGCAGGACCTCCTTGGCCAACGACTCACTGGAAAGTATACCATCAGAGGTACTGAAAATTTTCTAGTAACAGTCTACAGCTTGTAGATGTGCTATTATTTTAAAATGTAGGTTTACATAAGTCTTATTCACACTATCTTGAATTTTGAATGACCATCCCCCTGCCCTTCTTTTATGCATTCTCTTCCCATGGCCTCACTTAGGCCATTCCCCTCCCTATAATCTGTTATTCTACTTACATATGTGCAATATCATACACTTCATTCCTTCCCTTTCCTCCCTCCCTTATATCCTTTTATGAGCTTACTGGTTTCTGGTACCTATTTTTGGTTCCACTTCACACACAAGTCTATACATTTGTAGCTAGGATCCACATATGAGAGAGAACATGTGACGTTTGGCTTTCTGAGCCTGGGTTACCTCACTTAGTATGATCCTTTCCAGATCCATCCGTTTCCCTGCAAATTTCATTTTTCTTTACCACTGAATAGAACTCCATTGTGTAAATGTACCACATCTTTATTATCCATTCATCTGTGGAGGGACATCTAGGCTGCTTCCATTTCCTAGCTATTGTGAATAGAGCAGCAATAAACATGGTTGTGCAAGTGTCTCTAAGGTAGTGAGAAGAGTCCTCTGGATATATGCCTAGGAGTGCTATAGCTGGATCATATGGTAAATCTATTTCTAGCTTTCTCAAGAACCTCCACACTGATTTCCACAATGGCTGCACCAGATTACATTCCCACCAACAATGTAGAAGTGTTCCTCTTTTTCCGCATCCACGCCAACACTTATTGTCATTTGTTTTCTTGATGGTAGCCATTCTGACAAGAGTAAAATGGAATCTCAAAGTGGTTTTAATTTGCATTTCCCTGATGGCTAAGGATGTGGAACACTTTTTTAGATGTTTATATGCCATCTGTATTTCTTCTTCTGAGAACTCTCTATTTAGTTCCATAGCCCATTTTTTAACTGGGTTGTTTGAATTCTTATTATTCTGTTTTTTAAGTTCTTTGTATATTCTGGATATTAACCCTCTGTCAGATGTATAGCTGGCAAAGATTTTCTCCCATTCTGTAGGTTGTCTCTTTGCTCTATTCACAGTGTCCTTTGCTGTAATTTCATGAGGTCCCAGTGGTTAATTAGTGGTTTTATTCCCTGACCAATTGGGGTTATATTCAGAAAATCCTTGCCTATGCCAATATGTTGAAGGGTTTCCCCTACCTTTTCCTCTGGCAGTTTCAGAGTTTCAGGTCTGATATTAAGGTCCCTGATCCATTTGGAGTTGACTTTTGTGCATGGACAGAGACAAGTATCTATTTTTATCCTTTTACATACAGATATCCAGTTTTCCCAGCACCACTTGTTAAAGAGGCTATCTTTTCTCCAATGAATATTTTTGGCATTTTTGTCAAAAATCAGGTGGCTGTAGCTGCCTGCATTAATATTTGGGTCTTCTATTCTGTTCCATTGATCTACCTGTCTGTCTTTGTGCCAGTACCGTGCTGTTTTTGTTACTATGGATTTGTAATATAACTTAAAATCTGGTATGGTAATACCACCAGCCTGATTTTTGTTGCGCAAAATTGTTTTGGATATTCGAGGTCTTTCGTGTTTCCAGATGAATTTTAGGATTGTTTTTTCTATTTCTGTGAAGAATGCTATTGGGATTTTAATGGGGATTGCATTAAATGTGTAGATTGCTTTTTGGTAAGACTGACATTTTCACAATATTTATTCTTCCAATCCAGGAGCATGGGATGTCTTTCCATTTCCTTATGTCTTCTGTAATTTGTCGCTCAAGTTTTTTAAAGTTTTTATTGTAGAGATCCTTCACTTCCTTGGTTAAGTTTATTCCAAGGTTTTTGTGGGTTTTTTTTGAGGCAATTGTGAATGGGAGAGATTCCCTGATTTCATCCTCTGCATGTTTGTTGTTAGTGTATAGAGAAGCTACTGATTTCTGTGTGTTTATTTTGTATCCTTCTACATTGCTAAAAGTGTTTATCAGATCTAACAGTTTGCGGGTAGAGTCTTTAGGGTCTGTTATGTATAGGATCGTATCATCTGCAAATAATGAAAATTTGATCTCTTCCCTTCCAATTTGTATCCCTTTTATGAGTGTGTTTTGCCTTATTGCTATAGCTAAGACTTCCAGTACTATATTAAATAGACGTGGGGAAAGTGGTCTTGGGTCATTGAAACTGGTCTTGTTCCTGAATTTAGAGGAAAAGCTTTAAGTTTTTCCCCATTTAGTATTATGTTGGCTGTAGGTTTGTCATAAATAGCTTTTATTATGTTGAGATATGTTCCTTCTATTCCCAGTTTCTGTAATACTTTCACCATGAAGGGGTGTTGGATTTTGTCAAATGCCTTTTCTGCATCTATTGAGATGACCATGTGATTTTTGTCCTTCAGACCATTTATATGGTGTATTACATTTATGGATTTGCGTATGTTGAACCATGCCTGCATCTCTGGGAAAAAGCCTACTTGGTCGGGGTGAATAATCTTTCTGATATATTCTTGTATTCTGTTTGCTAGTATTTTGTTGAGAATTTTTGCATCTATGTTCATGAGGGATATTGGTCTGTAATTTTCTTTTTTTGATCTGTCTTTGTCCAGTTTGGGTATCAGGGTGATGCTGGCTTCATAGAAGGATTTTGGTAGAATTCCTTCCTTTTCTATTTTATGGAAAAGTTTGAGAAGCATTGGTGTTAGTTCTTCCAGGAATGTCTGGTAAAATTCAGCAGTGAATCCATCTGGGCCTGGACTTTTTTGAGTTGGGAGACTTTTTATAACTGCTTGGATTTCTATAGTTGTTATAGGTCTATTTAAATGGTTTATCTCATCTTGATTTAAATTTGGTAGGTCATGTGAATCAAGGAAATTATCCATTTCTTTCAGGTTTTCAAACTTAGAGGCATATATATTCTTAAAGTATGTCCGTATGATTTTCTGAATTTCTTTGGTATCTGTTGTGATGTTGCCTTTTTCATCTCTAATTTTGTCAATTTTTGTCTCTTCTCTCTTTCTTTTGGTCAGATTTGCTAAGGGTTTATCAATCTTGTTTATCCTTTCAAAGAACCAACTCTTTGTTTCATTTGTTTTTTTGATTGTTTTTTTGGTTTCCATTTCATTAATTTCTGCCCTAACCATTATTATTCCCATCTATTGATTTTTGGTTTGCCTTGTTCTTCTCTTTCCAAGGCCTTAAGGTGAAGCATTAAATTGTTTAGTTGTGAACTCTCTTAATTTCTTAATATAGGCACTTAGAGCTATAAATTTCTCTCGTAGGACTGCCTTCATTGTGTCCCAAAGGTTTTGGTATGTTGTATTCTCATCATCATTTGATTCTATGAATTTCTTGATTTCCTTTTTAATTTCTTCAATGACCCATATATCGTTCAATAATGTACTGTTTAGTCTCCATGAATTTCTGTATGCTCTGTAGTTTTTCTTGTTGCTGATTTGCAGTTTAATCCCATTGTGGTCAGATAGCGTACAAGAGATTATTTCAATTTTCCTGCATTTGTTAAGATTTGATTTGTGTCCTAATGTATGGTCTAGTTTAGAGAATGTCCCATGTGCTGTTGAGAAAAATGTGTATTCTGCAGCATTTGGATGGAATGTTCTGTATATATCTGTTAGGTCCATTTGTTCCATGATATCATTTAATGCAGATCTCTCTCTGTTTATTTTTTGCCAGGTAGACCTGTCAAGTGATGAGAGTGGGGTATTGAAGTCACCCACTACTATTGTGTTAGGAGATATCTCTGACCTTAATTCTAATAGCGTCTGTTTGATGAAATTGGGAGCCCCCATGTTAGGAACATATATATTTAGGATTGTAATGTAAAGTGACCTTATCTTTCCTCACTAATGTTGAATTGAAGTCTATTCTGTCAGAAATTAGGATAGCAATTCCTGCTTGTTTCCTAGGCCCATTTGCGTGAAATACCTTTTTCCAACCTTTCATCCTAAGAAGGTTTCTATCTTTTATTGAGAGATGAGTTTCCTGGAGGCAACAGATGGTAGGTTCTTGCTTTTTAATCCAGTCTGCAAGTCTGTGTCTTTTGATTGGGGCATTGAGGCCATTGATATCAAGAGTTATTATTGAAATATATGTGTTTATTCTCACCATTCTTCTCATTTTTTAGTTCTTCCCGTTTTCCCTTTACTCATTTGTTTTAACTGTTATTTGAGTATGTTTTATTTTTTCCTATTTCCTGTTGTGTGTGTTTTGCTTTCTCTTCAGCGAGAATGATTCCTGCGAGTATTTTCTGTAGAGCTGGTTTAGTTGCCATAAATTCCTTTAGCCTGTCTTTGTTGTGGAATGTCCTTATTTCTCCATGAATTTGGATAGATAGCTTTGCAGGATAAAGTAATCTTGGTTGACAGTTTTTATCTTTCAGAACTTGGAATACATCACTCCAGGCCCTTCTGGCTTTTAAAGTTTGTGTTGAGTAATCTGCTGTGATTCTGATGGGCTTGCCTTTGTAGGTCACTTGCTTTTTCTCTCTAGCTGCTTTCAATATATTTTCTTTGGTTTGTATGTTTGGTAGTTTAATTATAATATGGTGGGGAGAGGTTCTTTCCAGGTTTTGTCTGTTTGGTGTTCTAAAGGCTTCCTGTATCTGCATTGGCGTCTTTTTCCCAATTTGGGAGAAGTTTTCCTCTATGATTTTGTTGAAAACACCTACTATGCCTTTGGAGTGAAATTCTTCTCCTTCTACTATCCCTTGAATTCTTATGTTTGATCTTTTCATAGTGTCCCGAATATCTTGAAATTCCCATTCATACCTTCCTATTATTTTGTCTTTCTCTTTGTTGGACTGTATTAGATCTGCCACTTGGTCTTCTAGTTTAGATATTCTGTTCTCTCCTTCATCCATTCTACTAGAGAGATTTTCTAGAGAGGTTTTTATTTCACTGTGTTCTTTATTGCTAGCATTTCTGACTGGGTTTTCTTTATTATTTCTATTTCCATATTTATGTCTAGTATTGACCTCCTTATTTCATTAAATTGGTTTTCTGTGTGTTCTTTGAATCCTTTGATTTCTTCTTTGAGGTCTTTGAACCCTTTCATTTCCTCTTTGAGTTCTTTGAACATAATTATAATCATTTTTTTTTGAAATCTTTCTCAGGGATTTCCTCTAAGTCAGCCTCACTGAAGGTCATTTCTGATATATTAATACTTTTTGGTGGATTTATATTGTCTTGATTTTTTGTGTTTCTTGTATTGTAATGTAGAGATCTTTGCATCTTGGATTAATTTAATGCTTGGGTTTTCTAAATATCTACAGTAATATTAGATGTATCAATCAATCTGATATTATATATCTTCAGGGTAGGAGTTTAAGGTGTTAAGTGTGGCTCTTGAGGCTCTCAGAGTAATCACAGAAGTGACCCTAGGTGTTGGGTTTGCTTGCTATGAGAGTATCAAGTGGCATGAATGGAACAGAATACAGTCAAATTCTAAAAATTTAACTAAACAATGTACCCATTTAATGAGATACAGCACAGAGTATTTGTGCAAAAGCAGGTATTATGACAAACAGATCCTCTAACAAAGTCACAGTCCGTCAGGATGTGTCTTACTCCACACCCTTAATCCTGTCAACTGGGAGGCTAAGATTTCTGGTCTGTAGAGGGTTCTGAAGTCAGCTTGTGATAAAGTGAGACCCTTCCCCAAGGAATGACAGAGGAGGAAACAAATCAGGAAGCAACAAATGAGCAGCCCATAATATAGCTTATTTAGGAATGTCAGATCTGACCATCCATCAGGTTTAACATAGAATGCACAGTGATATGGAAGGTGCAATTCGTCCTTCCAATGCAAAGCCTATATACCGGGCTTATTTGGTGGGTACTAACCTGGTGTAAACCAAGTTACCTCTTGGAACGGGTTTGATCACAGCTATACTGCACAGCTGTTTGGGTCCTTTGCTGTGTTATGGGCTCAGGAAGGCCAGCTGCATCTGTGGGTCACTGCTTTCGCCGTGCCAGATGCTGGGTAGGTGAATTCTCTTTCCCAGGTCTCCCATGCTTGCCGGCGCTTGCACTGGCTTTAAAATCCTGTGGCTTAGCCGGCTCAGGCAGAGCCTGGCAGCTGCCGTGGTGTGGAGCTCACCGCAGCTGTGGAACCATTTCTGTGGGCTCCAGATGCTCTAGATCTCTCCTACTTCTCTGCTGTGCTTGATAGTTTACTATACACCTCACTTTTTAGTAGAAGAGTGTATTTTGCTGGGGTTTGTTTTGTTTTTTTCCCCTACCCTGTTTTGGCATGGTTCCTAAGTCATCATCTTAACCGGAAGTCCCAAAATTCTTAAGTCTGTAGGAAGGACCTACTTAGAAGGGAGTGGAAGGACTCTCTAAAGGGTTAGAGATAAGGAAAGGCCAGACCCTTCTGTTGTTTCTGACCTGTATTAAAGTGTAATGACCTAGATTTTCCCCCATAGGCCCAACAACAATTCCCATGGTTAGTTAAGGAGAAAGCTAGTTGGGATTCCTGTCACCCCTAAACTTCCTTATCATAAAAGAAGCCTTCCAGGAGTTGTGGTGCATGCCTTTAATCCCAACAGAGGTAGAGGATCGCCATGAGTTCGAGGCCACCCTGACACTATATAGTGAATTCCAGGTCAGTCTGCGCTAGAGCAAGCCCCTACTTCCAAAAATGAAATGAAATGAAATGAAATGAAACCAAACGAAACAAAACAAAACAAGAGGCCTATGACCATCCTCCAGCCCCTGGCCCCTGCTACTAGATAGGATTAGAAAGCCCTCAGCAAAGGCAATGCATCTGCCTGTGCCTATATCTTGGGCTTCCCAGACCCAAGAACCATGCCCAATGCATTCCTGTTTTTTCTGAGACAATAACAAGAGCTGTGATCTCTTGTTCTAAGCCCAGAGAAGCTACCTCAGTTTTTTCTTTGGCATTCTTTTGTTATTTTTAATCTCTTCTTAGTCATTGAAAAGGATGCCTTTCACTGTACATTTGGAAAGGTACAAGAGAAAGGGAGGTTATTAATTTTCAAAATGTTATTTCCATGGCACATAAGTGTGTGTGTGTGTGTGTGTGTGTGTGTGTGTGTGTGTGTGTATGAAGCAGAGACTAACTGTAAGCTTTGTCTATGGCAGTAAGTCTCAAAAAAATTTTTTTCAATGTAGGGTCTTGCTCTAGCCCAGGCTGACCTGGAATTCACTATGTAGTCTCAGGGTGGCCTCCAACTCACAGCAATCCTCCTACCTCTGCCTACCAAGTGCTAGGATTAAAGGTGTGCACCACCATGCCCAGCAAGTCTCAAATTTTAATGTAGATCTTAACCATCTGGACATATTGTTAAATGCAGGATATAGCTCAGTAGACTGTTTTTTTTTTTTTGTGTGTGTGTGTGTGTGTGTGTGTGTGTGTGTGTGGTGGGGAGGTACACATACATGTGTGCACACATATGTGGAGGCCAGAGGTTAACAGTTAGTGTCTTCCACAATCACTGTCCACCTTATTTTTGGAGTCAGGGTCTCTCACTGAACCCAGAACTCACTGATTTGACTCAACCAGCTAGTTAGTTGCCCTAGGGATCCTCTTATTTCTGCTGAGGTTACTAGTGTAAGCCACCATGTGGGCTTTTTTTGTGGGTGCTAGTGATCCAAACTTAGTCCTTATACTTGTGTAGCAAGCACTTTATGCACTGAGTCATCTCCTCAGCCCTCAGTAGAGTAGAGCTTTCAACCATCTCCATTTAATACCTGTGCTGATGAACTCTATTTTGATGAGCAAGACATCTGACACATTTAAAACATCTTGTGAAGATGCCTTCAAATAGGTTCAGGTTAAATTTGAGACAAGGAGGAAGTGTCCATACTTGATAAAGGAAAGGATAATATTAGGCTGGCAGTGAATTTTGGAATCTGAAATTCTCCCAGCACCCAGTAGACCACTGGCTGGCTACAGCCCATCACGCTTGAGAACCTCTGCCTCACCTAGAAGAGGCTCTGCTACTGGCCTCCAGCTCACGGGCACCAGACAGAAATGTGGGTGTGCAGTGGATCCCATGTTGCCTAGTTTTTCAGTAGAAGTAAAATGAGGATTTTATGGGATATTCTCTGATTTCTAAATGTTTTCAATTAACTTTTTTCCTCAAATACTCTTCAAGTTAAACAAAACAAGTCTGTTGGCCAGATGCAAAGTTCAGGGTGCCTGTTCACTCTCCTTGGTACATTATTTCGTCAGAGTCTGAAAGATTTAAAAGAAAAGGACCCAGGTTTTACTGGTCATGGCCTTGTTGGGAGCTCAGATATCTGCACATAAATAGGCAAGGAGCAACACAAAGCCATTTGTCTGTCAATGGGAGAGTAAAAAAAGAAATCAAAGCCATTTATAGGAGCTGTGAAATCAAACCCCAATGAGACTCCAGGAACTAGCCCAAGTTTGAATTTTGTGATGTTGAAAATTGCATGTGGGACATACCCTGCTTACTTTGTCTTCCTCCTGGGTTGGTTAGTACTGGGGGAGCAAGCAGTACAATTACAACTGATACTGAAACAGGTAGTAATAAATGCAAGTAAATCTGGTTTGAGAAATAGACTAATCAGGGTTAGGGAGATGGCTCAGTTGGTAAAGTGCCTCACAAGCTTGAAAACCTGAGTTTGATCCCTAGAACCCAAGTAAAAAGGCCAAGTGTGGTGGCTCACTTGTAATACCAGTGCTAGGGAGGCAGAGGCAGATGGATCCCCTAGGGCCCACTGACTGGCCAGTCAGCCTAACTGGCAAGTTCCAGGCCAGTGAGAAACAGTGTTTCAAAAAAAATTGGATGCAGCAGGATACTGGGGTGATGACTCAGTGGGCAATGGTCCTTGCCATGCAAGCATGCAAACTTTAGTTTGGGTCCCCCACCACTCAACATAAAAGCTGGCATGGTGGCACACACTTGTAATCTCAGCTTTGTGAAGGCAGAGACAGGAGATTCTCTGGACTTCTCTAGCTGAATTGGAGAGCTCTGGGTTCAATCAGGAGACACTGGCTCAAAAGAAATAAGGTAGAGAGTGACTGAGTAAGACACTGGACATTGATTTCTGACCTCCATCTGCAAGTGAAATACATGCATGTACATTTGTACACACACACACACACAAAGAAACACACATGTACACAAGCTTTTCTAAGCCAGAATCTGTGGTGGTAAGTACCTGGAATTCCAGCATTGGGGAAGTGGGAAAATGGGATCCCTGGGGCTTAATGGCTAGCTAGTAGCTCTAGGTTCCGTGAGAGACCCTGTCTCAAAAAATAAAGATGAAGAGTGATTGAGAAGATGCCCAATGTTATCCTCTGGTTTCCACATGCATGCACACACATTTACACACACTTGTCTAACCACATGCATACTACACACACATATACGCCTACTACACACACAAAAAGGTGGATGGTGCCTGAAGAATAATACATGAGATTGTTCTGCCTCCATACACATGTACACACATGCAGGCAACCCCCTACGTGTACATATACACAAAATAGATCAATCAAACATTAATAGAATCTGCCACTAAGCACTATGAGAAAATCCTTGCAGAAATAAAGTGGTTTTCTGAAAGTTATATGAGGTGAAACTGTCTTCAGTACTACGAAAGAACACAGGAAGGGTATTATGTATCATTACCTGGAAATGGAGTCATAAAAAATTCATTCGAGTAAAGAAGTCAGATGTGGTTAACTGAATAATAGCCCCCTAATGGTGTCCATTTTCTAAGCCCTGGAATTTATGAATGTTACCTTATATAGCAAAGGGGACTTTGCAGATGTGATTAAGTCAAAGGTTTTCATATGGAGGCTGTCCTGGATTATCAGGCTAGCCTGATGTTGTGTTTGAAGTTTGTGGTTTCTCTTGCCACAATTATTTGATGATCTGAGTATACTGAAACTTGTTTAGCACACACCTAAACAAAGAGATGCAGCTAACTAGTGTTATTGGAAAACACTGGGCAATTAAAGAGTCAATCTGAAAAACAAAATGAGACACAAAAAGGGATAAAGAGTTAATGGTTGCCAGATTTAATCAAATCACAAATGTACATAATTTCTTCTTTTTAACTAGAATTTTAAAGTGTTTATTCTTAGCCATTCTTTAATATTAATTTCATGCTAAGTGAGTCATTATTAAATACTTATGAGGAAAACTATTTTTAAGTCATGTGCTCATTTAAAAATGTAATTTATTACTTTCTGCAGGCAATAAAAATGTGCTATATTAGTTACAACACACCAGGACTGTTGGGATGTATGCTCTAAATAAGAATACAATTTTTTAACTGATTTAAAGAAAATTGGACTGAAACTGGTTTATATTCTTTTGAAAGAGAGTGTATGTATCATTGCTCAAGAGGCAAAGGGAGGATTTTTGTTTTCTTGGAACAGTAGGTGGAAACTGTACACTGATAGGGTTGTTACTCTCTTCTTTAATTCACATACTTTTACTAGATAAATTACCTTTCTTTATAGTTTCTCCATTTCTGAAGCAATTCATACAACCTGAAAATATTTTCTGAACTTGCCTTCAAACAGGTTCTAAGACTTTGAAATGAGAGGTGGCTGCCCTTGACTTTGAACAAAGGAACATCTGAACATTCAAAAACATAGATTCTGGGCTGGAGAGATTGCTCAGTGGTTAAGGTGCTTGCCTAAAACCTAAGGATCTAGGTTCAATTCCCCAGTACCCACATAAAGCCATATGCACAAGGTGGCATATGTGTCTGCAGTTCATTTGCAGTGGCTAGAAGCCCTGGGTGCACCTTTTCTCTCATAAATAAATAAATAAATAAATAAGTAAATAATACAGGGTAACTGAGAAGGCCTTGAACAAACAGGCTTTGCTAAGCAGCCCCTAGTTTGTGACTCTAGATATTATTTGTCTGATTATCATTCCCTGACCATCTACTATAAATCAAAACTAGTATAAACATACACAAGGTAAAGTGTTTTTTGTGGGTTTTTTTTTTAACTTTTTATTGACAACCTCCATTCATATACACAATATACCATGACCATATTCCCCTCCCACCATCCTCCCTTTCCCCTTCTCCTAACTTCCTTTACTGAATCCCTTCTTCTTTCCAACTAAGCCCTGTTCTATTTTGATGTTATCATTTTCCCTCCTACAATGTAGGTGTTATTTAGGTAGCATCAGCCCCTGTGAGGTCATGAATGCTATAGCCACTTTGGAAGACTGCATTGAAAAGCACTCCTCCCCTTCCCTTGGCTCTTACATTCTTTCCACTACCTCTTCTGCAATGGTCCCTGAGCATTGGAGGGTGTAATAGAGATGTCTTACTTAGTGCTGAACCCTCTACTGTCTCTTCTCAGCACTTTGATGAGTTATCCCAGTGGTCACTGCCATCTGAAAAGAGAAGCTTCTCTAACCAAAAGTGAGAGTAGCATTAAAATATGGGAAGTATTTAGAGGGCTGTTTGGCAGGCATACTAGGGCTTCTCTCCCAAGCCATAGACTTTTCATTAGGTTTTCAGTACTAGGCATGAATTCCCCCCTGTGGAGCAGGCCTCAATCCAATCTGATAGCAGTTGGTTTTCTCCACAACAGACCAGTCACCACTGCATTACTTAGCACATTTGACTTGGCTGTCCAGCCATAAAGCTTGCAGGGCCCACTGCTGGACAAGACCATTGATGATTTCTCTTCCAACTGACTGCATAACTCTTTCCAGCATCCTGGCAAGTAGCCAACAGGAAGGGGGCTTCTAGTTCAGCTCCAGCTTGATTTCTCAGGGTCCTATAGCCCAAGGGGCTTTATTTTTTATGAAGGTTCCTATGCCATGTAAACCTTACATTTGTATGCTGTTCTCTTGTTGATCTGTCTTTTGTTATAGGGGCTTTAGATGTGAACCCAGGAAGGGAGAGGGAGATACTCTTCTGCACATACAGTAACCAGGTTTCATTAGGCACCTATTGATTGCTAACCCTTAGGGACACACAAAGTGCTATCATCTTGTGGTGGTTTGATTCAGGTGTTCCCCATAAACTTGGGTGTTCTGACTGCTAGGTTCCCAGCTGATGGCAATTTAGGAATTAACACCTCCTGGAGGCAGAGTATTGTTGGGGGCGGGCTTATGGGTATTATAGCCAGCTTCCCCTTGCCAGTGTTTGGCACACTCTCCAGTTGCTGTTGTCCACTTTATGTTGACCAGAGGGTGATGTCCACCCTCTGCTCATGCCATCGTTTTTCCTGCCATCATGGAGCGTCTCCCTCGAGCCTGTAAGTCAAAATAAACCTCTTTTTTCCCACAAGCTGCTTTTAGTCGGGTGATTTCTGCCAGCAATGCGAACCTGACTGCAACAGTAAAGTGGTACTGAGGAGTGGGGTTGTTGCTAGACACCTGACTGTGTGGCTTTGGCCTTTTGGAGCTGATTTTCAAGAGGAATGTGGAAGGATTTGAAACCTTGTCCTAAGAGACACCTTGTAGTGTTGTATGTACAGCTTGATGGATTATTCTGGTCAGAGCTGAAAGACCTGAATGCAGTAAGAACTATGGACTGTGAGGTTTGGCTTATGAGGGTGAGAAAGAGCTTTACTTGGACTGGGCTAGCAGTTTGTGTGAGAAGTTTGCTGTTATGACAGTGTCCTGAGAAGTTGTGCAGGGTTGCTTTGCGTAGAAATGAATTGGTGTGAGCAGAGGGATATGGCACAGAAAAAAATGAAATCTTTGGGTGAACTCTGCCCATTTAGCTGCAATTGAGAGATTACAACCTTTGAGATTTGGCCAGCTGACCTGCACTGGGGCAACAGGAAGAATGCAGACTCTTTTGAAGGGGCCTGAATGCTGAAGGAGTGCCCTATTCTTCAAAGTCTGATTTATTCCCCCCTGGATTAACAAATTGGCACTCTACCTGGTATTGTGGAGTATAAGAAATGCAGGAGAGAGGGTCATTGAATTTGCAACTTTGGAAATGGCCATGGGCAGTGTGAAGCAGGTTTGCTGGTTGCCTGCATGCAGATCCCATGGGGCAATGAGGATGGACTGTGGGTTGCAGTGGAGACCCAGTGGAGATGCCAGCTTCTGAGGAAAGCTGCCGGCCCCAGATAGTTTTCCATGACTGTGAGTAGCCTAGCTGGAGGGGCGGAATTGGAACTCCAGAGCTTGTTGCTGCTCAGAATTAGCAGACTTGGAGATTTGTCACTAACTAGTTGTTGGATTGGAATTACAGAGTTTGACGTCTGCCCTGGTTGATTTAAATCTTGTATTGGTTGAATATTTCTTTGCTTTGCCCAGTGCCATCCTTTGCAGTGTGAATGTTTATTCTGCGCCATTATGGGATTTGGGGGGATTATTTTTGGTATTATGGCTCAGTTAAAAGACCTTGGAGTATGGGGATTGTTGGACCATCATTAGGATTGATTAAAAAAGGGGGGGGGCTTTTAAAGTTGGATGAATGCATTGCATTTTACATCATGTATGGTTATCATTATAGGGGCTGGGGTGGAATATGGTGGTTTGGTTCAGGTGTCCCCCATAAACTTGGGTGTTCTGAATGCTAGGTTCCCAGCTGATGGCAATTTAGGAATTAACACCTCCTGGAGGCAGAGTATTGTTGGGGGCGGGCTTATGGGTATTATAGCCAGCTTCCCCTTGCCAGTGTTTGGCACACTGTCCGGTTGCTGTTGTCCACCTTATGTTGACCAGAGGGTGATGTCCACCCTCTGCTCATGCCACCATTTTTCCTGCCATCATGGAGCTTCCCCCTCGAGCCTGTAAGCCAAAATAAACCTCTTTTTTCCTACAAGCTGTTTTTAGTCGGGTGATTTCTGCCAGCAATGCGAACTTGACTGCAACACATCTCCAGGTCACTGAACTCAGCTAGGGAAAGGCAGGATGATTGCAAAGATATGGCGAATCTTGCAGACAGAAACATTACAAGGCTGGGGAGATGTCTCAGTAATTAAAGGTGCTTGTTTGCAAAGCTTGCCAGCCCAGGTTCATTCTCCAATACCCACATAAAGCCAGATGTACAAAGTGGTGCATGAATCTTGAGTTTGTTGGTGGCAGCAAGAGGCCCTGGCATATACCCTCTCTCCTTGACAAAAAAAAAAAAATTGTTTATTTTTTAAATTTTATTTTATTATTTATTTTCTTATCTTATTTATTTTATTTTATTTTATGGTTTTTCAAGGTAAGGTCTTGCCCTAGCCCAGGCTGACCTGGAATTCACTATGTAGTCTCAGGGTGGCCTCTAACTCTCAGCGTTCCTCCTACCTCTGCCTCCCAAGTGCTGGGATTAAAGGTGTGCGCCCCCACGCCCGGCTTCCTTCTCTTATAGTCAAAAATTGTCATTGTTTGCTCCATTTCTTGAAGCATTTATGTAGGAAACAAACATGGTGATTACAATGCTTGCCTCTGGGATCACATGACCCTATCTCAACCTGGAGGATGAGCAGGCACACAGCAAAGCAGTGAGAAGCATCAAAATCAATCTACCTGGTTATGAAGCTAGGTTTCAACATCTATTAGGTTTATTTTATTTTAAATTTTTATTTTTTTGCAAGTGTGTGTGTGTGTGTGTGTGAGAAAGAGAGAGAGAGAGAGAGAGAGAAGGGGGGAAGGGGGGAGAAAGGCAGAAAGACAGACAGACGGAACAGGTGCACCAGTCTCTTGCTGTTAGCAAATGAACTCCAGCTGCAGCTCCACTTTGTGCCTCTGGCTTTGCATGGGTACTAAGGAACTGAG